>OU612080.1:21162500-22510384 GCA_914767735.1 Anoplius nigerrimus
TTTTATCACTTCCCCTTCTCTTTCTCCCTTCTCGCATGCGCGCGCGAGAAAAAGCATCTTCCACCGGAACTTCTATACTTCAAATTTATGTCGGGGAATATGATTTTCGCTTTCGAATTACCCAGAGTCGTATCTATGAAAAAGCTCTTAAATTGTGTTATCCAACTTTTTCATTTGATGCTTCTGTAGCAGGATGGCTCGCTTCAGCCTCTCTCTCTTTGGGGCGTATCAAATTTGCGAAAATTGTGTTCCTGTCTAACTTCTCGGGAGTTAATTTGTTGTCTGTTCGCGTCATACGTTCCGTTTGTTCGCTTTTGCGAGTCGAGCAAATCTCGGGAGTCAGCGACGGCATAGTCGGCGCGACAGCTTTTTCTGATAGCTCGGGATGCGTGGATGGAAGTTAATGCTACAAAGATTTCCAGAAGTAGGCGAAATTGAGAAGTTCACGAGGCTCTCTGGCATTCGCCAAAGTACAGAATCTTTAAAATTCTTTCTTACCGTGGCAGGAAACTGGCAATAAGGAGGCCGGGCGGGACACAGAATGTTGAGGATGAAAAGGAAAATCTATTTCTAGATGGATATTATGACATTGGACGCGATCCATGCACATGCATAAACCGATACGTATGCCGGTTCCGCGCTCCGGCACGCTGCAAAACTCGCTGTTTCGTATTAAGTCATAAAAAAGCACTCGTGGCATCGAGATGCAGGCGAAGTATACGGCGCGTTATGTGCGCAGACAAAGTACATATCCAGCGGAATACAGGCACGTGATATCACGTTTGCGCGCTTTGACTTTGGCTACAGGACTTACGCAGAAACGTCAGTTATCCGCGTTTGAATCTTTTGTTTCTCAAAATGTCGTCCGGTCGGCACGCTCTCAAACGCTTTGCCTTTTGTCCTGCGAATGTCCGCGTACATGATCCTTTTGTTCTGCCTCGCAAGAATTTCACAGTTTGAAGAAGAGCGAGTGAGGATAGCGGACAAAACGGTAGTAGTCGGAACCGGAGAATACATATTAAAACCATGAAAGAAGCGTCAACGTCGTTCCATGTGACAGTCGTTGCACCAATCAGTCCTGTTCGTACCGAAGGAAACCTTTGCTCGCGTATTTCCATCCTTTATGTCCTCCTTCTAGCCATCGCTCGTACGCGGCAATTGATATCGAGATATTAGCTCAGCGACAGCGACAGCCACGACAACTATGACTCCGAACAAGAGCAAGCAATGGAACCGTATTTAGAATTGAAGAGACGCGAAAAACGGTCTTTCTATTGCGTTCATGAGAAAAATACGCATCCGCTCTGTAGGCAACTGCACAGCCAGGTCGTCCGATGCGGCGTAATCCTCAATGTGTGTCCATTAATAATATTCACCTATACGGACGATTAAACGCGACCTCGTTCCGCGCTCAGCCGATAATTATTCGCGAACATATCCGCAAAGGCTCCATTTTGAAGACCGCACGTCCTGTTCTGTTTCTCGCAACTTGGCCATGCACGAGTCTCGTCGATCGTATCCCTTTCGTCCCGTTCCTATGATCACTACCCAATCAGCCGATATCCTTCGCACCCCGGGCACATTTTCAAAGTTCCTCGGCTCCCCCATTTATTTATCCTCATCGAAACACTTCGTCGCTCCAGCGATTCCTAATGTTTAATGCTTTTTATCTCGCCGTCGCGTCCGGTATTGCTGGCGCTCCCGAAAATTCTTCGCTTGCTCACTCCTCGAAAACCGTGCTCTCGGCCATTTGAGGGATTCCCGCTGGCAATTTTGTCTTTGTCAATGCTACACTTCTCCCGTGGGGAGAGTAGTGCTCGAGCAAGAATCGCAAATTCGGAATTGGGCGTTCTCGCCGCACGCGAATTCGTATCTATTCGACGAACGGTATACGATACAGGTCACGCTGGAGACAGGAACCTAAGAAGCAGCAATGGCCGCGCATTGCGGCAATACGATTGCTCGCTCATGGCAGAGGACCGCTGCGCGACGCACGTATTAATTCTCGTACGAGCGAGTAAAACGAATGATTTGTTAGGGTGGCTTAAGCTTCGTTACTGTAGGTGCTCTACGGAAAGGCAAATGGAGGCGCGCTGTGTACTGCGTCCGGGGAGAGGGTGAGCGCTGGGAACGGGGGTGGAGAGGATGGAGTGAGTGTAACCGAAGACTCTGTGAAAGCGAGAGATGGCGAGAGCCCGTCGAGAGGGAAGTTGGAGGAAGAGGAGAGTACAGTCCTGTCTCATCTACTTGATTGCATCGCCCGGATTACAGCAAGGCTTTAACGCTTCCCTCTCGGGATGCCTAGCGTGAAAACAAAAAGAGAAGCGGCTGAAAGGAACGGGTCCACGGAGCGGGAGGGGAAAATGGGGAGAAAGAAGCTTCGAGAAGGCGCCGAGGAGGGCAGGTACGGAGGATGGGTAAAGGTGAGACAGATAGGAAAAAAAGGAGTACGCTCGAACCGCTTCTCCCACCGGCCCGCGACGGGTGCTCAAGTGAAATTCCCTGAGAATAATTTTCACTTCCACCTCTGGTGCCTTCTTGTATTCCCTCTTACTTTCTCCTCGCAGCCAGCCTCATATTCCAGTGGTACGTCGGTGTCATCGTCGTCGTGAGGCGATCGCTTGTCATCCTCTTTGAATCTTTTGTTTAGTGCCCATAGTAAACAAAATCTGCCGGAAGCTGGACAAGATCGCGCACACGCGCGATTTGTGGAAGTTCTAAGGTAATATGCGACACCAATAAAGCGCTTTTTCTCGGCTACGGCCTCTTTCGGGAGGGGGGATTGTCAGAGTTGACCAGGGGATTTGGACAGACTTAATTTCAGCACCGTGAGCTTTCGGGCTTTTAGGATACCGTTCAAAGCGCAAAACCTTTTGAGGCTAGATCAAAGGATATAACTGAGTTATCACTATTCGTGCCATGCTTGAAAAAGTTCAATATTGAATTTGATATGTGCGCGAATGTATACGCAAGCCGCTTGTAACTTTTTACGATCAGCCAAATTCGGTGGGCGTTTGATGCTTTATCCCATGCAAAGTTAACCCGACGTATATGTGTGTGCAATAAATACGGGGCGCCAGTTTTTTCCGTCCGATCGTCGAAAGCCAATGAAATGTCCGCCCTTGACGGAGTTTGGTCACCTCGGTTGTTTGCGGAAGCGATCGAAGCGTCAAAAGAAAGGCACAGAGTGCAGCGCATCGCAACACTTGAAGCGCAGGAAAGCTTTGTTGTGCGGTGAATTATCGAATGGCCCAGTTAATTGAATATCGGCATTCATTGTAAAGTCGGGCTGGACAAACGTGAGTAATAACGAGGGATCGTGTTAGACGTCGTTCGAGCATCGGGTGCGAAGCGTGTTGGGCGTCATTCGTCGAGCCTCGGAAGGTTGGGCGTTGGACGTCAAGCGTTAAGCGTCGAACGTAGGTGCGAAGCGATCGATTGCCCGCTCGCATACATGATTCGGACACAGCTGCGCTGTGTGCACGTCCAGACGGTCTCTCTCTCCCTTGCCTCTTGCCCCTTACTCTCCCGTAAACAGCTGGCCGAAAGCACGCGCGCGTAGACGGTAGCTGCCCGATGGGCTGGCCAATGGCAGATGGTGAGGCCTTGGGATCACGCTTCGACTCGCCAGGATCGCAGCTATCACACCGATCCGATCCCGCATTCTCGATGCTCGACGTAACTGGAGCCGTGACCACACTAGCGAAGAGTGCGAACGCGTGCGGAACACGCGCGTAATTCAAGAAGCGGGTGTCGGCCCAACCTCCCCCCCACCTTCTGGCGCTCAGAGGTCCATATGTCGCCGCACGGCTTGCTTGCCTTTCGAGAGTGGCAAAGTGCATGCAACCCAGGCAGGCAGACGGTAGCCTGTGGCATGACGTTGCACTAGCAGCTCGCGGTCTAGCCTCAGGAACGATCGACCTTGTATGGGCGCCACGAGACTCCAGCACCGCTGCGAGACTACACTGGCAGGGCTTTCGTGTCCCCGTTCGCTCCCCAGATTCTCGGCCATCGACCATCGACGTGGCCTGGCACGACGGCGTATTCGTTCCTCCGAGTAGATCTTATCGACTAATTGGAGCACCGTGCGCGACCGGCAATCGGAGCTGCCTCCGAGTTGTGTCTCCTCGACTTTAATAGAACGGTACCTATTTCTTTCCTCGCGAGAACCGACAGCTACCTAATTACAGCCGATCTCTTCATTCGGAGTCGAATCACCGCATCGGGCCAATCTCCTGAGGGCAGACCGACGATCTTGAGAGAGAAAAGATAGAGAGATAAAGAGAGAGCGCGCGCGCGGCATAGGGCGATTGTCGCTTGCGGCTTATCGTTATCTCCCCTCCCCGTCCCCCCTCCCTTAGTTCTTTTTCTCCCTCTCATGTTCATCCGGCCGCGTCTTCCTTCGGGCCGACCGCACAAAGGTCTCCAAGACGCACCGAAAGATCTTATCGTTTAATTAGGGACTCCGCACGGAGCTGTCTCTAGCTGGCGAATTTCGCTTTACCGATGAGAAGAAATCGATATGCACCTCCCGTTCAACGTATGTCCTTTCTTACCCCTTGCTCTTTCGATCGCTGCCCCGGCCAACGTTGCCTCTTGGTTCGTTGCTTTGCTTTTCCCTAATCTAATACGGGGAACGTGCACGTAATACGTAGCCAAGCGAATCTGTACTCCCTCTGGAGAACGTCGCGCAGTGTCAGACAATGATCTCTATAATCGCGACGTAAGCCGCTTGCCTGGCATGAAAAGGAAACGGGCGTTTGCGATGGAAAGCTCCGCCGAGTAAAATGTCACCATTCCGATTTTGAGGGGGTCAAAATGCGAAGGTCAAAGTACGGCCGAGCCAACATGCATCTAGCCATTTCCGCAAGTGCAATCTGGTTTCGAGCAAATTTCGGAGACGGTAATAATCGGAATGGTTCATTCTAGCAAGCTTTTCCTGCCAAAAATGCCGAAACCGTCCAAAGAGAATTTAAATCGTTCAACGGCCAGGGAGAGAGTTAAGCTTCGTTAATGAATGCCGGTAGCACGTTATAAAACGCCGTAAATGCCTCAAGTTTTTCCCACCGATTCTTTCCCTTTTCACTTACAATTAGCACTCTCCCATTTGCGGTTCGGCTTTCCATCTGTCTCCTTCTTACAGCACTCGATCGCATCCCTCGGTTTAGTTCCTTTTCCATGCAAAGCAGGCTGTCGCGCATGGTGGATATGTATTACGTGTACGTTCGTTCAGGCGCGGTATAGCTTTGGGTAAACAAACTCGAGGATTATCTTGGGGGCTCGGGGAATTCGCGCTATACCTGTTTCTAATTCTATCCGCTTCCTGGATTGGAAATAGTTGCGTGCAAATAAACTCGCCTTAGAGCATCTTGCGAGGTTTGGGGGGCTGGAGGAAATTCGTGTCTAGCAAAATCTGCCCATCTTTTCCTCTTTCTCTTTAGTAGCTAGAGAAGAGGGAGAGACTGAGTCGCAAATGGGGTACGTGTCGCATAGGTGTACGTGTACACGCGAATCGTCTCGCGCTCGGTAGGATAGCAAGCGGACACGGATCGAGAGACAGAGTGAGACAGAGAGGAGAGAATTCGGTCGGGGCGCTTCTACGGGCTCGCCAATCCGAGAAAACGTGGCCGCTCGCGCGCGAAACACGTCCGCTCGTAAGTCTCAATATGGAATAAGCACCCGGCCATCTCGCAGCTGACCCATCAAGGCCGCAGAGGTCGTGCCGCGAGAAATGCTCTCTCACCTTTCGTCGGTGTATCAATATTTACTCTTTACGCTGACAATGGAAGCCGAACAAAAGAACTCCCCGATTCCCGCATCATGCGCATTCTTGTTACTTCGAATTATCTTCCCAACCTTTTTCCTTCCCTGGCCTTTTCTTCCCGACTGTCTGTTTGCCAAATTTCTCTGTGCATCCAAATTCCGACCATCCGATGCGGAGGCAATACTTGCACCGCAGGATGGCTGCGCCAATCTGCCCACTCGTTGGAGCGATTATATGCATCGTTGACTGACCGATCGAGCGACCATAACGTTGCTCCCACATATGATGTCTGCAAGGGACTCAGCTGTCAGAGTGTATGGAAAAAGGATACGCGCCAGGTTCGGGATCCGCTCGTGCTGCGAGCATGGCGGTCAGGTGTTGGAACAGAATTCCTTAAAATCTGACCGGTTGGCGAAAGGATGGAGTGTCCGTTATGGCAACTTGCTGCTGCTGCTAGCCGAGCTAGATCGCGCACGAGCGGTGCGCAACAAAAGAGCCATTGTTGCAGGAACGTGAGATTTCTGCATGTCGTGTAACGCCTCGAATATATACTACCTCCGAGTCGAACGTTCTGCACCGACGTATTCGGGTTTATCGCACGGCAAGCATGAGGACGCGTATCCATTAACTTTCATGTGTCAGCTTATCTCTGTCCGAAAGCCCAAACTTGCGCACTCACAGAGTCAAACTCTTTCTTCGGTCAACGTTTTAGAGCAGTCTCAATCGTCTTTTTAAACATTCAGCAGTGTCAAGGTATACCTGCCGCTGCGAAGAGTTCTTCCGAAAAGTTTCGCGACTTGCGTTACAGAGAACGTTGAGGGATTAGGACTATTAATCAGGTGGGATGATTATCTTTGCGGAATGAAGCAAGCTTGCGTAGCCGATCGGGGCTTGTATTTTTGGAACGCGGCGCGGTGTTAACTCCTGGTGAAGGAAAGTATTGTTAGAACGTATGAAGGGTATTCACAGTCTGGAAGGGTGAGATTGCTATAATAGATACGTCTTTGTTGCCAGTCGTTCGTGCTTCTCGCGTGATAGCGCCAGATTCAAACTACTCCCGTGTCAGTTCGGCAACTCTCGCTTTTTGCCTCCTTCGTTTCTCAGAATATGCATCGTGTGTAAGGTTAACATGCTAACGATATCTCTTAATCTGTGCGTCGGTTTGCACACTCGTCTGACGGGATGGACACGGCCGGGAAGCCAAAAGCAGTTTGTTATCCCGAATAGCGTGTCGCACCAACCGTAAGAGCTTGTTTCAGGCAAAAGTTTCGTATACATTCGACGAGTGGAAACGTTACGTTTATATTCACGGGCACACTGTTTGCTCGTATAAAACAGAGCGCTTAACTGCCGTGCTGTGCATTCGCTCGATAAATCACACGTGATTATTATGGGACTATAAAATGCAGATACTTACATTGTGAAGGACCATATACGGGTGCCATGTGGCTTTCAAAGAATGATCGGGTAGGACCGAAGGAAACAATCGCGTTTAATCCGACATGTACGCCTCACGTAATTTATAGGATTTCTTAACAGCTTCATTAATTGCGACACATACTGAGCATTTAAATAATTTTATCTCTCTCCCCGCGCCATGGCCTTCATTGTACCGCTTCCCATCTCATTTCTCTTCTTATTAGATGGCCCACTTTACTTACATTATTGCTATTTATCATTCCCCCTTAGGAAATGGCGAGCACGCACTTCGCCGTCGTTTCAAGCCCATAGCCGTAGAGTAGAGCCTGCCGTGTCGGTATCTAAGAACGGTGACGACAACGAGAGGTGAAAATGTCCGACGTGTGAGCCGAGGGCCTTGGGTCTGGTCATGCATAAGCGAGATGAGGAGGAAAGACAGGTCGGCGAGGGATGAGAAGAGAGAGCAGGGTGGGGAAAAAGGTAGACCGCGAAAGGGAAGAAATAGAAGGCAACGAAAGCGGGAAAGTATCTGAAGTTGCCGTCATCCGGCGCGGTGGGAGAGTTGCCAAGAGAAACGTGACTCAGGTCCTGTGGCACGTCGCATTAACTATCGCCCGAAGCTGATTCACACTCTGCGCGGCCAAGGCAATTCATTACATCCTCGTCTTGCGGTGTCCTTCTTCTGTGGCGGCAGCTGGCTAGCAGGCGAAAAGAAAGGAAAAAGTGCATTATTAGTTAACCGAGCCGGCAGTAAGGGATCGACTGAATGTGTTCGTGTGCCAGAAGTGGAATTAGACGATCGAGAGGGATGATAGGTAGAGAGAGAGAGAAGAATGGAGGCGGAGCACCGTTTCGGGGACGTAATATCGTTTGGCTCGTTGGGGACATAACGATACGTCGGGACGCCATACCAGCGTTGAAGCGGTGAGAGTGCGTGTACGTTGGCGCAACGCTAGAGTGCACCTTTACAGTGCAGCGCTAGCGCTAGCTTTCGAACCTGTTTTATTCCGCCGCGCAACGATAAATCACGCCGAATTTAACAAACTTCAGTGTCCTACGCGGAATAATATACATGTTCCGCGGGATATTTATATATGCGTATTGCGTCGGTCGTCGCGGTACGCACCCGGCTATCTGCGTGGGTTTTTTTTTCTTTTTTGCGGGTCCGACCCACCCCTGACTCCGTCCCCTCTGTCAGTATGTTCGCGCTGTTTTCGGCCGGCACGTTTTACACGGCCGTCAGTTTACTCCTTTCGCGACTTTTAATGATTGTTTATCGCCCGGCGTGACCGCGCTGGGGCACGTTTTGGCATGACGCAGCTTTTCGATGTACTGTTCGGGCCTCGGACGACTCACACGTCACACGACCGGCGAGGTGAGGGAGTCACTCTTGTCGCGATCGTTGCCCGGATGAATTTGAAACGAGCATGTTCCGCTTGTACCCATCTGAAAGTTCCGTCGGAATGTCCGAGCTGGACAAGCTAGGACGCGACGGACGCCGCGATTCGATTGAAAACGTCAAGCCTTTCTCTACCGTTCTTGTCCAGATTCCATCAACGTGACTATTGCATTGGCGAACGAGGGTGTAATACCGAAATATGCGATGAATGTCCGTCGAAGAAGGGGATGGAGGGGTGATTGGGTAACGGTACCTACGCGCAAACGTCCGTTTTCGCTCGATTCGGGTATGGACATAGTTTTGACAAGTGCAGGCACTTTTCGAGTTACATTAACGGAACGCTAAGGTTGGTCACGTTTCGCGTCGAAGAAAATCTCACTCGCACGGCACTACGCCAGTGACAAATGCGTCCCAATCGATTTTGCTCGACGGCGCTGTCGAGACGGTGGCGAAAAAATGTGACGCCAAAAATTAGACGAATTCGCGAGACATGGAGCATTTCTACGCGGAAACTCGATACCCGGCCGTGCTTCAGACTCGATGAAACTCGATAAGTGCGCGAATGCACTTCGTTCCGTTGACTGGGCGTAAATATTCGCCGTTCTTCAAATCCGACAGAATTTGTCTTCTTCTGTAGTTACGTCGACAGTGATTACATCGGTTGCGAGTATCGAGAGCAAGGTGATTAAAGTCGTTACATGGAGAATACACCGTTGCATTGTTGCTAGATTGTCCTTGCTTTATCATTCGACCCGCGCTGTTCTATCGTCCTTACATCGACGTTGCATCCTAGTTGGATCCTGGTTGCACCGCGTCACCTTACCGCATCGCAACGTTGCAAATCTGCCACTATATATATATACATCTCTATATATGTACATCTGTATGTATGCGTATAGTCGCAGATTCGCAGCGCTATATATGCACACATATAGATACCCTACCGTCAAAGCAAGCTCTTGACATTTCCGCGAACGATTCTCACGAGTTAGTCTTCGATTACGTTCCCGGAGAAGCAATCTGCGAAGTGGCTCTCGCACGAAATTGGCCCCGGGTACCTGAAGCGACAATAATCGTTCTCGTTGTCCTTTGTCCGCGCTTAAATCTGGCAAAGCGACAAAGCGATGACCTGCTAAAAAGTCAATTCCGTATTGCGCTTTCCTCCTCGTTGAGCGCGTTCGAGGCGTAAAACGATGTATTTGTATTGCTGGGATGCAATTTCAACGAATAAACGACCTCTCCTGATCCGTTTTCGAACGCGAAAGTTCTGCATGTCCATGCGAAGAGGCTGAACATTTTCAAACGCGACCGCGCGTCGGGAAATATGACCGATGCGAGCGTTCCGCGTCGAGTTTCCTTACAAATAGTTCGCAACTCTCCGGGTTTGAATGGCCGACAGTGTTGTTGGCACACCACGTCCCGAAAGAAACCTCCTTTTTCACCGCCGCATCAATCCCCCTATCCATGGCCGCTCGAGCCTCTCGAGCTCGTTGAGGGGGAGAAAGTTAGGGGGAGGGGTCGTTTGGCGTGAATCGAGCGGACCACATCCCGCTCATCTTCAGGAGTGGCTTGTGTATTCAAGCCGGCTGTCGTCTGCGCACCGGTTTTCAGATAAGAAGACGGACGAGTTGGCGAAAAGTTGTATTTTCTTCAAAAACGTGGCGCCAGAGATGCCGGGGCCAATGCGGGGAGAAAATAAAGTTTACGCCGTCGGCAATGGTCGGCCGTCGAGGCATCGAGAAAAGTGGTGGCCTCTTCGGCATTAGTCAGGGTGAGGCGGAAATGTCTGCGGAAGAATTGCCGGAAGAGTGTAGCTAATCGATGCGAAGTCAGTGCCGCTGATCGTTTCCTTCTAAATCGGGCGCAGAAGAGGATTTACAAAAAGGATCCGCCGGCTCAGTTAAAAAAGTCAATTATGATTCCAATCCCGGTTATTGCGCTAGCATGGACCGGCTTTCGCCGACTTCACCTTTAGCCGGACCCCGGGCTCGGGAAAGTAGCGGACTACGTTTTCACAGGGTGCGCAAAACGCGAAATTGTCTGCCGCCCAAAAGTAAGTGGACGGTCGGCCGCAAGAAGAAACTCCGTCTGGCCTCTTTGCCCCTGCACTTCCATTTCACTACACCCCTCCCCCCCCCCCCCCCCCCCCCCCCCCCCCCGTCGCGCACCCACGCGTTCTCACACTCCTCTTCACGTGCTCGGCCGAGCGGCAAAACGTTACAAATCTCGATGAAAATTAAGCACCGCCCCTTCTCTGTCTTACCTATAATATAGGTACTTCCGTGCTGCAACATGCTCTGCCGAATTGCGGAAGTGGTCGAACATGCGTACCAGTCTCTCTGACCCTCGAGCATTGAGCACCGTTGAATGTGCTTGACCGTCAATCTTTACACTCTTTCCGCCGTCATCCGCGATCCAACGTTCGGCAGTTTCATCGATGCTCACCTAGACGCGGATAGCCGATGATAGACTGCAACGCGAGACGCGCACTGCCCCAGTCATACCTATCGGATTGGCTTAATCGATCACTCGATTTTTTTCTCGGCTCTTCTTCTCGGGTAGCTGAACCATCCGCACACTTTTCTTATGCCAGCAGAGCGCGGCCACTTTCCTTCTTCCATGCAATTTTCGTGCCACGGACGAGCGCATAGCCCGTAATTTGTATTCATTGTCAGCCGACAATGTCCTCTTGTACACTTTTTTCGCCGAGGTTCTTGGCTGCGGTTCGCGTTCGAGGGCGTGGATTACGGCGTGCGTGTGCGTTTGCATTTACGCTTACGCAGTGTGTACCTGTGCGTGCATGACGCGTGCGGCCCTTGTATGCAAACACACATGTAAACGCGCACAGAATGTCGCCATACATTATACAGGCACACATATCTATAGAGATGTACTTACCTACATACAGTTATATACTTATGCATATATTATATATAGGTACACAAATGCAGAGTTATGTATGTCACATATATAGAGGCGGGACTGTTATAGGCGATGTGATACAGCGGCTGGTATAGGTGGTATGTAATATTCGACGATGCCAAAAGCACGTTCGACCAATCGATCCCTCGCGCACACGGTCATGCACGCATGGTAGCGCGGCAGTCCCACCTACACACAGTTTTCTTTAGTTAGTGAGTGTCGGTTGCACCACTTGGAGATCTAGACCTCGGCGTCGCCACGACAAGCACGAAGTACGGTTGGTGTGGAGAGACGGAGAGGGAGCAAGGATCGGGGGAGTCACAGAAAGAGAGAGAGATAAGAGGGGGGAAGGAGTGAAGGTTTGAGGAGACGGGGAGGAAGAGAAGAGCTCACTAGGTATCTCAACTTACGATTGCCCTGGGGGGCGTGCACAGAAGTGCAAAGCAATCGTCTCCCAGCTCTCGACCCCGTGGCTCTGTAGGTTCTCCTTCTCGAAACGGTAACGTATCGGGATACACGCGGCACAAGGAGAAGCGAATTCGCGAGAAGGAGGGGTCAGGTCCACCGTTACCCTCTAGTTTCGGGCTCGAGTTACAGCGGGAGGAACGCACGACTTACGAAATTCCCCTTGCGAAGCAGGCACCGAGACCTTCGTTCTTTCGCTCTCTATCATTCTTGCCCTCCCGGCACTTGGAATCACTGTCTACGTCAACTACTGCATTCAGCTAGTGTTCGTTGCTTGCCTCTGCCCCCCCTCCCCCTTCTCTGCTCCCCCCGCTTCCTCTCTTCTTCTCTTTCCCTTATCGTGTTCGACGGAAAAATGCTCGGATGACTAATTTCGACATGGGAGTATAGAGAAATAAATCTGTCGAACCTGAACGATAATTTGTTGACGACAAACGACGATGAATGACGACGGTCAACGAAAACGGGTTTCTTATCAGTTTTTCCCGTGTCTCGCAGTCAGCGGCGAGCCCTCAGATATAATCCGATTAAAGTTCGCCCGTGCCATGCCTAATTTGCATACCGCGCACCGGCGCAAATTATTCTGGTCGAAGAAATTCTTTAACCGCAGATCCGACATACCGTGAAAACGTTGTGCGCGTGAATAAGGCGAACCTCTTCCGCCTTCGTGATTTTGCGTGATCCGCTCTAATTCTCAATTCAAAAGAGAAACGTCGCCCCGCTTGCACTCCTATATTTACATACGGCTTAGGGTAAGAGGATGTACAAAAATCCTATTAGTTACGTATTACTCGAACAACCCTGATTGTACGGCGTTAGATCAAAATGTGTCACTAATTCTTATTTCCTGAAAGCGCGTCTGCCGGGGAGCCCTCTGCAGTTCACGACGGTTGCGACAGGATGTAGGAGAGAGAGGGAGACGGAAGGAGGAAGAGAAACGGAATGCTTCCTTCCCCGGCAAAGTGCTCCTTGCTCCCGTTATATTCCACTAGGTCAGACAGTACCTATATCCGTGGGAATCAAAATCGCTGTTGTACTAGTCACTGTCAGGTGGTCTCCCAAAAATCCTCAGGTCGCGGTCGCTGCGGTGTCACCTACCTCCCTGCTTCGCCTCTCTTCCTGCATCTCTTCTAGCCTCTCTCGCCCCCTTATCGCCGTTCCTCAGCTCGGTTTCCTCAGCATTTCGCCCGGCTTCCATCTTTCTCCGTGAACGGCAGGCGACGCGAGCGAGACCGCGGCGAATACTTTGACTAGAATTGCGGAACATACTTGTCGTCCCGAAACTGTCGAATTAACGATGTGTACACGCCCGGAGAAACGACAGTTTCGTCGGGGAACCGAAGTAGTCTTTCTACGATACTCTATCCTATACCCTCAACCTCTCCTCTCAGGTTTGTCCTGTAGTTCATTTCCTCCATCGCTTACGTATGTATGAAGCCCATCTAGCAGGTTCGCCTCATAGGTACTACACACACACAAAACGCGAGCGGCCGTGCGACAGTTATTCGATGGGCAATATGTATACATATATCAAACTGGTGCGGTGCTGTTAGTTTTGCAGGTTTCTTTGGCGAACTATTCCGAACTTGCCAACTGAAAGAGACTGCCGCTGATTCCGGCGAGTGTGTATGAATCCGCTTACCGCTTCTTCTGCAATTCCTTCCGAGCAGATAAAGCGGAGTTTAAGACGGGAGGAGAGAATTTCCATGAACGATATTATCACGGTGGTATAACGGTGATGCTGCGCGCTTCATCGGTGCTTCGACCTTCCGCGAACTCGTTTCTCATGGAATTTCCGCGAAACATCGCTGGGATTAAATCAATTCATAATTGTCGTCGCTGACGACGATAAGCTTTAAGCAGCGCGTTTTAACTCTCCCACAGCGGAATCTTATTACTCTCCGACGTCAACCATA
The DNA here is from genome assembly GCA_914767735.1 of Anoplius nigerrimus. Taxonomy (NCBI): domain Eukaryota; kingdom Metazoa; phylum Arthropoda; class Insecta; order Hymenoptera; family Pompilidae; genus Anoplius; species Anoplius nigerrimus. Next base: position 21,176,386 of record OU612080.1, read on the forward strand.
ACATTTCTCCCGAACGTCTTACTCAAGTCGTTTCTTTGTTTCAGAACGGTCATCGATGCAGGACTAGCCAACTGACGGAAACATGGTTGCAAAACATTCGTCGTTTTACGGCAAACGTGAGTACTGGCTGTCATCCACTTTCTAGGCTATCTTTCATTTCGACACGGTCCAGCTTTTGGATTTGTCGGCAATTTGCGAGGTAGCTTTACAATAACGGTCCAGGTGCTAGTCTGGGATGATAAGGGTACACAGTCTCGTTTTATTCGATAATAGGCTCATCGGGATACATGTGCATTACACGCCTCGGTTAACAACGCAAATTCCCTTTTGCTTCGAGTTGGCCTGGTAGGTGTGGCATGAGCTTGTACGTCATCCAGAGCGGTCGCTTTGTAACGTAGCAAGGGATCGAGTTGGTTGACCCCAGTTCACACAGTGCACGGTGTCATAAGTCGCTCGTCGGATAATCTTGAAGCCGCCGCCAGCTCGAAGGAGACGCCGATTAGTATATCATGTGGGTTCCTTACATAAATAAAATGTCTTAATTAAGTACGTAAGGGCAAGCGTACGCGGGATACGATAATTTCTGAATGGAAAACATGCTTAACGGACGATCGTTCTCTTTAAATCGAGCCGAATCTCACAGGACGGTTGGGCCGAGATACTGAACAATGGATAGGCATTGTACGTATGATTAGTGTCAATACTTCATTTGGGCAAGCCATAGTTCGTTCGGGTGTTAAATGTTAGTCACTGGATCTTGAAAAAAGACACCGGATAATATATCACTTGAACTGATTACATAAATAATACGTCTTAAATAGATGCGTAAGAGTATGAAACTCGAGCGGTACTTTGTTGTTAATAAATATTTGATCTATAAAATATTTCTGCGAATCGCCTCGAGTGTCGGCGAGCATTCCATGAATATACCTTCAACGATATGAAAGAAAACTACAACGCTCGTGGCAGCGAATAATCTTAAAATCTCCGCGGTCTGAAAGAATCAACCCATAACCTACTCCGTGCACTCCTTACATAAATAAAGCATATTAATGAAAGATGCAAAGCCCTCCCAGCCCAATATCCGTAAATCAATTTACTCGACGCAAAACAGCCAGAACAAAGAAACGGTTTCCTCCAATTGATCCGAATTTCACGGGACGCTGGACAAATATTCCTGGAACGATATCGAACAATCGAAAGACGGACACGTGCCTGACTAAGTGTATCAGCTTTTCGAACGTGCGCGCTCGGTCATGACGTCGGGTGGGTGGTCGTTCCGATTAGCGGCAAACAATGGCCGTAACAATAGCTACCGTTTCCCCGGCGTGAACCGTGGAGACGAGGGGGTGCCTGCACATGTGTTATGCATGCGTGTGCAGGGTGCAGATGGCGGCTAGTGAGAGCGTGCGCCAAGTCGCTGGAAGGGCCGCCGGAAGAGTCGACGGAAGACTGCTTTTCTAACCCCGGCGAGCGAAACGAGACTCAATCACTTCCCATCTGTTTTTTGTCTCGCCTACCTTAACACACGCGTACATATGCGTAGGCATGTACACACACGAGGGTGCACAAGTACAGAGAGAAGCGCGCGTCTCCCATCGACGATCGCAAAATTTTGATCATCTCCCGTAAAAATTGGATTTCCTTCGGCCTCTCCAACTTTTTCGTAACTCGTCACCCAGTCTTGAGACTCGATCAGAGTCATCGATTCACCATTTTTAACCACCACCAGAGCTTTCCCGAAAAATGCTATTAGCACGTTGAGAGCCGTTCGGCCGAAAGTGCGCGCAGATTCACGATTTAGGGTCGTCGACATCTATTCGTTAAAGAAAAGTCGGCTGCTCTTTTCCTACTGGACGGCTCAAATCGAGCTGCTGACCAAGAAAACGCGCGAGATTATCTTTCGAAAGTCGAATTGGAGTTAAATCAGGGGAGTTAAGGTCAGAGTTAATGGTCAGGACAAAAAGGGATAATGGGAAACGCCCAATTACAACCGGGCAAGTGACAAAAAGCGACGACCAACCGTTTTATCTTATCTCCCGGTAATCGTAAGTGAGCGGAATGGAGGTGTGCGTTCTCTGTTCGGTTGACGTGACATCGGTACAGCCCGAAAATTGATGATCCTGCCGAGAAGATTATTTTTTCCCAAACGACGCTTGTTTCCCGTTTGCCCGCTCGGTAAAGCGCGTGTGTGTGTGCGTGCGTGCGTGGGTGCGTGCGTGCATACATACGCTATGAATCTATATTTTTTACCCTGTACTACTTGACCACAAATTTTAACACAAGTTTATTTCTCGCAGATAATGGGCGACAAGAGTGACATTTTTCCATGTCGTTCCTATATGAAATACAATCATTTCACTCTGTCGCATCCTCTGCGAAGGCGTTATCGACGCAAGAAGCGCACTGTTCCAGCGCTGCTTAATATTGAAAGGCATCTATTCTTAATTTTACCCATTGAACGCATCGCTTTAATGGACGCCCTTTGTGCAATTATCGCTTTGATCGTGAGCAGTTTCGAAGGATCGCCTACACTGGCCGCGTTTCAGCTCAATTTGTGCGTCTTCGCACGAGAGACGATTATTATCCCTGCGCCCTGATGGCCGAGGGAGACTGATTTTTCTCTCCCCCCCCCCCCCCCCCCGCCCCTCTCTCTCTCTTTAGCTCCGGTGCGCGCCATGACGCGAGACGCTCTAAAAGCCGATTGAGTTCATGTCGTCGATCACGATTGGCGGACATGAAGACGGTTACGACGCTAACGTGACTATCACGACGTACGCTTCGATACGCGTCACCTGCGTCCTTCTTACTCACGCTCGTTCTCCACTCACTTCCGGAGGCCCTCAGAGGGATATACGGATGGAGAGTACTTACGCCGTAAAAGAGCCACGGAGACGATAAGAAGTTATTGACGATAGATCGTGACATCGACGTCTCAGACAGCACGCGCGGACTTTGCCCACTAACCAACATTTTCTCAGCCTCCAACGAATTGGGCGCGCACATAGCCACTTTCCGCGAAACGAACCACCGTCCTCAGGATATTATTAAGGATCGAGCGCCACTTTTTTCGACTGTTGTCTCCGGCCGAGACGCTTTTAATCCAACGTCACGAGATTTGCGTCGAAATATACGTCGCCGTCATCTTTAGATTGTCAGAAGAATCAAGCGAAACAGGAGGAGGCTGCGAGAAGCATATGAAATGCTCCTGTTTTGTTTGTATCTCGACGATAAAACTATTAGAACAGTGAGATTGTACAGTTTTGTCCGGTTAAGTATATTATGTTTCCCCGGTACGGTGGCTCTGACAATCCACGTCACCATCCGCTTTAGGCTACGATGCATGAGTGTACCCGAGAACGATACGAAATGGCGGAAAAGCCGATTACCAGCGATGGACGTGTCAGCCTCGTTTCACTGTCATTCTGTTTCTCACCGGTTACATGCAACGTCTGCGCCCAGTGACCGAGTACGTCTTACCTGTTGCAGCTAATTTGGTATCGACTATAAATTTTGACCGTCGGAAGAGCCGCGTCTGCGCGCCGAATAAAACTGCGCGATCATATACGCTCTGTGCAAAATTATATGTATACTCTCAGCGTTCACCAGTGGCGATCAATTAAGCTCGCCTTTTTTCGCATCGGCGGCGGTGAAACAAATTGCGAAATTTAATAGAGCCGATGTCGATATTGTTGATCGGCCGATGGACGAATTCCGGACTAAAGCGTAGAATTATGCGGTTTATAAATTTCCAGAAAAGAAAAACCGCGCGCTCGTTTTTCGTTCGATTTATGCATGATGCTACGGTAGCTGCCTCTGCTCTCTCTGTCGCACTCTTGCGCGCGATCATGGTTATCGAGACGTCCATCGGACGGCATCGAAAAGCTGCCGAGTGATACGAAACAGGGTATAACAGTCAACGGCGTCGATGCCGTCAATCACGTCCGACGGATATAAAAGCGATTACCGAAACATCACTAATGTGATTTTCCCGGCGAGTGGTCCCTTGCCGGCATCTGCCGTTCGTCTCGCAGTCGACGTATATTGACTTTTGCCTCTGCCCCCACTCTCCCAGGAATGAAAGATGACGCGTGTGCCAGCGAATCCTGGCCCCCGCAGAGTCTCTTTTCCCAGCTATGGAGTTTGACAGTGGCAAACGATTATGCTACGCCGACGCGAGACCGTCTGCGGCTGTAAGCGTGTTGCCCTCCGTCTTATTACTCTTTCGTCGGATTACGGACGACGTTAATTCACCTAATTAGGATTAACCGAAACGAAAGTCGTAACCGGTCTGCTCTTGTCGTCCGCGTTGCCCAGACGTATCCGGAACGTGACCGTTATCAAATGTCCTTCCGTTCGTGGGTCCGCTTCTTCCACCTTCTGTCAGTGCGTGTGTACAGGTAATTCCCCGATGTCGGATAACCGGCGCCGTGCATTAGGCGGTAGATTTTATTGTCCGACCGAGCTCACCCCGCGACGCGATAATGATCGTGATACCTTTGCCAGCACGCCCCCGCACCAGGAACGTACGCGCACGTGACGGAAATGTACACTCCCTCTGTCGTGAGCATACACACGTTATATGGCGCTCTCAATGTTGAGACCTGCGCGTGCGCCCTCATGCTCCTCACTCAAGCACGCATCACTTTTTAACATTACGCCAAGCAGTCGACCGGACGTACCTATATAACGGATGTTGAGGAACGCGACGATCTGGAGCGGTCCATGACACACGCCCGTTTCAGAATATTCCTGCTGGCCAGCGCGACATTTCGCTAATTTTTATTTGCGGTGCACCTCCGACTGGGTCACTGAACCGCAGAATTCATTTCGGACCATTAGAGTCATCAGGCTCTTTTCTCTGGAGTTTCTGCGACGCAGATGAAGAGGCATGGCTCGCTTGTTTATTTTGAAGAATGCACTCAGGCTTGATATGACCTCATGTATTTATGAGGCGCCCTTATACATTTTTAGTGCCGTTAAGCAAGCCTTTTTTATTCGTACGCAACTTATGCCTCTGCGCTCGTCTTCTTGGGTAAACCCTCCTCCTCCGATCCCTGACGTCACATCCGGCGGCGCGCGGTCTTCCCTCTTTCAAGATCTGATATAGATTGGGGAGCAGAAAGCGGGAGTCCCTTGTGCATGGGGTTTTACGGTTTGCCTTTGGTTGCCATTGTTATACTCCTTGCCGGGGGACTCGAGGAAAAGAAGAGGAGAGGTGGTTAAGGGGGCGGGAGGTGGTTTTGGTTGCGGTAGGCGGACAGGCTCCGGAAAGAAGAGACAAAAAGAGAAGGAAGCGCGAATGAAACCGTTCTCCGGACATCGAAGTTTTGCAACACCGAGTCGCAAGAAGTTTCCTTCGCAAAATGCCATCGAGTCTTCGCTCTATCGTCGGGGACTGCGTCCGTTGTAAGACGTCGAATTTAAGCAGCGACGTTGGCTGATGCTCCTGGCAGCTCGCCTAAATATCGGAAAGAATGGGGGAAGATCGATGACTAAAGTCGGGGCGAAATGCACGACTCGTTACCGGCTGGCCCGGGTAATGACGATCGTCGAAAACTCGAAACGTAGTCGCCGACAGGGAGACAGTCTTTCTTCTCCAGTTACGTTCGCCGTTACGCGCCTCAGGCAGTAAACTACATCACGGTAAATTACGACGTACTGCCTGCAAGGGGTTGCGCTGCTCGACGCGCTTGTACTCTGTATAAGACGAGCGTAATAGTCACTCTTATTCTTGTGGGAGTATACTTTTCGATCCGCGATGCTTCTTCCAGACTCCGTCGCTCTTCTCAATTCCACGTTTCTTTTTCTTACCAATCCGTCTTTTTTTATCTCCTTTCCGGGCGATTTTACCTCCCTTTCACCCGCCTTCGTCCTTTTCGCTCATACCGGTTCCGCTTCGAGATCCTTGAAAGCGTTCGCGGTGTACGGTTGAAAATTTACGACATTCCGAGCGTGTCACGTCTTAAATCGAAAAGACAGTACGCGGACCGCCCTCTAACACTGATCAGAAGCTTTGTCATTTTCTTCCCGGATCACTTTCAACCTCCGACATTATTCGTCCCGGGTCGTTAACAATCATTCGCGCATTCACCCTGCAAGAAGACGAAGGTTCGACAAGTGGCAAAGCGATTTATCGATCCGGGCGAATGATACGACCACCGTGAGCCGGCGAATATTTTACGACCAGTTGATTTAGCCTACCATTCATCTTTGCCCTTATTTCAACTTCTAATGGCGCTGCCAAATATGCGCTTTTCATGGAGACTCCGATCGATCCGAGAGCCATTCTCTTCTACACCGGAAGGCCAGCTGAAAGTAAGTATGGGCGCAAGAGTATATACGTACGATACATACGTAGTCACGACGAGTACGGTTACATCTGTCAGCTGGGAACTTTTCCTTCCGGCGAATGAGCGTTTTTCGACTAATATGGGTTCTTATCGGAAGTGGCTTATCAATTGTGCCGAATGACTCGATCGGGCGAGTCACGCTTTTCTCGGGATAATCAATTTGATCGGAATCTGGCTGCGGGGTGAAAATATGCTCCGTGCTCGTTCGTCCTTGTCAGACGGTAATTAACGTAAGCAAAGATCGTTATCTCCTTTGAACTCGGCCTTCCTTGCTCAGAATTCGGTCTTTCTCTCACTACCACTCTCCCTTCGCTTACCCTTATTCTCACCCTCCCGCTACGCCCTTCTCTCCCTCCATGCCCCTCTTCCACTCTACCTTAATTCACCCTCTTTCTTTTCACTCTCCTGACTGCGTACGTATACACAAGGGGTTTGCTCCCCCTTACCTCTACTTTTACCCTCCGTATATTCAGAGATTGTCGACGGTCTGCTGGTTTCTATCGCATTTTCGCTTCTCTTACTCCCGTTTTCTCTCCCTCCTTTTCCCTGCATTTCCGCTATCCCATCTCGTTCGCTCACTCATCCTGCGTTCGTTCATCCCCTTTCTCCTCCTTTTTTGTTCGCTGCACTCCGGTAGCGTACCGGCTACGTACGATGAACGTATAATAGGGCAGAGGTACGAAATAATTGTGCAACCGAAATTCTCATTGGCTTGCTTGCGTATCGCTGACTATTTTTAATTGTCACACCCCGCGTCTCTGTTCAAGTTTTCGAGCTCAGAGAGGACGTTGCAGTCAGCTTGACAAAACTGCGATCGCTCTCATTTTATATACAAGTCACATTTTGGTCACTTACACTTAACTAACGATTACGCACGCCTTCACACATGAACGTGGCGCGCCTGCGTACGCGCCATTTCCCGATGGCCACGCGTGAGCAAAACAGAAAAGAGTATGAAAGAGGCGCGCGCCACTCGTAGATGGAGACAGGACGAATCGAATGAATCCATAACGGATATGACGAAAGGGTTACCGTTTTTCCCATTACTCTCCACGTGTATCAGAATCCGGAAATTACCTGCCGTCGTATTATCATACGAGGGTCAAAGCGAGACCTCCGCCTCTTCCCTGCCTCCCGTTACCCTCCGGCTCGCACCGGAAACCACGCGCGAATACAGCTACCCGCCCATCTCTGCTCTCCGTGCGGCGCAGCTATCTATACCTATAGCTACGCACTCACGTACACGCACGAACACACGTTTGTGCGCGAGAACCACGACTCGCCGTCGTTCGGCAATCAATAGCCCCTATGTGCCTCGCAACTCGAATTTTCACCGCCGGCTACAGAGGGATAAAACTGCTCCGAAATGTATCCGGCCGTGGCTCGAAATATCGCTACGTTCGCTCTTGGACCCGAGAAATATAGAATGGTATCTACGATCGTGTACGCTCCGACGCTCGTGTTTTGCCCCCTTCTTCCTCGCCCTCTTCCTCTTTCTTCTTCTCCTGCTCCTTCTCCTTCTCCTTCTCCTCTTCCTCCTCATCGTCCTCCTCCTCCTGGACATCCTTCTCCTGCGCTTCTTCGTATGCCCTCCGCGGCGAACATCCGTCCTCGAGGAAAAGTTGCTGAAGAGCCGAAACTCTTCCTCTCCTCGCTCGTTTCGCACGCCGGATGTACCTCCGCTGTTTCCAATACATCGTAAATACTTTTTATTCGCCGGCGATGCCCGCGCAGCGAACCCGTATCGTGCACACTTGCTCGTTCGATCGTTCGCAATGTGGATGGGGGCCATACACCGACGCGCATCCCTTTTACTCAATATAAAACGGTGTCCTGTTTGGAATCGGTCCGCGACGCGTAATTGGGCGCTGAACGTACTCGACCGATATTTCCAGAACCTCTTTGAAGAGTCATCGTCGTCGGCGTCAGCCGCAGTAACATCGACTGTAAATATGCAATTGCAATACCTCGCTGTGTACGTGTATGTGTATATCTGTAATACGCGTATGCGACGGTACCAGTCAAAAGTTGCGAGTCGTTACCCAAATGAAGAGGAAACAGAATTATTTTATTGAACCTCGGACGACTTCGACGTAATCGGAGAAATATTCTTTTTCGTTACAGCCTTGATAAGCAATATGGGTTATTTTATTGGATATTTCTGATTTTCCAGAGGGGGGGTTTTGTTCGAGTGGTCTCTTTTGTGGAGGATATTATTCTTTCTTTTGTATCGTGACATATTTCGGGCAGCCTGCCAATAGGTTCTTCGATGGTTTCTAATTTTACTTTGTTCTCCGTTTTTCCGTCATAATTGCCAATAGAGCTCCTTCGATGTTGGGTATTGCAATCAGATATTCCGACCGATGAATCTCTGCAAAAAGCTCACCTGGGCTTAGGTTATTCTAGTGACTAGGACGGTCGTACGATATTCGACATTATTCTCCTCGTTTCTGTTCGCAATTAAAACCCTTAACAATAGTTTAAATAGTGATTGGAATCGTTACTCTTCTATGTAACGGAATTTCTACTCATTAACTAATCCGCCAGCAATATATAATTTTACTCGAATAATTGTTGGCAGACATCTATCCTTATCCTATATTCGGCTTGTATGAAATCTTCTATTCTTACAATTAGTATTGAGGAGCATTTCCCCAACATAGAAGGCCATTGCTGTATTTGACCTACTAGAATAATACAATTTGGCAAATTTTTTTCTCCAGAAATCAACGGATCAAAGCTTTTTTACCGCAATCCAAATTCTTTTCTATTTCAGTCATCAATTCAAGAGATTTTCTATCGGTCAGTGAATATTTATTCCTTAGCTCCTTGGTTATTGCAACCACATTTTTCGACGTTTGGCGAAAGAAATAGCTCGTTGACAGCTACATGATCATTTAAACCAACAGCTCTTAGCCCCTTTTGCACTGTGGGTTAGAGTATCGGATTCGGTTAACTGTTTTTACTTCCATGTAATATTCATTTCCTTCTTTTTGGTCTTTGAGTGATGCGGAGGGTTTTGTAGCGTACCTGTATCGTTTTGGCAATTGGAAAATATCAATGTGACATTTTTGCTCTTGAATGTTCGTAAACTATCATTCACAAATATAATGACAATACAGGCTAAATTACCGTTTCATACATATTCTCAGTGTCAACTTCAAAGGTTGCATTAAGCTCTTAACGTGCACACTCGAGTATATTCGAGCGCGCTAAACAGGCCAAACTGTGCATGCTCGAGTATATTCGAGTGTGCTAAACAGGCCAAACTGTGCACGCTCGAGTATATTCGAGCGGCGTTGTATTTGATGCTGCTAAAATTAAAATAAAAATTTTGATTAATATTGTATTTTTTTATTTTTTTGACAAGACAATGTTCTAAAGTGTTTTATATATAAAAAAAAATTGATTTTTTTTTGCCAGTTTATTTCAAAGAAACCGTACGTTAAGGGGTTAAATTGGAATTATGGCTTATTATGGCGTATGCCAGAGTACCCTTGACAGAAATAAATATTAATGTCTTAAACCAGTACGCATTATTATTATTACTCAGCAGATTAATGATATTAGACCATACCCAATATCGATTTTTGACTACAACGACAAAGAAGAAAAGACGAGGCGTGGGAAGAAAAACAAAGCTTTCCGATTTTTCGAATGACCGATGTTAGACAGTTTCTCGTTAATCACGTTCGCTTCTGATTCGCAGGTATTGTGCTGTACAGCGATTTATTCCCCTTTGGCCCCTGGAGGTTTTATCGCGGTTATCGAAATACTATTGTAGCCAGTATGCAGACCAGTTGTCCTTGTCCATGAGAAACTCGGTCGCGCGCAACGACTTTTCCTCATCGACACCATCCTCGTTAATATAGCCTTACGATTTTACGAGAAAACGAGAGTGTCATTATATCGAATGGGAGAAGTTGTCACTGCCGATGAGGATGTCTACGAACTTTGCAAAAGGTTCCCTTCCATCCTGCCGCCCGTAAAACATAACCGGCCCGATATATAATTATAGTTTATGATCGCTCGAAAGCGGATTAACGGAGACGATCTGGGTAAAACCGCGCGAGCAAAGTCCCATTAAAAGAATCGCGAACACAACCCGTAAATGTTTATCCACGAAGCCCGCGCGCACTCAAATCGCTAAACGGTAAGTACACTCGGACGTAATTAAGGTTTTCTGCGGACGAAGGCCGCCCACCGGTGTTCAAAAGTGCAGAAAGCCCGCCAAAGTCGAAGGCCATGACTACTAATCTGTTTTGACGGGCGAACGGCTCGAGGAAGAAAGAGGGAGAAAGAGACAGACAGAGAGAGGAAGGGGGGGGGGGGTGCTCAGCGTATATATGTACGCACATGTACCTATATATGTGACCGCCGCATTCAGGGTGGAAAGTTTCGTTGGAATGTGTTGCTCCTAGCTGTGCATTTGTGCCTATAACCACACGCATGCCGGCATACACGCGGGAGCAGCAAAAGAGAGATATATAGATATATATCGACGCCTGAGAAAGAAGAGAAGGCTGCCGTGGTACAGGATAAGAAGTAGAAAGGGGAGGGTATCCTCGCAGCTTTCGGTGCCGCGACGTATTTACCGTTTTCTATAGGTGCGTGCGCAGAGGCTAGCAACCACTCTGTGGCAACGACGTGTACAAGCGCACTCACGCACATTCATACACTCATACAAATATGCACGAAACATAAATAACGGGTACGCGTGTCCGAAAGAGCCGCCGAGTAATGGCTCGTAATGTAATGCACCCGGGTGTGTTTGAGAGTGGTTCTCGTCTGTGGGGGTGGCTCTGTGAGAGAGAATTCGTGGGGGTCTCCGCGTGAAAGGGATCGAGAGGGGTACTGCGGCCAGGCTTGCAGGAGACAGAGTTGAGACGGGATGAAACAGGGAAAATATGAGTATGAGAGAGTAGAATGCGCGCGCCCGCGTGTGCGTGTGAGAGAGAGATACAGAGAGAGAGAGAGAGAGAGAGAGAGACGTGCTCCCGGCACTCTCCGAGTTTCAGCGTCTGGTGAATGCATATAAATATGCCGGCGCCATCCTCTTCGCCGCACACCCTCGCGCTGTTGCGGAAGATAAGGGAAGGAAGCAGAATAAGAGAGAGGGATAACTACGAAGATAAAGAGAGAGAGAGAGAGAGAGAGAGAGAGAGAGAGAGAGAGAGAGAGAGAGAGAGAGAGACCGAGAGGATGGAGGATGAACGGGGAGAGATTCGAAAGGGATCCGCGTAAGACTGTCTATACGCGCAAAAAATGAAAACAGAAAGACAAAACTGCAAGGAAAAGCAGCAAAGGATGTATGGAAAATATTGTTCGGTCCCTAGCGTAATGAGTTATCGGCATCATATCTCGAGGAAGTTGGATACGTCGTCGTCGTCCGTCGTCGTTCGTATACCTACTTGCCTGCTGTTCGCGCCACCCGCCCATCCCGTTGCCCGCTATTGCTTTATAACGCTCGGAACTTAACAACTTTTTTATTTATCAGTTTTGTCGGAAAATCTTCAGCGACTTGTCCAACTCGGCGTCACTCTCTCTTTCTGTTCCTCGCTGGGCGCACTTCCGTTTCAAAGCCATACCCCAGGACTCCCCCCGGCGTGACATGCCAAGCGAAGCAGAGCATAGTCGTTTCTCCTTCTGTCCGTCCTCGCCTTCTCTGCCTCCTCCGTATCCCATCCACCTCTGTTCCAGCTACCTCGCTACCTCCTCTTCCTTTTGCTCTCTTCCGAGCTTCCGAATTGTCCTCCGAATGCCGTCGCTGTATCTTTCTTCGAGAAAACTAATTATTCTGCCTGTCGGCCGTAGTTGGCGAAAGAAAGGGATGGGAGGGAATGCCGGGGATGAGCGGAGGGTCTGTTGGCGGTGGGGCGGGGGGGGGGGTAAGAAAAGAGCGCAGGAGCAGCGAAAGGGGTAAGAGCCGAGAAGTGTATAATTTATACTTTGACCGACGCTAGAGTAACTGCCTTCCAACCGCATGTTCTAGATGCCTTACGAAGATAGGTTCGCAAAAAGATTCGCGACTCGACCTTATTCCCTTCTCGCAGTTAGATTCGGTCGCAGGAGGAGTAAAGAATGTGGTCTGGGCGGTAAATCGAAGGCGGCATTGCCGGCTCATACGAACTGTCAGTTAATCAAGTTAATTGTCGCGCGCCTTGCCTCCCTCGGCGACTTCCTCATTGCCGCTTCTTTGTTCTTAATTAGATGCGCTTGATGTCGGAACGGAAGGCGAACGACAGCAGAAACGAAAATTAAAACTTTCTTATCTCGCTGTCCGTGATAAGCTTTACTTGCATGCGCGGCAGGAAAGTCATGCGTTCGTCGTCGGAGGTACTTTATCGCTGATTTTGTGCATTATCGTTAACGTTTGAGAAAATATCACGATTTGCCCGCTTCAATTTTACTTAACGTTACTTCTGCGTCAAATGACATACGGAACGATGTTTATGGAAATGTATGTAACATGATATTCATAATGAGCGACGGGCATTTACTGTTCGCAAGTTGTCGGTTCGTTTCGTGATTTCAAGTTAACGACAGACCACTCGGATATAGGACGTTGAAATTATTTCTGTTTGTGCTACGGAGTAGTTGTAAAAATGTGTTGTCAAAGAAAAACCACCACGGCGGCAATGTCACAGAATTTACGGATGGCCAAAATCCAAATCTATGCATTCATTGTGTCGCTATAAATACAGTATATTTTATTCGAAACATTTTTCTGATGAAATCAATGACGATGACAAATTTCGGACTGTTCTTTTTGGCTCACCCTGTCTATGGATTTCTGATATACCTACATATTTGAATTTCATATCTCCATGCGACGGAAACACTTTCCTTTAGTGAAAACCATTCAATACTGAATCCTTTCATCGCGAACTCAGAGATACAGGTTTAGACATCACCTTCATCTTATTTAAGATTCCGTCGGAATAGATATATAAATTCTATGCCATCTGTCGTATATTTAATTTGACAGACGGATGTGTACGTAATGTGTTACTAAATTTAAGGCAGAAGAATTATAGGTATGCTTTTGATCGGCCTCCGCGTATTTTTCTCCACGAAAATAACTTTGCTAAAGAAAAAACAAGTCGTTATGCGGAGTTAATTAATTGTCCCGATTAAATTACTAGCGCGCGACTTGATGAATTTGAATCTGAAGAAATCTATCATTAATTCCGTTAGTTGCATTCGTCTTGCAACAAAATGTTCACCAATTATCGGTCCGATATATATTTACAATTTCATAGGATGTAATGCAAAGTCTTCGGTAGCGCTGAAATTCCTTGAGCGGAAATGAACGGCTTAATCGATCGATAATAACGTTACGTCAGCGTCGATTGAATCCACATTTGAAAAGGAGAACGGTCCGACAATAGCAGTCTGAAACGTTTACTCGCTGTGCACTGCTTTATTTTCCATCGCGGCTCATGGACGCAAGTAGCGCACACGACTCAGATATAATAATTTAGGAAACGAATTGATGGAAAATTAATTTTGTACCATACTTCATTTAAAAGCGCTGAGATGAGACTTTCCGCTCTGCGGAAATTAGAAGCTGTTGAAAGTAGACATGAGGCAGTAACTTTTGACTTTTTTCATTTCGCTGAGGAGGCTGTGGAATACTAGCCCCCCCTGCCCCTCTTCCATCACTTCCCTCTCACTTCCTCCAAAATTCTCAATACAGTCCCGACTGCGAGAGGGAAGGAAGGAAGAAAACTAGAAGCGAAAGTGCATTCTAAGTCACTCAAAAGTTGTATCACCTGGTAATTTTGCAATGGTCTTGAAAATGTCAAGTAAAATAAGCTCTATCGGGTAAGTTTGCAACAGGGCAGAAAGGGGAAAAGAGAGTGGCCATAGCCTGTAGAAGGGAGAAAGAAGAAGGGAGAAGGAACGATGCAAGCCACGCTCCACGACGTGTCTGCTTATAATTCGTTGGCGAGCCATTAATATTATATCTCGATTAAGATTACGTCGGCGCTGACTTATTCCCGGTGGAAATCATGAGATGAAAACAATGGCGGTGATTTTAAATGACACTTGCTAGGTTCGCGCACCGCTAGTTCAGTCCATATAGATCTCTATCCTTGGGAGCTGCTTTTCAAACGGTGAGCCGTATATCAAAATTGGTCAAGCCGACGTGCAACGAGTAACCCCACCAGTTGGACGGTTAACTCTCTATTTCCCTTAAGCGTTTGCGACTGATGCCGATTTTACGTTCGTCGGAAATTCATTTGCGGAGCTTCCATCTGTCTGCCTTTCTCTCTCTCTCTCTCTCTCCCTCTCTCTCTCCCTCTCTGTCTAGCTTCTATTCCACCATCCCCCTTCCCTCCGCTCTCACCATCCTTTCCCTTCCCTATTTCTCGAAACCGTAGCTCCAACGTGTACTTCTAGCGTATCGCCGCCACGAGCGGACCCCGAGAGGTACGACTCTTATTGGATTCCACAGTTTCCGCAGTTGCCGAGAGGCCTTCTCGTTCCCCGCTCTTCGCTCAGTTACAGAAGCGGTTTATCGAAAGTTTAAATTATTTCATCGCACGGCGTTGTAGACTCACCGAGGGAGCGAGATGGGAAGAAAGTAAGGGGCAGGAAAAGACGGACAGTATGCATTTGAACGTACGAAAGAGGGAAGGAAAAGAGTGTAGGAGAGCGAGGATTGGGAGAAAGCTCAATAAGAGGGAAGAGGAGAAGGATAGGTGGCAAGAGCGAAGAGAGGATGATGGGGCGGCGGGAGAGGGGGGGGGGGGGTTGTTCGCTCGTCAAACGGGCGCGGTCGGTTGGTGTGCCTTATATGCCTCTCGACGGTGGAAAATCGATGTGCCGCGACCTGAAACGAAATTCCAAGAGGGATTCCAGACGAAAGACCGTTTTCACGTAAATTCTCGCGAATTAATCGCAAAGAACGTCTATATCTGATTTCTTCGGTTATTCTTTTTATAAGGAAGAGACGGTCGAAGAGGTCTTAAGAGGGGGAGAAAGTGATGGGGGGAGGGGAGGGCTATTATGGGTTATCGGGCAAGGAAAGGAAGGATACTCTCCTCCGGCGGCAGGAGGAAACCGTTTAACGCGACATATCGCCGTCGGCGTGTGCAAACAATAACCCGGAATACCCAACCGCTTCGATTAAGCGGCTCGAATGCTCGAAATTGGTGCTCCCGCTTTGATGCTGAATTTCCGCACGGCATGCACGCATCCCGTTTCACCGAAAATTCTGTTTTTCCCAATGGCCTCGCCCGCCCGCCGTTTTTCTACTCCTGATCCCTCGACAGCGGGTCGATATTATTTTTCCACAATTATTTTTCCTTCCGCGCTATTATCATTTGCCTGCCGTTGTCGTTGCCAGTCTCGTTTATGTTATGCTTTGTTTTTCCACATTTGCCAACATGCTCGTACACTGCCATTATTAATGCATTCGCGACACGATTGACGGCGGGCAGGGTAACGGGGGCTGTTATTTACATGCCCGTCAATCTATTACCCGTGTCCAAATACACGAGCGTAGGTAGAAATTTCAATGAATGGACTGACCGGTGTTACCCCTAATCATTCGCACCCCATAGAGATGGGCGCGGCACGAGGGTTGTCAAGCGAGCTCTACGCTTTGATCGTCAATCCCCAACCACTTCTCCTGCCTGCGTAAAATATCCCTACTAGACTTTACGGCTTTCGCTTAACCCTAACCCATATAAGCACCCTAATGTCCCGTCTGTCTCCGCCGACACCTTCGTCGGGAGGTCGCCTCTCGGGGTCGTTTCATATTTTTCGTCGTGTTATACGGCCATGCCAGTCGGCGGCAACAACGAAAGTGAGATCCGTTGTCGTTACCCCGTGACGAATGAGAGATAGAGAGAGAGAAAGTTCGTTGAAAGTCGACTCTGAAAGATATTATTCCCCCCGTCCCAACTGCGGGAGAAGCCGCTTTATGGATTTCCGAGAACCGCATCCCTGCCGTTTATTCGATGGGGTCAATGGGGTCGTTAAATCGCGGGAATCCCTCAACCGTATTCCTTTTTCCGAATCATGCGTCGAATTATGCAGCCTCAGATACGCTAATTCGAAACTAAATTTCTTTTTCCGAAACGCTCGCGCATACTCACTGTCGCCAGCAATAACGCGTCATCACGACGTCGGCTTCGTGAATTCGCGAACGCTTGAAAATTGCACATGATTACAGGATTGAGGATTTCGTATTACGTATGGCATACGTAGGTCATCAACGCGAACGATTGATTCGAAGTAGATCGATGTAGCACGGAGAACGGTAGCAAGCACGACATCTCAATGGATCGAAGCTTTGCCACGCCCGAGCGTGGTCCCGCGCTTAATCGAATCGTCACCGGATGCAGCTGGACCCGCATCGGCCAATTTTCCTCGTTCCACGCTTCGGGTCGGTCCCTTTTTCCTACCGTTCCTTTGGAATCTATCCTGGAACAATGATAAGGAACATCCGACGCATCCCAGCGAAATTAAGCCTCAGTCCTTATTAACGATATCGTTGACCCGTACCTCCTTCGGCTTCGTAATCCTGCGGATGGAAAATCAGCAGAATTGGGGAAAACATATTAGTTTTACCGACGTGTATAATCGGCGGAATTTGCATTCGTCAAGATATTTTTCAGTGTAATGTTTTCGGAGAGCCTCGATTAACCGGCAGTCGAGGATGATAATACCGCTGTTTTCTCGAAACGGGAGCGTCTGGATATGCAAAAATTTTCGCCATTTCCCCTCGATAAAATAAACAGGCAGTCCGGTCCTGATGAGCGCTAGTGCCAGAGCTCGAGCCATCGATCGCGCTGCACTGCGCGAACGTCGCCTCGGGTCAGTTTTCGAGTTGGCGGCAAAACTGTATGGCAGAAATAATTGCGACGTCAGCCGACGTTCCCTGTAAATTCCAGACTTCGGCCGCCATCTGTCACGCAAACTTGGCGCCATACGCTCCGGTGGTTTCTTACCGATCTGCACGAGCGGGACGGCCGGAAAGTTTCGCCACACCCATTTTCAGCATTGTGCAGACTGCTGGAGAAAATATCGTGGCTTATGTATCATCGACAAATAATTACCCACCGCGCCACGATATTTCGTCCGTTACGTTTCCTAGCTTGGCTAGGGAGATATGAGTGCGCGCACGTGCGCACGAGTACGTCTCCGCGTATCCTCTTGCAGTGACTAGACGCGCGCACACGTGCGTGCGTATGTGTATACCGGTGAGCCGGTAGGAATACATCTTTTTATCTGGGCACAAAGTTTGTCCGCATAAAGCTGGTGAGACGAGAGTCAGCTGTGCTGACGACCGCAAGATTCCGTGGTAAGTAGCTTTCTTTTACCATTGCCCCACGATCGTTTCCCTGGGAATCGGCCAATTTGTGGCCTATTTGCGCGCGCTGCCCCCACTCGGATCGAAGAATCCAAATCAAGCGAACGATAAATAGGTGAGCAGTGCAAGCCGTCAGACCGGTTACGAGTAGTATTTCTTTCAGACTAATTTTTACCTCGACCCGGCGCGGAAGCTGGCGAGTCAGTAATGAAAACCATTTCTTTTCCACATCAGAATGCCGAGCCATTCTCCAAAGAGCATTCCGGTGGAATCTAATATAGCATCCCACTTCTTGCATCGCCCACGATGAGAATGGGCGCTCCATGTCAAATCGATCAACTGTTTTGATCAAAGAGGAGGACTCTCTCGGTGTAATTTGAGTGCGTTCGCTCTCGAGAATGCCAAAAAAATCTAATTTGAAATTTAAGCGTAGCGGAGGGAGAGAAGGAAATTTGTATCCCATTGGCTGGCACTTGCGACGATTTCTTATGCGCGGAAGAGCGATGGTCGCATTCCGGCTGAATGGATAGATCGTTGGTACCAGATCCGCCGCTAGAGATAGCGGTGACTCTACCGTTTCATCCCCCTTTTCTCCCCCTGCCTTTTTAGCCCCCCCCCCCCCCCCCACCCCAATGATTCGATCGCATGTCCCGTGCCTATCGATGCCGCGAATCGCTCGTTTTACGTCTAACTCCCATATCCGAACGACGCCAGCCACGTTATCTCGTTAGAGCGCCGTACCGAGTGCAAAATGAAAAATTCAGTGAGAAAAATGGCGGGCTCTTTAGCTGGCCGGAATTAGCATTTTTAATTCCGAGTTACAGGTGGAACCGAACCGAGCTGCTTGGAAATGAGAAATTTGCATTTTTAAGCGCACACTGTACGTACGCGCCTGGATGGCGCTGAAATAGCAGCATCTCCTGGTGCGCGAAGCACATCGTATCATCAGCGGTGTGCATCCCGGCAAAGTACATGAAGGTGTGAGTCGCCAATCATTTCGGTTCACGATCTTTTCAGGGAACAGAGTGCATGCTACGAAGACGTGCGTCTATGGGAGAGAGAATGATAGATAGACAGAGAAGGCAGAGGGGGAGGAGAGAGAGAGAGACAGACAGAGAGAGAGAGAGAGAGAGAGAGAGAGAGAGAGAGAGAGGACGCGGGGACATGGAACGCGCCGGAAGAGATAGATAAAATGCTCGCCACAGAAACGTGAGACGCGAGGGACGAAACTAGACAAGGCAATGGCTGCAATAATAGCGATGGCAGCGGGCAGGTTACGCTAAAAACGAGAGATCCCGCACAGGCAGTCGCAGGTGCGTTAGGTTGTCATGCGATAATTATTGCAAGAAGGCACGTCGCCTCTCGGTGTCCTGATACTCCGGACCCAGATAGACGGAACATTAACGTTGCCAACTGTGCAACCTGTTTTGTTGACTTTGATAGCGGTTTGTCGGAAGTTCGCTGGCGAGTTGTGTGCGGACGTGAATTAATACGGTTACAGGGGCCAGCGGCGGAACGAGCCGAGGAGGAAGGAATGGGGGGGGGGGGGGGGTGATGAGGAGACGAAAACGAATGTGGACGGAGGATGAAGGACCGTGGAACACGTTTCGCGCATTGGTCGGACAGAGAGGGATAACGGGTAGCGAGCCAGAGTAGTACGGAGGTGGGTCGGTTTTGTGCCATTGGTCGAATGTCTGAGTTAGCGCGCTTGAGCCACGGATTATCGCGCGCAGCACGTGGAAGTCGCGAACATCGCTGTATGCAGCAAAGTTATTCGTTGCTCGAGCCCGTTAAGCCCGGTTTCCTGCTTCGGCCCAATGGCGCCTCTGTTAAAGGTGGAGGCGGTGAAGTAGGAGGAGGAGGAGAAAGTAGAGGAGAAGGAGGTGACAGGGGGGGTGGGAAGGAGGAGACGAGGAGAGAAATGCTTTTCGTACGTAGTCTGCGACGGCGGCCCTCTTATTGTTTCGGCTCTACAGAGGCGTACGCGCTCTGTGACCTTGTGTTTTGAGGTACCGTTATCTCTCAAACATGCCGCTGTCGAACTTATCCCGCAAAACTTGTTGCTTCGGCCCAAAATCTCTCCCCCCCCCCCCCCCCCCCCCTCCCCGCGGTCTCTGCTCTCTGTCCTGCGTGACGCCGAGGGCTAACCCCGACGACCCTGTGGTTACAGTTCAAGATCGTTTCCTCTCCCGTGAACATTGTCGATATGAGGAGGCATTATTGTGGGGTTCAGAGTCCAGAGTCTCCTATAGAGAGAATGCGAGAAAGGATCGGATACACGAGGGATGGCGTAAGGTGCGCGAGGTCTTCAGCCAAAATTAAGTGCCAAAACATCGAGAGCGCCCGGTGGCCTAGTGTGTATGGGCCGGCCTGAGTATCCAAAAGTTGCGGGTTCGATTCCCGCACTGGTGAGCGATTATTTTTCTGCCCCGATCCTACATTATCGAACGAGGATGGAACGAGACTCACGATTCACGATTAACACGCCTTCCCTGTTTTCCTTCCCCTCCCCCACCTCTTAACGCGCCGTGTTCGCGATACCGTAATAAGACATGCGAAAAAAACGCGAGCGCAGTTAAAGTTCGACGTTCAACACCCGTCCACTTGAATCTCTCTCGCAAAACATATTATGCAGATCCGCCCGACGGATTTACCTCGGACAGCAATTCCCGTGTCATAAGACAGAATAAATGTCATAGCCAAAGGCGTGCGCGGTTTACGTAAGCAAATGCTAGAAAAACCTTTAAAAAGCGAACATTGCGAAGACATACAGGGGTAAACAAATACGAGGGTTTATTTTAAATCTTGCACAAAAGAATGACTGGGCTGGCAGGAGAAGGAGGGGGGGGGGCGGAAGGGTTGGGGTGGTAGAGATAATGACAGAGCGGAAACAAAAGAACACCGGGGAGCGTGCAAGTGCCAGCGATCTAAAAAAGATTAAAGAAGGTCAACCAAATGATGTACCTATATATCTTACTTTGTGATGAAAAAGCTCTGTAATCGTTGCTGCCGGTGCGTGTGATTTATTTATGTTGATATTTACCTTATTAAGACATTGAGCTGCGCGTTAAACGCTGTGTACCGTATTCGTGCCACTCCTAGTAGGATCACGGTGTCTAAATATTTCGTTCACTTCCAACGCGCTCACCACTCGGAGCCCATTAAAATGTTTCAATATTTGATTCACCATAGTATCATCCATTATCTATTCCGTTATTTGCATTCATATGTCGTGAAAAAGGTGTGCATGCTTCCCAAGGAACGCAGCGATCTAAATGTAACTAATTTCAATTATTTAATTATTGTATTAGCGACAATGATATCTGATGAAATTATAATAATTCATAAAAACATACACGCGCTTCTGTAATCAAAGTACAAAGTTGAGTATCCATGTTTATATTATAGCATATTACAGTGAACAACGTATTCAATGTAATGAAATGAACGCAAGGAGCTAGAGTTAAACAGTAAATGTGTAATTTACCGTAATGTAGTTTTCAAGTGTGTATTTCTACCGTAACGTTTCTATTGTCATAACGGAATCGGGGCTGTCGTATTCCTCGGTGGTTGGTTGCCCTCAATTCTTCAAACAAAAGCAAATTGCCTTTCAATAGTGACATTCACAACGATGAGCAGTCGAAGGGATTGTATCCTCTGTTCGTCGTTCGCTCAAAGTAAATAATTTTAAAAGGGTCTCGTGTTTCGAGTCGTTTATCTATGTAAACTTCTTTTGTAATTATGTAAGGAAACCGTAGAGGTTCCGACTTACGAAAATAGTGCAGTGTTTAATGGGCAACCTAATAACCTTATCCCGCGCAATGAAACTAAGTCGAATAAGAGATGTTATACAGCTCTTTGATATCATGAATTGTATGATATACTAAATTCGAATGTTTGTCTTTGAACTCTTGACCTGAGTCCTTGCGTATGAATAAGCGCCATGTAATCCTCTTAGTTGCTTAGCCGTGTGAGCTCTAATCAAACGCTTTTCCTGGTTCGAGCTAATATCATAGAGGGAAAAATGTCGACCGTAGTCGTCATTTCTTTAATTGCAAATATCTTCCAGAATACGCAACATCTATTCCGTCCCATGACGCAGGAAATTCTGACAAAAGTTTGCAACATAACATACTTTACGACAACGTATTTTGTAAGAGACTGGCGCCACTCTTGGATAAACTAATCAGCATATTGACATTCTCCCACGATATTGATGTCCATTTACTGATCCCACTACACTGTATTGAATGATTGTCATATAAAAGCCTCACGCACGTTAGGTCCTCGACAATGATTCGTTATGAATCATCGGATAAGAGTAGATAAATAATCATAATCTCGTTCGAAAATGTCCAAAAGTATCAATGAAGACAACAAGAATCATGCCTCAATGAATTTGACGTACCTGATTTAAATAATCAATTACATCTCAAGTATTCCCTAATCTTTATTCACTTGCCAACCCCGACTCATATTCCAAAAAAATGGGACTTTATTCCCTCTGGTTCACAGCGCGCCGTTCAATAGCGAATATGAAACTTATATTGGACTGCGCGGATTACGTGATATTCATTCGCCCGCCGCGCCGGTCGAGCCCGAAATGCACATTGGTCGAGCAACGGATAGCTAACGTGCGCATTCTAATCCGTTTCCGGCCAACGTTACCGTTTCGTCGCTCGAAGGAGCCTCACTGTCCTTCCCCGACATGTCAATCGAGTGCATTCTCGAGCCCAGTCATGCGACTTTTCTCGCACATGGATATAAGCGAGCCTCGACTGAGCTCGTATCGTCCAATGGCATGGCAAACGGGATGCAAGATAGACAAAGACAGAGAGCGAAAGAGAAAGGAGTAAATGAAGCTGGGGTGGATGGAGGTATAAAGAGTGAGCGTGAGCGTGAGAGTGAGAGTGAGAGTGAGAGAGAGAGTGTGTGTTGGAGAGAGAGAGAGAGAGAGAGAGAGAGGGAGCGCTGTTTTCCGAGCGATAAGATCCTCTACGGTGACGGTGGAAAGCGTCAAATGGCGTGAGACCTGACTATATGACTTCTGACGTTGTATCATTTCGCACCTCTTCCTCCGAGCTGAGCACCTGATTTATAATGCATTATTTGGGAACATAAATTTGGCGGGATGAAAAATTGTTGGAGTCTTACGGATTCGCGCCGTTTCTTGTGGGTTAAGAATCAACATTTTCAGCGCTTAATTAATAGGTGTAAAATGCCTGACGTTATTACATCGCGCTTTATCGCTTTCTACGTGCCGAGTTCATAATATAGTACCTATTGCTTTATTCGCGAAAATATTTTTCGGGCATGAATACTTGATCGAACGTCGAAGAAATTGCTTATCGCACGGCGTAGCACGGATTTGACCTAATTTTTCTGATTGAGCAATGTACATTTTGAACACTTCATTAGTAGACGTAGATTAACTACAGTATAATGGACAACGTACGTTAAAAGCAAATTGAGATGTAACAGTCTGTGCGGCGTCCTTCTGAGGCGCGCGTACAAATTTTTAATGTCCAATTAGTAGACGCAGATGAGTTGTAACGTGCTGTGTCCCAAAACGTTGTGATCACTGCCCGGTTGCGCCCCGTTTGATGTAACAATTTCACCCTCTCTTTCTCTCACTGAAATTATGTGATTTTTGAACGCACAATTACTGGGAATGAATTGAATTACAGTAACGGCGCCTATGTAAACATGAGTCTGAACAAATGTTATATATTTTTGTGTGTTACTGCATCTTTCAGTGTCCCGTTATTTTACATTTCTGCTCTTTTCTGATCTGCATAGATAGAGGGATTTATACCACGTTAATTAAGCGAATCGGCAGCGATTTGTTACAATATCTACATATTCGTACAACTATCGTACATGAATACATACTTATGTGTAGTAGCCACCAGTTCTCGATGTTGGTTTATCGCGCAACCGCTAATA
This sequence comes from Anoplius nigerrimus, assembly GCA_914767735.1. Taxonomy (NCBI): domain Eukaryota; kingdom Metazoa; phylum Arthropoda; class Insecta; order Hymenoptera; family Pompilidae; genus Anoplius; species Anoplius nigerrimus. The sequence continues at coordinate 21,200,011 of OU612080.1, forward strand.
ACAATTGAAGATGGAACCGAAATTCTAAGTGTATATAATACGGCGATAATTACAGTTATTCAACGATGAAATATATCGATACGTAGCTTGTGTGTACGATTATGAATGGTGAAAGTTGAAGTATTATTCTAGTCTATTTATATGTTTTCAAGATGAAGCTTGGAGTATATTTCACGTAGGTTAAGTTTGTATAAAAAGTAATTTCGAACAGCAGCGTGAATAAGCGGTAAAATGTTTCGATCACAGCCTGGCCACAATAATCCAGCTTAAGTATGTTCAAAACCTATTATGTCGCATTATATAGTTCCATGCAAGCGCATGCGTTTATTTTCTTATTTCATTTTGCAGTGCATGATCACCACAAATAATCTTTACGTGAACACGAAAATTTCTGACACCCGATTAGCACACGCGAAATAAATTGCGATATCAATGCCAATATGAATACGAATGCGAACGGACTGAATTCTAGTATATACAGATATATGCGTGTGTATATGTGTATATGTATATATATAAGATAGCACCGCAAGAGGTATGGAGATATCGCGGAGTCAGCGATGAATCAGCAGCAGTGGCTCTGCTATGAATAACGAAAATAACAAGGCGGAAGGTGAGAGGCTTGAGTTAAAAGTCACTGTTTTGAATGGAATGCACTGAAACAATTCATTTTGCGAAGCAGTTGCTCTTTTTTTTCGAAGGCAGTTATTGGTACAAAATGCGTATATGGAACGCCAAAATAGCAGCACAAGTATCAACGGCGATATATTGAAATGTGCATATTGTTTTTAACTGACACAGTAATTTGCTTAAACATCATCGATTCCTATTGAAATACTCACACGCTGCATTTTTGTTGCTTCTTAATTTGCCTCCAATGCAATAAAATAATCATACTGATGCTCAGCAGAAACGCATTTAATATCGATCTTTCGAGATAATTTCGATTAACGGGGTTGGTCGAAACATATGTGAATCGATAATGTTGTGGGCCGATCATTTGTTGTTGGGCGACAAGTGGCACGCATAACGTCATACTGCTCTTGACCGATACGTAAACCATCCGCCTGATTTCGGTATCCAATCCCAGCTCTCGTGGGAAGCTATGCGAATTCATTCCATGGCGTGCCAACTTTGCATCTTTTCCCGATACATCAATGACGACTTGGCGGTCGCAGATAGCCAGGAAAATGCGTATCAGTGGAACGTACGAATCGTAATTTATACCTTAGCAAAATTTCACGCCGGCCAGTCGTGAACAGTGAACCCCCGCCTGTCCACTTCACCCCCTGCGACCGGTGACACAGTACGCCGTGACATATCGCGAACGAAGTGAACAAAAAAGCGTAACAGGAGTGAGAGCCGCGCATGGGAAACGAAGAATTTATTTCGACCGCGCACTTTTTTTCCCCTACCTCGGTCGGCGAACATATATCCGTCCGGAAGCACGCAGGTGACTCTCCATCTCCCTTTGACTCGAGTGGCGGCGTAATGTTTCATACTTGACATTACAGGCAGTAACGTAATCTGCCGCTGTGTATGCCAAAAAAAATGAAAGGAAGAGCTCGGACGGGGAGTGAGGTGGGGATGCGACGCCGAAGAACGGAGAGCAGTAAGCGCAGAACACGTAGCAGAACGCGAGAGAATGGAAGAGAGAGGATGGGTGCAGGAGACGGTTTGGGGAGAGTTAGGGGAAGCTTTGGAGGGGGAAGAGGGACTGCAAAAAGCGTGGAGGCTTCACCATACGTCTGAAACGTACGGGCGCGTGTAAACGAAGAACCATTAATCAAAATCCGCCCCGGTGTCATTCGGTATCGTTGAAATCAGAACAAACGGGCTCCCCACGTGCACGAGTTCCCATATTAAATGTGGATATATCACGTCACGGCCAGAGTCAGCTCCGCTTCCGGTACCTACGCCTCTATGTATAAATGTCTGCGCGTGCATATATATGCGTGCGCGTATGCGTGTATATATAGACTGGTGGGTTCTCAGTATATAATGGAAATCCGCGTGCTTATATTCGCTACGAAATAAGGCCGATGTCGCGCGCGCGTTCCCTTCATTGGGCGAGCATATAATGCGGCTTCACGGTACAGGAGAAAAGTCGAGATAATGGGTAGAGCTGGTATTCGAAATGCGAGAATGGCGACGATGCAATTTTATTCCCTCGACATACCCCCTACGCTTCTTAAGGACGCGGGGAAAATTTCATATATCCTTATTCGTTGATTCGGCTACGAGCGACATTAGTTAGCGATTATTCGAGCGGCTGGTTCGTCGAATTTATTACGACCGTCTTTAATACGGAAAACGGTCGCCATAGGTTCGAGCGGACGGTGAGTTCGCTTTCTCTTGAAAGTATTCCCTGTTCTTTTGCTTCTTCCCCTATCTCATTTCTCTTCCTCCTCCTTCTCCTCTTTTTGTCTCTCGTTCGTTCTTGCGTCTCTTTTCTCCCGCACTCGTAACGCCAACACGAAGGAGGGCAATAAAAATTGGAAATAGGTCGGTGATGTAACCGAGCCAGGGATCCCTAGAGGTTTCAACCACTCACCGAGGCTTTTGTGGGACGTCCTCAGGGTCAGATGGAAATCGCGCCTTCTCTTCTCCCCTCCCGCGCATCTCTGCGTCTTTCCTTCTTTTCTCGTATAATCGAAAATGTTACTTTATGAATATCTTAAGGCGTCGCCGACGTTCCGCGCATCCTATAGACCCTCGTCCCTCTCCGCCTCCTTGTCCCCTTCCTCCTTCAGGACGATGTTGGTGTCCCAGGGAAAGAGATCCTTTCTCGGTATTGGTCGTCAAACGATTTCTAGGCAATGCTTTTTATTACGAGTCACATATTCGTACGAGCCCAAGGGCGATTTCGTTTGCTACCCCCGCGGATATCAGATTTTATTGGTTGCTGAACGTCTTATATGGCTTACTTTCGACCGATTACTCGACAAGGGCCGCCTTTATTAATCCATATCATGTATTACGGTCTAACCGCCGGCGGCCGATTCTCACTGTGCCTGCCTTATTCCCATCGAGTTGCCATGCTCGAATCTTTTCGGGGTATCAACCGGCGAAAATCTTTACGACGCTCATCGCTAATAAAAACGATTATTCAGATCTTAATTTATGAAGAGACTCCGAGCGGCGCTGCGCGCTCCGTTACGCAAATACATAATCTACGAAATGTAACAACGGCGCTATTACTTATTGCATTTATGCGGGTTTATAGCAATTAGCGAGTTCATGATCCGCGTTTATCCGTCACGCGATCGTGAGACAATGAATTAATTGTACGGGCGCGCTTTTGCATTGCCTGTCTCTCTCCTATTAATCACTATCGCCCCCCCCCCTCCCTCCCGCCCTCTGTCTACATTTAGCGTGAACCCCTTTATCAGCCAGGCCGCTCTCGTCGACAGGATTCCAACGCAACCAGCCGATTTTCTGTAATTGCACGGAACGCGGCAAAATAGTTTCCGCGTCCACTTAAAATCGAGTTACCGCCCGCGCAAAACCCGTCAGCCGATCGAAGGCGCATCCCCCCCCCTCTCCCCGCCCCTTCTCTCTCTCTCTCTCTCTCTGTTTCCTGCCCCCGGTACCAACGATTGTGTTTCCCTGTCCGTCTCGTCCTCTGCCTCGATCGACTCCGCTGTCACCCTTCCACACCCCCCTGCCTACCCCGTTGGAACCACCCTCACCTCCCACGGCCAATCCTCCCGCCCTTACCTTCCTGCTTAATGCGACCAATGAAATTCCAATGACGTAATTGCCCGGGTAATTAGATAATCGTGTTCTCGACTTTAGGAACGTTGGACGGTGAATTCGTAACGAAATAACGGCGCCTGATGAAAAAGGCGCGGCCGCCTATCGTGCGATGGCGACGTCGCTTGCTGCGGACGTTTATGCGCGTATATGGGCGAGACATAAAGCGTCGCGCATAAAAGACCGACGGAGTGCCGGGATACCGACTCCGTTGAAATACGTACACAAATTTGCTCTCGGAAAGTCCGCGGAATGAGGTTTGTTCCGAAAAAAGGAAAAGGAACCGGGGCACGTTCCCAGGCACTTCCGCTCAAATATTTTTCAGCTGCACGTTCAACGATAATGTTTAAACGTCCGTCAGTTTGACTGGCGCAAATGCCAGCGTCCCGGCAGGAGCAACCGTGAGCTGTGAGTCTGAGAGGCGTTGATAGAAAGTGAGAAAGAGAGAGAGAGTGGGATAGAGAGGGTGGAAGAAGAGAGGCAGAGAACTCGTAAAGAGAGGGGACGTCTAGACGCTGTCCTGTCAAGCGCCCACGGACACTGCCGATCCGTCATCCGTCTGGGTAACGAAATTTTCGAAGATCGTTTTGGAAGCGACGTGAAGGGCGTGCTCTCGGAAACTTGCATATGCTAGGGCCAACGAGCGGTGCTCCACAAACGCGCATTCTTCCCTGCGCACGATCCACGCCATCTGCGGATCAATATGCCACCCCGCATACTTTCGTCAACGCTTCTCCGCACCTTTGTCTTCCGGCATTCATTAAACTCCGCGAAAAAACAAGTAGATTCGCGTGTAGACTGATTCGATTTGCCGCGGCAGTAACAATATGAAATTATTTCGAGGGTAGGTTGACGGTTCGCTATATTATTACCGAGGCTTCCTGGCGAAATAAATTTCCGATAGCGTTAACTGTATTTCATTGAAATTAATCGAGAGGAAGGTGTCGCCCATCGGCAGATTAGTGCAGTCGGATTAATGTTTGCAATTCGATCCTATTAAAGCACCCCGCTCGCCAGCATTGCTGGAAAACGATGAAAAATTTCACCGTTCACCAATACTCTCCGTTTTTAAGCGCCGACGTCGGAATCGATTTGCTCCGAACAATCTGTACCAGTGCCGGAAAGAATCTCGCGTATCTTTGCATCCGTCGAGCTTCGTCTTGCACGACTATGCTTGTGATATTGCGGCTACTAAATGGAAGACAAACAGCGCTCGTCAAGCATTCGATCATTTTTCACATTAGAATAGCTCCTCGCATGGGCCCGTAGAATGCTGCTCCTCTTCGCTTTGTTGGTCGCTTCATTGCTCGCTTGCAGATTGGAAATGACGGCTGGAGATTGTCGACGAAGTAAGCATTGGCGGTAAGTTTCGCATCCGTCCGGAAGAATAAAGGCAAGAAAAAAGAAGGCTGCGAAGGGCTGAGGAAGCCAGAATGCGGCGATAAAAAGCCGCGTGGTTCAGGTGCGTCGGTTGCTGCGGTAACGATCTTATTTCCTTTATTCCCCCCCCCCCCTTCGTTCATTCTCTCCCCCGCGCACCCTATTACACGTAAGATATCTTAGGCGAAGGAGACCGGCACGAGAAAAGTATCTGGGATCTATTCCGCACTTTCGTCCTAGGATCAACTGTGCCTGACTCGTTTTCAGCCAGCGTACACAACATACCCATCCATATATGCATGGGCACATCCATGCGTGTTACGCAACGCACTTGTTTCTTCTGCTCTACCAGAAATGTTTTCTTCGTCCGGCTGCTGAATGAATGAATGCGACTTTGCCTTGTGTGGGTCGGTCGTTCGAATGGCGATGATGATGGCGTCGGCGGGATAGGTAATGAGTGTGGGAGGCAAAGGATGTTTGGTTGCGGAGGATGATGACTATGGCAGGAATGGGACATCGTACTCGTCCTTTACCAAGCCATTCGTATCTATCGCGAGGATATAGGTATAAGCAGAAACGTACGAGCGATCCTCGATTTTGCGAACAGAGGGCCATGTCGCCGACGGTCGAGCGTTAACGTCGAATGCACCAAATGCGCCGAACGCATCATGAAACGGCGCCGGCGGGCTTGAGTGTATCAGAGGAACCGCCGAAGGGTGGAATCCTGGGAGAGATCTGGCGAACAGGCGTATATCGGTAATGCATGCTCGTCTACGTTTGATATTCCCGATAGATATCGAGTATTCTGCAACGGTAGACAATGTCTACCTTTAGATGGCGCATTCTTTTTTGGATTTCAACATACTCGAAAAGGAATACTGAGAGTCGATCGACAAATCATTCGAACATCGGCTTTTAATCTCCTTTCCTCTTTACCAACCTTTCCCCGCCAGTGTTCTTCCTTCCTCTGTGCCACCAGTCTGGAGTACATTTTTTCCATTTTCTTGGCTCTTCTACTTAATCGCTTTTGTTTTTTATCTCTCGCCTCCTCCCGTTTTTGGCCTATTTGTTTTACCTTTTTTCCTGCCATTATTCATTTACCGGCACGTCGACGTGCCCCTTCGCTGACTATTTGGTCTAGAGTCTGACAAAATAGAGGCAAGGATTAATGTCAATGTAGTGGTGAAAGACTCCCTCATGGCTGCCCTCATTGAGAGTTTAAGGAATAAGGTAACCCATACTCAATACCTATCGCTCAACGCTGCTTTAGTATGCGTGCTCTTAATCGCATTGGCAAACTGAACCTACCGTAAAAAGCAATTTAAGACAAAGAGCTTGTTTAATTCAGGATCGCTGCAAGTTCAAAGTGCCCGGTCGGGCAGACACAAAGAGAGGGGGGTGTATGAATGAGGAAGAGAGACATAATCAAATTATTGCACGAGAGATAATGGCGTACTCGTGTCCAATATTTCGTCCAAACTGTTTCATAAAACCATCCTGCGCAGTGGAAAGAATCAGCACAAAGGCTGGCTCAGTTTTTCGGTTAACCGAGTTCAAAGAGCGCTTCCAGCACACAGACACTTAACATAAATCGCATTAGACAAACACACTTTACTTAGCCGCACTCATTTTCATCCTCCTATTCAGAAGTTTGACGTATACGGGAACAAAGTGAGTAGAATATCTACTTACGTACGTACATGCGTAGGCGATGCGCACGCGCACACAGTAGACATAAAGGAAGCATTGAGGCTGGAAGCACGACAAATTCGAGCCTTGAAGGATGGCCGTCGCCATCCGAAGAGACACGGGTCCGGGTCGGATGTTGGAGAAGGCAATATCGTGAACCGCGCAGAGGGGCATAAAATCGGAGCGTGGAAAAGGCCTTTCGCTAAAAGCGAACGTGACAACGTTTCGAGGCGCGGAGCGCGCCCATTATAGTAGTCGCCCGTGGTGTTGTACGGCCGGCTAATCCGATTGATCGAGCGCTAAAGCGCGTTATTACCGCCTTACGTTTTCCAAGCCGGGGCGTTGTTGCCCGGGCCCGCACTCGTGGACTCGCCGGCTCTCGTGTCGTGCCATGGTCTATCGTGCCGCGCCTCCCATGCCAGCCGTTCTCCCCTCGCCCACCTTCGTGTCCCTTCGTGTCCCTTCGGAACCGTGCAGCGTCGCGTTCGGTCATGTACGCACGCACTCGGGCATTAACGCACTCCGGGTTATGTAGCCGCGCGCGTGCGGCCTCTGCGAGGCATGCATGCCCTTCCGTGACCTCTGCACTCTGCTCCCGCGTGTGTCATTGGCGCGCGTGCACCGATTGGTCTGCCGCTCGCCGATCATGAAAGTCAGAGAGCAGCGGATCGATCGTGCTGCGCGAAGGTGGCTGGCTTTGCCGAGTGCTCAGCAAGCATGAGAGATTGGGAGCGAGAGGAGACTGGCTCGATAAAGGGGAGAAGAAAGGCGGGTCGATGAATGTAGCGAGAGTCTGTGACGTTGGAGGTCGGGTATCGATTCGAGTTAAAAGACATAATCTGACACCGTTCAGCTGGCAGGCTTGGCAAGACTAGCGGAACACACCGCCGGCAGACTTGATAGGCTCGTCAAGCCCGACCGAGCGTGGATAGCTATGCCACGCGCGTTCGACGTATCGTAGCTCGCAGCTGGCATCTCACTGTCGCCGGCTCTTTCTCTTATAGGCCGCTTCCGAAGTCGACGTCGGAAATTCGATCGTGCCGTCTCCCGCCCCGGCTTTGGTCATCTATGACGCTTGCCAGCCTCGCTCGGTTCGAGGCCGAAGAATCTTTCCTCGCGTGCGCTGCTCGGCGGCATCTACTAAATGCAGCTTTCGCGGAAATCGCTCCTTCCCGTCGTTCCGCCCAGGCGAGAATGCGGAAAGCCAGGTGGGGAGAGACGAGAACAGGATAAGCGTCCTGCTTCGCGGATGGAATGAAGCTTAGGGGCGGAAGGCACGGGACCGATTATCGATTTCGACTACGATGCGATCCAGAGCTCTTCGCTCGTCAACTCGAATCGTTGAATCCTCACTACCGAAATCCTTGCTGCACTCCGCCCACCTCCTCGCGCAGGCCACCTCCGTATCGTCGTCACTGGAGAGAAACGGATTGCGCATATTCCACGAGTTTGAAGTCAAGTGTCCGTGGAACGTGGTGCGCTCTTGACGATCGGTTCGCGGTCGTTCTCGATCTGTCCTTCATCCGAATCCAGCTCGCTCCTCAAACTTTCATCCCCAGAGACTGCCTGGCGAACAGGTGTTTTCGCGGCCCGCGTCGTTAACCCAACAGGGCAGTCGAGCGGTCAGCTCGCTTTCTTGCATTCGAAATAGGGCAGAAAATATCGATTGAGACAAATAGCGTTTAATCTGTTATAAATCGCTGGGAGCGCAGATGAGTAGGCAAACACCAGCCGACGACACGACAACGGCTTTAAAGTTAACAGCGTAAACAGCGGACGGCTCCAATTTATAGTACTCACAGTTACAAATAAATTAATGGGAATGAACGTAAATAAACATGGCTGTAACGCGTCGCGTTTACAAAAATCGTTGCGCGGATGACACATTGTCATCGGCAATAAGTTTGCTGTACATTGGGGCGCACGCCACCGTAATCATTTATATTGCAATGTATAATTGATAAATCCGCCCCTCTCCTACCCCGGTCCAGAGACTTGATATGTCTGTTACATAGTGACAGTCATCGACGAGGCGCTGACAGGCATTCAGGAGCATTTATAACGGTTAACTCTTCCAATCAACCACGCCGCCGGCCGATGTTATTAGTACGCATGCGATATAACGATCAACGATGTATGCGCCCCGCACCCGTCACACTGCGAAACAACGCTTTCTCATCGCGCAAACATCCTCCCACCCTCACCACCACCATCCTCGTCAGCGCCCATCGCTCGAACTTCGGGACCTTATCGGCGGCAACCTATTGTTTATTTAGCGAACCGAAAAACTTAATGAGAGCGACCTTGAGAAAAGGTGGGGGAAGCATGACGGGTTGAGGAAGATGGGTGGGGGTTGAAAAACGGGAAAGTCATGAACTATTTGCGGATTGTCCAGTGCTTTGCATTATCCGTCACACGCACCACTACTCCTGGGTCGAATATACGTTTTTCGACTTGGCGATAAGGCTCAGCGTAGTTCTCCTTTTAAGCGGAGAGTCTGGTTGCAGGTAAAGTGGGCGGGAGAACAGCGAAGTAAAACGCGGGCGTATACGGGCGAAACGAAAAATTGGCTCCCGGCGAAATTACGACGGTATCGTGATTCATGCACGAGGCGCCGCACCGGTGAGACCCCGATGTAGTAAACGGATCTTATCTCGGTCGATGAAGCACGCCGTTCGATATTCCGATACTCCCCTCTGGGCAGGGACTGGCATAATGGAATTCCTCGTTATATAAATTTCGATGCACATTTTTCTGCCACCCATCGATCTCGTTGTCCCAACTTTCCTCCTGCCCCCCCCCCCCCCCCCGTCTCCTTCTCTCTTTCTTCCACCTTTTCTTGTGTTCCGTTCTCTCTTTGCCCCCTCGGCCCCACTACTCACTTACCCCTCTCGGAAAATCGGCGTACCTCACCAATCGAAGGTTTTATACGTTTTCCGCGAACGGCCATCGGCGTGCACGATTCCTCAAGCGTTTTTTCTCCCCGAAACTAGATTTCGCCGATAACGGAATCAAGTCTCGTTCCTTAAATAATTTTATCTCGCGGAACAAAGTACTCGCGGTCGGCGAATAGAAATTCTCCCTGGCGCCGATCAGCTCCCGTTCTTTCTTTTGCAGTCCGCTCGTGCAAGACGCCCGCCGACGATCGTTATTCCCTCTTAACTGGCGTACATCTTCACTCGCCTTATTTGCCTCTACGCGGGGCCTGTCCCATCTTATTCTTGTGCGTTCTACTTCCCGGTCTTCCACCTTATTACCTACAGGCACCTCTTTCCTACGATGACGAGCTTCGAAAATAAGATACGGCGTCCTATCTCAAGGAAGGTCATTGTGGACGTCGCCCCGCCACTCTCCGAAAATTCTTTTGTAGGATTGGGACAGAAAAATTAACGCTACCGGTGCGGGAATCGAACCCGCAACCTTTGGATCCGCAGGCCGGCACCATACACACTGGGCCACCGGCGCTCTCAATGTTTTCGTTACTTAATTATGGCTAAGGGCCTCGCGCACCTTACGCCATTTCTCGTCTCTGCCCGATCCTTTTCGCATTCACTTTCTTATAGGAGACTCCGAACCCCACACTTTTAATTCGTCGCAAATAATTTACCGACTGATATGCGCATTTTGCCACCTTCCCTTTATTGTACCTCTATTCTCCGCGTTTAACATGAACTAACAGTATTTTTCATTTCGTTGCTTGAAGCGATTTTAAATAAATTCAAGAATTAACGTTTACGTGAATTTGCTCTGATGAACATCACTCGTACATTCGGTCCGTCATCCTTTAAACAACTTCGTTATAAAAAATGTTGAGCTTTAAATGCAGCATACTGGGGAATTAGCACTGACGAGCAGCCCGATTCAGCGCCGGCATGCGAAATTGGACCATGGCTATTTTCACAAAACAATACTTACGCCCCCTCCCTCCCCCGGTGTACGGAGGAGGGGGGGGGGATACTTAAATAATTTCTACTTTTTGTCCGCATTACCTCGCGCGCTAAATTCCATTTAATATCCCGCCCCTCGCCTTATTGTTTTGACCGCGCCATAATGCACATTGCACATATTTCCCGTTAACAGAGAAATGGTAAAAACGAGGGACCGTGGAGCCTATTAGTTTTTCCTTTCGATTCCCCCCACTCGTCGGCCGAAATTTCATCGAGTCACATTAGCTCGCGCATCATCCCCCCTCTGCTCCCACTCCTCCTGTGCTTTTCTCCCGTTACTTTTCGCCGGATCCCGGTTACACCGGCTTAGGACCCCCCACCTTCACCTCCAAGCCTGCCGTCGTTCTCTGTCGGCAGCTCATCCGAAATTCGTTATAACTGGGAGGCGGAGAACCACGCAACCGTGACTCTGTGCGATACACGACGTACCTACATCGAGGGAGGGAACAAGGTGTTGAAAGGACTGAGAGCGTGGTATGGAGAGAGAAAGAGACGAATAGATAGAGGAAACTCGGCTAAATCAAATTTACAAGCTGCTGAGTGTTTCTCCCCATCGCTCTCCGCCTCCCCCTGCCTTGTGGTTGAGTCCACTATTTTCGTCAGAAGTCATTTAAAAGTTTCTCATCTCCTCCTCCCTCTCCCCCCATCGCGTCAGCGGCAAAGTAGATTCCAAATTATTTATTTATCCCCTTTTCCCCTGCCTGACGCGGGAGGATCGATAGAGCAAGGTGGAGATCATTAACTGCGAAAAGAAATCTCGCACGATCCTCTCCATCACGGGGCTAGTCAGTCGGCGGCATGCCCCTGACAATGGCCAGGGTAACCGAGTCCTGTCGGCACTCCGACCATTTTTTTCCTCCTTTTTTTTGAACCAACAATAACACGCGAATCGAAGGGAAGACCACGACGCGTTTTATGCCCGGTGGGGGAAGGCGGAACGAGTAGGGGGAGGGGGGGGGGGGGAGCAAAAAGCTCGCGGTGAGGTGCGTGTGTGCGCGTGTCTGCCCGAGGCTGGTCTGCGTGCAACGCGTTCAATGGAAAGAGAGAAAGACCGGGGAGGAATACCTGACCATGATAAATGCCCCGACACACATCACGCTTGCGACGCACGTCGCTCAAAATGGGTACAATGCAGCCTCGTACCTATTATGCTAAAATGCAATCTCCTGATAACCGCAGCCTCGTCATTGCGGAGCTTAATCTCACCTATCCGCGTGCAACATGAGCAAGGGAAACAAAATGGGAATGAAACCGCTCTGGATGGCTGATTCGGGATAAAGAACGGCGTTGGGAAGGGACAGGAGGAGGAAAGAGAGAATGAAGACGAGGGGCTGGGAGGGGAGCATAATGGCGCACCGCAGGTACGGAGAGATACGAGAAGAAATAAATTCCTGCCAATCGATCGGAGCGTTGCCGTCCGTTTAAGCGTCAAAGCTACGCGTCGCGATAGCGCCTAGGTATTTTGCAACTTTTTTTCGCTCGAAACTTCGCGACTATGTGCCAACTACGCGAACTACGCTCTGGCATTTCGCGAGGGCCTTCGCGACAGGCTCCTTTCTCGCGAAAGAGGATAGGCAAGAAAAAGGTAAGGATAGCTGAGAACGTATAAGTACTGCAATTCTGCCCACTAGCCAGAGTTCCAATTGTTAAGCGTTTCCGGTGAAAATGGTTGACCCACTAGATTTGGGTTCCGGATAAAAGTTTCACTGGCAACGATATTCGCTGGACGTATTGTCGTCCATGTGGTATAAAAATGTTTTGATAACGATCGCCGATACTTAAGACGCACGATTAAAAGAAAGAAGTTCCCCTCCGTTTCGGACCTAGAAAATCGGCTGGCCGTTTAGCTTTCCTTGGAGAGAACATTCGGAAACTTTAGATACCTCTTCGGGATCCTCTTCCAGGGGAGCGAATAAGCAGGCATTAAAGGCTTAGACCACAGATCGAATTCGAAGTACCTACGTAGCTCTCGTGTTCCAGCCACCTCAGGCTCGCCTCCACCCGTTCTTCTTCTTCTTCCTGCTTCTCCTTCTTCTATCCTCCTCTGCTAGTTGGTCGCTAGCTTCCGCCACCCTCCACTTCTACCCGTTTCGATACTCCCTAAGGCTAACATACACTCCATCTCCCTCACTCTCTCTTCTTCTTTTTCGATCTCTCCGGCTCCGGCCGCGGCAAGAGCCGAGAAAGCTAAAGTATCAAGTATCGCCGAACCGTCGGACTAGTTTCCTCCATTTTCTCGAAGGTCGGTCAGCAAGGGAGAGAAAGCTGGCCAATGGAGGGAGGCCAGGGCGGTTGGCTAACCGAGAGTGGACGTTGCTCGCCGCTCCGTTTGACGAGAGTTTCCTCTCCGGTCCTTCGCACAATTGCGAAGGTGTTTCGATCGAGTTCGTAGTCAGTGAACCACCCCTCAAGCGATCGCCGAGTTAGGCAGCGGAGGTTAAGTATCGAAGATCGTCGACCTCGTCGAGCGCGTCTGACCGCGCTTGAACGCGTTTGATAGAGGATCAGCCGGCGTCGATTCCCTCGCCTGCTTCTTACTCCGCTACCCCTCTCACCACCCCTCTCAGAGCTCATCCTCCTCCGCCCTATTGCCGATTTGCCTTCCGCGCACGTCCCCGGAACAGGCCAGTTTCAGATTTTCCAAAGCGCGTCCCAACGCAAATTGTACTCCTCCGTAAAGTAGCTGGCGAATGACCGTCTTCTCGACACCGTGAACCCGGAAAATTTCGACCTTTCAAGGCATCATATTCACGTCTAGCCTCGAGGACAGCTCGTTACTCGTGAAGAAGCCGAGTCGGATAGCAATCCGATCGCGGCGAACTACTCAGGCGAACATGGCCGTTCTTGATACTCGAACTTCATCGTCATCGCTTCGTCTCGCCCTTCTCAGCGAGCACATCGATACTTTCGGACCCGCCCGGCGCAAATGCTCCCGGCTATGGAAGACGCGATAGAGTGCCGCAAGCAGCAGCAGCAGCAGTAGCAGCAGCAGCAGCAGTAGCAATAGTACCAGTAGTAGTAGCAGCTGTAGTAGTGGCGGAGACGGCGGGGTGGGCAAGCAAGAAAAAGCAGTCTGGTTAACTTGAATAGACGAGCGACTCGGAGGGTGTCTCAGTCATGCCGATGGTTGGGGTCTGCCGAGTCCAGGCTACGTTAATCCGAAGAGCTCATCGCGTAATTTCCCATAAGACCACGGGTGCTCACACGCTTTGTCTTTTGTCGAAACTTTTTTGCCAGCGATGGAGAAGGATACCATTAAAACAGGGAAAATGGGGGCCTTCTTCACTTTTTCCACCTTTGAAGATGAGAGAGGAGAGGTAGGGCTGAAAGAATGAGGAAGGGGAAGGACGACGGGAGTGAAAAGACGAGACAATTTTCGGGTAGAGTTTCTGCTGCTGGAGTGAACTGTCACGTTTTTTTCTATCTAATTTAACCCCGCTTTGACTGCCGGCTGATGGCGGATGACGAAGAACGCCAGCGCTCCTTGGGTGTCGTGAGACTTAATTAGGCTAATGGATATCCGTAATTGATACTATCAGACTGTCCATTCGACCGCCCGTGGTACGTTTGTTGCCTTTGCGATAACATAATGCCATTGGGTCGGAGATGGAGTGAGAAATCGAAGCGGCTCGCGCGGAAAAGATTTTTACGAAATTGACTCTCGGGGTGCAAAGGGTGAAATAATTGTGACCGCAGCGGAAATTCAGTGAGATGAAAAGGGATCGCGTACACGCGATGACGAAGAAGGAAGAGAGGAGGAGGGAAAGAAAGGTACCTAAGAGATAGTAAGGATAGAGGTGGAGAGCGAATGGAGCGTCTCCGGCGACGAAAGACGTTCGGGAGAAAGATTTTCCGGTTGGTAACGAGCTCGGAAACGTTGGGCGCGGAGCTAACCGTGATTCCCGACGGGGGTTCCTCTTGTACGGTAACATGTAAGTCGGTTCCTACCGTCAGTTCGCGCTCATGGGGCGTTGCCGCTAAAGAGCGCGTCACGCTATCCGTCGTGATAAAATGGTGGAAAAGGCAGCCTGAAAAACAGGTGAGAATTTACGACAAATGGCAGGATGTTTCGAGGGGATAAAACGTTGTCGTGGCGTGGGCGTCACCGGTGTCGGCGGCGACGGCGACTAGGGAATCAGAGGGGGAGGATGAAGGGTGGATGCTCGGCGGGTGAAAGAAGGAGAGAATGAGATACGATAATACCCCTGCATCGCCCGGCGCTATCCGCGAGTGAGAAGGATATAAAAGAATCTATGACGCGTAAACTCGTCGCATCTTAACGCGAAGAGCGCAGCAGCGGGAGATAAGCTTCTCAACGCCTTGTCCCCGCGACGCTTTCTTCCCTCTTGCATGCAACGAGTACCTTTAAAGTCGCCGGCGAGCCAGTGGGAGCGGGCGAAATCGATAACGACATTTGCGCCTCGTTGTCCGGAGTAAAAAGACGTCGAAGCCCGGTAACGTTGGCCGACGCTGCGCAGAGCAGAAGAGAAGTGGAAGGAGAGGGGGCGGACGGGGGGGGGGGCAGAAAGTAGAGGATGCCAGAAGGATGGTGAAAGAGCAATGGGCTCAGAGGCGGGAGACTGCGCGGCTCATTCAGGCTCCCTGATGCGCACACAGAATTAATTGCTTTCCTCGATTGTTTCGTTCGACGCGCGTCACGCGCGGACCTGATTATCCCTGCCTTGCTGGCGACGAATCGTTCTTTAATAAAGGACGGATACGAAGTTACTCTTCCATTCGCGAATCGTCGTTAAGGAGTACCGAGTCACCTTTATCCTAATGAGAATGGCCCGAACAATGTCGGTCGACGACTTGGCGGGTATCGCTCAATGCCAGCGTCTCGATTTCTACACAACGACGCCGCGCGCATGCGCTTTCTGTCCCGAGGAGAACACCGCGAGGAGAGGGTGACGATAACGTAAAATCCGTGAAAAGAACCGGCTGCCACGGCAATAAAAGAGGCGCATCTCAAGCCTTCCGCCTTGCGAACTTGCTCGCGATGTCATTAGTAACTCCGAGACGCTCGTATCCACCATCTACGTGTACGTGTGCGTGCACGTATACATGATTATACTGCTGTAAGCTCATCCGCCCTGCTACACCTTGATTCGAGGACGATAAAGGATCGCGGGCCGATTGCACGAATCAGTTACCGTTACACTCGCATATGTTCGCTGGAATATCGGGTTGAACTTTAAGTGCGCAGCATGAGGATGCGCTCGAAGCCTCGAGTGGACGCGGGACGAAATCGTATAATGCCAAGTATGAAACAACCAAGAGCTGTAGAATCGTTCTCTTTCGTGCGATTGGCCCGGCAGGAGTCGCTCTTTCGACGGGAGATTCAACAGATCCTGGGCAAGAAGGGCAATGGAAGGTTATGGAGGCCAAGTCCTGCGACTTGCTTCGTCTGGCTTCGAAAAGTGTCGCGACCCTCGCCTGGCGCTCAAAATGCCGCTTTTCTCAGCGCACGCCGGGGGCCCAAGTTCCGCGAATAGAGTCTGACGGCACTTCGCGGTTAACGTGCACTCAACTACTTAATAATGTAACAGTCAGCCAACCACTATGCACCCATTATGCTTCCGTGCACGTTGCACAAGTGCCGGGGTAACGGCCTGCTGCGCTCGTAATATAGGATTTGCATCCTGCGCCTATATAACTTTGTGTCCCGTCGCGTCCGTGCCCCCCCCCCTCCCCCCCCCCCCCCTCACACACACACACACGCGTGCGCGCATCATCATGCTTCGCGCTTTATTGCGTCGGAGTTCCATCGCGTCGCGCTGCACTGCGCAAGGCGTGATGTCGTGGCACATCGCGCCTACGTCTCGTCTCGTTTCGTTCTGTGTCTTCGGACGATGTCAAATGCCATCAGAGAACCAGAGACTCGACACAGAGTCGAACTGTTAATTCGCGGCCAACGTAAGAGCGCGTCATCTTTTCTCTTCGCTGAACTTCCGTCCTTAGCGTCCGACAGCCTCAAAGCGTTGAATTGCATGCAACGAATGCAAACTAGAGATTTCAGGAAGTGCTCGCACTGCTTGCTATCATTCGCTTCGTTGCTTTTGCAAGTAAAATTTAATTCCAGACCGCGTCATCCTAATCGCGAGCAATTGAAATTTATTTATTCCCATTCTTCGTCGGCGTGAACTTGCGAGTATTCTGATGGATATGCCTTTGGATTTTAGTGCACTCTTTTTCGGTCGTGACATTCTGATAAGCTGATTAAAATTTAATGGCGCTCCATTAGGTCGAGCAAAGGAATGGTAACGAGAGTACTAACGATAAAACCCTTTACCTTCTATGCTCTCGTGCGAGGATTGAAATAAGGCAACGACGTAGCAAAAATGCAACATGTGGAAAAGTATTCAGTTTGGAGAAGGAGTTACCGCTATAAGCACATCATACATATCACACGTGCGGCATCTTAAGTCGTCGCATTGGAAAGGTCAAGCTACGGCGTAGTTTAACTGAAGCACGTGCTGGTCAATTTTGTACTAAAAATATTTGATGTATGTCCCTTAAAGCTGTCCGTAAAGCTGGAACGCACTTGATATTTAGTATTACCTCTTTTTTTTAATACACGGCATAAGGCAAAGTAATGTAGGTAACATTTTTTAAACTTTTAGTGCCAAAAACATTTTATGACTTGAACGAATGTCTGGAAGTTTTTCCTCGCCATTATTTATTGCTGATATTTCCACACATTATTAAATAGTGACAATTACTAATAATATAAGGCCAAAGCACCGCAGTAATAATACAGGAAATTAATGCTTTTTGAATAATAACTAACTGTGTTACCGGGAAATGGACAGCGGCAGTGGGAAATCAGTAGTACATATTTAAAAAGGATAGTACTGCGGCATTACGCCTACTAATCAAAAGTTATCAATAACATAAAAAATAATAATATGACCCCTATGATGACCGATTTTATGTCCGTATAGTGCAGACAACCGACAATCGCAATGTGACATGAATGAATCGCCATTTCCAAAGTGAGTATACCATACTCAAAAATAAATGTAACATTGTTCGCACCCTTCGGAAATCTCTTACGTCCCCCTCAACATCTCAAAAATAATCTCCAATCCGCCGACGCTCTCGAAAAGTTTGAATCATCGGCAACACTCGCGTAATCTATAAAAGTAATGCTTCTGCGCGATCGCGCACGTGCACATTCTCGCAATGGGCAGGTCATAAAGGAACGTTATCGCTCCTCGACTGGTATCCATTGCGATACAGAGAGCCGATCACGACGCGGGCATTTTTTTCCGTCGCTGTAATAACGCTGCAAATGGAAAGAAGAGGTTACCTCCGCAGGGCGGTAATATCCAGCAGGGGTAGCCAGTGAGCCAGGAGAGAGAAGGTCGCGGGGATGGGGAGCGAGGTGAACGAGGATTGTTTTGCGCGAGGATCCTGCCTCGTTTTGCCACGGGTTGGCGGCCGGCAACTGGGATTGTATCCCGATAAATCATCCTGTGCAACGAACAGCAGCGAGTTGCGAGAGTCGCTCGTGCAACATCGCAACGTTGGCCGTAGAAGCAGGCCAGGCACACTTTTGCGCACTGTCGACGGCTCGTGCCCCTACCGTGTCCGCGGATACGGGCGTCCTTGTTTATCGCAGATCTGGCGGCTAAATCATCGCCAATAAATTGAAAACCGTCGAAAAGGCGCGCCAGGCGAATTGACCGTGCTTTCCATCGCGCCGCCTCGCCTTCCGCCCTGCCGCCGATATTGTCGATTGGTTCGCCCGATCCGGGGGAACGAGCTTTCCCGTTTTTTCCTCCCCCCCCCCCCCTCTTTCTGCCCCTCTTTTCCACCATGATGACCTCGATTTTCTTTTTTTTTTTTAAATGTATACGGGACGAAAAGGCTGTCCGAGTGGGAGTGGAAAATAAAGCACGTGTGAACGCTACACGCAGGATAAAATTCAGTCCCACGTATGGCGTATGTAAATTGTTCGCACCCTCCCTTTGTTTCTCTCTCTCTCTCTCTCTCTCTCTCTCTCTCTCTCTCTCTCTCTCTCTCTCTCTCTCTCTCTTGCCCCTCTTTTTGATTCCACCCTTTCACCTGCTATCCCTTGTCTACCACGTCGTCCTCTCTTCCGCTCGCCATCCTCATTGCCCTGTCCAGTTATGTCTTCCTCTCCACCCCCACCCCTCGATCCGTCCTTCCCCGCCTCTCTTCAGTTTGTCCTTCTGTCCTCGTTTTCCTCCCCATCCTTCCCTTTCCCCGTCATTACGCCCGTCTTCGTTTTTCTGTTCCCGACTGCTTCCTACCCTCCGTGACGCTCTCCTTCGCGCGACGCACATGAATTTAACTACCGCCACATGTAAATTCCGGCGCTGCACCGGCCGCGGCTACATGTAAATTTTATTGCAATCAGCTATTGTAAACAGGATTACCGCAGCGCAATACCGAAAACTATTTGTCCGTTTGTATCGTTTGGTCCGACCTGGTTCGAATACGTTGCCGCTCTCGCGTTCGCGACGGAGAGAGAGAAAGAGAGAGAGAGACACACAGTCATATACCTAGATAGAGGAGTACAAGAGAAGCACAGAGAGGTAGAGGGAGAGAGGTATCCAGTGAAAAAGACGGTCTGGCTAGTCGATGAAATTTCATTTTATGCGAAAGGGTCTAGCCGTGTTACAATGCAAAAAGTGCCCCTAAACCAAATGAGACGTGTCATACGCCATTCGATAGCTTATGGAAAAAGAAACATTTTTGGAGATTGGAAATCCGAAATCTCAACTGAGGGGGTAGTTATAGACAAAAATCAAAAATATGTTTCTTGCCCAATCATTTTTACTCCAGTGGATAAAAAAATTTGAAAAAATTCACGAACGTATCGGCTAACGGTGTACACGTTACAGAATTTTTTCAGATTTTTTGGTTGAAAAACTGAGCTGTAAAAAATTAATAAAAAATTTTTTTTTTGAAAAATGGCAATTTTTCATCGAAGAAGTAAAGTCTCCACTTTTATATTTTTTGTATAGGTACCTATTGTGAATACTAACATACTGAATTTTTTTCAGATTTTTTGTAAACCTGCGCCGTTATAAAAAAAATTAAAAACCGATTGTCCGGTTGTTTTTGCGTGCCCCACCTATTTGTACAGTAGATCTTTGCATTTTTCCCAATCCACAAGTGTATTATGCAATGTGTAACGCTGCTCGAAGTCTAGAATTGGCGCAGGAGTTGATAAAGCCTTAAAATAGCAAATCATGGAAATTGCGACCAGTACGTTATATTCCAAAGTGTAAACCGAAATTCCAATGGCACCGGTGTGTACATTTTTACGCAAGTTCGAATCCTTATAGGGTTATCTGTTTTTCACACATATTACTTTTTATTCAGAATTTAAAAATACATTGTTCTAATTAATGCTTACCCTCATACGTCGTAAAATCACATGGTTTTTTTAGTTATGCAACATACTATTTTCAAGCACTTGTGTGCTATTGTTTCTTTTCATTATCTTTTAATTTTTAGCAAGGGTTAACAATTCTTAATTATAATTAGTGATAACATCCGTGTTTATTGATTGAAAAGGTTAGAGTAACAGCGATATTTTTGATCTCATGTCAATGTAGATATGAATACTGTGCCTAATATAATCCGTACGTTTTGATAACGCAGTTTATCCTCTTCAGGGAAGAAATAAATTGACTCTGTAATTTAAAGTACATTGTTTTAAAAAGATTATTTGATAGAAAAAGTATTTGGAACATAGATACGGGTATTCACCATTTATATTTAGCATAGATACTTATCTTTAAAGAGTAATAATCACGTATATATAAAGCGACATGACATCCTCAGTGCAGAATTTTGTTGTATCCTCCAGTGTCCTGTGAATTATATAGTTATTTATATATTCTAGTGTTGAGCGTATATACAGTTTTTGTTCTGATAATACTTATCTTTTCGATCGTTGGCGGCATAAAAAGATAAAGTAAATGCAAAACTTTTAATCTTCATCACTGTCCTCATTAATAACTGGTACTATGTTGTCGCTGTTAAATATCCTACTTAATATTTCGGCTGGTCGTACAATCGGTGACAGATACCTTGCATGTGACAAATAATAAATTATTGCTGCTGTATGCGAACAGCATCCGACGGTACGATTGCCATTCGCACATTGACAACAATATCGGCGAATTCCAGAACAACCTATTGAATGTGGCACGTATTCTATGTAACATCTGTATACTTTATTATTAATATGTCTTGACTTCACTTCGAATTTAATAATGTTTTCCTGATCTTTTAAGTAACGGAAGTTAATATTGTTTTCAGCTCCATCATTTCTGCTAAATAAGAAACTGCCTGCGATAATTGATACGATCCAGTGAAAAGAATTTTTAGATCCCTCTCCGTCATATCAGGAAAATCGGGTAACTCTGTGGCTGAAATTGGTCTAAATGGAACTTTTCGAATATTCCATCGCTGAAGATCGACCTCTAATGATAATGAATTTTCAATTGTTTGATTCGACATTATTTTGTCAACTATTTCGTCAATCATCCCTACATCTGAATGTAGCCGTTTACCGAACGTGTTTTGTAAAAAACAAGCGATTTTACGACGTATGAGGGTAAGCATTAATTAGAACAATGTATTTTTAAATTCTGAATAAAAAGTAATATGTGTGAAAAACAGATAACCCTATAAGGATTCGAACTTGCGTAAAAATGTACACACCGGTGCCATTGGAATTTCGGTTTACACTTTGGAATATAACGTACTGGTCGCAATTTCCATGATTTGCTATTTTAAGGCTTTATCAACTCCTGCGCCAATTCTAGACTTCGAGCAGCGTTACACATTGCATAATACACTTGTGGATTGGGAAAAATGCAAAGATCTACTGTACAAATAGGTGGGGCACGCAAAAAGCAACCGGACAATCGGTTTTTAATTTTTTTTATAACGGCGCAGGTTTACAAAAAATCTGAAAAAAATTCAGTATGTTAGTATTCACAATAGGTACCTATACAAAAAATATAAAAGTGGAGACTTTACTTCTTCGATGAAAAATTGCCATTTTTCAAAAAAAAAATTTTTTATTAATTTTTTACAGCTCAGTTTTTCAACCAAAAAATCTGAAAAAATTCTGTAACGTGTACACCGTTAGCCGATACGTTCGTGAATTTTTTCAAATTTTTTTATCCACTGGAGTAAAAATGATTGGGCAAGAAACATATTTTTGATTTTTGTCTATAACTACCCCCTCAGTTGAGATTTCGGATTTCCAATCTCCAAAAATGTTTCTTTTTCCATAAGCTATCGAATGGCGTATGACTCGTCTCATTTGGTTTAGGGGCACTTTTTGCATTGTAACACGGCTAGACCCTTTGAGAACGTTTAGCGGCACGTAAACACGAATGGGGGCGAACATAGGCACAGACCGTTGCTCTTTACATATAATTTCCCGAAGGCCGGCTACCACAGTGATGTTGTCTTCTGTTTTCGTACGTTCGCGTCAAGAGTGAAAAGCGGCAAGTTACTAATTGTAAGTACAGCTGGTGCACTAGCTAAACATACTGGACATCAATCAACCGCGCCACCAAACCGTTTGATTCAGCGTGTCCCATCGCTACTTCATTCTGTGCTATGTCTGACTAACCATGCTTGTTAGGTGTGCGAATGTCCTTAAGCGAATTAAACGTGACCGGGAGACTCGCAAAAGTGGCAAAAATCAGACATATGAGAGAATGACAATGGTTGAAAGGACAAACAAAATTGAGAAATAGAACGACCAACGTTTTTCCGGTAATCCGGGTTGTAAAGGAGAGGGGAGCTCGGGTTACACGCTACCGGAAATATATTCGACCGTTTCCGTTTGCCGCTAACGCTTATGAATATGCGAATGTATATCAGCCTAAATGGCAGCTGCGCTTCTTTGCGTTTAGGTACGTACATTTCGGTAATTACACTTATTCAGCTGATGAGCTATACCCTGCCTGCGAGTATGCATGTCGGAATTATCCCCTTGACTGTTTTACGATTAGCTGGTTCGATATAATGAATGCATTGCAAGTCAGCCCATTTAGCTAGAATACGATTTAAGCAAACCAATCACAATCAACTCATCGAAGTACACACATCCACTGCCCACGGACGTAACAATGCGCTGGCGAGAGAGAGAACACGCACCAAGCGGCCTAGATGATGAAAAGATCCTTCGCGAATGACGTAACTCGTTGAACGTAGAAGTATGGCGAAAAATCCTCATTCATTCGCGTCGTGAAGAACGACCGCTCCGCGTTAGGAAGACGCCGGGGCATCTTGCAGGTTTGACCCGCGATATATGCGGCCGGCGGCCGCTACCAGCCGAAAGCGCAATAAGCAAGCGAGCCATGTAATCGACTATCTGGCAGTAAATCCTCTGTGGCGAATGTACACGATATCGATGCTTCGACCGCGGCCAAATTCCAGTTCCGTATTTACCGAGGTCTGGGACGAAACTGGGTGGAGTGGGGAGGGGAAGTAGGTTCCGTGCCGAGGAGGCGGGTGGGTTGCTAGTTATATCCACAGCATTGATGCTCTCGCTCCCGTGGCGCGTGTTACTCAACGCGTTCCGCGTTCAACCTCCTCCACCCTCCACCCTGCAGCGTGCACTATGCACCCTACGTCATACATCCCACACCTGCCCGTATTTGTCTTCGCGTATGCACGCGTAGTTCGGGGCACGTTGTTTGCCTTCCCGGTGAGATTAAATTCATCTCGGCGTCTGTATACTCTCGTTCGGATTCGAAGAGACGACTTCAGCATCTCTTCCAGACTGCTTCTCCAGGGGCACATTTCGGTGCGCTGTGCTAGTAGAGTTAATGTCCGCTCGTTTTTCTTCAATACGTGAAGGACTCGCGGTGCCTTTCGGACGAGCGTTTTGTCTCCCGTGGGCGGTAGGAAATGTTCTTCTTTAAAGATAACAATGACTTTTGTCGGTGCTCCGGCTTTTAGACGGCTCGGCCATTGTTGCCAGTAGCACAGACTTCGAATGCCGGTAATGAGAGATCTTAGAATGCGAGCTTTGTACAGCGTTAGAATGAATAAGTGACGTTTAACGGTAACAGTTTACCGTCGAAGTTCCGGGCGTAGGGATAAATGAGTAAGGATGGCAAGGTACGAAGAAAGTTTGCGGGGGAATACATACCCGCGCGTTCTGTGGTCTGGCTAGCTGAAAGAAGAATGTTGTTGGCATTAATGAAAGTTCGTTGAAAGCTGCTTCTACTGATTGTTGAACATTCTAAATAAATGAGGTACCCGGCGTACAAAACCTGGCGCGTTTGCTGGCAACTCTTTCATTTCGCCAGGCTCATACCGAGAGTGTGCCTAGATGATTCGCCGCTCGCTCAAGGCGAACTTGATAAGTTTTGCTTACATTATCGTGGATCTCTCCGTTGATAGGTGAGCAACGTATCGCGGGGCTAACGATAGCGCGTGCTAAAGACAATCCACATATCCACAAGTGTAGTTCGCCAACTCGGCGCTCTGTAGCAGCGAAGCGCGTTGTGTTCAACGCAGTATTCGGCACCGATGTACTCGGCGTCTAAGCGCTCAGCGTCGATGTGCTCAGCGCAGTCCAGATTTTGGCGATTAACTCGACTGGCTCAGTTTCGCAGTAACGCTTGTTTCTCCGAACGTCGAACGGCGCGTATATCAGCGTATTCGGATCATAAAACTCGATAGAATTCACGACCCCGCTTCGGAGGGATGGCGAGACAGCGTAAGAGAGAGGGAAATTTATTAAGTCGTCGGGCAAAGGCCCGTCAAGGCAAACGCAAAATATGGACCGGACGTGCTCGCCACTCAAAAACCAATTAACCTACATATTGGGAAAGCGCATTTGACCTCCCTAAGATCTTTTTAATTAAAGGCACCGTTTGCGGCGCCCGCGAAGGCTTTTCAATTATTTTCATTAACGCCGATAGTTTTCCTTTTCCGCCACATGCATCTCGTTCCACGGCGACAATTCCATGTGTCTTCAGTAAATCGTCGAATATCGAACGGAGCGCGTAGTCATCCTCCTTCTCCTCCTCCTCGACGGGTCAGCGTTTGAAAATCGCAGTTATACGGAGGGAGGGGGGGGGGGGGAATTACTAGACTAATACTAGAATTCTGGACAGGTGCACGTCGGCACCGACGCAACCGAAACATTTTTCCAGCTTGCAGGAGAGCAGCTCGGTGGAAACTCGAGGCCGGATTGTCGTCGGCGGTGTTCCTTGCGTTTGCCGTTTGCACCTTGAACGCTCGATGCATCAATATTGCGACGACATTGGCGACGCTCTCCTCACACGCGAGCCACGGAAAATTCCCGCTATTGGTGAACTTGAATTGCTCTCCAATAAAGAAGATTTAGATCGATTTAAGATTCCAATTCCCAGGGCTTCTCACGCGTTAGAAGCAGTTTCGTGGGAACCGCTGGATGCCGAAGACCCGGGCGAGATGTGCTTCTGGCATATCGTTCGCGATGGAAGATTCAGCGGGTGTCGCGCGGGAGAAGGCACACGTCTTCTACGTTGCACCGCTGTTCTTCTCGTCGCCGCCTTGTCGCCAGTACACCTTCTACCGTCTGACGATTCAAAGATAGACTCCAAAGATACAATCCAAGCTGGGTGAAATTATGACCCTACCACCCCCTCTATTTTGCCATTTTCTGCTTCTTCCTTATCTCTCGTATACTCGGCTTTAAATCCGGCATTTCGTCTTCGCCCCTGGAACAGCTTTCCCTCCGCCCAGTTCGCTCTTCTCAATTTGCCTATTTGTTTGAGCGGTTATCTACATAGCTATCCCTCTGCATCCTCCTTCGCTCAGCCTCTATCGAATAAAACTCACAATAGCATTAAGTTATCCTTCCGTTCATCGTCCTACGTGTCTCACTTCTGTCCCTTCTCTGCAGCGCAACCCTTTTTCCACCCTCATCCTCGTGCCATCCACCGCGCAGTCCTCTTCACCTTCTTACTTGGCGGGGACTCCTCTATCAGGTTTTTTTATCCATCGTCTCCTCCGTCATACCCTTTTTTCCCTTCCTTCTTCATTCTTTGTTCCCCTCAGTAAGGAAGGTCGTAATTGGCCTGTCGGCCGCGAACCAGCGTGGTGGAGAGTGGGCAAGTCGAAGGGTGCGGCAAAGGGTGAGTTTGCGGGCTGAAGTCGGCAGTTCGGTAAGATCCACGAGAGCGTCTACCTATATCACGCAGGCTGCCGGTCCAAGCACGAGAGGGCACGGGGTTTCCTTTCCACCCTCCTGGGAGAAGCAGCCATCGTGTCGTGTCGCGCTGAACTTTAGTCGGGGTGAGATATGCAGAAATTAAATATTCATTTGGGTTACGGGTCTTGCCCCCCCCCCCCCCGCCACCCCCTTACCCTTCTCCCTCCCATCTCCTTTTTCGCTTCTGCGCTCCCTCGTCTCTTTCTCCCCGTGCAAGTAATGCTTTGGCCCGAGGCCAGTTCTGCTGAAGGCTCTACATGTTTGACCTAGCTCGTGCTCTTCGACTTCTCTTCCTCCTACGGTGGCAGCCCTTCGTGCTGGCCTCGCATAGGTAGGAGACTTAGAGCGCACCGGTGCTGCTGGGTACTAAAAGTGTATATATGTCTCTTTCTCCCTCCGTCCCTCTCTCTCTCTCTCTCTCTCTCTCTCTCTTTCTCTTTCTCTCTCTTTCTGCCTCACTTTCCTTCTCTATACTCTCTGTGGTGTGGGCTCGCGCGTACTGTCGAGCGCAGAGGCGTACAGACGTGTGTGCATGGGACGACGTCGCTTGGTTCTAACGCACGATTTCTTTCTGCCTCTTGTTTTTCCTCTGTTAGCTTGCCCTAGTTTATCTCATCTCGGTCGCGCCGCCTATTGCTCACGGAAATGTACCTGTTGAGCCGCGCTAGGACATCGATGAAATTATGACGAGTAGGTTACGCGCCGCTTTGCCGTTCTGATCGGGCAGGTGAGGAGAGGAGTAAAGAAGAAGACGGAACGACAAGCGCGAACCGATATGTTTCGGCAGCGTACAGACATAAGAAGGGAAGACAAACGTGAGAGACGATGGCGAGGAGGTGGAAAGAGACGGAAAGAGAAGGAGAGATTAGTTGAGAATGAGAGACGCTTGCGTGCGTTGCACGCACCTATCTGTCTATTTACCTGCGCTGTTGTGGTACAATAAGGCCGAGCCAGGAGTCAGAGAGAGAGAGAGAGAGAGAGAGAGAGAGAGAAAGAGAAAATGTTGGGCACTTCCTTCCTTCCTACGAAACGATGAGAGGACGTGAGTACATACCCGTAGCTGCGCAACATACGTTTCCTCGAGGCTGTTGATGAAGCGTTCCCTCGCAACGGAATTGTATCGCTTCCTTTTGCCTCGAAAACGCTCGCTACACGATCTACGAGGGTAACAGCATCGCTTGCAATGGTGGCGATAGCAGTAGCAGAGAAAGAAAGACGAGATAGGGATGGAAGAGGAAGAGGGAGAGCGATAGAAGGGTGAGAAGAGTTCGGCGACTCAATACAGCAGGGAGAAATGTGAAAGGAAAGGGTGGGAGCAGCTTGAAACACGGACAGTACAAGGATTCGTTTTAGCCGTCTCTCGAGGGTGAAGATAATATTTGAATGTACCGAAGTAGAAATTGCAGTTCGGTACTTCAGCAATCGCGGGGTAACGAAGGTGCGATGTATAGCCGAGCGGCAGAAGTGACGGTTGCTTTAGTAGAATCCGTAGCAGTCACGGCGAACCAAAGATCAGCCGACTTGCTGACGTTACTCCGTACCGATAACTACTAACTTCCGCGTACCGCTGCATTGGCCGAAGATTGGCTTGCTATCGAGCTCTCTGATCGTTTCACAGCGACTCTCTCGAACTGCTTCCTTCGACGAGTGGTTCAAGGCCCGGGATTATGAACTCGAGGGAGAGGAGCGGAGGGGGCAGACGGTCGAGAGAAGGACCAGGACGCCTATCGCGTATTTTATCCGTGGGTACGCATCTGCCTATCGAATTTCGAGGAAACGTACGATAGCTACCTTCCACTCCCGTCGATTATACACCCTTTAAAGTGATCATTCCCTCGCTAAGTAAATTTAGACGGATTTGACTCTAGCCCACTTCGTCTTGATTCCTCGGCCGTCGCGCCGTAAGATGAGATCCTCTTTCGGCCACGAGTGCTGGTGCGTGGCAAGCATCCTCGATGGAAATTCTCATTTTCGCGACATCCTCGGGCGTGAAGAGTTGCGCGAGGTTCGCTTGTAAATATCAGCTGCCCGGGGCGTTTCATTATACAAGACGAAAGAAAGGTGAGAGGAAAGATGTTTGCGGGACGATTTGCCGGTTGAAGAAGAGAGAGGTAAATGGAGGCGCCGAGGAGGATAACCGATTTTACCCGACTGGGCGTGGACGAAAAATAGCAAGTGATATTCCGGTATTCCCCTCCCTGCATCCGGAGAGCAGCGCTTCAATTTAGCGCGGTCGACCCGATAAATAAATGTGAACACGTTGTATCAAGCTTTCGCCGATGTTGGGTCCGTCTTCGAATGGCGGGTTGGCATTATTGCAGTCCAAAGGCTGAAAAACTTCATTCCCCGCGCTGCACTCCGCTCGCTACGAGACGAGACTATGAAGAAACGTCCCAGAAAGAGGGAGCGAGGGAGAGAGAGGGGAGGGGTGTAGAGATATAAGGGGTGGGAGCTCTTTCCGTTCGTACCATAAATTTCATCGCGCGCCGCACTTTGCGCCGTTACTCCACCATATATTCTGATATCCAGAGAACTCAACCTTGTTCCCGCAACCCATTTCGAGGCTCTCTTGTGGTTACTTTGCTTCACCTACTACTCCGTACCTTTCCGGTACGCGTATACATCTGACTTCCGAACTTCTTCCATGCGAAATCTATTCGCGGCCTAGGTTTACGCGTACTTTATCGGGATCTTGAACAAATATTTTCACTCGTCCGCTCATTCCGCCCATCTTACGGTTCACTCACACACTTTCTTTGACGCTCCATGCAGTTACACCTGATGCTACTCGCGTACGTTTTCACATCCTCGCCTTTTCTCCAGAAAGGAATTCAACCTTGAACGGATGCGTACGAGTACCGATAGTGTGTGGTCCATTCTCGCTCGATGCTTGCCATTATTGATCTCCGCGTACGCGCAAAGGTTGGATCTTTGTATCCATTTGCGAGAGGACGGAACGAAAGAAGGGACGAGGAGCTCGGACGAACAGTCTGGATGAAGCGGGCGAATTCAATCGAGCTCAATGAAGAGACGGTCTCGACAGACGTAAACAATCGCGGTCGAGCCATGGCTGCGCGGGGGCCCGAAAAGAAATCGCTCTCGGCCTCTGTACCTAACTCCGGCCTTTGAAGAAGTTTATTTAATTCGTTACGAGCCCCTTTGTATTCCGAACGAAATCTTTTCGCTAGCTTACCGCGTCTTCCTATACTGTGCGCCGCGCTTAACCTTGTTCTCCGCAAATCCATTTGGAAGTTCTCTCGTTTGTTCTGGTCAAGTTTCCTCCGATACCGTCACCACCAGGGGTGCCACTATCCTCACTACACCAATCGCTGTCGCGTTGCAGACACACCCGCGTAAACGTTCGCGAATACACAAGTGCCTAAAGTACACATCGATCGTCTTTCCGCTCGGAATCCATATCGGTTATCGCGCACTCCGAGGATCGGAGTTCAGCAAATTTTAATTCTATCCTTTCGAGGTACGTACGACAAAAGGGCAATGTCGTTTGGCGAAGCCTTATCCTTCGTTGCGTCCGGCGTCAGTATATCGGAAGAAAAAGATGGTTTCTCGACGCAAGCTGGACGTCGGCCGAGGAGTCGCGCAGAGACTTTTTCCTTTCGCCAATTTGTATACGCTTGTCCACCGTTCGTTTGTTTGCATTTGGAATTTCATTTTGCCGACTTTGGACCGACGACGAGCAAGAGGCCGGAAAACGTTTACACTCGGGCACAGACCCTGCTTGTAACTATAAATCGCCGCTGTGTACCCAGGCCTGTTGCTAGTTCTTGATAGATTCCGATATTCTCAGAATTTAACCCTGTTCCCCAAGCCTAGATCAACCGGAGGCTCCCTTTTCCTCTCATTCGCTTACTTGCTTCCCTGTTTGGTGCTCCCTCCCTCCCAATCCCATCCCCCTATGTTTCCTCATTCCGTATTTGCCTGTTTGTGTACATCAGTGTACAGCTGTATATGTACTGAGCTACTCATCTGTCTGTTTATCTACCTGTCTATCTCTGTGTTTATCTTTCTACCTCTATTTATTTATTTCTTTCCTCCGTCTACCTAGCTTCCATCTTCCCATTGACCCCTCGACGTAGGATGTTTCTCCACAATACGCCCGCGGCTTGCACTCGTTTCCTTTCAAATGAACTCAACGTTCGATATGTGATTCTACTCTACTTACAATTCGGTCGTTACATATTTTTAAGTGAACGTATGATTTGGTCAGGTGCGTGTCGTTGGCATGATTGCGATCGAAGTACATCAATGTTAACGTCTAAGCTAAGGTCTTGTATTGGCCAATGATCTATGACATGTAACGTGACGCTTCCTGTAACTATGTTGAAATGCGAGCGGTTTGTCGAGTTGCGTAGGCAGATTCAAATCCTATAATTTGCGGTGTCATGCGGTAATTCACAGAAAATTTACGCTTCATTTCCGAGATTATAATGACAATTCCTCTTTTTCGATGGATGTTGTGGGAGTAGGTTGCAACTGTTACTATTGCGCTTTATATGGCACATTCTGGAACATAATAGGAGTTTGTGATGGTGACAGTGGAATTAAATGGCAAAGAAAGATTGTTTTTTTTATTCTTCGCCCAAAGCTAAATATCGGATTCTACTTTAAATTCTATTCACAATGACTTTACTTTCTGGGATAAACTTCTCATTTTTATTTCGCAGCGCTCTTCTAGCAAGTTTGAAGACCATTGCTTCAGCGATTCCATTTTATTCAGTCCAAAGTTTGTTAAAATAAAGCAGGGACGCGCCTTATACGCCAGAAACCAATATGGTTTAAGTTTTGAGACACCAGACTGTACACAGTATAAACAGTGAGTAGCGAACTTTATTGGGTCTGAGATCTACTTTGTTCTTCTGTCCCAGCAATTTACTTTACACAGTTTTAAATATTTGGTGCAATGCGAGAATAGCTAAATTCTATCATATGTTTTGTTCGAAAATAGTAGAACACGAATAGCGTAACAGGCAAATATAACTTGAAACTTTCTTAATATAGTTAGTCAGCGAAGTGCATGCATTAACATCGAATCCTCGAACCAACCTATTTTCTAGCTTCCAATTTTTCGACCTTATGAAATTCCGTATACTTTTACATTGCTTTGTTTCCTCGCACAATTTCGCGTATTGGGTTCGAAGAAACTGTTTGGGCAATAGTTTCATAAAGCTTCACAAAACGCCGTAACTACTCTTTTTGCCGCGTACGCAATCGAGCGCTGCGAACAACGCAATCGACCAGTGGATCAGTTTGTTGACCGGATCTAGAGTATAGATGTTCATCGAGAGCCGTTTACAGGTATACTGCAATTTCCTTCATATCCTGGGTAAAAACCTTCGTTCGACAATTCGCGTCAATCCACTCCGAACAATTCGACCGACGCACCCGCCCCGAGCCATACACACACACGTAAGCACACATTAACAGAATTAGTTGCAAGGGTTCGCACGTCTGTACGATTCGATGCGAGCTGCGCAACTTAATATTCTTCCGTCATATTCCAAGTATCGAACAGTATTCGAACAGTTTCTCGGCCAGGCATCAATTACTGCGACGTAGACGACCAAATGTGTACCACTCGAGGCTCAACTTTCGTAGCGAAGCACAGACAATGTAATAACGTGGCCCGCTACGTGTTCGAGATGCGCTCGGGCGATGAGGTACGCCATGTAAAGGAAAGTAAGGCCTCCACATATTTTATCGCGCTACGCTGCGCGGATCGGTCGCGCGCGCACACTTCTCTTTTCTTATAAATTCCGATAACCCGGGAAGCCGAACATCGTTCTCGTAACATACTGAAGAGCCCACGGCCCGCCTTCCCACTCTCCCCTTCACTCCCCGCAGCCCTTCGTTACGGGTGGCGCCAACGTTGGAAATAACATTAATTCGATGTGGGACGTGCAGAACAAAGTGGACGGAGCTTCGGCACATTAATCATTCCCATTGGCGCGTTCGCGAACGTTAAGTTAATTAGAATAATTCGTATCGTTACATTAACCGCCCGGGTGAAACTAAATTTGCATGGTTGTTGAGAAGAAACGACAATCATAATCAGCGGAATATTAAATACCGCCCTTTTTTTGCCGGTGTAAACAAATAATGACAGTTCGCCCGTTTCAGTACCCGTACGGGTTAAGTCGGGGCCAATGAATTATTCGGGGAGCTGCGGATCGAATGGGCTTACAAAGAGGTTGACGGTAATGCTCCTACTTTCTGGGATCATTGTCAAATACGTGCATACCTTTATACGCGCCTGCCGACACGATGCCGGCGTCCACAAACACGACGCAACAGTAATTAGTTTCTGCCCTCGGTCAGAACGTAGATGCGTTCCTGCAGGAAGAATTGGCATGTCGGTTGCAATAGAAAGAGAGCAAAATTGCCGTGACGTTATGGCGGAAGGTTTCGTGATGCGAGGAGCACGCGAAAGTTGGCAAAGTCTCAGTTAAAAGTGAATGACGCCAATGAAAGTTCCCGGAAGTGGTGATACGCGTCGGGTTCAAGTAGAGCCCGTTTCCGATGAATCGTCGGTGGGATGAAGCTCTTCCGCGGATATTCAACCGCTATCCTGGCAATGTATCGGGCGTGTCGAGAGGAGCTGGGAAGAGGAGGCGGCCAAGTATCCTGCTCGAAGGTCCTCCTTTGCGAACTTAATCCGGCCCCGCGGGCGAGTCGTGAGTGAGTACCTCTGACGGGGTCTCTTATCCGCGCTAATCTCGTCCTTGGATTCGAGTCTTGTGATTTTATGAGTACTGCCGTCCTCGCCGAAGACTGACATGCCTGAGCTTCGCCCGTCGTGCGAAATAATGCTTTTCAGTGACGTCGTATACGCAGATCGGCTTAAGAAGCTTGCGTTCAACTCGTATGTGTGGGAGCGGGGGGTGCTCGTTTCCACTTGCTGACGTATCGGCTGATGAGACGTCGAATAGAATTGGCGATAGTGTATAATGTTTAGATTGGAGAGCACATGAACTTTCGCTTCGAACGAAGCAAGCTTTGCGATAGAAGTGTGTATGCGGAAAAGTTGGACGTTATAGAGTAGTATAAAAATGTGGGGTAGACGATGTCTTTGTCGCAGCGGTATTTATTTATGAAAGCTAGAATCTATACAGTTGAATGGGTGTGGCCGTATTTGAGCGGCAGGTTGTTTTACGGCATTATTTTGTTGTCCGAGGTCTGTTCCATTTTAAGTAAATATACGCGTCTAGACGTGTTGTATAAAGAATATCGGGGTCGTTCGAGCCTAATTCGTGCCCATTTATACTTTCTGTTTGCCCGCTGCTCTATAATTTGATAGGAAGCTTTTATAAAACCTCTATTTTCAGGGGCATCATAAAACGGCCTTCTTCACTTCTTTTTCCCCCGTATCCCCCGCGCATCTTCCACCACTCCCCCTTTCTCTCCCATCCGCGTATCCATCGAGATTAACCGACGATCGGATCGCTGACGAATTACACTGCTGTCGAAACTCAACCGTGTAATTATTAACTTTTGATCGGGAATTTAGAGAATTTGGTTAAGGGAAACTACTCGATCTTTCCGCCGGGAGTTATTGATAGAGCACGAGCCCCGACGCGCTTTTTGTTATGTCTGCCAAGAACCTAGCTGGCGTTCTTTGATCATACCTACCCCGATGGAACGCCGCACGGCCCGTGGAGCGTCGTTCACTGGCAAAAAGAAAAGGATGAGGCTCGAAGAACGTGAAAAATTTGATATTTGCACTTTCACCGGACAGTGTCGCCCCTCTCTTTGAAGCCGACCGCTTTTTTGCGCTTGACCGGCCTGACTTGACGTTGAACAGAGAGAAGAAAGACGAGGGGGGGGGGGCAGAGAGAGGGAGAGAGAGAGAGAGAGGGAGAACTGGGCCGAGGCTGGGCAACTCTCGGTAAAACATTTCTCCGCAAGGTCTATCGCACATCAGCGGCTGATGTTCGCTTAGGAGGAACGGACGAGATCCCTATTTTTCCAGGACAGATACGTTTGAGGTCGGAAGCCGTTGGGGGTTGGCCAAGGGTAAGAGGGCGAGAGTGAATAAACGGTCGACGCAGGCCGATTTTCGCTTTCCCCGACTTTTCACTCGGTTTTTAAAAGAATCGCGCTCGAGCGAGTGTAAGGGGTCGAGTGGCAGGCAGCCGAGGCCTTTGTGAAATTAACGAAAGGTTTTCACGCGCGAAACCGTCAGTGCGCCGATTTACGCTCGAACGTGAAAATGTCAAAGGCCATTGCCGCGCGAGCTTGACGCGCCCTTTCCGTCCACCCACAGCATCCTCTAACCGTCTCAATCTGGCTTCGGCGAACAAGGCAAGCTTTTCCACAGCCAAATTGAATCGCTTAATTCTTAAGACGTTTCGTCTGATCGCTGAACGCTGCTATTTGTAAGGAGTCCACGCGGCAGTTTAATAAGCCGTCGATCATCGCCAGCTTCGCACTCGCGGCAGTCAGCCCGAGGGGAAAATAAACGACTTGAACCGTGGAACGCGGACGAGAACGGGGTACAGAGCAAAATCGATGAAAATGCTAAAACGAGCAGTTTCGCGATACGAAGCTGAGGCGAGTATTACGTATAAGTGTTAATTGTCGTTTGCTGTCAAGACACAAATCCGTTCCGCCCGATATCGTCGTGCTCCTCCCTGGCTAAAAGTTTCTCCCCTCTCGGTGTCCCGAGCGTTTACATCGTCGCTGGGATAAGTTTCGCGCGAGCATGCATTACGTGGCAGGGCCTGGCATGCCTTCGGAACGTCCATTCTCCCCCCCCCCCCCGCACCCCCCGCTCTCCCGTAATCGGATTTTCCGACTTACGGCACTCGAGAGGCAACTCGTCTCATTGCCGGTGTTTAATCGCCCACTACGCGGTAAGCGCCGACCATCGGACGGGAGAGGCTGGAGGTGGTCCTTGGGGTGGTCTACGGGGTGGAAGTACTGAAAAAGGTGCATTTTCATTCTGAGCGAGATGTCGTCCGCAACGTTCCGATTTGACGAAACTTTTCAGGAACTCGGATCAGAGAGCGCCGTTTCCTTTCTTTGAAATATTCACTTGGGTCGTTAAAGCGGCTTTTAAACGGCAACGGGGACCCTCAACCATCCAGCTCCGGCAATGGCACGAGCGGGCGGCCGCGTGCATGCGATTTTCCGGTGAAAAATGCGCATCCTTCGCGATTCGGGCCAGTAATCGCGAGTAATTTGTAACGGTAATTCACTTTGATCGCTCTTCGCACCAGTCGTTAAACGTCCGTTAATGCCCTCGTTAAAGGGGCTATGCACGACGCGCCGGCACATACCGTTGATACGTTCGTCGAGTACACGTAGGGAAGCGATGCTGGGCAAAAACCGATTAACCCACATACCGGAAAAATGCATTTCTACCGGAGGAGGATACCTTCGAATATGCCTCGCCCCGACGCTCACCGTTCACTTAGATTGGACGTCTCTCCGCCCGAGAGAAACATTTTGGCGCCTCGTTTCTCTTCGTCGTACGCTGCGGTCAACCGCGTCACCTTGAAATACCATAGTCAGCCGTCGTCGACCTTTCGCCCTTCTCGATATGCTGTCCAATTGTCAAGGGCAGATGATACCGACGTCGAGCGAAACGACGAGAGACATTATAATCAGTGGCTTTTAACCAGGCAAAGACAAGCGCTTGTAATTAGTTATGGAGATCTCTTTGAAGCGCCTTCTGCCCCGTTTCTCCAACCATGCCCCCCTTCCCTCTCTGCCTCCCTTCCTCTTGCTCTTTCCTTACCTATCCATATCCCTCATTTCGTCTTCGGCTTAACCAAGCCGACGGCGTTTGTAGCTCATCCGATTTTCTGGCTTGTATCCGGGCTGTCTTTCGCGAAAGATCGATTCTCCAACGTTACCCTTCCGAAGCAAAGGATTACGGTGAGAGAGGCATCTATCGACTATCGCTCCTCATTCAACTTGCGACATGTCGAGTAACCTCAGGCGCGCCCTTGATGGCGCACTCTCGAGACAACGGCAGCTCGCATACGACATAAACTCGCGCTGTGTGACATAATGGCGCGGCGGATAGCGGTCGCTTCCAGAATCGGACTGCCAGGACAGCAGAGTTGACGCTCGACAGCCAATGAGTAGTAGCTAGGAGCCGAGAACTCGCTGGAAGTCATTTTTCCTGGTAGTAATCGACGAGACTCAAGATCCTTAGAAAAGGTGTTCGTCTGCTTAGCTAATGCCAATAACGGCGATGCTTCTCGACGTTGCGAAAGAAAAGGTCTCTTAGCGAACTGTTCTTGCCCCTAGGAGCATGTGTCCTCACCGGTGGAAACGGCGTGAAGGGCAGGAGAAAAGATGGGACACGATGTGCTCGAGCGCACTTCTTTTTCCCAACGCCAAGACCGACGAGAAGGAAGAGGGTATGGGGAGAGTGCGAGGCGAGTGAAACGGAAATACATTTTCTTCCCGTTGTCGACGATAATTGTGCCAGAGCGGGTCGTGTCAAACTCGGCGGCTGTTAAAGTTTTCAGGCGGAAAGTCGGGATGAACGAGACTCCTTTGGGCCCCTCCCGACCTTCAAAATCCCTTTTAACCGAGATCCGCGAAATCCGCGAGCCAGCGATATCGGGAAAGTCGTGAGCGTTCGCGCGCGTTCCCGACAACTGACGCTCGAAATAATGGATCCGCACGGAAGAACGTAACACGGCGTCCTTAAACCGTCCGGAACCGTCGGGAAGCTGGCGAGCGGGACGCGGAGAGACAAATTTTTTAACGGTGCGGAACAGATTCCGCCGAGTGATTTTTCATTCTCAGCGGAAAAGAAACAACGTGTCATTTCCCCCCAATCTGTATCCGTGCGCTTGGCTCGACTATCGACCAACTGTCGATAGACTGTTGGCCGATAGTCAGGATACAAACGGTTCGACGATATTGCCGTAAATATATCTAGCCATATACAAAGCTGCGCCCTGCCGGCCTCCTCTTTCTCATTCTCCCTCTTGGAACCTTCGCGTTCTGTCATCCTCCCACCCTGTCTCTGTCTCCCTCTCTCTCTCTCTCTCTCACTCTGCCTCCACGATCTACCTTCCTTTTTCCGCACGCATATCAGCCTCTTTCTCGACGTTTCTCACTGATTCACTACTGTAGCTTGTCCCTCGTTCACCCCTGTCTGTTTCTCTCACTCTCTCAGCGCTCGCCTCTTCAACCGTCCCTTTATGTGTGAACTCGAATGAATTCGGAACGATTTCCGTTCCGTTTCGTTCAGTCGCCGCTTCGTTTATACGATACGTCACCCAGCTTTCATATCACGGCAAGTTATTCCGTCGTTCCGTGCATCGGAGTTTAACTAATGTTCGCATTAATGTTTCACGTATACGGATTCGGTCGGAACGGGAAACAAAGCAGTTCGCTTATATGCCTACATATGTATACGTATCTGAACGTACATGTATACATATATTCGCGTACACACAAAGTCACACACAGCCTCTACTTGGAAACGGTTTTGACTGTAACGGCCGACTTTGCCCGGCGATGAAAATGTCGCGAATAAATAGAGATAAAGTATAGTTGGAAATGAGAACTACTAAGCGGAGGAGATGCATTTAATCCGCTTATAGCCTGCTTTGCTACGTGGAACGAAATACGATGCGGTCGAGAAAGAGTCTCCGACGGAATTTGATCGCGCGGCAATTTCCCCCGAGTGCAATTGACGGCGCCTCGGCTAGCGTACATTTACATTTCCAAAATTTCCCGCACTCTGATCTCACTTCCATCCCATCCCTTCACTCCAAGCCAAGAGAATCCCATTGTTGCGCGCGATCAGTGTACAATTTCAGCACGCCAACATGTGAACTTCAAATCGTCGAGGGAAAGTAGCGCATAATTCCAACATGCTGGCCAACGAAGCGTCGACGAATCATCGATTAACCATTGACGTGCAATTCGGCGTGGCATTATTCGCCGAGGCTCGTGGCTACGAATCCGAATTCGATCGCATTGTTTCCGATTTCGTCGCTCGCGGCATCCATCCTTCAATCAGCGCGCCATTCGTTGCTGCCGCTGTTCTTTCCAAATTTCTCAAGCTCGTTAAACCAAATCCAATACGGCAAGAGTCAATATTAAGTGCTCAAGGTTCGGGCACGGCTGGCGGTATACAGCGTCGATGTTCCTGTTCCGAAAGTTCGGTACTCTTCAAGACCAAGAGGTTGCGCCCACTGAAAATTCAATCCCCGGCATTGCACGAATACGGGAAGCTTAAGTATCTCAGTTTGAGGTGCATCGAAGGACGCTCAAATACGAGGTGGGGAAAGGTGGTGCGAGCAGCAACCTTGCCTGGAGATTAACGTCGAGCCACTCAGATCTCGCGCAAACCATAGAATTAAGAACATTCCGCGAACATGCGCTTCCTGCCTGCGTAGTGAGATCTATGTACGTACATAGGTAGATAAAGTCAGGCCAGGTTGTCGTAGGAATGTCTTTTCCGAGTCGTTCGCCATTGCGCAAAAGTAAATCCCATTTGCGCGCACGGTGCATTACATTTGTCGACCATATTCGTAAACATTGCAGGTATGTACGCGCGTGACGTTTCACGAACTGCAGGTACGAGTCGCGCCGGGACAAAACGTGGCAGAACGAGAGACGCGACTCTCTGCTGCATGGCATAGAAAAAAGGAAGTGGAACAGAGAACTCGAGAGAGGGGGTGGCGGAGAAGGTGGGCTCGAAGCATAGCCGCGTTAGCGGCGAACGTAATGGGCGGAACGAGAAGCCAATGGGACAGACGACGTTCTAATCAACGCTCCCGTTGATATCCGCACGCGAGGGAGATAAAAGCATCGTGGGTCACGATGTGCGAAGGATACGGTTTCCGGTCGGGCCGGCTTGATCAGAGAAAATCTGCGCATTGCGTCGTCGGTGACGGGGAAGTGTATTCTCTCGCGCCCAGACAGAATAACGAGAACGGAGAACGGATGCCGGTTATATCACCGGGGACTGATAGACGCCTAATTTATATGTATGCGACGCATTAACATGAATGGGTCGCCTACGAGAATTCGGTGTACATGTCGCGGCCGAGCACGTCCATGCTAATGGACGAAAGGGTAATCCGTAATCGGTAATTACATCGAGTTAAATCTGACGCATTCACTCTGAAACGTTATCTTCGCCTGACGTTATCCACCTGCGACCCCCCCCCCCCTTCTCCCCTGATTCCCTCCCTCGGCCAGGCGTCCCATCCTCCTGCCCCTCGGCACCCTCTCGCTAAGGTATGATTAGTGGCCGAGCGCGATAACTCGGGACGACTGACGTATTCTAAGGGCGAACAATTCCTTATCTCTTCGCAATTAGGTGCGTTTAGCGACGCGGAATTAAAGTAGAAACCGTCAAAATACCTAGACGTGGTAAACGAATCTCGGGGTAGCAGGTGGTGCAAGGGGCAGCTCGACTATCGCTCGCGCCTTCTACCTTATACCGGCGAACGAGAATCGAATGTCGACGGAGTTGAGAGATAGAGGGCAAATTACTTATCACTCTGCTCTCCTTATCAGTTGACTATGACCTTGTTAAAGGTCGATCAGGCCCGCTGTTAATTTGATTTACTAACTTTGCCTTAAATTTTCCCCATCTTTGCCGCGCTCCTAGTCTCAGTCTCTCTCCCCTTCTCTCTCTTTTCACCCTCCCCCCTTCCCCTTCCCGTACTTTTCTCGCTCTCTTCCGTTTCTACGCTCGTTTATAGTCTCCCTGTTTCCCCCTCAAGAGCTTACGTTTATACATTGCTCCTTGGCCTTCCACTTACTTCGCCGGCAGTTGGTGGCACTGCCAAGCGCGTAAATATTATCGGGCCACAACGTACTTAAAGTCATTACACAGCAGCAGAATCTGGTAATATTCTCGTAATGCGGATGAAATGGGTAACGAGTAATGGGGTCAGAGGCTGGCGGTCGCGGTGCTCTCTGTAAGAGAAGTTGCGACCCGCGTAGGTAACGATATAATCCGTTCGTAACGGGTCGTTCGTTTAAAGCGCCAATACGCAAACTGACGCGTCGTAAACAATGCCCTCACGTCGAACAAATCTAGGCTGCGCTCGTATTTTCTTTATCGGCGTGGTGACGGACGCGTCCGTCAAACATGGAACACCGCACGTCTGTGGACCCGACATATTTCTCAATACGTTACGTCTTGTTTAATGTTTTCCTGGCGAATGCGGACTGCACGTTAAGGGGGCACATTTCACTACGTGCAAAAGAGTAATATAGAACTGTTTAAATGGCCTGACTGTTTCTAGAATTTAAATTCTAAGCTCTCTCAAAGTTTCTTTTACTTCAATTGACGTAAGATTTTAGTTAACGAAACGTGAACGTAATTGAGAGCGTTTTCATCTAGGCTTTGAAATCGTATAAGACGGCTAGAAGAATGTGATAGAAATACTTGTTACTGATTGTTATAACTTTACAACTTTGTGGCCGTGATAGTGTTAGTGGGTGGATGACGCATTGTAACGTGACACATGCTAGGCGTACATGTGTAGAGAACGATTGGAGAAAACTCGCCAGAAGATTATTTTGTTACATGTCAACTCTAATCTTTGCGATATTATGAAGTCAGCATGCAATCATGCAAACATGATGCAGAATCTGCGATAGAAGAAATTCATCATAATAGTTAAGAGTTCATTGATTACTTTGTTCAGTCGAACCGATTTTGACGGCAATTTACATTTACTTTTCGTGTAATCCGTGTAAGAACAAATATTCTGGTACCGTTGTCGAGCCGAATACTTGTCTGATACTGGTTCGGAAACTTTATTTCGCAGATGACGTCATAAGCACTGTCGAAATGATAATATCAACATATTACTGACACCTAGCACAGCGTTACACCCGAAAATAGATACGATTTCTATCTAAACTCAGTTTACGTTTTACGCATTCTCTAAAGACAATATTATAGGTATCTTGTGAAATTAGCTTAAGCCGACGGCAAGTAGAAAATTTATATTAAGAGATATTCAGCGATTTGATCGAAAACCGCGATAACAGGGGATAATGACTGCGCGAACGAATTGGTGGTATGAATGTAAGTCGCGGCGAAGAAACCGCTAAGAGTTTCTAGTAAATTGAGTTGGCCCGTATCAACGGTCGCGTCTTTTAACGTTTTCCGCTCATTGAAGCGACACGGGGAGCGCCCCCCCCCCCCGCAACCGATATTGGCCAGAATGCATATTGATCTTGCTAACCGAAAGTTGTCGTGGTGTCTTTTGCAGACGCGGCCGCCGAAATCATGGGAATCGGTGCGAAAAGGACGACACGGTAGCCGCCCGTTCCGGAGTTCATGTCGCGGATCGGCGCTCCTCCAGCTGTTCCTGATCGCAGTCGTCATCGCCTCGGGCGCTGCGACATTTTGCCCAATCGGATGCACCTGCGACGACGACACGCTGGTAGTGTCCTGCGTCGGTGCGAATTTGGACGTCATTCCCATCGCCCTCAACCCGAGCATCCAGCGGATAGTGCTCAAGGAGAATCGTATAAAGATCGTCGACGCGGCGGCATTTCAATTTTACGGCGACCTCAAAAACGTCGACCTGTCAAGCAATCATCTCTTCACCATACCAAACGGCAGCTTCGAGGCGCAGAAGCAATTGGTGGAACTCCATCTGAAGCACAATAAAATATCGGCACTGACCGAGAAGACCTTCCAGGGTCTAAATTCGCTCACGGTGCTCAATTTGCGCGACAACTATCTCGAGACGCTGAAGAACGGCCTCTTCGCCTCGCTGTCCAAGCTGGAGGAGCTCGATCTGGGCCAGAATCGCATATCGAAAGTTGAGCCCGGCGCGTTCCAGAAGCTCGGCACGCTGCGGGTACTCTACCTTGACGATAACCAGCTGAGAGCAGTTCCCTCTCCGGCGTTGGCGCCGTTGAACGCTCTTGCCGAGCTGCACGTTGGCTGGAACGCCTTCTCCTCCTTGCCAGACGATGCGTTCAAGGGGCTCGAGCAGCTAACGGTTCTCGACATAATGGGCGCCGGGCTGGATAACGTGAGCGAAGGAGCGTTTCGCGGTCTAAACGCCTTGCGGACCTTAAAACTCGGCGGAAACAAGCTGCGCGAAGTGCCGACCAAGCAACTGGCGATTTTGCCCCGCCTCGAGGAACTGACACTCGGGCAAAATTTCTTCGCCACGCTCAGATCGGGAGCATTTCAGGGTCTTTGCAACCTCAAGAAGCTCGACGTATCCGGTGCGAAGCTATTGACCAGAGTCGAGCGTGGCGCATTCTCCGACAACGCCAATCTCGAATGTCTCATTCTGAATAGCAATAAGCGACTCTCGACGATGGAAGAAGGCTCCTTAGCCGGTTTGCCAAATCTCCGTCATCTTATGCTGCGCGACAACGCTTTTACCGAATTCTCCGAGTCTCTGGTGGCCTGGAACGAGCTGAGACGTCTCGATCTGAGCGAGAATCCGCTGGTATGCGACTGCAGCCTACTTTGGCTGACGGAAGTACTCGCGCCGAGGAATTCAAGTCCTGCCATTTGCGCTCAACCACCCGAGTCGAAGGGCAAGTCGATCAAGGGCATGACACCTGACGAGCTCGGATGCGCATTCTCGGATCCCCGAAAGCAGGCCCTTCTGGCCACTCTCTGCGCAGCCGGTCTCGCTCTCTTCACCGGGCTTGCGCTCATTCTTTACTACAGATGCCGCAGGCGTGTCAGGGACGCGTTCAAGGATTACAAGTGGAAGAGTCGTGCCATATCGCGGAAGGAGCATGAATATCAGAAAACATTCTCGGATGATGAGTACATAGTCAGATCCGCTCACGCCGCTCATCATCACCATCATCACCATCAACAGCAGCAACAGGCGCCGACGTCGCACTCGGTCGCCCCCACTCACCATCATCGTCACCTTCAGCAGCAGCAGCAGCAACAACAGCAGCACCAGCAGCAACATCTCCAGCAACAGCAGCATCACCACCACCAGCATCAGCAGCAGCTCCAGCAGCAGCAGCACGCGCAGATGGCGACGGGCATCAAGCCCATACCGGTGACGGAACTGTAGCTAGAACTTCGGGCGGCGAGCCCCGGTACCGGCGGTGTTTGGTTCCTGCCGCATGGCAGCACCACCCTCGCCGAAGGCTTCACTTACATCGACGGCGAGACGGCGCGTCAGATGCGCCGTCCGGGAACGCTGCCCGCGACTAACATACTTGGCCATCGAGTTGGCGGCGGCGGATTAGTAGGAGGGGGGGGATTGGCGGGTGCTGTAATCGGCGGCGACGGTACGGTCAGCTTCGGTGACGTCATCAGCAACGTGACCGGCGGTGCTGGCCGAACGCAGCACTACTCGAATCACTCGCTGCGGCGCAGCTCGCACTCGCATCAGTACGCTCATCCGCACCAGCACTCGCATCCGCACTCGCACTCGCACTCTCAGACGAGCCCGCCGCCGCCACCTCCGCCACCGCCTCCGCCACCACTGCCGCCACAATTGCCGCCGCAGTTGCCCTCCCGCAATGGCTGCTCCAACGAACAGTGCACCGAGAGGATCCAGAACGGTGTACCGAGCCATCATCGACCCCCACCGCCGCTCCCGTCGAGACAACATCAGCCGAGCTGCGCTCAGCAGTCCTCCTATCCCACTCTACCGGTAAACGGCCACGCGACTTCTCAGCACTATCACCACTATGCGCGCGACCGCGAGAAGGACAGGTCGAGCGGATCATCGGGCAGTTCGGTGCCGCGTGAGAGGCATCGCGACAGGGATGTCGGGGGCAACGTCGACGGAATGGCCGGACTCTCCTCGATATCATCGTCCTCCTCATCGGTCGGCCCGCACAGGGAGCAACCGCAACACGAGATGGAATCACATGACAGCCTCGATGTCGCCGAAATCGGGACCTATCGCGCGTAAGGCTTGGCGGCGGGAACGGGACTCGCTGCTGGCCCCTCGATCTCTCGTCGTCATTCACAGTCTGGCCCTTTTCCCTCCTCCAATCGTACGCGCTCCTTTCCTCTGTTAGAGCTCTTTCCCGCGAGCGAGTCGCAGAGCTGGCGCAGGTGCCGAAAGAGTTGGCACCGAGATAGATTCCCGAAGACCGTCCGTAAAAAGTATTAACCCGTCGCGTGTTTTGATGCCGATAAAGTCG
Organism: Anoplius nigerrimus; assembly: GCA_914767735.1. NCBI lineage: Eukaryota > Metazoa > Arthropoda > Insecta > Hymenoptera > Pompilidae > Anoplius > Anoplius nigerrimus. The sequence goes on from OU612080.1 coordinate 21,244,114, forward strand.
TTGACTACGCTATGCCACGTGTTCTTTCCCTTCTGTATACGTCGACCTTCGACGAGACGAACTGCCATGTTACGAGGCGTCGCTGGTGTAACGACTCTTTCGCGCAATCGGCCGACATCCGCGTTACACCTGGAGATATCTGATGGACGCGAGTTGCGCTTAATGCTCAGAGAACAATGAGGACTGCGCAGATTGTTCTGGGAGATACTAGGTAGCTGTAAGCCACTAGGAGAAATTCTTGTCCCGAAACGGCGAGCTGCGAGAATCGAGCACTGAAGAGAGTCTGGAGGGTAACTCAGTGTCACGTACTTCGCGCGCTTTCACCCGTTAAAAGTATTGCAACAATACGGGAAAAAGAGAAGGAGGAACAAGTGAGGAAGAGGCGATGGGCGAGCAGGGAGAATGAACGATGGAGGGAGAATATAATCCGCCTACTTAAAGGTCGCAGCTATATATATATATATATATATATATATATAAATATATATATTCTAAACGGTCGAATTATTTTCTAAATAAAAACACCAATGTACAGAAAAAGTAGGACGAGGGCGGTGTAGTGGAGCTAGCGTCGCTACGTCCTAGACTATCGTAAAATTAATTTAATTGTAAGACTTAACGTAATGCCGGGTACGCTCCCGCGAGTGTGAGGGGAGGTTTGGAAAATTATCATTACTCTATCGCCAGAGCCGTTCACTCAATTGTTCGGGAGCGTAGCCACGACATCGTTTGTTTCTTGCGATCCGTGTCCATGTACGCGACACGGTCGCTTGATTTTAAGGAGGAAAATATCAAAGTGTCGAATGAGAGAGAAGGACGTGCGCGCAATCCTGCCGAATGGAGAAATATAAGAGACGACAAGCACTCTCCTCGCTCGGCAGAATCGCTCGCGAGACGATCTAACCTTGCGAAGGTTTCCGATATGTCGACGGGAACCGCGTGGGTTTCCGCGCACCGAAGTCGTTTTTTAATTATTACCTGTTTTATCTTCCGTTCAAATTGTTACTACACTCGCCCGCGACCATTTCCGGAAGACGGACGCGCACGTACTGCCATTCATTCGTTTATCGCGCAAACCGTTTTGAATCTCTTTTCGCGTCGGATGTAAAACGACAAGCTCAGCGCGTTTTGTCGTTGTTTCCCCCGACCAATATATATAGTGCCCAGAGACGCGCCACGGTATTAAAATGCACGGGATGCGGCCGAGTTAAACTCGAATACTTTCCAACCACGGTAATCGCTAAGAGAAGAAACGAGCTCGCGTGCACGGGGAAGAGGCAGATAGCGAGAGAGGAAGAAAAAGACGAATGTTCAGGGGATGAAAAGGGAGGGTGAGTGGAGGTCTAGTGAACGTATAGAACCCGTGTTGGAAAGATGCACTTTGCGGAACGAGATTATTTTTCCGCCCGAGTGTACCCGGTGGAATTCCATGGTCACCCGTGACTGAGAAAGGTGACTGCACCTTGAATCGAGCGCTACTCTCTCGCGCGCACGCCACGGTTTCGCTGGGCGCGGATGAGCGACATGCTACCTTCGCATCGAATCCACTATTAAATCCGGTAGACCAACAACGCTAATGGCATCTATCAGTATTATTAAAGACTCCTCCTCGCCGATAAGAAAACGCGGCGGAACTCAATTCGGCGAGTTACATTCCGTGCCAGTTGTTTCCCCCTTTTTCTTCTTTGCCGCTGATTATCATCCTTTCAGCGAACTTTACTTCCTTCCGTTCCCAAGCGTTCAACGTACCAAGCGACCGATCTCGATGTTCTCGATATTTGCGTTGTTCGCCCACTGCGCATCGTGAGATAAGTTCAAACATGCATGACTCGCGTCAGAAGAGATTTTTTGTTGGCAAGTAAATGTCATCGTTGACTAAGCCTCGCTCGTCGATCATCTTTGCACTTTCAATTTTTCTTCAGCCCGGATGAAAGAATTCTTTTCCACGGCTGCTGAGAAACGGCTCGAGGGATCAAGTGTCAGTATATATTGAGTTTATCGAGATAATTGAGATGGTCGGGGTAATCGAGATACCGCGTTATCGCGTAAGCAGCGACGCGCGGCAAACGACAAGGGAAGGATTGACAGAAGAATGCGAAGGACGCGAAGAGAGGTTGAAATCTATAGATTCGCTCGCATGGCAGCGCACAGAAAGACGGCAATGCCGTTAGTAGCATACATTCTTCGAGTGCGCGCGCCGAATATTATTTTCCGCGAACGCGTGTAATCTCTTCTACTCTGGCGACATCCCATTGTGAGATGGGTAGGGCAAAAAATGCAGGCAACCCCGAGTATTGCGCGTAACGCATCACGCTTCGCATCGCGTGGCTAGTCAATGGAACGATGGATGGTCGCGGGGTCGGCCAGGGTTGCTGAATGGGAGGGGTCATTACAAGGCAGTTGGAGTGTGAGAGATAGCGGGTGTGCATGAAATGTAAGAGAATGGATTAGTCTAGTGCGATTGATTGCGGCGTATGAATTAAATCATTGTACAAAATTACGAAGGTCGAAGTGGATCACCGCGCGCGGGGCCCACCCGTCGTTCGTCTTTACGTCCCTCCGTCCTTACCTTCTACCTTCCCACCCATAGCGCGAGCGGCGAACAATGTCATCTGACATTCGATCCCTTCAGTTCGCAAACGCGGACTTTGTCGAACATGTTTCGCTTTTCGTACGTGAATTACATCCGCCCGATGCGCGAACGGCCAGCTAAGCATCCGGTTCGTCCTCGATCCGTTCTACTACTTGTCCCGATCGAGTTCTTCTCACGTGCTCCGTGAGGTACGGCGGAAGATAAAAGAGAAGACAGAAGCGAAACGAAAGACGTGCCGACGCGTTGCGGACAAAAGGGCGGGCGCGACTCTGGAGGAACGACGCGTGGTCAAAAGCATGTAAGTACGACGCTGCGCGAGTTGCGCGTGTGGTGTACATTCGTGTAAAGCATAGAGGAGCCTTATTGAGAAAGCAATATACATCCGTAAGCAGAATCTGCTTAAAAGTATTTTCAAGCCGATAATCTACTGGCGCGTTAGACGAAACTGAGGCTTTTCTCGGCGCGTTCTCCGCGAGGAAAGAGGGTATCTCGCACTTGCGGGAGGTGGCGCAAAGGGAGAAAAGAAAGCAAGGCAGGGGACGAAGTTCCAATGCGCGGAGAGCGGGCAGGTGAAAGCGGGAGGGGCGGACCGAAGTAAGTAAAAAGTTAGATGCAGGTAGGAGGGCCGCGGAAGCGTGTAACGTCGGCGGCTGAAAAGAGTGGAAGGAAAAAAGGCAGCCAAAAACAGTCGGCGACGCGCCATGTCCACGAATCTGAGCGCATAAACGATACGCTTGAGTCGAATGGAGTACTTTCCAGCTCCGATGTAAATATATTTCAAAGTATCGCGTTAAACAAGAAAAAAAAGTCATTCATCGAGACTATACTCAATCTTCTCCCACTTATCACATCTTTACTACGATTAAAGTGTACCGTGGCGGAAGCGCGCTGTGTCAACCGCTTCCTTTGGCCTTTTAAAAACGTTTCCACGGTCCTTTGGGAACGTGCGGCCCGTCATTGCCAGTTGTGCGTCGATCAATTTGTAAATATAGCACAGCGTGACAGCGGGAAACAAGGGAGGATGAAAACGCTCTCAGATCAGGCACGCTCTTCGCGAAGTAGTTGCGGCGCTCCGCGTATCTGCGAATTAAGAGCCCTATGTCCTGTACGTAAGAGATATAAGACGACGAAAAATAAAAATAAAAGGAAGAACCACGAGAGAAAACAGTGCTGTTTTCTCGAGTCTCTCGCCATAACGTAGGTCGTCGTGAAGTATGATTATACATCATAGGAATATTCCAGCGTTATTTTGTACATAAACAACTTTATCAACAGATATTACGAAGTCATCAATAAATCTATATATAAAAAAAAAGAAATACGCATCATTCATTTTCGTACCCTCGCGTTTTCAAATTTCATACGCCGTTATATTCCCACGGCGGTATTTTATTAAAAACTTTGTTAACAATACAGATAAATTGATGCATATGCGATAGTTTAATCGATGTGTACAAAAGCTATACATATGTCATAAATAAGTTCTTCTACAAATTACCGTATGCAACAGTGATCAACATACATGTAGGAGTAAAAACAATTTAATCAAGCAGGTTTATAAAGCTAATCAAAAGTGGTGAAACGTAATTTCGGAATGTCGTTGCAACCGAGAATCATGTGGTCAATGCCAGATAAGTATTTTCCATCACACATGAAGAAAATTTCCCAAATTTTGATCGAGCATTTAAACTAAACTTTGGTTAGACTTTCAATATGTACAAAGGAACTAATATTTATTATATTTATAACCCTTCCGTTATCAAAAAATTCTAAGAAGGAAAGAATAAATTAAATCCATTGTGTTACAGGGGCATTTTTGCGTTCCAAAGTACAAATTCTTATCGACCCAGGATTTTTTGCTTAAACGTGGTAATGCATTGTGCATCGGCATCCGTGTAATATTTTGCACAAATCCAATATATCTTATGTCACACAATTGAACCTTATACGTTTGCACGATTACTTAAACTCCTGGCAACCGTCACCCCGATGCCAACAAGAACTCCTGCCACACCAAGAACAATGCCTCCTACTATTGCCATACCGGTAAAACCCTCTGTAAAAAAAAAACAAGCAGATTCAAGTCCAATGTAAACGGGGAAATCTGTAACAACTTTTTCTTCACTCAAATTGTCACTTTTTCATTTCTATTAATACTGTTATTCAATTTGAGAGAACGACGTAAAAACGATAAGTCTGTTGGTCCCATTATAACATATTCACAGTAATGAAACTTTTTCACTAACAACCTGCGTAAACACCTTGCTAGTATGACTCAATGGTCACATAGCAATTTCTGAATATAAAAACTTGCAGGTATAGTCTTTCAGGTAATCAACATGTTTTATGTTTGGGCAGGTCATTCATTCATACAATATATTTAGTTACAAATTACTTTTCTGGCACACTTATGTGTATCGCTTATATTAGCCATTTCCTATTAAGTATAGTAGTTTACTATGCAACAAATGATTAACGCAATGGTTATCATTACAGTACAGCAAAACTGATTTGAGTATCTGGGCACTGGCTGCAACGACAATGCTATAGAATATAAAATTGCCCCAATTTGATTACAACAACAACAATTTATAAAATAGGAACCTTTCTCCATCTTTTTAGTGATTAACGTCTCCAGATGTTGTACTTGCTGATTTCCAGGCTCAACTTGTAGAAACTTTCTTACACATTCCAAGGCCCTGGTGTATTCCTAAAAAAATCAAATTTTTCCTATACATTCTACATACAACACACCATTAAATCTTGTTATCATGTAACAGTACCTTTATCCTAGCGTTTCCAATTGCTAGGTAGTATAAGCAGTCCCGCTTTTCATTATCTCGGCAATTAGCACAAAGATTCTCTAGTAAGAGTATACCTTTTCTGATGTCAGCTAAATATTTACTTCTGACAAGACACCAGGCATACTCGAATTGAATCTTTGGTGTAACGTCCGACACACGTAATTTCTCATGATAAAGTTGTTCAAATTTCTACGGAAAAAGAGGCATCAAGTTGGCTGCACACACAACTGCACAATATTATTGTGAAGACTAAATTATTTACAGATATGGTAAAATGACTTAGAAATTTGAGACCATATATCGTTTGCGTTTTTGATTTATTAGCAACGATCGAAAAGAGATGGCAGAAATATACGTGGTATATGAAGCACGCTAAATTGTCTCTTGAAATGTCATGTTACCCCCGAACGGATAAACTATGCATCTTAATCAGCTGCATTACTATAACTATGTGAACCCCGTATAATATTTCGTTATGAAGTACATAATTATCAGTATCAGTTGCAAAAAATAGTGCTTGATTCGGTCGTTGTTATTCACATAAGCAATATCCGATACGAACCTAACCAAACATTTGATGGTTCACAATTTTAACGTAACATTTGACTCGATCACTGTGTTGAACTCTTCAATTAAAATGATGTACACACGAAAAATACGAGATATGTACATGTACAATTAATATTGTGTCATGTGATGCGATTTTATGTTTGACGTTTCCATTCGGGTTCTTTACCTTCAAATCTTCTGAGGAAACAATTTCGTCCAAAATGTCTTCCATGTTTTGAAAATATTTTCTAGAACACGGTGCACTGGCAATATAAACTGAACGTAATTACACTCCGTGACTGCACTGTATTTTACATCGAAGCCGAACTAAATGCAAAAAAGAACTGCGCACTGTGGTGAACCTGGGTGAACCATACTCATATGAATTGACGAAGGCGCGGAGTGAGTGAGTCAGGAAGTGTCTGAGCGAGTGCGAAGAGAATAAGGAACGCTGCACTACCTCCTATTCAGCAGTCGTCGGTAAAAATTTACTGAGACTATGCAATGGCGTCATCTTTTAAGGGTAGTTCTAAATGCCGATTCTCATTGGCAGTAGGAGATTAATTACGTAAATAATAAGTCTGTATCAACACTATCGATACGTTAATGAGAAAACAACCGATTTATATATGGCTGATACGATTATTCTTGCATAATGAAACGTACAATTTAAATATATTTTTATAATTATTGCTTACTGAAACATCACAGGTTTTAAAAAAAAATAAAGTGCAAAGATAATAAACGTGTTTCATAGCAAAACACTAAACAGCCGAGGGTTCTGTGTTCACCTTCTTTGTTTGTATTGAAATGTTAGTTGCAAATGTAACAGAATCTTCATCTAACTGATATTTCTTGAAGTATAGTTAATATACACTCAGTACCAGTCTCCTCGCCCATGCCTTATTTTACAAATGGCGTAGATAATATTTATTGACAAGAACCTGCTTGATATCTTTTATAATAAGTTTTATAAAAAAAATTAAATCCTAGTGAAGTATTTCGATTTCAGCCGGTTGGAAAATGTAGAAATCTGCATTATCGGGATAACTTAAAACTTGGCTAAATCGTTCTCATAGGATCACGTAAGCTCTGCACGCAGCTCAGACTCAAACCACTTTGTTCGAAGAATGATTGATTACTGTTCGACAAACATTTCATTCAATTTCTTTGTCATCCTGTACAATGGTAGCCCCATGACGGTATAGAAATCTCCCTCAATTTTTTCAATAAGGCACGCTCCTGCACCCTGTACGCCGTAACCGCCGGCTTTATCCCTGTAAAAAATGAAACTCGCGTCTGACTGTCACCAACTGTATACCATTATTCTGAGATGATTCAACATCGTTATCAGCCACTTACAAAGGTTCGCTCGTCTTCACGTAGTCACGTATTTGCTCTGCGGATATAGGCCCGAATTTGACGATTGTCGATTCATGAAATTTGTACTCTTTTTTTGGAGTTTTTAGACAGACTCCCGTATATACGACGTGTCGTTGTCCGGCTAAACTGAAGATATAGTGTAGTGCTACGGCAGGTTTATTGATCTTGAAAATGCTCATGCTGGAAGATGAAAGATCTTACCAAGACAACATAGCAATCGCGTCCGTTCCGTCCTTCGGTTTACCGAATATGACATCACCCATTGTGACCAAGGTATCTGCACCTATAATAAGTGATGGAGGTATCGGATCGCTTTTCAGTCGTTCGTACACCTCTTGAACTTTACGTTGCGCTAAGTCCGCAACATATGCTCCGTGCGTATTATATTCCTTTCGGTCGAGGCTCTCGTCATACGTTGACGGTACTATTTCAATATTCATACCCTGAAACTTAATTACGCGTACATGACTAAATGAAACGTTAGCTGGGTGCTTTTCTGTTCATCCTAAGCAGTCACTTTGCTCTTTCGTCTCATACCTATCGTTCATCTTACACATTCATACATGACTTTATATGCCTACGTAATTTGAACAGTAAATTCCATAGATACTTTAACAGTTGTGTCATACTAAAAGGATATATGAATTTCTCAACAAAGATAAGTCTTGTGACACTGAACCTATGTCGGAAGAGGTTGTCCGTTCCATGCATGCTTGAACGATAGGTTAAAGGAGAACAATTTGATCACACGTATAACACCACATAACGACAATAGCAGAAACATTACCAGCTTCTCGACAATCTCTTTTCGTCTCGGCGATCCACTGGCCAAAACTATTCTACTACCTGCCAAAGCGTTCATTGTCGGTTCGAGCATTTTGACGCTGTACACTGTTTACATGACATAAATGCAACGCGCGGACAGCGACACACGCTCTCGGTTATTCTAACTCGTCTGAACTCGTCTGAACTCGTCTGAAAGTGAAGAGCACATGACACTAGCGATGATGTGAGTATAGAGGTGGCGCCACCGGCCATCTACTCAAGCAATTCACAGAATGCACGTGCCCCTCTGCGCATAGACGACCTATTCAAGTTACCAATGCTGCTATTCCATTGTTTCAATATATCACGATCCACGATAAACACAATCGATGATAGTCTGTTCTGAATATTTTGAAAAATACGGGTCGCCGTCGATGCGCGATACGCCTCGAGCAGTTCGTACAGCTTTATTTGAAATTTCCTTGCAGCTTCTGTAATTTATGACAGGCTGTCCTTAGCCCGTATGTACTTGTTATTATCTTTGATATGAGATGTTAAGGATGTGACTCACTGTACGGTTGTTAATCATACATATATGCTTCGGTCAGCATACAGATGAGGGTAAAAGGATTTTATTCTGACATGCGATTACATTAAGTTTCGGTACTCTTGGCGTCATATTTGAAAAATATTAGTACGGGCAGAGGAACCTTACACTCGCGTAGGTATAGAAGAGTCTAAGGCTAATACATCGTAATCGGTAAATTACGTAAATGCCGCATGCCACGAACGAACCTAAAGGTCAGTCAGTCCGAGGTCTTACATAATCGCAAGGCGAAAGGTTGACCCATCTTCGCGACGCAGCCTCCTGGGTGAATAAAGATTTAGCCGTATTTTTTGTCACACCTACTACCGCAAATGAAGTGCGCGTTCCTAAAGGTTGACTAGATCTGGGTTGGGCGTGTTCAACCTAATTACCTCTGGATCACAAAATCAACCTTCCCTTCTCTCTTTCTTTCTCTTATTTATTTCCTCATACACACGCAGACATGTGGAGCTACTAACTTTCGTGTACTGACTTACGAATGCATATCTGCCTACGCGTGACCTTGACAATCAACCGCACGCTGATATTCAAATAATTTCCTTTAATTTTCTCGCAGAGCGAAGGGTCGAAAGGTTGCGAGATCTGTTGTTAGACTTGTTTTCCAATCGTAAAGCCTTGCACTTTTTCCCGATTGCCTTGTATTCAGCGCTTCCTTCCTTTATCGGTATTATTAATTTAATCGCACGGATCGACTTACGTGTCGACTTCTTTAAAGATGAGGAAAAAATCGAAGGTTCCGTGATTATACATAGCAATATGTATACGAATCGATGCTGTAATACGCTATCGTATTTCATATCTCGAGAATGGCGATCCACCGACGAGGCCTTGACTTACGCGTGTCAAACAATTATTATCTCGCTTAGATTGTGATGCGCCTGTATGACGCGTTCTGATGATTAACGTACGAATATCACTTACCGGCTGATGTGGGCGGTGGTGAAAACGTTTTGTGGCCCGCTGTCTGATAGTACAGATAGCGCTGTTCCACTATTATCGACCGATCGTTACGCGGCAACGGGGAAAACATTTAATTTTGATTTACTTCAACCGTAACCAATACTTCCTCGCGCATTCCAGCTAATGATTTAATTGCGTCAATACGAACGTGTCGGCATACATTATTTGATATGCCAATTCATTGTGTACTTATCCGTAATCTTGCAAAACGTTCGACTAAATGTTTGAAAACAAAAACTGTTTATTGATGCGTGTTAATAAGAAACGTAATAAAGCGTATCTCGATACATTAATTTTTCTTGTGTTCACACCGAAGAGGTAAGGAGAATTTCGAAGTAGTCAAGGATAGTTCAACGTGCGATCTTACGCACACACAGTCGTCCTGGCGCTTTCTGTGTCTCGTGTGTGCTAAAAGAAGTGTAGGTATCGTAAAAATGTTTTGCGGTGTATCAAAAGAGTTGAGCAATTGCAAGGATATTGCACTGCAATTTCGCGCGTAACGTTGCGCAATTACATTGCCTATTCGGGTCTAAGTGTCTGCCGATGATGGCTGCAATTTTCTGCCCGCTACTTTGTTCTATTATCGATCGCCATCGACGACGACGACGACATCGTGGATTCTCATCTCCTCGAATTCAATGTCGCGCTTCGCAGAATAGTCTTGCCGATTCCTGAGCCTTCGACTGACATGGATACGAACAGACGAATGATGTTCAGGACAATATGGCGACCGGCTGATAAAGTCAAGCCTGCCGAACCTAAGACGCTCCCGTCCGCAGATGAGCGAGCGTGAAGAAGAAGTGAGCCGTGCGGCAATCCTCTCGCTGTCGTCGTTATTAAATATTATTACGCAACTCGAAAAGCGGCTCCAAAGGATGCCTATTATGACACTATGGTACGTGGTCGCTTCTATGGGATGAGCTACGTCATGCCTCGAAGTGTCTGCGGTTACGTTACGAGTAGTATCTCCGCGACGAAGGCGTGTTCGTTCAGCACACGATTCCTAGAACTCATCCGACTCGTCGTAGATTCTTCGTCCTCGCGTCCCCGGGTTTCGTACCTGTCGAAACCGGCTAGGCTGGTTCGTGCACGGGAGAGTCAGGAAGCTGGCACCCCCCGAGCCGCCTCGACGACGACGGTCCGCGTCGATAGATCCGCAACATATGGCAGCAGAAAGGAGCGTAGGGGAAGGTCCGATTTTGGATCTACATCTGGCTTTGTTTCGCGAGTCTCCAATTTTTGTCACTTCCATCGGCTATCGCGAGTAATCTGTGAGAAGAATCGACGCGATCGGAATGAGATAATGGAGGATGCGTCTAATCACGAGTACATATTACCCACGTAAATTACATAAATCAGCGTTGCCCAATGGGATAATACCAGTAGTCCCGCCAACGGAAAATACTTATACAAAAGCGTGCCTTAATTACCTTCTCTGCATACATATTCCGATCATCCCAAGCCCATTGTCTCTCGTAGAATCGTCTACAGTCACTCGCTCGTGTAGGTTCATTTATTCCAAGAGTCGTTCTGCGTATCTGCTGCTATGCTCCGATAAGACGCGGTGCAAAATTTTTTGTCAAATTTTTTGCCGCATCGCGCGTAGATGGAATAGCGTGCTTAGGTGCAGTTTGGTACGATTTTCAATGCACGCACCGATTGCACGACAGTCGCAACGCCCGTCTCCTTCCATCGCGCCTTGTCCAATATTCTTCTTCTTCGACGGGCTGCCGGCGAGTCGCATGATTTGTCCATAGCATCTACTGCCTCTCAACGAGTCATCTGCCTAGCAATCGGCCATTACGAAGGCGCATCCACCCATTGGAATGCAAATCGGTGCGCGGCTCTAGCCTCGAAACAACGACGATCGACCTGACGAAACGTAGGGATCGTTCATGTAAGAAAGTACATGAGCCTCCGTCGGGAACTCGTTTTTTCACCCCCATTCACCTCCCTCGCCTCATCCACCTCCCGTTTCCCTTCACCTTTTGGCTCCCCTCGCTGTTTTCTGCCTCGCTCGCGACAGAGACGCCCATCTTCGGCGGCATCCGCAACGTCTAGTTATTCAATGTGTTCAGCGAGCCCGACGTTGTCCATGTTATGTGGATGCGCGTCACAGGAATGACACGGTGTAAATGCCGATATACGGCCGTGGAACCTCGCGGGAAAGGTTGCGTGCGCTTACGGGCCGGCAAAATCCGGCGATTAGGGCAAGTTACTCGAAGGTTTCTTCAACTGGCTGATTAATTCGCTGTGAGAGGCGTTTAACACGTTCGTCGCCACGTCACCCGTACTTGGGTGACGGCCCCTGTGGCTATGTTTTCCGGATGACACTCTCCTTCGTTCAATTGAAACAGGATTTTGTAGGTAGTTTACAATAATTTCCTTTTGTATCACAATAATGACGAGCACGCATATACAAAATAGACAGATTGGAAATATTAACAAATGGAAATATGACACTCTCCTTCGTTCAATTGAACCAGGATTTTTGTAGGTAGTTTACAAGAATTTCATTTGTCATCCGGGAAACATAGCCACAGGGGCTACATCCAACTACGACTTTTGGGCGTTCAACGTGTTAAACCTTTGATTTCAGTTGGAACGCCACAATGAACGAGTAAAAAATAAAATTTATGAATTTTCCTAAAAGGGGTTGGTTGGGCCCACTTAAGATCTTATGGGCGTGAACATAGAGGGTATTAATCCAAATTTTGCTTTTCTTTATTTAAAGTCCCTTTTGTTCGTAACAACTTTACATAGAAATGTCGTACATAGGATAAGTGGATGTCATAGAAACGTTTTAATTGCCTTCCGTCTGATACACCGACAGTTATGGATTACTTGTCCCGAGTGTCTGTTACGTGGACATTTTTGATGTTGAATTTTCGCATCGCAGAAACGTTTGTTTCCGCGAAATAATCGGAAAGGGCGGGAGGAGCCGGAAGTCACATTGTCGTGGTTGTCTTTTCCGGCGTGGCTTCGATTAAATGGTACTGAAGAAGGTCAACGCGTGCGTTACGACTATGGTATGTCAATGTGCGCACGCGAAGGTGTCGCGTGATTAACGCGGACATTGCGAAATGAACATCGTTTCCGTCTTGGGCAACGACGTCGGCGACGGTGGCGGCGGCGATTAAAGGCAAGCCAATACCGCACGTGACCTAGACATTGTCCTTCCCGGTCCCTTCTTGTCGCTCACTGTCCACTGGGCGTTGATAAGTCGTACCGTAGTCAAAGATCAATCTCGAATGACATCGGGCCATCGACCGATGATCAAAGTGTCGCACCAATTTCCGCAAACTTCGCTCGCCGACCGAGACATGACCGATCACCGACTCGACAACCGTTAGAAAAATGTTCATTCCGGTACGATATATCCTGACGTATTTTTCCATTCGAAGATGCACTGGTCAGAAGGAGTGCATTGTGAAGAGGGCAGGGATGACCCCTTTCACTGTACCACGTTGCTGCGGCCGTGTATATAAAGAGCCGAAGCATCTGACGAAGAAGCACAAGTACCAACCCATCTGCATCCTGAGCTCTCAGTTGGCAGAGTCCGTGTAACAAGGAGAGAGAGAGAGAGAGAGAGAGAGAGTGAGGAGAGCGTAAACGAGCAAGACAGTGAGATAGAGACAATAAGAACGCGTGTACGCGACAGAGAGAGACAGATTATGTACGCTATTAAGGTACGTAGGTGAACGCCACTCCACGCGGGTGACACGCTCGGCAACAACGTCTGACAATCTTGAGTCGGGTTTCGCGGTTCAGAATGCGTCTGCGGCTGTGCGCTCAAACGCGCTCGAAATAGTTATCATCTGCCGGCGTGGCACGCTGCTTCTGCATAGGATACTAGGATCGACGAGTTATCCATCGCCGGGGAAATCTCATCGAAACCTCTGCTAAACGTTACTGCGCGTCGCGGTAAAGTTGACATGTCTATTGTTTTCGTCTTTTGCGTCGCAAATGATTTTTTATGCGAAAAACGTCGATTTTTGTAATTGGTGCATCCGCTGTCGCTCTGACGGTACTAGAAATGTCATCGGTTTGCGTCCTGACCCGACCTGCTCGCTTCCACCACTGACATATTTCAATGGGGATTAAAAGAGAAAACGGGGTGAGCACGCAACGACGCACGTACAGCGCACTAACACTAGGGTTGAGCAACCCAGTTACGACTCGCAACTGGAAGCGAATGAATCGTGAAACTATGGCAGATTTTAGTTTGTCGTATTTCTTCTGCAACAATAAAACGTTGCGCGTACATTTTTTCTGAACGCCGCTCGCTGCCCGGAACAGGTTATAAAAAATTCTTCCGCCTCTAAGTAATTGAGCCTGGCGCATTAGGAAAAATTGTTCATCCACGTATCAGGGCAGTAATCCGGCTAGTTTTTCATTTATCAATTTGTACCATGCTCCATGCAAATTTTCCAACATTACACCTGCTCGCGGGTAACGGTTACAGTTTAAAGAGGGAAGTATGGGATTAAGAATTGTATGTACAACGTTTACAATTTTCCTCAAGCACGCATCGCTTACTAACAAATATCATGCACATAAACATGTAATTATATTTCTTTCGAGCACGGGTCAGTATTTCGATTTACCTCGAGATCGCATTAACGTTACGATCTTGCAAAAGAAGGGACGGCGCGGGGGTCAGACAAAATTGACGCGAAAGGTGTTTTAACCCGAGTACCGGCTTATCTTTGAATCTTTTTTTCACAACGCTTCCGGCGCGTGGATAGCAGCGGCGAAGCAACCGATTGCATCCGATAGCGATTCGACGTGCCAAATACGCAAGGGCGTACGGCCTGTCGGTAGGATCCTACTCATTGTTGCCAAGTACGTCGCGCGTAAATTTCGTCGGTGCCTTTCGATCCATCATCCGAAGCATGACTAAGTCGTGCAGCAGATGAATGTCATAATCGCGGCGACGGAGAAAGTGTGAGTAAAAAGTTCGTCGTCTCGCTCGTGAAAGCTCGCGATCCCGGTATCGCCACTGTTTGCGACCCGAAGTCAGTCAAATTGCACTTTTCGCACCCGACACGCTCCTCGCATTGATTAATGACGCGCTGACTCAAATTTGCTTTCTCGCGGGGCCTGAGAATTCGAGTCGAGAACATTTCATGTCGGCAACGGTGCGCTGATCGAGGAAAAGGATTTTTCGATTGCCGGGAGTAGATTAGGCAATTGCGAACGTTGACGCGTCGTTGATGTACGTCCGATCGATCTATCGAAAGGGCGCGTCCTCTGTCGAGGATGCCGCGTGATCGTCTGACCTTATGAACGAAGAAGCATCCACGAGCGTCTCCCGTTCTTTCATAACCGGCTGTCTTATTACACGTTGCCTAGAACCGGTGGATGCGCCGTCATTACCCGAATGGTAATTCATGTTCCATCCCGTGCAACACTTATGAAATTTTCCGCACTTTGTCATTTTCTCGGTCGCAGCGTCGCAATCGCGGTCTCGGGATCAATTAGCATTTCATATTTCGATTCGCACGAGCGATAAGCCATCTCACATCGGGGAATGTAATTGACATTCGAGTGGCGCTCAGCGTGAAAAACATCGTCTCTCGGTTGATAGTGCATGTTCGGGGAGCAGCTCGCTGGTACGGGACTGATATCTAAGGATCGTTACGCTTTGGAGAGATTTGACCTTCGCACTGGCTTCCATCGCACGAATGGGCAGGGAGAGTTTCATGGTTGCTTTGCAAGGGACGGAAGTGGCCTTCGCGAATAAGTGACTGGGAACCATTGACGGATACTTATCGCCGGTACGATACGAACGTTAATTGCGTCCTCGCTGTAAAAGTGTTTTTGCAACCCTTCCCGCAAGTTTATTCATCCCGTTTTGCATTCTGAGATAACCGGATACTCCGACGCGGAAATACTCGTAGCAGGTGTATAGTGTTTTTTGGTACAAAATCGGAAAACTGTGGATAGTGACATTTTTTTATGCCGTGTTGCATCCTTCGTTTCTGCGTAGCTCCGGATTTTTGTTTGCCGCGATTTAGCAAAATTGGAGAGAGAAAATTTTCTCCACGAAGCTTCGTAAAGGGCAACGGAGGGGAGCTTTTTGCGGCAGCTAGATTGAAACCTGATCAGACAGCTCGAATGAAACGATAATTCTCTTTGTGTCGGTCGACTCGTATATAGAAAAAGAGGCACATTACTGGGCTGTACTGTACCGCTTTCGTACCGCTATTACGTTGTATTTCATAATGTCATTTGCAACTGACGTAACTTGTGCCGTGCAGTTTCTAAGCATTATCATCTTCAGTTGCCCTTTGCCGTCGTGTCGGCACTGTACCGCTGCGGCAGTTTGCTGTTACAAGCCGAGCCGAGTTGTTACTTTCACGAATTCTATGAATATTCGAACAAACCGCCTTGCCGTTTTGCGGATGTCATGTGCGGCTGAACGTCGTCTTCGGCTGGCAATTGTTCGCCTCTGTGGTGGCAGAGGCAGAGGTAGAGCCAGAGG
Organism: Anoplius nigerrimus; assembly: GCA_914767735.1. Classification (NCBI taxonomy): domain Eukaryota; kingdom Metazoa; phylum Arthropoda; class Insecta; order Hymenoptera; family Pompilidae; genus Anoplius; species Anoplius nigerrimus. The sequence goes on from OU612080.1 coordinate 21,260,262, forward strand.
CAGAGACAGTGTCGGAGGCTGTGGCTTATTCGTTGGAAGAGAAGCACGGCGTGCGCAGCCTCAAATTCCCACTTAATTTTCCGGAAATCGTTGCAGGTGTTGGTGGCAGTCGTACTCTGTACGACGGGAACCCTAAGCGCACCCCAGCGACCGAGCGGCGGAGCCGATAAGGATGCGGTAATTACATCCCAACAGCTCGAAGTCAACTTCGACGGCAATTACGTCAACAAGTACGTATCGTGAGCAGGAGTTTGATGCGAACTGGAAATGGATACCGACTAACCCACTTTCTTGATTCATTGTGCAGTTTTGAGACAAGCAACGGCATCAGTCATCAGGAATCGGGCCAGCCGAAGCAGGTCGACAATGAGACGCCGGTCGTCTCCCAGGGCTCGGACTCGTACACGGCGCCTGACGGACAACAGGTGAGCATCACCTACATCGCGGACGAGAACGGCTTTCAAGTGCAGGGCTCGCACATCCCAACTGCACCTCCCATACCGCCAGAGATCCAGAGGGCACTCGAGTGGAACGCGGCTCACCCCGAGGAGGATGACGGCGGTCAGCCGAGACCACCTGGAAGAGGTTGATATGCACGCATACCGACGCAGCTATAGACCGCCGACGCTCGTCGACGCTCGCCGACGCTCGCCGAGCTTTCGTCGAGCCAAAAGCTTTCCCTCCTCTAATCGTCACGCTCGCTTTCAGGTTAAACGGCCCCACTTTACCTCGAACGTCACTCGATACCAAGCCAGCTTGCCATGGACAAAACCCGACCCCCGAGCATTCGACGCAAGACATAAAAATAATAATAGCGTTGGTATATTAATCTAGGAACCTAGGATACGCATAACGAGAGAAGGTCATCGGATCGGCGTGACGCCGGTTCCCGTGACTACCCTTTGCCTAACCCGTTGTACGGATGAAAGAAAAAAAATATAAAAAGCACACTGTTTCAGTCGTTTTCTTATGAGAATCGTGCCGGTGCACGCGCGCGCTGCTTCCCACGCAAAAGGCATACCGCATACGCAAACGCATACGGGCACTCGGATACCGCCACCTACGTGCTTCGCGTTGATACGTCGTCACGTATGGCGGCTGGGCTCGCACTTATCGCACGCGCCTAACGACCGCTTAATGGTATATACGTGTACGTACAACATGTACTTTACTTGTGATTTTTGTATATAAATAAAAAAAATGGCGTTTTTGAAGTTTGAAACCACGTTAAATCTCATTTGATCACGCACCAATCACCGAAATCCGATTCAGGATCCTGCGCCGCACAAACGATAACTGTTAAAGGGGACGGTACAAGTAAAACTTTCAAAAAATCGATTTCTTTTTCATGAAATGTTAGTATAACATCTTAAGAATATGTCAGCAAATTTTTAAAACTCAATTCGAAGTATTTCTCATGTTATAACGTATAAACCTGACCCTCTTATACTTTGCATTCGAGTCAGAGGTATAGTTGAGCGGTCAACTGTGTCTATCTGTTTTTTAAATACAAGATATAAATCGGTATGGTGACGATTTTCAAGTAGTAAAAAGTGAGTGTATTAGCCACGTGCAGAAGAGGATCTCCGAAAAGTTAAAAAAGATTCCAAACTTACTGGAAGGGTCAAACTAACCGAAGTTCTATTGAATAAATTGTCATTGTACTACGGATTAGTTATTCAAAGGAATGTCAAGAGCTTCGAGAATATGAACAAGACTGGAACGGCCACTTTCTATCATATGTGCTCCACGGATAATAATCCAAAATATGAGTATTGTCCGGCGGTCCCGACAGCTGATGCCCCAGCAAATAAATTGTCAGCGTGTAAACATGGAGCTCGAGTGATTAACGAAACAATTGAGCAGCACATCCAGCTAATTTATGAAAGACTTTCCAATGAATAACTTTTAACGCGTTGTTTAAGCGGATATACGCAAATTTCCAACGAGTCGTTCAACTCGACTGGGTGGCGATTGAACCCAAAACATCAAAACTTAGTAAAAAAAATTGTGGAATTATCTGACTATATCTCTACTGGATTATTTAACGCAGGTTAATCTATTTTAATGTTTTTGTGATTGCTTGACTTGAAAATTGGCCAGCAATCTAAAATATTCGCGGATAATGTCGACAAGCGTCGAATCATAAAACAGGACAAACGGCACTCACTCAGCAGCATGAAGGTTAGAACAGTAAGCAGACTGGACAAAATGAATGCAAACGAGATCTACGAAGAAAAAGAAGGATTACTATATCGTCCCGGAACAACTGACTAGCCGAAAATTGCTGTAAGTAGTCAATAATTCATAGTATCCGCATCGAAAACTTTAAACTTTAATATTGCGTTTCTTCCAAATTGGCAGGCAGGATTAAACAGAAACTATTCAACCAATCGGAACGATTCAAAGTTTATTCTCTTCAGCATGAAATTCTCTTCTATGTGAACGTACAATTAGGTAAAAAAAATCTTTTTTATTATTTTTACAGCAGGCTGAAGTCAAATTTTGTTTCAGAAAACACAGTTTCCGTTTAAAACTGCATACAATTCTTATTTCGCGATTTCTTCCGCGTTTTTGAAGTTCATATAGAAGAAAAACTTATAATATTAACAAATCACTTTGAATTTTTGATTTCATACAAAAATTACGAGTTGCATCTTGGCCGCCAATTTACAACTACGAGGACGAGACGCTCACTTAGGGAGCCCATAAACCCACCATTTTGTTTTATTTTATCAACAAAAAATGTTGGTGAGGTCTTTGATAGTACTTTTCAACATGCCTATAATTTCAGGAGGATTGCTCATTTCTTTCCTTTCCAAAAAAAAATCGCGGAAAACAGTTCGATTTTGAGCGTTTACATGTACTGCCCGCCTTAAGCGAGGCGGTAACTTTTTGCCAAAGTTTTGAATACGGGAGAGAGATCTTTTTCGACTGAGTTAATCAGCAATTCAATGCTCACGGAATGGAAAGAGGAAAGCTCTTGTTTCCGTGGAAGCGATTAACGGTCGTCGTCCATTGTGTGCGCATGTTTTATCGAATGTAAAATTTGAGTTCGGGATTTACCGGCGCGATAGACGAGCATAGAATGATTTATTTCGCACGACCCTTCCTTTTTCCGTCAGAATTAGTCCGCCCCACAAAGATGAGAAACGATCGTTTTGCAGTTACCGTTGTTTGGGGGATGTATAGTTGTCGGGTTGTTGGCCGTTTGCACGATGTGTAATCATCGTCAAAAGAACGAATAGAAATTATGGATGGAGCGCAGGGCACTTGGAGGTAAATGTAATTCTTTGGACAGGAATTTTCGAAAGTACAGTGCGTTTCCAGTCAAATATCTTGTATGAGTCGTGACCGCCGATGCCACGTTTTAAGATTATTCAGCTGCAAATTGTCCCCTGTGCAAGCGCTTTAAAGTACAATAGTTTCATCTGTCATCCTCCTAGATGATTTCAGTCTTACGCTTGGCAACTTTGCTTTTAAATTTGAGATGTACGTCAGTTTTCTCTTTTGGCACCACATGATGTCTTACGGACGAGTGATATAATATACGATCTAGACATGGACGTGTACGTTATCCGCAATCGATATGCGCTGTAAAATGCAGATAGAAACAAACAGTACAGCGTTTAGTGTAATAAGTATTCTAACAAGGAAATTAGTATAAAAGACATAGCGGGAAAACACGAATTTGGATGGTATATTGTGCATATAAAAAAAAAAAATATTTTAAAGGTGTGTAATTTTGACAGCAGAATTTTGACGCCTTGCGCCTACGTTGAGTGATAATCATTATAAATCACAGTTTAGAATATTTCATTTGTAAGGTCAAATATTAAGTTGCAAAATACGATAATAAAGAGAGAAATTTGCACATTTATCTCATCATAATGCTTAATGCATATTATAGCTACATAACAACTAAAGTTCTCAATGCTCTTTTTATACTATGACTTTGATCAGAATTACATTTCACTATCTGCTCTGATAATTTTTTTCGTAATCTTAAGCAGTTATGTGCCAGTCGGTACTCTTCTAAGAATATCTATCAACTATGTCTTTGACTGATACTGTTACTGTATACTGGCGGATAACTAAAACACAATCTAATGGGTGTTCCAAAATTAACGCAAGATTCGAATTTGCCGCCATTTTTGCAGTAAATTGTTGGCAATCCTGAAACAAGAACAATTTGACAGCTAAGAGTTTAGGGTTAGTAAAAATGAAGCGGTATAAAGGGTGTCCCGAAATTAATGCAAGGTTTGAATTAAATAGAAAACACAGTTTTTAGTCTTTAGATTGTTATTTTTTCATTGAATCATAAAGTACGTAGGATAGGGTTATTTATGGAATAACACATCGGGCAAATCGCCCCCACGGCTTTGCTGGCAGATACGCACTCTTTTGTCGAAATTTCACCAAAAAATTCACAAGTTTAAATACCGTTTTTTCGGTATTTACTAGAAAAGCAATAAACGATTTAAACCTGCAAATTAATTTTTCCGATAGTGATTCGGCTTAATATCCAGAACTGTATCAGCTCTACTTCCAATAAAACTGGCAGTGGAGGCATTATGTCGGAGAGATTCTAATTTATTAACAGCTAATGCAACAATAAATTTCATGTTGCAGTCACTGAAAGAGCAGCACATATCACTAGCTGAAGAATTATATACTACATTGAAAAATCGCACAAAAGAAAGGCATACCGAAATAGAAAATGCCTTACGGTATTTACACAATTATAATGATTTTAAAAGTGAAAATGAAAAAGAAGAAAAGAGATTTACCAATTCAAATTTGATCAAGTTTATAGTAAATCTTTTTTAAATTTTTTATCCGCAAACCTATCCACATTGAAAAGAATTCGGTACAGTAATCGAATATGATGATGACACTAATGTCGATAGTGAAAAGGAATTGTCTCTTGAACAAAAACTAGAATTAGCGATAATTAAAAAAATGACAACAAACCAAAATACAATACAGAAATCAGTTATATCCAAAACCATCCAATGAGAAATCGATTTACTGGAAGATGAGGGATTTAAAGGTAAATACTTGGAAAAAGTATATCGCGCATTGCTAATAGTAGTACCAATTAGCGTAGATGCTGAAAGAGCGGTTTTGACAGCTGATAAATTGTGCACCAAATTACGTTCCGGGCTTAATGACAGTACAATTTATGCATTATGGCAGTTTTGTAAGTAGCTATAAGGTTGTGTATAATGGAAGTTGGAAAGGAGCTGTAACCCTTTTAGGGAACAGAATAAAGATTATTTTAATAATTTATGCATTATGTTCTTTAAGATCACATTTCCAAAATTTGTAGTAAGGTGGAGTGGGGTAAAACCGAACCAGAAATTGTAAAGTTTACTTTAAACTGACGTATTTTCTATCTATTCCACTAAAATCTAATAATCTTAGTGTTTCTATTTAACGCATGGTTTATTCTTTAAGATGCATTAATTTGAATTAAAAATATCTTTTAAAACTTATGATTTTTTTAATCAATTAAAAACAGTGCTGCAAGAGCGGACTTGCCCCGGAACTGGGGCAAAACAGCACCACCTATTTAAAAATTATTGAATCTTATTTTCTTATACATATTATGGGACAAGGGCAGAATTATTATTAGTAATAAAATAAGATAAAAATAAAAATTCAAATTTTTATTGAATCATCGTCAAGACGTCTCTCATATTCATATTATTTTTTTTCGAACCTTTGTTACAGTTTCCACAAACCCAGTTCATGCAATTAGTGCACTGGATCCACGCTTTTTTGTTAGTGTAACAGCGACAATCGCATTTACAAATGCTATGTAAATTATCATCTGCTTTAGAACAAGAATTAGGATTTTTTCCTTGATGTTTTTGTCAGGAAACAATCGTAACTTCGTTTCTTCTGAAGTTATAACTTCCGCGCCTTTTGCAACTCTTTTCTGCTTTTTAACAATTTCAGATTTGTCAATGTAAGATTTCCAAATCTAACATTGCAATTCTCTACTAACTGGGCAGAACATGTTGAAGATTGTGGTGGTGATTGTACATCAGCTTCAATTTCTGCCGATGCATCAGCCAACATTTCCTTTGCATAGTGCGGTGTTGTTTTCTTTACATAACTTCGGACCATCGTGGGGTTGCAAAAGTATTATCAGACTAACAAATTAAAAATTAAATGCCTATCAAGAAGGGAATTTAATGAAACAGTTGAGAAAGTAAGAACTAAAATGTAACGTTAAATTTCTACTATAGTGCGGACTTTCCCCGTGCTAAAATATTTCCTGAGTTAGGTATTACTATAAAGGATACTTACCTTACTATACTTTGTGCCTATCGAAGATAAACACTCAGATTTGTAAACTATTGCTTAAATTATCGTTTTATAATGCTCAACTCAATCTTTGCTCTGTACCTGGAAATACCATGAACTTTGTCGAACGAGTTAAACAGGGGAATCACAGAATACATGGCGGCCACCTATGTTGATCATTGAATACTAACCAAAGTTGAATAGTGATATTTACACTTTCTCATGATTTACATACATAAGATGTCCCTTGTTCCTTTACTTCTTTGTGATTCTTTATATACTGTTATAATTTATAAGTTACAAATGATTAATTATGATATTCATTCTCTCTAATAAAACTGGCAAATAAAACAAAGAAACACCTGTGTTTTCTTTCTTTGTATAAAATTCTTACTACCGGTATTAAAACCGGTATTCCGGTATTAAGATCTAAAAAATACCGGATATCGGTATTGAACTTTTGGTCCAATATTGCAATCCCTACTTAGAATCTTAGTTGTCAACTAATGATAACATCTCCACATCTACTGTATTTAAAGGATTAAAAGTAACAAACTTAAACAAACTTAAATAATGCAAATTATAAGTACGCATGCCAATCTTCAACATAATGCAGTCTGTTATTACTTGGAACGTGTACGAGACGATTGACACTTAATGTAGTTTTTTTAGGATAATTATGTTCTACTGTTTAGTTTTTTAATGGGTTGTTTGATGCTATATCCGGTAATCTCATTACTCCAAGCATAGGATCTGCTTAAAATACACGAACGTGAAAAGTAGGATTTTATGTAAACAATCGCCCATCGTACTCCTAGACTAAATATGTAAGTAATTTTCTTTCTGCTATCATTGATGTCACATTCTATTGATCGACATAATCAGCAGTTCACGAAATATAAATACTGCTGTCTAGACACATTATAATCATGTGATTTTTGTGGAGTAATGATACTTACTAATGCTTTGACGAGCCGGATCATTGCAGTTATTTTAAATGTAACATAATAGTCCAAATTTGATCTCAATTAAATGCTTACGTTTTGCCTCAAAAATGTTTTCCCGAAAAACGTGATTTAATAGCTATTTGCTGTCATAAAATTACGAAGCCCTCTCAATTTTGTGTATCCCATGCCCTTCGTGACAACCTGCGGAAACGCGGCGATAAATAAAAAGAATAAAGAAAGGTTTTGTTATGTTTCACATTAAACGCGTTTTTATGGAGTTATAAACAAATATTGTGAGTGAAACGGGTAACGATGCAGGATAGCTAAAAATTCAAACTATGAGAATTTTATTTTCCGGAATTTGCACGCGTCAAGTGTATACGTAGAAGTGTATTTTGACTGCTATAATTTCCCTTGAAATACGTAATTCCTTCGCGTAAGTATGCAGAGATGTACAACTCAACTTTGCTTTTTCGAGTAGACTTCGACATTTTTAAATATTTTTAACTATTTTTGTCTATACTAGATAAAAAACTCTCGTATGCATTCCTATCCATTATAAAAGTTCTTTCGTGAACGAAAACAAATTCAACTAAATATTGACAAAAATTGTGCACCATTAGTTACTTTCAACAACTCCAGTAGCTATTAGCAATTTGACCGCTGTCTACTACAAAACATCATATAAACACCTCCTTAATTAAAATCACTCATCGTCAAATTCTGTATAAAATATATTGAAACGCAATCATACTCGAAGGCAATCGTTTGAAATAAACGGCTACAAATGCAATAAAACACTGCTCCACCGCCAATTATATTAAAACATTTCGTTTTAAGTAAGTATTTTTCTTTATACTAACCGTTAACCACAAAGTAATGTTGTTACCAAATAATAAAAAACATGTAATTGCGTTGAGGATGTGTTGGTGTTGCGGTTGAAGTGGCATCGTTGCGTATTTCACACACACAATATACGTTTAAAGTTCTGCAATAAACTGTTTGTTCTCAAACATCAAAGACGATTGTCTTTTCATATTTGCTCCTATATTAAATCTTTGTAACATCCAACTGCATCCAACGTAACCCAGAACAATTTTTCGCGACATGGGAGTGAGTGAAACCAACTGTAAGCTATCCTCGTCCCACTAGCAGTATCAAACACGTCACTAAGGCAATGGCTTGGGAAGCGTCTAGAAGGATCCACAAGTGTCCAGAAGGATCTAGAAGGTTCTAGAAGATTCGCGACAACCTGCGATCGAGATGATCTTCACGCGTAGGAACGCGCTTATTGACGAGCCCGCTTTTGCCTAGTTACGCATGAGTATAAAAGACAGTGCCCTATGTCATATGCTCTCTTTTTTTCCTGCTGGGAAAAACGAGGTAATGCCACAGTCGCCCAGCAGGGTCGGGGATCATCTTCTGGGTCACCACTGGTCACCACCTGGAGGAGAGGAGGGTAGGAATCCACCAACCGCCTCCTGGAATGGAGAGTACAGAGGGTCCTCAGGCAAGAGAGCTGATTCCCGGGTCACCTGTGGAGGAGAGGACGGTAGGACTCGCCACCGGGCGCCTCCACTAGGGGAGAGTACAGGAAGGATACCCAGTAGAGTCACTTTCGGGGCTCTTCCTGGGTCACCCTCTGGAGGAGAGGACGGTAGGAATCGCCATCGACTGTCCTCACGAGGGGAGAGTTCAGGAAGACTGTCCAGTAGAGTCACTTGTGGACAAAGACCTTAGGTCGCCCGCCGGACGATAGAACGGCAGGACTCACCGCCGGTCACCTCCTAGAGAATAGAGTATAGAGGGGAGATATCACAAGACACTCGCCGAATCTAGACAAATACCAGAATATAATTGTCTAAAGTCGAACAATACCATCAAAAGTTTGAGACTGGCGGGCTCAGTTATAAGATAAATCGGACATTGCGAGTCGAGAAAATTCCTGCATTACCTACAATCGAACCAAATTCCTGTAAAATCTTCAAAATGAATAAATCCTTGACATTTTCCCACAGAACAAAATCTCTTGCCATTAACCATCCTTCCGACTAAAGTCCTCACTACATCTTTATATAAAAGATTATTGCAGAAAATTTGGATTAAAAAATCACTGGATTAATCGTACTTACCGTAACATATGGGGCATTCCATGCCAAATCGGACACTTTTGAAAATATCTGTTCTACCAAATTCTCGAATAAAGAAAAAAAAATAGAACGGAAAGTTTCCCCACGATTTCTTTGAGAATTTTTTCAAAAAAATCGAAGGCGGCGTGTATTGAGGAAAAAAAACATTATTTGTTTTAAATTAAAAATAAATAAAGAAAACAATAATTGCGATCAAAATCATATTTTTTTCTTGACAGAGCACTCAAAAACACAAATTTTGAAAAAAACAACGATCCAATTAGTGCATTTTTCCCAAAGTTATAAGCATTTAAAAAAAAAGAGCCCACATTTTAAGAAAATTTATATTTCCGAAACAGATGGTCAAAACACTGAAACAATTCATGAACGCATTCTTCATCGGTTTCAAAAACATATAAAAGTTTGAAAAAAACTGAGACCAAAAGTTTAGTTTATTATATCTCGGGCAAGAAATAATATAATTAATCAAAATATGCACCTAAACTATCAATACAACGTTGCCATTTTAACGATAGCTTAGTAATACCGCTAGCGAAAAAATCTGTAGAAAAACTCCAAACAGACACCATTAGTTTTTTTTTGTGTATACTCGGCTTTGCGGTGTGTTTTGGCGCTTCATCTTTGTCCAACCATTGCACAGTGGGGTATTTGACCGTTCTAGATGGCCAAAATTATTTTTCAACTTTAGACAAATTCTATCGACATAGTTTGCTAGAGTATGAAGTGATTACATTTTTGAAGAACTTTTGCAATAAAAAAAAAATTTTTTTAATTTTTTTAAATAAATATTTGTTTTTATGCACAGTAAAAAATTAAAGTTATATTTAAAATAATGGCAGTGGCCAATAGGAAAGAATTTCTTTCTTCGTTGTCCAATAAAATTTCACTGGCTAGACAAAACCGGTGATGTATTGGAACACCCATGTTGGAAAAACCCGCGGACCGTTTATAGGTACAATTACGCGCGCCGCAGCGTTAAATGCACTACATAGTAATAAGCGACTTGAAGACAATAATATCCCCTTAATCCCTGTGACCATCCACCGAAGTATTTCAGTCAGTTTAAAGTTGCATAAGCTAAATAAGAAACGCACCTTTTGAAAGGTAATAAATATCTATGATCTGTCCATATACTCCCAAACGCGTAAATTTCTTTATATCGGTTCCGTACGAGACGAAATACACCTATTCGATATCAATTATGATGGTTTACTTGAATATCATTGTTTTGCTTCAACAAATATGGAGAGAGCTTGTAAAGGTGGCAATTGTTCTTCTGTTTTTTGTAGGCTACGAATGTACGCATTCCTTTATTTTGTTGCCCGACGCGGTGTCTCTGTAATTTCTTTCAAAACCGCTGAAGCATTTCGTTTGCCAATTTCCCGCAATTTCATCCCTGTAGCAAAAGTTAACATTCCACTCGATGTTGTTTTTCGGACATCTTCCGTTTTCCTTCTTTTGCTGCGTTCACCCGAGTCACCGAAAAACTTCTCAAGCCGTCCTGATCGAGTCGTCACTGCGGGTATTTCTATAATAGCCTGTAACCATTTAGCATTTTTTTTCTCAAATAGTTGCTTCTTTCTGGATGCAGCTTTCCATCTTCGCAGAAAGTGACACTTAAAGCATGCTATTAATGCTTCTAGACGTTTTTGCTGCTCCTCCGAATAATTTTCTCGATTTTGCAAAATATGTTTCAAATATGCCAATTTTTGGAAAATATTACTGTTTACTTTTTGTTCCATGATATCATATAAATGTCTGCGGCTAATTTGTTTGATTCCTGATGATCCTGGTCAGAAAAAAGGGCGATTTATGATAAAGTCCGAAACATTGAAAAGTGTCATTGTTTAGAAAATTCCTCGTAAAAACAGAATTCGCAAATATTCGCAAGAAATTCTTTTTGCGCTAGGAAGCCCACACTTCACTCTAAACAATGGCGTAAGAAACTTTGCGGAATAAAGGGGTCTTATATAACAAAATCATTGCAGAAGATACATCTTCTAACAAAAATGTTCATATTTAAACCCTATTTTCAAACCACAACAACTTTTCACAGGTACTTAATAAACCGTTGAAACGTATTCTAAAATTAAGTACTTACCTTCCTCTAAAGACGCCATAACGCCGCACTTCACACTGGTTCTTGTATAACACAACAAACACACCCCTGATGTTGATGCGACTATAAATACACTTATTTAAAAAAAAAAAACACAAGCAAACTCGTGAACGTTCAGAGAGTGTCCGAAAGAGGTACGTTTACTAGTAGCAACCGTCAACTTCAGACTAAGTTTTCAGACGAATGGTACCTACGACGAAAAAAAAATATTACCCATACATATTCCCCCACTATTTAAGTACCCCATTGTGTAATTTTTATGACTCCAGGTAAAAATTGACAAAATCGACTTTTGGCCAGCTAGAACGGTCAAATACCCCACTGTGCATTGTGCCGAACGCTTGCGATTATCAAAAAGTATCCACTTTTCATCGCACGTGACTATCCGGTGCAAAAATGGATCGCCTTTTAGTCTTGAAACCAAAGAACAGCAAGCCTCGAAGCGGTTCCGTTGCTCGTAACATCAAACTTTGCTGCTAGTTCACGTGTCGTTTCAGATGGATTTGCTTCCACTACAGCTTTCAGTTGGTCGTCATCCACCTTGCTCTCAGGCCGCCCGCCTGGTTAATTTTAAAGATCAAAATCTCCAGATCAGAATTTTTCGAGCCATCGACGCACTGTACGTTGGTCAGCCACATCCTTGCCAAACACTTCGTTAACATTTCGGCTTGTCTGCGCTGCATTAGTTCCACGACGGAACTCATATTCGAAAATAACTCGCATTTATGTCTTATCCATGGCTTACAATATTTAACCTCCAGACGACAATACGATAGACTATTAAAAAGAAAAGAATGCATCTGAAAGCTAGATGGTGTACCTTCTGAATGCAAAAAAAAATAAGGATGATCGAAGTAAAATATCGGAGGCATCTGGTGTCAAACTTGAGGCTTTAGGTAATCGGACATTTCATACTTAATGACCTAATATTTGCTTCGCTGAGCTCCCATTATTACCATAACCACTGATCAGAGAGTAACAAACTTATCATAACGGCATCTCATAACGTCAAAGTCTCATCTATTATCAGCAATAATAAGCGTAGCCCATTAAACACTCCCTACTTACGAGATTCAATGGCAATGGTTGCGGTAAACGCGTAAATAATCATCGTCTGGCTGGTTACACATGAGTTGTTGTCGTGCAATCATAGATACAGACAGTAGTGAATTCATCCTCCGAAGCGCTAACGTCCTCCACTGTAATAAAATCATGGTCAACCATCACTTTTTAACTGGCGCAATATGCAAACAGATTTGGCACCAATATTCTCGTATCACCTCCAAATATATTTAGACTGCAATAAGCTAGGAAGTCGATGTCTTCTTCATCTAGTGCCTTTTCACTTTGCATTTATCCCCTACAGCCCATTACAGCCACAATATTTATGGTAATTTACACATGTAGACACAAGCAGGTTAATTGTAACTGAAAAACATATCATATACCTACACAATATTGTGTGGACAAAGTTTTCTGACTGATAATGTAAACGAATTATACAGCTCACTTTATAATATATCTTATACGAAAATGGGGTCTTAACACGATCCAGAAGACTTAAGGGCCGTAATAGCTGCACACGCAACTGTTCAATGGCCTGTTTCTTCCAAAATACTTTGAATTGTGTCTTATGCCTCTAGGAACATATTCTCGAAGAATCATACTATCGATTTGAGCAAAAAAAAAAGTCGAAAATTTTTACCCGTCCAATCAGGGGGGCAGTACAAGTAAACGCTCAAAATCGAGCTGTTTTTCGCGATTTTTTTTTAAAAGGAAAGAAATGAGCATACTTTGAGCAATTGCAGGCAAGTTTCAAAGTACTATTGAAGACCTCACAAAATTTTTTTTGTGAAACGATATTACAAAATGGCGGATTTATGGGCTACCAAAGAGAGCACCGCGTCCTCGTAGCTGTCAATTGGCTGGCAGGATGCAGCTCGTAATTTTTGTCTCAAATCAAAAATCCAAAGCGATTTGTTAGTATTAGAGGTTCCTCTTCTATGTGAACGTCACAAACGCAGAAAAAATGCGAAATAAAAAATTTATGCAGTTTTAAACGAAAGCTGTGAGTTTCCTGGAATAAAACCTTGGCTTCAACCGGCTGTAAAAAATAATAAAAAAGATTTTTTTTACCAAATTGGAGGTTCACATACAAGAGAATTTCATGCTGAAGAGAATGAACCTTGAATCGTTCGGATCGGTTGAATAGTTTTTGTTTAATCCTGCCCACTAATTTGGAAGAAACGCAAAAATAAAAAGTGGAGAAAAAGCGGTTTAATGATTTCGATGCTCACACTATGAATTATTGGTTACGTACAGCAATTTTCGGCTAGTGAGATATTCCTGGACCATATAGTCCACATATAGTGTGTATGTAGTCCATATAGAATGGTTAAAGACTGTAAAGTGGTTTTGCGGATTTGAAATATTTGGAAATGTGGACTGGGAGACAAAGTCGACCGCTCAACAGTACTTCTGACGGCGCCCGAACGCACAGTATGGGAGGGTCACGTTTTTAAGTTATAACATGGGAAATACTTTGAATTAAGTTTTGAAAATTTTCTGACATATTCTTAAGACATTATACTAACATTATATGCAAAAAAATCTAATTTTTTGAAAGGTTTACTTGTACTGCCCCCCTTAAATGAGCAGACCGTAATGGTCCTGTGATTACTTCACGCCACTATAACAACGCGGCATCCTATCCCAACATTATCTAACCGAATTTTTTTTTTTGTAAGCCGCAAAAATCTATCGTGTATAGATTGCATGGGCAATTTTTTACTCAGAGTACGTAGTGAATGGTTGTAAGTTACATGTATTCCCAAAATTACCATTGCTTGCAGTCCTAGGTCAATTTCTTCACGGATCTGGTATAACTGATTTTTATCTATTGATAGTCTAGTCGACATTATGTGTCCTTAAAATTCCGTATACTAATAATGGGAATTATCGATTTAGATTAAAACTGACAACAGCGAATATAAAATTAAAGGGTCTATACTAGTTTATGCACGCTATGGGAAAAATGCTCCTGTTTCAAGGAACAAACAACAACAGTGTACGATTTTATAACGTCACTTTGTAGTCTTCTTTTTCAGTATGTGAAAGATCATCATGAAGTAGTGGCTGAAGATTCGTCATCATCGCAATGGAGTCTTAAAGCGCAAAATCATTATTCAGATGAAACACTGATCCATAATATATCTTTTTCTCATTTTACCCGAATGTGTACAGCCGTTTTATCAACTTTTAAATTTTGACTGAATTTAAACACTGAAAAATGTGAGAAATACTCGATTTCTCTCGATGACATATCTTGTTTTCAACCGTTGTGTAACAAGTTTCAATCCTACTAACGAAATATCTAACTAAATACCTAGAACACGGGATTTTGGAGTAGAACAAAACATCCATTGAATAATATATATTATTTAACGTAGACTTAATGTACCTACGTTAACAAAAGTTGCATTGAAAACTAACGCTTCAGACATACCTATGTTACCTGCGTACTACACTGACCTTAGTTAATTCAAAGAAAATAACCAAAGTAAGCCGCAATTCATCCGAACTAATTGAAGACACTTACATCGTCCTTCCACGCAACGCTTGACGAGTTCGCCAAAACTAGTTGGTGAGAGGTTTCGGGTCAGACGATTTCGAGCGAACTACATTTGATATTTTGTTAGATGTACCGACTAAATCGAAAGATCTGCCTTATGCCTGGATATCGGTCGAGCGAATCTCGAACCGGTATCACGAACTGGCATTTCACGCGATATGTCAACAATAGCGTAAAGTTTCATGTATAAAAGGTGGTCGCGGTGGCCGAAAAATCGTTAGTAGTTCGATACGCGACCCAGCGATATCTGCATAATCGAAAGAGATTGTAAAAAACAGTTCAGATTTATCCCATTAGGTTTATAACCGTCCGTGATGAGTATCAGGGGAGATAACGGTTCCCTACGGTGAAACCGTTAAGCGATCGCCGAGTCAAACTCTTGTTTCAGAAGATGCGTTCTCTGCTGTGCCGCGTTATTGTCGGCTCCCTTCTGGCACTACCGCACCGCGCATGCGCACTGGCGCAGAGAGGAAACGATTCGATACCGATCGTTCGGCAGGTGCAGGACATTAGCCCGGGCGACAACTTCTTCTGAAGATGGGAGACCGGCAATGGGATCGTCGCTGAGGAGAAGGGGAAGCTGAAGAACGCCGGGCAGGAGGGGGTACACAGCTCAGCCGCTTGGACCGCTCCTGATGGCACCATGATTAACTTGGACTGGACTGCCGACGAAAACGGCGCTGTCTTCTAGGGTGCCCACTTGCCAACGCCGCTGCCAACGCCGCTGCCAACACCCGAGATTCCCACTCTCATCAAGCGAGTCCTCGACTGGATAGCGGGCCACCCCTACAAGGAGAACATAAAGAACAGACTGTAAACATTCCAACACTCACTGATCTTCCTTGTAAATACATCGTTCTTTTCATCAGATCCACATCTTACTTCCGTCGCTCCCTCGAATCGTTTGAATAGTCGTTGAAATTTTTGTTGACTGCATTCTCGTCCCCCCGATCAGTGTCAGGGCACGCACGCTACTGGAGATCGAGCGGTGAAAAATGGCTCTGTCAAAATCTACTCCGTTCGAGCAGAAGAGGGAGCGTATTCGTTGCATAAGTGGCGCGTTGCGAAAGCTCATCGAGTAGCGTCGATTTCGCGACCTTGTAAACGATCCTTCGAGCCACACTGCCGATCCTACGGTATTTCTGCATGCAGCTTGCCTGTGCGGTAGGTGCGAAAGGTGAATATTAAGCAGATTTTCTCTATCGCTCGTAACAAGCACAGCCGGGCAGTGTGTCATTGAGAGGATAGGGCGCGGATCCATTGATCAACGGCTCGGTCTGTGTCACGAGATGGCACCGGAGAAAGTTCAACGACTTCCGAGTGCGAGAGGATGATCGTTCTCGTGCCATCATTTGCGCCATCGAAAATTTTGGACAATGACTCGTTAGCAGCGAATCAGGTGCAGCGTTCACGGCGCAGCTGCAAGGCTCGTGCATCTTGTCCGATCGTACCCAATCGAGAGCCGACCGACTCGATGTCGTTCGGAGAAACAGTAGGGTCAACCGAGGCCAAAGAAAATGTTCGGTCATAACAGTTGAATAAATGCCCTGCTCGGCGCTCGCGCGGTCTCCGTATGGCGTGTGCTTCTGGACACATGTTGGCAGTTACGTCACGCGTATATGCGCAATTCCTTGCCCCCTTGCACCGTTTCACCTGCGCTGCTGCGCGAGTCATTAGCAGATAGTGGCGCATCCGCAAGCGACGACGTGACGCCTGTCGAAAAAGGATTTCCCGCCGAGCGAGAATCGATCGCAGATTCAATCTTGCGATGGGAATGGATAATGTGGCCAGGCGCGGAAGTTACCCGACAAAAAAATCTATGGTTTCCTGGGGATGCAAGGTTTATTGTCAATGCATCGTGCTGTGGTTTAGCGACAGTTAATTACGCAGCGGGTTGATCAAGGATACATAGAAACGCGTGCGTCTAAACGCACTTCGACGTGTAGCGACGTCGACGGATGTAAAATAAATATTTACAAGAGACTGAACCGGAGTAGTCCGTGTTTACTCGACGAGGGCTGGATCGTGTAGGTGTGAGTATGTGGTAGCAGGGTCTGCAACGAACGGCCGTCGTCGTCGTCGCTAGAGTGGTCGCTGCAGGTTCAGTTGCCGTGTTCTGTTACTTTAGCGGTAGTGTCCTGACAGGCGTAACGATAATATTGTTGTGAGATCACACTGGCGGCGTGGGCGGCGGCAATTGGACGACGGGGTGTCTTATACGCGATTCTCGTCGTCCTTGGATGGATGGGCGGCTATCCACTCGAGGGCTCGCTGGATCAGTGGTGGTATTTCCGGCGTGGTGGGCAGGTGCGCACCGACAGGCTGGAAGCCTTCCTCGTTGGCGACGTAGGTTAGCGAGATTTGTTGGCCATCGTCGCCCGGGTAGCTAAACGCACCCTGAGCCTGCATCGCCTCGTTATCCGTCCCAGCGTTTGCCACTTGTCCCTGCTCCTCGGCCTTGATGCCGTTCCCGCTCTCGTAGCTCCACTTGTACGAGCCGTCCGGATTTGGACCCTCCTGACTTTGACTCACTATCGGTATTACGTCATCCGCGGGCGCAGACAGGGCTGTCGCCGACAACGCAATCACGGCTACCTAAATCGTACAGAAGCATGAATTAGTAATCGTCGCTGCGCGTTACCTGCTATCCGCCTCCCAATCTACTCTGTTCTGGCTAATGAGATCGATGTCCACTTTGCACTTAGCCCCCCAGACCCCTGTCGACGACTTAACAACAACTTTAACGTTCGCAGAACACTCGAGTACACAACGGCGAATAGAAGCTGCGCACATCTTGCGCTCCCGAGAGTTCTACACTACAGACACCTCGGAGCACCGGAAGTGTTCTTCGGAATGCTCGGACTTCCCTTTCGGTCTTAGTTTCGGCGGTATATGAAATTCTCGCGATCGCGACCGCGTCGAACCATGTCGGCTCGTTATTCCCTCGGTAAATCCATTAATTGCGGCTTACCAATGAGGCGTACATGCTGCAGCAGTAATCGCTGATGGGCAAGTGTTTATCAAGCCCCGCAGCGCTCGGTGTATATATACCCCTGGAGGCATCACCTACACACTGGCACCCATTTGTTTAGCCCCGCTAACGGCGACGAAGCGACGACGACGGTGACGATGGTGACGACGACGGCTATCCGACCGCCACCGGTACCAAGAAGCTGCACTAACTTTGTGTGTTTAGCCTCTCCCCCCCCCCCCCCCTCTCTCACTCTCTCTTTCTCCCGCGGCCTCTGTTCGCCCCTCTTCTAATTTTCTGCATGTGCAAGAGTTCGCACACCGGCAATGCACGGCATGTACCTACGGGATGACCTACCGATCCACGTACGTACGTAAGTACGTACGCGGATGACAACGACACACTCTACATCACCATCGTCGAGGCTCTCTACCTTCCCTTCCCGGGGATCATCGTGTCACACAGCGTTAAATGTCATCGGGTCTTTGCTAAAGGATGCTTACTCAATTGTAATAATTTCTTTAGTCTGACCAACTCTTTCTTGGCTGCCAGTTTTTTTCCGCCAATTTTCAGAACAAATACGGTCAAAAAATAATGGGAAGTTTCCGTAAAACGACGCGATCGAATTGCTTGCACGAAGCTTCAGAAACTGTACGGATTCGACCCTTCGAGTTCGTTGCCAGACATTACGGTGGGTCCGTGTTTCACTCGTTTCATAATGGTGGTCTTAGATTTATCGGCAATATATTATCGTATATATATAATACTGCCAGGTGGACGCGGATCAGCACGAGGCTATACGGCTGCAGTGCCATTAAATGCGAGTCGGCGTTCAATGCTCTTTCAGGCGCAGGCCAATTTTTTTGCCGGTCATTTAATACGCGTATCTTTCACGCTTCCCGCAGCCACTCTTCGAATCGAACACTCCGCATCCTTGAGGTAACGTCACCTCGTCCTATTCATGCGGCACACAATCGTGTCTCACCGTCCGTCGATTGGAACAGCCCGACGATAAAATAAAGACGATGAAATCGACAATAAAATAGAGATTAGGTATTAGTACGTCCAATTCGCATTCGGCACCGAGTGCGAGAGCAGTCTTCCTTTCCTTCTTCCTCGAAACCGCTGTCGCAGACGCAACCGCTGACGGGCGTAAGATAAAGCTCTTCCGCATCCTCTTCAGCGACGAACAGAAGCGCAGATTAACATCGAGCTGCCTTTTTCCTTTGGATGCGGTGTCCTGCAGTGAGAGCTTGTCTGGCGCTACAGCCGGAGACGGACTCCGCGAGGATGCTATGTAAATCGCGCATCCGGGTGATTCCGAATGGCACGTCATTGATATGTCGGAACGATTTATCGAGGACTCGCCAAAGTCGTTACTCGCTTTGTCTCGGAGATAGTAAAGCGGACGATGAAAGTTAAAAGCTGCTCTAAGTTGTACGAGCAGCCTTCGATCACGCGCGAAACCTTCTTCGACGAAAATGGATCGAAAGTGGCCCGAAACTGGCCTTAGTCAGAGAGGATGAAGTCGAACGAAACGAGGGGCGATTAGCGCCGTGCGTTTCTAGGCGCCGAAGAGTCGGAGACGAATGACAAATATTGGGGAAAGTTCGAGGCATTGTGTTTGGGCATTTAATTAGCCACATGACGCAACGCGCCGGGACTGTACAAAAGACGCACGAATAAATATTGGGCCGTGAAAGCGACTAACTAGGTAACGCTTGCGAATGTCGCGCGAGGCCTGTGGCGGTATACGACAAACGCATCGATAGCTGATTCTCGACGTGCCAGCCTTTCTCTCTCTCACTTTCTCTCCCTCTATCTCCTCTCCTTCCCATTATTGAGCGCACTTCAAAACGACGAGAGTAAAAGGCGTCTCTGGGTTTCTCGCAGTTTTGAAAGAACGGGTGGTGGCACGTTGCGACGTCCCTGACTCTTTCGAGTGCGCATCGTTTATTCCGTAACCGACATCCTCGTCCCTCAAGATTAATGTTCGGACTCCGAACCTTCTCAAGATCTGAATTCGCAGCTTATAAGGATCGTCGGCTTTAATGCCAGGCGCAATATTACGTGGTCCGCTGCCGAGTCGAGGATCGTATCGGAAGCAGCTACTGCATGCACGAACGAACGTACGTACGTACGGTACGTTCTCATGGCCCTGTAATTCAGAAATAATCGTCGAAAAACGCTCGAGTACTGGGACCCTGCCAGACTTGATCGCCCCATTTCAATCCGCTCTTTCACGTTCGTTCATAATTTCATGTTCAACATCCGCCGAAAGAAGCTCGCTTGCACTCGCCGCTCGGAATTTCATTTTGGTTTGGGTGAATCTTCGGGCGTGAAAAGCTTTCCTGCGCACCAAATAGCTATCGGCTCTTACACACACGTAGGCATATGCGGGCAAGAGTATGCACGAGAGCGCATTGCCGCGCGAGCGTACGACGTTCTGGTCAACGTTGGTCACTGATGTAATCTACGAAAACGTAATCCCAGTGTTTCGCAGAAAAAGCATGTGTATTAAACGATCAAATATAATTGCATCACCGCAGACTGTATACCAACATTCATCGCGCGAAACTTCATCGTAAATCTTATGCTGACTTAATAAATAGACGTTTCCCTACTTCGTTTGCCAGCATTGATTCAGGGTTGCTTAGTGGTAACGATTAGACAATTTTGGGACGATGTACAAGAGGAGATCATTCTTCGTCCTTGTCCTTCTATTCTGTCTTTCCCCCTCGATTTTTCTCATTACCCTTTTCCATTTCGCTCTATCTATTGTACCTCGTGTACGACAAGGTTGTCGCGAATTAAATGGCGACAATACGATAAGCTTCGCTCGACGTTTGATCCTCTTGCAAAAACTATCGGCGTGCGGCTTTTTTAAAGTGCCTACTCTCAGTCGTAGAATCATTAACGGCTGCAGAATGTTGCAGAATGGAGATGGTAACGGTAGAAGGCAAGCTTGTTATATTCTTGCACAGCAGCGCACGCACGCGTGCACGAATGGATGACGATAATTCAATAGGTGTCGAACAAAACATTTACGCGCTCCCTGCGAAAAAAAAATGTCGATGAACCATCACGTCCTGCATAACTGGCGCACAAATAAATGAAACTAATGCCTTCTTCCCTCTTTCAGTCATTGTGGCTCTTACGAAGAAGCTAGGATGTCGAATTTTTCAAAGCGCTACTTACTATGTATTTATTCGCGATTGCGACATGTTACAACTTCTACAAGTGGAAATAATCGAAGGCGAACCACTTGTCTTCTTTCACGCAAGCGTGTAAATAGGAAAGAATGGATTTATGGATGTGAAATGGAATCTTTTCGCGCCTTGGAGGGAAATAAGGCATCTAATAGGTTACCTTGACGTGTGCAGCTCTTCTGGCATGTAAATCGAGAATAGGACACGACCTGCGTCTAGCTTTGCTCCAAAAATCATCAAGGTTCATATTTCAAAGATCTCGTCCGTAGGGGTTCAATTATGATTTCAGTACATGAACGAGGGCTGATACTTAAACTATAATGTTCACGATAAATACTGTCCATGTAGGATTACAAAAAAAGTATTATTTTTTTCCTCGTTTTTTGCGTTTCGCTTCTATAATTTTTGTTGCCGCAAGATGAGTTTTTTCCCTGTAATTTTAGTACCTATCATTCTCTTGCGAAACTGGCATATCCTGATTCAGTTGCATTTAAGTACGGTAAAAAATCGATTAAGATAAAAGTTTAAAAAACTAGTAGTTTTTAATAAAAAAATTCGTTGCACGTAATGATACTGTACGTAAATGTAAATGTACGTATATAATGATTACGTAAAAAAGTAATTTAATCTTGCTTGCGAAGATGCGCTTTTTACCCACTGATAGAATATTACAATAATTATTGACTCAAATTCTTTTACATAAAACTTTTACTTTACTTTTACATTTAATTGAGTCGTATCTAAAGAATGTAAATGTCAAAATATACGCTACCGCCGATAAAACTTTGACAGAATAAACCTTAAAATAAACATCGATGCAACATTTTTCCGTATCTCCCACACACAACGGAAGAAACACATTTTTCACTTTTATGCAATTCCACGGTACAAATGATTTTCCAGTTTAACCGCAAGGAAGATAATTTCTGTCTTAACGAACTTCTGCTCCTGCCCATTGAGCGAAACAATTTATGCTAGCATTTATCGACAAAAAAATATTTGTTCATTCTGTTGCCGGGGCGATGTTCAATATTCATGCTTGAGAAACAAGCTAATTGGACAGAAAAAAATAGCCCGCTTCTTAATAAGAACCCGGGCGCATTGGGAGAGCGGGTCTCCCCCCCCCCCCCCTCCCCTTCTGGGACGAAAAATACTACGACTGTCATTCAACCGGCTATCGATCTCGAGCAAATTCCCGAGCGATCTGCTCGCAAACGATGGCGGATAATTTGATGGTCGCCGAACCGAATCCTTTTGCACTATTTAAAAAGAATCTTATGACGTGCTGTTTCATGGCGGATAGTTGTCAAGTCCACTCACTGTCGTTTACACGGCATCGTCATCCGCCGCTCGTTTGAATGTACGCCTCCTCGATGCTCATCCAACCGCCTCGAGTCCGCGTACCCCATTCACGCATTCTCCTTCCAGTAGAAGTTGTTGCAGGGAGATGATAAAAACGAAGATTTGATGGAATCGCTAAGGTAAATGGTTAATTCACCGAATATCTACCTCAGGGATTTGATCAAATCTCCGTTTTCACAATTTCTCTGCGATATAAGTTACATCCACGAGGGATCATGCAAGCGCCCTACATACACAATTCTCGTGACACGAGCCACTGTCCTCTCCGCCGCACTACGGGCTTTCATTCAAAAACGCATTTTTCGCCTTCGAAAAGACCGCCGCGCGCCTTTGCCTCTAACCTGTTCCTCATCAACACAATATTAGGAATCAAGGGTCCGCGAGTTAAGTCAATAAGTTTCAACGAGCCACGATCGACTGTGCAATTGCTTGATATGGTTGCGGTCGATTCACGCTCGAGATTATGGCATACGGTTCAAACAATCTTACGTGTGAACGTCAGGTGGTTGAGCGAAGTATGTAGGTACGTCGACAGTTGTCAGATAGTGATGAGGAAAAGTATGGGGAGTGGAACGAAGAAAAAGAGAGAAAAGGAACCAACAGAAGAGAGGGAGAGAGAGGAAGAGAGAGGGGGGGGGGGCGAGAAAGAGAGAAAGAGAGAGAGACTCGCCCGCGTATAACTTCGCGACAAGAGCTTTGACGCACGGCAATTCTTCTTGGACCGGTCATACACGAGGATGAAAGTAAAATTGAATTCGGCTCGCTGTTGGGTCTTCTTTGCCTCCAGGCAGGCGCTCTCTTAGAATGTTTGCGGTACACGCTTATATGTCAAGGTCGTCCTCTGCCGCATCTCCTTTACCAGTTTACCATATACCAGCAATGACTCCGCGCACGATCGTTACCGCGTTCGAGTGCCTCCGGCTAACTTGCATAAAATTCATTGCATCTCATTAATCGCGCTCAAGTTTCTTTATCGGCGAGCGGGCGCTTTGGTGCAAAGCCGTGACGACGCTCAAATTCAGGGAATTACGCCGACGTACGTCTCACCCATATGAACCGGGCGTGCATGTGTTCATGTAGGAAAGCGCGTCTATTAAACTGTCCGTGAGTCATGTTCGCCAGCCGGGCGACACTCGGCATGCCGGGTTTGTCACAAAGTGCGATCGTCGATGCGAACATAACGCGCCGGAATTCCAGAACATCGTGACGAGGAAGAGTTCACGGCATCGCGAGGAAAAGGTAGAAGGAGGATTTCTCTTTTGTATCGACATCGATACGGGAGTCAACGACGCTCTGGAAGAGAGAGAGAGAGAGGGGAGGGGGAGAGGAGAAAGAAGGAGGCTGAAGAGGATGAGGGTCCGTCGTCGTTGCAATTGTAGACCCTCCGCTCTGTCTGATTCTATTTTACCTCGCTCGACGACGATGTACCTCTCGATTGGGCGACCTTTTCGTCTTCTCTGGCCGCGGTGATACGCGAGCAGCTAACACGCTGCCATCCGCGTAGATTACTCGATGTGCCAGGAAAACCGACTGGCCGAACCTTGACTGGAATCGTTGCGACATTTCTGATGGCACTGCGACGGTTATCAGAGAAAACGTTCCCGGAGGCGTTGCTTAACACACTTGTTTTTTCTTTCCAATCGGATGTCAAGTGATTGTCGAACTGCAAATAAAACGGGAAAAATGGATATGTAATTAACGAGGAACTAATGGCGATCAGCAAACAGTGCCGTGGCAACAACGCACGTTAATTGTGGAAAATATCCTATGAATACTGTGAATTATTTTCAAGGATCGCCTTCGAGCCTTCGAGTTATCTCGTATGAATAGGCAAATACTTTTTTTGAAGATCTAATATTTCTCAAATCGTGGGTCCAAGGCATTCGTCTTTGCCACGCGATATTATACAGTTTTGAAAACGTATGAACGCTGGAATGACCAAAGATCCTGGCGGGTTTTGATTTTTCTACCAAAGTGGTATGGACCTAATGTGATATGTAAATTCTTTTGACTGCGCAATCTTTTTCATTTATTATGCAAACAAACAGCTGGCGCGTGTTGGTACATAGCTTAACAACCGTAAAAGGGTCGTGCAATATATTAAAAACGTCGTAAATTTAATATATAGCCACGCGTCACAGAAATAGGTACCTATATACGATCTTTTATCCACTTCTTTTACGCATGTATCTAATATTACTCAGAATACTTTGTAGGTCTTCATTTGTACGAAGGCGAACTATGAAATTAAAGCAGCAAATAATTTGTCGCTGCAGCATGAATACTTTAAATCTCTTCATTACTCAATCATAACGCGAAATGTATTCTCTCATCCGTACTGCGACGTCTCATGGACGAAGGGAGGTGAATCTTTCCATTCATTCATAAGCTAGTCACGGTAATAATCCTGGATTCTGCCTGAGAAATGGCAGACGACATGGCGAACGACAAAGAAGGGAATGCGGGAGGAGATATTGGCTCGATCTACGGATATCTACGAAAATTTGGTTATATTCAACAGTGACTAGAGTGACCTTCGCTTGGCCCACGAAATATTTCGGCACATTCCACGGAGACGACACGTTCCTGATTTTTGCGGATGAGAAACCGGTTGTCAATCGTTCAAAATCTCCGCCACCGAGGAAGTTCATTCCGCGGACACCAAAAACGCGCTCGTCTTCGCGTTGACACATATCTTTCCTGGCAGATCTCCATGCATAAATTCATCAGCGACGCTTTTAGCGAAGACCTTTTTCTCTTCACCTATGTCCGAAATTGCGCGTTTTGCGCCCGTCATAAAGTTAGCCCTGTAAAGAAATTACGAAACCTTGATGAGAAGTACAAGGAACAAATACATAAGTCTCGCATCGTACGTCATTAAGTGGATCGCGTACGGTAATCCATCTTACGTGACGTACAGTTGTCGAGATTGTACGTTAAACGTAGTATCGGTCGTATAACTCAAGTGCATGCAGGAAGTCATTACACGATGCTGAAATATTAAGGGTACAATTCGCGTGCCACCATCTCAATTCAGCATCAAATCCGAGAGTAACGTCAGGAAATAGCTTTGATGATCAAACAAGGAGTCATCTAGTAGCGTTTGTGCATGATTCTCGAGATTTATTCCTGAGATGTCCGCGTCTTACCGTCAGTGGTACAGCCAGGATTCTTGATCAACTGTTCAGCACACGGTGCCGCCACGGCCAGGCGAGTACCGGCCAATTTTTCCTCCGCCGAAGAAAATTTTTCGCCGCGTTACATAAAACCGCGATCCTTAAATGTTCGTCGCGCTTTTCTTTGCCAAAGTGGCCATTACTGTTAAACTAACACTCGCCGAGGCCGTGTAAAATCGCTGCTTTCGCTGGCCGGATTTCACTTGAACGCTCTTTGTTACAGCGACGATAAGCGGAATTACGTGGGTGGTTCTAAGTACATCCTATGGAGCAAGTCTCTGTTTGGAGTGATCGCGGGATGCGATAGATCGCGCCACTTTAGATAATTTCTAGCAAAACGTGGCCGGTTGATGCGGAATTAATTGAAAAATCGGTCCTCCGCGCTCGCTCACGGGTGGACAATCTTCCGATGCTATCGATAGTTACCGCACGGTCGATCGGTTTCGTGGGGTTCCGTGGTGAAGAATTTTGTACGATGAATCGTACTCCGGCCGAAACCGGCCTGGTACAAGACTTTTTAATCACCGACTGCGTAACACCCGTGCGTTGAAGCAACTTAAGAGTTTTGCTCGTCTGCCGCGTGAAAGTAAAAATACCGTGTAGTATTCAGGTTAGCGGGATGACCTCCGCGGTAGAAATTACGGCGTACCTTGTTCCATTGCGAGGGGCCCAGGGGGAAATTCTTTTTGGCCGAAAAAGCCGGGACAACCCGGCCTGCTCGCTGCACGTTCCTACGCGAATCGAATTGACTTGTCGAAACGTAACGAAGATGATTGATTTAAGAGTCGACACGATTGATGCACCGATCCTTTTGATCTGTGCGATTTTTTAATTTGCTTAGAAGTTGCCGGTCAACGAAGAGTTTACGACTTCTTGTGTCTTCTTAGGCTATCGGAGTTGCATCACACGCTAGGATATAAGAAATTTATTTATAGTTCTTGACCGATTGAAATAAAGAAAGTGAAGTCTCCGTGTAGAGTAGGTCCATAGTTTGTGGCTGTATGACGTTTGGCAGATAAGGCAGAGTAGAAAATGTATTAATTGACTACTTCAACAACTGCGTTCAGAATAATGGAAATTATTCAAGCTGCTAAAAACTACGCGGTAATTACTGCCCCCCGACATCATATTGATTGCTACTACATGGATCAATAATACGCACATTGCTTTGGTAACCGAGGAATTGATCGACAGCTAATCAGCATGCCTCGGCAACAGCGAATTGCATCGTTTTAGTTTGTTCTGTAGAACGTGTACGCCGAAAAGTCTTTTCAAGTTATAATTTACTATATCTGAATACTTCTCTAAGAGTCTTTAATCATTTCTTCAAATCTCTAAGGAATATCGTTCCGTCTACCTCGACTACTCAAGATCTATGTTGAATTGTATTAAAATGGCAAGTACTGAACAAGCACAATGCTTTCTTCAGGGACTGGATAAGAATTAAACTCGAAATAGAAAGTTTTTATCATGCATATGTGGACAGTTGTCCGACTCCACCTTCCAACGCAGCGAAATGATTGCGCATGCAACGCGTCAATATTAATAACAAATGTAAGCCAAACGAATTGAAAAACAACGCGCCTGACATCGTAGTCTTTCATGGCGGTCAATTAAATTGTAAATTAGAAGCAGGGATCCTCGCTCGACACCATTGCGCAACACGGCAGGACTCGGAGTCTGTCTTTGCAGAGTGACGAGTTCTAACGATCTGTCGTTAGCGAATGATACTCTACACAGTTCGTCCTTGGTTTCTTTTGGCCGAACCGTCGTTTGTGGTTTCCGTTATGAATTTGACACCGGTTAAAACTGAAAATGATGGGATCGTAAAGATCCACCACCGCGGCAGGTTGGCAGTAGTCATTTCACACGGAGTGCTCGACAATAAATATCCGCCGGTCATTGAACCCGGCCCCACTGTCAAATAATTTCTCACGACGTTTAATTCGCGCCAAGCTACGCTCCCAAGTTTTGCAGTCCACCTTGCAAATAAGTTACCGAAAATAATGGGAAACATTTAAATTTCGCTGCTATCCAGACGAGCGTTTACAAAGTCGGGAGATGCTTATCGGGACGATCGTCGTCGTAACGGTATCTCGGCTTTCCATATTGTTGCGAGAGTTATATCACATAGCGGTCATCAATTACGAAATGATGTAGCGCATACGTCGTCGCTCAAAAGAATTCGGCTGTAAGCGCACATTACATTATCGAGCACGTAGTATTGCACACGAATGAAGGCAAAACTTTTCTTTTCGGCTTGTTTTGCAATTTTTAATTGACACAGCCGTACGTAGCTTGACCATTACCATACCAGTAATAACGGTAGACGGCCGAATATTTTTTGGCGGCAGTATATGAAATGTAAATTAAGGAATAATCGTTAGGCAGAATGCTAATAGGATAAGCTTACGTTGTACGTCGGTATAATACGCTATGATTAAATTAAAAATTATGAAGAGAAATGGGACTAAGCCACGGCGAATCTTTGTCAGGTGGTCTAAACGATGATTCACGGATTAAAAGCGACAACGCCAGCGTGGTACCAAACGGACGACGCGTAATCAAGAGTTTTTGTGCCACAATGGATGTATGTGTCGCACATATCCGTATATTCGCGGACCTGGCGTTCGTCCTTTTCTTACCTCTCATCCTGCCGCACGCTCCATCCGACATGAGCGCATTGTTTTGTCACTCCTCAATGACTTCGTCCACTTGCAGAAACGTTTCAACATCGTTGCACTGTATCCTATCCCCTCTCGCTCCATCTGTATAGGTATGTACTGAAGAAATCGATGTCATTCCGAGATTTGCGAGTTTTGTAAACTTCCTTCGGACAAGCGGCGAAAAAAAGGGGACAGATGGTAATGAGAGAAAAAATGAATTAGTCTGCCACGCGATGTGCCACCAAATATTGTGAGAATACCGTAAATTCGAACCACCGTTCACGCCAGCGGACCGTGGAATCTCGAACGTTCCTGCGCGATGGCGGTATGACCAGATTGGACGAAACGTCCCAAAGTTTCATTCGTTACTCAGCAACTGGCCAGTCAAATAAAAAACCTCGTTCACCGATGATGGATGTGGTGTGGGCAAGCCGAGGCGTCGACCTTTTGCCAAAGAGCGTAGGCACGATCGGCTTTTTTTCCTACCTGTGTGCGTCCGTGTGCGCGCGCGTATTCACGAGCGTGAGCACGGCACATAAGCGGTCAGCTCATCTGCAAAATTTGGACGCGTACCGCCGAACAGAGTGGGGATGTCGGGGCGGAGGGGGGTTAAATAAGGTTTTACCTTACCCGAAGGTTCGTGAATCTTTGAGTTGAGGATATATAAAGCGGAAGGTGTACGGGTCTCCACAAGTCAGTGCAGTGAGAAGCTCTCGAGAAGTATCTGATATTTAAATTAACAAAAAAACAGTACCGCTTCATCATGAACCAATTGGTGAGTCTTCGATTCGCACTATCTGAGTACAGTCGTTCGGTAGATATAGCATTGGATTATTACAAAACAGAAAGAGAGATCGATGGGAAATATTAATAACGACGGCAAACCGAAAAACAAATCGAACCCGTCAAAGCGGTTGTACGATTCTGAAGTTCTGTGCGATTTTCGTCGTTTAAAGCGCATACCTGTTTCCTAATGTTACTCGCGTATACCCCACTGTATTCCGCGAATTTCGATACTCATATTACGAAGCAAAATAAAGTTTTAAAAAATGTATCTGCGCAAACGAACTCACGATAAACTACTACTATTACGTACAGGCGAATATTTAGAATCTAGTCATCAGTAATTCGTACTAAATTGTAATCGACGCTCTCTTTCAGGCGACAGTACTCTGCGTGTTGGCCGTCGTTTGCGCGACGTTTGCCGCCCCAATTGAGCAGGAACCTATCCCGATCGTCAGACAGAGTGCCGACGGTCCGAATCCGGACGGCAGTTACAGCTACAGCTACGAGACTGGCAACGGCATCCAGGCGCAAGAGGATGGCCATCTGGAGAATGTTGGCACCGACTTGGAAGCGATGCAGGTCCAGGGCGGCTTTGCGTACAGCGCGCCTGACGGCAGTCCGATTCAGCTGACGTACGTTGCCAACGAGAACGGATTCCAACCACAGGGTGATCATCTGCCGACCACCCCACCAGTGCCGCCACTTATACTGAAGGCACTCGAGTACATTGCTGCTCACCCAGAAGAGAACGGTGTCGACGCTCAGCAATAATTGCACCTATCCGTCGGCGAGTCTCGACGATTGATCGAGATATTATCGTCCTCATCCCAACTATTCGGACGCGGCGCCAACGACACCATCCTTCCGTCGCTCGACCGTTTTCTGTGAAAACGACCGTCACTGGTCAAGCGTCGCGAGACTCGCATCCTTCAATCGCAACGGATTTCTATTTATTGGATATTGTATGGATTTTAAAACCTTTCTGCGATATATGTAAGGACGAGACAAATTAAAGGACTACTCACCGTAATACACGTGTTTCTAAGTGCGTGATTCCTTGTTCAGAACGTTGTTGGGGGAGTTAAACGTGCGCAGGAAAGGTACAGGTCTTAATGTACCTACTGTTAATGCTTAAGAAGGCATCGAAGACCGTGCACGGTAACACAGAGTACACATGTTCTATTTTGATTCGACAGTGGTGCTTTATCGGATTTTCGTTTCTATTGATTATCTATTCTATCTACGCATTACTAAACCATTGTTGTAAGAATGTATTGTATGTCCTCCGTAATTGGGAAGCGTCAGCAGCTAAAACACAATATCTGCATTATTTCAAATAAGAATACTACCTATTAGAGGATCTGAAAACATACGTGGCATATCTGAATTATAAAACTTTGTATCCGCGCATATAGAATGTTAAGCGCGATGTTTAAAAGCCAAGGTTGCCGTAGGATCAGTTGGAATCGAAAAAACATATTCAGTAGCTCACATATAAGTATAAAAATTACGGCTGATGTAAGCATTGGGGAATTAGGGATTTGTCCAGTGTGACATGTGCCACTCGCTCCATTGCAAATGCTAAGAGTAGATCGAAAGGCCGAGAATCGCGTCGATGGCATATGACGCAGAATGCAATGATCGGAAAATTTTGTCACACTGCGTAAAAAGCCGCAGTAAACCGTGAAATACAGGATGTAGCGAGCAATACGTTAACTGCGAATTATAGGAAGTTGCGCGGCATGCCTAGAATGTGGGAAATCCATTATTGGTAATGGGGCGTAAAACGAAGATCGTGCGCAGCGGGTATGAAAGAAAAAACGTGAAATCCTTAATACGAGGGGCTAGAAAATACGCGCCCGCCGCCTGATCGTGCATCACGCGAAAGGCGAGCCTTCGGTCATTAAACAAAGCACGGTGATGGTACGAGTTCATAATTCATAATACGCACGTATAGATACGAACAACCCGCTGCTGTTCCAACAGTGATTGATCGCGGCGCGGTTCGCGGACGCGTCTAATACACTCATTGATCGACGAACAATTGGCAAAGTAGGCCTCGACGCAGCAATGCTCCGTAATCGCACGCGAATGTGGAGTACTGCGTTCATAAGACGAACCTAGGAAAGGGGAAGATAAGTGGGATGGGATAACGTCGGGGAACGAGGCAATGTGTCTAGAAAAATATGAATTTATTCGACGGCAGGTCGTATGAGTATGAACAAATCATGGTGATCGGCGTTAGTTCCGTCTGTTCTGCGGTAATTTGAAATGACGACTGTTGTTGGGCGGGATGACGGCGTTGATGCTGGACGACTTTTTGGTGTTCTCCTCTGACGGCGGGGGTGTCGACGGTTGCTTGGCAATCCACTCGAGTGCCCTTTGAATCGCCGGTGGGATGGGCGGTGGTGTTGGAAGGTGAGTGCCAGACACCTGAGTGCCGAACTCATCGGCGGTCCAGCTTAAGGCGACCGGCGTGCCGTCCGGCGCGTTGTACTGAACTGATCCCTGGATCAACTGAGTCTCGTCGTCGGTGCCGGCGTACTTCCGACTTCCCACCTCCTTCTGCAGAATTCCACCCTCGGTCTCGTACGCGAAGGAGTAGTGGCCTCGATTGTCACCCAGGTCGCGAGACTCGCTGACCACCTTCTCCGGCTGCTTGAAGTACTCTTTCTGTCCCTGGGCGAGCCCGACTAGCGCAACTAGGAGCTGCGAAATTACAGGATGACAGATTGGTAACCGATCATACTTCTGGTGGGATTAAGCGGTATTAATGGGAGAACAGTGGCGGACGATGAACCTCGTTAAAGAGCGAGTAACGTAGCTGATCTTCGGTTGGTCTCGATGCTGAATTGATAGCTTCATCGCGTTTCCCTGAACGCTAATGAGAATATTTGCGCGATCGGTGTGCTGAGCATTTTCTGCGTTTTATGATGGCGTGCGATTGAAATTCATCGAGTCCGTAATTGTTGGGCCAACGTGCGACATCCTTAGTACGGTACATTTTCAACATTCTCAACTCAGGTCACGTAAGTGTGGAACAATTTTACAGTCGGCGGTTGTAGTTGGTGGGACGTATTCCGCAGGATCGTTAATTCAGATTAAGCGAATGTAGGCTCTTACTTGTACGTGTCCAGTGAGGATCAAAACATTGACGTTAACAATGGACATTCGCACCGACGGTGGAAGTGACGGAGATAGCGGTAATAATAATGGTGATGGGTAATGATGACGGTGTACAAAGAAATGAATGCCCATATAGCTATGCTTTAATCTTCGTCATGTTTGTCCCGTAAATCTGCCGAGGTACCTTTCCCCACGAAAGGTCAGGGCAAGACGAACGCGTTGGTAGATAGGTAGGTCACGATAGCTCACTGCGATTGCAAGCACGGTAAGAAGTACGTGGAAAACGCGCCGTTAACATATAAATGTTATTTCTGATTTCCACTAGTAGCAACATTTCTATCGCCACCGTAGCAAAAATTATTTGGAACTTAAGCGTGCGATAGATATGCTCGTATCCGCGTCCTGGCTCTCGTTGATGAAAATCGCGCGAAGGCTTAACATTGCGAAAGAGGATCGTGCGGGAACGGAAGATAGTCGGCGAACGAAGTAGTCCACGTTCGCATCCTCTTTCTACTCGCCTCGTGCTCGCCGACGAAACTCGACGAAAATCGAGAGGAAGCAACGTGTGGTCGATGATGAAGATCGAGTCGCCGGGGAAACAGAAAAGAACAAAAGAAGAAGAAAAAGAAGAAGAGCATAAGGGTGAAGAGACGCGGAGAAACATAGAGGACAATAGGAAAACTCACCAAGGCACGCATGTTGTATGGAGCTGTCGTTTTCGTTGTTATTTGTGGACGCGCCGGTAAAGCGTTGTTGCGTTTGCGGCGATATATATATATATATGTGTGTATATAACAACGTTATATATATATGAATATGTATATCTGTATACGTATCGATATATCGATCGAACGGATGAAGTTAACTAATGTAGGAAGCGACGTCACATATATAGCGCAAGTTCCACCGATGGTTGCCGGCGTGAAGTTCGCGAGCAACTCTTGGACCGTTGGGGGCAGAGCCGACCTTTATACCTGGCGTCTACGAGCGAGATCCAGCCTTTACATAACCCGGGAAAGTTTATTTCGGCATAGCGACTCTCCTCCCTCCAGATCGATCCCAACCACGCCACCCCCGTTTTTCAAAATCGCCGTTGCTCTCCGGTAGCACGAAACCAACAACTCGTCCCGTTTTGCCTCCACGCTTCCCTTTTTGACCGCAGTCATCTTTCGCTTCTTGGCCTTCCTTTGCTCCTCACTCCCTCCGACTGCCGACCGATCATCATCGCTCGTCTCCTCTCATTACCTGCCGTGTATCCTCGCTCTCGCTTGCCACTCTACGTAACTTTGAAACGGATGATGCGTCGACTAAAGTTACACAGTTTTCTCGATCGTTGATCTACGCGCCCCGGCTATCGAACGTAGATGAAGTTCTCGTTTGTTATATAATAGCGAAATGTCGATACGGGTTGCGCAAGTTGCCATCGCCAGATCTTCCTTTTTGGCTCGCTGCTAGAATGAGACAATGTGATTGCCACTTTTAGCCTTGCATCGATGGCGCGATGCTGTAACTGGTAATTTTCGTCGGATTAATGCCGTCGTCGATGCCAAGCGTGCTTTGGATGATGGACTGTTACTTCCGTTAGATTAAACGTGATAAGAGCACGGATCAATTCGAAATTGTTTACGTAACGTTACGATTTTTAACGGAGAGTGTCTTTGCGTCGTTTGAATTGTGTCGGACTTTCTATCGCTTTCCATCGTTCGAGAGGTTGATATTTCGCGTTGCGGTGGGTTTGAGATAATTTCGTATTCAAGAATTCCAAATGGAGAGCATTGACAGGAACGAAATTTATAATAACCGCTCGTTGGCGTAATATCAAATATGCAAAGGAACATTCTGAGACAAGCTACCCGCGAGAGAGGCCTGGCGACATCCGCTTTGCACGTATTGTAATTGCAAAATGCAAATCTCTTGGTAAACCACGAACGATAAGGCTGTGGTAACAGGAATTTTGAAGATACATTGCCGTTTAAACCTACATTCTCTTTCATCCTTTCTTTCACCGCTGATGATCATGCTGAACTCGCGAAATACCCGTAAAGTACTCTTTGAAAATAAACTCTTTCGCAAGAACAGCCTCTCCACCATGTGTAGCAAATCGTCGAGAGAACAAATGTGAACTGACTAAAATTTCGAATTTTGCTCCTTCGCTGACTTAATTTCATGGAATGACGATTAAGCCAAGTACCAGCAGCCTTTGTCTATTACCATCCATTATTTTCCGTTGTTCTATTAAACATCGATTAGTTACCATCGAGCAAACCTACAAGTGAAGAAGTTCAAAGTTCAACGATCTTTTCTTGTCATCAATGACAAAGGATTGTTCCCTTCATCTACTTTTAATTTTGCTCCATTGAATTGAGCAACTCTCTTCTTTTTGTCACTATACGAACGTGCGCTTCGCAATGCTCGCCCTTTACCAGTAGTCTTTGTTTATTATGTTTCAGTGTCCTCCGCTGCTCCTCGAAGTTCGATAAGCTACCATCGCGTAACCCTTCGAACAACGAAGACGGAAAGGTTACGTCGATTTGTGCCCGTTACTTATCAGAGGACGGAGACACCAAGCGTCTTGGGAGCCTGTTACCCTGTCTTCCGTGGGAATCGAACACCGGAGTCAGACTTCGAGTCCTTGGCCCATTGATCCTAGCTCCGTATGTTAACTGTAGGAAAACTCGACAACTGGTTCCATACGCTTAGTGCAGAGCGGACGGTCATCGCATTAAAAGTCGCACGCCAAATTATTCCTTTCCGTTCGGCCGCAAGTGTGCAATTTATGTTTCGACAGATTGCTCGCGGAACTATGGATCAGAAGCTTTCTATGGAAGAGATCGAGACACGGACTCATTCCATGTTTTGTAACGAACAAATAGACGTGATGAACAGACAACGTTGAAAATAGTTCCGCTTCAATGAATCGATTACCCATCGGTTTAATGTAGATTGAACAGGCGCCTAAAATCAGGCCACCGGTATTGAACCAGGGAAATAATTTAAGTTGTGAATGAAACTTTTTATTAAGAATTTCAATCGAGAAATAAGTAATGAGATACGGTGGAAAAGATTAGACTGTTCCTAGACGTTTTCAGTATAATTGTGTATTCTGTGGAATTTAACATAATAATGTGTCTTAAAATCGCACGACGTGTTCGATCGCAGTGTGCTAGAACGGGTTGTCTACATCCTGGCGACCTGTTCGTGGATATGTTACATATGCATAAGGCAAACGTCGTTTACGTAT
Source organism: Anoplius nigerrimus (assembly GCA_914767735.1). NCBI lineage: Eukaryota > Metazoa > Arthropoda > Insecta > Hymenoptera > Pompilidae > Anoplius > Anoplius nigerrimus. Next base: position 21,295,961 of record OU612080.1, read on the forward strand.
ATGGACACGTAACACTAGATAAGGCAATGGACCATGTTTCAACACAAAAACGGTCTTAAAATCAAGATTTTGTGCTGGGCTACGAGCAGATTATCTGCCTGTAACTATTCCCATAATAAATGCGTGCCAAATAAATTAGAAGGAAGATGGGCTAAAAGTGAGATCTTGAGGATTATTTATTTCATGTCGAAACATCTACCGCGATTTCTCTTAATCGTTCCGTCGGATGCTGGTTCGGAACCCATAGAAATCGGCGAGAGTTTTTGAAAATCTTTATCATTAATGCCTTCCGATTACGCAAAATCGTCGATTGACCGCCCATCTAGGTACACCTTCCGCTCTCCAGTACCTTTCACCGAAACGAGCAACATTCACGAGAACACTCAGCGTCCCATGGCAATGCTCGCAGTCGCATTCAACCTCATTAATCTGTCCGATACCTTCATTCATCAACGGAAAAACGAAAATTTCGTATGCACACTCTCCATATCACGTACGAGTTCTACATATGATCGCGCCGTACAGGATCTGCCAAAGGACCAGCTCAAAGTGGAAAAGACCCGGAATTAAGTGACTAAAACAAGATGGCAAGGTCATAAGTGTATATATAACATCAAACAAGTTGAATAAGACAAGGACATCGTCCTCAAAGTCGCCCTCGCTCGTCTTCTATCGCGTCTCGAGCAGCGATTCTTCCGATGATCTATCTTATAGCTGTGACTCGAACGGTCGATACGTGGCGCCATCGTCGCGAATGATCGCTCCAGGAGCGAAGAATGCGCGGCCTGAGCGAGTGCGAGTACTGGCCGTTCGGCGCGAGTCGTATCTCGATCGGCTGACACGCGCGCCCGCTCGCATGCTTGCACGGCTTGTCGCGCGTGCGTGCGCGCGCGCAGCTTTCCTCGCGGCGTATGACGTATCGTCGACGTCGGTAAACGCCTTGCGAGTGCGACCGTTCGCATCGTTCGCATCGTCCTCGTGCTCTTTGCGTCCGGCGTCATTTCCCGTCGCGCATCTCGCCGACGACCTTCAGCATTTTCTCCGCACCTCAACAGGTGGCTGTCGAGGGAAGCAATTTTTGTACGAGGAAGACGAAGGATAGGAGATTTGCAGTTTCTTATCGCTGGCAGTCTATAGTACGCCTTCCACGTTGTCCGTTCCATCGTGTATGTCAGTGCGGGTGTATACGCGTAGCTTATCTACTACAGCAAACGCTCGCCGGATGACTTTTAATTCGGTCATTGGGAATGGCCGGTTGACGCACGACCGAGGAGGGCCCCTGCAATCTGACAGGTACCGCCACTCTTTCGAAACTCCTCCTCCCTCAGGTCCTTGAGTCCTCACCGAGTCCTGTAAGGAGTACCTGTTTGTTGCTACCTTATGGTTCATGGTTACGGCGGCGTGCTTTTGGAACCTGCGGTTATGTGAGTTATGGAGGTGTTTACGCAATCGTAATCGGGTTGTGGAATACTATGTTAATGTATTGCCGGGCGCATCGTTTAATCCAGTAATGCAGAGTTAATGTAGGGAAGACTGTATATGTTTGGACGCATACCCCGAGTGCCTTATTAGCTCCGGCACGTTTTTACATAAATACATAATGGTAATGAATGATGCTAATCGATGCAGACGAATACGGTCATGTACCAGCATTTATGAAGTGAACGATTGTCGACGTTTCTACGCTGATCGCGTTTCATGGCAATGCAATACTCAATAAGACCGCACGATACACGACACACGCCGTTCGTTATTACGACATTTTAGCCAGTAGCGACATTCAGTTTATGATCCTCCTTGGTTTCCGCTGTTCATTGCTTTTCGTTCGAATGTTGCTTGTCTGACACGCACCGCGTACCCTTTCGCACATGCGACCAGATTTGTAGAATTTATCTTGAACATTGCTGCCTTTCGGCCTGTCTACATTGTATTTCAGGTAATTACATGCCATTATGCTTGTCCATTCATTCCTCGCATGTGTTAATGTGACCGCGCCACTGCACGCGTTATCAACACTTTATTCCTTCACAGCATTTCGTTTTTTTTTACAAATAGCACAAGTACGGATTTGGTGCGATACATTTTTCGTCGATTGTCTTACCGGCACTTAAGCTAACACTTACTCAATTGACACGATCATTTACCTTGCAAAAAAGGTAGTTTTTTGTTAAAAGAACAAGTAAATGCAAGGTTCAATCTTCTCAATCTTCCCTCGCTGACTTTAAGCAGCGGCAAAGTGTGCAATTTGAACGTCAGAAGCCTCTCTCATCGTCGCTGTTTTCAGATCAGCATGCCATCATGGAGAGCTCCAAGGTAAATGGTGGACACAGGAGGAGCCGCGGGAACGGCGACATCGGGGATGAGGGCTCCGTGGTGGATTTCGATCCTTCGATAGGGAATGAGAACGAAAAGAAGAGCGCGGGAAGGTCAGCGACAAGCGGCAACACTGCCGCGATCTCTGCAGGTGGTGGACGAATGCAGACCATCCTTGCCAAACAGAGCGGTAGTGCCAGACGGAAGATGAGCACTATGCAGGAGGAGGAGGACATTTCGGACGACATGGACCCGGACGTGATCAGGGTGGCTCATCAGCGCCATCACCATCATCACCGCCATCCCCGCCGCTCAAACGATTATCAGCCGCAGGACGTCGACTCCGATTCGGCATGCGAGGAAAGCGGACGCTTCCTGCTGGACCCGTCTCCCTCCTCACCTTCGAGAACCGCCATCATTCCGTCGGGTGTCACGACGCGCAGTCTGCTCTCCGGTTGCAACGGCTTCAAGAGATCGACCATCGCCGGCGGCGAGGACGTGCTCGGCAGTGCCGACAGCGTTCACGAGAGGCCGAACCCGCGCATGCTGAGACAATCGAGGTCGGTCGACCAGGTTGAATCGAGTCCTCTGACTAATCGAAAGTACCTTGGCCAGAGTCCAGGCGGACGCGGATCAGGCGTTCCTGTTGCTCGACAGTATCGCTACCCCAGCATGCGATCCCTGAGATCGAACGTCGCCGGCGAGGATCAGCAACAGCTGCATCAGCAGCAGCAATGTCACCTGCTGCAGTCACCGCAAGGTCAACATCTGAACCACCTACCGGTGGCCAGCTGGTCCTCGATTCTCTTCTCGGACGCAAATGGACAGGCACGTCCTTATCCCGACACGCTCTCCATACGATCCTTGGCCTCGATCGGCCTCGGCTCTTCCGATGGACGGAAGCTCACGATACGCAGAGTTCCTACTTCGCCGTCGGAGCTGCTTAACATGGTACATCCGCCACCGTAAGTTATTACACGTTACTACCTACGATCTTGTCTCCGTTTCTCCTCGCCGTGCCGCATTCTTTCGCGCTACGCTTCTTTTGTTCCTCCTTATTCCTCGCGCGTGTAGTATACATGTGTACTGATATTTCTCTTTCCATCTCTTTCTCTCTCTTTCTCTTTTTCTTTCTCTTTCTCTTCATCTCGCTTCCTTGCACATGAGTAATAAATCGTGTCGACCACGGAGCATTTGCCACGGTATCATCTGTTCTACTTATGAATCGATAACAAGAGATAAGTCTAAGTCGCTCGCGTGCCTTGCTCGTGTAAATGTCGCCCGAGGTTATGAGAAGGAGGAGTTTTGAGCCAAAGCCATCGCTTTACCTGGTACGTTGGTTCAACACATCTGTCGTCTATTTCGCACGCGCTGTCTAATTGAACGATCGAAAACGGGAAACGCAGAACCCTATATATTTGCCAGCCTGATCATGATAGGCTTAGTACCCTCAAGACTCGTAGAGACGTTCGACTCTGTGTCGACAATACTTTTAAAAGTTGGAGCCATCGTTAAAGCCGTAATGAAGAATTTCGAATACTCATTAATTTAAAGAGAAAGTTTCGGGTCAGCTTACTTCAAAGATCGTTTGGAAAATCAGTGCCCGAACGAACAACGATAAGGTGTTAAAAGGAGGAGAAAATAATTGGCAGTAGTGCTCATTCGAGGGACCATTCGGGTAACAAAGGGCCAGAGCGTGAGGTTATGCTCGATCCTATTACAAATTCGATGTGCGGTCAGTAATGCGGTGTACGTCTAAACTACTCGCAAAGCGTGGCCTCGTCATCCAGGGCCTGCAATTTCACCGTATTGTCCCAGAGACGTAAGTGGATAATAGGTGTACAATGTAAGCCGGGACTTTTGTCGTAAGTAGGTGTACACTCGTGCATCGTTCTTATACGGACCGGCCTTATGCATGTAAATACAACTGTAAGCGCGAACGCGTATATGACTCTCATTATTGTTGGCCCGTTTCTTTTATCAGGAGGAAATCTCATTGCCTTACAGCCCGCAGCGGCTACATTAACTGCTCCCCTCAATAGAAACGGGTTGGTAAGAAGTCGCTGTGATTTTCATGAGTCGTGCCATCGAACTAACACTTTCGTTGCCGGTTCGGTTGCCACGAAATTGTCACGGAATCGAGCTGTGTCGAACCTATCACCTGTCAGAAAATCCATCGAGAAGCGATCATTTGCATTCTGTCGCGTCCGCATCTCCATTTTTTACGTTCAACAGTAATGATGGCGGTAACGCTCTGACTAACAGGCAATGACATTCCTGCGCATTAAAGTTGTAATTAGTCTGGCTCTGATGCACGGGCACGTGCGACAATGCATCCGGTGCGCATTGGGACGAACCTGCTTATGCGGTTTGTCAAGGGCTTTGGAATGTAAACACAGATGTGTTGCGAACATGTCTACTATGCGGGAGCACGTGAGAGATGGCCGTTCGAATCATAACTTATCGAACGGCGGTTTAACGCTCCTGCGTGGACTTTGCTGCCAGTTCAAACAGCCCGCCAAGTCTGCTCGTGCGTCGTCTGTTGCTTCTTGCTTGCGTAACGACTGCAGTGGGCAAGGTCGGGGACCGTCGCTTAAATTTTACACGATCGTTAATCTCAATAAGGTACCCTCTCCAAAGTGCTGTAACGAGGCAATACTAAATTTTAACTAGTATTTGCTCTTTAATCGGCGTCGTTTAACCCTCGGACGGCCGGCGCTCAGCACTCACGCGCGCGGCCGTTGCCGGGTCACTCAGTACCCATACGGAACTTTTCATAATCGCTACATCAAAACTCAATTTATCTGTCGAAATGGTGTCTTATCGGACCACGGGTCGATCGTAGAATAATGTTGGAATAGATTGGGTAAATAAAAAATAGAAATTTGCAAACAATCATTTTTTATTATTTATTCGTCATTTTTACAATTTGTGCAAATAACATTTGTTTTTTTTGTCGCGTGAATATTACATAGAAATTTTTTGCACCTGTCACATCTTGTGGTAAATTTATTGTCGTTTCCAATACAAATTTGGCAACGAGACCGTTTGCGGGTTTCGGGAAGGACTAGCCCTTGCCGTTGCAGCTTTCTTCCCGTAGACTCGATGGCTTTTGCGATGTGTTTTTGAATTACCGTTGTGCCATTTTCATAGTGCGTAGCACGCGTTTCAATATTTTCCGTATACAGTTCTTTAGCTAAGGCCTCAAGAAAAATTTTCCGCCTAAATGTGACGGACTTCTTGTTTTTCCACGTTGGGTTTTTTGTCACCCATATGACAAAAGCATTGAAGGCTGCCATATCAATGTAGTGCATGAACATTGAAAGAGGCCAACGCCTTGTACACCTTCTGCATGAATATTCGCGTAGTATTTTATCCAGAGAATCCACCCCACTTTTGGTCGAATTATAATATTTTATAATTTGGGGTTTGTATTTCATATCAGGCCCCAAAATATTGTGTCGATGGTGAATGCTCGACAATAAGACGACGCATTTTCTGGGTTGTGGCACATACGAAACCAGTGTCAGGTTTCGGGTAAATAAAAATTTAGAAGAATACTGTTCCCTTCTATATGTCTCTACCATTGACTTTGGGAGGTCCTTTCTGTTTTTGCGCATAGTGCCCACAAGAAATACTTTGTCTTTCAGCAGTTCTTCCGCCAGGGTGATGTCTGTAAAAAAATTGTCGGTAGTGATGGTACGCCCGGTTTGTTTCCAAAAACTGCTTAGGTCTTTCACCACACGTTGACCTTGATTTTTTTCTGGGGTATTTTGCGTCTTCCCCAAATAAACTTGAAAATTACAGCAATAAAACGATTTTGCATCGCAGAGTGACCATATCTTTACACCGTACTTTCCCGGCTTGCTCGGTATATATACTTTGAATGGGCAGCGTCCTCGGTACGTCATGAGTTGCTCATCAATCGTTCCTTCATTTGACGCTTCGTACGATTCTCGACAGTTTGTTGCTAATATGTCTGATACTGCTCGAATTGGAGCTAATTTATCTTCCGCCTTTCTTTCCTCTCGGGTTGTAAAATCATCAAACCGTAGAAACCTAAGGATATCTTTGAAGCGGTTGCGAGACATAATTGCTGCGTATAGTTGTCTCGATACGGCTTCATCTTTTTGCCACAAATGGTCTTTACATTCTCTGGATTCTCTGAATCGACCAGTGATTAGCAAAAGACCCAAAAATGCTCGAATTTCTGCTTGATTCACCAGCTTCCATGTTCCTCTTGACTCACTATTATAATAATAGTTTGCTTTTTGGTTGGTGTATTTAACCACAGTATCAATAATTTCATTATTGATAAATAAATCGAAACATTCCCTTATAGTAGAGACGTTTGTGCTTTCCGCAGTCAAACTTCCATTCGGGATGACGACAGGCACCGCTCCTCTCGATCGAGGAGCAATGTATCTCCATGTCCGACCACCGAAAGACTGATTTCTGACGTCAGTATCTTCATCGGATTCAAATCCGGAGAAAACGTCATTTTCTGATTCCTGTATCTCTGGCTCGATGTCACTGCGACAACTACCATCGTCATCTGAAGAAATATCGTGAAGAGAGTGTGGGTCTTGCAGTAAATTCTGGAAAACTGAATTGTCGTTTCCATATTCTTCAGATTCTACAGACATTTTGGTACTAAAATAAAATTTTTCGGAATGAGCACATATACTACATGTTTACATAGTTGAGCAGTACGATAAAATGAATGTACTTACGTATCTCGTATCTTGTTAGAAAAAAATCACAAGTGTCACAATCAACAAAAACGGACAACAACGAATAACGGAATAACAGACGACAGCAGAACGAATAACAAGAAAACGAATAATAACAAAACAAATAAAAATAAAAAGAATAACAAAGCAAATAACAATGAAACGAATATAATAAAACAAATAACAATGAAACGAATAATAATAAAACAAATAACAATAAAACGAATAAAACGACTAAACTAAATAACGCTACGCTAACAAAGATATAAAATTCGCTGCACTGTCACACGTCTATTCCGTTCGAACACTCTGCAAGAATGATGTCTTCTGCCAAGCGACGAGCATTTCTTTTGGCCCGATAAACTAACAAAAGACGGCGCGGCGCGACCAAAGCTCTTTGCTCCTCGCGTGACGCAATAACGTTTATATTGTCCTTGCATTTTGCCGCGGCTATCAAAGGTTCTAATCCTACGATATCTATGGGTGCGGAACTGCCACATACCCAAGTATAACCCTATTGTGGTGTCATGTTTACTGTTACGTGCTTATGTACGTCGCTTTGATTATGTACGCAACACTTCTATCTTTGTTCAAGAATGCGACAGTCGCGGACAGTCCCTCCTTTGCCCATTCTGCGTTGCAATGAGTGGAGCGATAAGAAATAAAACAAAAACCAGTGTAACAGACGATACGCTTGATTATTCTAAAACGCAGAAACTATCTCAACAACGGGTCATTTCTGACCCGGCGTCGGCCGCCTGAGGGTTAATATCGTTCTCCTCGCGCGGGTCATGCGATATATCGACGGGCATGACTGCTTTCCGGGTTAGAAGACATAAGGCATGCGACAAAGCGAAGTTCTTGCGGATGGTTATCAAATGATTTTCTCTAGATCTGTCGAGGATGACCTATCTACGTGTACCAGTTACGACGATGGCGACGGCGAAGATCCGGGAGACTATCGACAACCACGGAGACCGCATTGGGCAAATAAAGTGCAGTTCGTTCTTGCCTGTATTGGTTACTCAGTTGGTCTCGGCAATGTATGGAGATTTCCCTACTTGTGCTACAAGAGTGGCGGTGGTATGTTTATTGAACATTTTCCGTTTTTAGCCGGACAAATTTACCGTGTCTTGCAACGTGACATCATTGCGTCAACTCGTGTAACATAATCTAAATATTAGGACAGTTATTGTTATTATGACGAAAATAGGTAATGTTCTGTTTTTCGCTTGTGTTTTATTTAGAAATCGGAAAGTATACTGTTTTTTTTTTACTTTTGTACAAAGACAATAGATTGCTTAACAAGCAGAAATGATAGGTTAAAAATATCTATGTGAGTAGTTTATTTCGCGAGAAAAACATGCTGAAGTAAAATATTTAGATCGACAAAAGATCATAGTCTTATTTACGATGTCCTGCTGCTTAACGATAACGCTCGGAACGAAAGAGTCTGACGCCCGAGACAAATTCGTCCATTAAACAAAGACTGGCCTCTGTGTTGCTGCTGAAAACGATTAGACCGAGAGTGATAAAAGTGTATGTTTATTTTTCGCGTTCTACCCGTCGCTAAGTCCGACGCTGCACAGTTTGCCAATTGACAAAACTATTTCTTCCATTATATGTCACGTATTAATTACTCCTATGTTGGAATGAAAGTAAGATAGGCAAGCGTAACTGGCAGGATATATTCGTCCGTCTCGCCCTTGTGACTTTAGTATGGCGGGCCGGCTACAGTCTCCGCTCGCGATTCTGAATCACGTTCCTCGAGTTCCTTGGATTCTTTGTGCCGTAACGCGAGCTGGTATCACGTTGCACAGCTCATTTTTGAAGTCCGAACAGTTTCCGGAGCCCGGACGTGGCGTAATTTGCTCGCGGAACTTGATACATGACCTTGCTGTCGGTGCGCAGCCACGCCGGTGAGCAGAGTGTAAATTATTTCAATGACGCCGCTCGATATAATCACATGAGTACCATTTCGTCGCGATGTGCCACGCTGGATCAAATTGAACATCCGGAAAAATAAATCGCACAACCCCGTTCACTCATTGACCTCTCACTCTTATTCTCACTCCCTCTTCGTCTCTCTCTCTCTCTCTCCCCTCTCTCCCCCTCCCCCTCTCTCTTTTTCTTTCTCTCTCTTCAAATTGTGCGTCAGTCGATTTCTCTGTTATTCGATCGGTCGCTTTACCGGAAGCAACGAGATCAGATTGGCGAATCTTGCGAAGCAATCGGTACCATCCGATGATCATGCATACTTTATCCAACAGGTCTATATACGCGTCTACGATGCATATTCCACACGCAATAGGCACATTATAGACGTAATGCGTATGCAAGCGAAACAATTGGAATAAAAATGTCGCTGTTTAATTAAGACGTAATTGTGGGTAAAGAGACACATCCAGTGACCTTACTACCCACGGCATGACCATTAGCGTCGAGTACCATTACGTACGAATGGCGTTTAATGAAACGTTTAATAAAGCCACCGTTCGGTCGGATTCGATAGAATGCGTGAGGTTGATACGATATGCGAGGCCAAATCCCGCCAAGATTATTAAACTTCATTCGCGGCTAATGGTGCACTTGAAATTAAGTGAAGTTCAACGCGACAATCTGCTTCCTCAATTTTCAGGTGTGTTCTTGGTACCTTACTTCCTGATACTTATAGTATGCGGTGTGCCGTTACTTTACATGGAACTGAGTATCGGACAATTTACGAGACGAGGACCGATCGGTGCTCTTGGCCAAATGTGTCCGTTGCTGAAAGGTATCGTTTCTGCTTGCGAATGAGACGCTGCAGTAAGCGTTCGCTGAATACTGCGGGACAGCGAAAATTCTTCCTTTAACGCTTCATCCTTATTTCAGGAGCAGGCTTGTCGTCGGTTGTGATATCGTTCTTAATGTCAACGTATCACAACGTGATAATAGCCTACGCTATATACTACTTCTTCGCGGCGTTCAGAGCGGAGCAACCCTGGTCCGACTGCGACAATTCTTGGAACACACCTGCCTGTTGGCTGCCCAGCTACGGCTCCATTGACAATCGTACCAGGCCAAATACATCGAGGACACCCTCCGAGGACTTTTTTAAGTAACTGTTGCCCCTAGTCCTAAGTCGAATCGAAATCTGCCATTTCTTTACATGACTCGAGTACAGAAAGCGCTTAAATGAAATACTGACTAAGCTTCTGTCGATGTACAGCAACAAGGTTCTTCAAATGAGTAACGGTATCGAGGAACCCGGAGCGCTGAGGTGGGAGCTCGTAGCTTGTCTTATCACCGCCTGGGTGATGGTTTACTTCTCGATATGGAAGTCGATTAAGTCATCCGCTCAAGTGAGGTATTTGACAGCCACGCTACCCTTCCTTCTGATCGTCGTCTTCCTCACCCGCTCCCTCACCCTCGACGGCGCTGACAAAGGACTGCAGTTTTTCTTTCGTCCACGCTGGGAGCTACTCGGCGATGCCAAGGTACGACATTGTTCGTTGTTTACCAATAGAAATTCAATGGTGCGCTCGCAGTCATCAGACTACATTTGGGTTTCCAGGTGTGGATCAATGCAGCAGCCCAGATCTTCACGTCGGTCGGCGTCGCCTTTGGATCCATGATATGCTTCGCCAGTTACAACAAATTTCATAATACCATTCTGATCGACACTGTCGCAGTCTCTCTTATAAACGTATTCAGCAGCTTGCTCGTCGGTATTTTCTCTTTCGCCACTATAGGCAACATAGCGCGCGAACAAAACACGTCCGTCGAGGCTGTACTCACTGACGGTACGTGCGCCGACACCCAAGCCTCTACTCCTCGGCTTTCGTCGCGAAACTTTCACGGAACGTCGTTTCCTTTCAAGGACCCGGTCTGGTCTTCGTCATCTATCCACAGGCACTGGCGAAGATGCCGGCCTCTCAGTTGTGGGCGGTACTTTTCTTCTTCATGCTGGTGTGCCTATCGCTGAACAGTCAAGTAAGTAGCGGAATTAAGACAATTGTGTAATACTTGCTGAAGGCAAGTTTCTCGCATCATCCAAAATATATTTTTTTACTCTTTAATGTGTTTGAAGTATCTTCTTGTAGCTGTACGTGGATTTCACATTTGTGATAAGTATAAATCCCTTGAAGTGTGAAAACTGGAAGTTTGATTTATAAGAGAGTCATATCAAAGTAGCAATTGTCTTATAGAGGAAATTAGTTTGTAGTTAAATTTTCATGCGAGCAGGAAGATTAAGTGCTTGCTTAGTGTGAAACATTCGTGATGCTTTTCTTTGTAAGAGTTAATTGAAAGAAGCGTACTGAAATTGAATGATAATTACGGATTATTTTTGAGATTATGAAAATACGACTGACTGGGATAAATAGAGTTTCGAACATTGGAATTTAGTTGACGCATGATTAATTTAACAAATGTTTAAATTACAGATATTGAAGGACTTATATAGATACAGAGTCGAATACGTTGCGCTTATCGATTGAAATTGAATTATTATTTTCAGTTTGCTATTGTCGAAGTGGTAGTTACGTCGATTCAAGACGGATTTCCTAATTGGGTTAAGCGTCATCTCCTATGCCACGAAGTACTGGTACTGGTCATATGCCTTGTATCCTTTCTCTTCGGTTTGCCAAATATAACTCAGGTAAGTATTTGTTCTACAGCGTTTAAAAGATTATAACCGAACAAATGTATCAGCAGATGTGTATTATTCTCGATGGCTGTGTCATAAACTCTTGGTCATCGTAGGGTGGCATTTATTTCTTCCAACTAATAGATCACTATGCGGCGTCGTTAACCATCATGTTCCTAGCGTTCTTTGAGGTGATTGCTATTTCATGGTTTTACGGAGTTCGACGTCTCTGTAACAACGTGAAGGAAATGACGGGTCGTGTGCCATCAATTTACTTTCGATTTTGCTGGCTCTTTGCTGCACCACTTCTTATAATGGTAAGAGCCAAAACGAACACGGACACTGAAATATGTCCAGTTTTAAGCGACCACGAGATTTCGGGCAAGCTTTACAATTATTTCACTCTATTCAAACCTTATGCTGTGCAGTCGAAGAAAGTAAATATGTAGATGGTATTAGGTGTTTGAATAATGATGTACAGTACGTACATATGAACTGCATAGCGAATGTATAGAAATGTAAGAATGTGAAACTTTGTATTAGCACCAACGTACGGTATGACGATTTTTATGTTTTCAGGCCGTTTGGGTTTTCAGCATGATCGATTACGAACCACCAACGTATCGAAACGGCGATTACGAGTATCCTTGGTGGGCAGAAGCCATAGGGTGGGGCATAGCATCCCTTTCACTCATCTGCATTCCTGCATTCGCCGTATACGTACTGGTCCGAGCCGATGGGGACACTTTTCTCGAGGTATTTAACCTGTACAAACTTCAGTCTAACATTTGCATGATTGTACGATCCTCAGTCACTTTTGTTCAACATTATTTATCCTTCCAGAAACTCAAGAGTTCGGTGAAACCTCATTTCGAAGCATGCAAAGTCTGCGGACAAGAGTACTGCACAGAACCGATGCATAATATGGAAGAGGAGGAAATGTCAAAGGATCCGCATAGACAAGATATCGCAGGTCCAATACAGCTTAACGCGAGTTACCTTCTGCCAAAAGTTCAATCCTGAACCTGCACGCAACAAGGATAGACCAAGCTTTATGTACAAACGTTTATATCACAGGCAGAACGCCTTCCATGATCCCTTTTTGTTGCTTCCATAGGGGATGGTTCATTTGACAGAGTTGTGACACAATGTGACATAGTTAACAAAATAGAAGTTTACCACTAAACGCTTCATCAAGCCGCAGTTAAAACGACCATAAGTATAGAATAGAATAGTAAATCACCGTCATTGTTTCAAGGATGTTTACTATGATTACTGTAGCGTATAGCCATGTGCGCGTAACGATAATTGATGAAAAAGGGACATGGTGAGACAGTGCTTCTAGTCGTAGAAGTGACAGTGTTAGGGCTGATAAATTATTACAGTGTCGTCATGTATGCGATATGTAAAGGGTTTACATTTTTATGAACGTTCTGTTATTCGACTAACATCGATGAGTTTTTAATGAACTGCTGATTTTCTGCATCGGCATTAATGGGAGAAAAAGAGTGGAACCAGAAGAGATTGAAATGGAATACAGGTAACCCTCCTATAACATGGTAAATAGGTTCCTAGAAAACGCCGTGTTGTGTGAGACCCAGAGTTAGTACGAAAAGGGGGGTTACGTTCTAAAATCTTATAAAAAAACAGACTTTTTGTCGTGTTTCCATACAAGCAACTTAATTTTTAATAAAAAATATAAATGTATGTATAACACAAAACGAAGAAAAGAAGAAAAATATTAAACCTCACTGTTGCTTTATTTGAATTAAGACTTTTTCCAATATGAAATACTTTTTCCCTTTTTAAAAGACGATCCAAGGCATGCCTTTACTGCTAAAGAAATAAACATCTACTTAAACGTTGTTTTTTTATCATCAAGCAAACCGCTTGGGTCAGAAACTTGACTTACCAAAAATGAGTCTTAAAAACGAAATTAAGTCCCACACATATCGCGGCTCGACACAGACTCTTGAAGTACAATGTCGTACGAAGGTTTTCGCTATTTGCTTATCGTATGAGAGGAAAACCGTGTTAGAGGATGCCGTGTTGCAGGAGGGTTTCCACAATTTATGAATGGTGTTATAACGAAACAGTGTTATAGGATATCGTGCTATAGGAGGGCTATCTGTACATTAAGTGCAAAAGTAACTGAAAACAGAAAACCTATACATACAGGGTGAGCCAGAATTCGAGGGAGAAAATTTAGGGGGTGGTAAAACACATGAATACAAGCACCTTTTGTCAAATAATATATGGGGGCGCAACTCAAGGGATAAAAAGTTACAGGGTATTTTTGCACCGTCACATTTAACGCGCTGACTCCCGCGCACGTCGTCGATGCCTGACCTGTATTCATGTGTCCTACGCCCCCTAAATTTTCTCCCTCGAATTCTGTCTCACGCTGTATATTTATACAGCGTGGTTTCGATCCGGTGCTACAACCGAAAAGGAGGTGAATCTACATGCAAAAATAAGTCGTAAAAAAAGATTGACAATTATTTTTTAAACGCTCCGTTTTCGAGAAAATCGACTTTGAATTTTCATCAGGCGCAAGCGCCCTAAAGCATGGCATTGTATATCTATATCTATCGGTCTCACCGTCGCGTATACCGGATGTCCCTGCCGGGCTTGCTCCGATGCCGCGCAATGAGATAAGCCATCGCGTCGCGATCCAAATTCCGACAGCGCACCCGGTATATCGCGCCGCGCTCGGGTGCGTTTGCACTTTGCGAAAATTCAGTCGATTTTCGCGAAAACGGAGCGTTTAAAAAAAAATGTTCATACGATTTTTTCGACTTACTTTTGCATGTAGGTTCGCCTCCTTTTCGGTTGTACCACCGGATCGAAACCACCCTGTATAAAACATCGTTGTTTCCACATTTAATGTTTCGGACAAAAATATGCACGTAAATATAAACAACTGTTTAATTAAGCAATACAGTGACAGATTTTTAAGCAATGGAGGGTGAAATGGTCATAAAAAATATGATATCGGGGAACATGTAAATAAATGAAAATAAAGCGACTTCTTATAAATAACAATTACAACATGTTCTATTAATAAATAATGTTATATAAAACTTTGTGATATCCATCGATGTTAACATTACTTCATACATCAATGAAAACACTTTTAGCATCTCAATATTATTATCTAGCTTTATTATTACGTAACAGGGATATGTACAATTTTGCGGAGGTGTAAATTAACCAATAAAAACAATCGTGTGAACTGTTATGGACGTAGCAGGTACATAACCAACATTAACAATATTCTCTTGATCCTGTGGTTCATATACACACAGTCGTCAAATTCTACGTATTTGCACGCAGAAAGTTGAAAAGTTACCATAAATCCGATAGCGATTAGGGTCAGTGACCTATTTGGAAAATTGTTTCATAACAAACAGTGACGTTTTAAACGATCGTTGCTATCTTCAGTGAATGACAAAATTACATCTGATCCTGCAACTGCACATCAAATTATTACATGGCTACAGGTATATCAAATGTTGGATTTATTTTTGTTTATATGTTTCCTAAAATATGTTAAAATCCTGAGTAAACTCAAACAATACTATGTGTTGACATGAAAGCATAATCGATTCTCTGAGTGTGTACTTTATTAGGTTCTCTTAATCTTTAGTAAAATGCAATTTGAGAACTGCACTAAGATGTTTTAGCACTATTGTCGTGAGATAAATTTGAAATATATTAATTTTGAGTACCTTTGGAATGCTATTTAAAAAAAATGTTTAATAAAGTAACAAAACATTTATTTTACAGTTTATTTTATGTATTTTTATTTCTATTTTTGCTCATACGTTGGAATATTTTATATTTTGCCGTCCCAAGGTCATAAAAGATTGTTCCGTACTACATAATCTTGTTTACCAGTTCTGAGTTATAATCAAATTGTAATTAATTAAAAAAACGCAATCCCTTCGTAGTGTTTCCGTACTTTGCGCATTTCTCGAATAGTTACATTATTGTACTTTCATTATGATGTCAGGCGCAAATCAGATAAAATTAACAAGAAGATAGTTACAGTTTTGTGTATAAGTATATAATTTCATTGCTACAAAAATATACAAATATCTGAATAATTTTGGAAATATTTTGAAACGACGCAATCATGCATATTCATAAATCACCACGCATATGTACAATGTCTTTTTGGCACGTCAGAATATTCTCGCTATTTCCCTTAAAAGAGGGTATATTATTTTATTACTGGCATCGACTTATGTCGGAGGAAAAATTTTATTCATTGGCACACGGCTAAATATTTCATTGCAGATCTGTGTGAAGACCAATCCAAATGTTTCCTCGTACGGTGACTGAAGTTCCTTGAAGAGCAGATCAGAATTTTCGTTGATGAAACGATTCATTTGTTCCCCTACAACAAAAGATGTGCTACGCGTAATCGGATATTCTACCTCAATCGAACTGTAAAAAACTTATTTACATATGCTACGTTTTACGTAAGTTGACATTTGTATGCTTCAAACCCGTTTATAAGATTATATCACATCGAAATAACGATGAAGTGTGAATATACTGTACCTAAAACAGAATCGCCCTCAAAAAGATTCTCGAAACGCAGTGTCACTCTGCCAGGATTGAATTTAATCACATATTTCTTCACTCTCAAATAGGTCTCGCCATTCTTTTCATAGGTATCACAATAAATGTCATTTTTCGATCGCAGATCATCTGAAAGTAAATCATGTTTATCTTCATGGTTTCCTACTGACTAAGCATCTGAGTATCATCCGAAAAAAACATAAATCCCGTGAAGAGACTCGAAAGCTTCCATCTTCCGGATTTGCATATTTCGACCTCGTGTTATAGGAGACTTGACGTAAGTTTTGTCAACAGTGGATTAAATGAGACTTCAACGATAATCGTTAACAATCCAATATTCTGTTTAAGTGTGCAAGAAAGACTACATTCTATCCTGATCGTTGTTGGATGTTCGCGGACAACTACATGACATTGTATTTTTGCTTATATCATGTTCCTTTAGCAATGACATTTTTACGATCAAAGAGAGACAATCCGGAAATATCTGTCGGCATTATTCAAAACGTGTGGTGGAACTGCAAACATATATGACGTTTTTCACACAAAGCGTTGTGTATACCGTATTAAGCCAATCAATGTAGTTCCTAAAAAAGAAACATGCAAAATACAGTATAATAATTTTTACGTTTCCAATAATGCTACGTACTATTCTTAAACGAATGTCATTATTCCGTAGGATTTATAGTCTGCGACTTCATAGCGAACTCTTAACATTTTCAGTCGGATTCTAAGCCGCACGAATGACGCACTTACGCATTATCATACTGGACTCACTTGTCTCTTATTAGGAATCACAGTTTCTCCGAGCAACTTCAATAAATTTGCTAACATCTTCCGCACACCCACGAGGTTTACATTGAAAATGGTGAAAATGCATCAACATATACCGTCTTTTGCAAACTAGACATTTTTTAATCAAAACAAGCGTTAACGTTTTACTTACACATCGTAATGTTGGACTGGCCCGAACCTCTCACGGGAAGAAGCAGCACCTTTCCGTCAATTTTATAGTCGGCCACGAAGTCCACTTGCGGATTATACGAATCCGAGGTCAGCAGCATCTTGCTCCAATCGATCCTGGAAGAACTATATTCGTTAAGTAGTTCACATACGATTCCGAGGGTTTGCGCTCATATTCACTTGTAATTCTTGACGACCAATCCCTTGGTCAGGCCGTGTAACTTGATGTTCCTGTACTCTTGTCTGAGGGTGACCGATCCATCAGACTCGCCGATTTTCACACTGTCAACTGCTAACGGTTCCAACGGAAGGATTCTGAAGCTCTTTAATCCTGCCCGGCAGCCAGAAATGCAAGGTCAACATTGAATTTCTAAATCGCTTACAGAAAAAGACTAGCTATCGCGACAATATACGCTAAATTCCGTGTCGTGGTCAAGCCCCACAAAAAGTTCGCCTCTACATCGACCGGGCCAGCTCGAGTGATCCTTCCTTTGACTCGCCAAGGTCGAAGAGAGTGCGGTCAAATTTTAACGCGTACCCTCGCAAGTTTCGCGTGCGAGAATTTCCTTTAATTACAGCTCATTACGCTGCGGCATTTTCTGCGATCGCCTCCGGTATGGGAATGCCTCTATATTCGCACTTTTATCGGACGTTCAGAGAGCGAAAGGGTGTTCGCTCGAGTCAAGGATAACCTCTGTAAATTGCTATACGTGACTATGTGGGGAAACTCATGCCTCTTTCGAAGAAACGGGCCGTTTCTATCGGCGAAACTGAACGGAAAACTGCGACGCTGATTTTGCAAGCGGGTGAAAATCGGGCGCAGAGGCTGACCGACGACGCCGAAGACAGTGATCAGCCGGGCACACGCCGTCTAGGTGACTATCAATCGACTCGAGGTGACATTAGGCGGCCCTCCACTCAGCTCGCGACGCGGTGAGCGGCTCATTTCAGAGTTTGAACGTCGAGCAGCATTTTCCCGTTGACGACATATGTGCGCGATTCCTCGCGGCGTCGTTCTTTTCGTTTCTAATTGCCGTAATTACAACGCCGACGGCGTCATATTCTTCATAACTCTTTCTCAGCCCCAAGAGTACCACTTCCGCGCGGCGATGCCATCAGAATCATTTGCGTCGAGACGTTGTGACAGTGCCGGTTGCTTGAGTGCTCTTTTGCTTTTCTCTTCCTCCCGTTAAGCGTTGGAATGCCGCGATTATAAACGCGTCGCTGTCATTTTCTATTCACCGAATAAAGGAATGTTTGCACGCCAGCAGAGCAAACTCACTAACGACGCTTTCACGTAGTTTTATTATTTTCCGTCAATGAAAGTGTCTTTCGATCCTGCCTGGCATCGCAGGGGTGTTAACATACTTTATTAAGGTTAGTTAGAGAACACTACTACTATCCACCACTCAAAATGGCTTCTCTCTCATAAAAGATTACATATTTTAAAATATACTTTAGCACTCATTAAAGTAAATGATTAATTGTGTTCCATTTTGCCAATTGCAACATTGACTTAGATCACCCCGACAAATTAAAGTATGAGTAGGAATCGTCGGTAGTTCCAGTGTCAACGATGACACTTGCGTCATGTCCGTTTGTCGAATCCTCTCCGGCTTGTATCAGAGATGAATCCCGGAGTTAGCGACTAGACGTTTGGTTCAATGTCGCGCGAAAAAAGGGAAAGGATGAACCGTGAGAATTGTACTTGCCGTTAGCCATGGAGACGACGGCATCTCTGGCAGCCTCGGAGATGCATTCCACGTACTTCGGCTCTGATCTCTTACAGATTCTGAAACTGCTCGCTAAATCAAAGAGAAGAAAATGTCATATAAGTACGGTCATTAAGTCGGGATGTTACATAAGTGACTGCATTGCTGCACCATCGCGTTAACTACAGACCGACTACGGTGACCAAACTCAAGCTCGGACTTGACTTTCTCTTTCAGCGTTACGAGTGGGCTAAGAACTTTTCGATAGACTTATTGACTTTATCCTAAACTGACAATTCGATAATGCCTAAGCGCGTTGCAAGTCGTTATCAAATGCCGATCAGCGATAAGAATGCATTTCACAATGAAGAATGCATTTGCTTACCGAACGCGGGCGACAAAGAAAATTTGCCCGGCCATTTAGGATAAACCAGTATGGAATGGAAACAGTATGGAAGAGAAGGAGTCGTTACCACCGTCGTCAATGATAGAGTAACATTTACACGAACGCCTACAGACTACGCATTAAGCGTTCTTGCTGACTAGGTTTCTTTCTATTTCGGTTGAGAAAACTTCACTACTTCCATCGGATAGTTGCTAGTGCAATTAAGTCAAGACTTGATCACTCGTCGACAATCAGGACGATGAAGGTATTGTACTCACGTTGTTTTCTTACTCTGTTTGAACTCTGCGTTGAATTTATGAGCTCGCAGTTTTTCCTCACTCGCACCCTTTAGAATTGACATCACCCATAAAAGCTGAATCGGCTGTAGTGTATTGATCTATCATTCATAACGTCCGACTCGAATTAATCAGATAGCACAACGATTTGCATGATATCATTGAACGGTTTACAAGTTCGTTCAATAACAGCAATAAAAAGTCCCGAAGGAGCGTGTAGCCACCATGACTCGCTGCCAGTGAGAAAGGCCGGCGAACAAAAAACGAAAGAAGCCGGCCAACCACGCACGTATTGAGAATTTAAAGTACCCTCGATTCCGTTTCCGGGGCGGCAGATTTGTAGCCCTTGAGTCGTGTAGCGCAAACGGCTGAACAGCGTATTTAGAAAAACCTTGACGATGATCATGACCTAAGCCCCGCCGCAGCAGGAAAACTGAGACGCGCGGAAAGATCGAAGATCGAAGATCGAAGATCGAACTTACGGAGCTCCAGTGCGGTCACCGTCACCGTCACCGTCACCGTCACCGCGGCGACAAGAACAAGGGTGGCGATCGTTTTCATGCTAGATCCTCGTGCCTCTTCGTCCCCTCTACTGAACCTGCTTGTCAGCTGACGCGTCCTGGCAGGGAGAGTCGGGGAAATTTTGTCCAAGGCAGCGGGAAATGAACCGCCTTCTAGCCGCTGAATGTGAACTGAAAGACACGGTCAATCATGCAGTCTATTTAAACGGTGCCCGCCCCACCACCATTCTCATCCGGCGAATATATCCCAACTCGTGTGCGTAGGTACCTGTGCGAGACCGTTCGTTGGATGACATTATGCAAAAATCTTCAAACAATATGTTAAACGTCGATGGTACACGTGACCAACAAGAAGTCACTGTTCGGCAGTGAGTCAGCCATGACTGAGAGGCGGCTGGGTGATGGCAGGATGAAAAAATGTCAATCCGCCGACAACTCGCGATTTGAATCTGTTGCATTTGTCTTCACGTCGCGGATTGGACAGTATTTATGCCGAGACGACATCCGCAGGCTTTTAGCCGAGCAGAGTCGCTCGTTAAGAAGCCTTGTCGCAGGACGTATTCAGGGCCGTGCCTGACGGGCGTTCATTGCGTGCACCGCACGCAGGCGGCCGAAATTAAGAGGCGGCCAAATCGTTACAAGTTGTTTACTGGGCAAAAATACAATCGGTTTGTTTTCATTAAGATACGAAGTAAAAACAGTTTCTCTAATCTAATCTATCTAAAAAGAGTTTCTCAGAAATAAGAAATGTATAAAAACTGATTATGTCGTTGTAGTATTTATATACCTAGTCATGCAGCGAATCCGAATTTTTTCGAACATTGCACGAGCGAAGAGCCGAAATAGTTTTTTCAATTGACCGGCGTCGCGTAAGCGGTCTTATTCGTCTTATTAGTCGTATTAGTCTATAGACTAGCGAGGATAAATCGTTTTTTGTGTCCTGTGTGTGATCCGATATTATTAAAGTCTTTAATTTAACGCAGGGGTCGGCGCGACCGTGCACGATCGAGCTGATTTTCGAAAAGCTCCGCCTCCCACCACCCCCTTACGTTCTCACTTCCGTTTTTGTCAGTAAAAAATCCCGTAGGATTAACTTTTAATATGTACTTTATTTAATAATTGCTTCGTGAAGATTCAGCAATTTCACTTTCAATCGCGATAATTGAAAGATTGAAAGATTTTCCTAATTAACCGGTAACCTAACCTAATTTTATGAAACCGGTTAATTAACCAAAAACCTTTACTATTTTCAATATCAATAAATAATACGTAAGATTTGATTTTTTAAAATCAAATAATTTTAAATTGTCACTGAGCGACACCTAGGATTTTAAATTATCGTATTCCTATGTTCTTTATGTTTGATAATTTTGTCTGTGATTATAATACCAATACCATAATTACTTTTTTTCATGTTATTATTAAAGTAAGTAAATTAATTCTATTTTGTATACCTCCCAAGTTGCAAGTCAGCCCAGATCTGCCATTGGCCACTGAGCTTTGTTATCCTAATATGTTAGTATAGATTTAAGGGTTATTCCTTGTTCTTTATGTTTGATAATTTTGTCTGTGATTATAAAACCAATACCATAATTTTTTTCATGTTATTATTTTTGTTTAAATTTTAAATAAAAAAATGTTTATTTTGTGCATTTTTTTTTCTTAAATTTCATCCAAACATATAAATCTCATAAAACCGGTTTTTAGCCGGTTTTTCTTTTCAGAAACCGGTTTTGGGAACAAAACCAATATTTTTTTTCGTTCTCGATTTCGGTTAACCAAAAACTGATTTTTTCCCGGTTTGATGCCCTGTGTATAATAATAAACATTAAAAATTAAAGTAGTTTTTTTTAATGTTATCCTGGGGGCGGACATACAGACTGGCACGCAGGCGGCCATATACCCAGGCACGGCCCTGGACGTATTTGACTGCGATCCCTCGCTTTTAATCTGCTCCGTGACGTTTTGAGCTTTACGTTAGTCCTGCGATTCGCAAGCACGGAGCTGGGAGTCTTGTCGACGATTTCGACTAAGGACGGATGTCCTTCAAACATGCCCGTCGCCGTGCTGATCGTTGATTTTCTTCGCGTTCAGTACGAGCGTCTTAAGTCCTGCACGAGCGTCGGACATTCACCTGACAGACTTCGTTATTTCATCCGGCGTCGATCATGTAATTCACAGATTACACCACCCCGTCGTGGACAACGCAGCATTAACTGTCGGTTTTACCGTTATCGAAGGTCGAATAAAGTGGTGAGATGTGATGGCATTACCTACAACATTGGTTTGCTGCAGCACGGTTAAGTGGTTATCATTACAATTACGTGTGACGGGAATCTCTCGTTATTTAGGATTATTGTTAAGTGGCAAATTTACAAATGGCTGACAGCCTTACATTCGTGATTACATATTGGAATTCAACATGTAGTAAACGTATACTTTTAATTCGTAATAAGAAATCAGTAAAGTAAAGAATCGTACATACAAAAAAAAATAGAATAAAATAAGTTTTCCAATGGCCATTTTATATTACACGATGGTATAACATTGATAAAATACGCTATAAAATACGACAACCTGGAGGCATATAAAAGAGATATCACGAAAAATTCTCTCGTAACCATCGTGGTATACGAATAATAGAAAAACTTCCGACAAGAGCGATAGATAACATTCTACCGACATTGAAAATATTAAAAGCTTGATCATCATTAGTTTGTCGTATCGGATTATCGTTATTAATATTGTTCGCTACAAATATGATCGGCCATCTTTTTGTCCGGCATCGCTAATATGCATCTCTGTTGCCATTTAGCTTTTTTCAGCTGGAATATTTTTACTGTGTCCGAGTAAACTATAGTGTTAAGTCTGCACTGGCAAAAATATACGTTTTTTATAACACTGGTCACAGGTCGCTCGCGACTAAACATTTAAAGTTTTTATACGTCATTCCCTAAACATGTCAACGTAGTGTCAATTGAAACTGGCGTGTCGATTCTAACTGACAGTACTTTCCTACTAAACGATATGATTGTCGCTAATCGCGTAATACTTTATACCGGTTTGCATCGTAGTAAGAATAAATCAGGTTATACAAACCCGATTATAATAGCAGACAAAACATATCATTACATGTAGTTTATGTTTATAGTGCAGCAACTGCTGTATGACAGGTGAGTAACACGTCATATAACCGATACTAGTCGGTCTCTGCCGAAAAGGTAATATGGCTATTACAAATATCAGTGACCATGTCGCGTAATATCATCACCTTGACATGTGAAATGAGTGAAATAAATATGCATAGTTCTTTGGAAGATCACACGATGAAGCTGTCTGCTCAGGGTCGTCAAGGGCCGTACAAGGTTTGCGGGCGTGAAAAAATTCACATTCTTTTTTCGAACTTCAAAACCAAGCCGACTGTCACTAAAACACGTGACGGCCGTATTCTGTCCACGTTCAGTTCAGAACCTATCCGTTCTTCTTTTCACAAATTGGAATAGCTAAAAAACCGATTTTCTCAACGTTTGTTAAGCGTCGTGCGAATGAATTGATTATTCATTGATTACTTATTCACGTATTCATTTTCCAATTAATTGATGCTTATTCTTTGTTGCTTATAGCCATTAATATGATACAAAGTTTTACGCTGTCACACATCTGCTTTTGAGCGGTGGCCGAAGAATGCATAAGCTCTTTCAGCTTAAGTACAAACTAATTACGTTACACGAATGGCTAATAATGTACACATACTGCAGTGCGCACTTAACGAACGAAATACATGTCGCCAATGGTTAATTGGAACAAACATTGCTCTTAGCAATTTGCCTTTCACACCGAAAAAAATGTGCTATAATAAAGTGTAACATATTATCATTTGTTATTGTTTTTTTGTGAACTGAAAGTGATTTCCGGGCAAAACAATTTGCCATTTTCATCAATAAGAATAGAGTAAGGTATTTATTCTTCAAAACCCCGGACAGTTAGTACCACATGTTAACGTTAAAAGCCAGTTTAGCGCACACAGCGCGAAGAACAGTTGTTTACGTGTTGTCTTGCTCAGTTTAAGCTGCTTTCGTAAAAAAAAACGATATTGATTTCATCGTGTGATCACATGTCAATTCGAATACATAAACGGTGAAAATCAGAGTTCAGGTAACTTCTGCATCAATATAAAGGTCAACATAACCCCACGTAATGCATAACTATAACAAGATTGAATGTGGGAAACATCAAGAACAGATCAAGCTTTGATATCAGCGATCTATTACAGTGAACGGTAAGTTCAAGGCCGTTCACAATGATGTTTCAGTGACTAATTATTACTGGTTTGCGCAAAAATTGTTATATGACTCGCAACTTTATCTGATGAGCATGCTCATATAATAGCGCAAAGCGAAAATTAGCCACTTAGAACTACCGGAAATCTTGGCGTTAACACGTAAATGTCATCGAGCATGAATAATACCCGCTCGTTTCCCATCGCAAGACACCACTTACTATTCGTCTCTGGTATCTGGTTAATTAGTGTTGATACGGGAGTTTTTTTACCAAGGTTTCATACATGAATTATTGCGGTGGCATTCAGTAACAAATCTTTGATTGTGAAATATTTCACGCTTGATCCGATAAATGACATAAATTAACCACAATTGTGGAGGTATTAGGATCAGTAGGCAGTTAGTTATAGATTCCTTCACGCCTTTGACAGCAGCTCTGACATGGTCGCGGTGTCACATTCCTGTCGAGTTTTGCATATGTCGCGAACGCTTACCTTGCACGTGCTCTTTGCGGTCATTGAAATTACTGCAAATCGGTGGGAAAATCGCATACGATTGTCGCTCATGGCGTAAACGCCGTACAGAAGATAATTACGTCAAACACAGCCAAGGAAACGAGCGTTATTCAAGGCAGACTGTGTATTATTTATTAAGGAATGACGGTCCTCATCAATGTCACAATAACTGCGTGTTACAAATTGAAATGTGAATGGACGGAGGCAAGATATTAACTGACTCGCGTCGAATGTTTCAGATTATTATTTAAACAGGTTGCAAAAAGTAAAAGAGATTCTTGAATCTCGACGTCCTCTGACCGGTTAATTTCTTGACTCATTCATTCGTCTTTCCATAATTTCCGTTAGTCGTAATATGCGCCGAGGTCTGATTACATGACAATGCGTATTTTATTAATCATTGCAAATCCAAGACATTTACATAGATTCATTTGTAATGTATATTCTAAATAACTGCGTGAATCATCGACAGACATGTTCTGCAAACGTAATCAAAATTTTTCCGTTTTTATAACTAAACATGCTTGGTAACTTTCTTATTGCGGAGAATAATACTCATCTGTATTTATGGACAGAGGCGTAAACTAATCAATTTTCTCAACTGTATACTGAAAAAAACACAACATCAATCTTTGTAATGATACCCGTTTGGCCAAATCAATTAAGTAAATCGAGTATGAATCACCGATGATGATAAAATCCGTATCAGCCGCAAAAACACTACGTGAAATGATATTAAAGATGCTAATCGAAGAATATTAAAACGAAAGTGTGCAGAAAAACCGTAGGTTCTGCCGTCTCTGAAAACAATAAAGGCGACAAAAATCGTGTCTTCGCACGTCAATAGGACAAAAAGCGCGTGTGTCTTTAGATCGCATCGTAATCCGAAAAACGGCAACGAATCGTGACAACGGTGAGCTTTTTCACGTTCATCGTCAGTGCATCGCAGACTTCTCTACGACGGTAATATTTTCGATTGAGCGATTCGACAAAGGAACAAAGACTCATACGAACTGAGTATGAGCAAGTATTAGCGTTAAAGTTCCTAAAAACATCAGCTGTCGATTATATGTAACCCGTGTGTTTTATGATCTCTATGAATGACACGCTTGAAAGCAGAGACGAGTAAATTTCTACGCGCAATGTCGGCCGACAGAGCAATAACTCATATCGACCGCGACATTCAAATTAATTTGCGAGATATTTTCCCGTGTAGGACACCAACGGCGAAGAAGAGGACGACGTTTCGGCGGCGAGTGGGCGCTTTGAAATGTTTGCGACAAACAGAGAGAAAAAAAGAGAGATATATATGGAGAACGGAGAAGACGCACGCGCGTTTATGAAAGATTCATAAAATTCGGCGCTCGTCGCTCGACAAAGTTTCTGTCATCGAATTTGCATCCAAATGTTTCGTCCGGCTAAAGAGACAAAAAAAGGGAGCACCGACGAAGGATTCAACCTGTGCGAAGGTTTTATGCGCATGTAGGCGCGGTGCGGGATGACAAAGTGAATAATGTGAACGAAATAATATAGAAACCGAATTAAACGGGAAAGCGCGAGGCCTAATTATATAATTCCTAACTGTTTGAGATAAACATTATTTTCGGATGGAAAACAATAATACTGGTTATCTTAAGTGTCGTTATGGTTTTGCAATATACAAATAGTAAAATATTAAACTTATTATAAAGAAGGTGGAATAATGTGTACTCGTAACAATTTTCCAGTTCCCATACATGCTTATTTAACCACATATCGAGTACGTGAGTAGACAAAACTAATTTTGTTCATTTTTTTTTGTATTTTCTTATTTAGTTTTAGGAGATTTTTGTTTTTCTAATTTCTTCAGACATAAGTGTGTAATTGAAACTTGTAAATGATCTGACTTTCACTTTACTCCATTAACGCATACTGCCTGGTAGGACATTATCTTCAAGGCTTTCCTGTTTTTTGACAGATAAAATGCGTTGTAAATCTGCTTAGAATTAAGTCATGTTAACGTGCCACTCTAGTAATTTAGTAGGAGTTTCCACAGTCAAATACGATGGAACGCACGGATCAAACGTGACTTTCAATAAATTAACGCAACAGGCAGTTCGCTAAAAACAAGGTTGGTATGAAAAATTTTACTTCAAAGGGTGCTTCGATTCATGTAAAAACTTTTTATTAATTCTTACGGAATTCCACGTGCTAGTTTATAATATATCGTATACACCTCTCAAATATTATAATCACTTATAAATAAATATTAGGTGTACTGTATAAATATGCAGTGTACACCGTACACTTGTTAAATGTCTTGTACGTATATTCAAAAAATTGTAATCATGAGTAAATAAAAAATGGAGTGGCATATATAAATGGACAGCGTGTACCCAATAGTATCTTGTACATATCAAAAACAGTGAGGCTGGTATACTGAATTCGAAGAATGCATGGAATGAGCATTATGAATAATGGCCAATGGAAAGCTCAATGGCGTTAATTGGGTGTCAGGGGCACTCGTTTTTCCCATCTGTTGAGTAAGGTAAAACAATTCGAATAATGAATAATCCAAGATGAGTAAAGTTCATCGCTAAAAGATTGACAACCATTTCACAATAACATCGTGTTGTTTGTGTATTCTAAATTTACACAGTTTAAAATACAGTGATTAAGTTTAGTTCTTCAATGATTTCATTGAATGTTGCGCACATGTTCAAGCATAACACCCTGAATTTTTCAAGTGGCACGTTACACAAGAATCTAGCAGTTCAAGGGTATTTGCGACGCGAATGTACGCTGCACTCACGATCACTTTCAAGGACTCTAATTTAGAGCATTCGTTTTTGGTGTGTTAGAGCTAAGCTATCCAATGTTGGTGGTGCTTTTAACACTCCACGGTCAATAGCATGCCCGGTTAAAGGACAACTTTGGCATCGTTTTTTCCTGCAATTTGTATTTTTACCAGTTCTCTCTCGTGGCACAATAAATTTGGGAAAGTAATGAACACGTTTTCTCTGTACAGTTGCCCACGGTAGCATTGTTTGTGTCAAGCCGCGTCTGTGATTTCTTCTCATAGTTTCAGGGAAAAGGCGATTGTTCGTACAAATTTGCCGTAATGATCCTGACGAGCGACATGATAACAATGTTTGGCTGGATCCATGGGTGTCGAAGTAATTTTGGTCACGAAACTTTTGTAGCTCTCTCACATCTTGATCACCATCATTGAAACGATTTTGTAATTCATCCTCCTCTTCCTCTATTCGTGTTCCTCGCCAACAGCATCTGGGGCAGCGTTTTGAGCATATACGGTTTTCGTTTACGTTGTTGGCATTCGCTTCCTTAGACAATCGCTTTGCTTTATATCTACAGGTACATTGACAGTCGGCATTCGCATCGTTGTGCTGGTGAAAGTTGTTCTCTTTCATTGACGACTCCGAAGTTGGCTCTTCATTGATTGTTTGTATAGTATGTTCATTTAGAGTATTAGTCTTTTTGTTAACATACTTTGGTTTCAAATCTTTAGGTCCAACCTGAACTCCCTTATTTACTTTCTGAATGGGTGTTTTCTTAGCGTATGCTTCATCATTGTCAATTTCTGAATTTGCAGATACACTAAGTGACAAATATGAAGTAGATAAATGATTGGTACATCTGGAGTGCTTGTCGGTTACTATTTTTGATTGATTTTCATAAATATCGCCACCACCTTGTTCAACATTTAATGTAGAAGGTTGTGGTAATTTTGAATAGTAGTTATCCAATGATGTAGTACGAAGAACAGATACTTTAGCTTGTACATTGCGAAGGAATTGAGATCTAGGTATATAATTAATTCTCTGTATTCTTCTTAATGTTTCGCTACTGATGGATGGAGACTGTATTTTTTTTTCATTATCTTCCTGGATAGTGTCAGTTACAGTACTAAACCAATTTTTACATTGATCACACCAATTAGACAACTTTTGTTGAGTTCGTGGTGATCGATGTTTTATTTTATTGATTTCGGATGAGCAATAACAACTTCTGATAGGCTTTCTGCCTAGGGTCTTATTGCATGGTCTTGTGTATAAATCATCTGAATATTTTTTGGATGAGATTAATAACTTTTTGCAGGCCATTTTAGACTCAGATGTAGATCCAGATTTTGGGTAATTATAGGTATACTCAGAGCACAAAGCTGCATTAACTCCACTCGAATCATTTCTTTGTTTCCAGGAATTAAAATTTTTCATCACTTGGATATTATTGCATCTTCTAATATTATTTGAACTTTTTGTTGGTGCTCTGTAAATATGAGCTTTTACATCTTTATGCATTCCTTACATATGGAAACTATTTATGATTAGAAACTTTTCCAGATTAAATATACTTACACATTTTGTTGTAGTTTCTTAATATCTTTTTTAAGCGTTTTAGAGTTTTTTTCAATATATGCTAATAAAATGCGACTTTGCCTACGTAAGTGATCAACACGATCATTAAAACTTTCTCCCATATAGTAGTTGTAATATTAATTTGTGTAAAAATTACATATATGCTATAGCTAAAATCATAATATTTTAAATTGGAGGAAAACAAATATAGGTTTGTGATTGAGGGTTTATGTAATACTTAAGATTTACATGTAAAAAAATAAACAATAGCGTACGTCATTTACACCTTTGTATGTCACCTGCTTCATAACGTGGTATAACACTTATTTTCATGAATTCTTTATTGGAAAATGTAAATTCTTTAACATTTTTCCACGAATATGTCAAGCACTCATTGACAGTCGCTATACTTGCACGCTGAAATGTTTACTGCGTACGAATTGGGTGAAGTTCGCCGTGCGTCACTGTAAACAAAAAGAATAAGGCAGGCATGCCAATGTAAAAAATAATCATTTTTATCACTTTTAGCCTTACATTTTTTGACAGAATATTTATCTGTTTTGAAAAAATTTATGTATATAAAAATGTTAAACTTTTTCTTTATAAAGCATACATTTCGTTCCCTATTTCTTCTAAGATATTTTCGCGCTCTTATTCACTGTAAGCATCGTTGGAACAGTAGTTTTTTCTCGTAGCCATGTTGAAACAACGCTCAGGACGCGGCGTACGTTATAATGTACTGTCGGTTGAGTATTTTTTAATTCAATTAGACCAGTAGTATTTTATAAGAATTGCTTATTCGGAATATATAGGCCAACGTGTGTGAAACAATGTCAGAACAGGAGCGTGACTAAAAATTAATTTGGAATAGCAATCATTTGTGTGCGTGAAGTTAAAGGTTAGAAGTGATCGTGTTTGGTCGAGTCCGCGCGCTCCTTTCATAATACTTTCTTGAGGAAGATGAATTTCTCCGGCGATATGCAGGGTTCACTGCCACAGTTCTCAGAACTAACGTCTCGAGCAAATCCTGTATCGACTACGGGTTTTGTTAACAGCACTGCGGAACAGCTACAAGCTGCAGCGACGGCTGTTTATACTACAGCTGCTGGATCAACGCAAACGAAGCAGCAGATAACAGTAGGGATTCTTCATGATTATTTATTGCCGCTCTTTCCTTGTTCATACGGGACAATGAACAAAGTCTATCAGAAATAATAAATGTGATATCCTGCAGCAGGTACCCTCGCAGAACAAATATCCTGGTTCACTACTCGCTTGGCCAGATCCAAACACATTGATACAGCTTTGTGAAAAGCAAGGCATACAGACCATCAACATTCCTAATTATACTCAAAATAATGCCACAATACTTGGTGTACAACCTAATAGTTTACCACTAAAAATCATACCTAATATGTATTTGCCTTCGACATCCCAAGTAGAACCTGGAAAACAAGGATTAGAAACAAAGGCAGATAGCGAAACAAAAAATTCTTCTATGGTATGTACTTATTTTAGTATGTAGAACTCACACATTGTAGTGTTTGTTTTTTTTAATTAAATGGTTTCTGTTAAAGGAGTGCCAAGTTCATTTGCAGCAGCAAAGTACTGCAATGGCAGAGTATCTGCAAAAGTTACAAGCTACAACTCTTCCATTGACGTTACAGCAACTAATAAAATTGCAATCTGATCATGTCAAAAAGGAAAAGACAGAAGAGGAAAAAGTAGAACACACTCAAAATAGTATACTCAACATTCCCAGTGTTCCAATGTTTAGAAATTCGCAATTGCAAAATGGAAATCATTTCATGAGTGCTGATCATATGATGGTAGCCATAAATCCTAATGATCTGAATGTTCATCTGGATAATCAACAAGAAAATGAGAACAACAGTCAACCGATAAAAGTAGAACAGCAAATACAAACAGATTCACCTAAGACAGAAAAGAAAATGAAATTTCGTGCGAAAACCGGTGAAATCAAAATAAGCGTTGGTTTAGATGGGTCGACTTTGTACTGTTGTCCTGAGTGCAATTTGGCATTTCCGGACAAAGCAGAAGTTGAACAACACATTCAAGCTCATATACAGGTAATATATCATATTTTTGTCCTCCACAAAACTATTTTTACTCTTTTGTTTACCATAATTTTAATTCTGATTTTTGTCGCAAATTATATTATAGGAAAGAAAATATCAATGTAAAGAATGTGGCGCTATGTTGAAACGGAAAGAGCATCTCGATCAACACATGCGTGGACATTCTGACGAAAGACCGTTTAAGTGTCCTGTGTGCCAGAAAGCATTTAAAAGAAATGAGCATTTAACAAGACATTACGTTATTCATTCTGGCGATAAGAATTTTTCGTGCAACGTTTGCCAAAAAGCATTTTCACGCAAGGATCATTTAAACAAGCATACACAAACACATTTAGGTATCAGAAGAACCAAAGCGAAAAAAGATTCATTTTATCTCGACCAGAAAGAATCCTTTGACAAGAGTACAGACTCGTCGGTTGTGCCCAAACAGGAAGTCAACTTCGTTTTCAAGGATGGTTTGATGAAGCAGGAGTCAAGTTTTCTTCAACACATTCAGAATCTTCAAAGAGATCAAAATCTAATTCACACGTTTTCATCATTTAAAGAACAAGCAATGAAAGAAGCGAACGTACTCCAACAGCAAGCTGTTAACATGAATGAAATTTTACCGCAAAATACAAGGTACTTGATGCCGTCTTAGTCTTAATCGGAATACGTGGATTTTGAAGCAATAAACAGCGAATTGCTGTTCTAGGCATATAACAAAGTCGGCACAAGTAGGTAATCAGATAGATTCTTGTCGCAAGTCATGTGCATCAAGGTTTCTGTTACATTTTGTAGTCGAATGAAAATTCCTATGATGTACGTGACAAATTTTATCAGAAATATTAGGCAACGGAGTTTATAAGTACACTTGAAAACAATACGTTGTTAGATGTGCATTCGACGTTATTAGAGAATACGATACAATACTAACATGAGTTTATAACGCGAATGAAACGTCTACAATCTAGAGAGGAAATTTGTGTTTCACAAGGAGGTATACGTTCGATACAACGTTTAAATCGTATTAACAGTAGGTAACGTAAATGTTCAATGAACAATGCCTTACGTTTGCAATCACAGCGAACAAACACTGAAATCTACAAATAAGGAAATATACGATATTGATCGTTCCACTGGCATTGGACGATTGTCTTTATGTGCATTTTTCATGCTGTCATTATGTTGTAATCGGCCAATCTACACAAATGGACGTTAAGTGAAACTAATCAAGCCGAATTGTGACTTAAAAATTTGTATTTTGTTTTAGGAAAGTCGGTATGACTTCGTTTGTCCATGTTACAGACTGTTTTTTCCTCATAAGTTATTTTTAATGAAATAGTCCTCTTCTTATTGATTCTAGTCTATGGTTTATGAAACATGAACACGACATAATTGCCAACCTGGCGATAAATCGAGCATGCCCGTTATTAGAAATTTCGTTACGGTTATTACGCTAGTTTGGTCTTGTAATGTATTGCGTTCTGAAACGAGTAATGCTCACATAGATAGATAACAAATACATAAAACGCCAATCTGCCATTAGAATAATGGGGTTTTTTGAGAGGGGCGCCAGAGTAATAGATTCTACTGCCAATAAACTCCTTACGGATTTTTTAGGGTAATTATGTACATAAGTATACAGACTTTACCTGACATTCGATAGGTGTATAGGTTCAAATTTGATCTCTGAATTGTTCGTGTCCAGGTTTTACATGTAACAGCTTAGTACATATTTGATTGACATTAACAGGCCTATAAGTCGTTTTGGCCATATCTATTATGACGTTTTCCCTTGTCAGAATCGCCATGGAATAACGGGAACATGCTTTATGCATTTTACAGTGTTTTTCAAAGGCTGATTTTTACCTCTTTCAATTATATTGAACCATCGCAAAGACTGATTTGCGCTACGATGCATTAGATTCATTGTAACCAGAACTCTAACAACATTTCTGGATAATTATTAATTTATGCTTTGATCATTTCTCATCTCCCTTTTATGTTATATTTTCCCTACAACGAATGCGTTCGAATGTAATATGCAGAAATGTAGTTATGGTTCTAATAACAGCAATAATCATGATCGAGCAAAATCAGTCTTGCGCGTAAGTACCTTCGAAAAATCCTGTCGAAGACGGCGTGAGTGCAGCTTCTTTGCAGAGAAATTAAATCAATGTATGCGTTAATTGGTACATTGTTTCGCTGTATGAAGGTTACGGGGTACTCGCTTTTTTGAATGCCTCACAAAGCGGCTCACTGACCCGTTATTTACACTAAGGATAATTAAAGCGGATTTCCGGTCACGCTGCAAGATCCTAAATGGCCTTCTTGCAGCCTCCATAGTGTAAAAGAACTCTCAAACATACGTTAGGTGTACAGCATGCGGACGTTAACTCACCCTACTTTGGCACACGTGTTCTCACGTCCCTCATGCTGGCACACGTAAGTCATTCACACGTTTCATCGCTTCCAGCTTTCGTTTTTTGAAAAGCATTTATCGTCTATCAGAGATGTGCAGTTTAATCAGAGATTGTTTTATAAATAACTGTATTCTTCAGTAAGGGTTAACAAAGTAGTCATTTCATCAAGGCATTCTGCTTTATATATGTGATGCCTTCGTTAACGGATGACAACTGAAAATGCATATGAAATGAGGTACATCATTTTTTTTTTACTACTAATCCGATCCGTTATTCTGCCAGATCCATTCCGCTCAGCTCCTAACTATACATGTACTTTCCGAATTTAGTATTCAGACATGACGACGTGTTACTATTCTGATCCTCGAACAAGAATACAGTATTCACATACCTTTCACGTAAACTAACCCCATACGATATGCAGAGAAACAATTGTCCATAGTGCGAAAGATTTTAATTTGCAAGGATCATTCTTGAAAACATGTTTCTTCGTATATGTATATTAGTTTACAGGTGAAAAAGAGATTATTGAAACTAAGACAATATGAATGACCCACGTGTGCTATTTTAGGGTTAAATGCATGTCGCATAATAGAACCAAAGACTTCGCATATAAGTGAAATAGCAGTATTTTAGCTCTCCTCACGAATGTTCTATTAAATTGAAGCTTCGAGATGAATCAATTTTTAAGTTTAATGGACATCGGTGGATACAAAAAGTGCTGTGTTACGGTATACTCGCTTGTTCCCGAACGGTATCATCTTACCTTAATGTTCATCTTTTTTCTCGGTAAATGTTCTTAATCTTGAAATTGAGCCTGTCTGTTGTACATTACGTTTTACAATACGTTTTCAATGATTAAGTAGAAGAAGGATGTTACGTGCGCAAGTGTTATGTACATGCGTTCCCCTTTTTTCTTTTTTAATTAGAAACGTTCGCTAATAACTGTGTTTATTGCGTGTTGTGGCACTGATATTGGTACTCCAGACAAGTTTACTGAATAATGCGAAGTATTTTTTTAAATTTCCGCCGCGCCTGATACTATTTCTTGCGCAAAGAGGGATACTTACTGATGAAACGTTTTAACACAGGATATGTGTTTACACCGAGGTGTTACTCAATAATGGATTGTTATAGTGCGATATACTAAATGCCAAAAAATTGAGATGAACAAAAAGTAACACATGTATTTTTCAGACCGAGATATTTTTGAATAATATAAATATAGTGAAAACTATGATTGGGTCATTTCATTATTTCCTTCTACACTGTTTTGTACATAAAAAAATTACCACCCAATATAAGCCATGCGAATAGAATAATTCTCTCCCACTCATAGTTGCATGAAAGCAGCTGGATTGTGAACGAATAGATTAAATATGTTGGAAAGTACATAATTGGAAAGATCAATAGCAATCAATATAAACG
Organism: Anoplius nigerrimus; assembly: GCA_914767735.1. Taxonomy (NCBI): domain Eukaryota; kingdom Metazoa; phylum Arthropoda; class Insecta; order Hymenoptera; family Pompilidae; genus Anoplius; species Anoplius nigerrimus. Next base: position 21,331,183 of record OU612080.1, read on the forward strand.
GGATAGTTTGTTTAATTCGTCATTTATTTACATTTACCATACGTAAATATATACTTCTTACATTACTGCCTTGTGCTTAGATCGAACAATTTTTTTTGTTTTGTTTCCACCGGTTACCCCCTTGCAGGTAGTGTAGTAACTTTTTACATTTACTGACCGTTGAAGTACATCAATGTACCACATTTGTTACATTTACACATACTTATTATAAAAAGCAGTAACAAAGTGTTGAGGGTCTACAAATTTCCTCAAAGAAAATAAACCAAACCTACAACGAAAAATAACCAAATTTTTATTATCACATTAGAATAAAACAGAGAGGAAACTAACAGTTCTAAAAGTGTCTATGTATTTGCAGTCACTGTTTTGCTTGTGTTGTCAACATTTAATAACGCATGAGCTTCTTTGAATAATTCTTGCAATATTTTGTGTTAGATAATTATACTGTGTAATCACTTTCGGAAAATTACAGTGACTTCCAACTTTCGACAGGTAGTGTGACTCAGGTCGCGCATTGGTTACTGTCATACAAAAGCATGTAATTGAAGCGTTCACCGAAATATAGGAAATTTTTCGTAGGACCTCTGTCAATTACATCCGCTAATTGTTATTCCGCATAAAAAACGCATCATCTCAGATGCCGATTGCGCAAATTAAATGGCAACGATAGCTACGTGACGCAATTTGCATAATGAAATCATTGCCTGTTTGCATACACACGATGAATTTTGACGCAATCGTTTCATCGATCAGGAAACAAATATAAGCCTGTCCACCTATTGACTAGGCTCGTTCGAGTGATTACTCTGAACGGCCGTCGCCAGTTTCGCGTAGATGCTGTAGGTAAGCCCCAGCAGTGATCCGAGCCATTCGACCAGATGTCGACGAATAGCAGTTGGCAATTGAAGGCTCGTCGAAGGTGTGACAGGCTCAGCTTCGTTCTCTGGCCTATCATCCATCTTGGTTTCCATTTCTTTCCATTCGTCCTGCAGCTCCAATTCAGCCAGTGGCGCGAAATACTGAATGTTTACCGGCCAGTCATCCTTCGACAATGATTTCATCTCCAATATTGGCTCCTCGTTACTTCGATTCGTGGTGGTCAAGCTCACGTCGCCTGACCAAATTTGTTTTATCGTCTCGACATTGTGATTGGGTGTGTTCTTCGCCAGGATTTTCTCCACGTTGGTGGTATTGTCCGGCTTGCGAAACACGAAATTGTAGGTAGCGCGTAACTTCCCAAGAAATTTGTCGACGGGCTTCACCTCGTTGCTCACCTGTTGATGATAAGCGACCAACTCCTGGACCGGAAACAGCTTCGTGATCTGCGGCCTAGTCTCGCTTCTCGTTATCAAGAGCTGAGAATTGTGACGGTAATTTGTGTCGGTTATGTTGTTTAGGGTAGTGAATGAATGGGACGGAGATTGGAATTGAAAGGCAGACCCGGGCAAACAACATCGTGTCAATACGTCGATACCGTTTAATTGGAATGATTCTTGAATTGGACGACGATATCGACGGATTCGAGGATTTAATCAATTGACCTCGTTTTTTGATTCTGAACGAATATCAGGGAATGATCACACTCTGTGGTGTCTTTATGATTTTTGTAAGTACAAGAGAATCGTCGAATTGTCGGAGTTCAATTCTACACTGAGCATGGTTTCGATTTAATACATGTAAATTGTAATGTACGTTCCGCTTCTCTTTATATTGACTTTTTTGTGACTGCTTACAGAACATGCGTTTACCTCATTGTGTAAATATTGATAAATGCTAATGTAAACTTAATGATGGGCAGTTTCTGATACATTAACGTTCCATTGGCATCAGTAGGTCAATATAATCCAAACTGTTTGAACTTCTTATAGTTTTTGTTACAATATTTTAGATGTCCGAAATAATGGATAGTCGAATAAGTTTCTCATCAACGTAACTTTTAATCATTTTGATAATGGTTCGGTTCTTCTACTCTTTCCCTTGTAATTGCGGCTCATATTCAAACAGTCTATTGAATACACAAGTAGTATGACAACCATGAGCCGCCAATGACGCTAATAATAAAATTGTGTATGAATAATCAATTGGATAAATTTTAGACAATACTAATCGATGGAATCGATACACACTTATTTGGAATATATTAAAATTGATATTACTACAATTTTAAACAAGTGTAAAAATTATTAGAAAAACGTATTGTCAATGGTATTAATCTAACTGCATTTGTTAAGCGCAATATTAATTTCTTGAATGCATAAATATCGTTTCCATGAGAGTACTTACGCAAAAGAGACCATATCCAAACAGGCGCACCTTCATCTTTGCGTTTTTGCACAAAAATGTACACCTTTTATCGAGACGAATAATTTGCTTTCCTGCGATGAATCGCGCAATAGACTGAAGGACCCCATGATTTCAAAAGCCATTTATACCTACGTGCAGTACAATGGCGTCGAAACGATAAACGTTTCATTTGAAGTATATGCTCAAATCTATTGTCTTGATCTGCGCCTATGTATCTTTCGTTGAGCCATTGGCACAGAATTACTCAATATAATTGCGAGGCGAAACACGTATCGTTGACCAGCGATTCTGGCCAGGTCATATAGCTAGGGACCATAAACAACAATTGAATTGTGAATTTAATAAGACACAGAGGTAGTCACGAAAAATTGTTCAAATTTTAATCCAATATTTCTTGTACTGGACGTATAGGCCTTTTACAATGCTTCTTGCAAGACTTCTTGCAAGTATAAGCACATACGTAATGTTGTATATTGCAATAATTATTCCTTACCTTCTTTATTGTACTATTTCAAGTTACGTGTTTTATGTGGTTTTATATTCAATTCAAACATTCCATGTAATAACATGGCAGAGTGTGATTAATCACTATAGGTCAACAAATACTAAGACACCTATTTTTGGACGATTATTAAATACGATTATGTACATTAGTAATTGTCCTGGGGGACTTATATATTTCTTAAGTACAACCTTTTTGCATTGGAAATAGGCATAGGTATCGGTGTTCGCGCGAATGTGCGAAACTTTTTTTTTTCTTTCTAGGAACTTGTACAGGTCATGAATAGTACCTAACAAAAGAAGAAAGTAGGTAATTGATTTTAGCAAGAGCGTTGAGTCAATGGATGAAATTATATCCAATTTAATATTGAGCTAAACATTCTTTTGAACGTCGACATTCTCGCAACCCTTCATAGTAGTGCCAATTAGATCTTTTCGTCGCACCTTTTTCCTTGTACTAATATGTAAAATATGTTTCGCAGTTCAGACACACTGTGGTTATGACTCAATAATTTTCTAACGCGCTTCTAAATTAGAGAGAAAAATGTTTGTCACGCAATCAATGCATAATTTTCCATCAGAATGTGACGCCATTTTTGATAGTGGTTAACATGATTGTTAAAATTGATTGCATATGTTTAATAAACCATAGGTTCAAATCTAACGATATGGTAAATATTTTCAATTTTCTTAAAAAACGATGACTGTGCTCAACATATTTAAATGAAAATTGCCATTTAAAGCAAATACAATTTGAGCTTAGCACTAATTTCAGTATTTTTAAGAGTAAATTAGATAGCCAGATCTTTCTTTGTCACGATATAAATAAGAGCAGTTACTGTTGCAAAAGTTTCCTTTTAGAAAAAGAAAGGCAACTGTTTCTAAAGGCTTGGGAAATTCTGTATTCTCTCAGAGAACTTGAAACTTCTCGTTAGAAGTAAAGTGCACTACGATGGCTGACTTTTACGTACGTTGGACAAATGTAAGACGTACCTGCACGAGTCAAATTCTGCACAGATAAGGATTTGAACTTTTCTAAAAACATTTATTAAGTACTCTATAATTTAATTGGCTCGCACATCAAATTGTGTGACATTATCAGTGCTACTCAATTAGGTCAAGTATAGAAAATTAAGCTGTTTTGTTGTCCCTATGTGTCACAAAACAAATAATATATCATACAATCAAGAAAATGTGAATTGACAAAGAAAACGTACGTTTCTCACAAGTGTGAGCACCATATATGCAAAATAAACCACATTCTTGTGTCAAGACCAGTGGTTGAAAATCGAAGCTTTAAGCGCATTAGTATTTTGAAAATCGTTACTAATCAATGTTCTCATATTGTTAATACTTGTTTAGAATTTTACTTGAGACTTTTCAATATAGTTCTACGTTTCCCAGAGCAAAGCATGTAATCTTAATTATGGCCAGTAAGATCATATACAATAACTTACAGGAAATCAAGGAGACATTTTTCAGGAAATTACATACCTTGAGAGTAAGTTACTGGTACAGAAAATTACTTTCGGCAAAGAGAGAGATTACCCGAACAAGCACATAGCGTTCCCAGGTGACCACCCATCGAAGTACTGACTGTATTTAACATTGCTTAACGTCGGTGATCGAACCAGAACCAGAACCATTCAAATTGTCAAATTTCAAGCTTTTATTTAGGTATGAATAAGCTATTACAAAAACAAAACAAGTATATATAGTATATATGCTATTCTTTGTACGTTTACTTGAATCACAGTGTTGATAGTCCCTGTTCTTTACAGAGAGTATCTATCATATTGTCTACGTTTTACGTACTGGAATTTATAAGTACGTAATACTTATAAAATAAGTGTTTACTATGCTATGGATATTGATATTCACTTGCGGTGTTTATCTACATTCAGGATTTTTGTAGGAAAAGTAATCTTTAAAAACCTGCCTGTAAGATTTGCGACAGCGTGTGATTACTGCTTGATCCCTACGCGTTTCATTGAACTTACAATGTACTGTATGAGAATTTGTGTTTATATATGTGTAACTGGCTGTTCTGTATATCTTTGAGAATGTAATTTGTAAGTAGGTTTCCAGTTAATTGTGTTTGGAAGAATCTTATTGCTAATTAATTCATGTATTCTAAAATGTACTCCATACTTGAACGCCGATGCAATTCTGCGACTCTCGCGTATCTCTCTTCATTGGCTATTAAACGGAGACATTTATTTTGCAGGCTTTGTAGTGGTATTAGATTTGTACGTACTGTGCCTCTCCAAACTGGCGCTGCGTAACAGGTAATAGATCTTAAGATCATTTTATAGATTTGTATCTTGTTATATTCAGACATCTTTTAATTTAGTTACAGCAAAGAATACAGGCTTTTAACAACTGCATAAGTGTTTCTCATTGTGTATTTTATTTGCTCTTTAAAAATAAGTTTTCTATCTAATATCACGCCTAGGCACTTAACTTCGTTTTTTATGCCTATGATCTGGTCATAACTTTTTAATGAATTAAAGATTTTTATATTATTACGTTTTTATTGTGAAACTTATTGTCTCTGTTTTTGTTATATTAATTGGTATTGCCCATTGTTTATAATAATTTTCCAATTCTGAGTAACAAGAATGTGTATAAATTACTGTATCATCTACATAGAGGGCGAGATGTGTTGTTTTGAAGGTAGGTATGTCACTTACGTAAACACTGAATAATATTGGTCGTAATATAGAGCCCTGCGGACTGTTGCTGTTATGACTCTTTTATCTGAGTTACGATTTATACTTACTTAATGATATCTACGTGTCATTTTAGAATGAATCAGCCTAACAATAGAGGGAGGATAATTATACTGTATTAGCGTATACAGTAATCAATGAATCCATACTTTATCAAATGCGTTTTCTATATCTAGTAGTACCATTACAGTAACGTTATGTTTGTTATAACTTTTAATTACACCATTCTTTATCCTTAGGGTTTATTGAACTGTGTTATGACGTGATCTGCAGCCAATTTGACGGTGTGCAATAATTTTGTTATTTTTTTATGTTCCTTAATAAACTCTCTGTAAAATTATTTTTTCTACAACTTTACTAAGGCAAGATAGGAGGCTGATTGGCCTATAGCTAGCTGTAGTACGTTCATTTGCTTGGTTTTAATATGGGTATGACCTTAGCTATTTTCCATTCGTTTGGGAAGTATTGTATCTTTATTATTACGTTCATTATAAATGTGAGTTATACCGGTGCTTTTCTACTAATATTTTTGATAATAATATTATAGATTGTATCCATCCCTGGAGCTTGATTTTAGTTCTTTTGATAATGTGATAAATGTAGCCTTGTCCTCAAGATTTCTATCCATTTTTTCAAGAAAATTAAGGATGTTTTCTATGACATCCTTTTATTCATAAGTATTATTAACCATATCCATGTTATGAACTGTTTTGAATTGTTGTGCCAACATCTCTGCCTTTTGTCTATTCGTGATTGAGTCAATGCTATTTCTCGTTAGTATGGGGATTGAATGATACTGCTTTTTGAGCATTTTGGTGATTTTCATTAGTATTATCGTGTACGTTTAGCTTCGAGATTTGTTGAGTCCATCTGTGGTTCATGTACTCATTTGTGTCTGTTCGTATTTGTTTAGTTTGTAGTGTGGAAATGCTTTTGAATTGTTTAAGTTTTGTTCTTTGCCATGTTCTCCTGTTTTTGTTTCTAGCTTTGATTAAGTCCAGAATCTTTTCTGGGAAGTTATTCTTGTGGATACTCTTTTTAGTTATTTTATTGGCTATTTTCTTCAGATACTTGTTGAGTGTACGTTTTTCTTCATCTATCTCTGTTTTGGTTGTTATTTTATTATTGATTTAAGTTTTGGTATCAATTTTCTGCCTAACTGCATTCCTATGAGTTGTTTTAAAGCCCAACACTTTTCATCTTGAATGAAAGTGTGACTTTTTGATTTTTCCTTGTTGTTAATTTTGTAATTCTAATTTCCCATGTGAGGTGTACAAAGCACATAATGAATAGATGCATTTGCAGGATAATCCCTACCGCAGTTTGCACAAGTGGCTGGTTCAGTTCTTGATTTAGTACAATCTTTTGTTCCGTGTTCTTTAGCTTATTGGTAGCAGGCTGGGGTTGCATAGCCCTTTGCTGTTGCAGTTTCTATTCCTAGCATCTGTGGCCATTGGGTTATTCTTCTCACAGTAGTGTGATATTGCGACAAATGTTTTGTGTAACACAGATGTTGTACTTTTGAATTGAGAAGTGTTAATTTTGTACTTCCACTCATGGTAATAGTGATCATCATCATCATCCTTCTTGTGCCTTTCATTTTATCAATGTTTAATACTGTCAAGTTCTTTTCTTGAAGTTCCTGCTTCACCTCTTTAAGGTCAGTATTTTTATGTAGACCTTTAATTACGTATGTTCTTTTTTTTCAAGGTTTGTTATATAGGTGTGAAATTGTATGTTTTCATCTGCCCACTTTGCTTTAAGGGCTTCATACATACTCTCAATGTGTTGTAAGATTTACTACTATCTTATTATCTAGGTACTTTATATAAAATTTGCCTTTCACTGTTGAGTTTAGCATTTGTAGGGAATCTTTGTGTTATGGTACACTACCATGTACAATGATTAGGGGTTATGGTTTTTTTCATATGATTTGTGTATTCACTTGTTTATCGTTTGTCCCTTCTGTATTCTTGTCTTCGCCCTTGATTTCGCCCGAACGGTTGAAGCGATTTTTGTATTGTACTGTATGCTTTTAGTAAATTCAATATTTCCTTTATTCATTATAACTTCAATTGTTTCACTTTTTCTTTTTCTTCGGTTTAGCCCTACGCTTTGAAAGTCATAATTATCTTCATCGTCTTTCTTGTTGAGGTTAGCGTCTTTGTTGGACGCTGTTATCGTGTCCGTGAATTCATTTTTCATTTACGATGTTCCTTCTATTTATGATATTACAGGTAACCCTCCCATATCTAATAACTCTATAGGTAGATAGGTTCCTAGAAAATGCCGTGTTGTGCGAAACCGTGTTGTATGAGACCCGGAGTTAATACGAAAAGGGGGGTTACGTTCCAAAATCTTATAAAAAACAGATCTTTTGTCGTGTTTCCATATAAGCAATTTAGTTTTTAATAAAAATACAAATGTGTGTAACACAAAACTAAGAAAAGACCAAAAATATTAACCCTGACTGTTGCTTTATTTGAATTAAAACTTTCCAATATGATATACTCTTTCTTTTTTTAAAAGACGATCCAAGACATTTCTTTACTGCTAAAGAAATAAATATCTGCTTAAACGTTGTTTTTTTATTTCTAAGCAAACATAGCTTGGGACATAAACTGACTTTCCAAAAATGAGTCTTAAAGACGAAATTATGCCTTAAATATATCGCGGCTGGACGCAGACTCTTGAAGTACAATGTCGTAGTAAGAGTTTTGCAATTTTCTTATCATATTAGAGGAAAACCGTGTTATAGGATGCCGTGTTGTAGGAGGGTTTCCACAATTTATGAATCGTGTTATAGGATGTCGTGTTATAGGAGGACTACCTGTACTCATTGTAAAGTAAATTTTGAACTTTAGTTTCTTAGTTGTTTTGTTATATGTATGGTAAAATACATATATATATATATATGCTCGAGTTTAGGTTTGGCACTGACATTCGGTTCTTTCGGGGCGAGGATCGGACAAGAACTGGAACTAGAACCGGTATTAATCGATATGATTTGATCGTTGATGTATAAGTTGAAGTGGTTATTCTTAAAAAATACTGTTATCATTTTTTTCAATATTATACAGTTACAATTTAATATTGTATATAAATACGTGCCTTTCATGTCGGATTTCTTTAATCTCAAATCACTTCTTGTAATGCTCAAAACCGACAAATATTTTTCCGTTCTTATATCATCAGTTAGTTTGTGAAAGATGTATTGTGACGATATATTTTTTTTCATGTCATTATTGTTCGGGGTTTGGTAATGCGTTTGTACGAGATACATATAAGCAAGATAGATCTTGATGTGGCGGTTAAGAAGAACTTCTCTGTATTTAATTTGCTCGTATTAAATACAATATGGCTAGTATGAAAAAATGTTCTTTGTTGATGTTCTTACTTACAGAATGGAAAAGCATATTTTATCACATACACACAACATTAAACCTTATAGTTAAAATTACCTGATGTGTCTCGATGGACGGTGCATCGTTTCCGAACTAGATGCGAATTTAGCGCTTCTAAAGCAAGATTATTCACTATCTGAGCTACCATATCGTTGCGTCCCATACTTTGGGTAACCATTTTGAACACGAGACGGTCATAAAAAATGTTAGAATTAATGAGTATCTAGGCAAATAAAAGTCAATAACACTTTAGCTAGTTTAATTGTAGTCTGACACAAAATTTTCTAATACAGTTGAGTATTTTCTTAACTTATAAATTACATGAATTAATGAATTAAATCTTCGGCGCATTTCGCTTAACAGTAATATTTGCGTCTACCCACGGCAAAACAGTGTCCCACAAAATGTCAGTTTTCGAAAAGCACGCTGCAAGGCACCTAATCAGAAGGCAGTGCTCGAAAGTAGGCTTAACAAAAAGAAAGCACATAGTACCAAAACACTTAGTACAGCTACAGTCGGGAGTTACACGTCTCCGGCTAAAAGTTACCGCGCATCTCTCCATTAACCAAAAATTCCTTCGTGTTTTCCCTATAGGTATTCTCCGATTTTAGGCCAACAGTATCTACGTCACAACCTTAGATCATCTAAAGGAAGCTGACAAGGCGCGTCATTTCGCCCGAGCCCGTCAAATTCGATCCATACACGCCAATTCGCTTCAAGTGTCGGTCAAAGGTCACATCGTACGTTAGATCATACGTACGGCCATACGTGAGGCCATACGGTCCGCTAGGCAAACATCGGTGAGTTAGGAAACGTAGCGCAAGGGCAACAGTCTCTTGCAGTCTTTGCTGAGGCTGGTCGAGGTGTCGTCCAAATCGCGAATGGCAGCGGTCGTGTTCACCTTAGCGTCGTCCCTCGTAAGTTCACCGCGCTCCAAAATTCTCGTCAGCAAGACCCTCAATTGCGGACCAACGCCACCCTCAGCTGACGACTCGAGCGTCTTCAGCACCTCGTCCGAGTATCCTGCGTACTTGCCGAAGCCCTGCTTTCGCGCGTCCTTGCTCAGAGAGTCATAGAGCGTCGCCAGCTGCTCGAGGGACGCACTAAGCGGCACTTTGGCACGTTTTAAGTAGTTGGTTAAGCTCGGCCTTGGCACTTGCGCCACTTTTTCCCCGAGGAGGGTGAACCTGCAAGAAGACGTCGTTAGGACAGAATGTGCCAATAAGGAGAATAGCTCTTGCGCTCTCTCTCGTGTCGTTTCCTCCAATCGGCCGCAGCGGGAGGGAATACGATATTTCACGCGCGAGTTTTGAACCAGACATTGAAAGTGTCTTATCGATATTCAAGGATACCTGAGAAAGGTAGAGGATTCAAGAATCATTAAGATGGTATTCTTGAAAATTCTTCTGTGTTTGAATAAAATTCCATTACGTTATTGTTGCCTGTATTATATGTTGTCCAGGATACTATTGTCGTTCCGTTGAGACCGGTGGATAATTTAGTATTTATTGAGTTGGTTTTGTTTAACGCGTCTAACATTTTATAACTTATTATGCATGTTAATTTGACATTAAGAATGTTTTTACCAGAAACGGTAAAAGAGACGTTCATACTGGTAAGTGTAATGTATGAAGTTGTTACGTTGTAAGATTTAAGTTGCATGGTGCGGCATTTGATTCCGTACATAGGACGAAGGTGGTGGAGGCGATGAGGGAGAGGGTGGTGAGGTCGGGGTTGGTGGAAAGAACAAGGTCGATGCTAGGAGGAATGAAGTGTAGAATGAGGGGTTGAGGAGAGGGAGACACGGGGAAAGTATTTTGGTTAGGGAAAGGGTTGAGGCAAGGATGCTCTCTGAGCCCAACACTTTTTAACACTCTGATGGCGGACCTGGAAGAAGAAATGAGAAGAGAAAGTGGGGTGGGGTGAGCCTAGGAGTAAGAAGGATGTATTCCCCGGCGTACGCGGACGACGTGGTGCTGATGGCGGAAGAGGAAGATGGGATCAAGGCAATGATCAGAATGTTGGAGAGGTATTTGGAAAGGGAAGGGCTGGACCTGAACACGGGAAGACGAAGGTAGTGAGGTTTAGGAAGGTGGAGGTGGAGAGGGGAGAAACTAGAGAATGTGGGCAAGTTAAAATACCTGGGGTACGTAGTACAAAAGAACGGAGAGCAGGAGGAGCAAGTGAGAGAGGCGGAAGTTTGGAGATGAATAGAGAAGAGGGGGGCAGAGGGGATACAGGAACGGTTCTTAACGCTTTCGGTCACGAATTATTATTCTTTTATCTAAAAATCCCATTTCTTGTTTATTAAATATTTAGCCCTTTTTTAACCATTCGGCATCATCGGCATAATTCTACCTCCCCCTCATCACGTGTAACCACATGTCGTCAAATGACGACATCGTGACTCGGAAACATAAGGAATCAAGACTTGAAATAAGGCGGTGAAAAATACATTTATTTTAAGAATGGAACTCTACAAAACAGTTTTTGTTTTTTGTTAGACATAGGTGAACTCTGCACTTGCTGCACATGATCCCAGAGGATCCTTTGCAGTTTTCATTTTTTCATCTAGTTGCAGATTGTTTGTCGTCGTGTAAAGGCCAATGTCCTATCCGGTCACTTCTAACATTTTTGATTAGTATTTGATGTAAGAAAAACTGTACTGTCCTATGGGGAAGGGTAATTGCGTTGCAGGGAGATGTGAGGTTCATTGTGAGGAGATTACGACGCAATAAGGATCGGTGAAAAGTGATTAATATATGAAAGCGTATCAGGTCGAAGGGACGGGACTGTTGCATTGAGGTAAGAAGCGGGATGAATAGGAAAATATGATCTGCGCGCAACACTCTATGACCGCGAGTCACGATGTCGTCGTTTGACGATACGTGATTCCGAAAAATCCTCAGAGCGTCGCTATTGAAAAAATCGATAATTTTACACGTTGAGCGTATACAGCGGACCCTGATTTATAACTATGATTTGACTTACAGCATTTGGAACGGATTATTTGTTCACCAATTGAAAATCATACTTGGCCGTGTTTCGCACGTTACTGAAACTGTCGAGAACGGTCAACTATTTAAGGATATATTTTTGTTTACGTGCGTCAAATAACAGTGTTGCCAATGATATCCTTATACATGTTTAATAATTAGACCCAGACAATTTAATTGCTGGTTTTTTTCAAAACTTAGGAACGCTAGGGGGTAGAAAGTCATGTCGTCAATTGACGACACTGTGACCGAAAGGGTTAAGGTGGACGCTGGGGGGGGGGTAGAATGGACGACACCTAGATACAAACTGAGGGAGGAAACAAAGAGAGAGTTACTGAGGGTGATAGCGGGAAGAAGAGCATGGCGGTTTGAAGGGAGGTTGAGAGAGGGGAGAGGAGGGGGATAGCGAGCAGGTGCTGGGAGGAGATGAAGGAGAGGTGGGAGGAAGCGAGGGTAAGAGGAAGTTTGGAGCAGGAGAGTGCGAATTCAAGGAGGGAAGGGGGGTTGGGATGGGGCAAGGACAGGGCATATTAGGAAATGGAAAAAAGGGTAGGGAAAACCAGGAGAAGGAGAGAGAGGAAAAAATAAAAGAAGAAAGATACAACGAATGGTACGGGGGGATAAGGAAAGAGAGAAGACCGAAGTATCTAGAGGACAAGAAATGATCGGATGGGAGGAAGAAGCGGCTGGCGAGATTTAGAATGGAGAACGAGCAAAGGAGGGAACAGTACTGGAGAGGGGATGCAGAATATGTGGGACATGCAGCATTGGCCAGGATCAATCTCGACCGCCTGCTGAAGTAACACGCGCGTGGCGATGTCGCCGTCAAGCTAAGGCGTTCCGGGCTAGGTCAAACATCTTTGCCGATAGTACCACGGAATCGGGCCGTAGGGTAGCGGAAGCAATCCTCCCCGTCTTTGATTTGTGGATGGGTGGAAATAAGGGAGCGCTATCTTTCCGGGTAACACAGATCATGACCGGTCATGGTTTGTTTGGTAACTACCTCTATCGGATAGGCAAAGAGCCATCGGAGGAGTGCCTAGAGTGTGACTGCACCCTCGAAGACTCAAAGCATGTGCTTGTCCCCTGTCCGGCTTCGGAGGAGCAGCGCGCAACGCTACGCGGGGAAATCGGGCAGGACATCTCTCTGCCGACCATTGTTGCTGCAATGACATCGCGGAGAGTTGGCTGGGATGCTTTCGCGTCTTTTTGCAAGGATGTGATGTCCAGAAAGGAGGAGGCGGAAAGAGAAAGGGTTAGAGACCCTCTCTCGGCACGCAGCATCTTGAACCGGAGTAGGAATAATTCGCGATTCGCGGGATGGGCGCGGCGGCCGCCGTAGCAAGCAGTAACCGCGTCGCGTTATCAATAAGCTGTGTGTTCTGCTGCGTCACGGGATGGACTATGCGGGTCTGCCATGTGACGAGGGAGAGATGTATGCACGATTATTGTATAAATAATAGCGTGAAAGAGTGTAAGAGCGCGTTACTACCGGGTAAGCGCCCAGCGTCGTGATGCCATTGCGCTCATTGTCAGCGACGTTTCGACGCCATAATGGCGGAGGAAAGGAGCGGAGGCTCCTGAAATCAACGCACACGTCAGTACGGTGAATAAAGTGGAACATGCGCACCCCGTGTTTCGCGGTATGATTTATCCGTTATCCATATATACCATAGTATGCTCGTCGGTCCAAGACCTCCCTACCTTAGGGGAGTCATCTATTGCCTTAATTTGCTAACACGCCAACTCCTTCTACGGGGACGGCGATTGGGCAAGATATCGTCAGCCTGAGCTTCGACTTTCCTACCCACCGATCTCCCTGAGTCCATTTTCTATCATTTTCCCCATCAGCGGTGGCTCTCCCCGCAATGCATCAGGAAGCCACGTCTTCCGAGTGCATGGTGCGGAGACTAACCGCACATCACCCCCTCTTGCTCACTGATGATTCGGGCGCGGTCTTTTTTTCTTCGTTTTTTCCGCGCCCCGGGTGAGGGCTGCTGCGGGCCAATGCTAACCTGAGATATCGTGCCAGCCCTTACCACCCAGTAGAGAGTACCGGTGGTGGTTTAGTCAGTGAAACCTGACACAACCAGCAGATCGCCCCCGTTTCTGTTGGTGTCTTTTCCAAGATTCCCCATCGAAAAAAAAAGGATATGTGGGACAGAGGAGGAATCGTGGGACAATATGCGAGAAAGACGCGAAGGATGGGGGCAGAGACAGGAAAAAGTTGGGAGATGGAAAGAGAGGATAAAGGAGACACTCGGGGGGGGGGGGGGGTCAATAAAGAAGATAGAAAAAGGGAGAGATTAGGCTAAGTTAGATTATGTGGATTAAGAAAAATGTAAAGAAGGAGGAAAGGAAAGACAATGTAGGCATGCAATCCGACAAGGAGTCAATAAAAATAATACATACATACGTATATTTAAATTGCATGGTGGTATAGATTTTAATAAAAAAAAATATTAATTTCTTTGAAAACCTTTAAATGTTAATTTGCACTTGAAAGTGTTAACAAAGTATTAAAGTAAATATTGGTGAACTATTCTTTAACAAGAAGACGTCCTGAATAAAAGCAAAAAACGAACAATTCTAAATGTATCATTGCATAAATAGCATTGAAAATTACGTGTTGACTCTGGAACGAAGTGTATAATATATTACACATGAAGATTAAATTATCAATTTAGTAATACACATTAGTTCTCTTATATATCTGTATGCAGGTAGCGTAAAGGTCATTATTATTCATGTGCTGGTAGAATTACTTTGGAACGTGTACTGTGAGTGTTTCATTCTTGGCCAAAGGACATTCAAAATGTACAATAATTAACAGGACTGTTATATTTCATTTCGAAGCCTAGGAACGCTGTTGTGACGATTTTTTATCATTTTTATAAAACCTTGCACTGATGTTTCAGGATGTCAAGAAATGATTGAATAGAGAAAATTGCAAAGGTAAGGCCGGTGCTTTATCAACATTCTATACTTGTAAATAAATCTTCCGAAGTTTTGGAAAGCTCATAAAAAGAATGGAAGGAAAAATATTATTTTTTCGCAGTGGTTTAATTTGTAATGGCATTTCCATTTAATTTACTTCGACCTTGTCGCCCGTAACAATTATACAGAGTGCTATGTAACTCGGTACCGGTATTAAACGGTTACTGAGAACAATCCTTACCTATCACTGTCTTAATAGACGAATTGCTTTGCCGCGCGCCTAGTTTGACTGATTACAGAACAAGTTCTAGTTTTGTCCATGGGTTTGATGTAAAATAAATATTTCTTGCAATATTGAAAATGTCACAAAAACCAACAGTTAAGGTAGTACCACCACATTTGCAACATTGGCAGAAATCTTCAAAAATTAGAGTGTAAGTAGTTAAATGCATAACACACACGATGTTAAAACTTGGTGACGTTTGACCACACCAAACATGAGATAATTGCAATTAAAAGTGACATGTTTTGTACATACAGCATAGGAAAAGCGTGGGAAAATGATATATTTTCTATTTTTTTGCATTGAAGGACTTGGGCCATCTTGATGAAAAACTAATATTTGTTAGAGTAATATATTTGGAATATCTTACAAAAAAAATGGGGTACGTGTCGAGTAAAAGAGGAAAAGGAGATGTGAAATAGGAGTGAGGGAGAAAGGGAGGGCGAAAGAACGGTGTGGGGTGGAGGAAAAGGAGAGGGTGTTGTGGAAGCGTGGGCGGAACGGGAAAGGTGGAGAAGAAGAAGCGGACGAGGGAAGACGAGGTTAGGAGGAAACGTGCACGGAAGAGGTACGGAGGAAGCGACGCCTGGAGGAAAGTTAAAAGCAGAGAGAGAGAGTCGGTAAGGAAGGGAGAAGAAGACAGGGTAAAACAGAGAGAGTGAGGGAGATGGGGAGGACAAAAAAAGGAAAGGAGGAAAAATTGGAGGAGTTATGGAGAAGGAGGGAAAGGAATGGAGGGAAGTGCGGGGGACGAGAGGAGGCGGAAATATGGAAAGCAGAGAAGGGGGAGAAGATGTCACATAGGGAGCAGGAGGAAGAGAATGGAACAAGACGGACTGGAGAAGGAAGAGGAAGCAGAAGGGGCTAAGGAGATGAAGAAAAAATATGGTGAAATGGCAGAGGCGATAAGGAGGTGGGTGTGGAAGAGGACGGAGAAAGGATTAGAGTGTATGGTGGAGTTGCTAGATGAGACGTTGAGGGAGTATATGAAGGGGATAGTGGACCAGGTAGGAAGATTGGAGAGGGAGACCAAGGAGATGAGAGAAAAAATGGAGGGGGAGAGGAAAGAGAGAGAGAGGTTGGAGGATAGGATAAGGAGAATGGAAGAGGGAACGAGGAAGCTGGAGACAGAAGAGAAGAAAGGAGAGGAAAGGATGGAGGAGAGGACAGAGCGAGATAAAAAAGGAAGTAGAAAGCAGGAGAAAGGGGAGAAGAAAGGAGAAAGGAGGCTGGAAGAAGAGAGGAACAAGAAGGGGAGGATGGAGGAGGTAGGAAGAATAGAGCGGGAGGTCAAGGAGATGAGTGAAAAACTAGAGAGAGGAAGGGAAGAGAGAGGGAGGATGGAAGAGAGGATAAGGAGAATTGAAGAGAGAGCGGGGAGGATGGAGACGGAGGAGAAGAAGGGTGAGGGGAGAATGGAGGAGAGGATAGAGCGAGGAGCAGAAAGAGGGGGCAAGCTGGAGTGTGGAGAGAAGAAAGGGGAGAGGAAGGTGGAAGAAGAGAGGAACAAGAGATTGAGGAAGATAGAAGTCTGGAAGGAGCAGAAGGAAAGAGAAAGCAGAAGGAGGAATATGATTGTGAAGGGGTTGAGGAGAGGAGCAGAGAGGAGGAGAGAGGAGGTAAGGGAGTTAATGAGAGAATTGGGAGTGGAAGGGGAGGTGGAGGTAATAAGGGAATTGGGAGGAAGAGGAAGGGAAGGGGGAGATGAAAGGGGAATGGTGGTGGTAAAGATGAAGAATGTGGCGGGTAAGGAAGAAGTGATAAAGAGAAGATGGAAAGTGAGGGGGAGAGGAGTAAGGATAGAGGAGGATCATACATGGGAAGAAAGGTGGATGAGGTGGAGGGTAGTGGAAAAGGTGTGGGAGGAAAGGAGGAAGGGGAAGAGGGTATGGATGGAAGAGGGAAGGATCAAGATAGAGGGGACATGGTGGAGGTGGGAGGAAGAGAGGAGGGAGTGGCGGGAGGAGGAAAGGGGTGATAAGGGGGAGAGGAGGGAGGAGAAGAAAGGGCCTGGGGAGAGAGAGGATTAGGGGGAGGGACGGAGGAGGGGGCGGGGTGAGGGGAGGGAGCGAACAGCGGGAAGAAAGGAAGCAGAGGAAGAAAGGCAGGCAGAGGGGAAAGGGCAGTCTGAGGAGAGCGGAGGAGAAGGGGACGCAGGTGCAGGATTGTGTTTTGTAAAGTATTTTGTAAATTGTATTGTATAGGCATGTGTAAGATTGTGTTTTGGTTGTAAGGTGTAAAGTCGCAAACCCGACAGGGAAGCGAGAATAAAGACTACTACTACTACTACAAAAAAATGGAAATTGTTTACCACGTAGTTTTAATGAAACATTAGAAAGAATAACATAGTTAGACGATTATTTTTTGTGGAGGGGATATCAATGAAGTCGCGTAGAAATGATGCGGCAACGATGCATTGTCGACGCTGCGCAAGAGTGTGTGTCATGGAGACTACAATAACAGGAGTACGAACGCCATGTTAGAGAAATATTCCAGATTTTAATACAGCAATGAAAGTTAATCCAGCAGAGGGCGCTAGTATCGACAGTTACTGATAAATATAGATATACGAAGTACACAGAAGGTAAAGGTCACCGGTAGTAATGTAAACAAAGCTTATACTAACCTGACTGACTCAAAAACTGCTATCTGTACGAATTTTCAGATTATAAAGCTAGTGACATTCCTATCTCGTTCGTACTCCTTATAATCTAGTCTCCATGGTGTGTGTCTTCTCGTTGCCGGCCACGTTAACAACCGAAAAAAAATATGCAACGTTGTTACATTTCCACACAGAATAATATTTCATAGTATGTGTGTATTCGTATAGAGAATATAATAGTGTAAGAGGTACAATCTCGTAAAAAAAACGCAGGCTATAGACTGAATCTGCCGATATATACATATAATGTGGGTACTGAGTCAAAACTTTTTACCTGGATTGTCGCGGAGGTACTGCCTTAAGCGATAATTAACTATAATAGTCACTCAGTATGATCGTTATCACCTCTACAACAACACACCAAACTTTCTTTATTGATATTCACACCGCCTATCCAAAGGACGAATATTACCAATCCATAGATCGTATGCATCCCCGCACTCGGGTAATATTGAAACAAACGACGTCACTTTACCTCGTACCGGGTGGCATCGATCACGATGTCAGTGGCTCGATGTATTAGCTAGAGCCGAGGAAGCTGCGACAGATGTCGCCTAATCACCCGGTCCACTTACCTCGTCTCGTCCTCCTCGTCTTCGAGGATCTCCATTTTCTCCACGGATACGCCGGAAGAGCTCTTCGATTCCCCGTTATCGCCGACATCCTCGAGTATCACCGACGGCGTCGTCTTGACGATCTCGTAAATTTCCTCCACCACGCTATCGATAGTTGGCTTCTTTTTCTGCCCAGGGTCAGTGACTTCCGCATCGCCGGCTTCCAACTCAAGGACGGCGAGCGTACTGCATGTTGCGTCCGCGCGATCATCCAGGATTACCCCGTTGATTTTCGGCACTTTGACCGTTGACAATGTTCCAGGCTCGATCTCCTGATTCTCCTCAGGGAGCTCGTGATTCATTTCTCGCGTGCCGTGGACGGACTCGGGCGTTTCGTAATTTGCTTCTGGCGTCGCATAATTTGCCTCGGGCGTCTCCTCGCTCTCTTCCGCCGCTTCGTGATGGTCATTTTGTTGGCTCCCTGCGTTCATCTTCGTGATGGTCTCCACAAATCGGCCGGTCGTCGCTAATTTTTCAGCGATTTCGGGCGCTTGACTCGCTGCTTGGACAATGATATTTGTCTCTTTGCTTAGAGAAACGGTATGGTTCGGTTCCATAGATGTTACAGCGGTGGCCAATGTGCTGGTCGGCTTCGACGTAGTTGCCTGGGAAGTCTGTTCTGCGGTAGTTTCGATCGTGGATGCACTGACCGATGAATTTCTTCTCTGGACAGATAAAGTTTCCTGTGCGGCTTCTTCGACTTGCAGAACTTTCAGTTGTTCGACGGCGTGGAAGATTACCTAATGCAGTGACACAGTAATAAATCCTTTCGTGCATGTTTATGTTGATTACCGAGAAAAATCAAATACCTCGTGTAGAGCCTAATGAATACAGTGATTAATTCACTGATTGGAAAACATTTAAAAAATCAAATGTTTATTAAGGTATAACTGGTCATTTTAATATATGAGACTGACTTTTGATGATTTATTTGCATATTTTTTGTGCATTAGCAAACCCATTATTTTCTATTGAATTAAATTCCAGTTGGTCTTATAAGAGAGGCGGACTTGGTTGACGTAAGTTATAAGGTACTTTATCTAAATAATATTAATCGATGTTGGCAATGTTTCCGTTAGATTTGTGCTATATATTCATGAACGATTTAATCCGTTTATGCGAAAGAAAAATGTATGCACTACAATAGTAACCTTATTTGTAGCATATCACGTGGCTCTTGACGTAGTGACACATCGATCGTTGAACTGTGGAAAGTTCGTGTCAGAGTATTATACTTTATATTCCAATTTATCCGACATATGAAGTACGTAAAAATATTATTGCTCTCTGAATCTATTTTCGATGTGTTACCACACAAGTACATATTCGATACGTTTTTGTATCTGTATAAAACATGCTTTACAATAACTATGACGTGATATATAATAAATGATATCTGCCAATTTCTTATAGGGACGTCAAAGACTTTTTTCATGCAATTGTTTTGAGATAAATATTGTCACAAGCGACACATCAACGACAAATATTTCATATTTTCAAATCACACTTATCCATGATAAGCACAGTATTATTACATAATGGTACCGCACAGAACAATATTTGTGTGCATAGGTATACGGTCATTATTCAGAAGCAAGGAGAACATAATGCGGTCACGCAGAACCTTTCGATTTATGAGGGAAACAGCTCGGAAGCGATGTTTCATGAGAGACAAAGAAGCTTTGTGGGAAAAAAGATCAAATGCCTATGACCTATGACCATGTAGACTTTTCTCTCTGCTTTTGTCCCCAATGTCAAAAGTTTGAGAGAGTTTTACATAGCACAAAATTTGCCCTGTACATACAGTGCGCTGCCAACAGCGTTAGTTGCAATGTTTGCAGGTGCAGCAACGGAAATAGTTGTTAACACACCAGCAACTCACGGCACCGCGAGCGTATTGTCAGAGACTTCGAGAGCAAACTGTCCTTACCTGCATGGCTGCGGGTAAATAAGAGTCCGAGTAAGTAGGCGTCGAAAAGGCTGGTGGCTTCCTAACGATGCCGGCCATAGTCTAAAACGCAAAGAATTTTAATGAACATCTACAAGGAAACACGCAACAAATTCGTAACCCTCGCGTCACGCAATGCGGGCCTGCGTTACGTGAAACAATTTCGTGCTCGCTATTTTATGATCCCTGATTTAATGCAAGGTTTTGCAATGAAGAAGGCAATGGGATTGCGACATGCCCGCAAATTGCGAAATACGTTGATATGGCCGATGTAAATTGGAAAGGGCATAGATGAATAAGACAGTCAAAAGTGCCCCCAAACCAATTGAAATTCTGAATGCGCCATTCGATAGCTTATGAAAAAAGAAACATTTTTGTGAAATTTCAACTTTGTATCTCGAACGTGGGGGGGCGGGGGAGGGTAAAATGTACTGTTCGCTTCCCCCACTAAATTTTCGGAATCTATTGGATAAAAAAAAATCGAAAAAAAATCAGAGATACATCTGGTGATGGTGCGCACATTTTAGATTTTTTTTCAGATTTTTATATAAAAAATCCAACTGGAAAAAAAATAAAAACCAAAGTATGAATCATAAAAACATTAATTTGACACTGAAGGAGATCCAGATCAGTGATGCCGCTTTTTCCTGTGATGTAATATTAGAATTAACGTTTCTCTGATTTTTTTCATAATTTTTGATTCGGTGCCACGGTGTTGTAAAAATCAAAAACCGCGTCTCTGGTCAGTTTTTGCCTGTTAGAACACCGTATGAGGTAACTTTAGTTTCCTTTTTGTCACATTACTATTTCGTAGGATATTTAATGTTATTGAATATATTGAACAGTCGTAAGAGTGCAAAAAAACAAAATAAATGGAAAAAGTCGATATTACAGTGTAGCATTATATGCTAAAAGATTGAAAATCAACTCAAGAACGTCGCTAGCGCAACGACCAGGTGTCAGTCTTTTGAGTCGGAGGCATATCGGGATAATTAGGATAGGACTAGGTTAAGCTAATTTAGCAGGAACTACAGTATAAATCTACAAAGTATTAAGTACAATCTAGGTATAAGTGTTATATGTGTGTTTATTTATTTAGATATATATATTTCTTATACAAGGATGTACATAACTAGGAAATAATGAATGACCCTTTTTCTTCTTTCTTCTTCTTCTTGAGTCGGATGAAACTTTTTGTCTGGGTTCGAATCCTGTTAGATCCATTCTTTTTTTTTTCATCATTTTTTTCCTTTCTCTGTGCAACAATAATAATTAACATTTACTGTCAGACGTTATCATAACATTTTTATCAACTTACATTTAAGAATTGTAAGCACACTAAATTAAGCGGGTCTACTAAACCACTACGCCAAAATACAATGTTGCGTTGAAATAACGGTCAGAAACGTTTTTCGACAAGGCACGTGCACGTATATTACACATTAAAATGTTGATAAAAATATTATGAAAACATCTGACAGTAAATGTTAATTATTGTTGCACAGAGAAAGGAAAAAAATTATGAAAAAAAAGAATGGACCTAACAGGATTCGAACCCAGACAAAAAGTTTCCTCCGACTAAAAAGACTTTTGTTTTTTAAACATTACAATTTTTATACATAACAAATATGAGCGGGTCATACATATACTTATACAGGGTGAGCCAGAATTCGAGGGAAAAAAATTGAGGGGTGGTAGAACAACGTGGCGGCGAACGTGTTAAAGAATTATCACAAGAACGAGAGCAGATATTTCACAAAACGCTTTTTTAACAGTAATATTATTGATTTATATGATCAAGTTTAAAAGTAAAAAAAAAAGTTTAAGGGTAACACGCTAACTGCTTTGCGTGTTTTTTTTATTTTTCGGCATATAAGTCAATAATATTAGTGTTAATAAAGTGTTTTGTGAAATATCTGCTCTCATTCTTGTGATAATTCTTTAACACGTCGCCGCCAGGTCAGTCAGCGCGTTAAATGTGATGGTGCAAAAATGCCCTGTAACTTTTTATCTGTTGAGTTGCGACCCATATATTATTTGACAAAAAGTGCTTGTATTCATGTGTTCTACCACCCCTCAATTTTTTTCCCTCGAATTCTGGCTCACCCTGTATATAAAGAATTGCACTCTTATGTCTAGTTTACTGTAGCACCTACTCCTAAGAATTAATCTACTTTTTCAAACTATGAATGTTCCTATACATATTTCGCGTGTACATAAGGTACCATAATACAGGTAGGTATTTAAGTACAATATTAAATTGTAACTGTATAATATTGAAAAAAATGATAACAGTATTTTTTAAGAATAACCACTTCAACTTATACATCAACGATCAAATCATATCGATTAATACCGGTTCTAGTTCCAGTTCTTGTCCGATCCTCGCCCCGAAAGAACCGAATGTCAGTGCCAAACCTAAACTCGAGCATATATATGTATTTTACCATACATATAACAAAACAACTAAGAAACTAAAGTTCAACATTTACTTTACAATGAGTACAGGTAGTCCTCCTATAACACGACATCCTATAACAGGGTTTCGCTATAACACGATTGAATAATTGTGGAAACCCTCCTACAACACGGCATCCTATAATACGGTTTTCCTTTAATATGATAAGAAAATTGCAAAAATCTTAGTACGACATTATACTTCAAGAGTCTGCGTCCAGCCGCGATATGTTTAAGGTATAATTTCGTCTTTACGACTCATTTTTGGAAAGTCAATTTATGTCCCAAGCTATGTTTGCTTAGAGATAAAAAACAACGTTTAAGCAGATATTTATTTCTTTAGCAGTAAAGACATGTCTTGGATCGCCTTTTAAAAAGAGAAAGAGTGTATCATATTGGAAAGTCTTAATTCGAATAAAGCAACAGTCAGGGTTAATATTTTTGGTCTTTTCTTACTTCTGTGTTACACACATTTGACATTTTTATTAAAAACTAAATTTCTTACATGGAAACACGACAAAAGATGTTTTTTTAGAAGAGACTGTTTTTTTATAAGATTTTGGAACGTAACGCCCCTTTTCGTATTAACTCCGGGTCTCATACAATACGGTTTCGCACAACGCGACGTTTTCTAGGAACCTATCTACCGTGTTATGGGAGGGTTACCTGTATTGTTTTTAGGAGCTTACTTATACTGCAGTTTTTTAAGTTTCGATGTGCGCTAAATTATTTTGATTTCAGCGTAGGAAAATACTATATAAAAACCTACTCAGTCACTTATTGATATCACAGTGTCTACTTACGTCTAGGTAGTTATTTAAATTATATGCTCTAAAAAGACTTACATCTTGTCGTTGCGCTAGCGTCGTTCTTGACTTGATCTTCAAACTTTTAGCATATAATGCTACACTGTAACATCGACTTTTTCCATTTATTTAGTTTTTTGCACTCTTACGACTGTCCAATGTACTCAATAACATTAAATATCTTACGAAATAGTAATGTGGCAATAAGGAAACCAAAGTTTACCTCATACGGTGTTCTGACAGGCAAAAACTGACCAGAGACGCGGTTTTTGATTTTTCCGACACCATGGTACCAAATCAAAATTATGAAAAAAAATCAGGGAGACGTTAATTCTAATATTACATTCCAGGAAAAAGCGGCATCAGTGATCTGGAACTCCTTCAGTATCAAATTAATGTTTTTGTGACTCATATTTTGGTTTTCATTGTTTTCCGGTTGGGGTTTCTATATAAAAATCTGAAAAAAAATCCAAAATGTGCACACCATCACCATATGTCTCTGATGTTTTTCAATTTTCTTTATTCAATAGATTCCGAGAAAATGGTGGGAGAAGCGAACACTACATTTTACCCTCCCCCGCCCCCCACGCTCGAGATACAAAGTTGAAAATTCACAAAAATGTTTCTTTTTTCATAAGCTATCGAATGGCTCATTCAGAATTTCAATTGGTTTGGGGGCACATTTCACTGTCTTATTCATCTATGCCTTTTGTCAGAAATAAATGCTATTTTTTGATACGATCCGAACGTACCCTGCACTAAATGAATCGTCCACGCCGGTTGAAATCACATTACAGAGTCACAGGTTCCGCGCGTTCCAACTTGTCAAATTCAATTAAGGCTGTCAAAGTTTTTCAATACTTACCCCGTGAAGAAACAATATCGAGAGGACCGCACGTGCTGCATTCATGATGAATTAATTTCTTGAACCGGCGTACGAATTTGCCATGCAAATTTCTTCACGACGTCGGTGTGCAAGTGACCCGCGTCATAAAGTTCGACTTTCCTAAAATTGGAGCGATTAGCACTTTAAGGTCGCGCGCGCAAATTGAAGTGCGTTCGCTTGTCTATTCGCGGTTCGTCGATTTACCTCTGATCTCAAGGTTTGCGAGCGACTGCTGAAACGAGACTGGTCTTGAAAAGTCTCGTAACGGTTCCAGGTCCTCCTCGTAGCCGTTGTCGTCGCCGTTGTCGTAGTCATCGCACACCTACATTCTACTTCGATCGCATTTACAAACGCAGTAACCTGCGGGATTGTTAATTGCGTGCCAAGCGTGTGGAAGCGCGTAACAGTGGGAGAAAGACGGAGACTGACATGTAGAAAGAGAAAGACTGATGGAGAGTAAGCACGGGAGAGGATAAGACAGATAGATAGGGGGGGGGGGGGGAGAAAGAGTCAGAGAAAGAGAAAAAAAGAGAGAGGAAAGACAGACAAGGACAAAGAGAGAAAGAAAGAAGGCGTGTTCAATTACGGTTGTTGTACCTCGAAGTAAGTCGCACCGTGATACCCGATCCAAGCCACCATCGGTATGCCATGCGTACATCAGAGGCGGACCGAGTCGAAGCTTCCTGTCATATGTATTCATTTTCGAACGCCTCGCGCCGCCGAACAAGAAATGAGGCATTGAAGCATGAGTTCTCGGTCAGCCGCACGCGACACATTACAGTCCCACGCAACGTGAAACGAACAGTGTGTAATGGTCGCGTTGAACCTAACTAGGGTTTAGTCATGACTGTAGCAATGACCCTGACCGTTCGGTTTTCTTGCGGGTAGACTGCAGCTTAGTTGGCCAAACACCTCAACATTGCGTTGCTAACAATTCATACAGGCTTGTCAATGTGCCGTCATATATTGTCTGTGTGCCGCTATGGATTTCTCGAAGGAATGCAGAAAGAGGCCCCGAAGAGCTGGCGCGGTCGAACGATGCAAAAGTTTCTTTCCCACCTTTCTTCGCCTAATTTTTTGCGAAGTCAAACGTTTTCGCGACCGAGAAAAAGGACGAGCATGAGACGCGTCCAAGGTGGCACTCTTCTTGAGACTGTGAATTCAAGGCAAGTCGGTTACACTGCGACCGTCGTGCCTTGTGTTGATGCTCGTCCGGTCGCGAATAATCAATGGAAAAAAGGTCGACCGGTTTGGCGCACGGAGCGACGATGCCGCGACGAGTTCGGAATCGTTTCTTATCAGATCGTCAGCGCGAGCTTGCGCTTCCACCAACGGAAAAGTGTTGATCCACATAACAAATTTCAATATTGATAATCACGCTGTTGAACACATCGGATCGCCGACCGTCTCCATAATTTACATCCGTAATTTGTCGGAATATTAAGGCTTCGACTTGTATCATGTTTGGTAATTGCGGCGAAACATCTGAGGACTTATGGCATTTATGAAAGTTTAATTGTGATACTTAGATAATTTGATCATTTAAACGATTGTAGTCTTACGGATTTACTTAATGTGTATGTACACAACTATTATAAAAATGATAGTTGTATGGCCTGTGTTGAAAAGCGTTCGACACTAGTAACATTTCCCATTCTATTTTGTCTACATATTTTCAGGTGATCTGAATCGCATGAAGAAATACTGGAAAAACACATCAGTAGTGATAGGTATATTCTTTCGATGTTTTGTATTTGTTTATCAACTTGCCTTGTTCTAAAACGTTAATTACCAGCATGCCATTAATTTCTTTCTTCACCGCAAAAAAAAACTATCTACATCCTTAAAGCGTCTGCGATACACTAAGTTGTGACCTTTGTAAGCAATGCTCTTTATATGAATATAACGAAAGTTTCAGCCCATGCCGCCGAGTGTTGTAATTTCTCATTTTCGCGCGCATGCCTTGCAAATTATTTATGGGAATAGTTTTACTTGCAGCGGCGTAGAAAATAAACCATTCGGCAATCGCTTCATTCCGGTCGTGAATGGGTTTGCGGAATGTATTTGGCAACTGTCACCATATCAGTTCGGAGTTACGACCAATGTATATGGGCACCCTTATGCGATTACGTTCAAGTCACTACGATTAAAACGCCATGTATAGGGAACGTTATATATTGCGTTTACGCGTTCGTCTACTGTGCAGAGCTGTGAAAACCGTGCGGACAGTTACGAGACGGCGGTGTTTTATGTCGGATCAACTGCTGGTTTGAACCATACGCAGCGGAATTTTTTGTTCCAAAGGATGCGGATTCAGCGCCTGCTTTTTGTGCTTCTAGCGGTAAGATGCAATTCTATATGTTTGCCGACCGGAAACGTTTGAACCTTCCCGTACACTGCAATCTTCTGTTGTCGCTATGAGCGACGTGCTTTTGAACAATAGCTTCATTTATGTAACAGAGCATTACAAAGAAGAATAGACATAGTTAAACGCATATAAACATACTGTTGATTCTGGTGCTGCTCATTTTCAAGATAGCATGGGGCAAAAAATTCGAGGAATTGGAATCATTGCTAGAAGATTTAAATAGCCATTTTATGCTACATGTACAGTGAGATTATTATAGAGGTCAATACATTAAGTTAGGAAGAAGAGGCGTGCGAGTGTACAGAAAAAATTGTTTTGTACACCTGCTTTGTATATTTGTAGTGCGTTGTCGCCCTTGTTTTATTTTCATATTTCTCCCAAGTACTAATAAATATTGTGGGACGGAGTAAACCGGTTATCCGTGAATACCTTTTCTATTTCACTAGATGTTGTGCACGGAGCGGAAAGGGCAATTTGCTGCCTACACTTAAGAAATTTCATCAGTTGTCCCGAATCGTCGGATGCATTATCAAATTGTACGATCTCGAACGCAGATTACTCGTGGATCCTTGATCCTATATCGCCGCAAAAGCGATGCAGAAAATAGAATCAATCGGGATCTTATTAGTACACGTAATTCCGATTCGAATAATTAACAATGTATTATCCGTTTACATTTCACAGTGAAAAGTCCATTATTTACTGTTGTCAATGTTAGCTTTCTCTTTTACATTGACGTTGTACCCGATGAAGGTTACAGTTAGTGCGAAACCTTTTCAACGATCCGACGAGGATGCGCTGAACGAAATTGATCATGGATCGCCGAGGGTCTACAAGAGTTCTTCAGAATCGGGGACGATTGACGAAGAAATATCTTCCTTACCGGCGAGTAGCGACTCGGTTGTCCAAACTCCCGCCAAAGAAATTGAGTCGACCATGTCGACGGTCGACAATCAACATTTAGAAATAGTGACTGTAAACGTAAGTATAGCAAATTCTTTCTCATATTGTTCAATTACAATATTTATTTAGTTAAAGATTTTACATTTTACACACGGGAACAATAAAAATAACATAATAATTAGATCATTATATTATGGGATCAGTAAGTGTACTGAAGAAGTACGAATCACTAGTTTGTTATGACAAGGTCAATTTCTCTAAAAGATGATGACGAAGGAAGTAGAATTTAACGTTTGAAATTCAGTTTGTTTTTCTAAATATAAAGCAGTTGATAATACGCAAGAAGTCCTCTGGTTTTTATTTGATAATACAATTTGTGTATCAACTTCATAACTGTTTTGTAGTATTTAGTACATCTGCGATCTGTAATAGATGCTTAACAATCTTAGTCACTAATCTTTAATATGGCAGATTCAGTATTTCGCGTCAAAAGACCTACTATGTCTAAAGGTCCAACATTTCCTTACTTCTGTTCCCTATATGATTCATACATACATAAACATATCTGAATCATACTCTTACGACATTACTTCTTAGGCTAATTCAAAAAATACCAAATATAATATAATAATTCAATATACATTTCCCAATTGAGTCAGTCACATTTCTTAACTTAACAAATTGATTACATGGATTATAGTAATGACACCGAAAATATAACAAATATATGTTGACGACCATGGTTTATCTTGGAAAGCCCGTAGGTAAGGTGACAACGAAAACCAGCCCGTTTAACTGGAACTTGACGCCGCTGGTGCAGAGAGTGCAATTCTCGCCACAATCCTTTTTTTATGATCGTCTGCTGCAACTGAAGGAATTTTTGAACAATTGGTCAACGAATAATAGTCAAGCGCCCGGCGATAGCAGTAAACAATTCGGCAACGTGAACGGTCTGCTTCACGTTGTTGGACTCAACGACCCCGGATTCTACACGAATCGATTGGAATCCGCCGGATTTTTGGGCGGAAATGGATGGTTCGCGAACAAGGGCGGCATACTCGGCGGTCCTGGAGCACTCGTTTCCACTGGAAGCTTGCTCACGGATTACCCTTCCGCTTATAAAAAGTAGAAATACGTTTCAGCAATGCTGTATGTTCTTGCTGCTGTTGTTTAATCGATGATTCGTTATGCTGCAGCGAGATGAGGGAACAGTTATGAGAGTAGAGTTTCCACGGTTGAGTCGGCAAATTGTTTGAATTCTAATCCTCGGACGTAGGGTTTAAACTGGAGTACGTTATAAACTGTTTCGGAACCGATTTATTCGAACGGCTCTAATACCTCATAATGCTCCAAATCAAAATCACTGGATATAAAATATAGCGTCAACCTCCAAAAATCACGCACAAATATTCATTCATAACTCCAGAGTGCTTACAACACAATGCATTCTTTATAACCGCCCAATCAAACATTCTAATTAAAATACAGAAATTTGGAGTATGGCTTGATGTATAGACACATAGAAAGAACGTTTGTTCAACCAAAGCTAGGTTAAAAACACAACTTAACTTCTTGCTACAAACATTACATTTCCTTGATCATGAAACTTCGTTATCTTCCTCTCTTCCTGCTTATCAAACCACGAATACTTAATTAATCGAGAGGGACTTCCGATCACAAATTAAAACATTAACTCACCATACATTCAGCGTACACCGTATCCTCCTCGCCGTTACATGCGATACAAGAGTAACGCACACATGCATAGTGCACCCCAAAAGTGAGTTCGCCGTGTAATGTATTCACCGGCGATAAAAGTAATCAATGCAAACGACACGCGGACGAGCGAGTGCACCCGCGACAAATGAGCTGCATCGTTGACACATAATTGCGACATAAGCTCGTCCAAGCATTATCCTAGCATGCCATGAACGTCGAATGGTGCGAGTTTATTTAATCACGTCAGTTCCTCCGAGAAATAATAGCGTATAGGCAACCCTCCTGTAACACAGTTTTGCTCTGACACCATAAATGATAATTCATTAATTTGTGACTCTATTCTGTTGCTATATCGTTGGTGATACCGTTCAACCGAAAAAAATGTATTCGTTTGGTTGTACTGAGTAGTGATGAGGATGAAAGTTAAATTAAAGTTTAATTAGATGGAAATAATACTTTTTTTGTTTTGTGTTATACATAAATTTACATTTTAATAAAAACTAAGTTGCTTATATGGAATTTTAAAAAATGGTTGTTTTTAATAAGTTTTCTGAACGTTCATATAACATGGTTTCACACAACACGACATATTCCACATATTTTTTTCCGTGTTACAGGGGCTAACTGTATTTCCCGAAACTCCGGAATGCCAACTGTTAACAACGTCGAGTCGCCGGCCCATATAAAATAAAGGCCTCCAGTACGAATGGCGAACATTTTGTACCCTACGTGTGCCAACTTACACGCCGGCTGAAACACTGGGATTACTTAGGCATGAGTTATCGTTCGAACGCTTTGCGGAAAATGAATGCCAGAGTTGGCATGGAGTCTCCTGGTGCGTTCGATTATTGAAAATGCATAAGATATTCCCGACGCTGTTGCATCGGCGATCCCGCGACTTCTACGGGTGCCTCGTAAAGGGGTCGGTTCGTGGGGCTCTACTCGCCTGAAACGGTGGGCTCCGGCGCGTAGAGAGAAGCTCGACAGGTTCAGGCAGACGCATATGAAAGGGTCAAAAGGAATTTCATTTCGGCCAAATTGAAATTCGATCTGCCGTTACCCCTTGCTTGGTGCTGATACCTCTACCCTCCCACTGTACTCTGTTCGGACGGTTAACGTTGAATGCGTTCCAACCCGAGCTCTTCTTCATTGTTTTTGAGGAAAGTTTTTTTTCTCCCGTTTTATTGTGAACGTTTGCGCTGTCTGTCGATATAAATTCGCGGTAAACTCATGTAGCAAATCTTGCAACTGTATGAAATTATGGTTCAAATTGCAGATTGTATTGAGATGTAATGTGAACATTACTGCAAAGGATAATATGATTAAGGCTGTACTGTTTTCTGGACATCTCTCTTAGAACATGACATTCAGGTCTACAATTGCAACGGTGATGGCCGTTTAGATTTTATTTTGTTAATTTGTACATTCATTTCCGTGCGTGTATATTTTGCTTGTGATAAAACACTTACATGTAACATATCATACATCCAATTTTATCTTTACCATACGTGTTTCTCCTGCAAAAAGTGTATCGGCAAAGCAAACCAAGCTTTGTAAGACGGATTAGTCATCGCCTAAAGATTATTGCAATTACAGTATCGTAGATCGTTGAGCAACTTCATCAGTGTGCACAGAAGTCTCACATGTGGACACCAAGAATTCACCAGTGACCGAAAGTTTCGATGCGTGGAAAAGTCTTGGCCAAAGTATCGCGGATGTTTAAGGATCAAGGCTGAATTCAGCATGCTTGATAATAATGGGCTCGAAAAGTATTAACGGGGCCAAAATCACCCTTTCGACCTACCATCTGGCAGCTTTTCTCCGTATTAGTCACTGCGTGACGTAAAGAGGGCCGCTGTTTGTCCCCGCTCTTTGTCTATAACAGGTTTCTTCAAATTACGTATTGATCGACAAGTGGCAAAGTAGAGGTTCGCCGATACGATATTTGACGGGACATACCTTCGGCGCGGCGCGGGCGTAACGAATTTCGTATTATCGAAGATTTGGTTCTGCTTCGCTGAAATTCTTCCACGCCCGCTTATATTGTCTGATTCAATATTTGGACGCCGATATTTCCATTAAATTGGTATTCCGGATGTATTTTTGTCGGGGAATATGCAGTTTAATATTGAAATGTCAGGGGTGTGTGAGTTCTGGTTTTTTCTTGGTACGGTATAACATTATATAGATGTGCGCATGCTCTGTAATATATGTGTGCAAAATAGTGTATATATTTCGATAGATAACTGGTGGCATTTTTAGGTATATAATCTTATCTATTTCTATTATTTGCAACATTATAGAATGCTTTCAATATAGGTAATGTCCTAATAGTCTTTAGCAGACAAGTACTGCCTTTCGATCTACCATTCGAGTGACACAGATGGATGTTGTACTTCAAACAAGGTGGACAATTTTTAGTTACACTTCCTTTTTGAATGCTCAGATGTCTCATTGTTGTTTGGCGTAAGTTATTAAATTTTAAAGTAATGGCAAAACTGATTTACTTTAATTACCAGTTTGATTGGCACACATCGATTATCATAGTTAGATTAAATTTGTGCCACCGTGCTGTCTCAAATATTCATATTTTACATGGAAAGATATAAGGGCGAAAAGACAGAAGTGGATGCTACATAGAAAAACCAAATGAAAAATTCCGATTAATAATGTTTTCCTACATATATTACAAAATTTACGTAACATTTGCTTGCATTGCGCGAAGCATAGTGTGGCATGTTAAACTGATTTAAATACTTCGCAAGTGTGTCGTAGCATCATCGTAATATGTAAAATTTTACCGTTCTGTGATAACTGTCGATGCAACTTTTAATAACTTCAGCTGCATGACCGTATTTAACGTTAATATTAACTCAATCGTACCGTATTGTAATGATAGTAAATTATTTTGTAATTTATTTATATTATTCGTAGCATGAAAATGTGGAAGTCATAATTTCAAGACACACGTAACTTTAAAAAGTTAGCAACATTTTTTCTACTGAGTTTATAAAACATTTGTTGTAGTAACGTGATGAATCCTTTTTAAATACGACACAGCAATAACAAAAGGAATAAGTATTAACCAATCAGGTGCCCTCCGAATGAATCATTACAACAGAGCTAAAATTACTTCACAGCCAAGACAAACACCAAAAACATCCGGCTTCATTGAAAGGGCATAGGTGAATAAGATAGTGAAATGTGCCCCCAAACCGATCGGAATTCTGAATGAGCCATTCGATAGCTTATGAAAAAAGAAACATTTTTGTGAATTTTCAGCTTTGTATCTCGACCGTGGGGGGCGGGGGGTGTAAAACGTACTGTCCGCTTCCCTCACCATTTTCTCGGAATCCAGTGCATAACAAAATTCGAAAAAAATCAGTGCTATACCTAGCAATTGGCGCATATTCCAGACTTTTTTCAGATTTTTACATACAAAATCCAATTGGTAAAAAAATAAAAACCGAAGAGTCAATCAGAAAAACATTGATTTGATACCGAAGGAGGTCCAGATCAGTGATGCCGCTTGTTTTCTGTAATGTAATATTACAACCAACATCTCTCTGATTTTTTTAATAATTTTTGCTCACTAGCAACAGGGTCGGAAAAATGATTTCACAATATTTTTGTCAACATTTTAATGTTGTAATAAATATGCACATGCAGTCATATATTTACATAGTCACTGACTACATAGTCATATGTTTTGGCAGTAACAATGAGAAAAATGTGTTTCACAGAGAAAGTCATCTGACAGTAAATATTAACTATTGTTCCACAGAGAAAGGACACAAATACGATGAAAAAAAGGCACCTAACAGGATTCGAACCCAAAGAAAAAGTTTGCTTCGACAAAACAGACTATCACCTTACGCGTGTCGCTACCAACGATCAATTCAACTTCAATTTTTGAGAATATAAGACATACATTGTGACATCGATTTCTTCCATTTATTTAGCTTTCTTGTATTACTACGACTGTGCAATGTAATCAATAACGTTAAACATTACATAAAATAGTTATGTAACAAAAATTGAACCAAAGTTTACCTCGTACGTTGTTCTGGCACCCAAAAACTGACGAAAAAACGGGTTTTTTCATTTTTCCGACACTGTTGCTGTCGACCAAAAATTATAAAAAAAAATTAGAGATGTTGATTGTAATATTAGATTACAGAAAAAAGCGGCATCACTGATCCGGAGTCCGAACCTCCTTCGTTATCAAATCGATGTTTTTCTGATTGACTTTTCGGTTTTTATTTTTTTACCAATTCGATTTTTTATGTAAAAATGTGAAAAGAAAATCTGGAATATGCGCGCCATTGCTAGATATAGCTCTGATTTTTTTCGAATTTTTTTATGCACTGCATTCCGAGAAAATGGTGGGAGAAGCGGATAGTACATTTTACCCTCCCCCACCCCCAACGGTCGAGATACAAAGTTGAAAATTCACAGAAATGTTTCTTTTTTCAAAAGCTATCGAATGGCTCATTTAGAATTTCGATCGGTTTGTGGGCACATTTACTGTCTTATTCACCTATGCCGTTTATATTCTTCACAATCCATAAGAACATCACTCAAATCCGTAAATCTTTTCTTACAATAGAATAAAAGCATTGCCGCATAAGTTCATTTAGAACTTTCATTTCGATGCCTGCGGCTGAGCTACAAATCTTCAAACGTTCGAGTACGGAATAAAATTATAACGCAAGATCTTGCAAAGACTCATGATCAATAAAGATGCAGGGAGTACTGGCGCTAAAAAATTGTTCATTACAAATACCCTCATTACGCAGCGCTTCCCCGCCCACAATGTTTCTTGCGGTTTACGCTAAGAACCGTGAGTGCGCATAGCCGCGGTAGGGCGAGGAGGGGATGGGCAGGAACGGGTGGTGGGGATGGAACAAAATCGGTGAGACGGCGCGAGGGTAGTCCAGGCCAGTCAGTCGACCGAGCGACACGGTGGTAACGGTAGTTCGTCAGTCGGCCTTGAGCATTTATCACACTCGAGAGCGTCTTGCGAACGACTAAGATTCAGAGAACAAATAACAGAGAAGTTTTAAACGGTTGGACCGGTAAAGGTGGCAGGCGAACATTCCAGTACGTACGAGATGGCAAGAGAAAGGACTGTCGAAAAAGATTGAAAAAAGCAGTTGTTCGGTAGCAGATTGGAGAGATTCTCATCTCTGTTCGGTCGGCAGAGAGACTCTTATCTTCAGTTGCGCTCAAAAATTTGCTTCGCAGCATCTGTGTCCACAAGTCGCAACCCTAACCGTCCCGGACTGTTTACGTTTCTATCCTCGCGCGTGACCTGCCCTTCGCACCGAATCCTTTGTGCGAATCGTTGTTCGACGCGCGATCGTACCAACGTGACAAAAAAGATCCCGTCAATGTGCTGTTCCCGTGCAACTCTTCGCCCGGCATTGGAATCGTGGGCGGACAAGTTTCCGATATAGTGGGGCGGCGGGCGAGAGGGGGAGAGGAAGCTTGAGATGCTCGTGTTGCCAGCTTCTCTTTCCTTCCGTAGAGTAAGTAAGAGACACGCGATCAGTCGCACGACTTCCACATATGTGTGTAATACGCAGAGAGCCCTGTCATGTTTGGTATTGTACGTGTTTAGATGTTCCCTCCTTTTGGTTTTTGGCCGCTACACGTTCACGAGATTCGATTCCTATGAGTCGACATGTTGGACTGATAGGCGCACGAATGGTTGGAAATCGAATGAGGCCGTTGTCGCAGATCTTATTGTTAATCTTTCGAACCGCGACTACCAATCCGACAGGGGCGCTTCTCCTTTTTTTGAACCCTTGGTTTATTCATGAGACAAGGCGAAGGTATGCGGAAGGGAGGATGAAAAGTATGCATTTTACGATGCCAATAATATCTCTCTTTTCCACTACCGCTTTAGTTAAAACAGCAATGAGGGTAATTGTGCTTTAATTACGTCGCGTTTTCCTCGTTTTACGCAGCATGGTGTAAGAGGCAGTATTTCTTCTTGAGTCTGGTAAAAGGTCATTTATTCTCACTCAGATATTATAATAATATGGTGACGAAAGGGCCTCTATCGACCGCATCCTCTGTACTTTGTAACTTGTACATACACGTATAAATATATATACTGTGCGATTATATTTATTTTTATTATACTTTCCGCACTGGTATCGGTAATCGTTTCGTAGCTAAATAAAAAAGCAGTAACATAAGAGATAATTTCCTTCTCACTCTTGAGAACGGGCAGACATCGACCAATAGGATCGCGATGATTTGAATTTTTAACTTTCTGCGCCTTCTAGACCGACGAACCGTTAGTATTCCGCCCCGAAGCAGATGGGTGAGGTCGCATGAGGGCTATAGCATCGTGCTTAAGTAATTTCCAATGGTGCATTCTAATTGGGTTCTCAGAGCCATATGAAAGCCTTTCCTCGAAAGGCAATCCACCGTTTCTAATATGAACTGCAAAATATGATTTCTGGAGTTGCAGCAAACTTATGGCGGAAAATATGCACTTTTTCCCATTACATTATCTTCCACGCACTTGCTTCCGATCTTTGAAAAAGAATAAACGCACTTCATCATAACTTTGCCTCAACGAATACACTTGCGCAACATCGTGCATTTTGAAGGCTCCATAGCGGAGTAGGTAGCACGATCTGAAAGTTTAAGCAACATTAGCGATACGTTCCACGTTTCAAATTATGGCCAGAATATGAGACACAATGAACTCATTGAATCTTTTGGATATAGAACGAATACAGTGCTTTGAACATCGAGCGTGGAAAGCGTTAGGCTGATCAGTCGTTGAAATACCCGCAGTGTCCTCAAGTAAGCCATTACATCTGTCACATACGCAATATCATATGATGTCGGTCATAGGCACGTTGTGACACGTAGCGGCAGACGTGATAATCAAGCGTTAACGCCGTTATTGGGAAAAATAGGATATTGTAGCCGCACCGTGCACTTCGTACCTGCACCGGATGTAAAATAGCCTCTCACAAGCCGGTCGCTTGGCAAATTACGTGTCAGTCGAGGGAACGCATATGTAAAACATTGAACATTTTCTCCTGACACGTCGCTCTTTGACGATCCAAAATCGCGGAACGTGTGTTATCAATTCACGCGTTTGCTATTATTGCACGTAGAACTAGGCTGCGATGAAGTATAGGTAATATAATACTTTTCGAAAGTGTGTCACACTGCTGAGCGACGGCAGTTTAAGTACGTTTCATATTCCGTAATTCACGTGCACGTTTTTAATCGATTGGCTTTATAATTTCTATACACGATGACCTTTACGAATTGCGGTTAACCTTGGCGCTATAGACCATCTATCGGGCACGAGGTTCTCCGCCTTCTTCTGTTCTCCTTGGCCGAAAGTCAATAACCTCACGTTAAGCAGCGACGCGACAGAAGACACACACTAGCAGTATGCGCGGGATAATATTGAGTCGGTCCATAGGATTCTCGGTACATACCTACTGCGCAGGTATCCTCGCGATTGTCAATATTGTTTCCATTAATGTGTGTGCAAACACTTTTTCCCCCGGCAATACGCACCCAATTTGTTATCTGCCGCGGAGATTAGGCCGGATTGAAATTTTATGCAAGGCGATTATTGATACTCTCTCAATCACTGGAGGCCGTTACTGAGTTTTAGGATTCTCAGATTCAAAGGTGTTAGTTCTGTGTGCGGAAGAGGAAATAATTGCGGGCATCTTTAACGATTCTGTTTTGGCAATATTGTGCTATTGAAAACGAAATTAACGAAGTTAGATGGTGGTAAATGACAAAGCCTGACTACATATATTTGAAGATAACATGAAAGTATATACCTAAATAAATGAAGAAAATATACTTTTTTCTTATTGAGTTAGATGCGATATATGAAGGTTCATGAATGAAATATATGCGTTTTTCTTTTCTGCGCGGTTCCTTTTAAACGCCTTCGGATTGTTGGATGCACTTGACATAGAATTTTTATGAAATGTCTTGTAATATTCCGTGAAAGTGCAAATACGTGCAGGTCAGGATAAAATCAACACTACGTCCATACTTCAGATTAGACTGTGTTTGTTTAGATGGTCGCAGTTATCATACTCCATATACTTAAACCACGGCAAAAATTCTTTTGTATGTAGTCGACTATTATAGAACTAACTATTATAGAACCTCTTCAAAAAGCATTATGCATGAAGTTACAAACCTGTGCAAGCATTGAACTATATGTAATCGATGCTTAGAAAGAATTAATAATCCTAGAGCTGCAAAAGATGACGCGAGTATTTGAGTTACTTCGAGGAAAATAATTCGATTCTTATTAATTCGGTAGAATAAAAAAACTGGAGTGTAATGCATCATATAGCAAAGAAAACATACCTACTATGACAAATTTTACATGGCATAATGTTACACAAGGTTTTGAAGGGAAAAAGTAGAACAAGAATACTGTAATTGTTGTGAATATAGTTCAATCGTCGATATCTAGTTCGTGCGATATGACGATCATTGTTGCTTTTGAATAGTATAGTTATACCACAGACATGCATTAACCCGATCACTCAACTTGACACTAAATCGTGCTTAGGCGTAATTACGTACACTTAATCTTTCATTCGTTCAGAAAATCTATTCAAATCGTGAATATTTCGTGTTTCCGATACATAAGCAAACATATAATAAAATTATCTGAATGTAAGTTACACGTAAATTATAAACCAGTTATTTTAAAATTCCGTATATTGAGATTATACTGACACAGCATTCGACGTATGGCATGTAAAACACGATAAACATCGTAACCAACAATCCTTGTTTTTCATGTCTCTTTATTTTCCCTCAGTTAAGCTTTAGCTTTCCTTTAAACAATTCAGAATCAATATTTCATGTTCTGACTGGTTTGCACTCCCCACATTTTTACCCAACTCAAAATACAAGCTCAAAAATCGCCCTATCGCTATCTATTAAGCGCACAACCGTGCTATTCAAACCCCATTCAACTCGCGCTAGCAGCTGCATTGACTGTACAAGCCTTGTTTCCGGCGCACATGCCGTCCGTACACCCGAAGACCCACAAGTATTCGTGAGCACGCCAGCGACGACATAAGGTTCCTCGTCCACTCGCAACCGCGCGTCGCATTGATTTACGATCGACACGCGGGAAATACTAGTTACATGGGATATTGGTCGAATTAAATTGGCCGGTCCGGTAGAAGAAACGGATTTCTCGTCGAGCGCTAACAAGAGTCCGGTCAGAGTATTATGCGCGCCGTTCATTAATCCGATCACGAGAACCGACAGTCATGTATGCCCAAGCACTTGTCCCTAATCACTCGACCTTCTGAGGCACAGATATACGCGACTGCGGGTGTATCGAGTGATGGAAATCGACCTTGAATGGGCTAGTCCCTGACGAGTCTCGAGGATTCTCCGGAGCATCCCCCTTGTGTCCCTCGGTATCGTACGGCAGGCGATGCTATTTCTTCCCCCATCTTCCTTCAGCATTAGCGAGTACCAGCGGCCAGTAACCTTAGTCACGCTGCCGCGAGCACGTCGGCACAGTCGCAAGGAGAGTACACCAGTGATTACGTCATACGCGCCCGGATATGCCTCCTCTGTCTTTTCTTGACATTTGCCACGGGCAATGAGCGCGCGTGACGTAATTCGTTGATAATCGAATGCCGTTAGTTCGATTGGCTGCTCTCCTGCAGCGAATCGAATGCATTACGTCTTTCCCACACCGCAATTCTCCGCGGGCATGATAATGTACTGGGTGGTTGGAATACGATTTCGTGTTCCTACTCGGCCAAGGGGATTGATTTCGATTTTGGGTCGGTGGGTCGTTGTTTTAGAGGATGTTCTCTGTGTTTGGCGAACACTGGGAAGGTAATGGAGGTCGAATGGGGAAGTAGATTGGTCTTCTCAGGTGTACGTATGCTTCGAATTTTAAGAAGAAAGGGATAAAGTAGGAGCGGGGTTTCATCTGCTCAGTAATTGTTACTATGCAATAATCGTCTAATTCTATGAAACTTCACGCCAGATGATTCGTTTTTGTATTGTCGATGTCAATGTTTGTACCAAGTTTGTCGTATTTCTCATATGGAAGAAATTTTGTCATACATTAACATACTTACAGTTCAAAAGAATTCTCTAATAGATCACATACAGTAGCCCTTGCGAATGCATTATTCTGAGTGAAATTACATTTTCTTTGGTTGAACATTTCAGTACACATAAGTTGAGACATGTCATAGTGGGACTACTGCGCATAATGTAAAACAGGAACTTTTCACCTTTCACGTACCACATATTGTCCGATGCAGGAAAAAATAACTGGGGAGAGAAAATGATAAAAAATGACCACCGGGAAGTATAATTTATTATAGGGCATATTTTTATGCAAATGTTTTTGTTTTGGTAACTGTACAAGAGTGTGTCATGCCAAAGAATAGGCGACCTTCAATTCATTTTCTCAGATCTTTCAATACATGTTACCGTAACTTGTAAGGGGGGCAGTACAAGTAAACGCTGAAAATCGAGCTGTTTTCCGCGATTTTTTTTGAAAGGAAAGAAATGAGCAATCTCCGAGCAATTGCAGGCAAGTTTCAAAGTACTATTGAAGACCTCACCAAAATTTGTTTGTGAAACAATATTACAAAATGGCGGATTTATGGGCTACCAAAGGGAGCACCGCGTCCTCGTAGCTGTCAATTGGCGGGCAGGATGCAGCTCGTAATTTTTGTCTCAAATCAAAAATTCAAAACGATTTGTTAGTATTAAAGGTTCCTCTTCTATGTGAACCTCAAAAACGCGGAAAAAAATGCGAAATAAAAAATGTATTTAGCTTTAAACGAAAGCTGTCAGTTTCCTGGAATAAAATCTTGGCTTCAACCTGCTGTAAATAATAGTAAAAAAGATTTTTTTTTATCAATTTGGAGGTTCACATAGAATGAACCTTGAATCGTTCGGATCAGTTGAATAGTTTTTGTTTAATCCTGCCTGCCAATTTGGAAGAAACACAAAAATAGAAAGTGGAGAAAAAGCGGTTTAAAGTTTTCGATGCTCACACTATGAATTATTGGTTACGTACAGCAATTTTCGGCTAGTGAGATATTCCTGGACCATATAGTCCACATATAGTGTGTATATAGTCCATATAGAATGATTAAAGACTATAAAGTGTTTCTGCGGATTGGAAATATTTGGAAATGTGGACTGGGAGACAAAGTCGACTAACACTGCTCAACAGTACTTCTGACGGCGCCCGAACGCACAGTATGGGAGGGTCACTTTTTTAAGTTATAACATGGGAAATACTTTGAATAAAGTTTTGAAAATTTGCTGACATATTCTTAAGACATTATACTAACATTATGTGTAAAAAAAAATCGATTTTTTGAAAGGTTTACTTGTACTGCCCCCCTTAAGTCATTGATTCACGTTCTGCTAGTATTGGGATTAAATACTATATAATGTTTCTTGTATTAAACTTTTTATTTTTGAGCATATAAATCAATAATATTTGTGTTAATAAAGTGTTTTGTGAAATATCTGACCTCATTCTTGTGATAATTCGTTAACACATTCACCGCCAGGTCAGACATCGACGTCGCGCGCAGCAGTTAGCGCGTTAAATGTGACGGTGCAAAAATACCCTGTAACTTTTTATCCGTTGAGTTGCGCCCATACATTGTTGGACAAAAAGTGCTTGTATTCGTGTGTTCTACCACCCCCTAAATTTTCTCCCTCGAATTCTGGCTCACGCTGTATATAATATTGTTCAGATCAAATCTTACTGCTTGCATATTCGTAAATGTTTTAAGGCTGTAACAAACTCTTATGTTGTATTGAATGTATATGAACAAAATGTGCATCTGGAACTGTAATACGAGGCCGTTCTGCTCATATTACACATATATTCAGAGAGCTTATTGCAGTGCTAACTCTGAATAAAAAATCAATTACGGTAGGTGTTTTCACACTGGAATTGGAGATGAGTGAATGAATTCTAATTGTAAGCGGCTGTGAGTGCGGCCATAGGAATTGAAACAAAGGAAAAAGAATGTTGTACGCAGTAGCATCAAAAGGATAAGGCGCTTTCCTCACTTCGAGTATTTTCTGGCCGTTTTTCCAAAGTTTGTGTGTCGTTTCGTTGGCTCTAAAGCTCGCTGTCTCATTATAATAAAAATCCGCGATGTAAAGAAGTGTCGCTCTGTTTGTTCATAATGTCACGTATTATTTGTGATAGGAATAGCTTTTAATGATATAGAAAAATTGGGTAGAACACTATACGTTTGGGTTTAAATATTCGTTACGATGCAAATACATTTTAGAGTAACGGATCAACGGTAAAGAATATATAGAATAGTAGAATTACAGAAGGCAACATGTGTTTCCATGTACTCTATGTTTTGAAGCTGTGCACGCTTCGTTTTTGTTTGATATAGAAATGTGAGTGATGAGAACATAAATATTTTCCTTTTTTTAAAAAGATATTTGGTACAAATATCGACACTAAGATGTTTTACTTATTTAACTTTTATTAGAAAGAAAATAATGTCTACCGATTGTTCATGCTACGATTATGTTTTCACCCTTTTAGGGAATTGAATTATTCCTGCTCCATTTCCAGTTCATGATCAGGTTAAGTGTGTTGAAGCAGTTAGGGATATTAAAAAACGATTTCAAGGATAGATTGTACTTCCCGGAGGAACGTTTGCTTACACAGTTTACTTAAGTAATTTTGCCTAGCGGCCTCATCGTAGTGCAGCAGGCAATTTCAGGAGTGCTACCACCCGCAATATGGCGGAGTACTAAAATATTGCACTATGAAAGTGTCGAAAGCTAGAGGTTTGTACACTGATATATTCATACTTATGAAGTAATTTAATGTGAAAGCAATTGCAGCTGACGCATTATCATGTATGTATTTATGTCAAGTTGAGATATAAGTTTTTGTTTTAATTAAAATAAAAGGCGTATACGCAAATAGCACGTACAACTTTTCGTAGAAATCGTATAAGTTAGCGATTTCATAAATAATATGATTGCACGAAATTACCGTATTTTGTTACAATGCCCAAGACTGATTAAACATAGACTGTATTCTACAGATTAGCAGAACCTTGAAGTTAGTCTCATCTATAAATCATGATTTATACCGACAAGTTGATTGCACAGAGTTCAACAAATATCAGATGCAGAAGACCTCCATAGACAATTTTTATAGATTCGCGTTCTGCGCTTGTACTTCTGTCAGAAATCACATCCATACAAATCCATTCTGCACCGGAGTACATATTGTGCCCCATACATCAAATATTCGCTTTCTGAAACGGTCTCCACGTGCGTCTCTTGGCCTTGAACCCCGACCTGATTACAATTTCTTGACGTTCGGTCACGGGCAAGAACCAGGAAAAAATATTGTTCCACTTTTTACGACATAGACATTACACTCTTCTCTACACCCTATACAGCTCAATATTCAGTATCTAGTGATGTCGAGTACATTAAATCTTTTGTCAAATTATAAGTAACATACACAAATTTTTGGTATTAAGTGGAATTACTTACTTATACCTATTTTCCATTTTCCATGGGCCAACTGTTTTTATACGTACTATCCATCCAGATTTTCCATTGAAGATTCTCCCCACCCACGCATTGCTAGAATTTCCCTTTAGCACATACCGTAACTTATCGTACAGACGGATGCAGTGAGTCGAGGAAAAATCTTACAAAATACTCAAGTTACAATTGGATCAGCGCACTGTATCCAGCTATCAGATTCATTGTTCAACTCAAATATCTTTCACCAGTTATTTCTATTTTCGCTAATAATCACAGCACACGGTTCGGTTATGAACCACAATATTTCAATTTTGATTGCCTCGAATCCTAAGAACCTATCTTACATTCTAAACTCACCCTACGCAGCGTAACGATTAATTTCCTCGTCGAACAGAGACCAATTAATAGTTACGTGAAGGCCAGTACAAATATCAATAACTCTCTTAAGTCAGAAGTAGCCGATGGCGAGATAGGCCGCGAAATAACGAAAGAGCGATGAAAGCGAATCCGAACAATGAAAAAAAATCGCGGGCAGGAATAGATGACGTACAAAGGAAGTATATATGAGCGTGAAGGCTTGGATTGGTGTAAAACGTGGGTGGTGCGAGAAACATTGACACGCGTAGAAAGAAATGCACACGTGGCCTTCGCGAGGAGCGGCGAGTAGACGTTGGGCGGTTTTTCGTGTCTCCTAGTCAGCTGTATTCTCGTTTCTGGCTCTATCGATTTAGGGCGCCGCGGCGTAACTACGTGGCCTGCTAACTCGCGGACGAGGCCTTTTTCCTATCTCATCGTGGTTCGCGATATCACGCAGTCGCAGGAGGCTCTTTTTTTCCACGGCAGCTCCTCTCTGTACGAATATGCCACCGCCTGAGCCTTGATCTCTGCCACACGGCGCCCAAATGCAATATTTATAGAGGACGAACGACGAAGTCTTTTATGAGGATTAGA
Source organism: Anoplius nigerrimus (assembly GCA_914767735.1). Lineage (NCBI taxonomy): Eukaryota > Metazoa > Arthropoda > Insecta > Hymenoptera > Pompilidae > Anoplius > Anoplius nigerrimus. The sequence continues at coordinate 21,375,223 of OU612080.1, forward strand.
TATGGTTCATGGAATTTACCTTCGCTTTCAGCTTCTCGCAGTTTTCTGTTGGCGACGATACGATGTCATGTTTCTTAAAGTATACATCTACCGATGTTTCGTATTCTTTTATATAATTTGTCGGCATAATAGCAGTTCTTGTGGTCGAATGCTATGGATAATGATTTTTTGTTCATTTATCGTATTAGATATTGAGAAAAGATTGAACGAATAAAATGCTTGATGGAGAAAAAATTATTTTTTCAGGCAATTCAGACACTTTGTTTTCATTAATCGGCGTTGAATGTGTAGGTGAGGTTGCATTGGAAGTCATTGACTACTTCATTGAAAAAGTCAGGTTTTTTACGCATTGCCGTGTGTTCATAATTTCTTTCACGTTATTGCCGATAGTTGAGAAAATTAACATAGCTTTATTTATTGATTTTGAGTTTGCCATAAACTTGGCACTGACGTTCATCAATCATATTAATTACGCATTTCAATTCGACTGATATTTAATACGAAGCACATTGACCCCTTCATCACAGCTAGTTTCCCATGTCGTTCCGAGTTCAGTTTTTATTGATCCCTGCCATCATGACGTCTGCTGGCAGTTATGCTCTATAAGACGTCTTTTATTAAAGGTTTACAGTATTGCGGAAGTGTAGACGAAGGATGGATTTACTTAGATGCGTCCAAAGTGTAGTAATGACCATTTTGAAGAGTTCTGTAAATACACGTTACAATTTTCTCATGCAAATAGCTTTATAATGAGTAAGGTAAATGTACCAATAGTTGACACTTTAACCATTTTTCTTACTTGTTCACATAGCTCAGGCTAAGTTTATTTTATGGAAAATTTATGATTCGTAGTCGCTGCGCAAAGTATTCTTCTGTTATATTACGACAAGTATTTATTCCTGATGGCGGTTGTACAAAGATTTTTTCGTTCTAAAAGTAAAAGATCCAATAGTGGACACCAAGCGAAAACAATAAATTTAATAGTTGACATACTTTTGTCTCATTGTCAGTAGTAGACATTGAAAGAAAAACGAATTAATAAACTTCTCTTGGTAATGTATGACTACAGTTTATTGAATGTTTAAAAAAGATTATTCTTAGCTAAGTTTACGAAAAAGAAATTTAACAATTAGAAGTTACTTCACAGAAAAAATCTGTTGCCACAGAAAAGCTTACCCAGGCCATTTAAAAAATCCAGTTTTTCTCTGATTGGACGCATCTTTCTTCAAGATGGATATTTGCTTTACACCATGCATATTAAAGTCACCCTAGGAACTCTAAATTTCCTACCTGCTGTTTCATACAGAGTTTTATGGAACCGGATATCATCCACGGCCGCTTGCATAGCTTCTTCTGCATAACGTCAAAAGTTATCTTTCGTAGAAGGCATCTCAAAATTAACAGACGAACAAAACCAGTACTTGACGCTTAGTATTTTAATATTATAGTTGAACTACCATGTCAACTACTGAATAATAGACAATTATAAGTTTTAATAGTGGACACGGGGTGATTTAGACAGTTTAGCGTTCTATTTTTATTACATAATACAAACTTGTAAAACTTATGTCTGAGCTAATTCCTGAGCAATTTATATAAGAATATACGCGAAAATCGTAAAAGTCGCGCATGGATTTATTTAACAGGTTGCTGTGACACTTCTCAATGTTGGACTATGTGTAATAGTTCATAATTAAGCTGTTGAAGATCAATACTATACAGATTAACCCTCCGAGTACCACACGCGCGCTCCCATGCCTGGGTCACTTTTAGTCCTCATAGACAGTTCACTGATACTAATTCATTCGCTTCACCAGATCGGCCGTCCGGTGAGTCATGCGACAAAAGAGTATATTATGCCGCTCGAAATCACACTCATACATGGGGCATTCCATGCCAAATCGGCCGCTTTTTTAGGTCACCCCTTTCGATTTTTTTCGAAATTTTATGTTTTTGAATGCTGTTTCAAGAAAAATTATGATTTTTCCTTGGTATGAAAGGAATGGAGGTATGAAAACTGTTTTTTTTACATGTGTCCCCTTCGATTTTTTTTGGAAAAATTCTCAGAAAAACTTATATGGATATAAGAATTTTTAAAGTTTGTCCGATCGTGGGTAAACTTCACGTTCTATTATTTTTTTTAATTCGAAAATATATCTATTCTGTCAAATCGTATGTTCTGTTTAAATTCGTCTTAAGTGTATACTTCGGTGATTATTCTTTTACATAGAAAAAACGGTTAAAACAATATTCTTATTATTTTATTATGTATTTACTAAATTATTAATTTGTTATTTGATTATTTAATTTAATTAAACTTATTATACCTTACTTATATAATAATTTTTTATTAACCATAAAGTCCGAGTTTAGTGTCTTCTAAACTCAGTTTTAGTCATATTACAATAATGTCAGCGTCATTTGCATACCTGAATTTTCTTGTTTAGAAAATTTCGTATCAAAGACTTTGGAGGACCGTGTTGACAAAGTACCAGATAGAGTAAAGACTAAAGTAGTTCAATAATAATATGCTCTCAGAACTCATGAAGAGAATAAAATAATTTAGATTGCACAGGAGCTCCATACGAATTATCGGATGTTAGAATACCATGTTTTATAAATGAACGTGTGAACCTCTCAAATCGCTCGTTAAATAATAGAACATATGAGTACGTAAATGATCAGTCTGAATTTATGTCATGGTGCAATTATATCTGGTTTAAACCGGTTTTTTGTGATTGGATGTACGATATTAAAACCTGAGATTAGGCACTAATGTGTCATAATAATTTTTGAAGGGTTGTAATTAAACCAAATTATCACACTGACTTTAATTACTCTATTGTTTTCCTGTTAATAGTGGAGTATGTGACAACGTATGGAATACTGTTTGCTTTAAATTAGTGGCTCATTAAAATGTAAGGTATCCTGATGCATGTGGTACAGTTCGATAGGATGTGCTTCAACGAACATTAGATGAGTCCGAAAAAATAATAAAAAAGGTAAGAAAGGTAAAAAAGAAACAACTGCCGGTTCATATTAGGTGAACAGGAAATACAGTAAACTTCATTCCATTCATGAAAGAAAAAATATTACTTATCAACTTCCTACTATTCTTAAACTATAAACTATTACACGTTTCACTTAAATGCGATAACAGCGTGCCATCTAAAGGTGGATAAATAGCAATCAATCGAATTTATCGTTAATAATTCGCCCAGCAAGATGCATTGTATACCTAATAGGTATACGTTTCCGCATACGAGGACGGATTGTTTTACAAGTGTTTCGTCCGGCATAACAATAGTTTTATCATTTCCCTTGTTTCGCCATTCAATGGCATAACAATGCCGCTGAAATGGGATTGCGAGTGCAAAGTGGAATTTACGCGTGTGGGAGGCAATGATTAAATAATGATATTCTATTCAGCCGTGAAAAATAGATCGTTAAAATGAGATGACACCCCACCCTTTTGAAGAAGAGTAATGATGCCACTTGATGTGTCTTTCGTTTCATACTTCAAATAGAAGGAGTTGCTAACTCCTATATTGTTATTGCCGATAGCTTGACAGTTGTGACTTACAATGCGATGGGATTGAAGTACTTACTTATTTTCTCACGTAGAGACATCCAAAGTATATACAAATGAAAATAAATATAGTTTGTACTTTTTTAACACGAGTTGATCGACTAGATTGCTGAAAAGTAATTTTCTACAGTGCCGTTATTAATACTTTTAGTTATTGCATATTGCTTTACCTTTGTTATAAACGTCGGATACATCCCTGGTATTGTATAGATATGTTGTTTTTTTTATGTTAACGTGTACACATTTTGTATCCGCTTAATAATAAGAGAACATACTCTTACTTACATGCAATATATATTCGCATTATCATAATTTGAATGGTGGTTTATTATTCTCTTTCTTTTTACTCCATTAAATCCACCTCATTCTTTTTTTCGTCCTCCATCTGTTCGTAAAGTTCAAACTTTTAATCTTTGTAACATCTTGACCTCTTTAATCTTGACTCACAAAGTGAGTGCGGATCAAAAATTCTATAAAGCAGCGTGCACACCGTAAACGGGTCAAAAAGTAACACAAACCTAAGATAGGTTAAGATGTACATATATGCACGAAATATGTTGAAAACCCGTAAGGGATCCAGATAATAAAACACAATAATTAACATTAAGCCGTTGTATTAAATGCACTACCGAGGAAGGAATACAATGCTGTGAAAGTTAAGTCGAAACACGATCATTGCTTCACGTTCATTAGTTTCGTTGAATTTGTTTAGTTCTGCAGTGTTGTGTTTGGGCGTTTGTTCCCAACTGAAATAATGACGCAGATGGCGGCTAGATGGATAGACGCGATGTTAATTGCAATACGAAATAACCTAAGTGTAAATTACAAAAAAATGTAACAAGGTTGGCAAACAGTGGGTAACGAATAACGAATAGCAACAAGTTACGATGAATAAAAAACGGGTGATATAAAAACGTATACAAGGCAATATACAGGGTGGTTTCGATCCGGTGGTACAACCGAAAAGGAGGTGAATCTAAATGCAAAAATAAGTCGGAAAAAACGTGGCATTGTATATCTATATCTATCGCTTTGCGTCGCTGCGAGTACGTTCGGGCAGCTATGACGTCACGATAGGCCGCTTCGGTCTCACTGTCGCGTATACCGGATGTCCCTGCCGGGCCTGCTTCGATGCCACGCAATGAGATAAGTCATCGCGCCGCGACCAAGATTCCTACGGCGCACCCGGTATATCGTGCCGCACTCGGGCGCGCTTGCACTTTGCGAAAATTCAAAGTCCAATTGCTCGAAAATGGAGCGTTTAAAAAAAAATGTTCATACGTTTTTTTCGACTTATTTTTGCATGCAGATTTACCTTCTTTTCGGTTGTACCACCGGATCGAAACCACCCTGTATATAGGTACCTACACTCGATTAGACTCAACAACCCTATAACGCAATACTCAAAATACAGAAAACACGTCCTCGCTCTCCGCTTCCTAGACATCAGCGCGAAGCTAACCTCGGGTCGTGAGGAAGGAAAATATGGTGGGAGGCAAAGTGGGCCAATAGGCATTTGATAAAGAAATTTGGGGGGCTGGGAACACACACATGGTCGTGGTGGACAAAGCTGAAAGATAGGGTGACAGAAGAGGGATGAGCGAATAATGGGTCATACAGGAAGAATATTGAAAAGTATGGAATTCTGAGGGATATCGTTATGTGCTGCCCGTATAGCGGATTAGTGAATATCGCCAAGTACGCAAAATATTCCTACATGCTATTTTCGTATTATTATATCATCTTTTTTAACTCATAAAATGTAAATAGTATTTACGATTTAATATTTTCTTATGAATTCGTGTTTCGCGAGCTGGTGCTCAAATACATTACATAATATAATTTGCAGTTGCACAAATGATACGTACTGTACAAAATGTTATAAATTCTAATATGTATGCGGCTTTAATTACAAATGCAATATTTCACATGCTCAAATAAAAAACAGCATACAAGTCGGGATACCAATAATTTCTCACTATAATTGTTCAAATAGTTTGCAGAACATTCTACACATAGTGCATTTAACGTGAATCACTTATCGAATTATGCATATCAAATTTAGATCTCGACTTAAAACAAATACAATTTGGCATACGCAAGTTCATCGTGTGGATATATTTGCCACCGACCGAAAACGATAGGAATATACGTATGTGCCATAAGTAGGAGTTCAGCGTGGGTGTACATTATATTTTACGTTCGATTAACTGATGCTTTTTTTGACATCTCAATATATCACTGAGTATTAGTTGGTCCGACTTGCGTCAACCGCACCTCCTTTATTACTCCCACTTATCACTTCCGTTTGAGCGTATCAAGTCATGCATGCACAGTTACGAATTTTTGTTCCATACTAAAGAGAGCTTATTTTGCACGAAGAGAACAAAATCGAGAGTAACGCCGGCTCAACGCATCATCCTGTCAAACGTCTCCTCAGTTATACCAAACCTAGAAATTGAGAATATTTTCAAGAAAAATAATGTCCGACTGTGTTCAAAAATATCATTCCTGAAAGCAGTTTATGTTGACCCTGAAGATATTACAAAAATTCCAGCCTCCTTTTTATTAACGGTACAAGACACCTCTTACCGAATATTTACAACCACAGTGAAAATAAACTACTTTATATGCAAACGAGAAGGTCATCTAGCGAAACAATGCCCTCAATATTCGGCCCCAGCCCCAAATACAAAAGAGTCAAAAACCTATACAGACATTGAAATGACAAAATAGCCGATAAAAGAGAATCCTATGGACAATGATTCACCGTCGATAACAGAAACAAAAATAGCTACAATTGATCAAACTGAATTACCGACAATCCAAACTGGCTCAAAAAGACCGTTATCCCAAACATCACCGATCACCAGTCCTGCCAAGCCATTGATATGAGTAACTTCACCCGACCAACACCAAGAAACCCACGTAAAAAACCTACTATATGCAAAGAGAAATTACGACCCACATTTCCTGCACTGAACCTCGTAAAACTAGAAGAAATGTTATTACCAGCTAAACAGGACATTGAGCGCGATAGTTCAACATGTATATTAAACTATGAACAACTAAAAAGCTTTCTTGAAAATTCGTTTGGGGCAGCCCATCCCACTGAAATAGCTACCCACTCCCCCAAATCTACCCACTCTTGAGAGGGCGCAGCATTAAAAATAGAATTCACCGGCTTTGCAAAGAACTTGACCCAAAGAATACCAAAAATGACCCCACATATAATTGGGCATGAGAAACAGATACAGATACCTCATAACTAGTGCAACACCCAATACTCTCAATCTCAAAAACCCAAAAAACCAATCAAGTAACTAACTACCCCACCAAAATAAACAACATAACGCATAATGAAAACAATAATTCAATGGAACATTGACGGGTATTATACCCATTACGAACAACTGCAAATCATTATAAGTCAAGACAATCCAGATATAATATGTCTGTAAGAAACAAACTTTAGCTTCAACCAGCACCCAGCACTAAGCAACTACAATAATTTCACAAAAAATAGAGAAGGAGAATCTCACGCTAGCGGAGGCTTTGCCATCGCAATAACAAACAAGTACTGCTGCACCGAAATCCCACTAACCACCAACCTAGAAGTAATAGCTATTGCAACTTCCTTTCCCCAAAAAATACATATATATTTGTACTATGTACATTCCAAACAGCCAACCCCTCAATCTTGAGGATCTCGAAGCCCTAATTGAACAAATCCCCAAGCCACTTATATTAACTGGAGACTTTAACAGCCATAACTCATTGTGGGGATCTAGCAAAACAGATTGCAGAGGGAAAAAAATCGAAAAACTTTTAGAATCTCCAGACCCAATACTCCTAAACTCAGGAGCCCCAACCCATTTCAATGTGAGCAATGCGAAAATGAGCGCAATAGACCTATCAATAAGTAGTCCGAGACTAGCCCAAAATATAGAATGGGAAACCCTTAAAAACTTACACGGTACTCATCACTTCCTTGTCAAAATGACTTACCAGGTCGACAACCGTCCCCTTTCCTCAATCGCGCATCAGGCCAGGTGGAACATCCAAAAAAACAGATGGCCAATATATCAATCAACCATTACCAAATCACTGGAAAGAAAAGGAGCTGACTATGAAATAAAACCAGACGAAATCAATGACACAATTAACGAACTTGAACTCATCATCACTACAGCAACAGATCGAGCCTTTGGGACCACCAAACCCCCAAAAAAACACTAAAAGGACTGTTCCATGGTGGAATGAAGAGTGCAAAGTTGCCTCAACGGCCAGTCACCATGCATTTAACCGAGCAAAAGAGGTTTCCACCTCTGAAAATCTAATTGAATTCAAAAAACAGCGTGCCAAATTTAGACGTACAATACAGGAAAGCAAAAAAAAATCATGGCGTTCATTCACATCATCTCTGTCCGCCCAAACCTCAACAACAGATGTCTGGAAAAAAATCAAACTAATCAATGGAATCCGCCCAGTCCAAGAAATACAATTCCTTGAATTAAATAAAAACTCAACCGTAACTTACCCCAAAGACATAGCCGACACCCTTGCAGAAGAGTTCAGATCAAACTCCAGTAGCAAAAAGCATAACCTATCAAATACTACCAAAAATCCCGAATGCTTGCTACAAGATATGATAAACCTTTCAGTCGGAAACAACCTCAATTCCACATTAAACTCCGCAATAACCATTAAGGAAATAATCAGCACTCTCCTAAATACAAAAACTCAACTCCTGACCAAGACAATATTTCAAACAAACTATTAAAAATTCTCCCTGCATCTGGTATAAACTACATCATGAAGATGTATAACTGCATATGGTCCCACAGCGTATTATCCGAGAATTGGCGAAAAGCAATAATAATACCAATCCCCAAACCGAATAAAAACAAACAGGACCCAGGAAGCTACCCACCTATCGCTCTAAATAACACCTTATGTAAACTGTTAGAAAAAATTGATAACAGAAGACTAAGATGGTACCTTGAAACTAACAACCTCCTAACTGCAATCCAGTACGGATGCCGTCAGTACCGGTCAACTATAGATGTTCTAACAAACCTGCACATAACCATATGCGACTCATTCCAAAAAGGCGAAGCCCTGGTAGCATTATGCCCAGACACTTCAAAAGCTTACGACACGATGTGGAAACCAAAAATAATCAAAACACTACTCAAAATGAACAGGTAATAAATGGAAATGTTCTAGCCTACATATCCAACTTCCTTCTAAACGAAACTATCCAAGTAAAAGCAAATGGGGTACTCTGGCAAATAACAAAAATTGAAAATGGTGTCCCCCAAGGATCTGTTATAAGCGTCACACTATTCCTAATTGGAATCAACGACATCGCAAGGAACCTAGAAGTTCCTGTCAAAGCCCACCTTTTTGCAGACGACCTTACATTAACATGCAGTGCAAACGACATAAATTCTATAAAGGAATACCTGCAAACATCCATCAGGCACCTCCAGAAGTGGTCTAAGCAATCACGACTCAAATTTTCGCCTCAAAAACCCAGGTCATCACCTTCACTAAAAAAACCAAACCAAAACTTTTAATGAACCAAACCGAACTAAAACATGTTGACACTATCAGGCTTTTAGGGCTTATCTTATTGTTAGACAGGAAATTAAGCTGGGCCCCCCATATTCAACACCTAAAAGAAACATGTATGAAAAGACTTAATATTATTAAAGTACTGGGCAGTATAAACTGGGGAGCTGACCAAGAAACGCTCCTAGAAACCTACAGGGCTGTAATAAGACCAAAAATTGACTATGGTTCTACCATTTATAACTCAGCCAAACAACATATTTTGAAGAAAATAGACCCAATCCACAACACAGCGCTAAGAATAGCTTCAGGCGCTTTCCGTACGTGGCCAATCAGTGGCATCTTATTTGAATCCAAAGAAATGGATGTTGAAACAAGAAGGAAATTCTTAGCCAGAAAATACGCGATAAAAATTTCTTCCACACCGTCAAACCCAACTTTCAAGTACGTCTTTCACAACAGATCTAATGAACTATACAAAACGAAACCTAATCTTCCAGAGCCACTAGGGGAGACCGGGGCAAAATGGTATAGCGGGGCATAATGGGACCGGGGCAAAATGGGACCGGGGCAAAACGGGTTTGGGGCAAAATGGAATAGTGAAAATCAACACTGCTGGAAAATACGTCATTGGGGCAAAACGGGACTGGGGCAAAATGGGACAGGAAAAATCGGAGATTTCTCCGGCCCATTTTGCCCCGATCCCGGAGAAATCTCCGATTTTTTCTGTCCCATTTTGCCCCGATCCCGGAGAAATCTCCGATTTTTCCTGTCCCATTTTGCCCCGATCCCGTTTTGCCCCAATGACGTATTTTCCAGCAGTGTTGATTTTCACTATTCCATTTTGCCCCAAACCCGTTTTGCCCCGGTCCCATTATGCCCCGCTATACCATTTTGCCCCGGTCTCCCCTATATCTCAAATTGAACAAGCTTATACATCCGCCGTTAATTTAATCAATCTCTACTATTGAAAGAAGACAAATAAGCACTGCCCTATGGTTCATGAAGACCCTCCTGACTAACACAGATCTCGCCGTCCATCCAAAAACCCACAAAATGCAGAATCGAACATAAAGCTAGGTTTCTAGAACTGAAGAACAATTACTTCTCATATATCCAGATCTATACTGATGCGTCCAAAACGAATACCGGAGTCGGATTCGCCGTCATTACTAATGAAACAGTAATCAAAAATCCCCTCCCGAAGGAACCTTCGATTTTCACTGCCGAAGCATATGCCATTCTCGAAGCCCTGAAATATCCACACACCAACAACCTAAAATAGTTAGCCATCTAATCAGATTCCATGTCCGTAATAAAAGCCCTATCTTCCACAAGCACAAAAAAGGACGAAATAATATTCAATATTGAAGAAATGTACGCAAATTTCTCACGTAACAATGCTGAGTTAGTGGGTTCAGTACATGTAAACGCTCAAAATCGAGCTGTTTTTCGCGTTTTTTTTGGAACGGAAAGAAATGGGCAATCCTCTTGAAATTGTAGACATGTTTAAAAGCACTATCGAAGACCTCACCAACATTTTTTTGTGAAAAAATGTTACAAAATGACGGATTTATGGACTCCCTAAAAGAGCGTCTCGTCCTCTTAGTTGCCAATTGCCGTGCAGGATGCAACTGGTAATTTTTGCCAGAAATAAAAAATCCAAAGTTATTTGTTAATATTATAGGTTCCTCTTCTATGTGAACCTCAAAAACGCGGGAGAAATCGCAAAATAAAAATTTCCAGCATTTTTAAACGAAAACTGTGAGTTTCCTGGAACAAAATTTGACTTTAACCTGCTGCAAAAAATAGTAAAAAATTTTTTTTTACCTTGTTGTCGGTTCACATAGAAGAGAATTTCATGCTGAAGAGAATAAACTTTGAATCGTTCCGATCGGTTAAATAGTTTTTGTTTAATCCTGCACGCCAATTTGGAAGAAGCGCAAAAATAGAAACTGGAAAAAAAATGATTTAAAGTTTTCGATGCGGATACTATGAATTATTAGTTACTGACAGCAATTTTCGGCTAGTCAGATATTCCTGGACGATATAGTAGTCGTTCTTTTTCTTCGTAGATCTCGTTTGTACAAAGGGCATAGCTGGGTAAGACAGTGAAATGTGCCGCCAAACCAATTGAAATTCTGAATGGGCCATTCGATAGCTTATGAAAAAAGAAACATTTTTGTGAATTTTCAACTTTGTATCTCGACCGTGGGGGGCGGGGGAGGGTAAAATGTAGTGTTCGCTTCTCCCACCATTTTCTCGGAATCTATTGAATAAAAAAAAATGAAAAAAATCAGAGATACATATGGTGATGGTGCGCACACTTGAGATTTTTTTCAGATTTTTATATAAAAACCCCAACTGGAAAAAAAATAAAAACCAAAAAGTGAGTCACAAAAACATTAATTTGACACCGAAGGAGGTCCAGATCAGTGATGCCGCTTTTTCCTGTGATGTAATATTAGAATTAACGTCTCCCTGATTTTTTTCATAATTTTTGTTAAGGTGCCACGGTGTCGGAAAAATCAAAAACCGCGTCTCTGGTCAGTTTTTGCCTGTCAGAACACCGTACGAGGTAAACTTTGGTTTTCTTTTTGCCACATTACTATGTCGTAAGATATTTAATGTTATTAAGTACATTGAACAGTTGTAAGACTGCAAAAACACGAAATAAATGGAAAAAGTCGATGTTATAGTGTAGGCTTATATGCTAAAAGATTGAAGATTAACCCAAGAACGTCGCTAGCGCAACTAACAAAGTGTCAGGCTTTTAAGTAGGAGGGAAACTTTTTGTCTGGGTTTCGAATCCTATTAGATCCAATCTTTTTTTTCATTCTTTTTTTCCTTTCTCTGTGCATCAATAATTAACATTAACTGTCAGACGTTATTACAACATTTTTGCAACTTAGATTCAAGAATTGTAAGCACACTGAATTAATCGGGGCTACTGAAGCACTACGCCAAAATACAATGTTGCGTTGAACTAACGGTCAAAAACGTTTTTCGACAAACCACGTGCACGTGCATTACACATTAAAATGTTGAGAAAAACATTGTTAAAATAGCTGACGTGTGAAAATATCTGTAAATGTTAATTATTGTTGCACAGAGAAAGGAAAAAAAGAATGAAAAAGAAGAATGGATCTAACAGGATTCGAAACCCAGACAAAAAGTTTCTATCCTGCTTAAAAGACTGACACCTTGTCAGTTTCGCTAGCGACGTTCTTGGGTTGATCTTCAATCTTTTAGCATATAAGCCTATACTGTAACATAGACTTTTTCCATTTATTTAGTTTTTTTGCACTTTTACGACTGTTCTATGTACTTAATAACATTAAATATCCTATGAAATAGTAATGTTACAAAAACGAAACCAAAGTTTATCTCAAACGGTGTTCTGACAGGCAAAAACTGACCAGAGACGCGGTTTTTGATTTTTCCGACACTGTTCCACCAAATCAAAAATTATGAAAAAAATCAGAGAGACGTTAATTCTAATATTACATCACAGGTAAAAGCGGCATCAATGATCCGGACCTCCTTCGTTGTCAAATTAATAATTTTCTGACTCACCTTTTGGTTTTTATTTTTTTTCTCGTTGGATATTTTATATAAAAATGTGAAAAAAATCTGAAATGTGCGCACCATCACCAGATGTAACTCTAATTTTTTTCAATTTTTTTCTATCCAATAAATTCCGAGAAAATCGTAGGAGAAGCGAACAGTACATTTTACCCTCCCCCGCCCCCCACGGTAGAGATACAAAGTTGAAAATTCCCAAAAATGTTTCTTTATTCATAAGCTATCGAATGGCCCATTCAGAATTTCAATCGGTTTGGGGGCACATTTCACTGTCTTATTCATCTATGCCCTTTCCGTCAGCCACGCGCGCTGCTCAGAACTGCTCTTGCTTTCTGGGATAGCAACGGCAAGCGTACTTCTAAGAATGTGTAAACATGTTAGGACCATTGTGTCTTATCCTAGCAGAAAATTCTTATAATACATTTAGAATGAAATGCTAATCGGCATTCATTCAATTCGATAAGCACCAGTCCTGTTCTGTGTTAATTATCGTTTGGCCCATTAACGATTGATCCTCGCACTCAACGGCATTTCTGCCGTGGATTGCCGAGAGGATGGCAAGTTACTCGAACAAGGAAGTGGCAGATTTACACTTTGTGTACGGTGTGGTGGACGGGAATGCGTACGAGGCGCAGCGGCTGTACCGCGACCGGTATAGGGTACATACAAATCAATGACATTCCTATTAATAAAGTGTTTTGTGAAATTTCTCCTCTCATTATTGTGATAATTCTTTAACACGTTTACCGCCCGGTCAGGCATCGACGACTCATGTGGGAGTCAGCACGTTAAATGTGACGGTCGAAAACTATCCTGTAACTTTTCACAACTTGCGTTGCGCTCATACATTGTTTGGCAAAAATTGCTTGTATTCATGTGTTCCACTATCCCTTAAATTTTCTCCCGCGAGTTCTGTTTCATCCTGTATACAGGGTGGGGCAAAACCTCTCTATTTTAATGTGTAAATAAAAACACTATTTTTTTATACAGAACAACTTTAATTTTCGTTACTTAGTCTACGACTCTGGAAGTTTTGCCTACTTACGTTTAAAAAAGATATCGGACAAGGCTTTAACAATCACGTTGAGAGAGTTCTTGGACCACCATCATCCTATATGGGTGAAAGTGAAGATCAACGTGCAAAATTCGACGAATACTACGGTTGGAAAGTTGAAGAACAACTGCATGTTTGCGAGCTAAGCGTTTTGGAGACTGCAAAATCGATCGCCTAACTGCATCGATGTGTTCAGGTGTACGGACACTACGAGGTCTTCTGCCACCTTTTTTCACAACAGAATCTGCTCTCCTGAAGTTTTCCACCCACAACAAAATAGACTTTCAATCCGGAACTGATGAGCGAGGAGTAATTTTAAGTGAGACATTCTTGCGAATGAAAGCCTCAATGGCAAAAGCTCGTTGTGCATTTGTCCGCGCCATGTGGTGACTGATACTGAACGGCAAACTGAAAACTAATAAAAAAAACCTTTCCACTTTCCTCCTTCGATTGCCATCGTCCACATTACTTTGAGTTTCTCTCACAATAGTGTAGGATGCGAGAGGTCACGAGCATGTATGTATGTATGTGTGTGTGTATTGGCCGCGATCGAGGATCGACCCAGGTGAGGTCGACGAAGGCAGGAGGCCATCCTCGCGGGGCGAGGAAGGAGTCTTTCGGCGTGCGAGATACCCGAAGCGATCGTTAGTTCAGTGTATGTGATTAATTCAAAGGAACAATAGCGAAAGCGATCTTGAGACTGTGAATGTGACCTGCGAATGTGAAAGCGAGTTAAACTGTAAATTAACGGAGATATATATATTATTTTTGGCCTTTCTTTACCGTACATCACTCTCGTGGTTATTTATCCCCGCCTACCTTTACAATTACATCCTACAATAGTAACTCTCCGCTTAACGCTGTTCAGTGTTAACTGCTACGCGAATTTATGATGAAACAACCGTCAGCCACGCGCGCTGCTCAGAACTGTGCTGGTTTTGTGGGATAGCAATGGCAAACATACTTCTATGATTAAAACTTACTCAATACAGATGTGTAAAAATATCAGGGCCATTGTGTCTCGCTATTTAAGACATTTATTAAAGACGATAACAACCAATCCTGGTTATAGTACAATAAGGGGGGTTACGTTCCGAAATCTTATAATAAACAGACTGTTTGTCGTGTTTCCATATAAGCAACTTAATTTTTAATAGAAATATAAATGTATGTATAACAGAAGAACAAAAGAACAAAAATATTAACCCTGACTTTTGCTTTTTTTTAATTAAGATTTTTTCCAATATGAGATACTTCTTCTCTTTTTAAAAGACGATCCAAGGCATATCTTTACTGCTAAAGAAATAAATGTCTACTTAAACGTTGTTTTTTTTAACTTTAAGCAAACATAGCTTGGGACAAAAACATGACTTCCTAAAAATGAGTCTTAACACGTTGCATGCCATGGGGGTCACCGGTGACCGGCACCGAGTCGCTCCGTCTGGCCATGGGGGTCACCGGTGACCGGCGGAGCCAAGATTATTAGAACACATAATTCGAGTGAATTTTCAATGTTTTTAAAATTTTTCAATATTATCATCGTTTGTCGGTCGACGTCGGTCCGTCTGGTGGTGGGGGTCACCAGTCACCAAAACTAAGTCGCTCCGTCTGGCCATGGGGGTCACCGGTGACCCCAAAAAAAATTATTGCATTATACGCTCTTATATACTAAAATTTACCTGTTGTGCAAAAAATTTCGAAAAAATATGTAAGGCATAATAAGAAATTCACGTTGGCCAGACGCGGCGGACACGCAAAATCAGCGTGGCACGCAACGTGTTAAAGACGAAATTAAGCCTTAAACATATTGCGGCTCGACGCATACTCTTGAAGTACAATGTCCCACTAAGGTTTTCGCAATTTTCTTATCGTATTAGAGGAAAACCGCATTATAGGATGCCGCGTTGTAAAAGGGTTTTCACAATTTATGAATCGTGTTATAGGGAAACTGCGTTATAGGATATCGTGTTATAGGAAGGCTACCTGTATACGCACAAAACGTTTTGTAACAGTATAATTACATGAATACCAAAATCCCCAAATGAAGATGCTAATGGGGCAGCTAATGGGTTAATTTAGAATTAGGTATTTGTGCCGTTGATTTATTTGTTTTAAATTGTAATTAATCCTTTTTCTTCGTCCACGCAGTTACGTTATGCATTTTGGAAGCGTTTTCCCTTGCGGTGTTGCTAATTCTCAGAAGGAGGATGACAAAGTGCGCATTGTTACTACGATATCAGGGGGCGAAAATGTTTCGCTACCTACGTCGAGCACATCGTCACGGGGAAATTATGAATTTATTTATTATATCGCACTGGGAGGGACATTTTGATGTGCGTGCAATGAATAATTTCCCCATCATCTAATCCGCGTATATCTCCGGTGAACCTGTTAACCTTATTTACCTATGTCACCATTATGCTTTTCTAATGTTTCGTCAATTCACGTCTCCTCCCCGCGTACATAATAATTACAAGAGCCGTTTAATTCAATCCTGAATACAATATTCTTATAAGTATTGCTTGACATTTTTTGTTAATTTACACATACAGTCTTAACATGACACAATATGCGAGGAAACACAAAGTACAATGCTTGCAAACAATCGTGAGCAAAAGCCATTGATATGTTCGTTTTGTGAGACAAGCACCAATATTACACAATGCAATACAGTATGTTCGTGTGGCGTATTACATGTGCATATAATAGATTTTGTGAAACATGAGCAGCAGGTGATTAGCGCGGTTTTACGAACAATATGTTTGGATGTACGCGCGAACGCTGTACATTTACACACATAAGGGCTTTCCATTTTGTACTGCAATAATTATTCCTACCTGGGCACTTGTTTTACGCCATTCATGTGTGAAAGTTTAGTCAACAGACCAAACATTTTAAATAGTTTTAAATGTTCATACATTACATTAAACTAACCAACTAAAAATGTTATTATGTATACAACTTTGCTCCCGGTGTATTTTTTTTTTCAAAATTCAAGACTTTATTATAAAAAGCTGATTATACCATTATGATTCCAAGTAAGGTAAAGGCACCAGTAGTTGACCAGTTAAGACAAATTATTAACCTGAATGGTTGTAACTTTGTGTATACTTATTATATAGTGGGGTTCAATATGTGAAAATGTTCTTTGGACTTCAGACATCATATAACCAAGCATACTTTTTCGAAAAGTAAAGCGTGACATAAAAATTATTAACGGTTATCGACAGGGTACCACTGCGTCAGTAGTTGACCATTTGTCAACCTGAAAAAACCAGTAATTGACCGTTCTTTTCGTTAGTATTTGACCACTTATATTAGAGCCAAAATCAATAATAGGAGGCAATTTAATATCATTTATTTACATCAGGTACAAGAAAAAACAAGTAATTGAACAAACACGAATAAAAAGAAGATAGTTTCTGAAAATTAACAAACAATAAAGTTAACTATAATTCCATACTGAATCTAATTCGGGTATAGAATAAATATTTCGCGTTTTGCTCGTTTTAACAGGGTCATTAATATGAAAAAGTATATTTTCCCATTCATAATCTGATACATCGGGTGTTTCTGGCCATTTCCACAATCGACCATGCTTCTGCATAGAGGACAAAGTCGCTTTAGTGTCAGTAACGCTAAGGATTTTCCCAGGAAAATATTCACCTTCGTATACGAATATTACATGCTCATTGACGTCTTTATTAACGCTTAGCAATTTATTTTTTTCCATTATTTCGCTCCTTTCCAATGTATTCTCCTCCATAGGCGTCTCGTGGTCTTCACAATCTATGAATTCAGGTATTTCAGAGCTAGAGTCTGAACTCTCAGATGAATACTTAAAAATTTTCTTTCCTTTGCTTTGTTTCGGTTTATGTGCTTTGTGCTGTTTAGCTCTTTCCTTTTCATCCTTATTTCTTTGCCTTTTTGCAGCTCGCTCTTTCTTTAATTGTTCATTTTCTTCTTTCTTCTTTATCTTGTTTAAAATAAATTCTTGAAATAATCTCCCGGATACAATAGATGGCATTTTTTCTTTTGGTACATTCTTATTCTTCTTCTCTGTGATTTTATTTCTAATACCTGAATAATACAAGTGTTTTTCAAAGAGGCTTGGGATTGTTTGTAAATTACTAGTAGAGGGAACATTATCTGAATTATTTGTATTGTTTGGATGCATTTCAGGTGAAGGACTGACATAGTTTGGAATAGCATTATTATTTTGACATTTCTCACTTGGGTGATTTTCCTCTAAAAATGACTGAGGTGGAATAACATCTACATTCAAAGAGTGTTCATCTTCAGCATTTATATCAACAGATAATACTGCTATTTCTTCGTTTACAGATTGGTCAGCTGCAGTCAATTTTCCCAACTCGATTTGAGTTTTTTTCCACAATATAAATAAGGAAGTGTCATGTGGATCCCCAGACCATTGTTCAGACGAACATCGAAAATTATTAAGCTTTTCACATTCAATATTTTCGTTTAAAAATTGAAGACCTTGTTGTACGTAATTTATCCGCGACAATTGTGTTTCGTTACTAATCTCAATTTCATTTTGTTTTATTGGTATATTAACTGCTAGCGGATTCCACGGATATAAGCCGCATTTGCGGAATCCATTACACAGAATGCTTTCATTTACAGTATTATCTATCACTTCTTTAAGAAGATTTGGAAAATCTTTTTTTTTCAATATTAGCTGATCAACATTCTGCAGTCTCCACTCGTGAACCTTTTTTTTCCAAGCTTCTTTGACAGCCTTGAAAACAGCAACATCCATGGGTTGTAAAAGGTGGGTAGCGTTGGGGTAGAGGGCCACCAAAATAATACCATTTTTTTCGCAAAATTGGCTAGTTTGTAAACTTAAGTGCGAAACATGCCCATCAATGAAAAGAATTATAGGCAATGTGACTTTGATTTTAACCAGCCACGGATGAAAAATATTAGCTATGAACTCGAAAAACGCTTCGCAGGTCATCCACCCCGAATCGCTTTTCCCTAAACCCCATTCTTTTGGAAAATTATTAACAATTTCTTGCGGTGTGCGAATATACTTAAACAAAATCGTTGTAGGTGCAACCAAACCACTGGCACTGCAAGTTAACAAGGCTGTTACACACTCTTTTTCATCCGAATTTACTTGCTGGTAAACAGTTTTAGCTCCTTTCTTCGCTAATACTTTATTTCCCTTTGGATTTAGAAAAAATGCTGTCTCGTCAGAGTTAAAAATGCGAGATGGGTCATCTAAAATCTTTTCAAAATTGTGCTCCTTTAAATAATTATGAACGCCACAAAACCATTTTTGTACTGCAATATTAGTAACTGATGCGCGCGAAATTGTTAAGTTTTGGGAAACCCTCTTTGACACCGTAGGGTTTCGGCGTAAAAATGCCTTTAGCCACGTTTTCCCGGGGCGACAGTTTTTAAACACATTGAAACGTTTTTTTTCTATTACGATATTCTGGACACTAGTTAAAAGCTCATCAGTTGTTACTGGGAAGCCTACAGCAGCCATGTTTTGAATCCATTCACATATTTCTTTTTCTTCTAACTTGCTTAAAGTTGAAGGAGGCCCCATGCTTCTTTCTATAGGTGATTTACCTTCTACCTTATATTTTAGTGTTATTCTTGGCACCTCGAATTTTCGTGCAGCTGTTCTTATAGGCATTTTCCGTAACTTGACGTCTTCTATCGCCGCTCTCATGGCTTCTTCAGAATAATTTCTGAAAGCACCCTTGATAGGCGGCATCTTCAGTTCAATAGTTTAATAATCTATAAAATTTTTGTATATGTAAGTACATTTTACTATTTTGTCAATTTTAATAATATTAGGTAGTGATTTAAGATAATACGAATTAAATGTTATTAATAATTGACCGCTGATTATGTTAATAGTTGACCGTGCGGTCATCTACTAAAATACGTTATCCTATAAAAGTGAGCGTTATGTTACTTGTTTCTAATGAAATTATATGTAACATAGATATAATATAATTGGTATTTAAAGTTGGTTGATTTGTGCTAGTAGTTGACCATGTATGTCAACTTCTAAAATTTATGAGAACGCTATGCTTCGGTAGTTGACCTACCGGTTATTTAAGTTTCTGAAAGTAGGATAAGAAAAACAATCTGCTTAATAAATACAGAATTGAATGACAATTAAATTGTGAAAGTTTCAATCATAAAGGTTCAAAACTTGAGAAATTACTTACCGTCAACTGCGCACGGGTTCTTAATGATAATGTTAACGAGGTTATAGTGTCGACCAATACGACTGACATTACCAAGGATAATCGTCCGTAGTTTTGATAAACATTCGTATCCAAGGAAACAGATATGAGCATCGCGTTGGTAAAGAACGGAGTGCGTCTGTCTTTTTTGTTTTCAGAGGCATTCATTTATAAAAAGCTTATTTTTAACATTTTAATTGAAAGTGGTCAACTTCTGGCACATGGTCAATGACTGGTGCCTTTACCTTACTGTCCAACGTTGGCGAGTACTTTTGCTCCGCTTTTCGACAACATATGGATACCGCGTTGAAAAAACTAATCGTCTTTTGAAGCGATCCACGAATCAATCCAATTATTGACATCTTCATGACCGGAAGTGCTGTTCAGCCAGGCCATGTGCCATTGATCGAAACAGGTGATAGTCAGAGGGAGCAACGTTTGGCAAATACGGCGGGTGGGCTAAGACTTCCCATTTCAATGTTTCCAAATATTTTTTTACCACTTTCGTAACATAGGGCCAAGCATTGTCATACTGCAAAATCACTTTATCGTGTCTTTCACTGTATTGTGGCCGTTTGTCTTTTAATGCTCGACTTATACGCATTAATTGCGATCGATAAGGATCCCCTGTGATTAGTTCAGACGGGTTTAACTGCTCATGATCCATTACACCGAGCTGGTCCCACCAAATACAGAGCCGTGGTACCTTGGAACTGTAAATATTCGGTTTGGCCGTCAGCGTGGAAGCGTACTCAGGATATCCCCATGATTTTCGACGCTGGTTATCGTAATAAACCCATTTTTCATCCCTAGTCACAATGCGACGCAGAAATCCCTTTCATTTTTGCCTTTCAAACAACTGTTTGCAAGCAAACAAACGCTGTCCAACATCTCTGGCGTTCAACTCGTATGGCAACCGATATCCTTGCTTATGGGTCATTCCGAAGTTTCGAAATTGCTTTCGAGTGTTGGCTCACTCCCAATGATGTTGCCACCTCTTCTTGACTTTGACACGTATCTTCATTAAGTAATGCCTCTAATTCTTCATCTTCAACAACTTTTGCTCTTCCACCGCTATGCCGACCTTCGTCGTGAAAATCACCGCTTTTGAAGCGTTGAAACCACTCACAATAAGTTCTTTCACTTATAGCGGTTTCACCATAACTGTCTGGGAGCATTCGATGATCCTCAGCCGTAGACTTCTTCATATTAAAGAAATAAATTAATACTCCCCTCAAATCACGAGAATTTGGCCAATAAACTGACATTTTCAATTGCGAATACCTTTATGATGTAAACACAAAAAGACTACTGGTGCTATGGGATTATGTTTCCAAGATGTGCAAAGGTATTGCATAACGTCTACAATGTATTTATTTCGACAAGAACTTACCGCTAACACCATCCATACGAAAACGCGGGAACAAAGTTGTAAACCTAATATTACAACAAAACATTCTAAAATATAAATCAGCAATCCACTTCGTCCTGGATAATTTAATCATCGACTTTTTGTTGCATTTCAGGTCGACACCCTGGATGTTCACTATCAACATTCCGTTCGGCCGAAAGTCATCAAACTCAACAAATCTCGGACATTTAATAAAGGGGAGAGAGAAAAACTCTAAATCGGAAAGACTGTGTCATGGTGCGATTGGAAGTGAAACGTTCCAAACGGGAAGGGAGCTATTTTCTGTACTGCCATTACTGTCAGGACAAGCAAACACGATCTTCGCTGCAGAATCTTCCGTTGAACGAAAGAAGATGTGCCCCCAGTAGTTGACAGGCGAATCCTTTTTAATTTTGCAAATGAAAGTGCTTCAGATCGGTAATCTTTAACAATGATGTTAATTGTTAACTCACAATGATGTGCTGCAATGAACGTGAGAACTCCTGCAGGAAACAAAGTTCATCTCTAGCTGTAACGAACTGGAAAAAAGTACAGTAGGTAAACGGGAAAAATGACAAGATTTTAGTGTTAAACTAAGGAGTTGATGAGAGTGCAAAAATGTGAAATGAAGAGCTAATAACAAGAGGATAAACGAGAGAGTGCGAGTATGGTATATGCATGCGAATTTGTCTGACAACGTTGAATACCAGAGAAAATAAGTGTGTGGGTAGTGGGGCAGACTATTATCAGTAATTTGCGGACTGGCGATTCTGAGAGCGGAAGGATCAAGATAATTTGCGGTTTAGAACTAGATACTTGATCCACTTATCAACGCGCTGGATGATTAACAGATTGCCCGGCCGACGGCAGGCATCGAGATGAAGCTGGGAGATAATATGACTATGGAAGGTAAGTGAATATTACTGTGGCTATTTTGCATTAGTTACGCTCGTATTACTTATACTTACACAACAAAAATTGCACACAAAGGGTCACATTCTAGGACAAATTCAAAGTAGGTGGTTTCTGATTGGTAAAAATATTCACAGTTTTTCGACCGCTATATTGCCGCTGGTGTTATGTTCAGCAATTATCCAAGAATGTACACGTGTGAATGCGAATGAAATAAGGTTAACCCTTTGACTGCCACGGGCGCAAATGTGCGTTGAGCGAAAGCTACCAGTGTGGCCTGTGGACTTACATGTGCGCTCGGCGATGGCTTCGATCGTTTACTCCTGTCTTACTGTATTTGTCCAAAAATTATTTTACCGTATCCGTGCAACACTCTCAGAAACAACATTCCTTGTTGCTTATCAACAAGAAAAAATGAAATATAAGAAATTATAATACAAAACACCGCCGAACAGATTCATATTGCGTCAAACAGTATGCACGCCGTTCATGCGAAGTGCTTTGGCTCAGAGTATTCAGCAGTCATAGGGTTAAACTTATCCGAGTCCTTAATGCATACCCATCGCGAAATTTAAAATTTTCCAAGGACGTATCACAATTCTGAAAGGAGAAAGTTATCTATGATCTTACCCATTTTCTTTATAATATGCATATACATGGTCTGTTCCGAAAGTAATCGGACTGATTTAAAAAAAAAAAAAATGTGTTCATGAGAATATTACGAACCATTAGTATTTTTCGAAGTAGCACCCTTCCGCATCCACACACCGCTGCCAACGAGTTTTCCAGTTTTCGTACGCCTCCTGAAACGCCTGGACCGGAAGGTTGTTTAGCCCCGCGTCACGAGCTGTTGAACCACCCCTACCGACCCGTGATGCCTCCCCTTGAGTGTCAATTTTATTCTCGGGAATAGAAAAAAGTCTGACTCAGTCTGACTGAAGTCAGTTCGGTGCGATGTCATGGTGCAGCCGCCAATGGTTGGCGATAACTGGGCGGACACGAACAATGCTTTTTCGCAGTCTTGTGGAGACTTCCACGTAAAAATCTGCAGTAACTGTTTTTTCCGGGTGGTACAAACTCTTTGTGGATGACTCCATGTCGATCAAAATTGCAAATAAGCATTGACTCCGGCGTCAGGAGCGGTCGTCGCCTTCCACTCTTTCCCTTCCTTTTCGGAACAGCTTGTGCTACCCAAAAACACCCGATCTACCCATGGCAGCATCACCGTAGGCCTCCTTAATCATATCGTGAGTCTCTTTGCCCGTTTTACCAAGCTGTACACAAAATTTGATCGCGTATCGCTGCCTGAATAAACGCTCCATGATTCTCTCCGTGACAAAGCGCATCGACTGGTGTTCACAATATAAGCGACCTGCTTTTTTCAACGGCCGAGAGCCGACCGCCGATTTTTCCCAGCTTTCCTAATACCCCCCTCCACCGATCCTACCCGCGCAAACTGCCTCTCCTCCGCCCGTTCGCCCAGGAAAAATCCAGTCCGATTACTTTCGGAACAGACCATGTATACGTATAGATGTATAATACTTAACAGGTCTTCGGCGAATTCGGTCAGTTTTTTAAATAAATTAACTAATTACTAAGAATTTTAACTGTAATTCGTTAAATATTATTCAACATTTTAGTTATTGAACATTAATAAACCATTAATAATTTCAAAAAGACCAGAAAAAATCGTTACAAAATGTGAAAAAACATGTATCAATCTTTTACAAACCTGACTCACCTAGTCAGCAATTTCCCGACGTTTCGACACCGTGCGTGTCATCTACAGGGGATTCGATACAATGAGGTGTTTGAGGAGCTTGTCATATTCGATGCATTCGTTTCAATTTTGTCAATAAGTAATTCGTCCTTTCTGCTATCCTAAAGTGTTAGTTGCAGAGAGGTGGACATACTCTCTAATTGAGTGGGGTAAGTGGTGGTGGGGTGTGATCAGAAATGTAAGTAAAGGGCTTCTGTGTTTTCTGAATTATTGCTAACATCTACAGGATGTCCCGTAACTGGAGGCACAGGTGGGTAGTGACTGATTCTACATGAAAAACTGAGTCGAAAATGTAGAATAAAATTTTTTCGTATGCGGCTTTGGTTTCGGGAAAAACAGATTTGAATATTCGTCGAATACGCGTGCACTTGGTCTAGATTCGACTTAACGGACTTCGTTGTAAACTATATCCCCTGTTATAAACATATTCAGTGTTTGTATACATGGATAGATCGGCGGGCAAGGCTTCAATATTAGAAATACTTACTTTTTAGGAATTTGCTCAGTTCACAAATCGCTGGAAATAATTTTCACGTTGCTGCATACATAATTGTGCTCGTCGTATCAAATTCCCACGAACGTGATCGTATATTCGTAAACAAAGTAGCTGCCTTGCTCCTGACATGATTTTGTTTATCCGTAGTTAACTTTAGGATAGCAGATTCGATGTACGATCGAATTTTATCATGTTACACGATTTACAATTAAAATTCTTGCTGATTAAATGATATATTATATTTAAAATACTGACCGAATTCACCGAAAACGTATTATTATACATCTGTCACTGAGGGTCAATAACCGGTTGTTCGCAACCCTATTACAGTAAATCGTCTCACTGTGGCATACCGATGGGCTGTGAAAATGTCACTGTGAGAGTCAGGTACAGTAAATCCTTTCACTGTGGCATACCGGATGGGTTGTGAAAATGTCACTGTGACAATCAGGTATACCGATTTCGACCTGACCGCTCGCCTTTATAGTTTGCCGAACGTAGAAAAGGACAGCGAACACAATGAAAGCGATAACCCAGAACCGTGTGTGCCAAAGAGATTATAGTAATCCGAATGCTAGATGCTATGTTTAAAGTTTTTCATTATTAATTATTTGTTTATGAAAATGTTATTAACATATTGCTAAGGTTTTTATGATAAAAATGACACCAAACACGACATGATTTGTAACACAAATACTTATAACGAGTTTATATTTTTGTAACACTGTGAAGCTCGATGCCACATAGGTATGCCATGGTCAGAGTAAGGTGTGCTAAATTCTAGTAAGTTCGGGAGCATCGCACATTTCAATTAATTTTTATATGATCAAACGATTTTTTTCGAACGGACTTTAGAGCCAACGGTGGCATAGGGTGCAAGGAATACGGAAATGAATTGAGAAAAAAAAATTTTTTTTTTCTAAGTCCGTAAAATGGGATTTCATAGAGGTATGCCATGGTCAGAGTAAGGTGTGTTAAATTCTAGTAAGTTCGGGAGCATCGCACAGCATAAGCATTCATATTGCTGCAACTGTATTTTTCCAGCAAACCGTTTTTGTATTGTTTCAACAAGAATGTAATAAATATACGTGAATGTTACTAACGTGTGAAACAAATATTGCATATATGAAAAAAAGTTAATTTTCGCAAGGTTCTTAAGAACATTTGTTGTTTAATATCACTGATGTATTGCTATTTATTGATTATGAAGAAACTGTAACTGAGGAGACAATTTGTGGAAAACCAGTAAGACGGAAAACGGTTAGAAAAGAATGGTTCACAGTTACAGACTGTTGACCGACCAGGTTATGGCGGTGTAATTAAGTTTTACACATATGGTTTCTGACGTGCCGTCAATGAGTAATAAAGTCGTAACCGGCGGTTCGGTTCCATACGATTTTATTCAGGGTCCTATATGACCTGACCATATCCGTAGTTACGTATATGTACAACGATTGAACAGCGATTTTTTAATCAGCAATGTCAGATTGTAATCCCTAAAGCTCCACCAACTTCGTTGTAGATTAATTGTGCAAGGAATATCTAAATTCTTTATGGCATAATTACATAATTGAATATTTTCTACCCCTTCTCTCTTTTTTTGAGCCAATCAGAGCAGTTGCAAAGTTTTACTATTAACACGCAGCGCGATCATATTTTCGTTTATCAACCAGACTCTTTCGAGTACTTGCCCAGACAACACCAGTGTGAAAAACAGTGAATTGTTGTTACTTTGTGCGCAGTGACTTATTGAAACACTTTTGTTCAATTTTGTTGCGAAGAAACGTAAGGAGTAAAAGAGATGGAATCAAACAAGCAAAATACTGTCCTGTCCATGCAAGAACGCGTAAATGTTGTACAGGACTTACAAGAATCTTCAATGACGGCTGCGGAAATCGGTAGAAAATACGGCATCAGCCTCAGAACAGTGATGCGGATCAAAGCGAATGGACCGCAAATAAGTGAATGTGCGGAGGGAAGCAAATACGAATTGAAACAGCGGAAAATAATCACACCAACATACGACGAACTTGACAAATTGTTGCACGACTGGTTTTTGCAACAAAGATTATTAAATGATCATTTGCCAGACGCGTTAATGATCGAAAAAGCTACGGAATTAAAGGAAACAATACCGTCGTGCACTAATTTTAAAGTAAGTCGTGGTTGGTTAGCTAAATTTAAAGAACGGCATGGCATACGCCTGATAAATACGTATGGTGAGAAAGGTAGTGCAAATGCGGCAGGTGGAGCTGACTTTGTTTCCGACTTGAAGAAAATGATAGAAGAAGAAAATATTAATATGGAAAATATAGAGGGTGATTTCGATCCGGTGGTACCACCGAAAAGGAGGTGAATCTACATGCAAAAATAAGTAAAATAGAACGTATGAACATTTTTTTTTAAACGCTCCGTTTTCGAGAAAATCGACTTTGAATTTTCGCAAAGTGCAGGCGCACCCGAGCGCGGCGCAATATACCGGGTGCGCTGTAGGAATCTTGATCGCGGCGCGATGGCTTATCTCATTGCGTGGCATCGAAGCAGGCCCGGCAGGGACATCCGGTATACGCGACAGTGGGACCGAAGCGGCCTATCGTGACGTCATAGCTGCCCGAACGTACTCGTAGACGACGCAAAGCGATAGATATAGATATACAATGCCACGCTTCAGGGCGCTTGCACCTGACAAAATTTCAAAGTCGATTTTCTCGAAAACGGAGTGTTTAAAAAAAAATTTACGTACGTAAAAAATCATACGTTCTGTTTTACTTATTTTTGCATGTAGATTCACCTCCTTTTCGGTTGTACCTGTATAACATCGACGAGACTGGCCTGGTTTGGAAAGCCCTTCCAACCAAAACACTTGCGGGGGGTCATGAGAGAATTGTTACAGGACAAAAAGTGCGGAAAGACAGAATAATAGTGGGCTTATGTGCCAACGCATTAGGCACACATAAAATTAAGCCGTTAGTGATATATAAATATAAAAATCCGCGATCGTTAAAATACGCACTAGACTTGCCAGTTATTTTTAAATCGCAGGCTAATTCCTGGATGGATAGGAACATTTTCTTAGACTGGTACCAAAATTATTTTAAACTAGCAGTGCGGGAAGAACAGGAATGGAAACAAATTTCCGGTAAAATCATTTTGTTATTAGATAATTGCGAGGGACACAAAATTCCGTCCGATGGTCTCGATGATGGACTTTTTAAAATCGTGTTTCTCCCCGTTAAGACGATATGCCTTATCCAACCAATGGACCAGGGTGTCATACAAAAAACTAAAATCATTTTCCGCCACAAAATGTTGAGGTTAGTGTTGGCGTACGATCAGGGAACTGAAGAATTTTTTAAACAATATGATTTTAAAGACTGTATTGATCCGTTATCGGCATCGTGGTCGGAAATAACATCAAGCAATTCAAGAAATGCCTAGAATAAGACTCGTGGGGAAACGTTCCGTTCTATTTTTTTTCTTTATTCGAAAATATCCATTCTATCAAACACATCTGCATTGAGTAAGTTTTAATCTTAGAAGTACGCTTGGCATTGCTATTCCACAAAACCAGCGCAGTTCTGAGCAGCGCGCGTGGCTGACCGTTGTTTCCTCATAAATTCGCATAGCAGTTAGCGTGTTACTCTTAAACATTTTATTTTTGAGCATATAAATCAATAATATGAGTGTTAATAAAGTTTTTTGTGAAATATTTGCTCTCATTCTTATAATAATTCTTTAACACGTTCACAGCCAGGTCAGGCATCGACGACGCGCGCGGCAGTCTGCCCTGTAACTTTTTATCCGTTGAGTTGCGCCCCATATATTATTTCACAAACAGTGCTTGTATTCATGTCTTCTACCACCCCCCAATTTTTCTCCCTCGAATTCTGGCTCACCTTGTATTTATGTTCTCATTTCTTAATCTACTTTATTGCGCAAGAATGTCATAAAGCGTTTCCCATATCGATGCATACAAATTGACCTCGTCGTCTTAACCTCTCCAAACTAAACCCAAGAGTTTCACTGCCCTGACACTGTAACCCAAAATTCGGAGCGGTCTCCGGAAGGCGATAACACGTTTATAAAAAAAACGCAATATTAACTATTGTTGCACAGAGGAAGGACACAAAAACGATGAAAATAAGGCACCTAACAGGATTCGAACCCAAAGAAAAAGTTTGCTTCAACAAAACAGACTGTCACGTTACGCGTGTCGCTATCAACGATCTTTGGTTGATCTTAAATTTTTCAGAACATAAGGCGTACATTGTGACATCGATTTCTTCCATTTATTTTGTATTCTTGCATTATTACGACTGTGCAATGTAATCAATAACATTAAACATTACATGAAATAGTTATGTGACAAAAATTGAACCAAAGTTTACCTCATACGTTGTTCTGACACCCAAAAACTGACGAAAAAACGGGTTTTTTACTTTTCCGACGCTGTTGCTGGTGAGCAAAAATTAAACAAAATCAGAGAGATATTCATTGTAATATTACATTACAGAAAAAAGCGGCATCACTGATCCGGACCTCCTTCGGTATCAAACAAATATTTTTCTGATTGACTTTTCGGTTTTTATTTTTTTACCAATTGGATTTTTTTAAGTAAAAATCTGAAAAAAGTCTGGAATATGCGCGCCATTGCTAGATATGGCCCTGATTTTTTTTCGAATTTTTTTATGCACTAGATTCCGAGAAAATGGTGGGATAAGCGGACAGTACATTTTACACCCCCCCCCCCCCCCCCCCGCCCCCACGGTCGAGATACAAAGTTGAAAATTCACAAAAATATTTCTTTTTTCATAAGCTATCGAATGGCCTATTCAGAATTTCGATCGGTTTTGGGGCCCATTTCACTGTTTTACCCGGCTATGCCCAAATGGCGGCGGATCATTAATGGTATGGGGATGTTTTTCGTGGAATGGAGTTGGTACGTTGACACAAATTGACGGAATTATGAATGCAAACAGATACATCCATATTCTAAGTGAAAATTTAGAAGAAGCAGTGGTAAAAATGGGTTGCGACAATGAATTTGTCTTCCAACAAGACAATGACCCCAAACATACTGCTAAGAGCACTACAAGATTTTTGAAGAATTCCAATATTAAGTTGCTTGATTTTCCAGCTCAAAGCCCCGACTTGAATCCTATAAAGAATTTATGGAGTTTACTGGGTGCAAAAGTTGCATTGGACCAGCGGAATAACAAGACCGATTTCTTTAAAAGCTTACAGACTCAATTTGAAAAAATTAATACAGATTACATCGAAAATTTAATAAAAAGTATTCCTCGACGTCTAGAAGCAGTCATACAAGCAAAAGATGGCAATACGTAGTATTAATTTTAATATGAATTTCATTCACTAGGTGTTTTATAAAGTGTCCACTTATTTTTGTCTCCTGATAAATAACTGTCATTTTCGATAAATACAGCGCAGTTACACAAAAATGCAAGTATGAGCCTCAATTATTCGCTAAATAATGTATATACTATAAGGATATATAATAAATAAAACTGAAGATCATAACAGTTACATTAATCCGATTACACTTCAATTTTACCTATTTTTAGTACTGTTCACTCATTTTTGTCCCCGACTGTACATTATCGGACCAGTTTTTATAAGTTTAATCTCTAAACTATAACGCTAATCGCATACTGTTGATAAGATGTGATTTAGTTTAAAATATTATTTCATTGCGAACAGACTATTGGTGTTATACGTAACTGTTTTTTGCGTTATGTCAACACTGTGAGTCGTTTTCGTACATTCACAAACGTATTTCATCGGTGATGGTTTATCTCGTTTCTTCGATCGTTAAACCGTCTTCGCAACCGAGCTATCGTTCGTTTTTCAAACTGCAGAGAAGGCCTCCTACCAGCTCGACTGTAAATCGATCAACAATGCCGACCACATCCAAAGCTTCACGTTTCGCATTTTCATCCGGCGCATTTCTCGACGTGGTTTTGGTTTGCAATGCAAATGTCTGTTCTTTCAACAGTGTTGTGTGCGTATGCTGCATAGCATTAATGACAGTCTACTTGGTGTGAAGTGAATTTGGCGTTTTTAGAAAAATGTAGGTGAGCGATCTATTTTCGCAAAGCCAGCTGTTGATGCGCCTGAGAAGGTGAAGTGTTTTACGATTTTGCTATCCACAATGAATTATCGGAGCACGGTCTATGCGCACGGTTTAACAGAATGTGGGGTGCACAGAAAGTTCTAAATCAAGAGTAATAATTTTAACCTACCACTTTTTTTTAGTTGAGTCCGGAATATGATTAATATTTCTATCGGTTTCAAACACTAATTCTTGTGATTCGACCAAAACGTACAAGCGAACAAGCATAATATGATGTAAAATCAAAATTTACGGCTAACCATACATATGTACCAATGGTACACTTAATACATAGACAATGATTATTCCTTTCGTTTTAAGCCGTATCAAGAAAAACAAATAAAAAATTACGGTATCATGAGCGCATTAATACTTATTTATTAAACATTATTAACAACTGTTATACATATACACAAAAATATGTATATATTAGTACATATGTATAAATAATTATTACCACTAATATAATTAAATTGTGATTTAATCATAAATATTCTCTTAACAAATTGATCATCGTAATTAAAGAATATTCTATAATTTACAATAATTATTAATACCAGTCGTTATCGATTATTAATGTTTAATGTCAAGTCAAATGTTAAGAATGTAGGATGCGCATGTACCGAGCAATGAACTTTCAATGCTGCAAGTTATGGCAGGCATACAAGCAAGCATTTCTACTTGATGACTGACTCCTGTAGCGTGCACGATTGGCAACGTTCTGAGAAATATCGAGAATGCGTTACGGGTACTGCAGGTCAGTGTTATGAAACGCATTCGCTCGTCGTGGTGCGTTATGCAGTCTGCCTGCATTGTCACTTAAACGAATGCGTAGCTTTGTTCACACCCACAAACCCTAAGGTCTATGTCGTGAATGCACAAATCGGCCTCGTTGTCTGGCGTGTGTCGCGAGAGAATTGACTCGGCGGCGGTTCATACAACGCATCGATGTCAACATCAGAGCAGTCAATGACACAAGCACGTACGAGAGATGACTCTATCAGATTTTCAAACTTTGAATAAGGAATATTGATCCTTTAAGTGAAATGGCGTGCACAAACGTTTCAGGAAAATCGTAAAACCGAAAGCAACTGGATGTTTGTTACTGTACGTATTTAACAACAATAGCAAAAGCTATTTTAATTGCAATTATATAGCTAAAACTGCACGTTGGTGGTTTCTACTGAAAAATATGTTGCACTAGAAGGTAGTGATTGAATGAAATATAACGATGAGTTAACTTCCGTTACTAATGTTCTTACGGTGTTTAAAAGTTCTCAAAGCTTGTTTGTTAGAAGAAAATTATTAGTGGTATCACTGCTATGAAGAGCTTCGTTCGAATACCCATAAAATCAGTGTCTATATTACAGATGGTACGTGTTAAGTACTATTATATATTGTTGCGTGCATGTGTACCTCGGGCTTGTTGCTAACAAATCAACGCCTGTTTTAATAAAAGAGTATCGATACCGTGTAGGGCAGAAGGAGAGGTACGTGCCTTGCAAGAAAAACGCGCCAGTGGCGTATTCGACACCATTCCGCACACTCACTTTAAACACAAACATTAAAGAATACCACACAAGTAACGCTCAGAAGCTTATATCCTTTCCGTTCTGACGAACCACGTCGCTTTATTGCAAAACGTATAGAGTACGAAATATGAGGACAAAAATATATGTAGAATTTATGACATAAAATACAATATCGCGTGCATATAAAAATATATAACTGAAGTATTAGGCTTTATTTTGTAGAGTTATATAATGTTATATTTTTAGTAACATATTACATGTAGAAAAAGAAAAACAATTTAAGTACGTGTTCTCTATAATATTGGGATCTTTGATAGAATAATGTATGCATAACGGTTTGAGAAGAAAAGCTTGAAATCGGTTCGAATGAATAACCAATTTCACATGAAATGAAAAATCAATCGCTATTACCATAGGTGAAAAATAGAATAGGTCACTTAAGCCAGCATTCAATAAATAGAATATTCCACCTCGAATTTGCGAAAATACTATGCATCGACTAACACGAATACAGGATTTGTAAAATGGGTGTAAAAATATTTTGCAGTTGCAATCAAAGATTGGACATCCATGCATATATGGTGGTTAGGGTAAAGGTTAGGGTTAAGGTTTAGTTCTTTACCTCTCGACATCTAGGGATACATTTTCCCGTGAATCTTTTCTCCAAAACTTATTGTGAACTGATGGTTACCATTACAGAGAAACCACTTTTAGACAAGAACAAGTGTTACATATTGACAGTGGCACCGAACGAGCCAATGAAGCTCCGAAGGCACCTAAAAAAAAAAGTAGTGATCCTAATAGCACAAAAATGTTGGTTTAATATTTTTTTTCGAATGTTAAAAAAATATTTTTTGGCGACACTTTTTAATATTCAGCAAATATTACATCTCGATATTCGAAGAATATGGAACCGGTATTCAGAACATATAAAATAGATATTCAAAACATACAAAATAGATATTTAAAAAATATGTATTTAATATTCAAATAATATTGAATAATATATGAATTTAAAAAAAATAAGAAAAACTTAAAGCAGGGATTATTCGCTATTTGGGAACATTATGTTTTTAATTGCTTCATCCGTTGTACTTGATCTGGCCATGTTACACAACTTAAAATTTTTTACATGTGACGGGTGTTACGGATCTCGATCTGAGCGTGTATAGGTAGATTTGGAATCAGAGTCTCGTATAGGGAAAGACGTAGACTCTTAGAAGGGCGTTAGCCGCTTCAGACGCGGGCAGCAGGAAATACCCTTTTGCCGTAGCTTCGGTGGACTAACCAAGGGAGGTAGACCCAGAACTCGGACGAGGCTCGTCGCAGAGACAGCCTCGTCGGTCGTCTAAATCTATCAAGGCGTGCAAGCGTCCGAATTCGGGATCAGACAAGAGATCTGTCGTCACCGGAAACGTAGCTCGCGGAAGAGAGGATGACCAGTCGGGACGCGGACGAGGCTCGTCACAGAGACAGGCTCGTCGGTTGCCTTTACAGTCTTAGGGAAAATAGGAGGGTTTCGATCGAGTTCGCAACATGCGATACATCTCGAGCGGCTGAAACGTAAGAGTGGGTTTGTCCGTATGTGATTGCGTACAGGAGGGCAAAATAAGGAGAAGTCCAATTGTTCTATAATAAATATATTCTCACAAATTATGTAGTTACAAGCGAAGGGCCTTGAGAGCGTTCGCAAGGCAGTAAGTAGGAATGGAGTTTGGGTCTTGACTAACAAGTCCTGCTGTTTGGGTATCGCCTCGGAGCGAAGGCGGAGACTAGAACTTACGTCTGTGGAAGCTAATTCCACCGGGGTGCGTTGAACAGGGTGTTAGCACGAGAGCGTATTCCGTAGAAGTCCGATGTTGTTTTTTTTTTGTCTTCATTCTTGAGGTTTGGTCTACAGTACCTGGGAATCATGTTCCTATTACCTGTTTAGAGAGAAAAAATTTAGGAGGTTCGTGGTGGATGAGGGAAATGGCTTTTAGCCCCGTGATATTGAGTTGTGAGGAAAAGTTTCAATAAACCTCAGGGTCATGTATTAGGGGTCATGTGGGTGTGGAGGCTGTACCAGGGTTAGTGGCGTTGGAATTTTTAGTTTGTACGGTATTTGTGTTAATTCTTGTTTTACTAGTTGATCGAAGGTGGGGTTGGGATGTTCACTATACTATAGCTTTTGTACTGAGGAGTTAATGTATTCCATGATTGTGGGGATGTGTGCGGCTTTATGCAGGCCTGGGATATGGGTGTCTTTGTGGAGATTTAATATAATTCTAAGGTATTTATTTTGGGTGACTTGGAGTTGGTTAATGTAATGTTTGGGAGCGGTGCGCCAGACTTGGTGTCGTAGAGTAGGATGGGCCTGACGTATGTTTTGTAGAGGAGTAGTTTTAGGTTAGTTTTCATTGGGTTTCTTTTGGCTATGAGTGGATAGAGTAGTCTGAGGGTGGGATTTTTTTATTCTGTCTTGTATGGCTGGACCCCATGATAATCTAGTGTCTAGTTTCAGGCCTAGGTACTTGACTGTCCTTTCCCAAGGGATTGGAGTGCCTTTAATTTGTATCTGCTTTGGGGTTGGGGGTTGCTTCTACTTATTAACATGGCTTGTGTTTTTTCTGGATTTGCTTGTAGCTTCCAGTTGTCGAAGAAGGTTATTAGGTCATCTAGGTGTCTTCGCAAATATTTGGAGGCTTGATTTAGCTGCCAGGAAGATGTTAGGATGGCTGTGTCGTTTGCATAAAGGGCTATTTTGGTATTGTGTTGTTTGAGTATATCATTTGTGTATACTTGAAATAGTATGGGTCCTAGTATGGAGCCTTGGAGGACTTCTGCTAGGACGGGCCTGGGGGATGATGTCGTGCCATTACAGTTCACTTGAAGCGTCCTGTCTTTGAGATAATTTTCTATGATATTAGTTACTTTTTGGGGTGTTTGGATTTGTTTCAGTTTGTGGATCGGTCCATCGTGCCAGACTGAGTCAAAAGCTCTGCTTAAGTCAAGCAATATGAGCTGAGAATGTCTCTTTTTACTGTATTCGTGGGCTGCCTGGTCTGTCAGTCTCTGAATTTGTTGAATGGTTGAGTGGCCTTGCCTAAAACCGTACTGTTCGTCTATTATTATTTTTTTTTATTGAGGTGGTCTTGTAGTTGTTTAAGGATGAGCCTTTCTAAGATTGTGCTGAAGGTGCTTAGCAGGCTAATAGGCCTATGGCTCTCAGGGTCTGTATGTATTTTATTGGGTTTTTTGATAGGGATTACCTTGGCGTTTTTCCAGGTGGTGGGGAAGTAGTCCAGGTGTAAGCATGTCTGTAGTAATAGTATATTTGTGTTATTGGTTTAGGTGGGAGGTTTTTTAGTTTGGTACTGGTTGTTTTGTCAATTCCCGGTGCCTTGTTGTTGGGGAGTTTTTTGATTATTTCGTCTATTTGTCTGGGGGAGATGCGAGTGGGTTTGGATGCTGAGTTTTAATGATAGTTTTTAGTTATGATGTTGTCTAAAGGGGAAACCATTTTGGCTGCTTTTTCGTGTGTTTGGAAATACGTGTCTGCCAGAAGTTCTGCTTTTTCTTTGTCAGTGTAGTGTATGGTGTTCTTGTGGGCCAAGGGTGGGATGGGAGAGGGTTTTTCTTGAGGATTTTACAGGTGTTCCATAGTGTGTTGTCTTTGGTGTCAAGTTTAATTAGTTTGTCTTTCCATTATTGATTTTTGAGCTTGTATATCTCTCTCTTGATTTTCTCAGAGTGGAGATTCCGGATTAATCTGTATTGAGGGTGTGTTGTGCGTTGGTATATCCGTCTGGCTTTATTTCTGTCTTTTATGAATTGATGAAGTGTAGAGTTTGGTTGTATTTGGTATCGGTCTTTCGGAGTTTCCGTTGATGTCTGTTTGAAGGTTCTATTGATGTGAGTTTGGAGTCTGTGAATTTCGTCGTCAACTTGTTGGGGGGTGGATATTTGTGTGTTTAATTGGTATTTGTTCGTCTGCTGTCTGTATTTATCCCAGTCTGTTATTAGTACGGTGTCTCTGTTGTTAATCGTTTTACCTTGATTTATTTCTATGTGTATGGGTAGGTGGTTGGATGTGAGGTCGTCTAAAGTTGTACATGGCATGTGATATGGTAGATTGGATAGGAATAGGTCGATGTTGGATGGCCTTTTTCCGGGTTGTCTGTAAGAGTATGTGTTGCTGGCGATTATGTAATAGAAGTTACTGTCTGATTGTGAGTGTTTTCTGAGTATGTTTCCTGCTTGGTTTGTGTTATGATTGTTCCAGTTTATGTGTCTGGCATTGAAATCACCACCCAGTAAGAAGTGTTTTGCTGGATGAAGTCTTGTGAGTTTATCAAGAGTGTCAGAGATGAGTTTTTTCCCGGGGGATAGATAGATTGCGCCGATTGTTACTTCTGGGTTTGTTTTTAGATTTATTAGAGTGCGTTCAATGTCAATTGTGTTGTTATGTGGGATGTGTTCAAATTTAATGGAGTTGTGGATGATGATTGCCACTCCCCCTCCTGGCCCTGTTGTATGGTCTGTTCTTTGTATCTGATAGTTTGGAATCGATATTGTGATTGTGGGGTCCAGCCATGTTTCAGTAACTAGGGCTATATCTATGTTGTTTTGTTGGAGGAAGACTTGGAGTTCGGGGATTTTGTTTTTTATGTTGCATGCATTCCATGTTATAATATTTTTGGGGTGCGTCATGATTAGGGATTTTTGGAATCCATTATCTGTACTATTTTAAGTACTACCTGGACCTTTTCTAGGGACGTTTGACATGGAGTGTAGTGGGTTTTGATTAATTGTATGATATTGAGGAATTCTTCAACTTCATTTGTGTCAAGACTAGGCAATGAGTTTGATCCGGGGAGGGGTTGATGGTTGGAGGTTTGTTGGATGTTGTTTTGTGGGTGTGCTTTGGTAGCTTGTGCGTATGTTTTAATGAGTGGGGATGTTGGGTGTGTGTTTGTGTTTGTGGGAGTGGTCCTGTTTTGCGGGAGGTTGAGTTTCTGGATATATCGGGTTGGTGGGACTATTGTTTTTTGTCTTATGGCCATACTTATATGATAATAGGGCCGGGCATTGGGTGTAATTTGCTGGGTGGGCTTGCTTGCAGTTCTAGGAGGTGGCTGGGGTGTCGGGAGTTTTGGTACACGTGCGCGTGTCATGATTTTAGCCGCATTTAAGGCATTTGAAATCCTTTGTACAATTACGTGAAGTATGGCCATGCGCCTGGCAGCGATAGCACTGAATGAAATTTCTGGTGGTTTCAAATTTCTCCCAGTACACGCGCATGTGTAGAAGGAATCCTTGGGATCTAATTTGGGAGATGGTGGTGCCAGGTGGGAAGGTGATTTTATATAGAGTGTTTTGTGTTTCGGTCGGGATCTGTGTGCAGGTTAGAGGGTTTAAGCCTAGGTCTTTTAACGATTGAGTGATGAGGTCTGAATCTAATGCTGTGAGACCCTTGAGGGCCATTGTAATGTGCTTGTCGGAGGGTAGTGAGAAGGTGTGGAATTTAATTCTGCCCTTGATACATGTATTTTTGAACGCCGTGTAAGTTTCGACGTCCTCAAACATTATTTTAACCTTGCCATTTGAGACCTTGGCCTGAAAGTTTTTTCCGAAGGTTTTTTCGATATGTGCAATTAGTTTGACAATATTTACCGGACTGTGGATATAAATGGGCGGTGGCTTGGTGTTACTATTGGGATTTTGGAATTGTGACGGGGGCGGTATGGCTGTCGGGGGGACTGAGGTATTTTGAGTAATTGGGATGCAGCAGCTACTCAAGGAGTCATAGGTGTTGGTAACTTGTATATTATACTGAGCTTGCATGTTGGTATTTTTAGTGAGGGTGCTCGGGAAGGATGTGGGCTGTGTTTCCGTGTCCGGGAGTGACACGGACCTTCGTGGTCTGGTGGTAGGGTATGGGATGTCCGTTTGCGATTTAGTCTTTTGTCTGCGTGTCGTGTGTCTTTCTTGAGAGTTGAAAGAAATAGACTCCTCCAGCTTGCTGGTTTTCCCCACCGGAGCGAGGGGCGGGGGTAGGTCGATCGTGTTGCGTATTTTACTCACCTGGGTCGCTTGTGATACTTTTCTGGGCTGAATGGTCGGTTGAGGTGTTTAAACCCTTCCTGTGGTGCTCTCAAATTCTGCACGAATTCCACGATTGTCACTTGTACTGTACTGTCACTTGAACTGCACAAATGCAACTGATTGTCGTTTTGGAATTCAATGAAGTCGGATGTTGGGTTTTTCGGGCGCCCTTATATACCATGGGACCACGTAGGGCCCGTTCGGGGAAGTCGGTGATGGTGGGGGTGCGTATCCGGTGCCTGTTGAGATAAGGGGCCGTCTCTTGCTTGCAAGGGAAACGTAGGGTGGATGCATACGTAACACGGGATTTGAACTCGGGACGGGTGATTGATGAATCCGAGACTGCGCTTCTCCACTGAGCTATACAAACCTATTGTAATGATTGTCACTTGCAAGGCTCAAACTGTTAAAATCATTACATACGTGTAATGAGAACTGATTCGAAACTGGTAAGTATTTGAAGTACACGCATAGGGTATGGAAACACAAGGAATCTATTTTGTAAATGAATGAGAGTACTTTATTTTTATAGTAAATTTTATGTTTATATTGAATGAATTAAAAAGTAATGAGTTAATGAATTAAGTGAAGTAAATGACACACTACGAAATAGGAGTGACATTTAAAGACAAAAGTTTTATGCGTAATTTCATTTGGAACACATGTAACAGTTATATCTGAAAACTTATCTTTAAAAATTCCTACTAATATCGATTCTCTGGGGTATTTGTACAAAGTGTCTAAAGTTGATAATCTGCCTACCATTTTGTCATTTAACGTATCAAATATCTGCAGGACATAACCATTTTTTGTAAAGACGTAACAATCTCGCAGTCAGTTTTTAAGTAAAAATAAGGCAGTTGTATTTTTTTTATTACTTTTTCCTTGAACACATTGTATGATTAAAATTTGTTTTAGCTGTAGGCGTTCCTCTTTCCGCTATCCTTCTTGTTATCTGTGCTAATGGTTTATTCCATCTACGTAGCATGTTTATTAGCTTTCCTAAATAATTTTCAAACGGAAAACAACTCAATTCTTCCAAAGAATATTTTAAATTTTGCACGTAGTCTGCAATACGCACTAAATTATGAGTAT
The DNA here is from genome assembly GCA_914767735.1 of Anoplius nigerrimus. Classification (NCBI taxonomy): domain Eukaryota; kingdom Metazoa; phylum Arthropoda; class Insecta; order Hymenoptera; family Pompilidae; genus Anoplius; species Anoplius nigerrimus. Next base: position 21,414,683 of record OU612080.1, read on the forward strand.
CATATGTACAAAATTCTCTACTATACAAATTTGGAGAATGGTGTATAAAATAATGACAACATTTCGTGAGCTTTATTTATCCATTCTACATCAAAACATAATTTATTATGTTATAAAATTCTGATAGCTAAATGAAATAACAAAAAATGATCATAATCATTATTTGGAAGAATTCTTTTTAAAACGATAGGTCCCAGATATAAAATAAATAATCTAAATTCCGTGGCTTTGTATCTAGGCAATTCCGATACGGGTCACGATTTGCGGTTACATTCGCTGGGTAAATATTTCCAAAATAGAAGTCATTCTTTTGGATCATTTGTTCTTATGTTGTAATTTAAACTGCATTTTACACCAATACTAAAGTAATTTTTTCATGACTCCTAAACAGCATCAATGCATATAATCCAAAGTAAAATGTTTTATGATATCTAATTGACGAATATTTAATTCTTTTTATCTTAAGCGCTGGCTTAGATGATAAGTTTTTTCTTTTCTGTGACCCATCTTTATCCACGAATAAATAAGAAATTCGTTTCCACCACTCTGTGTCTCCTTACCCGAGAAAACCGAGCATCAACATGGTGCGCAACTCCGCTCCTCGCAGTAAAAATCTTCGGAGGCATAGTTGCACAAACGGTGTGCAATCATCTTATTTATGTTAATTGACCTACGAATTGGGTGATTTCCATAGTAAACAAATTTTTTTTAATAAAAATGAACAATATAATGAAAAAAGAAATATAGATCCTGGGGGCCGTGTTCAAAAAAATTCGCGATCTCGAGTGGATTAACTGAGTGCAGTAGTTATGGGAGGGACGAGATGTGGTGAGAAATGTAAGCACAGGGTCAATTATTGTAAAACATCGTATTTTAGTAAGTATTGTTATATGTAATTTTTGTTATTTAAACCAGATTTTAACCAAAGACGTAAAGTGGTGGCTGATGTCAGGTCCTTTCGTACCTAATATGTATTTACAGTCACATTCGTATGGATGTGAAAGCCTTCTAATATTAATCGTTTACCTATATTTGTTTCGATATCGACTACACGCGCATGATCGAAATCGAACGTATGCCCAGCATCTATATGATGATTATGTTACATACGAGTCCGCGGACGATCACATCTACTCCCGCACTCGTTCGTCTGTGAGCATGGTTGCCCCACCCGCTCGGTTCGAGGTGAGTCACTGCTGTGACGTCACGGGCCCCCGCGTAAAGACAGAGACTCAGCACCTGAAGACTCATATGTACTCAGCACTTGCGTGTGACGTCACGTTCCCCGCTTAGAGACAGAGACTCAGCACTTGCTGTGACGCCCCGCAAAGTGCCCCCACCAATCTAGATCTAGCCCTACAAAAGGAGGCCCAAAACTCGTTCAAGTGTTCACTCTTGTCAGGACTGTCACGCTGAAAGTACGCTAAATCGAACATTGCCGTCCGTTGTACTCGTAGCAGTCTTGTAAGACGTTGAGCCCGCATTTCTCAGTGCGTCAAAACCGAGAGCAAGGGTCCGGCGTTACCCACCGTAAAAGAACGCGAGCATACTAAAGACATTACTCTAACTACTTTGCCGTGCAACGCCTACGGAGTTTAGGGTTCTTACGTTTATACCAAGGACTATTTAACCTTTGTAAACCCTATTTTATTTCTTGTATTATTTTTATGAAAGAATATATTTAATTTAGTTAACAATTGTATTCATTGCTCAGCCTCCTCGAAGTCGGGACCTGCACCGTTAACAGCCGACAGGAATACGTTTTACCGCTCGAACGTATTCCATAATTATAAAGTGTTACGGTTCCAAAACCCTTTCTAACACCTCTCCTAAAGGAATATCGAAGCGACAGCCCTTGGTTCGCCTTTGGGCCTAGTCTGAGAATTTCTCCATGCAGAGTGTCGAAGCGACAGCCCTTTGGTTCGCCTCTGGGCCTAGTCTGAGATAATTCTACTCCTGGAATCCGCTGGAATTACCAGCGGACATCTCTCCACATAACCACAACCAACCCTAATACATTCGCCCACGCTCGGGCACGTAACAATTAACTAGCGCTATATTGGACATATTATGCGGTGTTTTTAAACTATTCTTTTGCTGCAAAATAATGGTATGTAATAAGTTCTTAGTTTGGCCTATACGTATACGCTTTATTACAACCATTGCAAGGAATACTATAGATCACATTAGGGATTTTTCCTCCCGGTAGTCGATCTTTAACAGATTGAAAAACTACGTTTGTGGGTGTTATGAAGTTAGTAAAGACCACACGAAAACCCTTATTCTCAAATATTTGTTTCAAGCTGTTAGAAACCTTACCGATATAAGGTATGTTCGCGATATTGTACCATTTCATACTCACATGATCCGGAATTCTCCTTTCCATGGCGTTATAAAAGTCATAAATCCTTTCGGCAATGTCATTTTTCACTAGTTGTTCCGGGTAATCGTTGATAAGCAATATTCTTTTGATTAATCGAAAATTATTTGGTCTAAAACTGGAGTGGGAAAGTCTAAGTGTTTTGTCTACGAGATCTTTAATTAAAGCTGTTTTTGTCTCATGTGAATGCAAAGAGTTGTAGTTTTTACAACGTCCACTCCACGTTTGTTTTGTGATACCAATCTGTTACCAGTCTATTGTCTTTTTTAACCCTTTGCACTCGAGCGGCGCCGATCCGACGCCCGGCTGAAGTGGAGTGTCAACTCGAGCGGCGCCGATACGGCGCCCGGCTGATTTCGACTGTGAACTCGTGCAGCTCCCGATTGTTTTGAAGTTTTCTTTTGTTTTGAAGTCAAGCGACGCTGCTACGGCACTATGGTCTTTTGTGACTTGTGAAATTTTATTACTTCGGTAGGCTTGTTTGTTTTTAAATGTTTTTAAAGTTCATTTAAAATGTTTCCCTAATTTGGCCGAAATCGTCTCGAGTTGCTGGTTCGCGTAAGCGAAAAAGGCCTCGAGTGCAAAGGGCTAATAACCAATGTGTCTAAAGAGAGAATTTTGCCCTCTGCTTCCATTTCTAATGTAAATTGTAATCTAGGATGATAATTATTAAAAACCTTTAGAACTTCTTGCAATTGTCCGCCAGGAATGGCAGTATTTATGTCATCTCTGTTTGAAGAAAGGCAGGTGAAAGTGGAGTTGTGCAACATAGGCATCTTGTAGTTTTTCCGTTAGAAACTCGGCTACCACAGGTGATGGTGGGAAGCCCATGGCTACGTCAAACGTTTGTTTATATCCGTTGTCGTTAAAGAGGAAAACATTGGCTCTACGAACAGAAGTCTGTGGCCTTTATTAACATGATCTTAAAAAGCCTGGTGGGTTCTCTGATACTGCACCATCTTCCATCAATTGCTTTAATCACCAGATCGAAAGGAATGTTTGTGAAGAGAGAAACTATATCTGAGGACACATTCATGATATTATACAGATTTTCACCATTTCTGATATCTTGAAGCCAAAGATAGGAAAGAAGAGCAAATAATAGCAAGGAACTGCAGACGGGTAACACAATGTTGGTAGCATTGTACGACAACATATTAATCTACACATTTACGTAGGTATTTTATCTATATCTAATTTTAGTTTGCATTTCTTCTATAATGTTGGAATATTTTTACGTGCGAGAGCCATTACGTATATTTTTTGATAGGTTTGCAAATTTCTGTAGCTAAAGTAACTATGAATTTGTGGTCGGGAGCATTGAAAGCAGAATTTAATTATAAAAAGTCACTTTAGTGCTTCAGAAAACCGTGAATGCGTTTAAAATCATCAGAAGTTCCGAACTCAATTTTGCTGCTTCGGATCGTTCTTGATACGGTCGATGGAGCACCACGTACGTCGTGCGTATGTATGTGTGCACGTCATTATTGTATCATCAGTAGGTTATGTGACCGACAGGTTTATAGGTTTCATTGTCATGAGCTTAATTGATTTGTCAAGAGCACCTAGATTCATTCCAAAGCATACTCAAATACGAATATGCGAATGGAACTTCGATCGCCAGATTTGTTCCGAAGAGAAACGTGCTTATGTATTGGTATATTTAAATATGCTGCATTGTCCTGCTGTCTAGATTTGCAGTCTTGTTACTACATGTCTTTAAACATACGGTACAATTTCATGATACAAGTGGCCGCAGTACCGATCTTTACTTTTTCGTCGGGAGTTTATTATCAGAAACTTTGAAAGCTCGCTGTACATAATTATTCAAATATACGATTTTTTACTCTTGAACATTTAATGAAAAGATTGATTTAAAAAAAAATGTTTTTGCACTCGTCATATCAAATTATTGGTTGTATGGTTTTATTCTGGTTTATTGATGTTGTTGAAACTGCTGGTTTGTAATAAGGACCGTTGTGTACGCGAACTGTTGATTCATCAAACGTCAATATTGTACACAGCTTATAATTGAATCGTAAGAGGGTGGAAATTATAGAGAATTTTCAACTACAAATGTAAGAGCACTCCACATTTGGGAAATGATAAAAAAATGGCATTGTACTGATTGTTTCACGCATACTGATTTGGAGTGAATGTGAATTTTGTATGTTAACTCTTCATTTAATATTCGTAAAGGAATTATAACAATACATGTAAATATATTCTTGAATATTGTTTTCATTTAACAATGGAGTAATACCAGTGAAAAGTTAACCTTATGTACACTCATTCGCTCACATTCCCAGAATTCGTTTCTCTTGATTTTGCAGTGCTGAAGAGCCCCGAGTATATTAACTCAAATTGCTAAGTACAATTAATTTCGCGCTTAAACCCTTTAAATTATCTTAATATCCACAAATACATGTACAGAATAAGAGTCCTTCAATGCAGTTTTCATACGTTTACCCAGAAAAAAAACTTTTTCCTTAATATTTGTTCAGTATTTTATGATACATAATTCTATGTACCCGTATGCTGCAAAGTTTTCTCCGAAAATCATATGTTGAACGCAGGTCTCGTCGAAAATATTGTATATCCCGGCTGCAATAATTCTATAAATAACATTATTTAATTCTTTCGCCCCAAAAGCACTTACCAATTATTTCATGAAGTAATGAGTGCTGACAAATCAAGAATATTCATGTAACGACGTTGGTACGACCTTTGCAGAACTTTGGTTTGCTACTGGGACCATTATGCAGAAATCGATGCGGTGATGTCAAGATATATTGATCAAGAACTAAACTGCCCCCGCATGTCTTTAACTTTATCAGACAGTCTTTTATCAGTGCGCAGTTAAACTTGGATTTAATAACGCGAAAGTTATATGAGTTCTTAGGGCGTAATGAACAGAACCTCTTTCTCGATTTTAATGCCATTAAATCTACTTGAACACAGGTACATGTCATTGAAAATGCCCACAAGTATGAATCCAAGTAAGTACTTTAAGTACCATGGGAATTGTTTTTTGAAGTTTAATTAAACATTCGTGTGTTCGAGAAATGTTTTAACTTTATTTTCTGGGAAGCAAACCTGTGAGGGGTATTCTATTCAAGGAATGGTGGTTACTGGGCGACTTACACACACACTTAACTGGTCACAACTTTATTAAACGTCCACCGTACACGTCGTCTCAATCTACACTGCCTCTCGTGGTGCCGTGCCTTCGTCACGGCACCCCAAACAATTGACGCTAGCCCGATCGTCTTTTCGTACAGATCAAGCACGCATGCCGCACATACATATTTGTGCCTCTTACAAACCATGAATTCAGAACTATTGCGATCCTTCTTTTTTTTACACGATATAGCATATTCTGTTCAGCTCTGCCGCTGGATATCAAATACTACATGCTTGTGATGTATCGTATACTTTCAAGTTTAAATGTCACGGGTTCATACGGAAGCTCTTTGCGATACCACAAAGACATCTCGTTTATTTAATTACAGGATGTGAGTGTTTTCATATTTACTTGATTCATTACTGAATTTGCACGCAGTCATAATCGTGAGTCAAATTACTTGTTTCAATTTAATCAACGGACTATTTCACCGCGCCGGAAATTAATTGTGGGGAAATAAGCAATAATAGAAAAGCTTTTTAATTTGTTTCGTTTAATATCGCTTTACTCAGAATATTTTTAAATGAAAAATCTTTAAAAGAATCAATTCGGATGTTATCTATAGTGGATATTAAAGTCTACAATATAGACTAATAATTCTCGTAGAATCTCTGTGCAATTTTTATGAGTGTCATAAAAAGTTACCTTACACAAATGACAATTCTCACAATTTTCGAGAAACCTTACAATTCCAGTTGTTGCAAATGCGATTTGTATGAGTAAAATACTTACCGATCGTAAAGTTTATATTTACTACAGCCTGATACCACGCTGTGGCCAAACGCTCGTCTGACGTATGTACATCGTTAAGATCGTTTCATGCTTCAAACTTTGCGTGTAACTCGTTTATAAGATGCGGCAGACTGCTTTACATATTGCTAACAACGATCCTATCGTTAAATTCGAGAATATGGGTGACGCGTAGCTAATGGACCAACAATTGGTCAAACAATCTAAAAGTCTCGCTAATATACTCAGATTCTCATATTTTTCACATCACATAGCAGAAAAGTGAACAACATAACTATTCGGGTAATAAACTTCTCATAAAGACCAGAGACGTCTTATTACAAATTTTTTTGTTAGCATTTAACCCTTTGACTGCCACGGGCGTAAATGTGCACCCAGCGAAAGCTTTCACTGTGGCCTTCGATAATTTACTGCTGTCTTACTGTATTTGTCCAGAAACTATTTTATCGTACCCGTGTAACACTCTCAGAAACATGATACCTTGTTACTTATCAACAAGGAAAAATAAAATATAAGAAATTATAATGTAATACACCGCCGAACAGATTCATATTACGTGAAAAAGTTTTCAGTCCCGCACACCGTTCACGCGAAGCGCTTCGCCTCAGAGTACTCAGCTGTCAAAGGGTTAAAGCAAGACGTCAAGTAATTTCTCTTAAGACGGTCAAAGGTTTTGATATCCATTTTCATTAATACAAGTAATGACAGTAATATACACAAGACAATCACTTGTTCAATACAATGATCAAGGTGCTATATTCTGTTTAAAATTACGCAACCTACCGGCAAACACTTTCCCCCACTTTCTTGCTTGACTTACCTTTCGGTTGGTTCGGTTTGTGAATTGTAGTAGTAACTTGTGTCAGGAAGAGGAGCGAGCGGAAAGAGTTCGTAAAAGGGCTTGGGTACCTTAGTGCTTACAATTAGAGCAACCGACCGGCAATCGGTAGACCCGGGCTCGAATCCCGGCTCACCCGAGTCCCAATTTCATCCGTTTTCCGCCTCCCATAGAATAATTATCTTTAAGGTAGTATCTCCGCATTTGCAATATTGGCAGAAGTCTTCAAAATTTTGAGTGTAACCAGTTAAATGAATAACATACACGATGTTAAAATTTGGTTGACCACGCCAAACATGAGATAATTGCAACTTAAAATGACATGTTTTGTACATATGTACAGCATAAGAGAAGCGTGGGAAAACGAAATATTTTTTATTTTTTTGCATTGAAGGACTTGGGTCATCTTGATGAAAAACTAATATTTGTTAGAGTAATATATTTGGAATATCTTACAAAAAAATGGAAATTGTTTACCACGTAGTTTTAATGAAACATTAGAAAGAATAACATAGACTATTATTTTTTGTGGAGGGGATATCAGAGTAGTCGCGTGGAAATGATGCGGCAACGATGCGTGTCGACGCTGCGCGAGTGTGCGTGTGTTTTGATCGCCGGCCACGTTATGCTACCCGAAAAAATATGCGACGTTGTCACATTTCCACACAGAATAATATTTCATCGTATGAGTGTATTCGTATAGAGAATATAATAGTGTAAGGGGTACAATCTCGTAAAAAAAAACAGAAGCTATAGACCAGGGCTTCTTAAACTATGGGTCGCGACCCCATTTGGGGTCGCGTAGCAAAATTCTGCGGTCGCGAGAGATTTTAATGTCAAATATTTATATATAATATATACCATTTTATAACATCACTAGAGTTGGCGGAATACAGTGGACTTGCAGCGTCTAGACACGCGCATTTGTTGAAGGTTTTGAGCTATCTCCACCGACTTTTATATTTGTATGGGGTCGTCAAGAAACTCGCAATCATAAATGGGGTCGTGAATGACAGAAGTTTAAGAAGCCCTGCTATAGACTGATTCTGCTGATATCTATAATGTAGATACTGAGTCAAAACTTTTTACCTGGATTGTCGCGGAGATACTACCTTACCTGTTAACCGGGGACCGTCCACCACTCCCAATAGCGAAATGATACTGAGTCCCTCCGTATCACTCCGTATTTTGAATTTATGTCGAGAAATGTATGGATGACTAATACCTTTGTGGTTTGTAAATATACGTTCCGACTGTTTCAAGGCGCAACATACATATGTTTCAAGGACGTATTCATATGTTTTAACCGTACCCGATATTGCTTACGTTTTACGTATTTACAATTGCCGCCCGGTTAACAGGTCAAGTGGGGTTCACATAAAGTTCCTGGCCTCATGGGAAAAATGGATCGAATTGGTGAAAACTGATTTTCCGTTTATAAGCAAGCGTCGCCTAATAGACTTAAACTTATTGCACAGCACTGTATTCGATTTAGCTAATAATGGCCACTAGAGCGGTAACGGCGACATCGAAAAGCATGTACGTCACACCTTTAAACATACAGTTAGTTAGAAACATGTCCTTTGGTATGATTTGAGACTCATGAACAGTTTGTAAGAATGGAAACTTTGTCTTTACCACCGTTCTAGAATAAGTTGGCAAAGGAATGGGGCCGATTGAAACGCAGCCAGTTCGTACAAGCAAATAGACTTTGCCGGTGTTACGATATGCTACTTACATGCACTATAGAGGATGTTCTCACATTCCTAATGTAACCACTAAAGTATGCAACTTTTTCACGATGCGATTAGGTTTGCTACCGACTGTGAATTAATACTACGTTGCAAAACAATATAGTGTACAAGCGTAACGATTAAACTATTGCATTTATCATGTTCACTTTGTCCTGAAATTTTCTATTTAAGGGGTCTGGCCACCATGTGCGCTCGCCAGATGAGTACTATTCTTAAAAATTTTATAAACGCGAAAATATAGCACAAAATATTTTCATTTTTTGTCACATACTAGAAAACGGTTTAGTGAACAAGTGAAAAAAATTTTGTGATAAAAAAATAAAAAATACCGGCGTTTCGTTCATTTTGGTGAAGGCCCTCGGCGTGAAACGCACGTGGGCTGTACCATCACTGCCTGCTTCATTTTGCATCTGAAAAAAAAAAATTAGCTTATTCCTGGATCGTATCACAAGAGCGTAACGTGGGGAAATTTTTTTTTTACATTAGGGAAATTATGGTGAGTCGAAGAATTTTTTTTCACATTTTTCACCGAAATTTCACGAGAAAAAACGTCATTAAAAAAAACTAATCAGGTAATCGCAAAAACCCTACGTTACTCTTCAGATAATGTATCTAAAAGTACTGTGTTCAAAATTCACAGCAATCGGACCGATTGTTTACGAGATTTACGCGGTACCGTTTCGAAAAGTATAGTTTCGAGATAATCGCAAAAGAAAGTAAACGTGCGGTTATTCGGCTGACGGTGCGGTTTTTGTGAGTCTTACCTTCAATCAGCGATTCCTGGTCGATACATGTCCTCTTCGGCAGCTGTTTGAGCATCCTGGGCCTCTTTTTGCGAAGATCTACGTGCTTGGCGTGCTTCTTTCGTACTTTTTTGCGCTCGGACATTTGCTGTAGCGCAACGTTCCTCGTCGACTGCCCTACAGAAATCGTAGCAGCGATCTCCGATGCTTAGATTCATCAGTTTCATCATCAGCAAAATACTATTGTACCCATCGTTGAAAGTGCTGATAGCAATGTAACTGGCAATTTCGACGGTTTTCGCACTGCTAGAACTCGTTTTTGGAGCCATTGACCAGATGACGGAGTTGACTCTTTCGTTGGCGTTTTGCGTGAAGCCTCCTTCGCACCGTTCTAACAATTAATCTGAAGTGAGGTCCTCATAAACAGGTCGAATGGCATCTTGAACAACTTGAGGCAGAGGATTCTTGTGTAGATATTCACCAAAAGTGCCAATCACTTTTGATATTTGCCAAGAGCACCACGAGTCTTCTCCCGGACGACAATTTTCATGCTGCGGGATTTCGTCGGTCGAGCTCTTGTGCTTGAATGTTGCCCCAATAGCTTTCTTCATTTCGTCTTTAGAGTTAGAGAACCTTCGAATAGCGAGACCGTAATATATTGTTAGCTCGTTAATTAGTTTATCGGTCAGCTCTCCATTGCCAGCAAGACCTTTCTTTTCTTTTTTGATTTTACGAAGTCGTGTGCCTATCCTTTTCTGCACATGACCTACGCATTCTTTTTTCATCACTTTTTCTTCGTATGGATTCGAGTAAACAATTCTACTAACCCATACAAAGGACACAATAGGACAGTTGCACGTGCTGAACCGTGCGAGTTACATACAGTGATCGAGCCGCGCGGTCGACCGCTCGCAGCGGCTCGACCTTCCTACCGAGAAATACCTGTAACTTTAGCAATTTTACGATTTTCAGTACCAACTATGGATTAAATGATGCGTAACATTTCAAAGATTATTATAACAAAATAAAAAAAAAATGAAAAAAAAAATTACATGGTGGCCAGACCCCTTAAGTCAGGGGTGGGGAACCTCCGGCCCGCGGGCCGCATACGGCCCGCGAAGTCATTTGATCTGGCCCGCGAGTGAACACGTTCACGTTGCAGTTATATATTTTTTGTATGAAAGCGACACTCTTTTGTTCCTATAAGACAAATCTGGCGGAATGCTCGCGTCTTCCCGTTACCGGGCGCGACCCAGCGCGTAGTAACGTTTGTCATTTGTCGTACAATATAAAATAGCTGCATTGCCCGTAGGCAGGTTAGTTGTTCGCAAGCCTCGACGGCATACACTTTTATTGGAAACTCTGTGTATCATACTGTAAATATACTTATATGTTGGACACCCTACAAATGGCGAGCATAAAGAAAAGAAAAGTGGATGCAGAATGTCGGTCTTTTCAAGAAAAATGGACACATGATTATTTTTTTGTTGAGATGGAAGACAAGCCCGTGTGCCTAGTTTGTGGGGATGCGTTAGCTGTTATGAAAAAGGCTAATTTGGAACGTCATTGCAGCACAAAACATGCAAAATTAAATGAATTGAGAGGCCAAATGCGCCTGGATAAAATTAAAGCTCTTCAGCAGAGTTTGAAATCACAACAAGTCGTTTTCACTAACAATAAGCTTCGTGGTGACAATGACAACGTTATTCAGGCTAGTTATGTAGTGAGCGAGCTAATCGCAAAGAAACTAAGGCCTCATGTAGAGGGAGAGTTTGTAAAAGAGTGCATGGTGGCTGCTGCGGAGTTGATAGCACCAGACAAAGTAAAATTGTTTCAGAGTGTTAGTTTGTCTCGGAGAACCATCTCAGATCGGATTATTGACTTAGCACAAGATATTGAAAACACACTGAAGGGATCTGCAGAAGATTTCCAATTTTTCTCTCTGGCTTGTGACGAGACAACGGATATTACAAATACTGCTCAACTGGCCGTGTTCGTTCGTGGAATAAATGCAGAGTTTGACACGCGAGAAGAACTGCTGTCACTGGAAGCCATGCATGGCACTACAACAGGTGAGGACTTGTATGAGAGACTTGTTCTATCAATGAAGAAATTTGAACTAACCTTTGAAAAGTTAAGTGGCCTTACTACCGATGGCGCTCCAGCCATGGTTGGATCGCAGAAAGGGTTAGTTGCATTTGTAAAGAAAGAAATGAATCGTCTCAGTCTTGACCCAAGTGATTTAATTATATGCCACTGCATCATACATCAAGAAAGTCTCTGTGCACAGTCGTTGCGGCTCGACAATGTGATGTCAACAGTAGTGTCATGCATTAATTTTATCAAAAGCAGAGGGCTTAATAGCCGCCAATTTAAGGAATTTTTGAATGACCTTGACTTTGAGTACGGTGATCTTGTTTATCACTGTGAAGTGCGGTGGCTGAGTCGCGCGAACATGCTCATGAGGTTTTACGAACTGCGTGATGAAGTCAAGCAATTCATGGATATGAAGGGAAAACCTGTCAGGGAACTCAGTAATATCAAGTGGCTGTGTGATCTAGCGTTCATGGTGGACATTACTAAGTACCTGTCAGAGCTAAACGTCAAGCTGCAGGGTCCCAACCAAATTCTCAGCTCCCTACTTTCCAACGTAAAATCATTTGAAGCAAAATTAAAGCTGTGGAAAGTGCAACTCGAAAGGAATAACACGGTGCATTTCCCTACGCTGGAAGGACAAAAGCCTTCTACGACACTTGAGTATGCTGGTGAATGTGCGAAACTAATCGACGCATTTAATGAAAGATTCAAGGACGTGAAAAGTAAGCAAATTGAATTGAACATCTTTGCTACACCGTTCAATGTGGAACCAGCTGATGTGCCTGATAACCTCCAACACGAAATCATTCAACTGCAAACTAATGATGAGCTGAAAGCTAGATATAATAATCTCCCACTGCTTGAGTTCTATAAACGTTACATATGTAATGATGAATTTCCCATTTTGAGGAGACATGCATTGAAATATGCATCTGTATTTGGAACAACTTACTGTTGCAAGCAGTTCTTTTCTAAACTTACGATCGCAAAGAATCGACTGCGATCCAGATTGACCGATGTAAACCTGGAAAATCAGTTGCGAGTAGCCACATCATCAATATCAGCTAACATCACACGACTCAGTAAAGAAAGGCAGTTTCAACCATCACATTAGGATTAGGATGAGTTAATCATATTTAGAAATGGATATATTTTATGTTTGTTTGTATTTTATTTGTTTATTTATAATATATATTTTCTTTTGTTGAACAATAAAAACTAAAAAAACTATTATTATTATTTGTCTGGCCCGCGAATGATGTTATAAATTTCCAAATGGCCCTTGGCAGAAAATAGGTTCCCCACCCCTGCCTTAAGTGATTGTTTCCATCTAGAATTTCTTTGCAAATTCTAATGCGGCCGGTTAAAATAGTTTACCATGCTTTTGGATTGCATTTATTCGATTACCATGTTGGATTTCTATTTTAGTTCACACATTGTAAAAACCCTCCGCTGAACACTCAATCCATCTGCATACAAATAATATTTTACAGTCCAATATGTCAACTTATTATCTCCTCTGTCATTGCAATTCATCGACTAGTCAGGCGGGTAGTTAACTCGACTGTGGTTTATTTAAATCGGGTATAAAAATTTATCAAAATCTTTGTTTACATCCGTATAACGGCGATCTGTTTCAGATTGTCGAACAATGTGCACTTTAGATATCACTATTAATATCGACTATCGCGTGATTTCGCGTTTAATTGTTGCGAAATGTTTGGAGAATCACGATGCACGTATATTTCTCGCATAAATGAGCCAATGGCATGACAACGCAAATTGATCATTTTCCTCCAGCAAGTTGATTAAGTAAAGTAGCCCGATTGATGCGCACCACCCGCTTGTCTTTCATGCCCCTGCATGCAAAGTCGCAAGGTCGAAGCATATTTGGCTCTACGGGAATTTGAACTTTTAAAAATAGATGCACATCTAACAATCTTCAAGCGCATTGCCACCGTGCTGACAACTAGCGTAACATTCTTTGCAATTATTGCACATTTCGTCGTCCTCTTAATCTAAAGTACTAATAATTTTGAGTAATCAATTTCTGATATGAAAAGTGTCATAGAGATCGTAATGACGATTTATGTATTTTTGGCGCTTCTTTATGCCGTATTCTTTATGTTTACAGCAATGTACAGTTTGATGATACTTTAGGGGTGACTTGATAAACGGATTTTATTCTAGCCATAAATATTCCAAGATTGGCAAAGTGCCATCAACACATACATAGTAAAATTGAATCAATGGCGTACGGGCTTCGTCGGTTTCCTGCCAGCAGAGCTGCGCAGCATGCTGTGAGACAAATCGCACTCGTGGCCGGACGTAGCTTGCATTTTCGCAGAATCCATCGGCCATGGAATAGGGTCAATCTGATAGTGAATCGATTTGATTTCCTCGTCACACGTTTTCCACCTCTTTATCGCTCCATGCACTTTCCCATAGTGTAATCCGATTCTGATGGGACAGTTCTCTCTATATTACACTCCATTCTCTATCTTCCTGACTGTTCTGGTTTCTTGCACATTCTTCTGCTTGTTTCATTTTTATTCTTCCACTCTTTTTTGTTGGATCTATCATTTTACGTTGTTGATTTCAAAATTCTATCTCGTTGCGTACTCTGTACCTTTAATGTAGTAAGGTATTTGCCAATTTTTGTGATTGAATGAATCTCTTTTGATCAAAACTCAAATATTTTCTGCAGAATAAGAATTCGAAACTTTTATAGTAAGATGACTAAACAAATATTCTTTTGTTTCTGCAATACCACAATTATTTACTATTCTTAATAGTGAATATTAGAACAAAAATATCTCGAATGTTAACATTAAAGCAGGTTAAATCTCTATTTACAAAGAACGCAGATACGCTTTCACTATTTCTTCGTCATTATATTACAAGGGCGAATCAAATATAAACGACCCTTTATTGGCTGGGCGTTGAGATTGATACTTTGTTGTGTTTAGACAGTTGAAGTCGTTAGGTTAGGATGCCTAGAGTGGGAGAACCACACTAGTTCGCTTCTCTTATATTTTATTTAATAGTCCTAACTATGAGTGAAAGAAGAGTGCGCGTCTTTATTGCGCAACACATAATTATAAAATTTCTTGTCCGTGAAAACGTAAAACCAGCCGAAATTTACTCACACCAGTACGACAAATGAAAACATTGCACGTGTTCGTGAACTTAACGAAGGGAATCGACGTCTAACAATACTTCAAATTTCGAAAGAACGTGGTGCCAGCTATGGAAGTGTCCAATCAGTCATCAGAAAGCAGTTGGGCTTCAGAAAAATCTCATCTCGTTCGGTTCCAAAGTTGCTGAATGGTGACCAAAAGACTGCACGTGTCCACATTTCCCAATTGCTTCAAACTCGTTTTGAAGAAGAAGGAGATGCCTTTTTACATAAAATTGTCACCTGTGACGAAACATAGGTGCATCATTACAACCCCGAATTATTAAAGAAGCACTTGAAGGCAAGCGATTTGATACCAACGATCAAGTGGAAACATTCGTGCGCAACTGGTTAGATGCACGTCCAAACTCATCCTACGAGAACAGAATGGAAAAATGACCAAAACGTTGGGAAAAATGTATCATAACCGGAGGAGAGTATGAAAAAAAATAATTTGCAGAAAAGTAGATGATTCCTATAAAATGAAATTTGGTTGAGCAAAATGCTCGTTTATATTTGATTCACCCTCGTATATTATGATACGTACACACATGTTATGCAAATGCATGTGAACAAAGAAATACTCATTGTCAGTTATCCCATGCTTACGCACCGTAACATAGTACGCTGGTTAAAGTTCCTGCGCGTGAACACTTTTTACATCAGCAGCACACGATGTAATAAAAACATACACGAATATACCTTCCATAAAAAAGCCCTTTCAAGTAATACCTCAGTTTACGAGATTCAGTAGCCAGCCGTCAGTTCTCGGCGTCTGCCGATAGAGAATTATAATAACTACGCAGTAGTAAATTAGTTTTTACTCGTGTATAGTCTCTTCAAGGGCGAATTGTGGCAGGTGCGCGTTAACCATCCACATCGCGCATCATAACCGTGTGGAGGCCAAACTTTATAATTAGAGGATGCCCGGGCTGCTCGGATTAATGTGGGAATTGGTATGTGGATAAAATACACTGAGTTTTTAGTGGAATTTTCCAGAGCTTCTGAGACATGTTGACAACTAAGTACGTTAATTTCCTTGCAACTATGTTACAAGCGACAGTTTACTGTAATACGCGAACAAAAACGAGGCAACTTTCCTTGACAAACTGATAATTTGCGCAGGCGATATGTAGTTAAGCATGGTATTTACGCGGGAACGGTTCTGATCAAAATTAAGACTGGTATTAGAGACTAACAATAAGTAGAGTTAGATCTTTATGATAGGAAGACCTTTCAATTTAATTTTTTCTTGTCTACGTGCTGTAAGATATCTGTATATATCTTGATTGATTACGATTAAAAATTGCAATTCTTTTTAACTCGATGCTTGTGCAGCATAATAGACAGTCATTCCCAAAATATTATACATTTAGGATGTGGGATTGCAAATGAGACGAGTGACGAAAGTTTAACAGAAAAAAAAAATGAAAAGGGATATGAAGGCTGAATATTGGGCAATTCGCATTAATGTGTGAAAAGCTCTCTGCAGAACGTGGTAGCTCTCATCTACATGTCATCCGTTCGGTGTTTGAGCAAGTTCTGCGTCATCGATGACGCAATGTTTTGTTGTCGGTGCGTTTCAAAGAGAAGTACGGTACGATATCATTAGCATCATAGTTCGATACCACCGTATAGATTTTATCTTCATTTCTGAATCGCTCTTCCAATTCCAATATTCTATCTTGGTTGTTGTAAAATCTAATTTGATTCACAAAGATTTTGGTTGTTTCTTGAGGAAAGGGTGGTAAAACCGATCTAGTTTTTAATACCAGATGTCGCGTAAGAGACTGTTTTAAACACAAGCACAATCTTCTTCTTCTTCTTCTATTTTTGGTTTTACGTCGCATTGACTGCTGGGTCATTAGCGACGGTGGGACTGGATTACAGTAGATGGTACATTTTTGATTCCTTGAGGAAGTTTAGCGTATTTCTTAGGTGAGCCTGGTTAGTTAGTGTCTTAGAGTTGGGTGGTGGTTGAACTTAAAGTTGGTTTCTTGCAGACATATTCTGTCTGGGTTGTGTTGACTTATAATGATTTGTAGCTGTTTGTAATGGGTATAATATCCGTTAATGTTCCATTGAATTATTGTTTTCATTATGCGTTATGTTGTTTATTTTGGAGGGATAGTTAGTTTGTTGATTGGTTTGTTTGGTTTTTAAGATTGAGAGTATTGGGAGTCGCAACTACTTATGAGGTATCTGTATCTGTTTCTGATGCCGAATTATATGTGGGGTCATTTTTGGTATTTTTTGGGTCAAGTTTTTTGCAAAGTCGGTGAATTCTATTTTTGATGCTGCGCCTTCTTAAGAGTGGGTAGATTTCCTCCAACATTTTGGTGAGGTCAGGTAAGTTATTTGTACAGTCTTTAGCTATTTCAGTGGGATGGACTGCCCCAAACGAATTTTCAAGAAAGCTTTTTAGTTGCTCATAGTTTAATATGAATCTTGAACTATCGCGCTCAATTTCCTGTTTAGCTGGTAATAACATTTCTTCTAGTTTTTCGAGGTTCAGGGCAGGAGATGTGAGTGGTAATTTCTCTTTGCATATACAGTAAAAGTCCGTTATAAGTCCGCTGAAGTTAGTATCCGATATAAGTCGCTGTGCCGCCATCTTGTTGGGGGGATCCCCCTCGCATCCGGCCACTGAGTCGCACGACATTGCCACACAATTTGTTTGATGCCGCCGACGGCAAACCGATATCTATCGGTGAGACACTAACCCCAACGACAAACAATTTAAAAAGTTTATTTGCGATATTTCGTTAAAAAACTAGCATATAGGAGACATTTTTCTGATAAAAATGAAACCAAACACGATATTGTTACGACACTTGGTTGCCTTGTTTCGGCTTGCCAATCTGACTGTTGGCAAAACTTTCGAGCAGCACAGCAGAATGTAGGAACGCTTCCTTTATAAGTCGCTAAACCTTATCTTCCTTCCTTTATAAGTCGCAAAACCTTATGTTCCTTCCTTTATATGTCGCATTTGCGGCTTTCCTTTGATCATATATAGGAACCATTCCACCATTTTCGCACCTCATCAAGCGGCTAAAAGTGTTTCAATTTGCTTGACTCACTCTCTGCTACATCTGTCTTCCTCTTTCCTACCACCACATCACATTGCTACATATCCTCTCCAGCAATGACCGCATTTTACATTTTATGTATATGTTTGCATTTATGTATGTTTGCATGTATCTATGTATGTATGTATGCATCTATGTATTAGGTTGGCAAGAAAGTTCTTTCGGTTTCGTAGTGTGAAATGAAATTCAAATTTTCTATACAAAAAATGAACTTTAATCAGTCAAATATATTCCATTCTGTTCGATGACCTTTTGCCATCTTTCTGGTAACTTCATGATCCCGCGCTCATAGAATTTCTAGTCCCTAATAGCAAAAAACTCAACTAACAAGGGAACATAGGCAACCCGGAAATTCAAAAAAATATGAGCTTTTGCACACATGTAGTGTGAACCATCCCTAACACGAAAATATTTTTTTTACGTGCTGAACCCCACATGGAAGGGAGAAATCACCCCTCGAAAAAATGTTGAAATTTTAGTTTTCATGAAATATCTCCTAAACGGTAAGAGATATCGAAAAAAAGTTAAATTAAAAGTTAAATAGTTCGATAGCATCTGCAAAACTGTGTAATCAATTTTTGAATTTTTTTATTTTTTTATGAAAAACAACCCCCACCCCCATCCCCGTTTCAAATATTTGTTTTTTTTGTTCCGCAATAAGACACCTCTGAACAACCTCTTTTCACACCTGTAAGCGATTTTTGCGTTAGAATTTTTTTGGGGGGTTGTAAAGGCGAAAAACTGCCGACAGTAACAAGGAGAGGACCAGAAGTATGGGTCACCGATTTTGTTGAAATTTGGCACAGACCTTCTTTAGCCGAAAATATTGGACACGTGTTTTGCCAAAAGTGGCACTTCTCCCCCCATTTTTGAAAAAATTGAAGTCAAAAATCAAAATATTTCGATCGACCTGAAATTTTAGATACACGTTTAGAATTGAAAAATACACAATACGTACTATTTTATTTTGCAAAATATGAATGTTAACAAATGATATAGACGTTAAGTACTCTGTAGTTTATATGGTTTATATCGAACCGTGCTAGCCGAGTTGGTAAAGCGTCTGACTACAAGTCTCATGGTGGAGAGTTCGAATCTCGGTTTTGCCGTTTTGCACGTATATTTTTTTTTCGCGTTTTTTTTATGTATTTTTGTCGTTTTATACTTGCATGCATAAAATTATAATAATATTTCATTTATTTAATAATACTAATGTTATATTCAATACTGGGTTAGGTTGGATACACGTTATATATTGGAAATGGTAGGGATAAGACATATTCGGAGACAACAATAAAAAATACATCTTCATTGTACTATTCGAGACACATGACGAATACTGTTTATTTACAGTTAAAATTATACAATGTAATTAGAGCAATAATGATACTCTTCATAGAAATGTTTTAAACACAGATACTGTCCGCACCACGCACATCGTATAAACGCTACCTGTTCGCAAATACTACATGTATGTGCATACTTCTCACTCTTAAAATAACAGAAATCTACAGGATTTTCGAACTCGTCCGGATGCGTTTCTAAATATCCGCTTTTAAACCAAGCGTATTGGAAAAGATTCCTAAATCTGGGTGATGAGAGTTGGTTGTGAGTTAACGATTGTAATTTGATTATATTATTACGAACATGTAAATTGATATTTTCTTCTAGAAGAATGACATTATCCGAAAATGTCCGCACAAAATTTTTCCAAATTCGGAAACCAAACACATCCAGAGGTTGAATCATGCCCGTAGTCTTTTTTGGAATGACTTTAAATGTAACGTCTTTGTCTTCTGGAATCAATTGATTCAAATGATCTGGACAGTGTCCCGACCACGAATCGAGTAATAGAATGGATTTTGGACCAGTATTTGCCAGATATACTTGGCTGAACCAAGTTCTAAAATGGTTTGACGTAAGTTTTCCTGACGACGAGGCCTCGACAAAAATATTTCAGTATATTCTGTATAATTTTATCAGTATTCGTCATGTGTCTCGAATAGTACAATGAAGATGTATTTTTTATTGTTGTCTCCGAATATGTCTTATCCCTACCATTTCCAATATATAACGTGTATCCAACCTAACCCAGTATTGAATATAACATTAGTATTATTAAATAAATGAAATATTATTATAATTTTATGCATGCAAGTTTAAAACGACAAAAATACATAAAAAAAAACGCGAAAAAAAAATATACGTGCAAAACGGCAAAACCGAGATTCGAACTCTCCACCATGAGACTTGTAGTCAGACGCTTTACCAACTCGGCTAGCACGGTTCGATATAAACCATATAAACTACAGAGTACTTAACGTCTATATCATTTGTTAACATTCATATTTTGCAAAATAAAATAGTACGTATTGTGTATTTTTCAATTCTAAACGTGTATCTAAAATTTCAGGTCGATCGAAAAATTTTGATTTTTGACCTCAATTTTTTCAAAAATGGGGGAGAAGTGCCACTTTTGGCAAAACACGTGTCCAATATTTTCGGCTAAAGAAGGTCTGTGCCAAATTTCAACAAAATCGGTGACCCACACTACTGGTCCTCTCCTTGTTACTGTCGGCAGTTTTTCGCCTTTACAACCCCCCAAAAAAATTCTAACGCAAAAATTGCTTACAGGTGTGAAAAGAGGTTGTTCAGAGGTGTCTTATTGCGGAACAAAAAAAACAAATATTTGAAACGGGGATGGGGGGTGGGGGTTGTTTTTTATAAAAAAATAAAAAAATTCAAAAATTGATTACACAGTTTTGCAGATGCTATCGAACGATTTAATTTTTAATTTAACTTTTTTTCGATATCTCTTACCGTTTCGGAGATATTTCATGAAAACGAAAATTTCAATATTTTTTCAAGGGGTGATTTCTCCCTTCCATGTGGGGTTCAGCACGTTAAAAAAATATTTTCGTGTTAGGGATGGTTCACACTACATGTGTGCAAAAGCTCATATTTTTTTGAATTTCCGGGTTGCCTATGTTCCCTTGTAAGTGCGATTTGAGGTCATCGTTATTACTGAAATTTTTACCATTTAGGAAGTTTTGTAAACTTCGGAATAAATGATAATCCGATGGTGCAAGGTCGGGGCTGTATGGGGGATGCGACATCACTTCTCAATCAAGATCTAAAGAGTGTGCGGCGTTTCGTCCTGGATCCATCGGCGGACTCTTCAGTAGGGCTATGCCGACGGATCCTGCCCTAGACGCTGCTGTCCGGTGTTAGGGCTTCCCGCTAGGCTCTTATATATACTGATCGAAGAACGATCGAGCACTAGCGGGAAGGATGATCGCGGAGTTGGTCGTGGCCATCTAGCGTCATCGAAGGGTCGCCACAAGCTCCAATAGTTTTGTACGTGTTGCTAAAGATGTGTGAGGCCTCGCATTGTCGTGTTGGAACACGATTCCTTTGCGATTTGCCAACTCTGGCCTTTTCTTTTTGATTGCTTCCTCCAATTTCACAAGTTGTTTGCAGTAAACATCTGAGTTGATCGTTCGGTTGTTTGGAAGCAGCACAAAATACACAACACCTTTGTAATCCCACCAGATTCACAGCATGATCTGTTTTTGATGCAACTTACAATTAGCTTTTGATATGGTTTGTGCTGGTTCATCATGCTTGGACCATGATCTTTTTCGATTAACGTTATTGTAGACGATCCATTTTTCATCATCAGTGATAATTGGTTTCATAAAAGGGTCGATTGCATTACGCTTGAAATGCGTAACACAAACATTGATTCGTTGTGTTAGGTGAATTTCTTTCAATTCGTGCGGAACCCAAATATCGCTCTTCTTAAGAAGTCCAAGACGTCTTATATGATTTTCAATTGTTGTATGTCATACATTTAACTGTTTTGCAATCTCTCGCACAGCTATGTGGCGATTCGATTCAATTATCGCTTTCATTTTGTCATCATCAACCTCAGAAGATCGACCACAACGTTGGTCATCTTTCAGTGAGAAATCTGTAGAACGAAATTTTTTAAACCAATTCTGACAAGTGCGTTCTGTTAAACAATCATCACTATAAACTTCACATATTTCTTTGTGAGCATCAGCCGCTTTCTTGCCTTTATGAAAATACACAAGTAAAATGTGTCGAAAATTCTTATTTTTGCACTCCATGTTAAAAGTGACGGTAAACTGACAGTTGTAAAAAAAATTTACACGAAATTGGTTTCTGTAGCAACCTAAAGGTATTGACTACCAGATCCTAAAACAAAAAAATTCTAACATTGACACAAGAATAACGAAACAACCATAACGCGAACTACTGTTGCAAACCGAAAGAACTTTCTTGCCGACCCAATATAATATGGATGAATGTAGAACTTTTAATTCGTAATGAAATATAAACCGATTGGTACCGTGTTTGGTCTCATTCTACTCGGATAAATATTAGCAATAGGATAATGACATTTTTATTCACAAAAACTCAAATTAAAAAAATTTTCTTTGTTGCAGTAGTATTGCCTCACCGATATTTGGGCATTCTGTCTTTCCGAACGTGTTTTTTTCTCAGTCCCTCTATTTTCCTTATCTGCTGTCCCGTTCTGAGCCCCTCCGTGTCGGCAAAGTGCAAAGAGCTGAGAATCGACTACCTCTGTCCTGTATATGTCGGTTTGCGGTCCCGAATTTCGGACATATAAAGGACTTCTACTGTACATAGTGCAAGGGCTTCAAATCTGGCATCACAGCGTCAAGAGTATCCACGCAAGGAGCCGTTCAATCCCCACCAGTGACACCAGACTTGGACCCGTGGAACCATGGGTGCTGCTGTGTATAGACAAAGAGAGCCCTATACACCGCACCTTGTTTCCATTCGTATCGCTTGTAAAGTACGCAAAGTTAAAAGGATACGAATGAAAATGAGACGATATATATATATATATAGGTTTTTCCTTGTCGCACCAAGAGTCCACATCTGATATCACTGATCCCCACCTTGACATAAATAATTGAAAAAGTCATCACTGAGCAAAACACATCGTGACATCGAGAAATTATGATATGTGCATTTTTGTTAGCATGTCTAAATATCGAATTGTTCGAATATTGTTGCGAAATAAACTATGTAATGTGTAACAAACGCGAGCCGGCGCATATAAAAAGACGATAGGGCTGGCGGCCGCTGACGTCACCGTGCTTGGATTTGTACTTGCGACGGCGGCCTAAACGACAGAACGGGGGACGGGAGACGCGGAGCTCGTTTGTTTCTGGACAGCCACGGCCGAGAGGGATAACATTTTTAGTAGTCGAATGGAGCAGATGACGTAAATAAAGCCAAAGTTGAATTGAACACTATTTATTTTTTTCAAAATCACCTTACAAAAGGGAACAGAGCGTCGACTCAATCATTGAAAGATATCCGTATACTATTCTCAAACTTTTCTTTTATGTTACTATTAAATAAAATCACTCATGCAGTGTCAATGTCGCATAAAAAACGGAAACAAAATTTTCATGTGAATAAGTATAATTTTCTTATCTCTCATTAAATACAGTCTTCGAAATACGTGTAGTATTTCTCGAGGAGGTGCGGTAACAGATGAAGAATAACGAATTCTTCTGTTTCCAAACGCACATGAAGAATAGGGAATTCTTCTGTTTTCGACGTAAATGTGTGGAATAGTGTGGCTGACATCTACGTTAATTTTCCCATTCGAGCCATTTACTATGCAAATCGATTAATTCCACTCTTTGAAAAATTTTTGTTTTGAGTTTCAAAGCACTTGGTAGTCATAACTTTTTATATTTACAATAACTTTCCTGAATAATAAAGATTGGCATCACTTAACGACAAAATCTTTTTGGCCGTCAATAATAAATAACTTATTTCAGAAATCAGTCTAGGTATCGCCGTACTGTAATGCAAATGTTGCAGTACTGCAATCCAAAAGCTAGGTGTGACACTGGAAATCAGAATATGTTTGAGTCAGATACGCGTTGTCCAACCCGCGGCATCGAATAGCCATACAACCCAGTCTATACGTCGGATAATGAAAGTAGCTTGTGTGCGAAACAAGCGCACTTACAGTGCGGCCAAAGGAAGCTAAAATGTTGGACAACTCTGACGTAGATAGATAGATTGAGAGTTTCTTAGGGACGGAATGGCACGGGGGGGGGGGGGGCGGGGGGGGGGAGAGAGATAAACAAGAGAAGAATGAACAGCAAGACGTAAATGGTGACGTGAAGCGCGGAAGGGACAAGCATGAAAATATGAGTAAGACAAAAGAAGGCATTAACTCCCGCGTCGCAACAAAGTATAGTCAAAATAGTTTATTTTCAAAATGTTTACAAGAGGAAATGTTATTAATATTTTGCGTCCGTAAATGAATATTTGAGTATGACCCTATTGTATAATAAATGTAATTATCGAAATGGGAGTTGTTACATCGCATCATTCTTTTTATTTATTATATTTGGTCTAATAGTTACAAGCTTCTTTAGCCCTTTGCATTCTAAACCACCCTGGACGTTAGCCATCACATCCTAAGCGCCACTTTCCCGTTGAAACGTGTATATACCAATCCTCATGTTACATTTTATAGATTTGGAACCAATTTGTGTATTATAATAATATTGGACTTACATGAATTTTGTAGACAACGAGAAATATAATGTATTTCATATACTTTAATGTCCTATGAGAGGGGAATATCAACTGCAAAAAGTTAACTACTGGATCCTCTGCATTAATTTGGCAAGATATATGTATAAACGAAAGAACAAACAATACCCACGTATTATAAATTCAGATTTGCCTCCATATCAATGGCGCTGTTGTCTCGATTGTGGTTCTTAATCGGTAACGTCGCGTGTGACACGGAAATGGTAAGGGGGCTACGTAGCCCCCTTGACGTGGGACAAAAATTAGCATTGCATGTTATGTCTATCCTATACTTCGTCAATGATTGTAGCTATTTTTGTTTCTGATATCGGCGGTGAATCATTGTCCATGGGATTCTCTTTCATCGGCAATTTTGTCATTTCAATGTCTGTATAGGTTGTTGACTCTTTTGTATTTGGGGCTGGGACTGAATATTGGGGGCATTGTTTCGCTAGATGACCTTCTCGTTTGCATATAAAGCAGTTTATTTTGTCTGTGGTTGTAAATATTCGGTAAGAGGTGTCTTGTACCGTTAATAAAAAGGAGGCTGGAATTTTTGTAATGTTACCGTTGAGTTTTTTGTTTTATTAGGTTGAGTCATAAGTAACTTCCGATGAGACAAACCAAGAGCGGGACGTCCTCCCGACTTTGATGAAAACCTTTTAAAGGCAATATTGGAGCAAAATCCACGCCAATCAATATGCGAAATAGCAAAAAGGTTGAATACCTCACAAACAACTGTTAACAACTGTTAACTATAGGTACCTCACAATCAGAGAGAACGGAATAGAGAAGATCGCATGTCAGTCGCCACAACTGTGCTCTCACGGGTAAAAATCGAGCCATTTTTAAACAGGATTATAACAGGCGATGAAAAATGGATTATTTAGGACAATATCGTCCGCAAAAGAAAGTGGCTTGATAAGGATCAACCACCCCTATCAGATCCGAAAGCAAACACTTATGGCAAAACAATTTTACTGTGTGTATGGTGGGATTGTCGAGACATTATTCATTACGAGCTATTGAAATAATATTTAACGATTAATGCGGATAGATACGTCCAGCAGCCGAAAATGCGCAAGAGAAACACCATGAAAAACGTCTTGCACTCATCAATCGCAAAAACGTTATTCTTCTACACGACAATGCGCGACCACATACAGTAAGGGTGACTCAAAAAAATTTCTTGAGCTTGGATGGTCTGTTTTACCACACCCATCTTACTCCCTGGACCTTGCCCCACAGACTATCACCTTTTCTGTTCCTTACAAAACTTTTTGAATGGAAAAACCTTCAATTCTGAAGAGCAAGTTAGTCAGGCTGTCGAAAATTTCTTCTAGTCCAAACCAACCACATTTTACAAGGAAGGAATTGATAAACTGCCAGGAAGATGGGAGAAGGTCATACATAATAGTGGCGAATACATAACAAATTAATATAATTCTATTATTCAATTAAAGCCAAATAAATGTCTGATAAAAAAACGGAAGTTACTTATGACTCAACCTAATAATAACGAGCCGCTAGGCGGAAGGCTAGGTTATAGAAATCCTTTATTGCGCCTAAATTACAATAAGATTAACTTATACAATAGGCACGCACGCTCGCGACTCACCTGTCGAACTTTCGCTGTTGTGGTGCACAGCTCTGCAAGGGGGAATCTCCTCGCAGGGCGACAGGTTTGATTCTATAAATGGATTAGTCGAGCTTAATGACTCGATTGTTTCTAAGGCAATGGTTAATGTGATTAATTATGTGCTCGTGATTCCCCTGAACAAAGCACATACACCTCAAGGATACTTTTACAAGATACACTCTCACTCACACAAACGCACTGCCGTTACATCCACTCTTCTCTCAAACACACTTTTTCTACACAACTTAACTTTACGTGGTTCAGACAGGTAAGTAACCGCCTCGCTCGTCCTCGCTCCTCCGGCGCCTATTTCTCCCTTGAAAAGAGGGTGGGGGTCACCTCACTATTGCTAGTGGGTCCCTCTTTTAATTGTTCGTTGTAATACGCGGTACCGTCCACGTCCTCATTCGGTACATATGTCCGTACGGTTACAGTAATATCTTCAGGGTCAACATAAACTTGCCTTCTGAAACTGAGAATGTGTGCGTAATCTGGGTCAGTCATTCCTGCATTCAGGAATGATATTTTTGAACACAGTCGGGTATTATTTTTCTTGAAAATATTCTCACTTTTTAGGTTTGGTATAACTGGGGAAACGTTTGAGAGGATGATGCGTTGAGCCGGCGTTACCATGGGTCTTACTTCAATTTTTTGGTTGTTTATAATGATTTCCTTGAGGTGTTTGGTTAGCTTTATTACTGTTTCTCTTTTATCAAGATAGATACATACTCTGTTATTAGAGATCGTTGATATGTATTTAATTGCTTTAGGCCCTGTAATTTTTCCGATTGCACTAGCGTACTCTTTAATGCCAGTATGATCGATTGTCTGAATTATTATGGCTTGTTCTTTGGTCGGTGAGGTTTCAAGTTTCGTCGCATTCGCATATGATATACTATTTTGGGTCGTGGTGGGGCTTGAGTTATCCCTGTATTCAGAAATCTCAGCCGTTTTATGATTTACATTCTTTGATTCCATTGTGGCGGCTCGGCTCCGTCTATTTGTATGCGGTGCCGGCCTATAAACGTTAACGCTCTGACACTCGGTACTCGCAGGAGGCACTGTTTACACTTCACGTCTGAACACTGCGGTAGTCAAACCGAAACTGACAAGCACAATCGTTAATCAAATAATTCTGAAATTGCTTAATTTATTTCTTGTATTCTGTTTCAGAGCTATAATTATTTATTCTGTTTTATATATAGCTGCTTTGTAGTGAAGAATTAGACGAATAGATTTGTTCAATATATTAAAATAAATGTATAACAAGAAATGTTTAAAGTACCGCACTGCGGGTATGTGAATATATTTGTGTCGTCATCATCTGACAAAGGATAGATGTTTTGTACGGTGCGTGTATAATACGCGCCGCCGAAACCCAGAATCTTGTTCTCCTATGTTGGGAACACTATCACGGGCTTCTATATGATGCACGCCACTTTCGTATTGTGCAGCTGATTAGGATGTCGGTTGTGGAAAAATCTAGGTGTTCGTTTTCTAACAACGTATATTTTACACAGTAAAGAAGTTCAAACTCGAGTGCGGAGATGTTGTTCGATAGCGAGACTCAAGGAGAATGAATAAATGCTAGTCGCCTATCGCTAGGTCGAGGTAAGCAGGACGGCGTGGTGGAAATAAAACAAGTGCGCTTCGAACTTCGTTGCCGAAAAATTCGGTCCGCATAGCAACCGACGCACGCCGGACACGTATGTCGGCGCCCTTAACCCTCAGGCGGCCGACGCCGGGTCAGAAATGACCCGTTGTTGAGATAGTTTCTGCGTTTTAGAATAATCAAGCGTATCGTCTGTTACACTGGTTTTTGTTTTATTTCTTATCGCTCCACTCATTGCAACGCAGAATGGGCAAAGGAGGGACTGTCCGCGACTGTCGCATTCTTGAACAAAGATAGAAGTGTTGCGTACATAATCAAAGCGACGTACATAAGCACGTAACAGTAAACATGACACCACAATAGGGTTATACTTGGGTATGTGGCAGTTCCGCACCCATAGATATCGTAGGATTAGAACCTTTGATAGCCGCGGCAAAATGCAAGGACAATATAAACGTTATTGCGTCACGCGAGGAGCAAAGAGCTTTGGTCGCGCCGCGCCGTCTTTTGTTAGTTTATCGGGCCAAAAGAAATGCTCGTCGCTTGGCAGAAGACATCATTCTTGCAGAGTGTTCGAACGGAATAGACGTGTGACAGTGCAGCGAATTTTATATCTTTGTTAGCGTAGCGTTATTTAGTTTAGTCGTTTTATTCGTTTTATTGTTATTTGTTTTATTATTATTCGTTTCATTGTTATTTGTTTTATTATATTCGTTTCATTGTTATTTGCTTTGTTATTCTTTTTATTTTTATTTGTTTTGTTATTATTCGTTTTCTTGTTATTCGTTCTGCTGTCGTCTGTTATTCCGTTATTCGTTGTTGTCCGTTTTTGTTGATTGTGACACTTGTGATTTTTTTCTAACAAGATACGAGATACGTAAGTACATTCATTTTATCGTACTGCTCAACTATGTAAACATGTAGTATATGTGCTCATTCCGAAAAATTTTATTTTAGTACCAAAATGTCTGTAGAATCTGAAGAATATGGAAACGACAATTCAGTTTTCCAGAATTTACTGCAAGACCCACACTCTCTTCACGATATTTCTTCAGATGACGATGGTAGTTGTCGCAGTGACATCGAGCCAGAGATACAGGAATCAGAAAATGACGTTTTCTCCGGATTTGAATCCGATGAAGATACTGACGTCAGAAATCAGTCTTTCGGTGGTCGGACATGGAGATACATTGCTCCTCGATCGAGAGGAGCGGTGCCTGTCGTCATCCCGAATGGAAGTTTGACTGCGGAAAGCACAAACGTCTCTACTATAAGGGAATGTTTCGATTTATTTATCAATAATGAAATTATTGATACTGTGGTTAAATACACCAACCAAAAAGCAAACTATTATTATAATAGTGAGTCAAGAGGAACATGGAAGCTGGTGAATCAAGCAGAAATTCGAGCATTTTTGGGTCTTTTGCTAATCACTGGTCGATTCAGAGAATCCAGAGAATGTAAAGACCATTTGTGGCAAAAAGATGAAGCCGTATCGAGACAACTATACGCAGCAATTATGTCTCGCAACCGCTTCAAAGATATCCTTAGGTTTCTACGGTTTGATGATTTTACAACCCGAGAGGAAAGAAAGGCGGAAGATAAATTAGCTCCAATTCGAGCAGTATCAGACATATTAGCAACAAACTGTCGAGAATCGTACGAAGCGTCAAATGAAGGAACGATTGATGAGCAACTCATGACGTACCGAGGACGCTGCCCATTCAAAGTATATATACCGAGCAAGCCGGGAAAGTACGGTGTAAAGATATGGTCACTCTGCGATGCAAAATCGTTTTATTGCTGTAATTTTCAAGTTTATTTGGGGAAGACGCAAAATACCCCAGAAAAAAATCAAGGTCAACGTGTGGTGAAAGACCTAAGCAGTTTTTGGAAACAAACCGGGCGTACCATCACTACCGACAATTTTTTTACAGACATCACCCTGGCGGAAGAACTGCTGAAAGACAAAGTATTTCTTGTGGGCACTATGCGCAAAAACAGAAAGGACCTCCCAAAGTCAATGGTAGAGACATATAGAAGGGAACAGTATTCTTCTAAATTTTTATTTACCCGAAACCTGACACTGGTTTCGTATGTGCCACAACCCAGAAAATGCGTCGTCTTATTGTCGAGCATTCACCATCGACACAATATTTTGGGGCCTGATATGAAATACAAACCCCAAATTATAAAATATTATAATTCGACCAAAAGTGGGGTGGATTCTCTGGATAAAATACTACGCGAATATTCATGCAGAAGGTGTACAAGGCGTTGGCCTCTTTCAATGTTCATGCACTACATTGATATGGCAGCCTTCAATGCTTTTGTCATATGGGTGACAAAAAACCCAACGTGGAAAAACAAGAAGTCCGTCACATTTAGGCGGAAAATTTTTCTTGAGGCCTTAGCTAAAGAACTGTATACGGAAAATATTGAAACGCGTGCTACGCACTATGAAAATGGCACAACGGTAATTCAAAAACACATCGCAAAAGCCATCGAGTCTACGGGAAGAAAGCTGCAACGGCAAGGGCTAGTCCTTCCCGAAACCCGCAAACGGTCTCGTTGCCAAATTTGTATTGGAAACGACAATAAATTTACCACAAGATGTGACAGGTGCAAAAAATTTCTATGTAATATTCACGCGACAAAAAAAACAAATGTTATTTGCACAAATTGTAAAAATGACGAATAAATAATAAAAAATGATTGTTTGCAAATTTCTATTTTTTATTTACCCAATCTATTCCAACATTATTCTACGATCGACCCGTGGTCCGATAAGACACCATTTCGACAGATAAATTGAGTTTTGATGTAGCGATTATGAAAAGTTCCGTATGGGTACTGAGTGACCCGGCAACGGCCGCGCGCGTGAGTGCTGAGCGCCGGCCGTCCGAGGGTTAATGTTAGTGTGCTTTATTGCGTACTGTACAATAGATATGATCTACTACAAGTGCTTCAAACGGTGTTATGTCCGTAGGTGAGTCGGGAATAAAGAAACACGTGGCTACACTTTATAACCTTTACAGGGTCTTTCTTTTAACTCGGAACGCTCGATCTAGTGAAAACGCTAACGTGGCAACAGCGCTAGAGTCGATACGGTTAAGAGTGTCGGTACCGCCGGCGCACTGTCCCCGGCGGCGCGTGTATCAAGTCTAGCGCTGTTGCCACGTTAGCGTTTTCACTAGATCGAGCGTTCCGAGTTAAAAGAAAGACCCTGTATTGGGGAGTCGCGGTAATACGTCCTTACTCGACGGCTGCTTATGCGGAAGAGAACGGGATGAAACAACGGCCTATTTGCTACGCGATTAACAGATTTTCTACTGTTTCATCCCACTGCCGTATCGCTGCATGTTTGGGCCCTGCCCAGTGTAATGTCGCGCATTTTGTATATACCCTAACAAACGGCAATACCGATTTAACACGTGGTTATATATTACCATTACACTTTCACGAAAAAAGTCATGCATTGTGCAAATCGCTAATTGTTGCTTAACGTTTTTATCAATCTATGGTCGTGACACTACCGGGGAACAATGTCAATGCAATTTTTGTTCATATTGTGGTAAGGATACCACAATAAAGTACATAATTGAATCATAATTAAAGTTTGAGGTTTCAATTTGATAAAAAATTTATAAATACGTTGCTATCAAGAAATAAAACCAATTAAAACTAATTTGAAAAATTGATCGTTTTATTTTTCAGCTTACAACATGTGGGGAGACGTGTGTCCTCGAAAGTGCCGACCACCCAGAATCGGTGACATTCCAAAGTGAGTAACAAAGGTTTCTGTAATATGTTCTACATTATATACAAAACCACAACATAGAAATTGCTACACTTGTAGTGTATCTGTAAGGTGTATGCTCAATCGTGGCTTAGTAGTACAACAAGCTAGTTGTATAAATCACATAAACATACATATTGTTACGAGCCCGAGCGTGGGCGAGTGTATTCGGGCTTGTTATGGATGTGTGGAGAGACGTCCGCTGGTAATTCCAGCGGATTCCAGGAGTAGAGCTATCTCAGACTAGGCCCAGAGGCGAACCAAAGGGCTGTCGCTTCGACAGTTCTGGATGCAAAGGATGATATTCTCAGACTAGGCCCAGAGACGAATCAAAGGGCTGTCGCTTCGAACACCGGGGTAACAGAGCCCTCAGACTAGGCCTAGAGCCGAACCAAAAGGCTGTCGCTTCCGATACTCTGGATGGAGGAAATCTCAGACTAGGCCCAGAGGCGAACCAAAGGGCTGTCGCATCGATATTCCTTTAGGAATGGTGTTAGAAAGGGTTTTGGAATCGTAACAATTTAAAATTATGGAATACGTTTGAGCGGTAAAACGTATTCCTGTGGGCTGTTAACGCTGTAGGTCCAGATTTCGAGGAGGCTGAGCAGTGAATACAAATCTTAACTAAATTAAATATATTCTTTTATAAAAATAGTACATAGGAAAAAATAGTCTTTACAAAAGTCAAATATTCTTTGGCAGAAGCGTAAGAAGAATAATCTCCGTAGGCGTCGCACGGCAAAGTAATTAGAGTCTTTAATCTATCGCGTTTTTTTACGGAGGGTAACGCCGGACCCTTGCTCTCGGTTTTGACGCACTGACAATGAGAAATGCGGGTTCAGAATCTTACAGAATTGCTACGAGTACCACGGACAGTTGATGTGCGATTTAGCGTACTTTCAGCATAACGTTCCTGACAAGAGTGAACGCCGTGGCGAGTTTTGGGCTCCCTTTTATAGGGCTAGAAGTGAATCGGTGGGGTACTTTTTCGGCGAATGTGACGTCACAACGCAAGTCCTGAGTCTCTGTCGCTAAGCGGGGCCCGTGACGTCACAGCACTGAGCTCGCCTCGAACGGAACGAGTGGGGCAACCATGCTCACAGACGAACGAGTGCGAGAGTAGATGTAATTGTCCGCGGACTCGTATGTAACAATATCAAGAGACGCACTTTTTTATTATTCCGACACTGTTGCACAAAATCAAAAATTATGAAAAAAACAGAGACACGTTAATTCTAATATTACATTACAGGAAAAAGCGGCATCATTGATCTGGACCTTCTTCAGTGTCAAATTAATGTTTTTCTGACACTTTTTTTTTACCAGTTGGATTTTTATATAAAAATCTTTAAAAAATCTAGAAAGTGCGCACCATTACCAGACGTAGCTCTGTTTTTTTTTCAATTTTTTTGTCCAGTAGATTCCGAGGAAATAGTGGGAGAAGCGAACAGTACATTTTACCGTCCCCCGCCCCTACGATCGAGATACAAATTTGAAAATTCACAAAAATGTTTCTTTTTTCATAAGCTATCGAATGGCCCATTCAGAATTTCGATTGGTTTGGGGGCACATTTCACTGTCTTACCCGGCTATGCCCTTTCTGTTTTTGAATGCTCTTTCAAGAAAAAAATACGTATGATTTTAATCGAAATTATTGTTTTTATTGTTTATTTTCAATTTAAAGCAAGAAATGTTTTCTTTTCAAAATATGCCCGCTTCGATTTTTTTGAGGAAATTCTCAAAGAAACTTTGATGGTATAAGAATTTTTTAAATTTGTCCGGTCGTGGGTAAACATTTCGTTCTATTTTTTTTCTTAATTCGATAATATCTGTTCTGTCAAATCGTATGTTTGTAATGTCGCGATGTAAATAAACGGAAATTCTTATATCCACCTAAGAATTTTTGAGGATTTTTTCAAACAAATCGAAGGGGGCATACATCTCGAAAAAAAACATCTGTCAAATCGTATGTTTGTAATGTCGCGATGTAAATAAACGGAAATTCTTATATCCACCTAAGAATTTTTGAGGATTTTTTCAAACAAATCGAAGGGGGCATACATCTCGAAAAAAAACATTTTTCATTGAAACGGAACATACGATTTGATAGAAAATATATTTTTGAATAAAGAAAAAAAATAGAACGAAGAGTTTCCCCACGATCGAACAAATTTTATAATAAAAGTTATAATATCCATCAAAGATTCATCGATCATTTTTTCAAAAAATCAAACGCCGTGTTTTAAGAGAAAAAAACATTTTTTGCTTTAAATTATGGGAATTTGGCAAAGGAAAGAAACACTGGCAAAGTTTCACACTGCTTTATTTGATGCGCACGTGGTGGGATACGTTTTACACCTGTTATATGTATAGAGCCGGTCGAGGGCAGACAAAAGAAAGTGACACGAGGATGGTCGGTTCAAGCCCGTCATTTCCAACATAAATTAAAAATAAACAATAAAAACACTAATTTTTATTAAAATTATAGTTTTTTCTTCAAAGAGCATTCAAAAACACAAATTTAAAAAAAAAATGATTTAATTGGTGCATTTTTCGCATTGTTATGTGCATTTGAAAAAAAGAGCCCCAATTTTAAGAAAATTCATATTTCCGAAACGGATAGTCAAAAAAATCTGAAAAATTGATAAACGCGTTTTTCATCGGCCTTAAAAACATAAAATTTTGAAAAAAAAATTTAAGCGTGTAAGGTACAAAAGCGTTCGATTTGGCGTGGAATGCCCCACATGTACATAGAATGCGGTATGGCTAAAGTACCTTGTT
Source organism: Anoplius nigerrimus (assembly GCA_914767735.1). Taxonomy (NCBI): domain Eukaryota; kingdom Metazoa; phylum Arthropoda; class Insecta; order Hymenoptera; family Pompilidae; genus Anoplius; species Anoplius nigerrimus. The sequence goes on from OU612080.1 coordinate 21,449,145, forward strand.
GGTGATAAAGTTGAGCTCCGTTGAAATCATGCGAAGCAAACTGTTACTTTTGTAAGTAAATACAGTACACTCATTGTTAAACTGCCGTGGGCGATATGTGCTCATTCATATCACACCATGGTCATCCATTAAAGTTAACGTGTGAAGACCTTTATTTTCCGTAAGTTTTCATCATCCGCATCGATACTTCAACCAGCAATTTGCACTTTGCACAAAATATAGTTCCTCTTAAGCATTGTACAGCAACGCGGTCAACAATAAAACAATGTTGTACTGTTGCATCCCGTTTTAATTATTAAATTTAAATAGTGCAATATTCGTATACACGCAAAAGAAACAAATAGATAGTGGTATGTAAGAATTATCGCAGATCTCAATCTGTCGAGGATGCATGCTAACATCGGAATGAACAAGTCGTAATTATACTGATGACATTTTACTCTTTGGCAGATAAAACCACGTTTTTACAATACCTTTTGAGCATACTGCAACCTTTCAAGAAAGCGAATACCTCTTAACGGTACATTATCTGCTTTATTTCTTAAATTTGATCATTTGCATAGTGCATTGCGCAGAAGATAGCAAATACTATCTGTTGGGAATCTGAAGATTGTTACCCACGCATCCAATCAGAAATATACAAATTCTAATATGGACTAACAATTGCCCGAGGAAAAGTTTCATCCAATACACTGTCATTGCCAAGTTGTACTTGTCCGACGTATTATCTATACACCATGTTCGCGGACCATCAAAACGGTTTCTCAATTGATACCGACCTTCGACACTATCGTAATCAGAGTCGGCGAACAGGAAAGCAGAAAGAAGGAAAGGGCGTAGAAAAAGCAAGGCCTAATCCTCCGTAATGGGTCTCGACATGCAAATAGATATTTTTAACTTCGCATCGAAGTCGATCGATAAGCAGCCAGGCAGCTCGAGGCTACATCTAAATAATTGTCCGTCGGGTCACTGAAACGTCAAAAGCAGCGCCACCCTTTCGCTTGCAACCCTTGAACACCATTTGTACTCACCTTCCATCCTTTCTCTCACTCATTATACACCTACTGTCATTATTGTCTTCCTCTCATTTTCCGTCTTTCGTTTTCATAAGACGTCCCTCTACCCTTACACTTCTACTTGCTTGTTTTCACTTTCTTTCACCCTATCCTACTTTCTCATCCTTGGCAAGGTGCCGATTGGACGTTTACATCGGAAGTTACTCTTAATCGATTCTTTAATTATTAAATTCTTCTCTATAAGATCGTTTGCTGAGACGAACAATAGAAGTGGGAGGAACGGTATAACAGCCATCGAACAGCAAATACAGTTGCACATCGGAGTATGTAATTGCGCGAGTGAATAGCGTGGATTATAAACGCGTGGAAAAGTGTGGACAACGGAAAAGAGTAATGTGTAAACGACGTTAGGAGGGTCGAGAGGGAGAGGATGGCGAGGGAAAATGAAAGTTGGCATCGCAGAGGCGGAAAATGTCGGATATTTTAAACTTGAGCTTAACAACGATCGATAAGCCTGCTACTGCGGTGCGGATGATCAAATCTGAACGGATGATCAGAAGTATGGTCTCCTCCACGAATATTCGACTATTAGCGCAGCACTGGCCAATGGTCCTTTTCATTTCAATCAGATTCGCGTCTCACGAGACAATTTTTTCCACCGCTTCGTGTCGAAAACTTCTGAGCGCAATGTGCCTTCTGCGTCCAGTAAGATTGGAATCGTCGTCATTGATGGCTCGGAATGGTTGCTTAAGAAGTGAGGCATATCGATTTACGGGAAGTTCGCGAAATAAACTGTATGTAGGTGAGACTGTAAATATGTCTGACAAAACTGTGCGGTAAAGCTCACGCTGTGTCTTGGCGCGATGAAACCAAAATAAAGGTCCTGCATGGAACATCAGTTTATAACTTAAATAAGACGGATCCATAATCTATTTTGTGCGCGTGTTGCGGAGAGTTTGTTTGTGTATGGTATCTTGATGCCTTATAACTAGTATATGTATCTTGCTTTCCTCATGCGTCAGCTGCAGAGATTCATTGTTGGCAGTAAATATTTATGTTCTTGTTTTCAGTACACATGTCAGTGCATTTTTTAATCTTATTTGGCGGATTTAGGTCTCCGTAGTTTCATTTTATTATTGATTATTGATAGTATTTCAGTTTATGTGGTATTCATAAAGTAACTCTCAGTAAGATGATAAAAGTAGACAGAATGTGGTGTGTTAATTTCTCAGTGCTTAAGAAGGAGCTTTCTAATGTTTGTGAAGAAACCAATTACAACGGAAGAAATGTGATGATTACTGATGATTGGGGAGTCTACGCCAAATGTTAAACAAATATCTAAAAATGAGAGCGCATATCTTCAACCCGGCTATATTGATTATGGGATGAGGATTATGGGTTAAAATAGGCCGTTAAAGTTTTAAGAGTGATTTACACCTTGAGCCGTTAGAAATTAATGCTCTTTATTGCGAGGTTAAACTTTTTGTTTAATTAATTACTACATAAATATCTTAATTGAACCCTGTTTATTTCAATATAATAAAAATTTTGTAAATCACGAATGTTTAAAAATGAAAATCGGTATACAGTTTTATGGGCGCAATATTAATTGCATCTGATATGACTAAAGCTCTGCATTAATTAAACATCGTTACTTTCAATTATTCCAATTTATTACTACTGAAGCGTATAACAGGTACTTACGTCGCTTTAGCTTCCACTCAATCAATAATCGCGTAATTTCTTCTGATCCACTTAAATAGCGTACTTATTTTACTTGTTACCAATCACAACGACCTTCCTCCAACGTTCCTCCAAGTCGACACTCGTTAGATTGCCAAGTCAACGTACTGTAAAATCTTAACTTTCCATCAAATCTTACCGTCAGTAGAATATAAATGCGAAAACGAATATCGATCAAGCGTACTTAGTTTGAGTATGGTCAGGGGGACCGTGGGAAGCAGAAAATTTCTGGAATGCCAGCTTTCCTGACGCTCCCGGATAGTGTTCGCCATTTTGCCGTTCGATAGCTTTTCAACGACTTTCAAATGCAAGTTAAAGCGAGGCGAGCGGCGTCGGGCACGAATACGATCAGATTTGAGAAAGGGAACAATTTCAATCGGGAATGGCTCATGGATGGGGCAAAAAGGCTCTCGAAAGGTGGCCGGGGGTGGGGGGGGGGGGGGGGGCATACATCGAGGTTAACCGCGCGCACAGGACGTCGTGAGTGTTTGGTTCGTTGAGCTTCCATTGGCTCGCAGAGCTTTCAGTTCGGTGGAGCGCATCAAAGAGAGCTTTCAACCTACATGTATACGTATATATAAATGTACATATACACGCGTGCATAGCGTAGGTACGCGCACGGATACGTAGATAGGTGGGTATGTTTTTATCTGTGTACGTCTTATTTGACCCTCCCCCTCTGGTGGTGATCACTGGCGGATCTCGTGTAGCAATTCTTGCGTACATCGGTTTAAATACTTTGACATAGGTGAATTGTAGATTTCGTCTGTCCAGTACAACAGTAACCGGCGGCGTCGAATGAGAGTTTCGTCATGCACATTTGAAAGAATAGTGCGAATGAGAGGGCTTTGGATATGTTTCTGACTTAGTTTGGTAACACCCTTGTCACGAGAAGCACGCTGGGAATAAAGGCTCTTAACGCTAAAGTGTTTCTGGGCTTAGCTTGACGCGTACTGTGTTGAGGAAAATTGCGAAATTTGGATAGCAAATTTTGCGTTGATATTAACGTTTAAAAACAAACCTTGAAAGTACTCTACGTATACTATGTCAGTTGAACATGGCTACGTATTCATTTCATGAACTGATTTTTGAGTTATAGGTACATTTATGTGGGCTAATGCGTGGAGAGGATATAATGTTCGGTACATTTATTTTTATCGCACGACTGATCCGGTACTCGCATTCAGTTAAAGACATTCTACTGAGCGGTTTTTGATTCGTAACAACATGCGAGATTGTTGTCAAAAATAAAATTCGGAAGTTGCTCAGACATTTAAGTTCTTTTCTTGCGTGACGCTCTGGCATAATTTGGTTTTCTTTCTTCGCATAATATTGTGCGTAGAAACAAACGTGCACACTTGCGAAATGAGATGTGATTGTGTGGTACTTCCGTATACAATACGTCCAGATCATACAACTCACTTGTCGGGAGACTTGAAGGAAGTAATTTATTGTTCGAAACTTCTTGCGACGTGCCCTTCACAGTTACAACGTCAAGCGGCACCATTAAGCATTTCATGTTTTACCTGTAGAGAAATGTGTATATCAATGGAAATTGGTGTGTATATTATTGAAGTACCATTTACTATGAAATATTTATACGCACACCGCATTGCTGGTAATTACTGTTTGAGATTATTCTTTTTCATGCACAATACTTCATCTAGCAGCAATGCTAACAATTCATATTACACCAAACAGGAGATAGAAATTCGATTAGCAACTTATGCATACGATGTTCGTGTTCTTTTCTCATAAATATTGGTTTAAATATAGAACGTAAAAGTATTAAAGAGATTAATAAATTGAATTGTACGTCAAACTGACTTCTGGTGTAGCAGATGATATAGGTATTCGTATTTAACTGAAGTGCGAATTACAATATACATATATCAGCGACTGTTGACGATTATTATCAGTTCCTTTTGCATAAATAGTAGGTAATCGGTATGAACTGTGTAGGTTACGCTGAAAGTTCTGGACAAGTGATTAAGCATGGACGACATAAAGTGGAAAGGGACTTGACAGGCTGGCAAACAAAGTGGTTGAAATATGAGTCACAGTTCTTGGGCGGCAAGGTGACTCACACAATTCTTCCGCATATGCGCTCATTTTGATAACAATTATCGTTGTTCACTTGTAAAATGGCTTCTATGCGACAGACATTTATTTATCCGCCACTTATACATATACACATTAATCATCATGTATCCCAATCGCAAGAATAAAAATTATACATCTTCAATTCAAACTATCATAAAAACCAAGTATTGATTTGTATTAAGTATACGAAACAAAATACGGGGTTTTCTCACTTTTTATTGTTGTTCAACTCTCTTTAAAAAACGCATTTACAAACCGCCAAGTAGTCGCTAATAACCCCTGATGTTGATGCGACTATAAATAAATTTATTAAAAAAAAAAAACGAATTTATACATTAATGTTGCATGGTCGTGATTAATAGTGGAATATGATTTGTCAGCAAAATATTAGTTGAATTTAGAACGAGAGTTTTCGTACTTATGTAATGTGTAGATTGGATGTGTTTTGTGATGTATTCAAAGGTTATTACTAGAGCGTGACTTATCGTTAGTGTAGTAACGGCAAAGATCTGAAATCCTTGGTACGGGAAACACGTTTTTAACTTATTTTCAAGTTTCTTAGTTTTCTTCCCGCAGCGGAAGATAGTTTTTACTACAACCATTTGCAGACCACAACAACCCCTGTATCCTTTTAGGGTCATTCCCTTGACATTTTGTAGCACTTTACACTTTACACTTTACTCCGCTCTGGGTATAGGGCGGTTTTCTACGCATTTAACACATGCTAGTTGCCTATTACAACAGATTTTCTCTCTCGTGCGTTATACTTTAGATGCCAAGGCACTATGGCATATCGTTTTTCGATATAGCAGCTCAAATTGTATTATTGTCTTCAGTACCTTCTTCGCTCTCTAACGGTTTGTTACTGTCTATGGTTTTAAGTTCAGTAGAGATTTTTATTACGTTACATACCGTTCACATAACGTGCTTTTGAGTTGACATGTGGTTGACGCTAATGATGAGAAACATAACTAAAATAAACCCCAGCCAGTACTACATAAATTGTTCTGTTTAACAATATAACAAGCGACATCATTATATCAACGAAAACAGCATAATTTTAACTAACTTACATATAAGCATAATGTAACGACTCCTTATTGGAACTTGGATAACATACAGTTGTGACGTCTTAGCGCCGATAAAGGATAAAAGTGCGTTTTTGCGGTCTTGTGCCTACGCGACACACCCCTGGGAATTGCGCGTTGCAGTTCGTTACTTTAGGAGAGAGGTAGAAGAAGAAGGATCGTAGGGCTCCTGGATTGCCAGAGGTTCTGTTCTGGGAGTATAAAGTTGGTTGGAATGGGAGGTGAACACCTAATACCTAATACTTTAACGCAATCTATGTCCCCAACGAATCTTTTGAGGGACTGTTTAAATTTCGCGACGAAGGTTTTTATTAATTTGCGTTTCCCCGAACGGGTACTAGCCTTGCTCATTCAACTGATGAAGCGAATTTGACGCCGCCGCCAGTTGATCAGGATATCTCTAATTGCGCGAGCCTTCTGATGGAGCGGATTCTACGCCGCCGCCAGAAGGGTTAGCTTCTATTGTGGTATAATTTGTGCAAGGTTTGGAAAAGGGTTTTTCGTGAGGTTGAGTAAGAGGTATTGATTTCAATGGGTATTCAGTGCGCATGGTTTTAATGAAACGTTCGAGATATGTTCGGACAGAGTGACGGCAGAGTAACCTCCAGAATCACTGCCGCGCTTCTTCGAGATGTGGGTCTGTATTTAAAGGACTTGCCGGATCATGGCGAACAACCTTTCGAAAAATGTCAAGCCGTTCGAATTTCGACTTAATCGCTTCTCTGTAGGTCTGGGATTCGTCAATAGGTTTGAGAGGAGAGGCACACGTCGTCCTGCTTTTGTTTAGGTTTGGCGCGACGCGACTGGAGCCGCGTGTCGAGTGAGTCCCAAAACAGAGATGTTCTGGGTATCGCAATCATATAGGGCTATACGCGGACGTTACACAGTATCACTTCATGATTGATAACAGAAAAGAAAGCTACAAAACCGAACAACTTAACCAATCGCAAACTAACAGTAAAATGGGTAATACGTAAAATCAATGGGACATAAAATAAACATTCAATTAAAATAGCATATTTTGAGTTACATTAGATTTGACGACTGAATGAATTCTTTTTGCTATTACATGTGTAGTTATTATCGAATCTTTCATCTTGGTTCTGGTATTTCTGCATCATCGAGGGTGGGGTTTGTTTACTATTACAAAATGCATTAAGTTGCCTTTGCAGATTTCAAATTGGCCTGATAGTGTTTCTGGCCGAGTTTTTATACTGTTAACTGTGCACGGATACTGGTCGCAGCAGATTCCTTCAGCCAATTAATGTATACACTGGCATGGATCTGATGTAGCAATTACTATGCTTTTACTATTTTCGTAAAATTTACGACCGATGTAAGCAGACGTCTGACTCGTGGGGTCACTAACCAATATCGAAATCCTAATTTCAATTTACGCAAATGAACGCCAATTTTCCTGCATTCCTGAAGTGGAGTATAGAAACCAGTGTAACTTTGTATATGGTAGCTGTACCGCAATCGAAAAAAACATAGTAAACATTCGTTTAACACTGAACTTGTATTATCTGTCGATGATATTACTTATTTGTACGCATCAATTGGTTTCTGCTTATTACAATCACCCACTTAATAGTTTGCACAATTCAATGGAATTAAGTTGAGAGTCACTGAATTTATTATGGATAATCGGGATACTTTCATCATTGCTGTGAACGTATATTCTGAGCAATTTATACACTTTAATTCTGTTGTTTATACCGTAAGACCCTTTGATTTACAAAAGACGATCGCCGTGCCGAATATACAAGGTGGTCGCGAACCGGTGGTACAACCGAAAACGAGGTGAATCTACATGGAAAAATAAGTCGAAAAAAACGTATGATAATTTTTGTTTAAACGCTCCGTTTCCGAGAAAATCGGCTTTGAATTTTTGCAAAGTGCGAGCGCACCCCAGCGCAGCGCGGTATAACGGGTGCCGCGGTAGGACGCTTGGCCGCGGCGCGATGGCTTATCTCCTTGTGTGGCGTTGAAGCAGGCCCAACAGGGACACCCGGTATGCGCGACAGTGAGACCGAAGCGGCCTATCGTGACGTCATAGCTACCCGAACGTAGTCGCAGACGACGCGAAGCGATAGATATAAATATACAATGCCATGCTTCAGGGCGCTTGCACCTGGCGAAAATCCAAAGTCGATTTTATCGAAAACGGAGCGTTTAAAAGAAATTGTCATACGTCTTTTCCGACTTATTTTTGCATGTAGATTCACCTCCATTTCAGTTGTACCACCGGTTCGCGACCACCCTGTGTAATATGTACATGGTCTGTTCCGAAAGTAATCGGACTGATTTAAAAAAAAAAATGTATTCATGAGAATATTACGAACCATTAGTATTTTTCGAAGTATCACCCTTCCGCATCTACACACCGCTACCAACGAGTTTTTCAGTTTTCGTACGCCTCATTGTGGATGACTCCTTGTCGATCAAAAAAGCAAATGAGCATTGACTCCGGCATCCGGAGCGGTCGTCATCTTTCGCTCTTTCCCTACATTTTCGGAACAGCTTGTGCTACTCAAAAACACCTGATCTACCCATGGGAGCATGACTGTAGGCCTCCTTAATCATGTTGTGAGTCTCTTTGCCCGTTTTACCGAGCTTTACACAAAATTTGATCGCGCATCGCTGCTCGAGTAAACGCTCCATGATTCTCTGTGACGAGGCGCTTCGGCAGGTACTTATTCACAATATAAGCGATGGCTACAACGGCCGAGAGCCGACCGTCGATTTTTCCCAGCTTTCCCAATACCCCCCTCCGCCGATCCTACCCGCGCAAACCGTCTCTCCTCGACTCGTTCGTCCAGGAAAAATCCAGTCCGATTACTTTCGGAACAGACCATGTATAGGGTTCAACATGAGCCACGCGGTAGGAGTCCAGCATTAGGCTAATGTTACGGCCTGGGATACGTGGTGGGTTTTTCTTTCAATCTTTGGGTGGAAAAGCTCCTTGTATTTGCAATAGCTTTTTCTTTCAAAAATGTACTTTATTAATTATCTAGTAAATGGTTTGGTCGGAGAAAGAATGTCTATGATTGAGTTAAGTATACAGAATATTTGACGGTCGTATACGGAATGTCCTCTGGCGGTTACAAATCAGACCTTAAATATCCTTACAACTAAGTATATAAATGTATGTGTGTCCGGGGGTGTGGATATGGAGAGGGGGCAGCGCCCTCAAGGGCCCAGACGCAGGCCTGCGGTATACAGTTATAAAAAGGGTCTTGTGTTGGGGCTGCAGGTATGTGTCTGTACGGTAATAACTGTAATTAATATAAATATATATGTTGTAATTAATATAAATATGCATGTTGGTTAATTAATGTTGGTTATGTTATAAATAGTGTCGTATTACTTAATATATGTCGCTTAATTGCTAGAGCTTATAATTATATGTACAATAATGAAATTACGTGGGGTGTGGGGTGTGAGGCGTAACAGCTAATTATATATAATTATAAGCAGTTTTATGATTAGTCTTATAGAGAGTCGCAATGCAATAAATTTTGTTATCGATCTTTACTCTCTTATTCTTTTCCTTACAATACACAGTTGTGAGTTTCTTTATATTCATACTCAACTTAATTGAAATCTGTGTAGTTAAGTTTTTAAGAAATACTTTTAGTACGCTCACGCCACATCTCGATTTATTTGTTGCTGTGTAGCGCGTGATTTTGTTTGTCTCTCCGTTTCTCCTCAGTAATTCGTTGGTTGCTAAACGAAACGCGTTCGTTGTACATCATTTTCAGTCCGAGGATTGCATCTACTGTAACGTATTTTGTGCCTTAAAAACAGTTTCCCATCCTCGAAAAGTCATGCATGTAAAATCAAATTTCATCTCATCCTTTGTTGCATGAGCGAATTTTATTCCTAGAGGGTATAAAACGTTTATATCAACATTGTGCATTTCGTTCATCTGTTTTCAGTTGAAACAACGTGCACGTACATTTTTTAATTAATAAATTGCACACATGAAGGACGGAGTATTTGCCACTCTTGAGTGGGAGTACTATAAAATGGAGGGTAAGTGCATAAGCGACAAGGGGCAACATAAAGCAAAACCAGCGTAATAACATAACTGAATCAATATTGAAGAATCTTCATTGCCGATAAAATCTTGTGCTAATTTAATAAAATTGTTTAATAAAAAAGTTTATCCTTAATTGATAAATAGCACGGTTGAATTTGTATTTTGCAGCGATGTACTACTCATGTTATTATGTCATTCATTATTTATCTTACGTTTTAATCGTTCTTGCTTTGTATCAATTTAAACGATTTCCAGGAATGACCTTTGTAATTTGTGACCGGTGCCATATAACTTATGCAAATGGTCTTCAGAAATTATTAAATTGGTTAAGGAATATTTACTAATTAGTATTTATATTTTTGTATCGCGTATTTTGTGTCGATTAATTTGGAACGAAAATACATATAGCATATTTATCGCGTATGAGAGTAGCTGGTTGAAACTATATTTAAAAAAATAAGATGTAAATTTATGACTAACGTGGTGTAAACAGTTTATTTACGTGATATTTAATTTTTTGTTTAAAATGGACTTAAATACATCAGTTTCAAAAGAAACAATCCATATTTTGAAGAAGAAGATCGTATCTCGTACTGCGCGCTAATCTATCTAATCATTATTGTGTATACATATTAACCTTTTTGGTCACAGTGTCGTCAATTGACGACATGACTTTCTACCCCCTGGCGTTCCTAAGTTTTGAAAAAAACCAGCAATTAAATTGTCTGGGTCTAATCATTGAACATTTATAAGGGTATTTTCATTGGCAACACTGTTATTTGACGCACGTAAACAAAAATATATCCTTAAATACAGTCGTTCACGAAATCATTCGGACACCACTGTGAGTTCGACTATTATACTCTGTATTTAACATAAACATACAATAACAAAAATTAAATACATAACATATATTATAACACTATGCAACAATGAATTTGCTACTATTTGAAATGAATGTGAGTATTATGTAATTGGGTGCGCTGATTCCGATTTTGCAATCAGAATTGTCGTAGCACGTCTGGATTTAAAGTTATAGCTAAAAACCATATTAATAATAAAGTCATAAGATGATCATTAAAACCTTCTACAAGCGTTATTGTATAGCTGCATCAATCAGCTGTATTATTTGGTATAACGTACGAATGTGTGTGTGTATTCTCAAGGTTACTCTGCTTTATGCGTCTGTAAAAAAAAAAGTTGCAGTGGTAAAAACAAATAGGCAGACTTTGACAAGTTCTAACTTGCGCTCGAGCTAGAGCATGCGGGCAGGATTCAACATGTTTTATAAAATTAATGTGGGATCTTATACGGAAAATAAACGAAGGTGTTAATAAACGTAAAGATGGTTTATTTTAGGAGTGATGATTTGAATAAGCAGGTACGACTGTTGTCAAATAAATGTCCATCGAGTCTCGTGAGGCGACGCCGCAGCCCCACTTCCAAATCGGACAAACAAAACGCTTTCATGTTCCTTCTCCATCGACACGTATCTCGCCTTAAACCCTACATTACTTCAGTGCAACAGTCGCAATAACACGTATTTAATTGATTTCATATAAGAAGATTCGGTGATTCGGTATATGGTGATTCAGTAAACGAAAGATGAATAGGCGCATTTTTAAACCAAGGTATTGCCAATGTTAGTGTAACTAGGGGCCTCTGACTCATTTCAGAGGCAAATAAACATTTATAATTAATTTATTAATTATAATATTTAGCATTTTCATCCCAAAGTACGCACATTAATTGCCCCAAAATTTCTCACATTCGCAATTCAACGTAGTTAATAGCATTATCCTCGGAAAGGTTTATACGTACATAACTTTTTTTCCTGACGTGCCAGAGCAAATCTGAGTGCATTTCTGTATTCAGCGCATATGAATTACTATAAGGAACCTGTTTTCAACCTAGTAGCAGAGAAAAAGTTTTATTTTGTTGCGTAGTGTAATAGAGTATGTAGTTACTGGAAAGATACGAAACATTTATTTATAGTACCTGTGTCGTTAAATAATACGGGAAAAACAAAAAGGCCGCACATATTCACCTCACGAAAACATTCGGACAGTCACGGACTACGCACACATAATACAGGAAATTCTAGTTACAATTAAGTCGGTGAGACAGTGTTTATAAACACAGTAACTGGCCTTGTACTAAGGAATAGTAGAGTCTCAATACCTGTTATTCTTAGTTCAATCTTCTTCGCAATGGGTCGCAAAAGTAAAAACACGTCGTTCAATATGCGGCAGTTAGTAATATTTCATTACGAAAAAGGAAATTCCTACAGAAAAATTTCTAATGTGTTAAATATTAGTAAAAGTACAGTGTGAGACATTGTCCAAAAGTATAAAACTGAAAATGGAATTGAATCTGTCCCTCCAACTGGACGAAAACCAATCCTATGTATTCGCGACAATCGGTCCGTTATTCGAAAAGTTAAAGAAAATCCAAAGATAAGTGCGCCAAAAATAGCAGCCACGCTCAACGATGAACTGGGAATCTCCGTGCATCCCGAAAATGTGAGAAGAGTGCTACGATCAGAGGGCTATAATGGGGGAATAGCCCGAAAGAAACCGTATATTAACGCAACAAATAGGAGGAAGAGATTGCAATTTGCTCAGGAGTACATTTTAAAAGACAGTGAGTGGTGGAGTGACGTAATTTTTGCGGATGAATCAAAATTTAACATTTACCGATGCGATGGAAGGGTCAGAGTGTGGCGAAAATCAAAAGAAGAGCTGAATTCGAAGCACTTGCAGCCGAGAGTAAAACACGGTGGCGGCTCTGTGATGGTTTGGGGCTGTATTTCGGCCTATGGAGTAGGACAATTAGTTTTTATTAACGATATTTTGGGCAAAAACAGGTATTTAGACATTTTAAAAAATAATTTAGTGACAAGTGCAACAAATATGGGGTTCCAAGGTGGAATAAAATTCTACCAAGATAATGACCCGAAACACAAATCGCGAATTGTGCAGGAATATTTGTTATATAACTGCAGAAATGTGTTGCAACCACCGCCTCAATCATCAGACTTGAACCCCATAGAGAATTTATGGGACGAATTTGTTCAGGTTTATTAAATGAAATTAAACAAAGTTTTACAGTAGAATCAGCTTAATCGGTAACGTACTTAGCTGTGGCGAACGCTCACACCGGACTGAGAAAAACGAAAAACGGTTCTACATACGCTACCGAGAACCACGCAGCGCATCCCCACTCACCAGACCACTAACAGGAGAGCGCGCCTTATGAATTCAAAGTTAGATTTCTATATTTCCTCAACACTCTCCCTAAATCGTAAATTTGACGAAAACATAAGACCGCTATCCCACTACATCGCATTTGTGAACGAGTCCCAACTTCTGTCGCAATTCGACAAATCTCGGCTTCGCCAACGCCTTTGTACATATATCTGCTATTTGCTCTTCGCTTTTGATATAATAAATACTAATTTCACCTCTCGCATACAATTCTCTTACATAATGAAACTTAACATCTATGTGTTTACTTCTCTGATGAAGTTCTGGATTTTTCACCAGCTTTATGGCGCTCATGTTATCGATAAACAAAAAACAGTTATTCTTTCTATAATCGCTATTACATTCAAATAATAATTTTTTAAGCCACACAGCTTCCTTGGCTGCTGCCGCCGCACTTACATATTCTGCCTCGGTTGTTGACAGTGCAATGCACGTTTGCCTTTTGCTCTGCCACGTAACTGCAGCACCTGCATATTTGCAGACTATACCCGAAGTTGATTTGCGACTCTCTTTGTCTCCCGCAAAGTCGGCGTCGCTGTACGTCTCTAAATTAGAATATTTACAATAAAGAAGACCTAAATCTAGTGTACCTTTTATGTACCGCATTATTCGCTTAACCAGGGAGTAGTGTGCTCCACTCGGGTTTTCTAATGCTCTCGAAGCAACATTCAACGCAAAACTAATGTCCGGTCTGCTGACCACTTGCAAAAACATAAGATTCCCCACTGCTTCCCTGTACGGAACTGTACTAGATTTTTTTCCGGGGACAGTTGAATCCCATCCAACTTCGATAGGTGTTGTCACAGCATTAGCATTGTTTAAATTGAACCTTTCTATAACCTTCTTTGCATATCTTTCCTGATTTACAAAGATAGAGCCATTGTCTAATTTATGAATTTCTAGTCCAAGAAAGAGGTTAACATCCTTTGTGCTAGTAGCCTTAAATTGTTTACTTAATTGATTTAAAAACTTATCCAAAAGAAATACATTTGTTGCAGCCAACAGCCCATCATCTACATAGATACCAAGAAGTATTTTTTCGTTCCCCTTCTTATAAACAAAAAAAACATGGATCAGCTGAGCACTTTTGAAAACCGAAGTCTTTGAGAAAATTAGCAAAATGTTCCGTCCAACACCGTGGTGCTTGCTTGAGTCCATACAGACTTTTTAACAATTTGCAAACTCGCGTAGTTCCGTCATGAAAACCATCCGGTTGTCTCATATATATATTCTCTTTAAGAGTTCCGTGCAAGAAAGCAGTTTTAATATCGAATTGAGCTAGCTGCAAATCATCACATGCCGCAACACTTAATAAAGTTCTCACAGTGTCAAACCGCAAAACAGGACTAAAGGTCTCTGTATAGTCAATTCCTTCAACTTGCGAACACCCTTTTATGACTAGGCGTGCCTTATAACGCTCACTACCATCTGGATTTAGTTTCTTAGTGAAAACCCAACGACTATTAATGATTTTATGCCCTTCTGGTTTCTCTACAAGTAGCCAAGTTCTATTGTCATTTAACGAATTTATCTCGTCTTGCATCGCAGCTTTCCATTTGTCCCTATACAATGACTTAATGGCATCATTATAACTTAAAGGTAAAGCTTCTGACAAATAAGTAAGTGGACAACCATAAAAATCTGTTTGTTTAATCGTAGTTCTATCTCGCAATTCCCGCATATTAGAGTTACCTATACTTGAAGGCTGCAAGGGTGCTTCTGGTTCATCTGTCTTCTCATCGTCGGACATACTCCGGAAAGATTCGACATCACTTTCTATTTCGGTGTCGCCTGCAGGTACTGGCTCTCCCTGAATATTTATTTTTACTTCTTGTCGTATTGTTGTCTCAGCCTTAAACAAAACGTCTCGACTTAAAATGACGTCCTTTAAAGTAGGCACAAATACCCTATAACCCTTGCGTTTTTCAATATATCCCACCAGAGCACCCTTTGCTGCCTTTTTGTCTAGCTTCCTACGCTTTTCAGTTGGAATGTGAATAAAACACTCAGTTCCAAACACTTTCAAGTTGCTTACATTCGCCGGTTTTCCAAACCATAATTCGTAAGGAGTTTTACCTATTACCTTTGAGGGACCCGTTCGGTTAATTACGTACGCTGCCGTATTCAATGCTTCAGCCCACAGAAACAGAGGCAAGTCTGATTTTGCATAAATCATTGATCGTGCAGCTTCAACAAGAATACGATTTTCACGCTCCGCAACGCCATTCTGTTGCGGCGTGTACGCAACATTTACAATATGTTTAATACCTTCGGCCTCAAAAAAGCACCTTACCTCCTTGTTAACATACTCTGTACCTCCATCGCTATGGATTTCCTTTACATTTTCTCCAAATTGGTTTTTGATTTCGTTACAAAACGCCTTTATCTTCCCAAAAACCTCTGATTTCTCTCGCAAAAAATAAACTGTTCGAAAACCTGAGAACTCATCCTTAAAAGTTAATAAATACCGCTTTTTACCAAGGGATTCCCGTTGCATGGGTCCGCAGACATCGGTGTGTATCGCTTCACGTACTTTCGTAGCTCTTTCGACTCTCTTATGGAAACTTGACTTGTGATGTTTGCCATATGCACAGCCTTCACAGAAACTGTCAGACTCTGGAACATCAACGCCCATATTTTGCAAAAAAACTTTGACATGTCTCTTGTCCTGGTGACAAAGTCGCTCATGCCACAGTTGCAGGGTACAATCAGCATCGCTCTTATCGACTGTATACACTTCCTTCGGAAAAACAACACGCATGTCAAGCTGGTATAAGTCGCCGTTCTCTGAGCCGGTCGCTATTGTCTCCCCATCGCGCGTTAATACAAAACGCTGGCCATAATCTCGCAAAGAAAAATCTATACCTTTCTTAGCAGCTACCTTTACAGAAAATAAATTTCGTTTGAGTTGCGGAACATATAACACATCATACATCATACCTGGTATTCGGCACCCATCAACAAACATTTCTACCTCTACATTTCCTTTACCATAGGCAGGAGTCTTATCTCCATTTCCTAATCTAATCATTACCGGTATTTTAAAGTTCTCATAATCGTGAAACCAGTCTCTTCCTTTTGACATGTGATCCGTTGCACCTGAGTCGATCACCCAGCCGTCGTCCTCCGCAGCGCCATCACTGCTCCCAACGAACGCTTGTCGCACGGTCGAACTGTTTCCCTCTCGTAAATTCGAACGTTCTCCTTGTTTTGGACAATTCTTCTTGAGATGACCCTTCGATCCACAGTAATAGCAGCCAACACAATCCTTCTTAACATGACCTCTCAAACCGCATGTATAGCAGATAGGTCCTTTCTTTCTCTCCGTTTGCGCACCTTGTACTGGCTTACCTGAGCCGCGACTTCGTGGAAGTTCTCGGCCATCCGTGTTTACAACCAAAGCGACTGACCTCGAACTCATTGTGTCTTGTTTTTGCACTCGCGCTTCCTCAGACATTAACCTTGTCGTTAGATTTTCCATCGTCTTTCTCGAATCGTCAACTGAGTCCCACGCACTATGAAAATGGTTAAATTTTGGTGGTAAACTTGATAATGCGCGTGTTAATAGCATTGAGTCCGGAACTTCGCCATCTAGGCTCTTCATCTTGGTCGCAAGCTGATCCAGCTTCGCCAAATTATGCGCGACATCCTCATTGCAGTCCCATTGGAATTCAAAAAATTGCTTTTGAATCAACGACAAATTTTCATCCGACTTCATGTCGTACACTGCGTTGAGTCTCTTCCACATCTCCCTTGCGGTTGCACAGTTGAATAGAAGACTTAATGGCTTCTTCTCAACCGTCGTAACGATTAATCTTCGAGCAGCTCTGTCCGCTTTATCAAATTGATCGCTTATTTCAGAAGCACCAACTGTACCAGCCTTCGGTCGTATTAGTTTACCTTCGCACACGTCCAGGAGATCAGTTTCATTTTCCATTAATGTGCGAACAACGAACCGCCATTGATGCCAGTTGTCCTTGTCTCGAAGTTTTTCGATCTTTAACTGTGTAACTTCCATTTTCAACCGCACTGACTTTCTCACTCGATAAAAACTGATTTAAGGCAAGACTGGGCCCATAACCTGTTCAGGTTTATTAAATGAAATTAAACAAAGTTTTACAGTAGAATCAGCTTAATCGGTAACGTACTTAGCTGTGGCGAACGCTCACACCGGACTGAGAAAAACGAAAAACGGTTCTACATACGCTACCGAGAACCACGCAGCGCATCCCCACTCACCAGACCACTAACAGGAGAGCGCGCCTTATGAATTCAAAGTTAGATTTCTATATTTCCTCAACAGAATTAGACCGCCGAATTCGGGTAACCCCCATAAACTCTGCAGAAGCGTTAAAACAACGTTTACAAGGGGAATGGCAATGCATTGGGCAAGACTATTTAAAAAAAATTATCCTAAACATGCCGACACGATTACGACACGTGATAAAACAAAAAGGTTATCCCACAAAATATTAATACACATAAACACCATTGTTAAAGACAGTTATAAACTTAAATTTCCCAGTGTCCGAATGTTTTCGTGAGGTAAAAATGAGCGGTCTTTTTGTTTTTCCCGTATTATTTACCGACACAGGTACTATAAATAAATGTTTCGTATATTTCCAGTAACTACATACTCTATTGTAATACATGTTATGTATTTAATTTTTGTAATTGTATGTTTATGTTAAATACAGTATAAAATAGTCGGATCCACAGTGGTGTCCGAATGATTTCGTGACCGACTGTAGATGACCGTTCTCGGCAGTTTCAGTAACGTGCGAAACACGGCCAAGTTCGATTTTCAATAGGTGAACAAGTAATCCGTATCAAATGCTGCGACTCATCACAGTTATAAATAAGGGTCCGCTGTATACGCTCAACATGTAAAATTATCGATTTTTTCAATAGCGACGCTCTAAGGATTTTTCGAAATCACGTGTCGTCATTTTCCGACATGTGATGGGCGGGGGGAGTAGATTTATGCCGATGATGTCAAATGGTTAAAAAAAGGGCTAAATATTTAATAAACAAGAAATGGGATTTTTAGATCAAAGAATAATAATTGGTGACCGAAAGGCTTAATGTAAGATTCTTGTAAAATCTTTCGCTAAGGACCTTACGAAACTTTCCAAAGTCAAATCCATGTAATTTAAACGGTTCCTTGAGGAATGTAATTACGTTAACAGAATGCTACATAAACAAATCTGGCGCGGAACTGGATGCCAACATGTCACATTAAGCCAAATACGTCAGTGAATTCCCCTTGAACGATTTCAATCAGCACTTATGATGCGTTTGGTTATCTTTACAAACAATATCATCGTAAAATGATTCAAAATACTATTGCCCCTAGCGAAACCAGAAGTCTTGTATTGATTAATAATTAAGGCAGGAACTGGAATGAAGGACTTTCCACACTTGACTCTTGCTAATTGATTTTCGATACTTAATGACACATTTGGTCACAGGATTTACAGTGACTCCCAAAAATATTCGGACCCTACGCTGCGCCTGACTTTATGACTCTATATTTTGTTTATACATATATCAAACAATCGACCTTATGACTTTTTTAACGATAACTCATTTATTCATGATGCCAAAAACCCAGAATTTATTTAAACAATTTACGTATATTGTATAATAAACAATGCCGAAGCAAAAGATACCTCGTTTTCAGGCGACAAAAATATTCGGACACGTATTACATTTTTCTGTTTCTTCGCTTCTGGTGGCCCGATGTTTGAAGAATGCAAAAACGTATGTTTCTAAACATTGCTTAGGTGGGTGTTTGGTATCTATGCCTTTTGTGTTATCCGCAGTAGTACACGAGAATTCGGTTAAAATGGGTCGCAAAGGTAAAAATACGTTGTTTACCGTGCGGCAGCTTGTGATTTTCCACCGGGAAAAAGGAAAATCATACCGGCAAATAAGTGAAATGCTTAATATAATATAAGTAAGAGTACTGTTGCGGACATTGTTCGACGTTTTAATACCGAGGATTGGTTTAAGTCAATTCCTCAAACGGGACGGCAAAAACTGTTAACGATGAGAGACGAAACACAAATTGTGCGGAAAATACAAAACGTTCCATTGGCCAAAAGGCTAACATTGAAGAAGAAATCGCCAATTTGGAGCCTGATGTTCTGCGAGGAACAATGCAAACAGACGTAAAACGAGCGCAATTATGCATCAACTCGGGAGGTGGCCATTTGAGCGATATAATTTTTTCGAAGTACTGTAACCAATATTACACATTCAAGTAAACTTTTGATGAAAACAAAGCTCTTTTTTTTCATTTATAACAAAATGGCAGCCAACTCAAACTATGACATTACTTTTGCGCCACCCATTATATAATAATAGAAAATCCCCGAAAAATTAATATTAAATTTTATCCAACAGTAATCATTCAAAGCATCATAAAGATGAACAATTACTTCAGTGACGTGAACGTTAATTGCTAACGTTTCCGTGAACAAAAATATTTTATGACAACTTACTTGTAATAAAAAGAACATAATTAAATGGTCTGACAGTCGACGACAAACACAACGTAATATTAAAATAATCTGTAAGCAAAGAAAAATGATAAACTGATTTTTGATAAGGACGGAACTTACATAAACAGTTTTATTAAATTCTTGCTGAGTAAGTAATATTAGGTATCTATTAATTGCATAAAACTATTATTGTACGCGTCCGAATAGATTTTTATACGTAAAGCGAAAAAGGTTCCCATTGTAACTTTCATAAGCAAACAGAAGTATTAAAGTTAAGCATAGAACGGTTTATTGTGCCACGGCAGAGAATGGATTATTTATTTAAAAGAAAAGGGAGCTCAGTCTATCCGCGGGTAAACGACTCTGAAATCGGCAGAGACCAGAGAAAATATCCGTTTTGATTGATAATTGAATCAAGCGTCAATAAAAGCGCACTGTGCCTTGCTATTGTCTCTCATTAAACGATTTCCAATATTCTCAGTTAATACGCCTGTGGGGCCATTCTCCTTCCTGGCATTTCTCTGTCTCTCTCTCCTCTCTCTCTTCTGTCGAAGTAGCAGCGGGGAAAGAAAGTTTCAACGGACCGTGTTCTCTTCTAACCCGATGGAATGTTGAAGGCAGGAACCAGTTCGTCAACTGATTTAATCATTGCAAAGATATTTGCAGATCCTCTTTCTATCGCGTTTTAACCCACTGACTGAGTTTCATCGGATCGTCGAATACATTAAGAAGAATTAGTGGCAATAATGATTCGAGATTGATTAATCTGATTAGCGCGTCTATCTGTTACTGTCGTCGGTGACAATTATTGGTCCCGTCTGTTGAACCGCTCTCGCGAACAGCTTGATAGATTAATAGAAAGAAATATGACGGTTTCATAGGTTATTCCGCTTGTATCACCGCGACAATATCAAATTGGATATTTGTCATTGCGTACAAATTGACAAGCGAATAACGTGTATCGCACAGCATAAAAACGGCATATTTATTTTTAGCTTTTTAAAATGTAATTTTGGCAGTAATAGGAAGCCGCTAATTATCGAAAGCGACGATTGCGTCACTTGTATAAATTACATAAACTCTTGTTTCGCTCGCAACTATGTACGACTTTAATTGAACATAATTGATCAATTAACCGAAATCATTGCTGACATTCATGTTGTATGTACTTTATACCCCTTTCCATTTTCAGGCGCTTCAAAAACTTAGTTTGCAACCATTTTATTCTTGCCGTACGAAAAGAATATCAATGTCTTGTTATTTTTACTCGAATTGAGGCTTTTCAGTAGTTTGATACGACTCCACATACAGGGCCTGTTCTGAAAGTAATCGGACTGATTTAAAAAAAAAATGTATTCATGAGAATATTACGAACCATTAGTATTTTTCAAAGTAGCACCCTTCCGTATCTACACACTGCTGCCAACAAGTTTTCCAGTTTTCGTACGCTTCCTGGAATGCCTGGACCGAAATGATCTTTAGCTCCCTCGTCACGGCCTGTTGAACCGCCCCTACCGACCCGTGATGCTTCTCCTTGAGCGTCGATTTTATTTTGGGGAATAGAAAAAAGTCTGACGGGGCCAAGTCGGGGGTGTAGGGGGGCTGATACAGCGTTGTCACCTTGTGCTGGACAAGATACTCCACTACGCGGAACGCTGTGTGGCTCGGCGCGTTGTCGCGGTGCAGCCACCAATTGTGTGCGATGGCTGGGCGCACACGAACAATGCTTTCTCGCAGTCTTGCGAGGACTTCCACGTAAAAATCTGCATTAACCGTTTGTCCGGGTGGTACAAACTCTTTGTGGATGAGTCCATGTCGATCAAAAAAGCAAATGGGCATTCACTCCCGCGTCCAGAGCAGTTGTCGTCTTCCACTCTTTCCCTACCTTCTCGGAACAGTTTGTGCTACTCAAAAACACCCGATCTACCCATGGCAGCATCACCGTAGGCATCCTTAATCATGTCGTGAGTCTCTTTGCCCGTTTTACCAAGCTTTACACAAAAGTTGATCGCGTATCGCTGCTCCCGTAAACGCTGGATGATTCTCAGTGACGAGGCGTTTCGACGGGGGTTCACAGTATGTACAAGCGACCTGCTTTTTTCAACGGCCGAGAGCCGACCGCCAATTTTTCCCAGCTTTCCCAATACCCCCCTCCACCGATCCTACCTGCGCAGACCGCCTCTCCTCTACCCGTTCGCCCAGGAAAAATCCCGTCCGAGTAGAACAGTTTCAGAACAGACCATGTATGTGTATGCGCAAAATCGTACAAAACGTGAGCTTACAGATCCGTTTCTAATTTGACGGATGAAGTTAAGTTTAGGTTGAGTACAATGCGTTACGTTGAATGAAATTCTTTTTACGGGCACGAACGACGTGATAACGAAATGAATTCCAGTGATTTGCCGTGCAGGCAAATGCGCAAACGATCCGAACAGCCGGCGACGACACTACTTATCAGCGTCGTCACGTGTCGTAATTACTCAGGGACATCTGGTTTGTTTTGTCGTCGTCCGACGTAATATGCAAACGAGTCAGGTAGACTGAGTGCATCCAGCCGTCGTATGCAAAAACCTTTATCGTACTTTTAAGGCGTCAATTATTATTTCATACCTTACGGGGAAGTATACTCTGACTTTGTTCCCGATTTTGCGATATTTCAAATTTTTCGGCATACGATAATTCCCAATTTAATCAATGTCCTCGTATCTTCGAAACAACGAGTAGTGGCTCAATATTCTGATGTGGATGTTTTACATATGTGTCTTATAGATGACTCTGACCACGATAATCATTAAAATAAATTAGTCTATGATACACATCTGTTACTCAGATTGCATACCGCCACATCTTTGATAGCTGCGCTCTAGTTTACGATTATAGCCGTTCCTCTTCATTTTCAAGCTAACCCAAAAGGAAAAAGTCTCCTTACATTTGACGCACTATTTGACCTTATTAATTTTTTGCCATTTTTTTTCAATAAGGACACTCGTAACTACATTTCCCTTCAATATACTAAAAGCCCCTACACAGGGTTTAAAAGAATATAGTGGAATGTACGAGTTCCCGCACAGTTTTCTTTCGCACGTCTGTATGCACTTCGTTTCACACAGTGCGTTTGAACAGGCCAGTGTTGCAGAGTTCATATTAACGTCATTCGAGTTCTTTTTTGTCATGAAAAGTGCACGAGAGAGATTAAACAACATCGGTCAAATTGCTTTTGTTGACGTATGGAATCACTTAAGCTCGAAAGGTTTTAGTCTCGTGTAGCCCTAATTGAAGTGAGTGAAACGCTTAAAAAAGTTTGGCTATGCTTTACGGTCTGAGATACCTCAGCATCTGGCTAGTATCTAGCGAAGTTATCGATTGAAGTAATTTTGCTGTTCTGCACGCGTTTAAATGACCCGCCAATGATAGGAAAGTTTTTATTCTTGGCGGTTGATACGTGTAGTTAGCTGATTGTTGAGTTATCTTTGACCTTTTGGTAAGCACATTTCTGCCTGTCCTTGAGACTCATGCTATTCTATGATAATTAGGTCTGCAGTGTGGTGATAGATGCGTCCAGTAACAACGCTGAAAGAAAATAGAATCTTTAAGAAATATTTTCAATTTTACTCTGTGTTAACTAGTTGTTAACAGTAATGGCCATATTTTGTTCGTCAGTTTAAACTCGTGCCATCTGTATACCATGCACGAACTCTTAAATAAGTCTGCAGGGATTTAATGATTCACATTCATCAACAATAAGTAAGGATATAAGTAATTTTGTAAGGAAAAAAATAGTTTTCACCCTTTCCAATACTGCAATAGTATCAGTGAACACAAAACTCATACGTACACAGTCCCGCGATATGCAAACTGCATCTACGCACATTCGAGTAAAACGTGTATGAGGCCCAACGTCCTAGATAAAAGGTCGGTCTCGTATTTCGAACGTGCCTGTAGTTTCGAAAGGATAAGTAAGTTGCACATTCGGTATTTTCGAAATTTCAAACCAGTTAAAAATTCGCGTACGAGCAGAGAGTCGGACGCAAACAACGAGAAGTTTTACAACGTTGGCATTCCTCTGCCTGGAGATCTGTGCAGCAGATTACACAATGCGCCACCGCGTCGTATTTGTCTACGCAAGGTATGTAGCGACAAGCTTGCATTTTTGGACAAACAGTGCATGACTGTGCATATACTCGCGCCAACCAAAAACCGTTGAGAGACGCTGCAATAAGGAACATGCGAGCTGCGGCTAATGGAATTATTCGCGTTATGTTAGACGTATTCCGGTCGTTGTGGGTATTACGTACGCGTATAGGGTAACGTTTCCAGTAGTCCGCTTATGCAAAACCCGTTAGGCCATTTATACTCGACGAACTTACACGGAATGGAAGTTTTCGTTTCTTCGCTGCACTAGTTTTCGCGTATCTATTTATACGTCGTGGTAGAATCAATTGTTGAACTGTAAAGAAATATTACATAATCGATAGAAAAATTGCGCGTTACATTAAAAACACTTGGCTTGTAGCAAGGAATATTATAATATTGTAGATCTTGTTGAGTCAAGCTTGATCGAGTAAACAATATATTAGACGTAACTGAATAGAATATTGCTCAGCGTGTAGTCTTCTGGAATTTCTGCAATTTTTTACGTATTATTTTATTAGTTCAATTGTAACTCTTCATAGATTGGCTACTGAATAACTATTTATTGCTGTTGCCTGTCGGTGTTAATGCAAACTGAACGATTCGTTTTTTAATGTACAGACGCTATTAATTCAATTATCTATTCGCGGTTGAGTTTTAATTTCTGTTTGATTAGATCTAATTCCAGCACTGGCAGAAAAAAGATGTTGCATCATGCTTCTACTTGTTTCTCTTTTGGGATCAATGTGGAACAGAATGTGCTTTGAAACATAGTAGGTATGGATTACCATTAATAAACCGCAGTTGATCATTGTTGATAGCGTCAAAAACAGTTGTTATAGATAAGTTCTGTCAGACATACGTTTGCTAAGCATGGACTATTGTTACTCATCTAAAAGGTCGTGTTAGGGAGTATGTGCATGTAAAGCTTAATTTAACTATGATTGTAATGAATGTGCGTATTAACCTTTCATGTCATTGTGTCAGAAATGATACCCTTAATTAAACATCAGATTACAGACTTTGTAACGTCTACTATTCCTAGTATTAGTTATATCAAATGACAAATTATTCAAAGACGTTAAATCTTTTCAACTAATTCCTTTGTTGAAATACATTAATGTGGTCAAAATCAATATTTTATGTTTCGAATATTTTATAAGAAAATTAACAAAGAGAACAACAAAAATCAAATTATAAATATATATAAGTCAGAGTTTAAATGGTTGAAGTACTCACATGGTAATAAAAATGTTTAATGGATGATAAAGAGGTATATAGCGATAAGTTCATACAAAAGGAAAAAACAATATAAAAGTTCATTAATGGCACAAGAGATTGACATAAGAGAATATAACTGAGAACATGAATCAGGAATGGAGTAAGAAACAGCTAACAAGAAGAGTGCAAGGTCTTGGGCTCACGGATTTTGTTCAAATTTTATACGATGATAGATTTAGTTTCCCTGTTGATGAGGATATATGGTTATAGGGGCCACTACTCAATAATTATTCAGATATTTGCTGTCGAAGATACAATTCACTCGTTAAATTCAGTTCTGTAGCAAACGATTACACGTAAAATTCTTATAAGGTTTCTAGTCATTAAAGACATTTCATTTCCAATTTATTCAAACTCCATTATGTATTTTTATATGTAAAAATGGACACAAAATAAAAAAAAATATTCACCCTCCACGGATTCAAACCCGGCTCCTAGCGGCAAGGAACACTGATCCGTTGCTGCTACGCTAAACCCATTACGTGCAATAGTTTGCTACAGAACTGAATTTAACGAGTGAATTGCACTTTCAACTGCAAATATCTGAATAATTATTGAGTAGTGGTCCCTATAACCATATATCTTCATCGACAGGGAAACTAAATCTATCATCCTACAAAATTTGAACAAAATCCGTGACCCTAAGACCTTGCACTCTCCTTGTAAGTAATTTTCCATTTAATCCTGCGGGGCTCAATATGCCCCTTCCTTTCCTATTGGCAACATGCGCTCCGCGATGTGCACTACTTAACTATATACGTCTGGTGGTGCAAAGTTCAACTCAGTAAGTATGGGAATTATTTCCTCGACAAGAATCCACACGACAAGAATCGCAGATGTTCTACATGAAGATGTAGTCGTCAGTTCCAATGAATGGCGTACATCATAATCGATTATAGGTTTTCAGCCTGCCTGAAATAAATATAATATGAACTTAGTTAAATTGAATTCAATTTTCAACAATGGCGATGGGCGTGTCGTTCGTGAAAGTGTGAATGGTAAAGAATTTTGGACGTTACGAAGGTATACTTCTTACAATTAGCACAGAGTTGTCCTTACATAGCATAAAATATGCTATTAATAATCGGATATGTGTTTGAAATTGAAACATTATTTGAACAAAATCAACTTTAACGTCTATTTAGTAGAAGTAACTTCGCATAAAAAGAATTTGGTAAATATATGTTATAAATTTATTGATTGGGATCCAGGCAACAATAAACTTTACGACGCAAAGGTACTGGGGTAAGTGCCTCGTCCTTCGACTCGGTCCACTTGCCAGAGAGCCTCCGCTCTCCTCACTCCGTGGCCAGGTCCTTTATTCATTTGTTTATAATATTGCATGCGCAATCGAAGTATTGATGAAGTCTGGCCATCGACCTCGCGCACATGCCTCCTTTGAGCGGTCACCTCATCTCAAAAAAATAACGCATTGCCTCGGTGACATACAACAAACCATTTGTTATCACCTCGACAACTTCACAATTATTTACTACCTTAGTACTACCTTACTACCTTAGTTACATATTCTTTTATTATTGATTTATTGATTTATTGATTTTCTAATCTGGCGCTAACATATATAACAAAGTACGCTTAGTAGAGTTTATTTCTAGCCGACATGCTTCGACATTGAATACGAATAGTTAAACTATGACATTTTTTCCCGAAATAATTACACTATTGTGTAGCGAGTAAAAACGTGATACACTATACTTGACATATGAAATTCTTATCAGGTACTGACTGCTTTGGAAATAGTAATCACATTTTTTTAACAAAAATTAATGTTTGAATGTAAACAACAAATTTTTGTTCCTCAAACAATTGACACAATCACATGAGTTACGCAGTATTATATAAGGATGGCGATTGATTTTATCCACAATGAGGAGATCCGGGAGAATATTAACAATTGGATTTATTTAAAGATGTGTCGTACATGGATTCTTACAATTTGCTTACTTCTTACTCTTGCCGTGGCTGAACTCTTACTCTTACCGTGGTTTGATTCTCACTGTTCGCATACGCGGCATCATCAAAAGGGCGCCGACGACCCCGACCGCCGCTCGAAGTCGTCGCGTCACACTCTCCGTGCCTGCCTTCTGTTGTTTTCATTTCCGTCTCTCACTTATCTTACGGTTTCGTCTTTCGTTGTCTTACAGTTCGGCCATTCTGACTAACAATAAGCTAGCTTCACGTTCTAGCATTTCTAACTCTCTACGCGTTACCCCCGCGTCTTCTTCTTGCTCCTCATCCACTGTGGTACTTGCCCTGTCCCTTGCTGATTCCACCCATTCTCCCGACGGGTCTGCCTCCATCAATCGGCTAATCAATTCAACCTTTCTTCCAGTTGTTGGTAGATTTTTCTCTCGCAACACTTCCTTCAACGCGGGCAGCTTGAATTTGCTTGGATCTCTTGCATCCATCGCTAGCTAATGCTGTCTGGGCTCTTTCACTTTCTTGCTTGCTTTCTGACGCTGAGTAGCACAGCTCTTTCTATTTTCACTGCACACGATCTTTCCACTTTCTTACACTTGCACTACCACGTTCCTTCGGCTTTCTTGACTGGTTTTTTTATCTTTATCCCACTTCTGATATTGTAAGGATGGCTTTCGGTTTATCCACAATGAGAAGACCCGGGAGAATATTAACAAAAGGATTTATTTAAAAACTTGTGTCGGGCATGGATTCTTATAATTTGCTTACTTCTTACTCTTGCCGTGGCTGAACTCTTACTCTTACCACGGTTTGATTCTTACTCTCCGCATACGCGGCATCATCAAAAGGGCGCCGACGACCCCGACCGCCACTCGAAGTCGTCGCGTCACACTCTCCGTGCCTGCTTTCTATTGTTTTCATTTCCGTCTCTCACTTATCTTACGGTTTCGTCTTTCGTTCGTCTTACAATTACAAGAAACTTCTGGCTGATTATTTAATTCGTGGTGAATAGATATGGATACAGCATGTTCTAAATTGTCGTACTGGAGAATTTCTACTAACCCTACGTCACTTGCCTGACTCTTTCGTTCTTTGTGTTAAATCAAAATCCAGTCTGCATACTCTAATCATGGCAGCCACACAAAAAATGTACATTACGCCACAATGTGAGATACCACTTGTGTGGTACCTAGTACCACAGTTGAAAAGTACAATTCCACATGTGGTACGTGCGAAAGAAACGATTTCTTCGGTTCATGATTCCACTTCCACTTTGAACGTGCATCGAATACAAACGCGTTTAATCACATTTAAATTGACAGAATTTAATTGTCATGCTCCTTCCAACATTGATTAATTAAAAATATTTGTACCCAACCCACCACTCCCCGCATTTACGTTGCGTCTATTTCAACACTTTCCGAAGAAATCGGTTGAAAACAACTGATATGTGCACCGATAGCGTATCAAACATAATGCAACAGAATCTTCTGCTATTGAACAGTGTAGCGAAGTCGAGTCACAATAGAGGTTCGTAAGAATGACACGAATAATGCGATGATCGTAATCGCAGCGGTAAGACGCTATCTGATGCATGTAAATAACCATACAGGAGGATTACAGTGACAAGATGTAAAATTACTGCACCAAGCATCGGCGCCCACGCTCTGACTTTCGAAAGAGTTCCAAATAATTGTGCATCAATGTCGCGGCCGCGAATAAAAAAGGAGGATGGAAGGAGGAGAAAGGAGAGGAAGGATAGTTTAACCAGCGACTTAGAGAATCGCAAAAAGAAGTTAGCGGTGGGCAGTTTGCCAGAGCGAGTGTTTCACAAGCTTCCTTTCATTTCGTAGAAACTACCTCGTCATTCGGCTTTCGAGAGTGACCCCTGCAGTCGACCGATGACTTCGTACAGCGAACTACGTTTCAAGAAATTGGGCAAAATCGAAAAAGAGTGTGCTTTGGCCGTAAATCATCCACGACTGTGGCGTTTGATTTGAACAGTGTCACACTCAAGTCACCACTTCAGAGTATGCTGAATCGTCGCATTTTTCCAATTCTTTGCCTTTGCTTCCTGGAACTCACCTCGCAGCTCAGTTTTGGTGGCTGACGTTGGAATCTTAGGATGATCACAAACGATTGATTTGCTAATTGATTGTGGAGACACTTTTCTGTGTATGGCATATTTCACTGAAACGTTTTAATCTTCGACATTTGTTACGTATAATTTATTTGCGTAAACGATATGATGTATTGTATAGAGTGCGGCAAAATAACCTCCTTATTTTTATTCCTGTACAGTGAGTAGTGGGAGAAACTCAGAGTATTGCGGATAGTGGCAGTCGACGGAGGAAAGGAAGACATTTTGTTCTGTTGTTTTTTTTCTGTCCATTGCCAGTCCCCAACACAGCGTGGATAAACTCAGCGAACTTTTGCCGTCGAGGCGTTCTCATTTTCACCACTCTAGATGTGTAAAAAAAAATCTTTAGATATTGGAGTGAAAACAGCCCACGAGATATCCGCGAAAGGCGCCTTCATGGTGAACGTGTTATTATATGTTATATATTATAACTCATTATTTTGAAGAAGATGGTGTTGTGCTTGCTGTTAACTGGAACAGATATGCCAACACGATTGAAGAGTTTTTTGAATCTGCACTATGAGAGCGTGCTTTTAAGAATACATCCCGGATGTCAATGAACATTTTGAGACAAATAATTCCTGGTCAGTTGATTTCTCAGAAAGGTAATATTGCGTGGCCAGCACGCTTACCCAATTTAACCCTGTGTGATTTTTTGTGAGGGTTACTACGTCGCCCTAGAAATTTGCAAAACTTAAAGCAAGCAATAAGCGAGGAAATCCATCGCATACCTCGACAGGCTGGAGAGAGTAACTGAGAGCTTCAGAGCACGCTTACATCAATGAATTGTCAATCATGGATAAAACTTATACGATATCCTTCTTAAAACTAAGTAGGCAAAACTTCTTGATTCATAGATTAAGGAAATAAATTGAATTTGTTGTGCACAGGAAAAAATGTGTTTTTATTTATATTTAAAGATAGGGAGGTTATTTTGCCGCAGACTGTATATGGGGCATTCCATGCCAAATCGGCAACTTTTGTGCATCATCCCTTTCGAGCTATTTCATAATTTTATATGATTTTAAGACCGATGGAAAAAGCGTTCATGAATTTTTTCAGATTTTTTTGGCTATCTGTTTCTGAAATACAGGGTGGTTTCGATCCGATGGTACAACCGAAAAGGAGGTGAATCTACATACAAAAATATGCAAAACAGAACGTATAACAATTTTTTATTAAACGCTTCTTTTTCGAGAAAAACGACTTTGAATTTTTGTCAGGTGCAAGCGCCCTGAAGCATGGCATTGTATAATATATCTATATCTATCGCTTTGCGTCGGCTGCGAGTACATTCGGGCAGCTATGACGTCACGATAGGCCGCTTCGGTCCCACTGTCGCGTATACCGGATGTCCCTGTCGGGCCTGCTTCGATGCCACGCAATGAGATAAGCCATCGCGCCGCGACCAAGATTCCTACAGCGCACCCGGTATATCGCGCCGCGCTCGGGTGCGCTTGCACTTTGCGAAAATTCAAAGCCGTTTTTCTTGAAAACGGAGCGTTTAAAAAAAAAATTTCATACGTTTTGTTTTACTTATTTTTGCATGTAGATTCACCTCCTTTTCAGTTGTACCATCGGATCGAAATCACCCTGTATAACCTTTCTTAAAGGACTCTTTTTTTTCAAATGCTCATAACTTTGCGAAAAATAAACCAATTGGATCGTTCTTTTTTTCAAAATTTCTCTTTTTGAATGCTCTTTTAAGGAAAAACTATAATTTTAATCAAAATTATTATTTTTGTTTATTCTTAACCCTTTGACTGCGGCGCGCCCTCGGACGAATCCATCCATATGGACGGCGCGTTTTTCGCTTGTCAGTCGCTGCGAGTAGTCTTGTATATGGTGTGCCATTGTTGGGTTTGGGCTGCAACAGTGTAATATGAAGACAATTGAGTGAACGGTATTGAAACAATTGCCGATATTTAATTGCAATGTTATATTAGACAACAAGTTTTATGTTGAATCAGTTGGCAAAACAGTAATAAAAGAGTTATAGTTAAAAAATACAGAGGGCGTATATATACGCCTTTCGTATATATTGATGGATTTGTGAGGGCGTATATATACGCCTTTCGTATATCTTGATGGATTTGAGAGGGCGCATATATACGCCTTTAGCAGTCAAAGGATTACTTTAAAAAAAAAATGTTTTTTTTTTTTTTTGGAAGTACGTCCCCTTTGACTTTCTCCGAAAATTCTCGATTATATTTGGATGGACATAAGAATTTAAAAAATTCACATTTTTAAATGTCACAGAATAGATATCTTCGAATTAAAATAAAAGGTAGAACGAAACGTTTACGCACAATCGGACAAAATTAAAAAATTCTTATACCCATCTACTTAAGTATTTTCGGGAATTTTTAAAAAAAAATCGAAGGGGGCGTACGTCTATAAATGTATATAATATAAAAAAATCTTTTTGTTTTATATTAAAAGTAAACAAAGGAGACAATAACTTAGATTAAAATCATATATTTTTCTTGAAGGGGTATTCAAAAACACTTTTGAAAAAAGAACGATCCAATGGGTGCATTTTTCGCAAAGTTATGAGCATTTGAAAAAAAAACCCATAAAAAAATTCATGTTTCAGAAACGGATGTTCAACAAAATCTGGAAAAATGCATGAGCGCGTTTTTCATCGGTCTTAACAACATACAATTTTGAAAAAAAATCGAAAGGGTGACGTACAAAAGTGGCCGATTTGGCATGCAATGCCCCATATACTCCTGCTTGAAAAACATAACGTTGCAAATGTAATTCGATACTTTAAAAGAAATATCACATCGCGACAGTAGTAAATGGGATAGAAGGTGACTTAAATATTCCACATTTCGTAAATGCGACGTTTCACCCCTACATCGCGTACGCAATACGACGTTTCTTATTTTCGTGATCAGTTTTGATAGAAAGGGATCAGGTGATGATTCATGAAAATATCAAACAGTCGAGAGAATCTAATGAAACTAGGATATTTTGCCGCTTCAGGAAGCACACTTCGAGGCAACAGACTTCTATTCATTTGTTCACGTTTCTTCAGTGATTATGCAGTACAAACAGAGTGGTCAATATTTGCAATCAGAAAGTAAAGTCGTAAGTCTACTACCGAAGGTCATCGCTGAGAAACATTAAAAACGTATAAGTGAACAGATAGCAGTGAAATTGTCAGATTAAATTGATAAATCTGAGTAAAAATTATTTGTATGTAAAGAAATGCGTTGTAATATGTCGACAAATAACAGAAACAGAACACTCAGTCACTGGTTTTACACCAAAATATCTACCAGATGGTACAAATGCGACCATTCTACCAAATTAACTGAAGAAGAGAACTGATAGAGAAGACTGGATTAGAGACAGAAACATAGCAGTAGAAAATACCATCGAATCACATAACTACAACAAGAAGTTATTCGATAAGAGTCGGAAACAATATGAGTTCGAATGAGAAGAAAATTAGACAAATTAAAGTTTGGACCGTTTAAAATAATAGAAAAGATATCGAACTCAATGTACAAAATAAACACCGGAAGGAAAAGAGCAGAAACAAGTTTGTACCACATCACCAAACTAATACCAACCGTAAGAAAGGAAGAGGAATCACAATCAAAGAATGATGAATAACTTAAGACAAGTATTATTGAGAATTTTCAAACCAGGCGGTGGAGATATAAAGAAATGATTTTTCTTTAAGTCAAATTTTGCTCCGCTTGGCGCGACTGTAATCCGGTGTCAACTGGGCAATAGAGCAAGAAAGACAGAAAAGTTACTGGACACAGCACACGTGCATTAACTAACTAAGTATTATATCAGTAGAAGAGAAAATAGACTTACTTAAATTGTCGTTTCTCTTTTCACAGGTGAGACAGTGCATATTTCTAAATAGCGTTGTAATTGTGTAATTGTAATTGTGAATAGTAGAACATGTAATTCATACAATATTATAACCTTTTTTCACAGAGAAACAAATTTGGTTTGTTACATCCAAAAAAAAAATGTAAAGTAGGAAAAATCCTCTCACACGTATATTATAATAAAAGGTTGATTTATAATTTAATGAGATGTAAAAAATTTACTTCTAAGGAAACATTGTATGTTATTAAGTGATAGATTGATAATAAAATGCAATATTGTACAGTATTTATTTCGCAATAAATGTAGTATATTTATACATGTCCTTTTATCTCTATTATGCCGGTGGTTAAAAAGATTTTTGAATTTGGCGTTTTTTACATTAGCCTTCTGCAGAACGTATTTTACGTTATATTCTTTTGCATGCGCACTCTCTGTTCTACTTTATTTTTGTCGGCACGATAGTAATGTCCGCTGTCTCCAATACCCTGTAGATTATGAGAGCATCTAGACTACAAAACATTCAAACATCATTCACATTCAACGAAATTGTGTAACCCTTTTACTTTGACTCTACCTTTCCAAATACGGACAGCCTTCGCTCAATCCTTCGGACGGAATGATCGCAAAAAAATGTGCATACACTTTATATAAAATCACATGATTTGCCTCAGGAGTAATGCATATAATGAATCCCATTACCCAACATTCATCGCAACCTACACCAATTTTCACTATAACATGCCATAACTCCATAATCAAAAAAATTCCCTTAACAATCTTACCATTGAAACGACTAAAACAACCAAATTGATGAGAAAATAAAAAAATCGTTTAAAACCCTGTTACCTTCCTGCATAGAAAACCTAATATGTTGGTATTTAACTGAACACAGATGCAGCCACCATCCGGAAGTTAATTCTTAACAATCCTAGGCGCGATTATTCCAAACCTAACACTTCCAATCCTGCGTGCTAAACGATAGTAGCCGATCTCGATGGTCGCTCTCACGTGGAAGGTGTCACGTAAGGATGTAATCCGTTCCGACACCGGACTTGGGTCGGTTCATTCATCTGCTCCTTCTCTTCCGGCGTTACGCGATTTAGCTGCTTCTCGTGGCAAGTATGTGTCAGAGTGAGAGATGGAGAGAGGGAGAGAGAGAGAGAGAGATGGAGAAAGACAACGACAGTTTGGGGGGGGGGGGGGGGAGGGGGGGGGCCGAGAAAGAAGATGCACGATTGAGTCGGGGAACGGGGTGCTGCCGGCAGTTGCGGCGAAAGTGGTGGTGGCGTAGCACGAGTACGCGGTCCAAACTCCGTGGCACGTAGTCGAGAGCCGGAGAGCACCGGCGACTGAGTTTGTCCGTGGATACGTGGCGAGCCGGAAGCGTGACCTTCGCCTTGTCGGCCAGCTTTCCGCGTTTCATCGCGCCACCTAGAGTCTGTACATTATTGCACTTTGACGTGCCGAACGATAGGCGGGCTGAAGAGACTGCGACCGATTGTGTGCGATATTTTTAGGCTTACGTCATTGAGGTTCGTTCCGTTTTCTTTCGGGTACTTGTGGCAGGTGGTGCGATGAGGTGGATGGAACTTAG
This sequence comes from Anoplius nigerrimus, assembly GCA_914767735.1. Classification (NCBI taxonomy): domain Eukaryota; kingdom Metazoa; phylum Arthropoda; class Insecta; order Hymenoptera; family Pompilidae; genus Anoplius; species Anoplius nigerrimus. The sequence continues at coordinate 21,483,857 of OU612080.1, forward strand.
TGGTTGAAAGTTTGAGATTTGCGCCGTGGTGTTGATGTGGTGAACAATAGATTTCACTGTGTTGGGCCTGGATATATGTTTTATGGTGGAAAGGGTATTAGAGGGTGGAGAATAAGAATGATTTTGGGGGAATAAACTCAAACTATTGTGGTCAAACTGTACTGTGCGTGCAAAGTTGAAATTGTTTTGGTTTGAGTTGTTTGTATTGGGTATTGCTGTTATTTCTGTGATTTTCTTATCGATTTATTGTCGTCTCGCTGTACATGCGTTTTTTCATCATCATCAGGTAATATGAAAAATGTAAGTGTTTAAGTGCAATTAACATAGATGTGATAGTATATTCAAAATATCTGAGTTCTTTTGCTGTTTGATAAATTAATCCGTGTGATGCAAAATATAAGTAATATGTTTTAAATTATTGTCAGGCTGCTCACACGTCTGTACATTAAGCGGACTGTGTCAATGATTTTTAATTTTATCGGAACAACCTCGTCAATCTCGCAGTCTGCGGTTAACAATAATTATTAAACGAACGCATTACTGTACCAATATGACTATGTTATGCTGCTGTGATGATTACTGTGACAATGAAGATTTTTTTATCGTTGAGTTATGGTCAACACACCGGAACTCTGAAAGCGATATCGAGGAACATATACAGAATGTGCTGTGTTCGGTCGATTTGCAAGTAATTTACTTGCTTTTCCCTGAACATGCGAACAACCACCGACATACGTTTGTGTACAAATTACGCTGCAATCTCCGACGCACTGTAAAGGATCGAATGTTTCATGATACGTTTTCTTTTGTACATGTTCATAAACCCTATATTATTAAACGAATGTGGAACCAACTTCGCTACTTGTTTGGCATTTACATTGTCGTTAAATTCAATGCAAATACCAGTGCCCATTACTTATCCGTCGAAAAATCGGCGTTAATGGGATTGCTGATTACATTTTCATACGATTCCAGTTTATTTTATGTACGATTACATATATAATTTTCTTAGTGTCACTTATTGTTAGATCATCCGGCCTAGCACGCGTGATCCATAAATGGGAAGAGTGGCGCATACAGTGCTTTTTCTTCGATGTAAGCTTGAATCGTAACTCTAGCAGTAATGTAATTTTTTTACGAAACGGACGACGATTGCCATGCCAAAACGGACGACGATTGCCATGCCAAAACGGACTTTCATTCGTAGTGTTCAATTACTACGTGGTTCTGTAAAACAACGTGTTTGGTTATCATTTTTAGTCAAAAATTGCACGAATTTCCAAAACTATGAAATGAGATATCAATGGATGAGTTTTCTAATTGTAAGATGTATTTAAAACACAAAGAGTGAAGCGATATACATATCTTGTGCAAAACAACACGTCCGTGCAAATTCTATGGTAACGTTAAATAGTGAGAGTGCTTATAAAATAATAATCAGTGTGCAAATTGTGGTAATGCTATTAATGTCAGACTATAATGTTAGTTAATTTAGGAGGGAGTTAGGAGCCCTTTTTGTAATGGACGGTAATTTGAACGGCGTACATGAAGTTTTTTACCATTAATTACAAACTATATTTTTGATATTAATCGGCAATTCATTGTGGCGCCTCTTTAATTTATTTGTATAATATTTACGCTGAACATATGGTCTATATCCGATACTGGATACTTTCCATGAGAAGTTGTGTCTTTGATGATAGAGGTTCGGCCAAAATTTTCGAACAGCTTGAAATATTTATGAGCTGACGTTACAATACCGAGATTCCAAATTAGTTCATATCTTAAGCATGTTCTTACACAGTGCTGGTAGAGACTTCGGCGAAAGAACGAAACTGTTCTTGGAATCCGGTACTGTACGCCACCAATTTCAAGAGAGAGTGAATTCGTAACGCTGCGTCTGCATTTGCATGTACGTTGATGAGCAAAACTGCACCCGAAACTGTTACGAATAATAAGCACTAAAGCAGACTATCTACACAAGACTCTGGTCTGATTAATAGTCGTGATTGCGCGTCTAGGGTACTAGGATATTAAAATATTTGATTCATCGAACCAATCAAAAATTTACTAGAGTCAGCCGATCGTCTGGCAAACTTGACCTCATGAACGACGTATCTCCGGACCAGAGAAGGTATGAAGCCGGTTTGTGCTCAACGAAGACGTAGAAGCATGTATGTTTTGTATAATGACATGCAACATAAGCTACATAATGTATTGTCGTAACAGTAAACGAATATCAGTAGGAGGATAAAGCATTGGCAGTCGATTTCCAATCCGGCATTGAAGTGGATTCTTGTCTCTCAAGAATCTTCCATAATGGCACAAGTTCAAGATTCTCTAGATCTCGATATCACCAAGCCAGGCGGCGTCCAATTTGCAAGGGAATCGAAAGGCACCGTGATAGAGCCATATTTCGAAAAGGGTTCGTATTTACAAGGGGAGTCCGAAAACTAGTTTGCAGTGGTTCATAGACTACACTACTCTGTCAGTTGGCTCCTTGTATGTTTAACCATCGAAGTGTGTTAACCGATAAGCCAATCTGAGCCAAATATAAACCAACTTCGTGAACCCATGCGATGCCAACTTCATGTAGGTGTAGAACCGTATAGACTGCGCAGGCTGTCGTTATCAATGTAAATGATCAGATATGAATTATTTTAAACCATTGAAAGACTTGGAGACCTTCTCCTTTGTATGGTCCCTTACAGTTTGCAATGCTGGTGCTAGTTCTGCCAGGTTAATGTCAGGCTAACATAGAAATGGCAGTAACAAGATATTAACCTACAAGAAAGGTTTTCGTTGCCAGAAAAATATGCATAATAAATAACGTAGTTTTCAACATACGCATGTGAGTTAATCTATTGCACTTTTGTTTCTTACGGATCTATCTTTAGCAGGATTGACCGTATTACGTATTGCATATATGATTATCGTTTTTTACTTAAGTTCCGCCGAATACAAATTTCAGCACATTCATTTCTGAGATTTGAAGGTGAACAGGCGTTAATGTCGCGTGAAGTGATGAGATTCATTCTCAAGGTTGTCAACCACTCGACGACCGTGATGCTGTAAACTGATTCGGCCCAAATCATTTCGTCACCAAGTCCGTTCCACTCCCTGCGAATTGTAGGAAAACTGTCTGGGATCAGGAACTTGCAAGATTTGTTTTCATCGTTTGTATGTATCATTGGTCGTAAACTTCGCAGTGTCACAAGTAAAAGGCACGGATTCTTTAAAAGAAGTCGATACAAAGTCATTTAGGCGCTGACAGAAAGATAGCAGAAAATAGTATGCGGATAAGTTTCCGTATGATGTATCGAAAGTTCGAATATTTGGATAAGAATTTTTTTACACTCAACAGATTCAAACGTTGATCCCAAGCTTTGATCTACGATGTTTAATATGTTCAATTTTCCGAAAAAATCTATGCATGCGTCGTAATTGCGCTCATTGAATTTATTTACTATTTATTAAGGCAAAACAATTCTACGCACTGCTTACTTATACTTATACTAATTATATATGTGTAAACTTTACTTTTAAACGTTTAGTTTCGTACGAAATTGTGAACTTTTGAAATTGCAACATTCGAGTGTGTAAATCGTTTTTCATCTCTCGCATTCACTATTCCATTTATAACAATTCATGTTACTCTAGTAATCAAATTATAATATTGTTTTCATACATGTTTCTAGCAGAAACGCTGAGACGATATCTTGTCTTGGATTCTTCGGAATATCCTTCATTAAAACTCGTTTTGTCCAATAAAGAGTGATTCATTTTTGCGACTGTTGCGATTTAATTATTTCATCTCTCGAAACGAAACTGCACTCTTAAATGTCAGAAGTGCAAGAATGTCATTAAATATCAAAGATGGGAGCATTTTCCAGCTCACTAATGTATGAAGCTATAAAATAATTTCGCCGTCAATATCCCACGGTTGTTTGTTTCAAAATTAAGGTCGTTACATTTTCTTCTTTCCGCTAATTGTAAGATGAACGATTGTCTTTTATTCGGAAATTAGGAATAAAATCAGAGATTCACTTCATAGCCCTAAAAGGTTTACATGCCGTACTGAATGTTTTGTTTGAAACATAAGAAAAAATATGAGAATTAGCGTTAAGATTAAGACACAAGTGAAAGTATTTTATGTTGAAAATATGAAATTATGCATATTGGTTCCAAGATTCTTTCTTGGAACTGATGTAAATCCGCCAAATGTTTGGTTGCAAAGATTATTGATGAATATTAGAAACAAATAAAAATAAAGGAAAAAGTGGACAAAAAATAAAACTACATTGCAGAATTCCCAATTATGTTCAACATGTTTGTAACTGATAAACTGTTAATACAACTCCTCTTTACGGGTGCAAAGGATGTTATAAGAAAATGTTTTTGTCCACTTTCGGTATGATTATTGGCAACGGACTATTTACTGTCTGGTTCCATCACGAGCTATTAGATTACCGTGTATTTTCCTGGTTGCAAGCAATTCGTCTTGCAGTTCACAGGATATCTCCAAATGCGTATTTAGTTGTTCAGAAACCATAATTTACATGCGATTACAAAGGGCATAGATGAATAAGATAGTGAAATGTGCCCCCAAACCGATTGAAATTCTGAATGGGCCATTCGATAGCTTATGAAAAAAGAAACAGTTTTATGAATTTTCAACTTTGTATCTCTACCATGGAGGGCGGGGGAACGTAAAATGTATTGTTCGCTTCTCCTACCATTTTCTCGGAATCTATTGGATAAAAAAAAATTGAAAAATATCAGAGATACATCTGGTGATGGTGCGCACATTTTAGATTTCTTTTCAGATTTTTATATTAAAAATCCAATTGGAAAAAAAATAAAAATCAGAAAGTGAGTCAGAAAAACATTAATTTGACAACGAAGGAGTTCCGGATCATTGATGCCGCTTTTTCCTGTGATGAAATATTAGAATTAACGCCTCTCTGATTTTTTTCATAATTTCTGATTTGGTGGAACAGTATCAGAAAAATCAAAAACCGCGTCTCTGGTCAGTTTTTGCCTGTCAGAACATCGTATGAGATAAATATTGGTTTCCTTTTTGTCACATTACTATTTCATAGGATATTTAACGTTATTAAGCACATTGAACAGTCGTAAGAGTGCGAAAAAACTAAATAAATGGAAAAAGTCAATGTTACAGTATAGGCTTATATACTATAATAAAAGATTGAAGATCAATCCAAGAATGTCGCTAGCGCAACTGACAAGGTGTCAGTCTTTTCAAGCTTTTCCTTGATGCCTTCCAGTCTTTTTTAACGATCGAACGATGATTTCGGCGCAAGACAGGAATTTTTCCTCTCATCCCTGATGTCGCAAGCCTATACCATTTAAAAAAGCCGTTCTTTGAGAAAAAGGAGCATCGTTTTCCATTAAACAGTTTCTCCGATTACACCTTTAATTAACCGAGAGTCAGGCTGGTAGGTGGCAAGCGACGGTTTTGGCCCAATGAAAGGGAACTCCATTATCATGCGATTAAAGTTCCACGAGTAAGCGTCACTATCAATTAAGCGTCAAGACGCAGGGGCAAGCTTTCCCAATCGATGGATTCGCCTCCGCCTCTCTTACAGCCTGAGAACGCCCAATCAGAAAAGAGGTCAGAGTCTTTGTTGCGTACTGGTCCCCTCGTCCGAATCTCGACGATTAGCTATGCTGCGCGGGAGAGAAATTAAATTAGTTCGTTCAAAAAAGAAAAATGTCTTCCTTGCGCAGCTGACACCTGCCAGCAGGTAAAGAAATTGATCCGCTTGACTTGCTTTTTTCTCTTGACCGTTTTTTCCTATCGACGTGACTTACCGACAATGTTTTGCAACGTTCTGTGTACGGAAAAGTTTCAGCTTCGATTTCGTGCATCTGCATATGAGTTGAACGGAAACGATGAGAAACGTTCGTAACGTCGATCTTAATTGTATCTTTTTCGCCACAGTTGTAAGGTACGTTTGGGTCGAAAGGTTCTTAGTTCCGAATGATGCTAGGCAAAGCTGGATTTATGGAAATGTGCAATTATGTCAGTTTGTAAACGATATTTAAGTACGCGACATTAGCGTTGCGTTGAGTAATTTACGTGTCACGTGTTAGAAAGAGTTTGTAGGGTCTTAACCCGCGAGAACTTGCACTATGATACTTTGTGCCGCGCTGAAGAATCTAAGATACCTCAATTAATAGAAAAGACTGAAGACTGGCGTTCCGGCTGGCGGAGTTTTACAATCTCCACTATCATTCAAACCTATTCTTAACGTAATAATTTATTTATTATAATTTAGGGACGACATTTCTCCAGTTACTAGCGTGAACGACGACGATCGTGAACGGTCGGCACGTACAGTCTGTTTCCCCCACCATACTCATTTCTCCTGGCTTGCTTCTAGCGCGTATGTGTGTTCAAATAAATGTGCGCGCGTATTTAGTCGTATAGAGATGCAGCGTGAAGAGTGGGGAAAGCAGCAGAACCGTCGGGGTACCGCGTATACGCATTTTCATGCTTTGCAGGTTCTTCGCAAAACCCGAAAAACTTATATTTAAATAATTAATTTCACATATGTGCTTAGTTGCGTTATGTCTAATGGTACTAAATTTGCGTGTAGTAGGGGAATATGCTACATAAATTAAGCAAATGCTGCTAAAAAGTACATTAAAATAGGTGCGGCACAAAGTACCTACGCGCGAGTTCTCGCGTGACGGTTCGGGGTGCGCGTTCGCGCGGGTTAAGGTAGTACCTCCGCGACAATCCATGTCAAAAGTTTTGGCTTATTGTTAGTACGCACATTATCCCGTTGACTGCGGCGCGCCCTTGGAAGAAATCATCAATACGGACGGCGCGATATTCGCATGTCAGTCGCTGCGATCGGTTGTCCACTGACTAGTAACCAATCTTAGGACTAAAAAAAAATTGCAAGTAAATTAAACATATATATCTTGTCATTGGTTTTAAGTTGTTCTTGAAGCTAATTTAATTTGCTTATCTTAATTGGTACATTCCTCCAGTAATAATCGGTAATTAAGTATAAAGGAAACAATCCAAAATTGATAATGAAGAACAAATTACTTTTAGAAATGTCAACATAATGATAATAACGATTATAAAATGATAATAGAAACATTTTAATCATCATTTTGCATATGAAATATTTTAACCCTTTGCGGACGACAACGTTTTCAGCCGGTCTAACCGACAAGTTCCAACTACTTTAAAATACTGTTACACACAAACAAATGTATATAAATAATATATTTTTACATTTTATACATTTACGCATTCTAGAAAACAATGTTTTACCACTTTTATGATTTATAATTAATTCTAGTCTGATTTAATATAAAACAGTCCCCAAGATGCATCCTTGGTTTATCAGGACTTGTATCGTAATAATATACAGTTTCTTTTTTTCCTCCGGGTTTACTGTGGTCAAAGCAAACCATGCAGTTCCATTTGGCTTCTTTCAGCATGACATGGAGGCGATTGTTTAAGCGGGTTTCAACATTTAGTGCCAACGCTCCAAGACGCGCCTGGCGAAAATGTCCTCTCAAGTTGTTAATAATATCAAAAATACTTTGTGTTTTATGTAGAATCACTTTATATGATCCGCAGTATTCAAGATTTTATCAAACTTTCGGTTATGCAATGATTCCTTGTCAATAATCAATCGTTTTGCCGCATGAAACACCGTGGCGACCGAGAGTCGCCTCTCGTCCGCAAAGGGTTGAAGCATGGATCAATTTATAAACCTACATTACATCAATTGATAGAATAGTAATGAAAAAACTGCCGATATTTAGTTCCTGTGTTAAATAGGACGATAAATTCCATCTTGAATCAATTGATAGAACAGTAAAGGTGTTACAGTGAAATAATTGCACAGGCCGTATATTTACACCTGTCGTATATATTGATAGAATGGTGAGGCCGTAGATATACGCCTTTCGTATATATTGATGGAATTGTGGGGCCGTATATATACGCGTTTCGTAATCAAAGAGTTATCAGCAGATTCAGTCTATAGCCTATTTTTTTTTACGCGATTGTACCTCTTACACTATTATATTCTCTATATGAATACACATATACTATGGAATATTATTCTGCGTGGAAATGTGACAATGTAGCATATTTTTCTGAGATGAGTAACGCGGCCGGGAATGAAAAGACACACACATGCGATAGAAAAACATCACTGTCGCACTTCGCATTTTCCTGCCTTTTTCTTTTTCACCGTCATTTTTACCGTTGCAACGTTGCCGCATCGTTTCTACGCGATTACTCTGATATCTCCTCCAGAAAAAATAATCCTTTAAATAGATTATTCTTACTGATTTTCATTAAATCTACGTGGTAAATAATTTCCATTTTTTTTGTCACATATTCCAAATATATTCTCTAACAAATATTAGTTTTTCATCAAGATGGTACAAGTCTTTCAATGCAAAAAACTAAAAAATTTGTCATTTTCCCACGCTTCTCCCATGCTGTATGTACACAAACTGTCATTTTCAAATCCAATTATCTCATGTTTGGTGTAGCCAACCGTCACCAATCTTTAACATAGTGTGTGTTATGCATTTAATTACTTACACTCCAAGTTTTGAAGACTTCTTGCAATTTTGCACACGGGGAGGTACTACCTTAAGTGAGACTAATGCAACGAGATGCGGCTGTTTGTACAATAGTTTCCCTGATGTTTCCGTCCAGTGTTTATTGATCGTGAAATTGGAAAATGTTTTGTCTTTGACAACATCATCAACGGCCGTAGATATCAAAGGAAATGCCTTTGGACCTTTGTTAAAAAACTAGTGCCCCATTACCAACAGCAAATCCCAATGATGTACTTGAATTTGTAAACGTCAACATCACTGTTTTTACAAAATGGATGGAATATCAATTATAGAGAATTAGTTAAGCACCGAAGAAAGTTCAAACGATCGTACTCGCCCTTAATATACGGAAACATCGTCGTGATTTTATTCCGCCTTGTACGGTTTACTTTAATTAAGAATTAATTAATGAGGGAAATATTGATGAATGTCTAAGTAGGTGAAGGTTTTCGCTTTGATTGCGCTATCGGACAACCTTCCTACATGTTGCCGTGACATATCTTAACCCTTCGGATACGGTGCCGGAGTCATTTTTGACTCGCAATTCGAGAGCGTTAACGCACACACTCTCATGGTTGGCGGCAACCGCCGAACGGCGTGAGAGTGTGCGTTATCGCTTTCGAGCGGCGACACATCGGGCTTAACGCTGTCCCATCACTTTCTCAAACATGCGGTGTAATACGGAAAAGTTTAGTTCGGCACAGACCTCTGAACAGTGCGCACCTTTGGGCTATAGGGTTAACGGGTAGAATAATTCTAAAAAACTCCACTATATAAGGATAACAACGTATGCGATATTCATTTTGTCGTGGGAGTAACAACCGTTACTCAATAACCTGTCATAAATATACAAGATATGTGTGTGGTAACCATTCTGCACAAACTCGTACAATTACGTGAACGTTTGTACGAATGAAGATAAAAATGAATTGTAAAAAATCAAAAATAATAAAATTATATTTTTTGTACATAGGCTTATTACTCAATGTGTACAGGGTCTACCACTTAACGTGCAAACGCTCAACGCTAACTTGGCAACAGCGCTAGACTCGATACGCGCGCCGCCGGGGACAGTCGCTGAAAGTATAACTTCTGTTGAGTACATGCTCACCCGGTCATTCTGACTTCGGGTCCGTTCGGCGAAATTCGGACGAAATCGGGAAGGGGCAACTTTGTATGATATGTCAAACGCGATCGGAGAAGTAAAACACGAGATTTCGACGGCCACGCGTATTCTCGCCAGATCGCAACCAAATGTTCGCTCATGCTTCAAGCCCGAATTCAGTCTTCCAAAATCGTCGAAGACCGATTTCGTTCAAACTTAGTACATCCGTAGATACGTACACGGATTATCCATTCTGATAGTTTATTTATCCCGCAAAAGCTTAGGAAAGAAGAAGATGTAAATCAAGTTTTACTTTTTCTAAACACATTTACAGCAATAACTGGTTGACGAATTAAGATATTGGGAGGATTCTGATTGCAAAACGTCATACAAATATGACGCTTAATTTCAACATATTAAATAAATGGAAAAAGTCGATGTTACAATGTAGCCTTATATAAAAAAAGATTGACAATCAGCTCAAGAGTGTCGGTAACGCCGGGCCAATGTGTTAGTCTGGTACGGGCGGAGAAAACTTTTCGTTTAGCTTCGAATCCTGTTAGGTGCATTTTTTTTCATCATTTTTTCCTCTCTTTGTGCAACAATAATTAACATTATTATTGTCACTTTTGACCGTCTTATTCATCTATACCCTCGTACTAGATACTACAACTTTTCTTTGTAATATGTTTTGGTACATGGAAAAACCATAAATATTTTATTTAAGGGGTCTGGCCACCATGTGCGCTCGCCAGATGAGTACTATTCTAAAAATTTCATAAACGCGAAAATATAGCACAAAATATTTTTATTTTTTGTCACATACTAGAAAACGGTTTAGTGAACCAGTGAAAAAAAATGAAAAATACCGGCGTTTCGTTCATTTTGGTGAAGGCCCTCGGCACGAAACGCACGTGGGCGGTACCATCGCTACCTGCTTCATTTTGCATCTGAAAAAAAAAATTAGCTTATTCCTGCATCGTATTGCTAGAGCGTAACGTGGGGAAATTTTTTTTTTTACATTAGGGAAAAAATGGTGAGCCAAAGAATTTTTTTTCACGTTTTTCACCGAAATTTCACGAGAAAAAACGTCATAAAAAAAAACTAACCAAGTAATCGCAAAAATTCCACGTTACGCTTTAGATAATGTATCTAGAAGTATTGTGTTCAAAATTCACAGCAATCGGACCGATAGTTTACGAGATTTTCGTGGTACCGTTTCGAAAAATATAGTTTCGAGATAATCGCAAAAGAAAGTAAACGTGCGGTTATTCGACTGACGGCGCGGTTTTTGTGAGTCTTACCTTCAATCAGCGATTCCTGGTCCATACATGTCCTCTTCGGCAGCTGTTTGAGCATCCTGGGCGTCTTTTTACCAAGATCTACGTGCTTGGCGTGCTTCTTTCGTACTTTTTTGCGCTCGGACATTTGCTGTAGCGCAACGTTCCTCGTCGACTGCCCTACAGAAATCGTAGCAGCGATCTCCGATGCTTAGATCCATCAGTTTCATCATCAGCAAAATACTATTGTACCCATCGTTGAAAGTGCTGATAGCAATGTAACTGGCAATTTCGACGGTTTTCGCACCGCTGGAACTCGTTTTTGGAGCCATTGACCAGATGACGGAGTTGACGCTTTCGTTGGCGTTTTGCGTGAAGCCTCCTTCGCACCGTTCTAACAATTCATCTGAAGTGAGGACCTCATAAACAGGTCGAATGGCATCTTGAACAATTTGAGGCAGAGGATTCTTGTGTAGATATTCATCCAAAGTACCAATCGCTTTTGATATTTGCCAAGAGCACCACGAGTCTTCCCCCGGCGGACAATTTTCATGCTGCGGGATTTCGTCGGTCGAGCTCTTGTGCTTGAATGTTGCCCAAATAGCTTTCTTCATTTCGTCTTTAGAATTAGAGAACGTTCGAATAGCGAGACCGTAATATACTGTTAGCTCATTAATTAGTTTATCGGTTAGCTTTCCTTTGCCAGCAAGACCTTTCTTTTCCTTTTTGATTTTACGAATTCGTGTGCCCATCCTTTTCTGCACATGACCTATGCATTCTTTTTTCATCACTTTTTCTTCGTATGGATTCGAGTAAATAATTCTACTGACCCATACAAACGACACAATAGGACAGCTGCACGTGCTGAACCGTGCGAGTTGCATACACTGATCGAGCCGCGCGGTCGACCGCTCGCAGCGGCTCGACCTTCCTACCGAGAAATACCTGTAACTTTAGTAATTTTGCGATTTTCAGTACCAACTATGGATTAAATGATGCGTAACAGTTCAAAGATTATTATAAAACAATAAAAAAAAATGAAAAAAAATTACATGGTGGCCAGACCCCTTAAGGGAAATAGGGAAGACCATGTCTAATTCTCGTGGGTTGAGGTTTTTTTTTTATTTATTAGGCGATACGCAAAGTTGTCCCCGTCAATAATTGGTGGCACTGATAAGGGCCGATTAGACCCCCCGAATACCGAACTTCGCGCGTTCGAATGTTTTCGTGAGGTAAAAATGAGCGGCCTTTTTGTTTTTCCCATATTTTTTACCGACACAGGTACTATAAATAAATGTTTCGTACCTTTCCAGTAACTACATACTCTATTGTAATATATGTTATGTATTTAAATTTTGTAATTGTATGTTTGTGTTAAATACAGAGTATAATAGTCGGATCCACAGTGGTGTCCGAATGATTTCGTGACTGACTGTACATTTGTGACCCACGGCTTCATTGAATCAGCCGCCGTCGACGTTTCACGCGGACCCTCGCAATCGCCAACCTTTTCTGCTAGGTACCGATCGTTGCGCAGAACTTTTGTGACACGGTGCGATCCTAAATATTTGTTACTTAATTTCGACCTGGTTCCTACCTGTGTCCTGCGGATCGCTACTAACTCTTCTTTACGATATAACGGTGCTTTCTTTCTCTTTGCAGTATAAGTTAGCCGATTCTCCTACTGCACTCTTAACCCTCCGACTACCAAACAGCTCCGCCGTGGCTGGGTCATTCTCGCCCTCACAGATAGTTCACTATTACCAATCCGTGACGGCTCGAGCGAGCTACTCGCGCGATGACGTCAACTTACTTCAAAAGATTTTTTATGTCGTCAGTCCATTGAATACTACAATGTCTTATATCTACGTAGGATTAGCGCTGTATGTTGCGGAAAAAGGAAATTATTCTGAATTTATATAAAGATATATTTATTTGTTTATGGTTCGGCATTTTCAACATTACATATGTCACATGTTGTTACGTGAAGTGATGTTGAATTCTGATTGTAAATGTGCCTATCGCAATTACTGAACTTTGTTGCATATTTATTGTCGTTTCCAACGCAATAACAGCATTTTGCGCGCTTCTGTGCAGTAGCTCTTGGTTGTTTTGCAATTTTTCGTCCTGTTGCTTCGTCTTTATCGTTGGAAGTCTTATATTGAACTGACAGTCGGCTTTACGGCTTCGTTTCGCCCGCATGCAAAGGACATTGGTGTGCTTATGTATGCGTTATCGCTTTGAGAACAATTGACCAACGTCGGCGACACAGGCCCAAGCAGCGAACATCTTGTTAGAATGTGTGCGTTTCCGTAGCCAAGCATCCCGGTATCGTGATCCAGGCACGGTAGTCGGAGGGTTAATATATTTTCCTTCGCTTCTCTTCTCACCTCATCCCGTTCCTGCTCAAACATTTATATCCACTCATCTTCAAGTAGCCGCCTAATCTCAGGTTCATTCTTAATCCTAACCTTAGTACCAAACGGTAAATTAAATAGAGTCTTTCCGGTGCTTCTACTTGCAGTTCCGTATACTTTTGAGCTACTTCCAAATATTTGTACCATTCTTGTGATTTGGGAACTGATAATTTTGTCAAAAGTGGAATAAGGGTACAGTTCACTTTCTCCACCTGTCCATTTGCACGAGGAACGCTGGTTGTAATCAAGAAATGTTCGATTTCCTCACTTTTGCAATAATCCGCAAATTCTCGGGATGTAAACGCCGTGCCGTGATCCGATATGATACGCCTCGGATTGCCGAACACAATGGACAGTTTCTTAAGACAATTTAACACCTCCTGAGTACCCGTACTCCTCGTAGCGTAGAGCCATAGGAATTTTGAAAAACTATCGACTACTACGAAAATGTGGTTATAAGTTGTTCTTGTCGACGGAATCGGGCCTTAATGATCAATATGGTAACAATCTAAAGGAACATACCCTTCTTAATACAATTTAAACATGCTTCGCGGGCACCAGTTTTTAAAAAAAAAATGTATTCATGAGAATATTACGAACGATTAATATTTTTCAAAGTAGCACCCTTCCGCATCTACACACCGCTGCCAACAAGTTTTCCAGTTTTCGTACGCCTCCTGGTACGCATGGACCGGAAGGCTGTTTAGCTCCCTCGTCACGCCCTGTTGAACCGCCCAAACCGACCCGTGATACTTCCCCTTCAGCGTCGATTTTATTCTCCGGAATAGAAAAAAGTCTGACGAGACCAAGTGGGTGTAGGGGGGCTGAGGCAGCGTTGTCACCTTGTGCAGCCGCCAATTGTTGGCGATGACTGGGCGGACACGAACAATGCGTTTTCGCAGTCTTGTGAGGATTTACACATAAAAATCTGCATTAACCGTTTTTCCGGGTGGCACAAAGTCTTTGTGGATGACTCCATGTCGATCAAAAAAGCAAATGAGCATTGACTCCGGCGTCGGGAGCGGTCGTCGCCTTCCACTCTTTCCCTTCCTTTTCGGAATAGCTTGTGCTACCCAAAAACACCCGATCTACTCATGGCAGCATCACCGTAGGCCTCCTTAATCATATCGTGAGTCTCTTTGCCCGTTTTACCAAGCTTTACACAAAATTTGATCGCGTATCGCTGCCTGGATAAACGCTCCATGATTCTCTCCGTGACGAGGCGCTTCGACAGGTGTTCACAATATAAGCAACCTGCTTTTTTCATCGGCAGAGAGCCGACCGCCGATTTTTCCCAGCTTTCCCAGTACCACCCTCCACCGAATCTATCCGCGCAAACTGCCTCTCCTCCGCCCGTTCGCCCAGGAAAAATCCAATCCGATTACTTTCACAACAGACCATGTACAACTAACATAATTCAGAACAATTCTTTCAACTTTATCCTGCATACCCTTAAACCAATAATTTCTCCTTATAAATGCTTCCGTCTTCGCCACTGAGAAGTGTCCTTCCTGATGCGCGCGTCGAATGATCTCTGCTTGCATACACCTTGGTACAATCAAAAGTGGTTTGCCATCAATTTCCTTAAATAGAATGTCGGCCTTTACTGAATAACCATTAACTTCACTCTTCTGCCAAAGTTCGAGCATACGCTTTATCTCGTTATCTTCCACTTGGGCATTTCTCAGTCGCGCAGTTATACTATTTTCTACCTCCGTGACCACCATACACGTCGGTAAAGAGTTGCGGCTCAGAGCATCAACATGGGCCATGTTTTGTCTCTCTTACGCATTGTCATCGCGCATGCTTGACAATCGATAATTATCTTCAGCGGGGTACCGAGCAGATACACGCGAAACCTTTTAAGCGACTTAACAATGGCCAATACCTCGAGTTCATAACTCGTGTATTTCTCTCGTAACTAATCTAACTCGTAAATTGCAGTAACAACGAGCCAAATCGTAACATGCCAGCATCTGTGTGGAGTTTTGTCTCCGCACCTAGTTCAAATAATTGCAAAACGGGTTGTGCACACAATGCCGCCTTTAGCCTTTCGAAGGCTTCCAACTCTTTCGCACTGAAACGGAAACTTACATTATTTTTTAACAAGTTTGTGAGTAGTCGGGCAAGCAAGGAGTAATTGTGTATAAATCTAAAATATTCTGTGAGGCCTAAAAATCTCTGTACATTTTTCACGGTTTGCGGTTTTGGAAAGTTAAGCACAGCGTCTGTTTTACGCGATGTCGGCCTAATGGTTCCGGCCTCTACAACATGTCCCAAATATTCGACTTTCAAATGAAGAAAATTTCATTTTTCCTAAATAATTTGGAGCCCGTACCTACCCGCAACTGTTAACATTTCCCGCAGCTGCCTCAAGCCTGTTTCGTAATCAGTGGATGGGATAATCAAATCGTCCATATGAGCTAAAACTATCCCGGCAGAAATAAGGCCCTTAAAAATGGTGTTTATACATTTTTTAAAAGTTGCCGGTGAATTACAAAGTCCAAAGGGCACTCTCAAAAATTCATATTTCCCGTTGGGCGTTACAAATGCTGTATATCGGAGGCTGACTCACCGATATCTCATCATATAATATTAATTTCATTTTAATTTCCGCGTCGGACTCGCGTTTAGGCCTATAATTCGCGACCATCTGTAGAACCACGCTCCTATGCTCCGTGTTCGTAATTGACATGAGGTGGATCTCATTAATTTTGTAAATACCATCTATTGCATATATTTCGGGAATAATTTAATCTGCGTTTTGACCCGGCTCATATCGTGAAATCGTTATTTTTCGTTTGTTAACCCTTTTACTGCTAAAGGCGTATATATACGCCCTCTCAAATCCATCAATATATACGAATGGCGTATATATACGCCCTCACAAAACCATCAATATATACGAAAGGCGTATATATACGCCCTCTGTATTTTTTAACTATAATTCTTTTATTACTGTTTTGCCAACTGATTCAACATGAAATTTGTTGTCTAATGTAACATTGCAACTAAATATCGGCAATTGTTTCAATATCGTTCAATCAATTGTCTTCATATTACACTGTTGCGGCCCAACCTCAACAATGGCACACCATATACAAGACTACTCGCAGCGACTGACAAGCGAAAAACGCGCCGTCCATATGGATGGATTCGTCTGAGAGCGCGCCGCAGTCAAAGGGTTAATATTAAGGTTAACTGTGTCCAAAAAATCAGTACCAATCACGAGCGCGTGCCGTACTCTCGGACCCGAATCTACCTGTGTCGATATTGGGTACTCAATGCGGTCTATAATAATTGTCGTATCAAAACTGTAAGAAATCCGCACGCGGAAAGTTTTAGGCAACGGTACACTACGGATTACCTACCTCCCCTATTCGAAGGAAAGGTGTTGCCATATGAGGTGTTTTAAGATAATGATGGGACAATAGACGAACAAGGAAACGGTGACGCTGCCGACACAGGCCATCACGCAGGCAGGTAGTTTTGAGCGAGCATTACGAGCGAACAGTTATTATTCATTTGTTACGAGCCCAGAATAAAATATACTTCACCGCATTTCCGAATATTATCCAAGTGCCTACCTTGATTCGGTCAATTCCATACAAAACCGTCTACTGTTAAGTCGGGTTTAACCCCTCCTTTGCCAAATTCAAATTCGACAGCTTTATTCATTAAACGAGGCGCGCCTATCTGCTAGTACTGGTCAATTCTCATAGACGTCAGTTTGCTTCCCGTGTCTATCAAAGCCTGCCCTAGTAGCACAAAATATTAAATAGATATCTATCTGATATTAAAAAGAGATTCAATGTCTTTTTAATATTTAAATATGTATCAAATATTTATTTGATGTAAGAAATATTGAAGGAAATAAAAGACGAGTGCCCAGGTTGTAGATGTATTTACTTTATCAAATCGCCTGCTCTCGTCAGAATCTCTTACAAGAATGACGATCGCCCGTGTCCGTCTTCACGACGGCAGGCAATTCGGCATTCATCTCTTCTCCGGGAAACGAACAAAAGAAAGGAGAAGTATCGTCCCAGAGAAAGACCGCTTGTGTAGAGTTACGGTATACAAATTATTGTATCTGATCTATGCCTTATCTCCTGGACGGCTTGGGGTATGCTACGCCGACGAGCGCCTCGTCGGCCGAAATTCGGGTTCGCGTACATTCGGCCAATCCTGACTTTTCGTCTGTCCTCAGGCGGTGCTACAACAAAAGGATATGTTATAATCTGCTTTAATTTAACTAATCTCCTTTCTTATACGGTTTTGGGGTAAATGCCTCGTCCTTCGACTCGGTCCTCTTGCCAGAGAGCATCCGCTCCCCCCACTTCGTGGCCAGATCCTTTATTCTAATGTTTATTACGTGGCGTGCGTAATCGAAGCATCGATGACGTCGGGTCATCGGCCTCGCGCACTTGCCTCCTTAGAGCAATCAGCTGTCCTCTCAAAAGAATAACGCGTTGCCGCGGTGACATACAACAAGGCGTCGAGCCACTTGTATTACTGCCTTGGCAACCACACGACTATTTATTATCTTAATTACTTATTTCTTTATTATTAATTTATTGATTTCTGATCTGGCGCTAACAGATATTAATTGTATTAATCGGTAACACCGCATAATTTATCCAGTTAACAGTGAGCCAATAATGAACTTAGCATTGTCACCACCGGACAGTTCTGGTAGCCGTTGAGAACTCGACTTCAGCAGCATCGGGGGCCTGTCCATGTTCTCCGAGTTGACTTATTCCTGTCCGTCTCCTCTGAGTACCCAGTACTCTTCGGTGCCGCTTCGATGTCCAATTCCGACTCCTTAAGGCACACAGCCCATCTGTTTACGCGTCGTCCAATTCGGACCCAGGCACAGCGGCCCAGGCGTACCCAGTACCCTTTCTGACCGCTGGCCTTTCGACCGAGGATCCCAGATCCTTACTGCCGCTCGCAATCCAGAAATATATTCAGTACCTTTTCTAATCGCTGTTCCCGCGACTGAGGTGCTGTCACAGACCACGAGGCGCCAACGATCCAGGACTATACTGAACATCCTTTCTGATTGCCGTCCTCGACCCAAGCACTCAGTGCCTTTTAGGGTCAATCCGCAACTATCGCTCGATAGCTCGGGCTGAGTACGCGAGTGTTACCACTCAGGTGCCCCTGCGTGCCCTACCCCACGTGGCGTTTCTAACGTTGGTCGCGAATGATGTTCACCCCGTTCAATAAGCGACAATATATTTTTGATTCACACAATACACGTGCCTACAAGGAACACTAAACAATTCAGCGCCTTCGTATGCTGAGCTCAGGAACGCCACGTCGCTGCCGTCTCACTCTTTCCGGCAGTCCTCCACCGCTACCCATGGCGACCACGTCGTCTCAGTGGTACGGTCACTCCGCTTTGGCTTTCTGCACAGATAAATAAAATACATTGATATAGGTTAAACCTCATGATTACCATCTGTGTTCACCAGCTACCGCCCATCGTTGAAGGGAACACACACAACATCGTGTGACCATTCCCCTCCTCCGTTAGGCGGTCGACGCACACCCCGGGATCGAGATCCACGGCTTTACGCGGTCAGCCGCTACCACCGTCCTCGCCTTCCTACCGCCTTCTCGCAGATACTCGATCTCGTAACGGTCGTTAAAGAGCACCGCTCGCACCCGGAACGGTCCCTTGTAACGCGGTTTCAGCTTCTTGCTACTTCCGGTCGCGGGGTCGCTCGTGATCTGTACCAACAACAGATCGCCCACTGCATACGTTGGTGCATCCCGTCGAGCCCGCTTGTAACGCTCTTTCTGAGCCTGTTGATCCTCCGTGATGTGGTCGGAAATGCTCCGACGCAACTCGGTCAGATCCACGCGATCTATATCTCCCTGGATCGCACTCAGTAGTCGCCCTTCTGCTGCATTCCGGACGTCACATCCGATAAGTGCGCGCATCGGCGTTGTGGCGATCGCCTTGTTGAACATCGTGTTCAACGCGCTCTGCACCTTCTTTACTTCCTTATCCCAGTCCCGGGGATCCTGTCCGGCCGCGGTTGTAGCCAATGCGTCTACTATAGTCTTATTGTAGCGTTCGCATTGTCCAGAAAGTCATCTGACAGTAAATATTAACTATTGTTGCACAGAGAAAGAATATAAAAACGATGACAGTCGCGACCGAGCCGTCAAGCTGTAAAGACGTGCTGTAAACAGAATCCAATCGCGAGTGCCAATCAACAGGAAAAAACAAATACCAGTGAAGTGTAGTGTGAGTGTCGACATCGGTGCCGTAAGCGTGCTGGTGTTGATACAACCACGCCGACCCACTGGAATCATATATTTCATAATGCTAGGCCTAAATAGCCAAAAACCAAGTGAGGCTTCTGAGTACAGGGGCCCCTCACCCTCCTATAATACGGGAAAAAAACCTGAAAGTAATAACCTCATGGAACCCACAAAGTCATATGCCAACGCCACAAAGCACGAACACACCCCTTCCAAAGACCAAGCGATCATCCTTCAATCGGTAGACGGACTTAGTATAAGAGACTATGCCCATGCCATTGGCAAGATAGTTAGCCCCAACGCCATTAAATATATATCCAGAATAACAAACGGTAGAGTATGCATGTACCTAGACAAGAAGGAAACCGTTACATCGCTAACCTCAAAACTCAAAACGATATCAATAAATAACAACGAAATAGAGGTAAGACCAATGGTACAGCCAGCAGTTAGAATCATATTCTCGAACGTCTCTCCCACTATCCCTAACACAGAGATCGAAAACACCCTCAAAACCAATAAGATACGACTGTGCTCAAAAATAACGCATCTAAAAGCTGGAATGTCTGATCCCGAATTTGCACACATTCTGAGCTTTAGAAGACAGGCCTACATAGACCCAGACGATACCATTAAGATTCCAGACTCATTCGTAATTACCCTAGAAAATACATCATACAGAATCTTTACAACCTCAGACAAATTAAATTGTTTTTTCTGTAAAAAAGAGGGACACGTTGCCAAACAATGCCCTGACAACGCACAGCTTGAGATAAATAACGGAAACAAAACAGTATCACAGCCTACTGAAGACTCAACACCAAAACCATCGATAAATGAGGAACACACAATGACAACCGAGTTTTCAGAATCTCCTGAATTACCGACAGCAAAACCAACGGGAAAACGACCACACTCCCTCTCCTCCGAACAAACAATAGACCAGAGTACTAACGAAGACACAATCTTCAGTAAGCCAGAACTACATACACGCACACAAAAAAAGACAAAAGGTTTAAAAAAAAAGAAACCATGCCCCGCATCCCCAGCAATAAGTGCCAACAAAATTGAAGAAATGCTCAACCCTGCTAAAAGCGAAATAGAAAAACCAGAAAACAATTTCATATTAAACTATCCCCAATTGAAAAGTTTCCTCGAAAATTCTTTTGGCGCGGCCAACCCCAAAGAAATCACAAAAGATTACACCGAAAACACTCCTGCGTTAATAGCAATGTTAAAAGCAATATACCCTCTCCTAGAGGAACGTAGCATAAAGAATAGAATCCACAGGTTATGTAAAAAACTAAGGGAACAAAACTCTGAAGACTCTGAGTCCCACACTTCTGATATGGATACTGATGCACCCTAAAAAACCCAACAACGAAATTGCTTAACAATGAAAACAATAATCCAGTGGAATATTAACGGATATTACTCTCACTATGAACAAGTACAGATCATTCTGAATCAACACAACCCTATAATACTATGTTTACAAGAAACCTACTTCAAAAAAAACCACAAGCCAACGCACAAAAAATACAACTTCTTCGTAAAGAATAGGGAAAACGAAAACTACAGTAGTGGAGGAGTAGGCATAGCAATTTCAAACCAATTCGAAGCCACGGAAATTCCACTAACCACCAACCTGGAAGCAATTGCCATTGCCACCTCCCTTCCAAACAAACTCCACATCTGCAACATCTACCTACCCAACAGCCAACCTGTCCACACTGCAGAATTAGAAAATTTAATTGATCAAATGCCTACCCCATTCATAATAACAGGTGACTTTAACAGCCATCATACCCTTTGGGGATCTTCAAAGATTGACGCACGAGGCAAGAAAATTGAAAGAATCCTATTAAACAACCCTAACATAATTCTACTCAACGCGGGAGCACCCACTCACTTCAACGTAAGCAATGGATCCTTTAGCGCAATTGATCTGACTCTATGCAGCACAAAAATAGCACAAAACATAAAATGGAGTGTCATAGACAATCTACACGACAGCGACCACTTCCCTATTAAAATATCCTACGACGATGACATCCCACAATATCAAACACCAAGTACCCAAAAATGGAACCTAAACAAAATTAACTGGCACATTTACCGCAAAAGTATAGACCACGCTATTGAACAAAAAGGAACTGACTACATCATGCATCCATCAAAAATAAATGAAATCTTGAACGAATTTGAAACATACGTACGCACTGCGGCAAATGAAGCATCAGACCCGAACACATCAAAATTTCCGCAACCTAATAGAAATCGCAACACTCCCTGGTGGAATGAAGCCTGCAAAACTGCCCTAAAAGACAGTCACCACGCATTCAATCAAATTAAAAAAGACCCGTCCTATGAAAACCTGATCGAATTCAAAAGACTACGAGCCATATCCCGAAGAACAATCAAAGAAAGTAAAAGGAAATCGTGGGAGTCATTTGTGTCCACCATATCAAACCAAACACCGACCAAGCTTGTGTGGCAAAAAATCAAGCAAATAAATGGAACCAGATCCTACAATGAAATAAAATTCCTAGAATTAGACGATGATACAGTTGCCACGGACCCCACACACATTGCTAATGCACTAGCTAAACAATTCAAAACAAACTCAAGTAATGCTAACTATCCACCAACATTTTCTGCAAATACTACCGTCTACGAAAATCAATTAACTGATCCATTAAACTGCCAAGACAAGAACAAATCAAATCCTGACCTCGATTCTAGAATAACCATAGAAGAATTAAACAAAACACTCCAGCTAACAAAAGACTCCTCCCCAGGACCAGATGGCATACCCAACAGATTGCTGAAAAATTTACCTAAGTCAGGAACAACATACCTCTTAAACATCTATAACTGTATATGGACACAACAAGTATTCCCCGACTCTTGGAGAAAAGCCATAGTTGTACCAATTCTAAAACCTGAGAAAAACAAACGCAAACCTGAAAGCTATCGTCCAATAGCACTAACAAACAACATGTGCAAAATACTAGAAAAAATTATAAATAGACGACTAAGATGGTACTTGGAAGTCAACAATCTACTAACGCCAAGTCAATATGGATTTCGACAATACCGCTCTACCTCTGACGTCCTAACCAACATACAAACAGAAGTATGTGACGCCTTCCAAAAAAACGAACACCTCATAGCAATATGCCTAGACATAGAGAAAGCATATGACATGATATGGAAACCTAGAATCATAAAATCCCTTATAAAATTCAACATCAGCGGCCACATGCTTGCATTCATAACCAACTTTCTAATGGGCAGAACCATCCAAGTTAGGACAAATGGCATACTCTCTGATCCCGCAGATATAACAAATGGTGTGCCCCAAGGATCAGTCCTCAGCGTCACCTTATTCCTAGTAGGAATAAACGACATAGCAGAAGGCCTCAAACCCCCCGTGAAAAGTCACCTATTCGCAGACGACCTCACGATAACGTGTAACGGACAAAATCTGGAGACTACAAAAGCTCTATTGCAAGAAACCGTCAATAACCTCATAGAGTGGTCCAACAAATCCGGTCTCAAATTTTCGCCGCTGAAAACAAAAGCGATCCTTTTCACAAAAAAACGAAAGAACCAAGAGAACCCAAAAATCTCAATGGAAACTTCAACCATCAAAGTAGATAAAATCAAACTCCTGGGTCTTATTTTCGACAAAAAACTGACGTGGGCCCCTCACATAAAACAATTAAAAGAAACATGTCTAAAGAGACTAAATATCATAAAAGTTCTCTCACACGAAAATTGGGGATCAAACCAGGATACCCTCCTAAAAACTTACCAGGCTTTAACCCTCTCCAAAATAGACTATGGGTCAACCATATACAACTCAGCCAAACCCCACATCCTAAAGATGATAGAACCGGTTCATAACGCGGCACTAAGAACAATTACAAAGTTATACCGCACATGTCCTATCAGCGGCATCCTGTTCGAAGCGAAACAAATGCCCCTCGAAATTAGACGATAAGCATGAAGTACGCACTAAGAATATCCTCTACACCAAGCAACCCTACATTCAAATATACAGTAAATCCTCTCACTGTGGCATACCGGATGGGTTGTGAAAATGTCACTGCGAGAATCAGGTATACCGATTTCGACCTGACCGCTCGCCTTTATAGTTTGCCGAACGTAGAAAAGGATAGAGAACACAATGAAAGCGATAACCCAGAACCGGGTGTGCCAAAGCGATTATAGTAATCCGAATGCTAGATGCTATGTTTAAAGTTTTTCATTCTTAATTATTTGTTTATGAAAATGTTATTAACATATTGCTAAGGTTTTTATGATAAAAATGACACCAAACACGACATGATTTGTATCACATATACTTATAACGAGTTTATATTTTCGTAACACTGTGAAGCTCGATGCCACATAGGTATGCCACGGTCAGAAGAAGGTATGCTAAATTCTAGTAAGTTCGGGAGCATCGCACATTTCAATTAATTTTTATATGATCAAACGACATTTTTCGAACGGACTTTGGAGCCAATGGTGGCATAAGGTGCAAGGAATACGGAAATGAATTGAGAAAAAATTTTTTTTTTTTTCTAAGTCCGTAAAATGGGATTTCATAGAGGTATGCCACGGTCAGAAGAAGGTATGCTAAATTCTAGTAAGTTCGGGAGCATCGCACATTTCAATTAATTTTTATATGATCAAACGACATTTTTCGAACGGACTTTGGAGCCAATGGTGGCATAAGGTGCAAGGAATACGGAAATGAATTGAGAAAACATTTTTTTTTTTTTCTAAGTCCGTAAAATGGGATTTCATAGAGGTATGCCACGGTCAGAAGAAGGTATGCTAAATTCTAGTAAGTTCGGGAGCATCGCACATTTCAATTAATTTTTATATGATCAAACGACATTTTTCGAACGGACTTTGGAGCCAATGGTGGCATAAGGTGCAAGGAATACGGAAATGAATTGAGAAAAATTTTTTTTTTTTTCTAAGTCCGTAAAATGGGATTTCATAGAGGTATGCCACGGTCAGGAGAAGGTATGCTAAATTCTAGTAAGGTCGGGAGCATCGCACATTTCAATTAATTTTTATACGATCAAACGACATTTTTCGAACGGACTTTGGAGCCAATGGTGGCATAAGGTGCAAGGAATACGGAAATGAATTGAGAAAAATTTTTTTTTTTTTTCTAAGTCCGTAAAATGGGATTTCATAGAGGTATGCCACGGTCAGAAGAAGGTGTGCTAAATTCTAGTAAGTTCGGGAGCATCGCACAGCATAAGCATTCATATTGCTGCAACCGTATTTTTCCAGCAAATCGTTTTTGTATTTTTTCAACAAGAATGTAATATGTATACGTGAATGTTACAAACGCGTGAAACAATTATTGCATATATGAAAAAAAGTTAATTTTCGCAAGGTTCTTAAGAACATTTGTTGTTTAATATCACTGATGTATTGCTATTTATTAATTATGAAGAAACTGGAACCGCGGAGACAATTTGTGGAAAACCAGTAAGACGGAAAACGGTTAGAAAAGAATAACCCAGACCTGGACGGGGGTGGACGTAGGCACTCATGCTGTCAGGTGCTGGGATAAGGAGTGACCAGCGCCGGGATTGTCGGTAGATGCGTTTTCGCGGCAAGGCACCCGGTTGAGTGGTGGAAAGGAGGGATAAAAAAATGTACATTATCCAGTAATAAAAAGCAGTCTCACGTCAGAAATAGAAGTATGTAAATGTCGTCTGATCTATGTCATATTTGGTGTCATTTTAATTGTAAAAACGTCAACAATATGGTACATACATTTTCAAGTAAAAATAAGCTAAATTAAACAAATTTGTCTGTCATTATGTAATTGTGCTGTCACTTGTCAAGTCGTGAGATTTATGACCAGTGCTGCGCCACACACCCGACGAAGCGGATTAAGATAACATAGGCGCAGCAACGTCGATTGCAGTGGCGTAGGGCCGAAACCTATGCTACTGTGAGAATCGGCCGGGTATGCCACAGTGAAAGGATTTACTGTATATTTAAAAACAGATTCAAAAACCTATACAGTAAATCCTCTCACTGTGGCATACCGGATGGGTTGTGAAAATGTCACTGCGAGAATCAGGTATACCGATTTCGACCTGACCGCTCGCCTTTATAGTTTGCCGAACGTAGAAAAGGATAGAGAACACAATGAAAGCGATAACCCAGAACCGGGTGTGCCAAAGAGATTATAGTAATCCGAATGCTAGATGCTATGTTTAAAGTTTTTCATTCTTAATTATTTGTTTATGAAAATGTTATTAACATATTGCTGAGGTTTTTATGATAAAAATGACACCAAACACGACATGATTTGTATCACATATACTTATAACGAGTTTATATTTTCGTAACACTGTGAAGCTCGATGCCACATAGGTATGCCACGGTCAGAAGAAGGTATGCTAAATTCTAGTAAGTTCGGGAGCATCGCACATTTCAAATAATTTTTATATGATCAAACGACATTTTTCGAACGGACTTTGGAGCCAATGGTGGCATAAGGTGCAAGGAATACGGAAATGAATTGAGAAAATTTATTTTTTTTTCTAAGTCCGTAAAATAGGATTTCATAGAGGTATGCCACGGTCAGAAGAAGGTGTGCTAAATTCTAGTAAGTTCGGGAGCATCGCACATTTCAAATAATTTTTATATGATCAAACGACATTTTTCGAACGGACTTTGGAGCCAATGGTGGCATAAGGTGCAAGGAATACGGAAATGAATTGAGAAAATTTTTTTTTTTTTTTTCTAAGTCCGTAAAATGGGATTTCATAGAGGTATGCCACGGTCAGAAGAAGGTGTGCTAAATTCTAGTAAGTTCGGGAGCATCGCACATTTCAAATAATTTTTATATGATCAAACGACATTTTTCGAACGGACTTTGGAGCCAATGGTGGCATAAGGTGCAAGGAATACGGAAATGAATTGAGAAAAAATTTTTTTTTTTTTCTAAGTCCGTAAAATGGGATTTCATAGAGGTATGCCACGGTCAGAAGAAGGTATGCTAAATTCTAGTAAGTTCGGGAGCATCGCACATTTCAATTAATTTTTATATGATCAAACGACATTTTTCGAACGGACTTTGGAGCCAATGGTGGCATAAGGTGCAAGGAATACGGAAATGAATTGAGAAAACATTTTTTTTTTTTTCTAAGTCCGTAAAATGGGATTTCATAGAGGTATGCCACGGTCAGAAGAAGGTATGCTAAATTCTAGTAAGTTCGGGAGCATCGCACATTTCAATTAATTTTTATATGATCAAACGACATTTTTCGAACGGACTTTGGAGCCAATGGTGGCATAAGGTGCAAGGAATACGGAAATGAATTGAGAAAAATTTTTTTTTTTTTCTAAGTCCGTAAAATGGGATTTCATAGAGGTATGCCACGGTCAGGAGAAGGTATGCTAAATTCTAGTAAGGTCGGGAGCATCGCACATTTCAATTAATTTTTATACGATCAAACGACATTTTTCGAACGGACTTTGGAGCCAATGGTGGCATAAGGTGCAAGGAATACGGAAATGAATTGAGAAAAATTTTTTTTTTTTTTCTAAGTCCGTAAAATGGGATTTCATAGAGGTATGCCACGGTCAGAAGAAGGTGTGCTAAATTCTAGTAAGTTCGGGAGCATCGCACAGCATAAGCATTCATATTGCTGCAACCGTATTTTTCCAGCAAATCGTTTTTGTATTTTTTCAACAAGAATGTAATATGTATACGTGAATGTTACAAACGCGTGAAACAATTATTGCATATATGAAAAAAAGTTAATTTTCGCAAGGTTCTTAAGAACATTTGTTGTTTAATATCACTGATGTATTGCTATTTATTAATTATGAAGAAACTGGAACCGCGGAGACAATTTGTGGAAAACCAGTAAGACGGAAAACGGTTAGAAAAGAATAACCCAGACCTGGACGGGGGTGGACGTAGGCACTCATGCTGTCAGGTGCTGGGATAAGGAGTGACCAGCGCCGGGATTGTCGGTAGATGCGTTTTCGCGGCAAGGCACCCGGTTGAGTGGTGGAAAGGAGGGATAAAAAAATGTACATTATCCAGTAATAAAAAGCAGTCTCACGTCAGAAATAGAAGTATGTAAATGTCGTCTGATCTATGTCATATTTGGTGTCATTTTAATTGTAAAAACGTCAACAATATGGTACATACATTTTCAAGTAAAAATAAGCTAAATTAAACAAATTTGTCTATCATTATGTAATTGTGCTGTCACTTGTCAAGTCGTGAGATTTATGACCAGTGCTGCGCCACACACCCGACGAAGCGGATTAAGATAACATAGGCGCAGCAACGTCGATTGCAGTGGCGTAGGGCCGAAACCTATGCTACTGTGAGAATCGGCCGGGTATGCCACAGTGAAAGGATTTACTGTACCTGAAAAAACCTAACCTCCCAACTCCACTCTATACTCGAATCGACAGCTACCTATCACCAATTACTACAAATAACATAAACATCGCCGAACGTAAACAAGAGGAAATAGCCCCATGGACCATAAAAATCCCGCAAATCAACCTAGACCTAGCTGATTCAAAAAAAGATCAAAAAAATAACCACGAACACAAAGCCAACTTCCTAGAATTAAACAACAGATACAAAAATCACAACAAAATCTACACAGATGCTTCAAAATCCAACCAAGGGGTAGGATATGCCATCATCACACAAGATGAAACAATAAAACAACGACTCCCCAATGAGTTGTCCATATTCACAGCTGAAGCATATGCAATACACGACGCCCTAAAACTCATAGAAAAAACGGCCTTCCGATATCATGTCATCTACACAGACTCCATGAGTGTAATTCAAGCCTTAAAAAACCCCATCAAAAAAGAGAAAAACGTTATTATAAAAAACATCCTAACGACACACTCCAAACTTGCTCTTCCAACAAAGATATTACCATCACCTGGGTACCATCACACCAGGGAATCACTGGAAACGAAAAAGCAGACATAAACTCTAAAATAGCATCAACCCTCCCGCCAAACACAATAGAAGCCCCAATCCCATACGAGGAATCTGCAAAACACGTTAAAAAACAAATCAGGCAGGAATGGAATCAGACATGGACAAACACTAATAGAACAAAGATCCACACCATAGTAGGAAATGTCTACCAAGAAATTCCGACCAACAACCTCAGTAGAAAGGAAAAAATAGTATTGGCCCGCTTAAGAACTGGACACACCAGAATCACACACGAATACCTACTGAAGAAGATAGCCCCACCTGAATGCAACACATGCCGGAAACCCACAACAGTCCACCACCTATTATTTGAATGCAGGAAGTTCGAAATTCACAGGCGGAAACACAACATCAACCCTGACAACGCCCTCACATCACAAGAAAAAATAAACAATACAATCAAGTTCCTAATTGAAACAGATCTTTTCCACCAAATATAATGTATCCCACACAGAACCCCGTCGCTAAGGACCCAGTAGTCGATGCGACGTAAAGCTTTCAATAAAAAAAAAAAAAAAAAAAACGATGAAAAAAAGGCACCTAACAGGATTCGAACCCAAAGAAAAAGTTTGCTTCGACAAAACAGACCGTCACCTTACGCGTGTCGCTACCAGCGATGTTTGGTTGATCTTCAATTTTTCAGAACATAAGGCATACATTGTGACATCGAGTTCTTCCATTTATTTAGTTTTCTTGCATTATTATGACTGTGGAATGTAATCAATAACATTTAACATTACATAAAACAGTTATGTGACAAAAATTAAACCAAAGTTTTTCTCATATGTTGTTCTGACACCCAAAAACTGATGAAGAAACGGGTTTTTTATTTTTCCGACACTGTTGCTGGTGAGCAAAAATTATTAAAAAAAATCAGAGAGATGTTGATTGTAATATTACATTACAGAAAAAGGCGGCATCAATGATCCGGACCTCCTTCGTTGTCAAATTAATATTTTTATGACTCACTTTTTGGTTTTTATTTTTTTTCCAGGTGGATTATTTATATAAAAATCTGAAAAAAATCTAAAACGTGCGCGCCATCACCAGATGTATCTCTGATTTTGTTCAATTTTTTTAATATAATAGATTCCGAGGAAATGGTAGCAGAAACGAACAGTTCATTTTACCCTCCCCCGCCCCCCACGGCAGAGATACAATGTTGAAAATTCACAAAAATGTTTCTTTTTTCATAAGCTATCGAATGGCCCATTCAGAATTTCAATCGGTTTGGGGGCACATTTCACTGTCTTATTCATCTATGCCCTTTCTGTAAAAAATTTTAGTTTTCATTCATATGGTTTTAGTTTTTTCAATTGTCTATATTCTCGATGCTTAAAAGTATTCAAATGCAGTTATTTTCGAATTTTAGTATTTAAATGTATCATAAATTAGAAGTATTGAATGGGCTGAAAAAACTGATCTTTAATAACCAATCTTCTGCAACCTTTTATGCGACTAACTCCAATAGTATTTTCGATGAAATGTTGGTAATTTACGTTTTAATGACTCTACATGACACTCTATTGAATACTCAATCTAATTCATATACAGTAAGTCGTATCTACGTACTGATAATGCCGACATTAACCCCTTTCACAAATAAAGTGCACTACGCTTATCTGACGATGTAGTTACCGACATTGGAAACGGCATGATCGCAGAATACGCAAGAAATTTTTACAATACCTGATGAAACGAAAGACCTCAGAATGTATCTATACTGTGCCAATTGTACCGGATTCGTGATCCACGGGCAGCGTCACGTATCGTAATCGCAAACTGAATGATATCGTTTGTCTCATGTACCTACCGTATTTACCCAAAATGGAATCCGTATAACCTCCGAGAATGGGTGGTAATGATGAACAGACTCTCTTCTATTATTTCATTCCTCATGCGAGTTTCTTTACAGCGGAAAGAATTCTCAAGCGTATTTCAAAATGGACTTGAAAAGTTTCTGAGTTTTTTTCTGCTGTATTGCTATGTACGGAAAGACGTACATGTATTGGCTTGTAAAATCGGACTCGAGGGACGTAGATCATACCTTGGAATTCTCTCTCCAGCGTATAAAGAATTATGCTGTTTCAAGGTTCTTCGCCCGTTTGAAATTACTCACCCTCTTATTTTTACGCCCATTTCCCGTTTCCAACCGACCTAGCGGTTTACAGGAAACTCTCATTATCTGTAATAACTTTCACTTCTTTCTTCTATTTGGCTCACGAGCGTTGCGTTCGTTTCCCTCGTGTTACACGACCGATCGTTGTCAGCTCGTTCAGAAGTCTAATTTTTTTGGATGTCAACCGATCGATTTGATCACTCTTCGAATACGGTAATAACTTCTGCGACTGAAACATTCATGGCGGAAAACGACGCGTGCGCACTTTCGTTAACGCTGCGATTATTTTAGGTATTTCCCTGCTAGTTTCATTTCAACTGGTCATCAGGCAGCGAAAGCAAACGTCAGTCCCATTTACTTTTTTTCATCATGGATGACTTGTTTCGAATCGAGAAAGATTTACGATGAAATGGGATATACTTTACGTTGGAAAAAGCGGAGAAACTTGGAATACCTTTAAAATCGGTAAACCAAAGTGCATTCTGCCGATAGCTTTTTTTTGCAGAGAGTGGATATTATCAGCCTTCATGCTGATGTGTATGAGTCCCACGTACATTCGTATCAAAGTGTCGTGAAAACATTCTTTCCGCTGAGACGATAGGGAAACCACTATCGTTGCTGCCGTCATTTCGGCGGTATTTTGATAGATTATCGCCTGGTCGCACGCGGAAGAAATGTGGTGACCCGCGACAATAAGGTTAGTATACGCAGAGATCTTCAAACTTTTTCCTCGCTCATTTGCTGTGGCGATAAAAAGTGCAGCTAATAAAGTCGTTGTTAACTTCAATAAAACAGAGGATTAATCCTCCTTACTTAATTTCAGCCTACAGGAATACAGTTGACGATTATCGATTTCAATATGTGATTGATATGATATTGTTGGACTGTCAAACTTCTTTCAGTTAATTCGTAAAAACAATAACCTTCAATATTGACGTTCAAGTTAAAAAATTTAGAAAAATGCATAACCGCAATGCAGCTAAAAATGATAAGTTATTACCTATTCGAGTACAACAATTTATTTCAGTTTTATGTGAGTTAAGTGTAGGATGAGCACCTTGATTGATGTGTTTTGCGTATTGCGAAGTGGAAGGGATCGGTCGGACGGTCCACCGCGAAAAAGAGAAGCGGGGCGAAGCGTGGCGAAGCGGTGCGAAGCGATGCGAAGGGAGTCATAGCCGTATCCGCGAATGCGTATGCACGTTACGACATTCTTATAACTGTATTGTATTTTTGTTTAATAAATTTACGTTTAAAGAAATTCCTACATAAGTGATATAGCGTCCATACAATTTAAATCACTATAACATAAGAATGTAGACTCTTTATCGTCAGATATAAAAGATTGATTTTGGAGAACCGATGAACGGTTTCGAAGAATTTCAACCGGAAAAAGCACGTTCTACGATATCAGAAAACTGGATTATCGGTTCATTAACTCCGTAGCACGTCGACTCTATTACCATTCAAGTCGGCTGAAACTAATTGTATCAATACGTGACAAGATCAAACAATCGCGTTTTATGGGTTTTCAGCTCAGTCGGAAATTTTATGTTCTCTGTCTTAAATTTTGCTTGGGATACGTGTGATGAATTGCAATTTGTTCACTGCAAGGAAAAAGCGCTATCTGCCTGAGTGAGAATTATTAACTTCGAATCAGTAATTTTTTAACTTGTTATTTATAATATTCATGCTATTGTGAAAGTAAATTGCCTCTCTGACCATCAAACTGGTAAGCATATAAAGTAATATTATTAAAGTATATGGGGTTAACTTATATTTTATGAACGAAGACATCTTAAAAAATGTTTGTTTAGATATATTTTAAGAAAGATTATTATGAATATAATTGCCCAAACACCGGGCAATATCGTCTAAGGCAGAATCCACTGACATACCCCTACTAACAAGTCGGTCAGTGGATCCAGGACGAAACGATTAATTTTTGGGATATTTCAATCTTTTAGTCCCCCCCCCCCCCCCCCCCTCAAAGTATTCATTAACCGAATCGGCCGAAAGGCATGCTTATAAAATGTAATTAACGTATACTAAATATAGCAAACGATGAAGCATTTCTTTGTGTGTGACTTTTGTACAAGTACTTATGTGTAAAATCGCATCAAACTCTTTGACCAAACATTTATTATTTTATAAAAATATATATGATTCATGCCCAAGCAGCTTAATTAAAATATCACCTGTTACTTTATCAAAGTTATTTCAAACATTTACAAATGCAACGTAAACAAGTTTTGGTGTACTAAAGATATCAGATAAAATTTATTACTTTTTAATAAACTATTACCGTTGCACAACCCTCTTTTGGGTTTACGCAAAATGTGTGAAGTGTGAGTCCATATTTTCAATCTCTCTTTAAACGCTGGGTCACACAATTTATGTATTATAAGTGTCTTGTCAAAGCAATTAGACGTTAGCAAATGTAATCCAACTTACTAAATATTAAACATTAGATTAAATGTAGCAGGTAAAGTTAGCTTGAGTTTAATCTGCGAACTTTTTCATAATTTAAAGATCAATTTAATGTAAATTACGTGGCTAATTGAAGATGCGAGCGACCATAGATAAATTAAATTCAAGAAAATTTAGGTTGCTTTAGAGAAACTTATTCCTATTACAGCTTGGCATCCAATTGTGCTTACTTTTGCGCAGTGAATAAGGCAAATGTGGCGGCATATGTCTGTTAGTGCTAACTGTTCCGTCAATTGTCAGAAGTCCAAAGTGGGCTATGCATATCGCTATCGGAAATTTTGCATTCGCTCGGGAAAATCAATGGATATGCAATGGAACCTTACTAATTCCAGAATCAGATGAGTCTGGCAACCTACTTTGTGGTATTATTTCAGTTGAACCATGAAGCTAGAATGCGTCATTGTACCGAACATTCGACAAATCTATGGACGATGAATCCGGCACAATACCACTTAATACTAACTAATTGATACTAATATTCCACGATTAGTTTGATGAACGACGCCGTGTATAATAATGTTGTAGAACATACTTTTATAAATTAAGCGTCTGCTTTTTACTTCCTTTTGTGAAAATGTACTGTTCTTTTGTTTAAAAAGGTGTGTATAGTTTACGCGATTGATTTGTCTGTCAGATATCGTTATTATTAAATGTGAATCTATTGTATAATATCGGAATCTCGGGCGCATGCATCGATTTGCATCGGAAGATGTTTCTTATCATTATTGGATTAAATCTGTCTTATTGTTAGTATTATGTCTTGGATGCATAAGAAATTATCACAGTTTTTATTATTAACACTAACGTACATACTGTTTGAACGCATCTAAAGATAATGAAGGTTATTATCTGACCATGTCATTCTCTGAAAAGCATTCCATGTTGACAATATAAACAGTATTGATTACAAGCATTTGTATGTTCCTACATATTTCTTATTTAGGAACGCTAAGTCGAACAGTAGGATTATTTACCGACAATTTGTTATCTTTAGTGAGATAGGTGTAACAAAACAGGAATATTTCTGAAAGATTTGCGGTTTCCGCTAATATTAGAATCTATTTCAGTATTAAAACATCAAATACTTTGACCTCCTAAGAATTACATGGTACATATCCGTGGTACTGGCATCAAATATTTTTAGCAACGACGAGTGACAGAGTAACTTCTCTGTTTAGTATAAAATTACCTTCGCAAGAGTCGACAATTTATGAGAGATTCGACTCAAATATTTTTCCCGTCATATAATTTTCCCAGTGACCGGGAAGATTCTCACGGGATAACTATGTTCGTCTTCGTTAAATTTCCCGAGGAACTGCTAAATTACAAGATCGTCGATCGCATTTCCGAAAGAGCTACCTAAGACTTCTTCTTTCTTTCAACTTCTGTGCCCTTTTGCATCTTTTTTACTCTAACTTCTGCTGCTCGTCGAATACAAACACACTCGTGGTTGTTTCGATCATTCTCGAACGTAAATAAAAATCAGAGGCGGCTAAGTACACCTTTTAGAAATACTATTTTTCACTTGTACGGGATAAGATAGAATTCGGTTTTCTGTGACGAGTTGAAGAGGGTCGAGATTGTAATAACGAGATCGATTGCGAGAAGTTGGAAAACACCCGACTGCATTACAACTTAGGAGCTCCTTATTGTGTTTCTGAGGATAGATAGTAATTTCCAATCATGCCGCCTATCATGAGGGTATTACTCTAATCGTCTATCATGTTCAAAGTTTTCTCCTACGAGGTTACGCTAATGCTTCTGCATTCTTTGTTAATCTCGTACTAGATAACTCTGATATTGCACATTTTGCTGCATTTTGCACTTAATTATTGTGATATATAATTCGATAGAGTACGATTATCATTCGAGAAACTCGTAATTTTCAAATTAATAATGATTATTTAGTCATTTGTCATGTCGTTTGATAAATGTAACGCGAAATAAATATATCTGTTAAGACGTGTTTGTATGGAGATACAGTTTCGTATGACTTCAACAGGGATTAAATATGCATGAGGAATTGGGGTAAAATAAAACTAAAGTGTACACAAATTCCTTTCTGGAATAAATGGTGGATCGGTTTAAAAACAATTCAGAATACATAAAATACTATTTGTTAACGAGTTCTTGTTCTTTACAGAAAGACATATTGTCTTTCATGCATTTTTACAGTTAAATTACATTGTACACAAAAATATGCATCAAGAGTACATTGAGACACCGGTAAATATTTTTCAAAAGAGCAAAATTCTTTGCACGAATAAGCAGATAACATTTTCAATCAATCTTCCTCGATTCTAAATTTCCTGAATGCAGCATTGTCTGAGCTGTTTAATTAGTTATACCGCGGTAAGTAATGTTTGATTTGAAAACAGATCCTGCTTACGTCAAGGCTTTGTTGCAATTGCAATTACCTTGCCTGACAGACCCAGTTTTTTCGTTCGCTCAAGTATTACATGGTAGTCAAGTCGGAGTGGTGCTGAAGAATATCATGCCACAAAGCAAAGCAAACCCCATCATCGTGGCTGTTGCGGATAGAGCGCGAAGAAAAGGTTTGGAACATTCGAAGGATTGGATTCTTTGTGAGCGACCGGGGCGAATTCTTGTTGATTCTTTAAATTCATGGCGAATACAAGTTGAGGGAATATTATCAAGAGTCACAATTAAATACCAGTAAAACGAAGTTTTTGACAAATCGAATTGTTCGCACTTGAAATGGGGTCAGTTGAACGTCGCTGCCTCAGGGGCCAGTGAGTTTTGGGGCGAAAGCAGCAAACTGTGACAGGACTCTGAAAGAAACAGTTGAATTTTTAGTCTAATGCAAATGACTGGAAAACATACGCACTTGCGAAGATGGAAAATGCGAACCTGAAGAAATACGTAAGGTAAAGCACGGTGGATGAATGTGATTTAAATAATAGGGGATATTGAGGAAGAAAAGCGATGTGAACAATGAAAAGATTTATTTGCGGAGATCTACGAGTTAAAATGGGAACTTTAAAGATGTAAGTGGTTTAAAAAGTACTTTTAAGGGAAAGATAATTGATGTAGTGCTTCAGAGAGTGATTGGAAGAAATTGGTGACTTTTGCTATAAACGTAATTTATCAGAACACGACTTTAATACAAACCATCGTTAAATCAAATTATGATCAAGGACGTCCTATTAATTAGGACGACAAAATTCGATTCTTGCAAGTTAAATAAAATAGAGTCGACACAAAAGGTGTTTAAATCATATTACGATCATGCAAAATGGAGGTCGGCGCAGCACAATATTCTTGTTCAATCTTCAACGTTTGATTTTTCAAAAATAAATGATTTCAAAGGCATAATTACAAAAGGCTAATTCATCCATTTAAATTCTTATAAAAAAGTAAAGGGAACTAATGTTCAGCATTAACGGAACGCGTACAAGGCCCGAGCAGAAGTGCGGGAGCAGGGGGGGGGGGGTTACGAAACAGCGATTTGAACTACCGACAGGAAGTAGAGCATCTAAGGAAAAAGGAATAATTTTATTCCAGAAATAATTTTGGGTAAAAATGACAAGAAAATCGAAGCCACTTTGAGCTTGGGCCTACCACGAAATCGATGTGTCTTATATCAACCAGAATAGCAAGTACCGAGAACAAAAAGCATCATTGCGCAGAAATTATCGAAATGATAAGCATAATGTAAGAAAGGAAACGCTAGAAAAAGAAAGGTAGGAAGCGACATTATAGACGGCTCCGAAGACAGTAATTACGGCACGATTTACATCGGAGTCGCACATACGTTCGTTACGTGTTTGTGTACGAAGCATGTGTAAGTGCAGCGACGCAAAAATGGTATACGATGCACATTCCGCGTTATTACGTGCTCCATGTTTGTAACCGAATAAGAAACAATGACATCAGTTTTTTTTCGTGTAACTGCCATCGTTTAGCGTGGCTTGTTTCAATTGTCGCTCAAGCATTTTATTGCTATGCAAGAAATGCGCCTGGTATGCTTAATATCTTTACCACTATCTGTTGAATAAAGCGTTTTTATGATGTATTCAACATATTTGAGCTTCCCTGAGTTTCTTTGTAACAAGAAATGTAATTATTTGCATACCTTATGTATGTTAAGTACTAAAATTATATTGATTATGGTTTTGCACATATCGTTACTTAGAAAAGACTGCATGAAAAAAAATAAAGGAACGTGTCAGGAATATTCACTAAATGTACTGAAGTTTGGTCCGAATATCAGGACAAACTCTGTGTCTCTGTGTCAAATGTTTCTTTTTGATAACTTATAAAAATATTACAATGAAGCATCGTTTTAGAATAAATGTGAATTAAGATTGGTAAATATGCATGTAGTGACTATGCAGCGGTCTCTGTGTTAAAGTGTGTTATATTCCATTTCAGCCTGGAACTGTAGTTTATATTCAAGCAAATGTTACTGCCGCGTTATTTATTCATGATAATGTCATGCGGTAGTAATCAATGAATGGCACATAAAATTATAACGGTCGTTATGCAGTTCACATAACGATATCACTATCGGCTGGTAAAATGGGCAAACAATTATTTATGACGATAATTTCAATGAACCAGTCTCAGAAGCAAACGATTATTTTTAGTTAACTGTAAAAGAATCATAGCACTGACACAACCAATCGTTTTTACGCAGCAGACATGTCTGCGAATGTTTCACTCCATTGCTTGGCATGTACCGTGGTATGATATGCCTAGCATCTAAATTACATTTAAAATCCTAAACCCTCTTTTACAAGCGTTGGATAAAACTTATCATTTGCCATCAAAATGTAGTTGAAAAGATACTTTAATTCATAGTCTATCCACACAAATTATTTATTTTCATAGTTAAATCCCATTTCCATTTCATAATGTTTACAAACACATCTTTAAATAGGCGAGCGAGTAGTTCTTTAGAACTTACGGTTGACCGCATTTACTTATGCCTGTCGTTTACTTAAAACGCGGACGTGTAGAAAAAGATGTCGACGCAAGGTCGAGAGTACTTATTTGAAAATACGTTACTTAGCCGGTTGACTCTGTGACGACAACACATAATTAATGTCGGATCTTATTAGTGGGTGACATCACTGCCGTCGAAGCGTATTAATTATTGTATCAAGGCACGTATCTATCCTGCAAATTTTCCGCTATATTCTATAGCTCACTGATAGAGTGTGCACGCTACGGCAATTACATCATTGTTTATAGATCTGTTTAGTTTGTTTATTTAGGTGAAGCAGATAACGGAAGTAATGATTCGTGCATATTAGTAAAATACGTGTCTCACAATTATCGCTATCGCATTGTCATGAATGTGCGACACTATCGCGTCAAGCGTCACAATGAGTTAGAAACAAACACGTTGTTTAAGATTATTTAAGCCTAACGTATACCTGTGGCCACAAATTGCCTTTTAAAGCACCGGCTTGCAATGTAATTGCTGAAAAAATAAGTATACGTTGACGTACAAGATAACATATGTACCTGTAACATAAGATATTTCAGGGACTTAATATTTTTTAAAATCTGTGTAAAAATGACTTAACACATTGGGAAATCTTATACGATACAAATACTTTGCAGTGTTTCTTTTCATACATTTGGTGGTATTCGCTTAGAAGGTAACTTATTAACTTCGATTCGTATTATATATATTATGATTCGTTTATTTTCAAATCCAGTAACTGCTCAATTATTCGCGCTTTCGTAACTAATTACATTTATTATATAAAAAGATGTACAAATGCCTTTCGAGACATATATGAATACTATTCATAAAAGGAAAATGTCCTAGGTTATCAAGAACAATAGTAGTAGTAGGAATTGCCACAAAATCATTTGATAATCGCATCTGCCGTGACCTATTCGTTTATATGTTGCTTCGCTTTCTTAGGCATTCTCTACTATGTTGGCATATCACTACAAATATGCATCAGTGTAATACTTTGTACCAGTTTTCTCGGAAACGCAATTTATTGCGAGGCTATTCGCATTGCATTCCTTTTTTCTCGTTACGTTTGACGTCGAAGACTGGTGTTTTACGTGCAGACCTTCAAATGCATACAAATATTGTCAGATTGATAAAAATTATTTATTTACGAATATGTTTTCGGTTCTCAGTCTGGAATATAAAGTTGAAAGAATGAAATTTTCGACGTGTTCTATAAAATATCCTATTGTCTGCAAATGCTAGTATTAACTAAAATTAATAATGGTTTATTCATGTAAAAAGAATGAGAGTTGGAGGACAATGAAATTCTTTTCCAGAAAATTTTTCCGTAATTTTTAGTTCTTTGAGTATTTTATTTTCTCCGTTTTACGCATATTCTATATTGTGGAAATTTCAGCACCTTATACTCGGCTATCCATAAATTATATGATTGATTTTGACATTTGCAGTTATGAGTTGCTATTGACATTATTACTAATCATGCTTGACACTTCAGTAAATAGTGGGTACTTACGCAATTTCAAGAAGTAACGCTGATCTCAAAATCTTTAAACAGTCTAGAATCA
The DNA here is from genome assembly GCA_914767735.1 of Anoplius nigerrimus. NCBI lineage: Eukaryota > Metazoa > Arthropoda > Insecta > Hymenoptera > Pompilidae > Anoplius > Anoplius nigerrimus. The sequence continues at coordinate 21,523,737 of OU612080.1, forward strand.
TAAAGAAAGTTGGCGTAGTCTGCAACGTCCTACTTGAAACCATGCAAGTTTTCTTACGCAACTTATCTTTCTATCAATTCAAAAATCAGGTTACTGCTATCTTAAAATTAGACATAAACCGATATCATTATTGGATTAAACGAGAAAAAATGACTCCAGTGATCTATGATTTTATAACCAATCATATATTTGACACAGGAAGGTAAATTTTAAAAATCATCTTTGCAAATAAGGAGAAAATCAGACGGATAATCATACGAGAAGCAAGGTTCAACAATAAAAACGTAGGAGAGTCAAGCGACATCGGAAAAACGTAGAATGCACCGACACTGTAGTAAATACTCAAGGAAGTAAGAAATGAAACGATCGTAGCATGCATATTGATTGTACGAAGGCGACGACATTGACGCAAATTGTATCGACATCGAAGTTATTAGTGATGACGCTTCTACACGTGCTGCGTCGGAATAATAAACATAATTATATGTCGCGAAGTAAAGGTATCGATGCCAATTGCGAAAATATGCACATCGACACGCATCATTCTACCGCACGTGCTCGCAAGAAACTATACCTACGCTCGTGGCGGACTGTAATTTATCTGGTTCTTGTTTCGACCGCTGTTGAGAGAATGCCTTTTTATCAGTTTAATGTCGGTTAATCGGCGTCCAAGAAAGGACATGTCGGACGACGTTGCGGAATACAGTCCATATCATTTTCTACGGATTGTATAACGTTCAAAGATTCCTGCTTGACTTTCTTGCCGATATCCCTCACCGTAATTACCGTTACGTTACCAAATGAGGATATTTAGAACATTTTAGTAAAGCAACATGTCTAAAAGATAACGTACCGAAACTCATTGGATAACTTAAACTTAAAAAAGTCAGTGACGAATGACTTCCAGGATTTCTTCAAAAATTGCTCATAGTGAGCTGTAAACAAAAATTTTCGGAAATGCACAGTGCATAAAATGAAAAGAACTACATCTGGGCGGGTTAGCTGTTGAAATTGACTTTCGATTTCGGATTGGTTGCCTAACAATAAGCTAAGCAGGGCCCTTACTCTAAATCCTTTCGCATATTATTTCGAACCGTAATAATCACTCTCTCCGAACCACCATTCTAATCCTAAGCAGGTCTACAACCGTTCTATGTCCAATAATCCACCATCTGCTGGATGCCGTCCCAGTCATAAAATTAGGGGCAGTTTATGACCGGTACGTGCACACATCCATTCGGCGTAACTAAAAACTTGAAGTTCGTCATCCCTTCTTTACACCCTTTTTCTTCTATTGTTCTTTAAGTCCTAACAAGTTCCAGACCAGGACCAGGCACAATAGGACAGTTCTGCAATGAACACTCGATCCAACACCTCCCATATCTCCCAGCGGTCATTCTTAAAAACTCCCCACTTTCCACCATCAAAGCTTCTTTCTTTAATTTTCCAATCATTCTTCTCCTTTGAAAAGATCACAAATGGAAAGCTACCTAAGAAGTATCAACCATTTTCCTAGTTTACAAAGCAACATTTTTCACTTGTACTTACTCATCTCTTACTGTTCAAACACGACACTCTCAACACATTTCGTGCTGATACATCTCAAAGACACGTGTTCGACAGTAGTCACACTTACATTAAATTTCATACCACAGCTTTTACATCACACAACTCACGCACACACACAATTTTGATTTGTACTTTGTTATTTACTTTTTATTTTATTGCTATTGTTAAATATATTTAATATACACCACATCGTTCATTCCATTACAAATAAACACTCTGAAAACAAGAAATCGTAACGGAAAGCAGACGTACGAAAAAACGAGTACACATATGTCTCTTAATCTGCAACGCTCACGACTCTTACTGTAGTAAGCTTTCGTGATATGTGTACAGGGTGAAACTAAAAATGTGGAAGATACTTTACGGGGTGATAGATAGTTGGATATTTGATATAAAAATCTGAAAAAAATCTGAAATGTGCGCACTATCAACAGATGTAACTCTAATTTTTTTCAATTTTTTTATCCAATAGATTCCGAGAAAATCGTAGGAGAAGCGAACAGTAGATTTTACCCTCCCCCGCCCCCACGGTAGAGATACAAAGTTGAAAATTCACAAAAATGTTTCTTTTTTCATAAGCTATCGAATGGCCCATTCAGAATTTCAATCGGTTTGGGGGCACATTTCACTGTCTTATTCATCTATGCCCTTTATAGAGAGGAGAAAGAAATAGCCACGGGTAGGACAAATTGTGATAAATATGCTAACATCGAACAGTCGATTCGCAATCATTTAATTGAAGAAAGAGATATTCGTTCTTTTATGCCGACTTGTGTAAAGTATTTCTGTGTTTGTAAGAATCAAGTGGATGTTTTGATTCCAGGATTACGCATCATATATCAAAATTGCCTACTGAACGAAAAATGTTCATTTAGAGTATACAAAGTCAGCCAAATTGATGAATATAAAACACGCTGGCTATTTAAATCATATGTTCAAATCATATGTGAAGAAAAATAATGGTTCGGTTCCTGATTCGTGGACTGGTCAAGTAGGTGCGAGCGCAAATAGTGAGAAAATTCTGAATGCCAGCAATGATAGTTTGTGCAGTTTGCAAGTTATTCCGCCTCACTGAACACTGGTATAACAACTTTTTGATGTATATTTTTACGGTCAACTGAAATTATTTACTTAGACGTGTTCAAAATTCAACAGTATTACTAAAAAAGCAACAGGATTTAAGCAGTAGCAAAGACTCCATTAAAATGCATTCTTTAATTCATCAACAATTATCCGCGCCAATCTTTTGGGTAATGTTTGAATATGCATGGTACGCGTAAAAATTAACCCTTTGCACTCGAGGCCTTTTTCGCTTGCGCGAACCAGCAACTCGAGACGATTTCGGCCAAATTAGGGAAACATTTTACAGGTACTTTAAAAACATTTATAACAAACAAGCGTATCGAAGTAATAAAATTTTACAAGTCACAAAAGACCATTGTGCCGTAGCAGCGTAGCTTGACTTCAAAACAAAACAAAACTTCAAAACAATCGGGAGCTGCACGAGTTCACAGTTGAAATCAGCCGGGCGCCGTATCGGCGCCGCTCGAGTTGCCACTTAACATCAGCCGGGCGCCGGATCGGCGCCGCTCGAGTTGCCACTTAACATCAGCCGGGTGCCGGATCGGCGCCGCTCGAGTGCAAAGGGTTAACCCTCCAACTACTGTGCCTGGGTCACGGTACCGGGATGGCTTGACTGCGGAAACGCACACATTCTAGCAAGACGTTCGCTACTTGGGCCGGTGTCACCGGCGCGGCGTTGGTCAATTGTTCTCAAAGCGATAACGCATAAAAGATGTTTTGAAGTGGGCCGACGGCATCCGGCGAGCAGCTCGCTCGAGCAGTCACGAATTGGTATTAGTGAAATGTGTGTGTGGGCCAGATCGACCCCGGCACGACCGCGCTATGTTTGGTAGTCGGAGGGTTAAGAGACACCCGCAAATGTTTTTTAACCCTTTCGCTCCGAAGGGCGTATATACGCCCTGGAAAAGTGGACGCTCAGGTACGAAGGGCGTATATATACGCCCTGGAAAAGTGGTCGCTCAGGTACGAAGGGCGTACATATACGTTCATACCACATATACTTTTATTTCTTACTTTACTATATAATAAATATAAAGAACATAGATTTAGAGAATTTAGAGAACAAGAAACGATTTCTAATTACGTCGTAGCATTTCGTACCTCAGTGTCAACTACTGAGCAACGCGTTCCGTCCCCAGCGATCACATTTTGTCACAAGCGCACCGTAGCGAAAGGGTTAAACGTAAGCTAGGTTTGTTTTTCTGAAGATGTCATGCAAACAGTGTGTACGTGGAAAATATAATACATTTATTTATAAAATGGTCGTAGTGCCGACAACATTTTTGTTTAACATGCTGTTGCGATATGTATCATCCAAATAATTGTACATCATATTAATCGTCATAAATGTAATATACAGGGTGGTTTCGATCCGATGGTACAACCGCAAAGGAGGTGAATCTACATGGAAAAATAAGCGAAACAGAACGTATAAACATTTCTTTTCAAACGCTTCGTTTTCGAAAAAAAACGACTTTGAATTTTTGTCAGGTGCAAGCGCCCTGAAGCATGGCATTGTATAATATATCTATATCTATCGCGTTGCGTCGTCTGCGAGTACGTTCGGGCATGTATGACGTCACGATAGGCCGCTTCGGTCCCACTGTCGCGTATACCGGATGTCCCTGTCGGGCCTGCTTCGATGCCACGCAATGAGATAAGCCATCGCGCCGCGACCAAGATTCCTACAGCGCACCCGGTACATCGCGCCGCGCTCGGGTGCGCTTGCACTTTGCGAAAATTCAAAGTAGTTTTTCTCGAAAATGGAGCGTTCAAAAAAAAATTTTCATGTTTTATGTTACGGCCTGGGATACGTGGTGGGTTTTTCTTGGGGTAGGAAGCTCCTTGTAACTTGTAATAGATTTTCTTCACGATACTTTATTAATTATATGATAAATGGTTCGGTCGGAGCTGATGACTTAGATGTAGAATATAGAATGTCGAATGTTGGATGCTGAATCTTGAATGTTGAGTATTGAATCTTGAATGCTGACTATTGAATGCTGAGTATTGAATGCCCGCTGGCGGTTACAGTCGGTCCTTAAATATGCTTAGAACTAGGTATACAAATGTATGTGTGTGTGGGTGAGTGGGTATGGAGAGGGAGTAGCGTCCTCAAGGGCCCAGTCGCAGGCCTGCGGAATACAGTAATAAAAAGGGTCTTAGGTATGGGGCTGCAGGTATGTGTCTGTACGGTAATTGCTGTAGTTAGTATAAATCTATATGTTACTTAATTAATGTTAATTGCTAGAATTATACATATGCTATCTTAATTCTATAGGGTGTGGGGTGTGGGCCGTAACATTTTACTTATTCTGTTCTGTTTTACTTATTTTTGCATGTAGATTCACCTCCTTTTCGGTTGTACCATCGGATCGAAACCACCCTGTATATGGGGCGTTCCATGCCAAATCGGACATTTTTGTACTTTACCCCCTTCGATTTTTTTTTCAAAATTTTATGAGAAACGTGTACATGAATTTTTTCAGATTTTTTTGACCATCCGTTTCGGAAATATGAATTTTTTTAAAACTTGTGCTCTTTTTTTTCAAATGCTCAACTTTGCGAAAAATGTACCAATTGGACCGTCCTTTTTTTCAAAATTTTTGTTTTTGAATGCCCTTTTAAGATAAAAATATAATTTTAATCAAAATTATTGTTTTTATTGTTTATTTTTAATTTAAAGCACACAAAGTTTTTTATCTCAAAACACGCCCCGATCAATTTTTTTGAAAAAATTCTCAAAAATACTTTGATGGATATAAGAACTTTTAAAAATTGTGCGATTATGGGCAAACTCTTGGTTCTATTTTCTTTTTTTATTCGAAAATATCCATTCTATCAAACCGTATGATCCGTTTCAATTGTTACGTGCGAAATTCCTAAACATATAATTTCAAATATTCCTTCTGAATATTTCCCGTGGAATTTAGCCCTTATTTGGAGATGAGAACGCTCTGCCTGCATAAGATAAGGACAAGGGCCTGGCCGGATCAAGCCATGGGTCATCTCTAGCCGTCTCCTTCCCTCCCACTACTCAAGAGCCTCCTTGTCTTCTACAGTTTCCCGCCTAGATCTCCTGCAAAACACAGCTCTCCAACCAGAGCAGTTCCCGCTCTATTTTCCTCCCACTCCTCTCCAAAATCTAGTATAAAAACCCTGTTCCTAAAGTACTCGGGGAGCACTCTTACTCAGTCTAGTAACGACAACAAACCTCTGTTCAAATTCTAACTAACAATAAGAGTAAGTCGGTCTTTCATAGCAACTTCTAAATAAGGTGTCTCCAGCAAGATCGGACATTAGTTCCTTTCGAACAAAATTCTAATCCAAGTCCTCGGCGAGAGAGGACTATAGCAAAACCAGGCCAGGCCTGGTTGAGCATTAACACTTTGCGTGCCATGGGGGTCACCGGTGACCGGCACCGAGTCGCTCCGTCTGGCCATGGGGGTCACCGGTGACCGGCAGAGCCAAGATTATTAGGACACATAATTCGAGTGAATTTTCAATGTTTTTAAAATTTTTCAATATTATCATCGTTTGTCGGTCGACGTCGGTCCGTCTGGTGGTGGGGGTCACCAGTCACCAAAACTAAGTCGCTCCGTTTGGCCATGGGGGTCACCGGTGACCCCAAAAAAAATTATTGCATTATACGCTCTTATATACTAAAATTTACCTGTTGTGCAAAAAATTTCGAAAAAATATGTAAGGCATAATAAGAAATTCACGTTGGCCAGACGCGGCGGACACGCAAAATCAGCGTGGCACGCAACGTGTTAAGAAATCTTTAAAACTTTGAGCCTAACATCATTGGTTAGTAGTTTATAATACTCTTTGCTTGTAATATTTTCGTCAAAGAATATAGTTTATAGTTATATTTTCATTTGAGTTCAACAATTCAACATTAGAAAACCCGTCCTCCTTAATAACATCCCAATACACTCGCGCCACAAAGGTTCCTTCCACACCTTTAATCTTAAATCTACGATAAGGCTAGGCTCACAGGATCTGCATTTCGCTACCAGGCAGATCCAAACTTCACGAACTCCTCGACATCCTCCTTCCCTTACTCCCCCATATTTTCGTGCAGTTCAAAGATAACTAACGTTACTCCAGAACATGCACGATTGTCGATCCGCACCTGCGCAAGGTCAGCCGAATAACAGTTGTTACCAGGGATTTGAGTGCGCGGACTGACGCCGAGGGTAGTGACCGTCAGCAAACGTCCAATCGACGTTATAGGATTCGTTACTGCCAGGTCGAACTGTGAGAGACGGTCAGCAACCGTTCTAGTCGTCGGTATAGAATTCGTCTCCCAGTAAGACCGTAAACACTTGCGTAACCCAAATGACTATGAGTTGCTTATCGAACTACCCCCATCTGGCCCATCGGCTGTGAGAGTAGGTCGCCGAGCTCAAGCCCTGCGCCACTTCGCTCAGCCGGAGCAGGTCAGAAAAACCCCCTCTACCCACACGCACAACTTGCACCCTCACTCCTCCCTCTCGTCGAAGCTCGTGACACAATGAAAAATGTTTTTTATCTCAAAACACGTCCCGACTGATTTTTTTGAAAAATTCTCAAAGAGACTTTGATGGATATATGAGATTTTAAAAATTGTCTGTTCGTGGGCAAACTTTTGGTTCTATCTTTTTTCTTTATTCGAAAATATCTATTCTATGAAACCGTATGTTCCGTTTCAATGAAAAATGTTTTTTATCTCAAAACATGTCTCGATCGATTTTTTTTGACTTTTCATTCTATTATTCTGTCAAATCGTCAAATCTGTCAAATATTTTCGTATAAAGAAGAAAAATAGAATGAATAGTTTGCGCGCGATCGGACAAATTTTAAAAGTTCTTATATCTATCAAAGTCTCTGAGAATTTTTTCAAAAAAATCGATCGGGGCGTGTTTTGAGATAACAAAACATTTCTCATTGAAACGGAACAAGTCCTTATATCCATCAAATTGTAAGTATTTTTGAGAATTTTTTTTACAAAAATCGTTCGGGGCATGTTTTGAGATAAACACATTTTGTGCTTTAAATTAATAATAAACAATGAAAACAATAATTTTGATTAAAATCATATTTTTTCTTGAAAGAGCATTCAAAATCAGAAGTTTTGAAAAAAAGAACGATCCAATTGCTGCATTTTTCACAAAGATATGAGCATTTGAAAAAAAAGAGCCCAAATTTTAAGAAAATTCATATTTCCGATAGGGATGGTCAAAAAAATCTGAAAAAATTCATGAACGCGTTTTTCATCGGGCTTAAAAACATAAAATTTTGAAAAAAAAAATTGAAAGAGGTGAGGTACAAAAGTGTCCCATTTGGCATGGAACGCCCTATATATTATTGATAGATTTTGGAATTATAGTCAAAACTAAAGGTTACAAAAAATAGAAAAAAAACAACGCAAAACCGAATCGAGATTCGAACCACGGACCGTCAGCTGCTACACTAGCACCATACTTACTCTGCTACGCCGCTTCGATGAAAACAGAGTAAATTTTATGGAACTTATTCACAATGTAAATTTTTAAGCATTGTTTATTTGCTAAATAAATGTGTAAGTATCTTTTAGGAGGCAATTTTAAGTGCGTCTGCAAAATTTGAGTGCGATCGAAAAATTGTGATTTTTGACCACGATTTTGTCAAAAATGGGGTGTTGCCACTTTTGGCAAAAAACGTGTCCAATATTTCCGGCTAAAGATGGTCTGTGCAAAATTTGAACAAAATCGGTGACCCACAATCCTAGTCCTACCCTTGTTAGCCCCACTCAGCTACAACAGCGGCGAAACTTCCTCGAAATCCGACAGTAATCAGATCAGCAGATTTACACGATTCTTCCGAGCACTTTTATTCTGCATGAAATGCGCTCTCGTTTTCGGATTGGTAACTTTGCTTTGCATGCGACGAAATTATCAGGTGCAATGTATTGTCCCAAGTACGAGACACGATCTGTCTCCTTTTCAATCCTAATAGCAAGACGTCGGACATTTACGCCGACCTTTGGGAAGCCACGCCGCATGTTCCATTAGTTCCTATTTTCCTGACTTAATCCGACTAGTTCCTCTAGTTTGATCACTCGCTTTTGGCAGCCGTTTTTTTTTATGTCGCCTCAGTTTGTTTACATGCACTAGCTGTTGACTTTCTATACGTGGTTTGGTATGGTTTAGTTCGTATTCCCACGCCTGCAACGTTGCTATGTTTCATTTGCGTGGAAGAGTAATTTGGCTTAATTATGTAATTATTAATTGCTTCGTTGCTTTTGGCGGATAGCATAATTTGGATACTACGGAAGCCTACGTTACTTAGAGTTCTTTAAATAAAAAATTGAAGGAATCGTTCAATAATATTTCCTCTGATGGCTAATCGTCATTAAATTTGCTTGTTTCATTGCCAGCAACTTATTTGAGTTGTTAAAGTGAATTTTACTGATAGATTACATAATATTAATATACCGACAGATATATGCGTAAGATTGGAACACAGATACAAAAGTGTTATATCGATGACTTAATGGTGCATGTAATACCAGGAAAACACATTTAAACTTGAACGGCGTTCTCCTGAAGTAAAGTAGGTATGTGCTAAAGTGTAGTCAATATTGGCTCACGAAAAGCAGGGACGCGCCAGAAATTTCCCGACAAAAATGGGAAGTCTCTCGCGGGCATCTTCAAACAACATTGTTAAAATCATTTGTAAATTTACACAGAGGGGCATGCTTTAGCACGGCTTAATTTTACTAGACAAGTATGTATTAAGCCCTTCCATGCGCTTCGTTATTTCACTTCTCCGTGCAAGGTGTAAATAAATTGTTACATTCCTTGCACATAATACGTATATACATGTAAAATGACCCCATGTCAATGACTTCTATTAGATCGTAAATGCGAAATGTTTCTTTAATTCCTTCACCTACTTTTTTCGATTCAAAGTAACCTTTCTAAGGTCATCTAACAATTCGTATACCAGCATGATAACGTAATTCATTTTCTTCTTCTTATTGAATAACTCACATTTTTATGAAATTCATTGCTTGCTAAATAGACATTTTATCTTTCGGATATCATACGCTTCCATGTTTATTCCACTAAATTACCTTTCTAATACCTAATAGGTTTCGAGACAGAACTATATCATTGTCCTTGATTGACTCACACCGAAAACGATGGCCAGATCTTAAGAGTCATCGAGCGAAATTATTCGGTTGTTCCGAAAGTATCTTCGTTTTTTCACAACAGAGAACTTAATTGTATTTTTTCACTGCCAACTTCATACTTAAGCCGCATAATGATTATATTTTAATAGCTGATATAGCAAGGCTTGCTTGTGAGAAAGTTCAATTGATACTACGCAGTAGGTTTTGGTTGGTACCCTTTCAAATATGGAAAGCGAAAAGCAGCATTTTCGGCATATTTTACTTTTTTACTATCGAAAAGGTAAAAACGCTGTTCAAGCAAGAAAAAAATGATTCGATGTGTATGGAGAAGATGTCAGACGACACAACGTCAGTGCAAAAACTGATTTGCAAAATTTCATAATTTCAAAATCATTTGAAACACTTGGGTTTAAACTCAAAGTTTGACATATGAGTTCCTTGTGTTCTTGCGGAAGGAACTTTGTGTGTTCGCATTGGCATCTGTGCTTTGCTTCTTAAGCGTCAAGAAAATTATCCATTTTTGATGCGTATCATCACTGGGAACGAATAATGGGATGTCTACTTTGATGTTAAATGCAAAAGATCATGGAGTAAAACAGATGGACCGGCCCAAAGCACTTCGAAAGCCGATATTCATCAAATGACATGATGCTATCTGTTTGGTGGGTTTTCAAAAGGAATCGCTTTTTTTAGCTTCTACCGGACAACGTAATGATTGATTCTGAAGTATACCGTCATCAACCGGACAAATTGAATGATTCACTTCATCAGAAAAGATCAGAATTTATCAATAGAAAAGGCGTAGTATTCCACCGAGATAACGCGGGACCTCATACAAGTTTGTTAACTCGCCAAAAGCTTTTACACCTTGGATGGAATATACTGCTACACCCACCATATTCTCCAGATTTGATTATTATTTGTTCTGGTCTCTACAAAATTTTTTAGACGGTTAAACCTTTACGTCCAATGAGGAGGTCAAAAATGACATGGATCAGTTTCTTGCCAGCGAAAAACAAAAATTTTATAGGCGTGGAATTGTGCTACTACCAGAAAGACGGCAAAAGGTATTGGACCAGAATGGACAATATATAATTCAATAAAATATGTATTTGCTATAAGAAAATCGTTTTTCATTCTCATACGAAAAACCAAAATTACTTTCACAACAACCCAATACTTCCGTTCTGAACGCAAAGTGCCCGGTGATCGATATGCTTCACGAAATATGTGCCGCGGTTGAACAGTCTCCTTTCCTAGGTGGGAAACACATAAATTATATTTGAGTTAATGCAGATGAATACAAGAGATTGGACTTGTAAATATACATTATACCTGTTTTCAAGGCTGATCTTGTTTAAGAACAAGGGGCGCCATAATGTTTGTATTACAATCGCTAAGTGCTTTGTTCCATATTTCAAATTTTCAATGGCGTCTATTATTTGACTCTTGGAGTTATTTTGCAGAGGCGTTATTTTTTATTGGTTCCCTTTGGGTGCACTTGTCATGCACAATGATAAATATTAGTTATTGATAATTAGTCAATTTTATAGTACCGATTATATGATATGCGAATTTGCTGGGCTACATAAAACGTTAGCCTTATCATCAGTGATTTTTAAAAATTTATCCAGCGTTTTAAAAACTACATAGAGACCATTGGCAAAAAGGGGAAAAACATTAAAGTAAATTCCGTTCATCAAATTGATTATTTTATGTTATTATTATTTTTGAATATTCTCACTTATTTAAACTTGAGAGTTTTCAGCTTTGTAAAACGCTTTTCCGGGAAAATTAAACAAATGTACTTAGTAATATTATTTGCATGTACAAAATAATGCACAGTAGTAAATCAAAGAGCCAGTGTCCATTCTGCAAACTGCAACAGTTTTTATAAATGCTTTAAAATGGATTATTACACATGGTAATAAGGGATATAAAGAACAAAGGCAACTCTAAATAGACGGCATCTCCAGGGCATTTTCGTATCTAATTTTACCGGACTGAAGTAGCCTAATTTTCTTAGTTCAACGAGAAAACATGTACGAGGTCAATCTCTGAGGATCACATAAATATATCAAATTGAAGCTTAAATTACGCATATTACATACTCGTTGTTACTTTTGTCAAATATCTTGCATGACATTCGTCAGTTGTTAGTAATATGTCAAGATTCATCAGCTGGTCCTCAAAACACGATCCAGTAAAAATTATTTAAATTTTCAGCACAAGCAAAATTTATTACAAATAAAGGACTTGATTTATTACACACTACATATCTATGTAAGCTTTGATTTGGATACACGGCGAGCGGTGAGAAAGTATTCTTTCACGGTGAAAATTAATGTTAAGTGTAAAATGAGAAAATCGTCTTAAAGTACGTACATCTGAAAAGTTACTCTCATGTTCACTTACGTTTTTCAACTAATACATTGCCGCAATATGCATTAAAGTTAATACCATCTTCAGATGTCGCTAATTTCAATTAAATTCATAATAAATATATGATAACTAATCAACTTAACCCCTTAACGCAGATTTTTTAAAAAAACCGGCCAAAAGAAAATAAATTTTCTTTTATGAAAAAAACACACTTTAGAACATTGTCTTGGCAAAAAAAAATAAAAAAAATCTCAAAATTAATCAAGATTGTTATTTTAATTTTGGATTTTGATCCACATTGCAGGATAGAGCCGAATATTGCAATGTTACACGTACGTTGGTTACATTGGATAATTATACAATTGGTATGTTTTCCCATCTTCAAATTATTATTATTATTATTATTATTATATTATATTATATTTTATGTGACGTTTTAGTAAAATATATATTGAAAAATGAGCGATTCAAAATTTGAATATGAATATGCAAAGGGTCTAGCCGTGTTACAATGCAAAAAGTGCCCCTAAACCAAATGAGACGTGTCATACGCCATTCGATAGCTTATGGAAAAAGAAACATTTTTGGAGATTGGAAATCCGAAATCTCAACTGGGGGGGTACTTATAGACAAAAATCAAAAATATGTTTCTTGCCCAATTATTTTTACTCCAGTGGATAAAAAAATTTGAAAAAATTCACGAACGTATCGGCTAACGGTGTACACGTTACAGAATTTTTTCAGATTTTTTGGTTGAAAAACTGAGCTGTAAAAAATCAAAAACAAAAATTTTTTTTGAAAAATGGCAATTTTTCATCGAAGAAGTAAATTCTCCACTTTTATATTTTTTGTATAGGTACCTATTGTGAATACTAACATACTGAATTTTTTTCAGATTTTTTGTAAACCTGCGCCGTTATAAAAAAAAATAAAAACCGATTGTCCGGTTGCTTTTTGCGTGCCCCACCTATTTGTACAGTAGATCTTTGCATTTTTCCCAATCCACAAGTGTATTATGCAATGTGTAACGCTGCTCGAAGTCTAGAATTGGCGCAGGAGCTGATAAAGCCTTCAAATAGCAAATCATGGAAATTGCGACCAGTACGTTATATTCCAGAGTGTAAACCGAAATTCCAATGGCACCGGTGTGTACATTTTTGCGCAAGTACGAATCCTTATAGGGTTATCTGTTTTTCACACATATTACTTTTTATTCAGAATTTAAAAATACATTGTTCTAATTAATGCTTACCCTCATACGTCGTAAAATCACATGGTTTTTTTAAGGTTGAAGACAAGCCTGCTGACGAGTCTTCGACTCGAATAGATTTTTCAAGGGATGTTGTGCTAACATCTGCGAATGCCTTGCCCACGGGTACACGACATTTGGCACATAACATGTCACCAACAGACACCTCTTTTTGTAGAACTATGGAACACTTAAACGCATCTTCTTCCGTTGTGATTTTACGTTTCCGGCCAGGCGCAGCGCGAATTACAATCTCACAACGAATGCATCTTGCACGCAGGGTTTTCCTATCAACCAAATCTACTTTCTTACTCGACATTTTGTTCACGTCAAACCGAAAACTACTGCACAGTAAGAAAGTAAGTATTAACAACTATCAACCGATCAGACACTCTGTGTTACGCTTGGTATTTCAACCAAAAGTGAAAACAAATTCTAACTGCTATTATAAAGATGTTTTTAAATAGTGGGGATGGTCGAAAGTTTATTTCGAATTTTGTGTATGCGGATTCGTGGATGGATAATTCCGTTCTCTGATTGGTTGATTATGAAAATGACGTTGTAGCGACACGACCACATTTTACAAGCCACACCTATTTCAATGAGTATTTACTGAGTTCCGAATATATTGCGCAAATTGTGCTTAAGTCTTGTACGGTATGGGTAATAAAATAAAAAAAGTAATAAACCTTTGTAGCTATTGAAGAATTGAGCTTGAATACGATTTCCCGACGCAACGTTATGTTTGCGGTACGGTAGAATCATAAACTATTGATGAATTGCTTTACTCTTACGTCTCGAACCGTCATTAATACACCAGAAACTAAGGATAGGATAAGGGTACAGTCAACCGGTCTTTCTACCAATATCCTTTGGACTGAATGTTTGCATTGTCTCCACGCAACTACCTGACTTCGAATGCAGGTTGGGGTAGTCATTAATTCCATGAACAACTTGACCGTTTCATTTATTGCATAGTAAAACCATTCTTGCCAAATGCAATAAAAGTTGATTACATTCGTATGAATAATTCTCGGCACTGCAATAACTGTTACTGCAGTTAGTTGACAATCACACACGGAAAAACCGCATAGCTTACATATAATTCCTATGTGGCTTCGGTAACGGTAACTAGGTCCAAATGGATATAAGGGGGGAATTCCCAAAACTAACATTGTAGTGAATATTTTAATTATTTTTACGTTACTTCAAATACAAAAAAAGAATGGATTAAAGATAATGATGAGAAACGATAACACATAAGTGCTTGAAAATAGTATGTTGCGTAACTAAAAAAACCATGTGATTTTACGACGTATGAGGGTAAGCATTAATTAGAACAATGTATTTTTAAATTCTGAATAAAAAGTAATATGTGTGAAAAACAGATAACCCTATAAGGATTCGTACTTGCGCAAAAATGTACACACCGGTGCCATTGGAATTTCGGTTTACACTCTGGAATATAACGTACTGGTCGCAATTTCCATGATTTGCTATTTGAAGGCTTTATCAGCTCCTGCGCCAATTCTAGACTTCGAGCAGCGTTACACATTGCATAATACACTTGTGGATTGGGAAAAATGCAAAGATCTACTGTACAAATAGGTGGGGCACGCAAAAAGCAACCGGACAATCGGTTTTTATTTTTTTTTATAACGGCGCAGGTTTACAAAAAATCTGAAAAAAATTCAGTATGTTAGTATTCACAATAGGTACCTATACAAAAAATATAAAAGTGGAGAATTTACTTCTTCGATGAAAAATTGCCATTTTTCAAAAAAAATTTTTGTTTTTGATTTTTTACAGCTCAGTTTTTCAACCAAAAAATCTGAAAAAATTCTGTAACGTGTACACCGTTAGCCGATACGTTCGTGAATTTTTTCAAATTTTTTTATCCACTGGAGTAAAAATAATTGGGCAAGAAACATATTTTTGATTTTTGTCTATAAGTACCCCCCCAGTTGAGATTTCGGATTTCCAATCTCCAAAAATGTTTCTTTTTCCATAAGCTATCGAATGGCGTATGACACGTCTCATTTGGTTTAGGGGCACTTTTTGCATTGTAACACGGCTAGACCCTTTGTCAGAAACCGGCTCTGAAAAATGTGATAATTATAGTAGTGATTCTGATATAGCCGTTGATTGGAAGGAGATCAACAATGTCCAACCAAATCAATCTCCTCAAAGGTTTCCATTTGATGCCGCTCCTGATTCAACCTTTCTTTTGGTGGACAATTTTGACATACTGCGCTTCTGTACCATGGAAAAAGGCTATATTTCATTGTTGAATAAATAAGTGTTATAGCTTACAATCTAAATCGAAGAAACTCGAGCGTGCACGTTAAGGGGTTAATCTACGTAATTATTGATTTAACGCATTCAAAGTATTCAATTCAAATTATACGACGAGAAACTTATGTGCGTCAATGAAAATGCGTATGTGCTACATAAAGTTTAATTGCCATAAAATAGGACAGTGAACATGGAGTAACTGTAGAAACTCTCAGATCCGCCTAGTCCTTAGATTAATGAAGATAGTATGTTACAGCGAAGTTATTAGAGGTCAGATGCCACAATACTCGAAGCAATGTTACAAATTATTATGGCCGTTTGATTGTTTTATTTTACTCTCGAGTTTCTTCTGGCGATTTTCCTATGACAATGTAGATATGTTTGTCAATCTATTTATATACGATATGTCGTCCGATAACAAATGTTTTCTGCAACACGAGCGAATTTATTTTGTCGCACAGTTTTTTGTACTTAAGAAGATGAATATGCGGTTTTGATCAGTTTGTATTTTATTAACATCCAATATCAGATTTACCCAAAACATGTTCGTTTACAAGATAATCTATAAAATATTATCAGTGAGAGTGAAAAAATAGAAAACAGAGCACATTCTGTACATAATCTACAAAGACAATAAACGAATATACTTAACGCTTGAAATCACCTAAATGTTGCATAATGCAGCATTTTTACAAACGGTGAGATATTCCTAAACACTTTCCATTGTACCACTTTGTTACATAATAAAAATTACTGTAACAGTCTGTCTGCGTCATCACTTCCTTCCGCCAGATGAACACAAACGAAATTCATTATCACACGAAGGCATTTAGTTTAAAAAATCATTTAAAATAATTTTAATACTCTTTTCAATTCACAATTGGTACACGCGGCTGTTTTACGAACTTCGATTGAAGATAATCTTTTTTCTTTTTTTATTTCATTATTTAGTATCACATGAACCACAAGTAAAGGTTATTAGCGACATTGCGGTACAGGGGCAAATGTGTGTATATGCAAAGAACATATAAAAGGATAAAGTGCAGTGGGGTAAATCCGTACACGGGGCAAATCAGCACTAGGCTCTTATTTATTGGAATATACGTTGTATTGTACCAACTGTAAGGTAGAAATCTTCCTTTGGTTAGTATTCAATGGTTTGGATAGTATTTAACATAAGTGGCCGCCATGTATTCTGTGATTCCCCCGTTTTACTCGTCCAACAAAGTTCGTATTACTAATAAGAAAACCGGTTTTGCCCCATAATACGAGAATATAAGATTCAATCATTTTTAAAGAGGTTGGACGGGTTTGCCCTAGTTCCGGGGCAACTCCGCCCTAGCAGTATTGTTTTTAAGTTATAAAGAAAATCATAAGTTTCAGAAGATATTTTTAATCCAAATTAATGCAACTTAACCCTTTCGCTACGGCAGCCCCGTCCGCCGAAGTACCGTCACTGAACGGAAACTCGCGCCGAAAATATGCACAGTGCGCGTGGTTTCTGTATACATACTGTGTTCCTTCTCAGATTCTTTGTCTGGACAAAGTCTATCTGCGTGACCTTCTGGTTTACAAATAAAGCAGGTCATAGCATCAGTTGACGCGAATATACGGTAGGCCGAACCATCGTACTCAATCAGGAATGATTCGGGAACTTTGGATTTGTCTTCCGGGTTTATACAGACTTGGCGTCTAAAGCTTAGAGTGTGTGGTAGTTCAAAGATGGCCGCTCTCAAATGGAAAATTTTCGATGTAGTTCGTATGTTTTTTTGTTTTTAATTAATCTTCAATGATTGTGCTTGGTATAGTCGGAAAAACATTTAAGAGCAGAATTCTCTGTGATTAAGCAATCAATGGTTTCATGCCTTCGACAGTTCCGTGTATGTCAATCTGTTTGTGTGTGTTTATGAGATTGGCTACTGTTTGTTTTATTGCTAGGAACGCGCATACCCGTCCTTTCGAGATTCTGGAGATGAAACGGATTTCGTTAAGGCCTGCAATCTTGGCCATAGCCATGGCGTATTTTTTCAGCGGGATGTTATTAATTGATTCCATTACTATCGCTTGATCCTTCTTGGGTACAGTTTCGTTGGCTGTCACTGATGAGTATGTACGGTTCATGTCGGGTACTGTACTGTTGTGTGCTTCGTTCATAGTATTAGATTTTATGACAGGACTCCTGTATTCAGAGGTCTCCTTTGGGGAATCTTGACTGTCACTCATTTTACTTCATGTTTGAGGTTATTTATATATTCTGTGTAGCTTATAGGGAAGAATAAGGAGGTTATTGTCACTCGCGAACACTACAGCCGTGTGCGCGTCTTAACGGTTCTGCGGACAAGTGAAGACTGAAGATAATCTTATTGCTATGTTTCCATTCGGTTTCAGACACGGAGCTGTGGACGAGGAGTCGCCTAGTTCCTCGACGAAGAAACTAACGATCTCGCCGACCGATCCGACGGACTCCGTCGAATCAAGCAGAGACGTCGCCTTCTCACTGGGGACGACCAATAGTTCCAGTGCATTGGAGGCTATTCCGAAATTAGAGGCGTGCAATGATCTGACGGCCATTGCCGGCGAACAGCATGCGAGCGGAAAATCACTTCACAAGATTCATGGAACTTATCAGCAAGAGTATAGTTCGGTGAGGCAGCAGGCAAATGACGCCCTCGACAAACCGTTTTATGTAACGTCGGATATTCTAAGAAAATCGTCCAGCCCACCGAAATATTTTACTGAAAGAAAGGTTAGTTTCACGAGTATGACTCACTTTTTCTGAGCGATCGAGTTTCGAGTTTTTCATGAGCAAGAAATTTCTGTTATTACGTTCGAAGGCTGGTTTTGTTATCGTGCGAATCGATGGATTATAATGGTGGTGCAGGGAAATATTAAAAACGGTTTTGTGGGTTTGATCATTACAATTTTTAAGCGCAAATAATTTTCGTGTCGATAGTGGTGGTAGGTAGGTGTTGAAGTATATTCTTGTACGCTAAGAATGCAGCTGAACTAATATTTATTTTGTTGACCGGTCTTTCTGTTGCTTCTACTTATCTCCCTTCCTTGCCAGTTTGTTAACTTTGCTTTTATTCTTAGCCCTTAATATTAATACGACTGTCTGTTGGTCAACGTTCGACATAATGATCAATTTTTTTGTTGCCGAATATGAGTCAAACAACGCGAAAGAATAAATGTACCGTAAACAAGCAACACTTGATTAGTTTCAGCACAGTTGCCCTCATCTGACAACATAATCATAATATATCCCTTAACATCACGAACAAAGTAATTATCACACGTAAGTCTACACTACAAAGAACTATTCTGCACAAAAACTCTAAAATACAGACCTACTACTACAATCAATTTTGCCGCCTATGACTAACTAAAAACAATGAAACCTCGAAACTCGCCTAATTTTTGTTCGGCCACCAGCAAGGTGTTGACGTGGAGCGAACAGGGGTTGATGCAAACAATCGAGTAACCATCAAATTGTCCGCAACGTCGACGGACTCGTTAACGAGAAAACTCGACGCACGTTCGCCGTCCGTTGAGCAGCCGGAAGGCACGAGAGTCTCATCGAGTCTCGACAAGACTTCCGACTCCGAGATCCGGGAAGTCCGGAAGGACAGTGCTCTTTTCTTGGAGGAAGCCGAAGGTCTGCCGACGCTGCGGGAAATTTTGAAAAACCGTGCACCGCGCATCATAAGGCCGCGAAGAGAAAGTAGCGGCTACGCGAGTAACCTTGGAACCTTCGACGAGGACAGGAGGAACTCGTCGACGGCGGACGTCCTTCAGGATCTGTCGTCGTTCTTCAAGGAGAGGCGGCGATCGTCGACGAAAAGACTGAACTCAAGGACGACCCTTGGGAGAGCCGAAGATAGTCTTGGCGAGGAGGTCAACGTTGGCCAGGCTTCGGTCTTGGAGAGGATGCCGACGACGGAAATCAACAGGAAGATCTCGAGTGCCGGTCTCGAGATGCCGAATATCGAGGAGGTCAAGGAGCTGCAACGGGAGGAAGCGTCGACTAGGCAGAAGAGCCTAGATGATCTCTGCACCTTCGTCGACAATGTTAATATCAGTAAGTGAACTTCGATGATTAAGCCCTGTATACTCCTTACTCAGTTAATTTGGATCTGTGCACCCTCGAGTGGGCAGAATAATCACGCTAATTCAATTAGTTTTGGTATGTTGTGTTTTTCAATAATTGCTTGTCATACATTGCTCGATACTGCAAGTAAATATAGTATTATATATTCTTGATGATCAGTCGATAATAATATTTTATATATAATTGGAATTTAATACGGCTAATTCACGTTATTCGATGTTCACGAGTTTATGTTTATGGGGCATTCCATGCCAAATCGGACACTTTTGTACCTCGCCCCCTGCTCTGCCCCGTCCCCTAATCCTTCCCCTCCCCAAGCCCTTTCTTCTCTTCTCTCCCCTCCCCCTTATCACTCCTTTCCTCCTCCCGCCACTCCCTCTTCTCTTCCTCCCACCTCCACCATGTCTCCTCTATCTTGATCCTTCCATCTCCCATCCACACCCTCTTCCCCTTCCTCCTTTCTTCCCACGCCTTTTCCACTACCCTCCACCACATCCTCCTTTCTTTCCATGTACGATCCTCCTCTATCCTTACTCCTCTCCCCCTCACTTTCCATCTCCTCTCCATCACTTCTTCCTTACCCGCCACACTCTTCATCCTTACTACCACCATTCTCCCTTCGTCTTCCCCTTCCCTTCCTCTCCTTCTCAGTTCCCTGAATTCCTCCACCTCTCCTTCCACCCCCAATTCTCCCATTCTCTCCTCCTCTCTCCTATCAACTCCTTTATCTCCTCTCTCCTCCTCTCTGCTCCTCTCCTCGACCCCTTCACAATCATATTCCTCCTTCTTCCTTCTCTTTCCTTCTGCTCCTTCCAGACTTCTATCTTCCTCAACCTCTCGGCCATCTCTTCTTCCAACCTCCTCTCTCCATTCTTCTCCCCTTTCTCCAGCTTCCCTTTTCATTCTTCAACTCACTCTGGCCTCTCCTCCATCCTCCCTTCACCTTTCTTCTCCTCTGTCTCCAGCTTCCCTTTTCTTTCTTCGTCTATCTCCGTCCTCTCCTCCATCCTCCTTTCTCCTTTTTACTCCTCTAACTCCAGCTTCAATTTTCTTTCTTCTCTTCGCTCTGTCGTCTTCCCCATCCTCCCCCGTTTCGGGAATATGAATTTTCTTAAAATTTGGGCTTTTTTTTTAAATGCTCATAGTTTTGTGAAAAACGAACCAATTGGATTGTTCTTTTTGTTTCAAAACTTCTGATTTTTTTCTGAAATTTCTGTTTCTGAATGCCCTTTCAAGATAAAAATATGATTATAATCAAAATTATTGTTTTTATTGTTTATTTTTAATTTAAAGCACACAAAGTTTTTTATCTCAAAACACGCCCCGATCAATTTTTTTGAAAAAATTCTCAAAAATACTTTGATGGATATAAGAACTTTTAAAAATTGTTCGATCGTGGGCAAACTCTTGGTTCTATGTTTTTTCTGTATTCGAAAATATCTATTCTATCAAACCGTATGTTCCGTTGCAATGAAAAATGTTTTGTATGTCAAAACACGCCCCGATCGATTTTCTGAATGCTCTTTCAGGAAAAAATACGATTTCAATCAAAATTATTGTCTTCATTCTTTATTTTTAATTTAAAGCAAAAAATGTTTTTTATCTCAAAACTCTTTCGATTTTTTAGAACAGATATATTCGAATAAAGAAAAAAAATTGAACGAAGTGTTTGCCCACGATCGGGCAAATTTTAACAGTTCTTATATCCATCAAAGTTTCTTTGAGATTTTTCTAAAAAAAAATCGATCGGGGCGTGTTTTCAGATAAAAATCATTTTTTGCGTTATATTAGAAATAAACAATGAAAACAATAATTTTGATTAAAATCATATTTTTTTCTTGAAAGAGCATTCAAAAACACAAATTTTGAAAAGAAGAATGATCTAATTGGCGCATTTTTCACAAAGTGATGAGCTTTTGAAAAAAGAGCCCAAATTTTATGAAAATTCATATTCCCAAAACCGATGCTCAAAAAAATCTGAAAAATTCATGATCGCGTTTTTTATCGGTCTTAAAAACATATAAAATTTTGAAAAAAAATCGAAGGGATCAGGTACAAAAGTTCAATTTGGAATGGAATGCCTCTTATATACTCAGTTCTTGGTAGTTTAATTAGTAGATTTCCTACAAATAATGTTTTACTATATTCTCAGCCAGAGCATTGCATCAAGTTCGTAAAGAAACTGATATACACACTGGATGAGCTTATATTATTCTTGCGATGTACTTTAGCATTTTTACTTATTTGAATATATGGAACTATATACATACCTACAATCTTGCTGTTCTAAAGGAAGACAATAGTAACTACAAATTTTTACTGAAAATGTTATCAAGCGGGCTACCCTGCTATTTACCGATTCAACTATTTTTGACTTTAATGAGTGGTACATGCAGTCGGTGGTCCACAAAAAGAAAATATCTAGCAGATGCTCTTTCTTCTTTGCACGCGGTCAACCAGACGAACTACCGACGCGATGTCACCCCCTGGGTCAGTCATCCAATCACTTGTACACGCCAGGCAGCAACATTCGTCCGAGTTCCAAGGACCTCACTAAGTCTATGACCCCAGTCTTGACTGAATTTCTTGTCTCTGAGGACACATTCAGAGTAACATCCTTGGAGAAGACAGTTGTCTATCGGCCCCTGACACGGAGCGCGAGAGAGTCATCGGCTTCTACAGAAAATCTACCACGACAGTGCAGTGCTGTTAGTGCAAAGTTAACCCTGGCACAGGAAAAATCGGCTTCCGGCAAATGCCCATCTAGACAGTGCAGCGCTGCTAGTCGTAAAACAGTCATGGAAGCGGAAAATTCAGACGAAACTTTCGGGGTTCAGGCTCAAGGTACAAGGACAAAGATTTCGACGCAGGACGTGGCGCGATCAACGACTTCAGGTATACATCTGCGTCGACAGTGTAATGCTTTTAGTGCTAAGTCGATCTTGGAGAATGAAAATTTAGCAGAAACTTCCGGAAGTCAATTACAAAGTCAAAAGAAGAAACACGAGACTGATCGACAGACTACAACCCAGCAGATTTGCGATCGGCAGTATGAAAGTTCAAGTGGGATGCAAAATTCTTCCACAAGGTGCGCAACGAAAGTAATTGAGGAAAATTTGACACCTGGCTACAGAGAGAGCGGCGCAGTGTCGAATGTGCATGCTAAAAAGGCAAAAGGAGCTTCGCAGGCGAATGAGCAGACATCCAGGGAACGACATCGACGATGCGAAGAAGCCGTGAAATTAGATAAGGACGATCGACTTACAAATTCGAGGAAATGTAGCGAGCAGCCTTTGATCGTCTCAGGGGTATCGCGCTGTCAGGAAACTGAAAATGGAGCCGGAATGTTCCCGATAAGTGCGCGTGATCACAGGGAGAGCTGTTGCCGTCATGACGAACGTGCAAAATCCAGCAACTCTGCGTTGGAGTACATGGACAAACAGCGAGATGCAAGTGATCATCTCAACACGAATCAAGACACCGATGACCTACGACCACCAAGTGCCACTGAATGTTCGCCGAAATTGCTGGGGCGTCAAGATCTTCAGCCGTCGGTCCGGGGCGATGACAATGTGGCCTTGAGACCGCAGAATGAACCGGTCGCGATGTATTCAAGGTCGGTCAAGATGTATCAACTGTTATCGACGCAGTCGGAGGACAGAGCTGATGGCGAGCTACACCTGGCCGATCGAAGAATTTCGCTTCAGATTCCTCGGCAAGACGACGACGCCCTGCCGATGGTCTCGATAAGTGGGAAGTCGGTGTTCGACGTGTCAAGTTCTCGATTGAATCAGTCGAAAAGTGACGGTACCGGCAGCAGGAATCGAGACTCACAGTCAGCGGAATCTTTGTTAAGTTCGTCTACTAGAAAACTATCGTCGCCCGTCGAGGTTGAAGTCCATCGGAGGTACCTTGGCGATGCTACCAGTGTTTCGATTAGGCCCATTTATCCCTACTGTCCTTACTCTCCCTACGGAAGTCCGCAAGGATCGCCAAGGAATCGTCGGAGGCCCTTACGGGAAAGCAGGCGCGTTTCCATCGACAACAAACAAGGCGAACTCCAACTGAATCAATATAAGCTTCTGGATACCATTGGGCAGGTGAGAATCGTTATGAGCAATAATTTCGCAGATATTTTTATTACTTTTGTTGTGTGGTAGTTGTAACTGTTCATTTAGTTGATATTCAATTTTCTATCTCCAAAGAGTTTGCTTCAGTTATATTTTGTATATAGTCGTAAATAATATGATTGTCTTAGGTATTCACGTTAAACATGTAATCTAATTGTAAATACAAGCTTGTAAGTATCGCGTAAATATTGGGTCGATGCATATGTCCGTGCGGTATTTGTTTGGGTTGGCAACAATGCGGCGTGAATGGATTGTTTATCGTTATTCCGTTGTTTTAACTTAGTTTGGAGCTTGTGTGTTTTCAAACACAAGCTTTCTTAAATGAGAACGTATTATTTGTATATATTTCAGGCAATCGAAGATTGAATTTCAAGTTGAGAAAAATGAGCATTTCTGGCACATTTTACTCTTCGAGTTTAACCGAGGATTAAATAGCGTACAATAGTTGACTGATCACATTCAAAAACTTGCCCCATTTCCCGCGTTTTTTGACGAGGATTCTCATGAAGCAACTCATTCAAGCGATTTTCATCACAATGTGAAGGTCTTCCAGAACGTAGATCATCAGACAAGTCAAACCGTCCTGCTCGAAAGCGGGAAAACCATTTTTGTGCCGTTCTTTCAGCAATTGCTTCATTCCTGTACACTTTACAAATTGTTCTCGCAGCTCCTGCTGCACTGGATCCTCGGTAAAACTCGAAGAGTAAAATGTGCCGGAAATGCTCATTTTTCTCAACTTGACATTTCATCTTCGATCGCCTAAAATAATAGGTTGGGGAAAAAGAAATCCATTATTTTTTCGGTACATGGCTGTAGTGAACGATATCTCGTAAAGTATCGATCAAAAAATTTCAAAGGGCATAGATGAATAAGACAGTGAAATGTGCCCCCAAACCGATTGAAATTCTGAATGGGCCATTCGATAGCTTATGAAAAAATAAACATTTTTGTGAATTTTCAACTTTGTATCTCTACCGTGGGGGCGGGGGAGGGTAAAATGTACTGTTCGCTTCTCCTACGATTTTCTCGGAATCTATTGGATAAAAAAAATTGAAAAATAATTAAAGTTGCATCTGGTGATGGTGCGCACATTTCAGATTTTTTTTCAGATTTTTATATAAAATATCCACCGAGAAAAAAAATAAAAACCAAAGAGTGAGTCAGAAAATTATTAATTTGACAACGAAGGAGGTCCGGATCATTGATGCCGCTTTTACCTGTGATGTAATATTAGAATTAACGTCTCTCTGATTTTTTTCATAATTTTTGATTTGGTGGAACAGTGTCGGAAAAATCAAAAATCGCGTCTCTGGTCAGTTTTTGCCTGTCAGAACATCGTATGAAATAAACTTTGGTTTCCTTTTTGTAACATTACTATTTCATAGGATATTTAATGTTATTAAGTACATAGAACAGTCGTAAGAGTGCGAAAAAACGAAATAAATGGAAAAAGTCAATGTTACAGTATAACCTTATATGCTAAAAGATTGAAGATCAACCCAAGAACGTCGCTAGCGCAACTGACAAGGTGTCAGTCTTTTAAGTCGGAGGGAACTTTTTGTCTGGGTTCGAATCCTGTTAGATCTATTATTTTTTTCATTCTTTTTTCCTTTCTGTGCAACGATAATTAACATTTACAGATATTACGTATACATCAGCTATTTTAACAATGTTTTTGTCAATATTTTAATGTGTAATACACGTGCACGTGGTGTGTCGAAATACGTTTTTGACCGTTAGTTCAACGCAACATTGTATTTTGGCGTAGTGGTTCAGTAGACCCGATTAATTCAGTGTGCTTACAATTCTTGAATGTGAGTTGCAAAAATGTTGTGATAACGTCTGACAGTAAATGTTAATTATTGTTGCACAGAGAAAGAAAAAAAATAATGAAAAAGAGGAATGGATCTAACAGGATTCGAAACCCAGACAAAAAGTTTCTCTCCTACTTAAAAGAATGACACCTTGTCAGTTGCGCTAGCGACGTTCTTGGGTTGATCTTCAATCTTTTAGCATATAAGCCTATACTGTAACATTGACTTTTTCCATTTATTTAGTTTTTTCGCACTCTTACGACTGTTCTATGTACTTAATAACATTAAATACCCTATGAAATAGTAATGTTACAAAAAGGAAACCAAAGTTTATCTCATACGGTGTTCTGACAGGCAAGAACTGACCACAGACGCGGTTTTTGATTTTTCCGACACTGTTCCACCAAATCAAAAATTATGAAAAAAATCAGAGAGACGTTAATTCTAATATTACATCACAGGTAAAAGCGGCATCAATGATCCGGACCTCCTTCGTTGTCAAATTAATAATTTTCTGACTCACCTTTTGGTTTTTATTTTTTTTCTTGTTGGATATTTTATATAAAAATCTGAAAAAAAAATCTGAAATGTGCGCACCATCACCAGATGTAACTCTAACTTTTTTTCAATTTTTTCTATCCAATATATTCCGAGAAAATCGTAGGACAAGCGAACATTACATTTTACCCTCCCCCGCCCCCCACGGTAGAGATACAAAGTTGAAAATTCACAAAAATGTTTCTTTTTTCATTAGCTATCGAATGGCCCATTCAGAATTTCAATTGGTTTGGGGGCACATTTCACTGTCTTACCCAGCTATGCCCTTTATGCTCGTTGTCAAGATGACATTTCACACTAAAAAAAATTATTTTGTTGTTTTTTGTTTTGTCCATTCAGTTGTGAGTTACAGGTTGTTAAAAATGGAAGTCAACAAAGAGAACATTCGGTACATTTTACAGTTTTTCTTCGATAAAGGCGAAAATGCAAGCCAGGCGGCTGAAATTGTGAATGGTGTTTATGGTGCCGATACTGTAACAGCTAATTACGTGCAATTTTGGTTTCGTCGATGCCGTTCAGGCATTTTTGATGTTAAAGATGCACCTCGCACAGGCAGGCCCGTCGTCGAAAATGTCAACCAAATCACAGAAATAATCAAAGTTGACCGGCATGTTAGTAGTCGTAGCATCGCTCAGGAGCTAAAGATCGACCATAAAACAGTTTTAAACCATTTGCGCAAAGTTGGATTCAAAAATAAGCTCGATGTTTGGGTGCCACACTAATTAACACCGAAAAACATGTTGGATCGAATTTCCATCTGCGAAGCCTTGGCCAAACGGAATGAAATCGACCCATTTCTTAAACGGATGGTGACTGGGGATGAGAAATGGGTCACATACGACAATATTGTGCGAAAAGGAAGGTTCTGCTGTGTATTTAGTGCGACTGGAAAGGAATAATTTATTATGAGTTGCTTCCGTATGGCCAAACACTAAATTCACATCTCTACTGTCAACAACTGGACCGTTTGAAGCTAGCGATTGACCAGAAACGGCCAGAATTGGCCAACAGAAGAGGTGTTGCGTTCCATCAGGACAACGCCAGGCCACACACGTCTGTAGTGACTCGCCAGAAACTCTTGGAGCTTGGTTGGGAAATTTTAATGCATCCACCATATAGTCCGGACCTGGCACCAAGCGATTACCAGCTTTTTCTCGCATTGCAAAACTTCCTGTGTGATAAGAAATTGGAATCAAGAGAAGATTGTGAAAATCGATTATTAGAGTTTTTCGCCAATAAGGATCAAAACTTCTATGAGAGAGGCATTATGAAGTTATCTTTAAAATGGCAACAAATTATCCAACAAAATGGTGCATATTTGACCCAAATCGGACAATCCAAAGCATGTTAAATAAAGTCTTGACTTTCGCGCAAAAATACTGGATTTCTTTTTCCCCAACCTATAATAATATATACAAATAATACGTTCACAATCAAGAAAACCTGTGTTTCACAACACACAAACTCCAAACTAACAAGGAAACATAGGGAATCCAGAAATTTAAAAAAATATGAGCTTTTGCACGCAAGTAGTGTGAACCATCCCTAACACAAAAATAATTTTTTTTTACGTGCTAAACCCTACATGGAAGGGAGAAATCACCCCTTGAAAAAATATTGAAATTTTCTTTTTCGTGAAATATCTCAGAAACGATAAGAGATATCGAAAAAACGTGTAATGAAAAATTAAATCGTTCGATCCCATCTACAAAACTGCGTAATCAATTTTTACAGTTTTTTATTTGTTTATGAAAAACGAACCCTACCCCCATCCCCCTTTCAAATATTTTTTTTTGTTCCACAATAAAACACCTCTGAACAACCTCCTTTCATACTTATAAGCAATTTATACGTTAGAATTTTTTTGGGGCGTTGTAAAAGCGAATAACTGCCGATAGTAAGATACACGTGGTATAAAAGATATGGTAGGGATAAGACATATTCGGAGACAACAATATAAAATACATCGTTATTGTACTATTCGAAACACGTGACGAATACTGTTAAAATTATACAGTGTAATTGGAACAATAATGATACTCTCCATAGAAATGTTTAAAACACAGGTGCTGCCTGCACCCCGCACATCGCATAAACGCTGGCAGTCCGCAAATACTACATTAGACATTGAATTTCCAAATCCACCAAGTACTTGCTCTAAATTCGGGTACGTCAACCAGTGCTTTTGCCTCCAAAGCCTAGAATCTTAACTTCATGTCATGGACAAAATGATTTCTATCAAATGCCTCTTGGAACTTTTGCAAAACATATTCCCCAATTATTGTGAATTTCTATGCGTTTGTTCCACCTCTTTGAATACTGATAGCCCACCTGTGTAGTTGTTGCGCAAACTTTACCTTTCGGAATGGGCTCTGTACGCCGGTAAGAGATCGAAGTTTCTGTGCTCCCGATTTCCAAAATTGGACAGCTCTCTTCTTGTACCCTACATCGAGACAAAAGAATTGGTTGGCCTACCCGAACTCTAAGAAAATTCTTGGTGGATTTGAAAATACAAAAATGTGCATGGAATTGTGCCCCGCAAAATAACGACATTCAAAACACGATCTACGTTTCAGGGCATTGATAACTTGCACAACATTGTAAGATCTTTTGTCGCAAATTTTGTCGATTTCGATTTCTGTTATTTTAAGATTGAGAAGCGTGTACCTAAATGTAGTATTTGCGGACTGCCAGCGTTTATGCGATGTGCGGGGTGCGGGCAGCACCTGTGTTTAAAACATTTCCATGAAGAGTATCATTATTCTTCCAATTACACTGTATAATTTTAACAGTATTCGTCACGTGTCCCGAATAGTACAATAAAGATGTATTTTATATTGTTGTCTCCGAATATGTCTCATCCCTACTATCTCTCTTATATGACGTGTATCTTACTGTCGGCAGTTATTCGCTTTTACAACCATACAAAAGAATATTAACGCATAAATCGCTTACAGGTATGAAAAGAGGTTGTTCAGAGGTATTTTATTGTATAACAAAAAAAAATATTTGAAAGGGGGATGGGAGTGGGGGTTGTTTTTCATAAGCAAAGAAAAAAATTTGAAAATTGATTACGCAGTTTTGCAGATGCGATCGAACGATTTAAATTTTAATTCAACTTTTTTTTCGATATCTCTTACCGTTTCTGAGATATTTCACGAAAAAGAAAATTTCAATATTTTTTCAACGGGTGATTTCTCCCTTCCGTGTGGGATTTAACACGTAAAAAAAATATTTTTGTGTTAAGGATGGTTCACACTACTTGCGTGCAAAAGCTCAAATTTTTTCGAATTTCCAGGTTGCCTATGTTTCTTTGTAAGTTAAAACAACGAAATAACGATAAACAATCCATTCATGCCGCATTGTTGCCAACCCAAACAAATACCGCACGAACTTATGCATCGACCTAATAATTTAATTTCCTAATTTGTTCAGACAATGTAACAAAAACACATATCAATAATCGTCAATATCACATTTTCACTATACTTTTTATAGGGTCGATAATCAATCGTCAGCTTACTTTGTGTAATCTCTATTCCTGCATGGTACGGTACGGTTTAATCATAATACGGCTCATCGTTTCCGACAATTTCGACGATCTTATCGTGCGAGTTAACCCATTAGCTACCACGATCCCCATTTGGGAATTTTGGAATTTACATAATTATACTGTTACACAACGTTTTTTACATACATACAACTTATTTGGAAAAACAAACAAAAGATAAATTTGGCAGTTAATGGGTTAATAAGGAATTCGCAGTAAGCCAGATACGGTTAATTGTCGATAATTCTGGTATACCTGTCCAACGTCAAGAATGTTGGGCACACGGTGCTAAGAATCACTGAATTCTATTATACAGGGTGGTCGCGAACCGGTGGTACAACAGAAACGGAGGTGAATCTACATGCAAAAATAAGTTGAAAAAAATGTGTCGCAATTTTATTTAAACGCTCCGTTTTCGAGAAAATTGACTAAATTTTCGCCAGGTGCAAGCACCCTGAAGCATGACATTGTATATTTATATCTATCGCTTCGCGTCGTCTGCGACTACGTTCGGGTAGCTATGACGTCACGATATGCCGATTCGGTCTCACTGTCGCGTATACCGTGTGCCCCTGCTAGGTATGCTTCGATGCCACACAAGGAGATAAGCCATCGCGCCGCGACCGAGCGTCCTACCGCGGCACCCGTTATACCGCGCCGCTCTCGGGTGCGCTCGCACTTTGTGAAAATTCTGAGTCGATTTTCTCGAAAACGGAGCGTTTAAAAAAAAAATTGTCATACATTTTTTTCGACTTATTTTTGCATGTAGATTCACCTGCTCGGCTGTACCACCGGTTCGCGACCACGTTGTTTAACTATACTTTTTGTATTGGAAATTCTTACTGATCATTTCCGTTTCACGTGATTATAAGTCTACTACACACTTTTGTTCTGCGGGTATGATTTTATGATGACAGTATTGTATTTTATTGTATTTTATTGTATCTTATTGTATTTTATTCTACCCCGGTCTCTTGCGGGTTTCCGGTCTTACACCTTTCATCTTTCTCTTCTTCACATATAACTTGCTTAACTTATCTTATCCTAACTTAACCTATACCTCTTGCTCTCTCCTCGTTCATCTTTCCTTCTCCCTCCTCTCTCTCTCCTCCTCGTCTCCTCTCCTATCTTCTTCAGCCAACCGCTCCTTCCTAACACCTCTCCTACTCTTTCCCGCCACCTCCCCCTTCACTCGTGCTCCCCTCCCCCCTCCAATACTGCCCGTCCCTCATTTCATTCCCTAGCCTAAATCTCGCTCGCCTCCGCTTTCTGCCTCCCGACCACTTCCCATCCTTCTAATATCTCAGTCTCTCCTTTCCCTTTACCTGCCCAAACCACACATTGTACTTCCCCTCCTATATTTTCTTTTCCTTTCCCTTTCTTGACTATCTCCCACCTTTCCCTTTCCTGAACCTTTTTTCAAATCTCCATGTCCTCCTTCCTATTATCACCCTCATCTTCTCTGTTTTCACCTCTTCTCTCACCATATATCCCGGCGTCCTCCAATCCACCACCAGTGTCCATCTGATTAACCCCTCCTGTAGCCTTTCCGCCTCTTTCCTTTCGTTCCAGTCCCATACCTCGATTCCGTACCCCATCATCGCCCACACCAATGTGTCGAACAACCACATTCTTCTTCCCCAATCCTTCTCCCATAACCTTTTCCCCCAACCCCATGCCTCCTTCATCGTCGCTGTCGTTTTCCTCCCCCTCTCTCCCCTGCCCTCCGTTACTCTGCAGCACATAACCCAGGTATTTTGTGTCTGTTCACCTCTTCCATCCTCTTGCCCTTCCACCTTTAATCCACCTTTCTTGTCCCCCCTTCTGAATCTTATCACATTTGTTTTTTTTCCGTATTACGTTCCAACCCTTTCCTCTGCAGATACTTTTCCATTCTCCTGAACATTGCCCTCATCCTGTCCTCCTCCTCCGCCAGCACAACCACGTCATCTGCATATGCGAACGTGTGCAACCTTTTTTCCTCTAGAGTGTCCCCGCCCGCACTTCCTTTTCCTTACCTCCTGTTCTAAATCGGCCAATTGTATATTAACCCCTTAACGTGCACACCCGAGTATATTCGGGCGCGCTAAACCGGCCAAACCGTGCACACCCGAGTATATTCGGGCGGCGGTATTTGATGCTGCTAAAATTGAAATAAAAATTTTGTTAAATTATGAATTTTTTTTATGCTTTGCCGAGACAATGATCTCAAGTGGGTTTCACATAAAAAAAAATTGATTTTTTTTTTGGCCGTTTTATTTCAAAGAACCCGTGTATTAAGGGGTTAAACAGCGTTGGACTCAGTGTACATCCTTGTCTTAGCCCCCTCACCAGCCAGAACGCCCCCCCCCCTTTTCCCTCCACACCTCACCCTACATCTCATCTCTCTCCTTCTCTCCACCAACCCCTCTCAACACCTCTCTTATCCCTCTGCCCCTCATTGCTTCTATCATTTTCCTCCTGTCCACTGAGTCATACGCCGCCCTTAGATCGATGCACATTGCCACCAATTTCCCCCTCTTTGTCCACAGCTGCCTATTTACCATATAATTTATTGCGTAAATGTGATCCGGCTCTCACCACTCACCCCCTTTCCTTCCATGTTCTCTATCTTTCTCGTCAGTACCGCCGTATAGATTCTGTATAGTAGCGGCATAATCGTCACCCCTCTGTACTCTTCCACTATCCTCCCCATTCGTTCTTTAACAATCGGGATAGTTTTCCCTTCCTTCCATTCCTCTGACCGATCCTTCCCGCTCCAAACCCTTCTGCATATGTCCCATCCTCCTTTCCTTATTTCCTCCCCCCCCCCCCCCCGAATTTCCATACTTCATTCAGTACTCCGTCCCTCCCTATTGCCTTCCGTTCTTTCATCACATCCGCCACCCTTCTCCATTCCTCCTAACCTAGCTGGCCCTCTTGACCCTTCTCTCCTCCCGTTCCTTCGCATCATAACATCCTCTTAAGGGGTTAGGCCACTCTAGAGGCCTTAAAAATCAGCCTTTTTGCGGAACATTTTTCAGATAAACTACAAAATATATCAAAATTACAAAAAGAGTGTGGTAATTATACATACCATTGACTACATACACTAATTTTTTGGAAGATATTGTATTCAAAATGGCGGTCGTGCAGGATTTTCGCGGCGGCGCCTCGATTTTACAAGGGTCCACGGCCGGATATGTAGCTCCTGTAATTTTTGAATTATGATGGGCTAATAAATTTTTCTCGATTATATGTAACAACTGCCAGAACAGTACGTAGGATTTTTTCGATATATCGATTTTTGGCAAAATGGCGCACTTCTAAAGTGAAAAGTGCCAAATTTACCGAAAAAATCGCTAGAATATTGTTGATATTAAATGAACTATGCAATTTAAAAAAAAAACCCTACGTACTACCATGGACACTGTATTCTAAAAGTTATGTGCAAAGTTGGAAGTGAATCTGTTGAAAATTGTCTGAGTTAGGTGTCCGGCCAGCTAGAAAAATGTAGTTTTCAGATAAACGCGTTTAAAGTTTTGAGTAGTAGAAAATCATGAATTACTCTGCAATTTCTCTATTCCGAAATGCCTGCACCATACAATTGTCCTTCTAGATTATCACCCTGCTGTTGTAATTGTTTTTTTATTGACCTCGAAGTGATCCTTGCCGTTTTTACTTCTTCAGAGAGCGATCTCTCCGCGAGCTTTATGCGCTGCTCGTCGACTTGCAGACACATTTCGTAACTGTTGGGCCCGATTTTTAAGTCCATTGCGTCCATTATGTGCAAAATGGAAGAATAACCGTCATTATATACACTAACGGCAATTTTGGTCGCTATATCCAACACTGTTTTCCCACTTGAAGTGGATTTCGGAACCCTCGCTTGCCACTTTCAGTATATTTTACTTCCGATTGGCATACGTTACAAACGACAACATTCGAAATAGCCGAAAATACTGTAATAAAGTTTATGATACGATAACCAAATGCTGGATTTATTTCCATATCATACAGATCTTCCGATTGCTTCAGTTTTCTTGCGGATATACTGGCGTTCAAGTCATCTGGTGTTTCTAACTCATAGCGATTCAGTGACCTTTTTTGATATAGTTTTGGTCTCTTCCTGTTGTTGTATGTTGTCTTTTTTCCTTTCCGCCCACTATACACCACTTTTCACTCATTGTCAAAACAAATCAATAAGTACACACACAGAAATAAATGAAAGTTCGCCAAAGTATCGAGAAGACGAGTGTTTGTCAACTAGCTTCTATCTCAAATTCTTGCCTGTGTCTGTCTCAAGCAGATATTCGAATATTTGTGAGACAAAACTTAAGAAAATACAAGGGTGGAATTATCCACACTAGTCAGGCAATAAATAATTTTAATAATATTTACCGTATACCTGCCCTACAACAACTTTCCCGCAGCGCTCATAAAAGGAGCGCGCTGCCGACGAGGCGGCCTTGTAATAAAAATCAAAAATCGAGTAGTTAGGGGTTTTTTCCGGCCATAATCTTTTGGCACATCATTTTTGGGATCCTACGGGACCATTTAAAAAAAAATCGATTTTTCGAAAATCCTAGAGTGGCCTAACCCCTTAAAGTACTTCTCCCATTCGGCCTTCCCTATCTCCTCACTTACTTTCACTCTCCTCTTCCTCTATCCCTTCAACACTCTCCATACCTCCCCTTCCGTCCTCGCCCTTCCCGCCTCCTCTATCAACTTTTCTCTCACCTTTCCCCTATTCGTCCCGCACATTTCCCTATACTCCCTCCTCCTCTTCCCATACTCTGCTTTCTCCCCCATCTCCTTAATTCCTTCTTTACCTTGTTTTTTTCCTCCTTACACTTTTCGTCCCACCAGCCTTTCGTCCTTTTACCCTCCTCCCTCGAGCCTTTCTTTGTTTTGCCCTCCTCAAAATTATAATGAAAGTAACATTTTTTAACAAATTACATACATTTCTTTAGAATAACGATTGACCAAAAAAAAAACCGTAAACAAACCCTTTATTCACAACCGAGATGGACAACCATGAATTTCGATATACCTTACAATTAGTGTTCGAATAGTTATATGAGTCTCTGTCTTTATATACATTATACTTTAAAGGCGCATCGCAATCCGCAGAAAACTTTGTACCAACTGAAATTCGTGGTTTAAGCGGGCAGATGTGATAAAGTTTGGACGCATTGATTGGGAAGCAGAGAATGATCCTCTGCTATGAATGCTTCTGGTTACATTATATTGTGCGTAACAAACAATCCATAAGTATACTATATCTGTACTCTAGTCGTCAATATACTCATTATTTACCTATTCTTTCTCATATTTTCCCTTTACGATAAAAACTTCATATTATTTGTCGGATACCTATATCTATGTAAATCTAATTCTCGCGCAAGTCACGTATTCACCATAGAAGTACTTTGTTAGACTATCAGAGCTGTTCTAGATTCTCATTTAATCTGGATGATCTTTGATACCGATCCAGCTTGTGGGAGGTTAACAGCCGACTTTCCTAATAATACAAGATGCCATATGTATGAATGTACAAAAACTCCGATAAACTGCCACGTCGAGATTTGATCAGAATCATGTGGAGGTTAAATCTGTTTACTCCGTTTCTGCGTCAGAACAAT
Organism: Anoplius nigerrimus; assembly: GCA_914767735.1. NCBI lineage: Eukaryota > Metazoa > Arthropoda > Insecta > Hymenoptera > Pompilidae > Anoplius > Anoplius nigerrimus. The sequence continues at coordinate 21,559,261 of OU612080.1, forward strand.
CTGAGATACGTCTAATTTGAGTGCAACGTTATGTTCGAATAACGAATAACAATGCTGAATATTAGTATACCCGGATTATGTGGGATACACGTCTAGTGCAACTTCTATGCATATTTCGAATTGCCGAAATTACGTATTGGATTATGCGACTGTGGGTTTCTATTTTGCATTCTCGAAGTAAATGTTGACATACAGGAAAATTCGAACATCTGATGCACCGGCCGGCAGGTCGCGGAACAGGGCCAGGAGTCTTCCGAAGATTCATTCAACGATAAAATAAAATAAAAAAGAAAAGGTCGCGGAACATGTCGCGAAACTCTTTACTCTACAAGATTCATAGACTGGAAAGTATGGAGCAAAAACTGTTACAGTTTGTGCGTAGTTGCAGCTGCCTAATAGCCACTGGTCGGATTTAAGATATTGCTTCGATTGTTCTTGAATGAAGAACATAGCTAAAGTGTACTAATTCTGACAATGTACTTAATATCGCTTCCAGTTAGATTTTCAGACATTAATTTCCTGTTGGTTATGTTATAATGTATTTAATGATATTTATTTATTAGGTACCGTGTCAAGTAATGCGTGTTGCTAATCTGGTTGTTATATTTTCTAACTTCTATAATGAGTAGCAGTAATATGCTACTATAATACCATAGCCATTGTCTATTCTTTTTAATAGCTACATTTTCGCATTTGGTGATATTTTTTCAGTTGTTTATCATATTTATTTATCATCTGTCATGTTTATTTATATGACAGTGCATGTACTGTACCTGAGACATGTTTAGCACAAAGTGTATTTCAAATGGCAAAACGTAATATACAGGGTGATTCTGGTAACTGGGCCAAGCTATAACTCTTTTTAAAATAAATTTAGAACAAAGTCGTAGAGGGAAAGTTTGTATTAGTTGAAATGCTCTATCATCTCATGCACTGACTTTTTCCCCAAGCGCATCAGTGCATGTGCAAAGTGTAGTTGCTCTACTTTTTTTAATTGTACCACCCATTTTTTTTACATAAACGCATTCCCTAGGCCATTCTGCAATAAAAATGTATAAGGGAAATTATCGAACAAACAATAGTTTACAAGATATTTCGCTTTGTTCAAATTCTTATAACAGATGCCCAGACCGTTCAATGTCGCATTACCCAAACGTTTTTCGTCCCAGTTACGTTCCAATCATGTTTGCTAATATCTCATACCGAAAGATCACCATCATCCCTCGGAAGATACATTAAGAAGAATTCGATTTTGCCGATTTTCTTTTACAACAAGAAATACATAACGACAAATTTGCTCGAACAATTTTATGGACAGAAGAAAGCACATTTACGAATAATGGTATGTTCAGTAGGCATAATGAACACGAATGGCATATGGAAAATCCACATTTGAGGAGAAGTACAAACAACCAATTGCGTTACAGCTTTAACGTGTGGTGTGGAATACTCAACACGTCTCTTGTCGGGCCATACTTTTTACCTGACATTTTAAACGGTGTGCGATATCGGCAATTTGTAGAATTTACTTTACCTGCTCTACTCGACGATATTCCATTACAATCGCGTTTACATCTAAAATACTACCAGCAAGACGAAGTACCTGCACATAACGCCCGAGTAGTTACCACATTTTTAACCAAAACGTATGGGCAAAATTGGTTTGGTACCCACAGCCCAACGTCTTGGCCGCCCCGTTCGCCAGACTTGAATTCTCTTGATTTTTTCCTGTGGAGATATTTAAAAAATAAAGTGTACGCGCAACCTTTTGTTTCTGTAGACGACTTGAAGGAAAGAATTAGGCATCACTCTTCACTCATACCTACTGCACAACTCAGTAGTGTAATGAAAAACACCAAGAAACGTATTAAAAAATGTTTGCAAGCTAACGGTGAAAGGTTCGAGTATCTGTTATAAGAGTTCGAATAAAGCGAAATATCTCGTAAACCAAAGTTTTTTCGATGATTTCCCTTATAAACTTCTATTGCAGAATGGCCTAAGGAACGCGTTTATGTAAAAAAAATGGGTGTTCAACTTAAAAAAACAGTGCAACTGCATTTTGCATATGCACTAATGCACTTGCGAGAAAAGTCGGTGCAAGGGATGATAGAGCCTTTCGACTAATACAAACTTTTCCTGCACGATATTGTTCTAAATTTAATTAAAAAATAATTATAGCTTGGCCCAGCTACTAGAATCACCCTGTATTCATTTTAATGGGGGGAAGTGGAAGAAGGGGAAGCTTTCTGGTTGGCGAGCGGGCTGCGTCAAGGATGTCCTCTAAGTCCGACATTATTTAATATAATACTGTCGGATTTAGGGGAGGACACGAGGAAAGGAAAATGGGGGCAAATGGAGCTAGGGGATGGAGAAGTGTTCACACTAGCGTATGCAGATGATATAGTGATGATGGCGGAAGAAGAAGAAATGAGGGCCATGTTTAAAATATTCGAAAGACGCCTTTACAAAAAAGGACTAGAGCTCAACACAGGAAAAAACAAACATAACAAGGTTTTGCGGGGGGAGGGGGATGACAAGGAAGGTGGACTGGAGGTGGAAAGGAAAGAAAATAGAAGAAGTGAAGGACATAGGATATCTAGGGTACAGAATACAGAGGAACGGGGGGCAGGACGAACAGGTAAGATAAAGGGAGAGATGGGTGGCAACGGTGATGAGAAAAGCATGGAGATTAGGAAAAAGACTGTGGGAAAAGAATTGGCAAAGGAGAGTGTGGATGTTTGATACCCTGGTGTGGGCAGTGATGGGATATGACGCGGGGATATGGAGATGGAAGGAGAGGAAAAAGATAGAAGCGGTACATAAAAGGTTATTAAAATGGACGATAGGAGTAGATTGGGGAACACCGGGTAAGAGAGGATATGAACAGAGAGATGATGAGAGTGAGAGTAGAAAGAAGAGTATGGAGACTGCGGGAAAGGTTCAGGAAAGGAAGGGAAGGAGGAATAGCAAGGAAATATTGGGAGGAGATCAGGGAGAGATGAAGAAGAGGAATAATTATAGGGAGTTTGGGCTAGGAGTGGAGGACTTTTTAGGCGGGGAGGGGAATAGGAGACAGAGAAAAAGAAGGCTATGAGGAAATGGAGAGAAGAGACAAAAGGGAGAAAGGGAAGAAAGGTACAATGAGTTGTACAGGGTTATAAGGGAGAAGAAGAGAGCGAGGTATCTGAAGGATGAGAAGTGGGCGGACGGGAAGAAAAGAAGGTTAGCGAGGTGTAGACTAGAGAATGAAAATAAAAAAATGGCAATATTGGAGGGAAAAGATAGTAAGGAATTGCATGCTGTGGGAGGAAGAAGAGGAATCATGGGACATGTGTGGAAGAAGTGTGAAAGCTGAGGAGGAGGGCAAGAGGGAAGGGGGAGCTAGAGGTGGAGAATATGAGAGGTGCTAAGAGGGAAGAGGGAGAGAGAGAGAGAAATAGATAAAGAGAGAAAGAGGAAAGAGAGAAGAGAGAGGGGTGGGGTAAAATAGGGTATAGAACAAAAGGAGGGTAAGACAAGACGTAAGCCGCAAGGGAACATATAATAAATAAATTCAAATACAAATATATTCATTTTAAAGTATCACTTTGTAAAGTAATATCATCAATTTATGGTGTATCTCTACACTTCGATTATCCTCATTGTAAAATTGGATATGTTACAAAGTTTCTTTATTATTAAAATAATAAAAAACAATATCAATATAATCGCCAATATTGCCCCTTTGTAACTGATGGTTAACTTCTACCACTGAAAGTAATTTCGCTATAAGATATAGTTCGTTCGAATCGAGCTGTGTAGTTTTGTCATTACCTGGTAGTCTACCGAAAGCTTCCCACAGATAACATCTCAATGTAGGAATGACATATCCTTAAGCAGAAAGGTTATTAGGTCCGACAAGTTAATTATGCCGACTGTGATGGAATATTTGAAGTTAATTACTCCGCCAGAAAACCAAGCTGAGTTACGCAATGATTATTATTTGGGATGTGTTTCCATTATGTTTCAATAACCTGAAATCAAAAATTGTTTAGTGTATTAAGTTTGACATCAATATTTCGTTCTTATCACAGATGAACATTTTTGTTTCTCTGATTTGACTTGTTAACCGGATTTTTTTTTATTCGTATTACAACATAACTTCGGTTTCCTTAACATTCTTCTTCTCATAACCTACACAACCTGTGCAGAACGATGAACTTCATTGTTTACCGTTTTGATGTTTTCATAATAAGATGTAGTTGCGTATATCTATATATATTCGTAATAATTATATTAACGAACATATTTTACCGTATCGCTTTGCTTTGTCACCGCAGGGATCATATGGCATCGTGAAATTGGTTTACAACGAGGAAGATGAAACCCACTATGCGATGAAAATCTTGAGTAAGAAGAAACTCATGAAGAAAGCCGGCATATTTGGTCGAATGGCACCAGGTAGAAAAGGAGCGGTGAACCCTTTGGCAAAAGTCTACAGAGAAATCGCATTGCTAAAAAAGTTGGATCATCCTAACGTCGTGAAATTGGTTGAAGTTCTTGATGACCCTGACGAAGATAACCTCTATCTCGCCTTCGAGTTGGTTGAGAAGGGCGAGGTATTGCAGATACCAACGGACAAACCTCTTGATGAGGACACAGCCCGGAAGAATTTTCGAGATGTTGTCATGGGCGTCGAATATCGTAAGTTCCTCAAAGATGGTCTATGAAAACTCACCATGAAGTTTCTGTACTGTTTCGGTGCGAATCGATTATATTATTGTCATGCTTGTACGTAAGCATCGTTGACACTAGGTCTACGGTCATTTCTTATGTATACTACAGGCCATAAGTATGTGGATACCTACTGCATTTTCACTAAAGGTGGAGTTTTGCACATACTGAATATATTTAGCGGCCTAATTTTTAAAATTTAAATTAAAAGGCATGTTTATTTACAAATACCTTGCCTCTCTATGGTTCATTTATAAACATAGTATGAATGATTTGCAAAATACGTACATGATGTTGTTGGTAGGCAAATGGGCGGCACGAATATTGCGCCCTATTGGGTTCTTATTTGCGGATTTATTACATTTATTCGTACGCGCATTGTGTCTAGGAATATCCCTTACTCAATGCCATCTTAATCTTCTATTGTATCGTGAAAAATACATCTGAAAATTGTCGCAGAGAGCATTCCTATGCCCAAACACGTTAGACATCGTCTAGTTCTACTTCAAAGCTTAGTACGATCATCATGTCAGGAAAATTTCAGGAACTTTCAGTGCAAGTGCGTTCGCAGGTTATTACATTGTCAAAAGAAGGATATTCACTAACAATAAGGCAAATAGCCGCAAAAACAGGGACATCAAAATCTTCTGTATGGAACATAATAGAAAAGTTCCAGAAAACAGGAAATTTAACGATGCAGCAACGGCCTGGTCGGTCAAGAATGGCGACCGAAAGTGAGGATCGGTACATCCAAACAATATCAAAAAGAAATAGACGCATGTGTGCATCAGCAATTGCTGCAGAGCAGACCGCGACGCATCCTCACGACAGTGAAGCGGGCTTGAAGAGCTGTATTGCTGTACAAAGACCACTACTAAAGCTACAGAACAACAAGAAAAGATTGCAGTGGGCTAAATCTCATCAATATTGATCACCAGATGAATGGCAGAAAGTATTTTGGACCGACGAAACCAAAATAGAGCTGTTCAGCAACAAACGCCGTGTTTACGTCCGTCGGAAAGTTGGCAAACGTTTAAATGAAAATTGCTTGGTGCCAACTATTAAACATGGTGGAAGCTCAATCATGATTTGGGAATGTATGGGGGTAATAGGACTGGAAAATTCATAAAAATAGACGGCATACTACGAAAGAAATATTTCTTGGATTTGTTAAGGGACCACGCTGTGCCATGCGGAATCCAATTAATAGGCCAAAATTGTGTGTTTATGCAAGATAACGATCGAAAACACACAGCAAAAGTGTACGTTCAATACTTGCAACAGATGGAATCAATAGAAAAATTGTGGGATGAGCTGAAAAGAAAGTGTAAAATGTTGCATATTTCATCAATAGGGCAATTGTAGACATAAATGCAAATTATATAGGACAATATTTCCGAAGGTGTGGATAAAAAACTGATAGATCGTATGCCAAAGCTGGTAAAAGCTGTAATACAAAACCGCGGCGGCTACATCGACGAAAGGAAGTTATAATAAAAAAATGGATTTCTTATTGTTTATGTATACTTTTTCTAAATTAATAAGTTCTTTAACCTGTAAAATACATGCCAAGGAAATATTGAGTTGATTTCTTTAAAAAAAATCATGATATCTAATTATATTTCCATAAAACCCAAGTGTCCACATACTTATGGCCTGTAGTATACCTCTTTGTCCGAGTATCCGTCGCACCTATTTCTATTACATATCGATTATAAAAATTACAAGGCTTAGGATAAAACAATTGTGTGCATAAATTCTTTGGGGGAAATTATTACTTCACGATACAAAATGGTTAAGATTTATGCTATGGTTGTTAAAACCGTTGTACAGTGTGACTATTGCCATTATAGAAACAGATAATTTTACGACTCGCAAACGTAATTGGAAATTCATATGCGTTAAATCATACAGCGTGTGGCATGCTATTGATAATGAGCGACAAATGCTTTTCGTTTCGCTTATAAGATGTCTCTAATAATAAACGTATATTGCTTTCGTTTACGATAGTAGTCTTAATTCAGTCGATATATGCTGCCTAATTTTATAAAAATATTTTTGGATCGTTTTGAATAATTTTGAGGATTTCACATTTGCTTGTACAACCATTCATGCGTTAATACGTTGCAGAATTTGCGCGCCAAGTGTTATTGGTAATAATCTTATTTGATGATGCAACAATGCATGAATCAATATGATGCAATATCAGCTTATCCAGATACCCATTGTAGCGTTAATAATAGCATCGTGTAAGATACGAAATCTCATTAATGGCGCAACAGCCTGCATCGAAATATGTATGAAATATTTCTCAAATACAGTGCACACATCTGGCACTCTGTACTGCTTTGTAAATCATATACTTTTGACCTAATAGATACTATGTATATATAGTAGTATAGTATGTATTAGGTCAAAAGTATATGATTTACAAATGAAATGTAGTTCATTTTTCTAACCATAACTCAGCAAATTTCAATAATTTTACTCTCTATTTCTAAAGTTGAGATATGAACGCCAGTTATTACGAAAATGCGCGTAATTGATTAGAAGCGAAGATCTTTACTATAAGACAGTTTACGGTGTACCACCTACAAAATTTGTAAATAGTGCAAAGTGATACAGACACATATTACTAAGAATGCGGGATTACCGTTCCAATATCGTGTTTCCTTCGCAGTGCATTACCAGAGAATAGTACATCGCGATATAAAACCAAGCAATCTTCTTGTGGACAGCGAGGGTCGGATCAAAATCGCCGATCTCGGTGTCAGCGCGGAATTAAGAGCATCTGGGGAACTATTGTCTGGGCCTGCCGGCACTCCAGCGTTTGCGGCACCCGAAACAACGACTCCTGGTGCCCATTATTCTGGAACGGTGAGTGCTCTCGCAACTGTACATATGAGGCATTCCATGCCAAATCGGACACTTTCGGACCTCACCCCCTTCGATTTTTTTTTAAATTTGTTATGTTTTTCAGACTGATGAAATACGCGTTCATGAATTTTTTCAGATTTTTTTAACCATCCGTTTCGAAAATATGAATTTTCTTAAAATTCGGGCTCATTTTTTTCAAATGCTCATTACTTTGCGAAAAATGCACCAATTTGATCGTTATTTTATTCAAAATTTGTGTTTTTGAATGCTCTTTCAAGAAAAAAATATAATTTTTTTCATTGTTTAATTTTTATTTAAAGCACAAAATATTTTATGTCTCAAAACATATGTTCCCTTCGATTTTTTTGAAAAAATTCTCAAAGAAACTTTGATGCATGTAAGAACTAAAAAAAATTGCCCGATCATGGGGAAACTCTTCGTACTAATTTTTCTTCGTCTAAGGCCGCTCCTAACGAGTTTTAAAACTCTTGACTATCTGAGCACAGACGCGCGACCGTATAGAGATATATTGAAACGGGCAAAAAGACGTCTTCAATTTTCTACTCTCCGCCATTCGCCCATACCATACCTATCGATTCGCCATTCGCCTCCTCTTGCGTGCACCTAATCGCCGATATTGCGTTTTTCATCCGTCAAATTCGGAAGTGAGCGGCAGGCGAGACGCAAAATCACTCGCAGATTACGCAACGAGGCGGACGAGTAGTTTATGCCGATGAGAACTTCCGCAGATTCGCTTGCGGTAACACAGACACTTCTGCTGCCACTTGAAGGATGTCGATGAGTCGTAGGCATAGCTTACACTTAGATTGACGTCCATCTCGGTAACGCGAATTGCCACTGAGATATCGTGGAGTGTGATACGTCCGTGGGAGGAATTCGTCGTTATCGTGCGAATCTCCGTGGGTGCGCTACTAATGAAATCGTGGAGAGTCGTAAATTATAACGACGGCATCATGCTACGCCTGCTCGTTCTCTGTCCTCGGATAGAAGTAACTATAAGCTGTAAATGTTCGTGTAACGTGCAGATTGCACGGGAGAATATCAGTGCGAGCAGTCGGTGCGAACGCGTAATTTTCGTTGCTCGAGCATGATATTTTTCTCAAAGCGTCGATAAATACTCGTTTTTCATCGTTTTGAAACATTACGCTCTTCGTGCAACGGTTTACAATGCGTTTGTATGAGAGTGATTAACGTATGAGAATGAACAAAATTTAAAAAAACATTAAATCTTGATAACGCGTGGAGTACTGTCATTCTGTAGAATAACACGCAAAGAATATACATATTACATTCGTTTACACTTGCTTGGAATTTGCATCTACATATGTATCTCCTGTGATTTTAAAGTTATCCGTACTTCCGTGAATAGATTTTGTGATTTTATTGAATGGTAGCCGAAAGTAACAACGAAGTTGGTTAATACTCGTTTAACGGAAGCTATCGCATAGTTGTGAAAGAAAATGAGTTTCAAATTTACTAATCTGAGCTGCGTACTTAGAAATTAGGAGCGAGAACTTAGATCAAAAACTTCAATTCTTAATACTTCATAACTTAAAGTTCGATTTGGAATCGATAAAATTCCATTATGTTACTAGCACACAATGAGCACATTACAGTTCTTCTGCGTGTTCCAATTATGATGTTCGCTTTGTGACACGCTACACGTTGTAACTTTTCTTCCCTTGCGTTCTGCCCATACATTCTGTTACAAAAATTGCTTGTATTGGTATGTTCTATCAGCCCTTAAATTTTCTCCCTTGAATTCTAATTCACCCTGTATATTCATAACTCGACGCGCGGGTTTAATTCCATATGAAGATTCAATTTGGAAATCGTACGTAGAATTTTAGCAAAAGATCAATGCAACGTGTTCTACGAACACTCCTAAGAAAAACAAATACGCTCGAAATACGAAATGATTCGCTCAACTGTTCCTAATCACTTCGAGTCCAGACGCCCAGCAAAGTTTGTTCGTCCGATCGAACTACTGTCCACGTTAATTACAATAGAGACCCCGTTATCGCGTACCTGAATCAGGCTCAAGTGTGCTACGAATGTCCTCTCGAAGCTCGGTAATGTTGTACGCCATTCGCAAATTGAATGGCCGTGTAAATGCGCGTAACGCGGAGATCTAGTGACATGCTGCGGTCGTTGGATCAATTATGTTTTGATCGTAGGATCAGCGACTATACTAAACATACACGATAATTTTGGAGTTTGCAATCATTCTATAATGCACCGTACCAATGATAACAGGCCAATTAAAATGCTTCATCATAGGGGAGTTGATGGATTGCCAATAATTCGCAGGTGGAGGATTGAAAATCGTTAAATATCGAAATGGTTATTTTCGTCCTTGTTAACTAGTGTAAGTATACTTTGATAGTTCATAACCATATGCTGATATTGCACTTGTAGTCTAAAGTGTACCGAAATAACGCTAATATTTCCCAGGATGTCTAAATGTTATCGGTGAGGCGGTAACAATTAGGGGAGAGTGGCCTAAAGCGGGTAAGCTAACGTTGAAAGCTCAAAAATCTTAGATTTCGTTGGATTATAATAACAAGTTTGATTTCATGTAATAGGAGAGTTATCGTACTTTACAATTAAAAAATAGGATGGTGTCATTTTGAAAGAGATAATTATTTATAAGTAAAAATAAAAGACTCTTGACAAATCTGCTTTGCCCTAATAGGGGGCCTAAAGCGGGTAAGCCGTTTGGGCAAAGCGGGTAAACACTGCAAACGAGATATATATTATCACATATCAATCTTTTTTAGAACTAATATTGAGATCTTAAATATATATCTAATTATTATGAAAAATATAACACTTTTTAAGTTATAGTTATTTAAATTTTAATCTCAGACTGTTGAGAAGGAGGGAGGATGATGAGGAGGATTGGAGACTGTAGAGGTTGCCAGGTTCGATCCTTTCAGAGTAAAATATTTAATAACAAGTAACAATATTGTAGGGAGGAGTTTAGAAATGATAGGGATACAGAAGAGCGGAGAAAGGTACTGTAGAAGATTTGCAAAAAGAGCATTTGAAAACTAACGATGCTGTGTTACACGCTAAGGTGATGTTTCAATACAATGATGTTACTAACTGAGGAGGTGAGTGTGTGGGGGGTTTTTATAAGGAGTTTTAGGCGTTAGGAGCGGACGTAGGAGCGTGTGCAAACTAACAGAGTATATAATATGACATATGTACTAGTTTTAGACTAATCAGAAGTTATATTCTTTCGGATTTTTTAACGAATCCGCCAATTTTCTTTTATTGCGCCCAGTCACGCTGTATCTCAAATCTGGTGACCGATCGGAAGTGATCCAAACTCGGGAGTGTTCTAACATGCTGACATTAAATATTGCAGAGTCCACGGATTTTCGTTTGTCTACAGTATCACATTTTATTTTTTCGATGGAAAAGAGAGACTAGGTTCATATGAAATCATAGGCTCTGTTTCACATACACTCAAATATAGGTTCATTTAGGCCAGTACTGAGAGTCGCAGTCCACATTTGCATTTTACCGCGTCATTTGTTAATGGTTATGACTTTTTCCGCGGCCCATATTAACCAAAATCCCACACTGTTGACAGTGTTTTTCTTACATCTTTGCATTTATGATTTGATCGGACGGTTACTAGCACGCACTGATGATGCAGAAGATGGGGCACTTCTTCCGGACAAAGGAAATTAATGCCACGAGAAAATGGGCAGCAAGTGATTTATTACGGATCATGTATCGACACCAATGAGAAAATCTATAACCCTGCAGCAAACCGATGATTTATACTCTGATGTCCTCCTGATCCAGTTACATAACGTTGCATTAAACAATTCCGTCATACTTTCTCAGTTTAATGGCCACTCACACACAGTGTGTGTGCGTGCTACCGCCGAAGGTTATTGGCCGGTAACACACTTTCTGTGTGATGATTGATGAACGTAAACAAGTGTGCATATTGCTATTGGGTTTTTATTTCATCGCAAGGTCTTTGATTTTAGGTAATTATTGTATTGCTGCCTGTTTTTAATTTTAGATATTCTCAATAAACTCTTCTAAAATAATTGCCGGCTTCTGCCGACGTTTGACTACGTAGACGTGCGGTTTTTAAAGTGTTGAAGAGACCCTCGAACAACAATTTATTGCGGACTCAGGAGTTATTATGCTAACTTTAACGATGTTTGCGCACCTGATGCAGGGTAAATGCATTTTGATGCTGAAAATTCTTTCGTACATTTTCGTTTGAGGAATGTTTTTGATATTCAAATATTCAAATATGGATATGCCGTGGAAATTCATTTTTGGAGTCTTCTACCGTTTATACATAAGGTGCAGTGGGGCAAAACCGGACCATAAATTGTAAAGTTTACTTTAACCTGATGTATTTTCTATCTATTCCACTAAAATCTAATAATTTTAGTGTTTTTATTTAGCGCATGGTTTACTCTTTAAGTTGCATTAATTTGGATTAAAAATATCTTCTGAAACTTATGATTTTCTTAATAAATTCAAAACAGTGCTGCTACGGCGTGCTTGCCCCGAACCGGGGCAAAACCGGACCATATATTGTAAAGTTTACTTAAACTGATGTATTTTCTATCTATTTCACTAAAATCTAATAATCTTAGTGTTTTTATGTAGCGCATGGTTGATTCTTTAAGTTGCATTAATTTGGATTAAAAATATCTTCTGAAACTTATGATTTTCTTAATAAATTCAAAACAGTGCTGCTACGGCGCCCGAACTGGGGCAAAACCGCACCTCACGTGAAAGTACGGTGTTTCTTCCTCGGGATTCACTTTTTTGTCCACTTTTTCCTCGGATTTGGTCACTAATTGTGTTGTTTGTTATTTTATAGTACTTACTAGCTGAATAAATATTCATTTGGCCAGCTTTAATTTCTGCCCCGATGGATAGTCCGGATTTGCCCCGTGCTCAAATATTTTCATGGGTTAGGTTAGACTATTATTTTATCAAAAAATATAAAATATCCGATATATCTTATTACTATTAAGGAAACTTACCTTATTATGCTATGTGCCTATCGAAGAAAAATTCATAGATTTCTAAACTATTTGCTTAAATTATCGATTTATAATGTTTGACTCAATCTTTGCTCTGTACCTGGAAACACCATAAACATTGTCGAACGAGTTAAACGGGGGAATTAGAGAATAATTGTCGGCCACCTAGGTTGATCATTGAATACTAAACAAAGGAAGAATTCTACCTAACAGTTTGTACAATAGAACGTATATTCGAATAAATAAGGGCCTATTCCGGATTTGCCCCGTTTCCGGATTTACCCCACTGCACCTTATTGTAATTCTTTGTCGTACTTCGAAGAGTCACTCCAATATCAAGATTTCACAGGTTAACGGACAATTTCAATTATTTATAATGTGATGAATTCTTCAATATTTCAATTTTTAATCAATAACGTAGTAACAATGCGTACATATCCTAGTCGTAGTGTTCCAAACTACCTACTATTCTACTATATTGACATTTATACTTTGTATCTGAACCCAAGTTCGCCAATCAGCCAACATAAGGTATATACCGCATAATTAATGGAGGACATAATTTAACAATCATCACACATATCGCGAAGAAACGAACGCGCGACCTTTGGAATTACGCTTTTCTCCGAATATGCCATTAATTAGACTTATGCTCTTGCACGCGTGTCCACGCGAGCTTCGTAAAATCGCGCGTCCGTCGTGAGATTGCCCAACGTTTCCAGCACCGAGAAGTGACCCGCGCACTTCGAATAGCCAGCGATAACAAAACAGATTCGTTTTACTGGTCGCAACGGACGATAACCAGTTCATAAGACGTCAATGCGCGTTCGGGCCACAGTTTTGCCCGCAGAAGCATGTAAATTCAGACTAACTCCATGTGATCTTGCTCGGATGTCCATGCAGTGCAGAGAATACGGAGGCGAGATTTATCGCGTGCTCTGATCGCCATTCGCGATGCTAATTCCCCGGACGCGGATGAACTGCACACTTCAGTTTCTTAAGGGGTCTGGCCACCTTGTAAATATTTTTTTTTTCATTTTTTTTTTATTGTTTTATAATAATCTTTGGAATGTTACGCATCATTTAATCCATAGTTGGTACTGAAAATCGTAAAATTGCTAAAGTTACAGGTATTTCTCGGTAGGAAGGTTGAGCCGCTGCGAGCGGTCGACCGCGCGGCTCGATCACTGTATGTAACTCGCACGGTTCAGCACGTGCAACTGTCCTATTGTGTCCTTTGTATGGGTTAGTAGAATTGTTTACTCGAATCCATACGAAGAAAAAGTGATGAAAAAAGAATGCGTAGGTCATGTGCAGAAAAGGATAGGCACACGACTTCGTAAAATCAAAAAAGAAAAGAAAGGTCTTGCTGGCAATGGAGAGCTGACCGATAAACTAATTAACGAGCTAACAATATATTACGGTCTCGCTATTCGAAGGTTCTCTAACTCTAAAGACGAAATGAAGAAAGCTATTGGGGCAACATTCAAGCACAAGAGCTCGACCGACGAAATCCCGCAGCATGAAAATTGTCGTCCGGGAGAAGACTCGTGGTGCTCTTGGCAAATATCAAAAGTGATTGGCACTTTTGGTGAATATCTACACAAGAATCCTCTGCCTCAAGTTGTTCAAGATGCCATTCGACCTGTTTATGAGGACCTCACTTCAGATTAATTGTTAGAACGGTGCGAAGGAGGCTTCACGCAAAACGCCAACGAAAGAGTCAACTCCGTCATCTGGTCAATGGCTCCAAAAACGAGTTCTAGCAGTGCGAAAACCGTCGAAATTGCCAGTTACATTGCTATCAGCACTTTCAACGATGGGTACAATAGTATTTTGCTGATGATGAAACTGATGAATCTAAGCATCGGAGATCGCTGCTACGATTTCTGTAGGGCAGTCGACGAGGAACGTTGCGCTACAGCAAATGTCCGAGCGCAAAAAAGTACGAAAGAAGCACGCCAAGCACGTAGATCTTCGCAAAAAGAGGCCCAGGATGCTCAAACAGCTGCCGAAGAGGTACATGTATGGACCAGGAATCGCTGATTGAAGGTAAGACTCACAAAAACCGGCCCGTCAGCCGAATAACCGCACGTTTACTTTCTTTTGCGATTATCTCGAAACTATACTTTTCGAAACGGTACCGCGTAAATCTCGTAAACAATCGGTCCGATTGCTGTGAATTTTGAACACAGTACTTTTAGATACATTATCTAAAGCGACACGTAGGATTTTTGCGATTACTTGATTAGTTTTTTTTTAATGACGTTTTTTCTCGTGAAATTTCGGTGAAAATCGTGAAAAAAAATTCTTCGGCTCACCATAATTTCCCTAATGTAAAAAAAGAAATTTCCCTACGTGTCGCCCTTGCAATATGATCCAGGAATAAGCTAATTTTTTTTTTTTTTTTTCAGATGCAAAATGTAGCAGGTATTTGCCGAGCCGCCCACGTGCGTTTCGTGCCGAGGGCCCTTAAGGGGTCTGGCCACCTTGTACGCTCGCCAGATGAGTACTATTTTTAAAAATTCATAAACGCGAAAATAAAGCACAAAATTCTTTTATTTTTTGTCGCATACTAGAAAACGGTTTAGTGAACAAGTGAAAAAAATTTCGTGATAAAAAAATAAAAAATACCGGCGTTTCGTTCACTTTGGTGAAGGCCCTCGGCACGAAACGCACGTGGGCAGTACCGCCACTACCTGCTTCATTTTGCATCTGAAAAAAAAGAAAAAAAATTTGCTTATCCCTGGATCGTATTGCAAGAGCGTAACGTGGGGAAATTGTTTTTTTTACATTAGGGAAATTATGGTGAGCCGAAGAATTTTTTTTCACGATTTTCACCGAAATTTCACGAGAAAAAACGTCATTAAAAAAAACTAATCAAGTAATCGCAAAAATCCCACGTTACGCTTTAGATAATGTATCTAAAAGTACTGTGTTCAAAATTCACAGCAATCGGACCGATAGTTTACGAGATGTACGCGGTATCGTTTCGAAAAATATAGTTCGAGATAATCGCAAAAGAAAGTAAACGTGCGGTTATTCGGCTGACGGGCCGGTTTTTGTGAGTCTTACCTTCAATCAGCGATTCCTGGTCCATACATGTACCTCTTCGGCAGCTGTTTGAGCATCCTGGGCCTCTTTTTGCGAAGATCTACGTGCTTGGCGTGTTTTTTTGTGCTCGGACATTTGCTGTAGCGCAACGCTCCTCGTCGACTGCCCTACAGCAAAATACTGTTGTACCCATCGTTGAAAGTGCTGATAGCAATGTAACTGGCAATTTCGACGGTTTTCGCACCGCTGAAACTCGTTTTTGGAGCCATTGACCAGATGACGGAGTTGACGCTTTCGTTGGCGTTTTGCGTGAAGCCTCCTTCGCACCGTTGTAACAATTCATCTTAAGTGAGGTCTTCATAAACAGGTCGAATGGCATCTTGAACAATTCGAGGCAGAGGGTTCTTGTGTAGATATTCATCCAAAGTGCCAATCACTTTTGATATTTGCCAAGAGCACCACGAGTCTTCTCCCGGACGACAATTTTCATGCTGCGGGATTTCGTCGGTCGAGCTCTTGTGCTTGAATGTTGCCCAAATAGCTTTCTCCATTTCGTCTTTGGAGTTAGAAAACCTTCGAATAGCGAGACCGTAATATACTGTTAGCTCGTTAATTAGTTTATCGGTTAGCTTTCCTTTGCCAGCAAGACCTTTCTTTTCTTTTTTGATTTTACGAAGTCGTGTGCCCATCCTTTTCTGCACATGACCTATGCATTCTTTTTTCATCACTTTTTCTTCGTATGGATTCGAGTAAACAATTCTACTAACCCATACAAAGGACACAATAAGACAGCTGCACGTGCTGAACCGTGCGAGTTGCATACACTGATCGAGCCGCGCGGTCGACCGCTCGCAGCGGCTCGACCTTCCTACCGAGAAATACCTGTAACTTTAGCAATTTTACGATTTTCAGTACCAACTATGGATTAAATGATGCGTAACATTTCAAAGATTATTATAACACAATAAAAAAAAAATGAAAAAAAAATTACATGGTGGCCAGACCCCTTAAAGTAATTTACAAAGGAGCGCGCCGCGGACGAAAAAAGGTCGTCGATGTAAGTGGAAATGGGGTGGCGGGCGGTAACGGTTGAAATGAACGGATTATGCGTGCGTAAACGGAAGTCCAACAATTAGACAAACCTTGAGTTTTTTGGGCTTTTGGGTACCTAGAACTGAAGATCGACCTAAGGGGTGACCTTTACAGCAAACGCTAAATGTTGTGTAATATACGTGTTGTTGAAATCAATGGTCGGCATCGCTTTACGTGTCTGACTAATATCTTCATTAATGCATAGCACGAATTTGTAGACTAAAGATATATTCTTTTTGTCTATGTTATTTAATGAACAATAAATGTTTATATGGTTACGAAGGCATTTAATGTAAAGTACAATTTGGTGAACTGTTCACATTTATAATTGAATAATATTTAAACCCAATTGATATCTATGTTTGTCAAAATGCATTGTTGCTATTCGCCAGTGTACGTACATATGAAACAAAGTCTGATACGATTTAGTTGACAAATTCGTTAATTTGAAAATATCTTTCTGCTCGTGAAAGAAATTAGTCATGTGTTTGTGGAGTACACGCCAAGCTGAAACATGTAATCAAATCAGAATAACCATACGTTCACGCAAACTTTCAACGTTTTTAAAATCGACCTTGAATTTACTCAAATAGATGTTTTAACATGTTCAGACATTCTTTGTCTAAGGTGCAACGTTTTCTAATTACATCGCAGTTAATTGTATCCTTAACTTTCTATTAGAGAACAGAACTTAACAATTAACAGTGTTTGTATGCTATTTACATACATAATTGTGATTAAACATAAAGCCGTCTCGAATAAATCATGCTGGGGTATAGCGAGCATTTCTCATTCAAAGTGTTCACTTGTTATCCTTCTACTGTATATCGCTTCTGAAGCAACTTTGAAGTTATAGAAATCTCGTTACAAGCGCAAAAGTACTACTCGTTATATTTAACCAATGTCAATTGTGGAAATGACATCAATACCTTTCACCTTTCATTTCCATCTTCTACATTTTTACGTGCAATTTGCAACACAATATCCTTATTTATTGACATATTAAAGCCTTTCAAGTATTTCGCAAATCTGGATTTTTTCTCTTCTTTTTTTCACTTACAACTAAGTATATACAGGGTGGTTTCGATCCGATGGTATAACTGAAAAGGAGGTGAATCTACATGCAAAAATAAATAAAACAGAACGTATAAAATTTTTTTCTTGAACTTGAACTCTTCGTTTTCGAGAAAAACGACTTTGAATTTTCGCAAAGTGCGAGCGCACCCGAGCGCGGCGCGATATACCGGGTGCGCTGTAGGAATCTTGGTCGCGGCGCGATGACTTATCTCATTGCGTGGCATTGAAGCAGGCCCGACAGGGACATCCGGTATACGCGACAGTGGGACCGAAGCGGCCTATTGTGACGTCATAGCTGCCCGGACGTACTCGCAGACGACGCAAAGCGATAGATATAGATACACAATGCCATGCTTCGGGGCGCTTGCACCTAACAAAAATTCGAAGTCGATTTTCTCGATAACGAAGCGTTTAAAAAAAAAATTGTATACGTTCTGTTTTATTTATTTTTGCATGTAGATTCACTTCCTTTTCGGTTGTACCATCGGATCGAAACCACCCTGTGTATACAGTTAGCCCATTATATTCGTCACTAAATCATACAGATAAAGTTCTAACTTGTTCAAATAATACAATTTGCACAGTACAAACCCAATCGATATCGAGTTGATAATAGCAACAATAATGAACGAGAAACATCTGAGTACTCCTCATTTCCAGCTCTGCGATGTCTGGTCCATGGGTGTGACACTGTATTCTCTGGTAACCGGGAGGGTTCCTTGGGATGGCGCCGGAAGTATAATCGGCGTCCAAGCAGCCGTACGGTCGGAGCCGCTAAAGTTTCCCGAGAAACCGAAACTATCCGACGATTTGCGCAATATTATCTCGAGGATGCTCGCGAAGGAACCTTCGGAGAGGATTGCTCTTCGGAACTTAAAGGAGCACTGTTGGCTGACCAATAATGGGAAAGAACTACTGCCGAGCGAAGCTGACAACTGTCGACTTCCGGTTACTGTTACCGACGAAGAGGTCGAGCGGGTTGTTACAAGAGTGCCGAAGTTGGACACGCTTATTCTCATCAAGACTATGCTGAAACAACACAGTTTTCAGGTAAGAATACGATAAAAGGGCTAAACTTCGAAATAAACTCCTGTGACGGAAGTTGTCGGAGATGTCCATACTGTCTCGATTTTTTGGTTTATTCAAACTTTCAAATCCGGCTATCGTTTCAAGTGTGAAGAAAATTTTATTTTTCGTTTTGCGAAGATCATATCGTGATATAATTTAAATAATTTTATTCGGAATTAATTAGAAGGATAGAATATAGCAGAATGAAGACTCTTTAGGATGATGACTTTAAAAATTGATTGTTAATAGAATTGCTACGTTTTTGTTCAATACAAGCTGAAAAGATGACATGTTGCGCTGTTTATTTAAGTTGCTTCTTTCATCGGTATATTTTCCACTAACACATTGAAAACAGTAAGGAACATCTCAAAAGACGACGCAGCAAACGCCGGAAACAACTGACATAGATTAAACAAGATACAAGACAACGATACGAAGCAAACGCTTTGATATGCATTACAGCATGTTATTAATTTCTGCGTTACAACTTTTTTACTCTTAGTCTAACCAATGATAAGTGGCGCCGTCGATGACAGGTTAAAGTTTATACGTTTCTCATTTTCATAAAGTAAACAATCCTTGTATGATTCAACCCTTGAACATTGGAAACTTGCAGCCTGTCTTGCACGACACAAACCTAACTCGGGCACTTCGAATTTCTCGCAAATCGAAAGCATCTACTCACGTGCATCTCACTAGACGTGCCATATGTACTTTAGAAAACCGGATATCATAATCACATAAGTAGGTAGGAAAATTTTACATGATACTTTAGAAAATTGTGGAATAAAAAAAAAATTTACTCTTTTGGTATGGGTCTCGAATCCATGGACGAGTCTTAATCCAGAATTCTCGTTGAAATGTTTGACCTTGCAAACGGTTTTTATGCAACATAATACTTAGCTTCGTATTTAGCCATGCAAATATTGTCAATCTACATCTCTATACACGTTTAGCTTGCTAAAATAAACCAGCAGAAACCTGACAATGTAAGTAATGTTTGGTATCGTAAAATTATTTTTTTATTTTGTGTGCGATGCATGAGTGCATTGATAAGGAGAAACAGTAGAATCTTTGTAACAGCAGCAAACAAGCAATAGTTGTTTCGGCTATTCTACGTGATTGGATCCATATCAATTGATGCTGAAAATATGAGCATGTCCCGTTGTCGAAACGAACGTCTTTTTGAAAAAGCAAGGTAGTAGCGTTTTTTGGTACGTTAATGAGATGGCACATTGAATTTCAATTGCGAAGCATTTGATCCCATGTCTCTGTTGGAAACGCATTTTTTCCTTCTGTCATTGTCCTAGTTTTTTGTAATAGATATGCCCCTTCTAGCACAATGGTACAATATTCTTGTTTCTTTATCTAGCAATCGATTCAATTTTCGTTCTCTTTCTACACTCTTTATTTCATTGTTCCTTGAGGTCTCTGTACAGGTTCTACTTCCTTTCTGCCGTTTAGCTTTTCATTTTTTGTCCCGTTTTCTTCATTTAGTTTTCTATTTTATCTGTCAGTTTTGCGCTGATTTCTTTGTTCGTTCTATCCCCGCCTGCCGATCTTCATCTGTGCTCTATCTCTTGTCCTGCACCGCGCTACAGTCTATGCAAATGCATAAGAAGAGTTCGGAAAAGGTCAACGTTTTTGTGAGTCTAAGAATAACAAGAATCTTTCGCCCGATAAAGAAAATATAACGTGGGGGCAGAATGATGTTTCCAAATGATGTTGGAGAGTGTATCGGCAGACGAGAGAACATCAGACAAATACACACTCACGATCCATGCATCCTCCCGTTAATCATTGTTCATAATCATGGGTGTCTCGTGACACGCTGACCTATTAATTTCGTGCCAGTGGAACTAACTGTGTTTACGTCGATCCCCCCTGTCGACAAATCTTTTAATCCCACGACGGCTAACGAGCGACAGAAATACGAGTACTTAATTGCGTAATGGCAGACGGGATAGATTTCAATGGCCGTTACGTTACTTGGCAATATATTGGCTGCAGGAAAATTACGCAGTGAGTATCGATGTAAAAAGGTTCGTTCGCACATAAGAGCATACAAGGTGTGGTCAATAAGTGGGAGGCTGCTGTACGACAACGTACTAGGTGCAGAATTAATACATTTTTTCCTTACATAAGCTCTTAGTGTACGAAGTTGTCACTTTATGTTAAGAACGCCCGATTTTTACACATTTATCTAACGACAAGCCATGCTATACGAATTTTGACAACTGAGGTGGATTATTTGGATATAAAGTGCTTCTTCTTTCTGCTGCTAGTGTTTACAGTTCGATTTACATCCACATTTTACAATTTAGTTGCCAGTTTATGAAGCCTGAGAGATGGAAGCTCTTTAGAAAGGATATGCTGATCAAATTAAAACCGGAAGCTATACACTCTATAACTTGTTTGATGTTCACAGAAGAAAGTATAATTAATGTAAAATGTATGCGATACTCAACGCTCGCTTCTCTCTCATATCGCAGAATCCTTTTTTACCGAAACGAGCTGGACGGACCAATTGCAACGATGCGGATACAAGTGCACTTGAACTGTCTTCATCGGGAAGAATGGTAGACGCCTCAGCGAACGAGGATGCGATAAAAAATGCGAAAACCGATCGTTTTCACAGAGTGGGGCGGAGTAATTCCGCCCCAGATTCTTACAATTGGCAGACGAATGGCAGGTATATAAATATCTTTCTCCACATGTAATACATCAACATGTAGGACATTATTCCAACAGACTTCTACTTCCACTAGCATGCATAAATTCGGAAACTGTTACATTAAAAAATTATCAATTTACATTATTGGATTGATACATTTAGTAGGTAAGGATTTTTGCAATTGGGACCTTACGACCAAATTGGTTCGTTTCAGACAAATATCCGTTGAGAGTCCGCTGCCGCCGGTAACGGAAGCTTCCAGTCAAGAGTCAGAAATCGAAAAACGGTGATACATTTGAAAGTAGGTGTTCGGCCAAACAAAATGGCTAATATAAAGTCCTGTTGGAATCGCTGTATATGTCGATCAGCCGGCGAAGTGGCCGTTGGCAAATGCATTTCATTGAAAATGGTTGACCGCGTGATGGTATTGGACTGATTGAATCAATGAAAAATCATTCTTGCAAGCAAAGACGTAATCAATGTTACCATTTTTTTCTCATTGTTGAGAACGCATATATTATATGTCGAATATATTTTTCAATATCGATAGATGATTAAATATTTGCTCGTGGCCTGTAATTCTTGTTGGAAATGAGTGCAATGTTGGTTACAGCATTATAAAATTTCAACTAATTTTAACCAATTACACATCTATACTGTATCAATCGTTATATCTCTTCTAAATTTATTTGGTTTTCTAGTGACAGATTTTTAGTTATGCAGTAGACGACTCCACAGAATAAATTATCTGTTCGAAACATTCATACATTTAGAAAGAAATCAAAATCTTGTGCAGATATACAAACTTTAGGTTTGCAGTCGAAGAATTCTATTAATAAGCTGATCAGGCTCCACGTAAGCATAATTTATTTAGGATTTACTGAACTTTAACGTGTTGTAGCGTATTTTAAACCACATTACTCGCACATATTCGCGGCCATACCGTAAAGTTTCACGGGCAGCATAACAAATGTTTATAAACAAGAATATTTAATCTTTACTACGCTAACTTTGAGGGCGTTTGAATATTTATCTACATGTCATTTACCATCGACAGTTGTACGGAACTGATCATTTACAGCCACAGGTACGAATAAAACTAAATGTATAAACGAGCCGAATCTAAAAGAAGAATACTTTACCTTCCATTGAAAGCGGGTATAATGAAGGATCATATAACATTTTATAATATAGTCGCTTTCGACATTTAACCTTTTAGAATGCACTTCAAAGGTCAGTCGGATGAACACTGATAAGCTAAAAATAAAACGGCACGTTATATATTGAAATTAATGATATGCAAGCATCGTAAAACCTACATATGCCTCTTCAATCTATAACGACACCTGTATCGTATAAAAGAATTTCACGCTTCCACTGCATTAACTCCCCCCGAGGTGGCATGTACTACTTTTGAAAACGTTTTTTCCAAAGACACGATAATGTAAAAACTTGGACTTAATTTTGCGCTGCCTACGTCCCGTCAGTTTCCCAGTCAATTGCGTGGCTGTCCATAATCAACCGTGAAACCCATGAATCTACGTAAATCTAAAAAAAACAAAGAAACATACACTTTATCAGGTCTTATACTGTAACCATATAATGCTCTATTTCCAATTGTAGTGAACGTATACGCGCTCTCAACATTGATGTACAATTATAATTTATTCGTGAACTGTACAAGATGTTCATAGAAACACAACCTGATATCACCTGTTACAATTGTGAAACAAAATTCGTAGCAGAATCATAATAATACATGCTTTAATTTTGTACAATAAGTATGATTCGGCGACAACACATGTTCTTGATTTGATTGAAAATAAAAGGTAACAAGACATATTACTTTTACTTGCTGACTGAAGTTCATTCCAGTTTTGCGTTTCTTGTTGGTGAAAATAAGTTCATATTATACATGGCGTTAATGTTGTCTAAAACCATTCTCCAGTTTCCCCACAATTGCAATTTTACGTATATTACTTTAGGAGTATCATTTATAAATTAAAATATGTGGTCCCTGTTTTCCACTATTACCATTTGTTTTATACATTCGCAATTTTCTTCTGTATGGTATTACATTTATTAACTCGTTAAAATATGTTGATACGCCTTGTTTCTTTTTTCTGACCGGGACGTTCTAAAGTTAATTTCAATACACATTCTGCAAATCATGTTGTACACGGTCTCTGTTCGCGAACAAATGCTATTTTGTCGACTACTACCAATAGATAGAACGTAATGACCCCAATACGATAACATGTCCTACCATCGCTGATAGTATTCCGTAATGTCAAAGGTTACACGCAATATGTACATATTTTAAGACTTTCGTCCAAGAAACTTGTTTATCAAAGTGTTTTATAATCGCATTGCCTAATCCTGATCGACGTATGTAGATTGATGAAGCGGCGAACATTTTCATCTCACATGAAAACACAGCCTCGACTAAATGAACAATAATTGTGATTTCTTCATGTGCATAAGTTCGTTCGCGTTCCATGTTGCAGCTTCCGCCACCTTTTATCTTTTTCGTGCGATTACCGATAGCATGTATTATAATTAACCCTCTATGGGTCCGTGTAACTTTCAGGTCACATTTCAATTTTCTCCAGATTTTACCAAATAATTATAGTTTTTTCGTGAGATGGGGCATAAATCTTAATCCTATAACGTTGTCAAGACAAACAATATCAATATTTATGACGTTGCTAGGCTCATCAACCTGAAATAACAAAGTAAATGCTGTGCGAACTGTCCGCAGTAAATATAAGAGAAACCATTTGTTCGAACTGATATTGTTTGTGCTTCTGTGAGTGATTACGAAACTAAAAATAAGAACCTATTTGTTTACATTTTAATTTTCAATTTGTTACTGTTTTTTTATGATACAGTTTTGTAACTTTGAGGTCACAGTGCGCTATTATAGGCCGTTGTTACCTGTAAATCACATAGTGAATACACTGCAATAAAATTGTATAATCGGAAATTTTTTTCTTTTTCATTCGCATCTGTAGGTTTATAATTGCTGATTTTTCGTTCCATCATTTTTTTTTGGATCTAAAACAAAAATTCGGCCCATAGAAGGTTAAATAATTTCAACTTCATTGTGGATTGGTAGATGGAGGGACGTAATTTCCAATACGCCCAAAAACATACATTTAAAATTTTTTGCTACAATCGTACATTGTGCATATGCATAGAGCCGTACGATGAAACATGTACCAACACGTCGTTATACGTATTTTGTATCCACTTCCTATGTATGTGTGTGGAAGGGGCTCAACAATGGAAGCCTGACAAACAATTATATCTTTCATAATTGTATACGTGACAATGCATATGTGCCACGTAAAATACAACCAAAACTTTATTTTGATTTGCAGCTCACCTGATGAAGTTCAAAGATTTATATTGGCATTGATTCTGCAGTTATGTATTTTTCTTCACGTTCATGTTAATTGCGTGAAAATCTTCACCACTTATTCCAACTGAGCTGAACAGTCTCTATTATATTCATGAAAAGTAAGTCGCTTGGACAAATGACTCAAATCGTCAAACTGCGAAAATGTGCACTTCACAAACTCTGTAAGCTGGTAAAGATAAATTCGTTAATCGACACATACTGTATTGTACCAATTGCGGTAAATCAATTATAATATTACGTAGTACAGTACCAATGTTCAAACGATAGTACGTAATTCTGGACCAACGTAACACTTAGCGAAATAACAGCATACGTGTAACATGAACGAAATAATGTTAACCTGACGTTTCTATCCCTCGTACAGAA
This sequence comes from Anoplius nigerrimus, assembly GCA_914767735.1. Taxonomy (NCBI): domain Eukaryota; kingdom Metazoa; phylum Arthropoda; class Insecta; order Hymenoptera; family Pompilidae; genus Anoplius; species Anoplius nigerrimus. The sequence goes on from OU612080.1 coordinate 21,584,660, forward strand.
ATTATCCGATTTACGTAATATCGCCGGTTTCGTTGGAGTAACAATCTTAATATGTAGCTTATCGCGACTTACTATATTCTATGTAATTTTCGACATGGCAGGTGCTTAGAATAAACAACGATATCGTATTAACAGCCACGTTGTCTGATAGCGGTGCGCACATGACCAAAAGACGGTCACAAAAATTGACTTGTGATTTCGCTGGACCTTATTAAGAACAAGGGGACCATAAATGTAATGAATTTAACACACAGGTTTCGCCGCTCACAAGGGCCACGATGCCTGGGTCATATCATGTACGAATCGATATTACGAAAGATAGTCAACACAATTGTCGTGTATACTCCACGGAAACTGTATCTGATACAAAAATTAGTAATTGGTAGCTCGTAGCTCTCGTATACATAAGTGTATTTAACGCAGGACTTTTTAGGCGCACACGATGAAATTTGTTTCCTCGCATGGACAATTAAAAATGTGATATTTGTGCGCATTTCAATTTACATGGTATTTATAGTAACGACTTATGAGTGCTGGAGCATCATATCCATCGTGAAGTAAAGCGTGATAGTCGTCACATAGTTAACGAACTGCAGAACAGTCCATTTATCTGTGTGGTTAAACTATTAGGCGTATGAGGAGTACTTATTTACGCGTTTAAATGATGGCGCTTTGGCCGCGACGAATAAAAGTGGTGACGAATGAAAATTCAAGTTACACAAATAACGATCAACGTCCATTGATCAAGTACTGATATGATCATTGAGCAAGCATTGATTTACTTGAAGGTAAGATATAAGAATCGTCCGATTGTTGTACGTTAACCCTTTCGCTACGGAGCGCTTGTGACAAAATGTGATCGCTGGGGACGGAGCGCGTTGCTCAGTAGTTGACACTAAGGTACGGAATGCTACGACGTAATTAGATGTCGTTTCTTGTTCTCTAAATTCTCTAAATCTATGTTCTCTATATTTATTATATAGTAAAGTAAGAAATAAAAGTATATGTGGTACAAACGTATATGTACGCCCTTCGTACCTGAGCGTCCACTTTTCCAGGGCGTATATATACGCTCTTCGGAGCGAAAGGGTTAATGTGATGTCTGTCTCAGTCGGTAATGGAAAGCAAATTAATACGGGTATATGATAAACACTGATTTTCAATTGAGACATTTAGATTTGTAAACTAAATAAATTTAGGTGTTATTCCACGCATATTTTTTATTCCCGAAGAAATGCACAACATATTTTGTACTGTATATTAGATGTGCACTATCTTTCTGAATGTCTACTTTGAAGTGATGAGTGTACAGAGTGAGAGTGTATATGATTAAACAGAGTGAATCTAAAACCGTGGGAGAAAATTTACGCGGTGAAAGAACACATCTACATAACCAATTTTTGTCACATCACATTTAACACGCTAACTGCCACGCGAATGTATGAGAAAATATTCGTCAGGTCACGCGCGCTGCTCAGATATGCGCTGATCTTGTGGGATACCAATGCCAAACGCACTTCTAATTGTAAGATTAAAATTTACTCGATGCAGATATGTAAACGTGTTAGGACCATTGTGTCTTATTGTAGGAGAAGATTATTACGATTGCGATGAAATGCTAATCTCAGGCATCGGCGACGTCCGTGGCAGTCAGCTTGTGACGGTGGAAAACTGCCCTCTAACTTTTGACCGCTTGCGTTTTGTTCATACATTGTAGTATAAAAATTGCGTGTGTGGATGTGTTTTATCACCACGAAAATTTTCTCCCACGGTTTTAGATTCACGCTGTATATCTTCACTCCTGTGTAGTTATTTGCTTCTATGTCTCGTTAGCATTACGAGACAAAGCGCTATCAGCGTCGCATTTATCTGGTCTGTGGTATCACTCACCATGATGGTCATACATTAATGTACAATATTATACAAAAATATGCTCGAGCTATTGCATTAACCAATATCCAATACCTCTATATAGCGAATATTTCGTTCATTACTCGACAATCAATAGAAATGACGTCTTACAAGTAGTTCCGATATTGATTCACTTGTTACTCATTATATTGTGTTGTAATTTTGTTATTTCTGAAGCTTGAGTTGAATGTAAGCGATAATGTGGGATGGCGTATTGAAAATATGCCAAGTATATTTGAAAAAAGGAGAAAAAGTTTTGTTTTCAGCGATACAATGTTAAGTCGCATCTCAAATCAGTGACTGTCCAACATTTTGGCTAACAGAAAGATTTAATCTTAATGAAAGCAACTTCTAAAGCGGCTGTAAATCTTGACTTCTCGAGGAAAAAAAGCACAACTTTGTTAATAGAGTACTGCCGTATTAGAGACCGAGATTGAAAGTTCTTCGCATTCAGGATTAGTTGTACAAAGTGAATCAATATTTACTAATTGGTCTTTATTTTATGTCTTTTATCGACGTTGAACAAGTATGACATCGGGTAGAAACTGAAATCATGTACTTTCTATTGTTACTAGTTCCATCGACATGTACTCATCAATTATTAAACTACTCATCCATTGCGGCAGTTACATTCTTAAACAATTTTAACTAATGTTTACTCTTCTTCTAATAAAATTCTTGTATTTCTATTCAATATAGTACCATTGTACTCTTTAACTCTACCACCGTTTTTTCATTCTGTAATTTTATTCAAGTATGTAATATATTGTTTTAACAATAATAATGATCTTAACAAATTCATCTGAGACGTTTAATTGCTTTAGACACCCGAATTCGACCGAAAATACTCAACGTTGTATTATAAGTTATTACAAATTTAAATATTTTTATTTTTCATGAATGTGGCGCAGCTGTGGGCAGGTGCCACTTCTCATGCAACTTCACTGCAATATTGATACTGTCACCTGAAAAAGTACGATAAAAACGAATTGTTATCTTATAAAACATCACAATTATGTAAAAAGTGTAATGTCTTTAGCAATTTTAAAAGTTTTCATTATTATAGAGATATAGGAAGACATTCGTTATACGCAGTAGGTGATAGGCATGAGACTGTAATATGCAAATAGTAGTTAATTTAAAAGTAAATATTTTGTTAATCTAATTACCTTCATTCTTCATATAATATGATACATATTTTTACAGAAATTATTATATAAATAATTACAAAATACAGTACCACAAAATAATCAATATAATACATTACAATGACAAAAGTAATCATTTTTCTTAATACAGCACATAGATGTGTGAGAAAGAAATAACAAGATGTGTTGTAATTACCAGTTGGTTGGATTGGGTACAACTTTCGAGAGAGACAAAATGGTTTCTCGACTTCAATAAACATTCTCTCATTAATTTCGGTTTGATTTAAACGTTTCCGCCGGGCTATTGATTCGTCGAGGGCTTGCAAGAAAACGGCCCATCTCGGTCTAAAGTAATCTGCGACCACTCCGGACCATTGTTTATTGGCATAGTCCCTGATCTCACCGTTTGGTCCCCAGAGTGTGATTTGGTTCCGTGCATTAAGCTCGTAGGACTTTTTGTCCATTTTATTAGTCGCTATGCCCTTAGCATCCTCCAGCCAGCGTCCTAGTAAAAAGTTTTCTCCCGAAGCTAATATTAATTCTAAATCGTTGAAGAGGTCTATCAGGACGTCTGAATGCAATCTGTCAACATGATAAATTGATTAATCATGCCAGAGAAGGCATAGTTTTAAACGAGTAAAAAGGCTAATATATTATTGTCCTCGTTTACAAGTACTTTGCATCATAAGGAATTTACTGTTATTAAGTGCCTTATTCATTTAAGAATTAAGAACCGTGGCGGATCTTACATTTGTTTGCATAATGTGAGAATTGTGTGCGTGTGCCGAGCGTAAGTGATTTTTCGGCAAGGCCAGAAGAGAAGCAATTTTTCGACAGTCTACCGAAAGCGAGGGACACAAGAGTCGGTCGATTAGAATAAGTCAAAGAGTCAGAGTAAAAGTAAGAATAAGAGTAAGAGTAAAAGTAAGAGTAAGAGTAAGAGTTAGAGTTAGAGTTAGAGTTAGAGTTAGAGTTAGAGTTAGAGTTAGAGTTAGAGTTAGAGTTAGAGTTAGAGTTAGAGTTAGAGTTAGAGTTAGAGTTAGAGTTAGAGTTAGAGTTAAAGATAGAGATAGAGTCATAGAATACGAGTAAGCGCAATATACAGAGAGTCAGAGTAACAGCGAGGGTATAAAATGTAATCGTTAAACGTAGAATAAAGAAAATTTATCTGTACGCTCCCAGTTACTACCCACACAAAGCCGAGGCCCTACAGTAGTGCATTCCGTGAGTTCAAATTTTATGTGACACATTGTTTTGATGAGTATGTTAAACTTACCGGAGAGCTGTCCGATTTCTTTGATTGTACGCTTTGATTATATTCTTGTATACATAATCAGCTTTTAGTTGCAGTGCCTGTCTGGTTACATCGACTACATCATGCCGATATAAGGAACTGTTGCTTCTTCCATGTCTGGCCATCAGCAATACTTCCCATGCCAAGAAAAATACGTTTTGACTGTACCAAGTCTGTAAAAACAATAAATACAGGATCGAAGAAAAGTTTCCTTTTATCGTAAAAATAAAACGCTATTGTTTCTTCGAATTGTTAATATAAAATACAGTGTTAAAGTGACAAAAAACCTCATGATATTAGATGATTTTATTCATTAAAGTATGTCTGAGATTTTCATACCCACGGAACAATCTTCAAACTTGGTCTCCTAGTGATAACGTAATGTCCTCTAATTTTCTCTAATCCAGCAAAACTGTAAACTGTTCTGCCGAAAGCTTTCCAAGCCGCAGCAGCATATTCATTCCGCACTCCGTACCTTCGAGTAGCATAGTTTTCAAACCTAGAAACAAAAAAAAAGCAGTGCACGATAAAAAATAAATACTCTTCGCGTGCAAAAAGATACACTACAGCTAAGTTTTAAAGAATGCATAATATAACGAATTACGTAATATTTGATATTTGAATTTAGTGTATACAGTTCTGTTGTACGACGCCGTTTCTAACTTGCGCATTATTGAAAATTCCGTTCTACAAAAAGGGCATAGCCGGGTAAGACAGATCCGAGACCTCCTTCGGTATCAAATAAATGTTTTTCTGATTGACTTTTCGGTTTTTATTTTTTTACCAATAGGATTTTTTATGTAAAAATCTGAAAAAATGGAATATGCGCGCCATTGCTAGATATGGCCCTGATTTTTTTCGAATTTTTTTATGCACTAGATTCCGAGAAAATGGTGGGAGAAGCGGACAGTACATTTTAAACCCCCCGCTCCCCACGGTCGAGATACAAAGTTGAAAATTTCCAAAAATGTTTCTTTTTTCATAAGCTATCGAATGGTCCATTCAGAATTTCGATCGGTTTTGGGGCACATTTCACTGTCTTACCCGGCTATGCCCTTAGTGTGTTAAGAATGGCTATTGTCTTTCATCATGCCTCAACCCATGTTTTGTTTCACTAATCGAGACAGTGTTTTGCATACTAAGTGTAGGAATTTACGTCGTAAGAACTCATTTTATACAAGAGTTTATTGTATTCGTTATAGAGATTAAATCAAAAAAATATTTCCGAATACTTCAACTAATCTATTTGTTTGCATGTCGTTGTCTTTTTCAATTGCATAAAATTGTGCGATATTCCTGTAAAACAAAATACCATACAGAATCATTAGTAATAGTTGTTAATGATCTTACCAAGCATCCAAGTTAACAGGCTCACGGCGATATGACATCTCATTCATCAGCTCATAAATGACGTAGTTTTGATTAATACCTTCAGGAGTAAGACCTGTTCCGACCATCGTACTGCCATTCATATTCCTACCTTCAAAAACACGCTGCGACAATAAAACTTTTGTAAATCGCATCGGAAGAACAGTATTTATTTCTTAAACACTGCTTTGTATGTTTTAACATGCCCGATAATTAATAATTATGCAGCTGAGAATATGTATAAAGTTGTTACTTACATCTATTCTCACATTTAAGGATATATAAATTCAATCTGCGGAGAATTTGACTGATTTGCACGGATATTTCAGTGTCACATAATGTTTGTTCATACACTAGAACTACTTTGCCTTCAAAGCCTATGAAAACAGTGGTTTTATTCACGCTACACTTATCGTATTTAAATATTAACAGTCAGCAAAAAGACTACCGGTGTCACAATAACTAAATAGTTATATTGCAATGTAATAGAAGTGTTCAATCATGAAAATAGATTACATAGAATTTCTAGTCTATACCGTTGATATTGAAAACGTATTCTACACTAACCGTACGTGCTTGCAAAGTACCTGATTGATGATTCGGGCTGAACCGAACATTCCAAGAGTGCCACCGAAGTTGTGAAGCATGCACCAGATGAAGGGTTGTCCGTAATACGAACTGAATCTATCATACTGTGGGAACTGCTCGGATTGCAGATCCAAAACTATCATTCGTCCCTGGAAACACATACGCGTAAATTTGAACGGTCTAATTGTAAGTGCCATTGTATTCGTTAAAAGCGCATTATGAATTGCAAATAAAATTACTCACAATTGGCACTGAAGTTAGGAAAGCTTGCACTCTTGGCTGCGTCCAAAATGTGAAGTCGTGGACAAACAACCAACCCTGCATCAACCTCTCCGGCAGAAGTACTAAGATTATTAACCATGCATGCAACAAATTTGTTTCTGTTTGTCGTTATCTGTTTGTTATTAAGACTATTACACTATCCAGGACTCTATGGAAAAGAGTGCCACAATAAATACGATAATCATGTTTCTCAGATGATTACTGTATTATAGTATAGATCTGATGTCACATAACACAAGAAATTAAGATAGAGGCCAAACAGAAATGTTATTATACATTTTTTGTGTAGTAAGTTACCATATTGCTCGAGGGTCGACGTTGATCATAGCAGCAAAAATGGAATGACTAACGCTTCTTAAATAACTCAATTCACTGTTGTCTGGCTCATTTTCATTGAAAGTATCGCAGTTGTATACGTGGTCAGTTCCAAATTCGGCGATGTACTGCCATAAAATAATAGCAATGAGAAAAGTAACAAACGAAATGATTTCCACGTTATTTGTGAAAAATTATCACAGATTGACTTACCTTCTTGAGAAACATTTCACCAACAGTACGGAACAATGGATCGGTTGGTTGAATCAAGTAAGGGCTACAATAAGAATTTGACATAAATGACAAATTGCATTTATGCACGTAACTTAGTATGCATTTTACAAAACTTCTTCCAAATAATTGACAGATTACAGGTAAAGGTTTTTGTAACAGAATAGCTTTATCTTTATTCACAAGTACTTTTGACATTTATGTCAGTTAGCAATAATGTTAACATTATGCATAAATGGGAACGGTAAACCTATACTGCGAGAAAATACAAACCGAAAAAGACAATTATAATTATACATGCACTAAATAATACTTGCACCATTCCATTCTAATTGGCATGCTGCTTTAAGCTACGTCTAATGCAACATGATTCTACATATTCATTCAGTCATTAAAAATCTTACCAACAATATGTATCCTCAAAGCGATTCCAGCTACCAATTTTCGTCATGTTGGCACGTGGAAAAATTCTGGAAAAGGCTCTTGGCACAAGACCCGCAAATGCAGGTAGAACAGGAATTATTCCGAGTTCTCTCATCCGTTTGAGAATACAATGCTGTAAGGTAATGGTGTGAATATGCCATGATGGTGACAATGGTCCCCCTAAACCTCGTATATTGCCCATTCTGGTCCTGAAATATTTTCACTCGTCAATCAATGACATTTACCGTACTATGTCTCACTACAATCTTTCAACAACGTTACCTGAACATATACGTAATGATGTACAAAATAAAGGTATATAATAATAGCGAGACTATAATATATTAAGTATGTACCACGTCTGTTTAATATCTCTATCTTCATGTGCGAATGCATTCTTCAATCGTTCATCTTGTTTCATACTGCTTTATAATTTTGAAAACAATATAGTACTCTTTCACCGACACGGCTACAGTCACACCAATGCAACATACACTGTAGTCTCTACAGAATTCTGTCTTAAGCTCATTCATATTTTAACGACAAACTTGACCACGCAATAATGACACGAGTGGCTAATTGTAAGACAGAAATGAGTAGGAAAGCAATATTGATTCACCAGGGCAAAAATGCCGGTCCCCCGAAGTGCGTGTCGATCTCATCTCGAGTAAGATTCAGTTCTGTGTACACTCTTTCCCAAATGGCCTCCTGGCCATTAAAAGCTAGAGCCAGGTTGATTCCGTTAAGAGCCATCCAATCTATGTTCTTCTCCCACTGACTCCATTGCCACCATACTGAACTGTAGCCAACGGTGCATACGTTCTGATAATACCTGAATCTGAAAATTAAATTAATTGACACGTTTTAGCCTACTCCACTCCGACGAAATACAATACATTCTGCTACTTTTCGGAACCAATACCTGTCATTCGATGTTATTTTAACTCGAACGTCTGGCAGATGGTGCGGAAGATCAATTTGACTACCTTCCCACGATATGTGAACATTGCAGAAATTCTTCAAGTAATAATGTAAACCCCAAGTAGTAGCTACACCAGATGTTCCGTGAATCTCTAATTTTCCCAATTTATTTTTGAATATCTAACGATAAAATCATACTCCATGATTTATGCATGAACATCGGAATGAACAAAAATAATTTAATTGATGAACAAATGGTATTTAGGATAAACTTACAATATTACATAAAAAACATACGTATATTAGCTTATTATTTGTCTTCGATTGAATTGACAGTGGTGTACTGTTTTTAACATTGCGAACATAAATTCAGAAAAAAAGTTGAATAAATGTAGATGTATGCACATGTTTTCGAATATTTACAATAGTGTGATATATAAATTTATAATATGAAATTCAGAATTCTACTACTTGCGAGGTTGATGCGAGTACCTTGAACGTATCCTTGCCAGTAGGTCCTACACGAGGATTCACGACCATAATAAATAATGAGGCCCGTGATGGACCCAAGAGTCGTATAACAACATCATGTGCAGCATTTTCTTGAACGGTATGGGATGCTCGAGGTTTTAAATGTCCTAATGTGTTCTGAAACCCTGTGTATCGATTGACGTTACACAAAGCTCATTATTCAGTCATTATTGACTGTTTTGTTCTACGAAACAGATTGGTTTCGCACTTACAGTCGGGGACAAAAATGAGTGGACAGTACTGGAATTAGGTAAAATTGAAGTGTAATCGGATTAACGTAACTGTTACGATCTTCAGTTTTATTTATTATATGTCCTTATAGTATATATAGTATTTAGTGAATAATTGACCATCATATTTGCATTTTTGTGTATACACGCTGTACATAACGAAAATGTCAGCTATTTATGAGGGGACAAAAATAAGTGTACACTTTGTTGCAAAGTGACCGTGAGACAAACAATGTATACGAACATCAAGCAGAGGTCACGCTTACAAAGAGCGATGCCTAACAAAATTAGTGCCAACTCAGCCTTTGTAGGACTAAAATAAATTTTAAAAAAGTTACAGATTGAAAAAAAGAGAAGAAATTTCAAATCAAATTCGCCGTTTAATCGTTTCGGACTGTTGCGAAAAATTAAGTTACCGCGTAATAGCTCGAAAGTACAGCGTATCTAAGAGTGCGGTAGAAATAAGTTTACAAAAAAAATATCTCGTACATAAAACGATGAAAAATTTAAGAGGTCGTGGCCGCAAACGCTGCACCATAATACAAGAAGATCGTCGAATAGTACAAAAATGCCGACAGAATCCAGCGATTGCATCCAGAAGTATTGCAGAAGATGTGAGGTTAAACGTTTCTACAAAAACAATAAGACGCAGGCTGCACGAAGGTGGATTAAGATGCTGCAAGGCTAGGCGTAAGCCACACATCAGCAAAATTAATATGAGAAAACGTTTAGCGTTTGCTAGAAAATATTTGAATATGCCGCTAGCATTCTGGCAAAATATAGTTTGGAGCGACGAAAGCAAATTTGAGTTGCGGCAATTTAAAAAGAAGGAGCAAATCTGGAGAAAAAAATGAAGCGTATAAAAAATTTATCACACCCACAGTTAAAGGCGGCGGATCATTAATGGTATGGGGATGTTTTTCGTGGAATGGAGTTGGTACGTTGGCACAAATTCACGGAATTATGAATGCAAACAAATACATTGATATTCTAAGTGAAAATTTAGAAGAAGCAGTGGTAAAAATCTGTTGCGACAATGAATTTGTCTTCCAACAAGACAATGACCCGAAACATACTGCTAAGAGCACTACAAGATTTTTGAAGGATTCCAATATTAAGTTGCTTGAATGGCCAGCTCAAAGCCCCGACTTGAATCCTATAGAGAATTTATGGAGTTTACTGGAAGCAAAAGTTGCATTGGACCTGCGGAATAACAAGGCCGATTTTTTTTTAAAGTTTGCAGACTGTATTTTGAAAAAATTAATACAGATTACATAGAAAATTTAATAAAAAGTATTAACCGATGTCTGGAACGAGTCATACAAACAAAAGGCGGCAATACGAAGTATTAATTTCAATATGAATTTCATTCACTAGGTATATAATAAAGCGTCCACTTATTTTTGTCTCCTGATAAATAGCTGTCATTTTCGATAAGTACAGCGCAGTTACACAAAAATTCAAGTATGAACCTCAATTATTCACTAAATGATGTATGTACTATAAGGATATATAATAAATAAAACTGAAGATCATAACAGTTACGTTAATCCGATTACACTTCAATTTTACCTATTTCCAGTACTGTCCACTCATTTTTGTCCCCGACTCTATATGGCGTGTGCATTGATACATCCATATGGCTAAGTAATATTCATGTAGAATACTCCGATATACATTATTGACGTCACTACACAACACAAATGAGTGTCAGAAAATGGGAAGGGCAACACATTTCACACGTCATTGCGTTACGAATAAACAGATTTTAGGATAAGGCCCTCTGTAACATCGTGCGTTTTGCGATCTGGTCAACAAATTTTGGTATTGTAAAAGAAAAAATCAAACTAAGCCGCACGACACCATTCATATTATAAAAAATTATGAGTTCACGTGTGTTCAATTTTATATTATATTCACAACCTTTATGGGTAGTGAACTGACTGACTATCAACGTGTGCGTAATCTTGTAATGCTTGGAACGTAATTGCAGATTATATTATTTGTCAACAAGCATTGAAGATAAATTAACTGTATAAGTTGACTAATTTGACAGCAGTATATAGGATGCTTTATTTTTCAGTTATGATATGTAAGAATTTTTGAGAGTGACTAAAGTAATTGGTGCTGACTTTGAAAAGATTTATATGCATTTGCTGCGGCCGATATCTATATGTCTGTTGCTATAAGTTATTACGCGAAAGCATTGACAAATTGCCACTTTTCTTTACTAAAACCTTAGGTACTTATACCAGTTTTAAAATTGTACATATTATCAGATTGGTTTTCTTTTCATCAATTCAATTCCTAACCGCTCATGGTCTTGCAGCATTTGCTTCATTGGCGGTTGCCGATAACTAACAAGATTTTTATAGCAACTATCTACTTCGATTCCAGATATCAATGCTTTTGACTTAAAGACCAAAAAAAATTAATTTCATAGAATTTAAAACATGGGTTTTAATTCTACACAACAAAAGATTTCTTACAGTATAAAATATAATTCAGATCTATAGGATACGGTTTCAAACATTCGACATAAAGAGTGTCAATGAAAGTGTCAAAAGTCGGGGTCACTGTGCCTACGTTTGTCATTCATATCTCTGGCATGTACTGTAATAATTCTTTATGACAACGATGAGTGAGAAGTGTGACATAAAGGATTCTTTCCACTTACCATCTGCCGTGGTACATTGGACGGAAGATGCGAGTGAGAGAAGAATTAGCGGGGTCGCATACGTCCAGACATTTATCACGACCATCGTCCCTGAGTACGGACAGATAACTGGTGGTTCAAATGACTCGAAGTGACGCATAAAGTGACCGTAATTTCACATCCCTACTCTCGCCTTCAGTTTTTTTTTTATCTAATGGGACCTTTGACCGTACGAGTCTCAATGGCATTTAATGAAACTGTATTTGTATTTAATACAGCAGGACAAGATATATGTAAATTCTACGCCTTCATGAATGTACGGCAGCGGTCGGGGAACCGGGGTAAATTACCCCAAATGGGGTAAAAATGAAATTTTTGGGGGTAAAAATGAAACTTTTGTGAGTAAAAAGTAAATTTTTAGTTATTGTTTTCTTTTCAAAATTATCATGGGGGCTATAATATGAAAGATGCTAAAAAGAGGCGATTTCGTTTTTTTTTTTGCTCTTCGCCATGGGGTAATATCAACTTACACAAAAATATTTTGGGGTAATGATTAAAAAAGTTCCCCGACCGCTGATGTACGGAGTGAGTCATGTCGGAGGTTGTTATTTTACGCGAAACGGGGAATACCTGCACTATATCTTTTAACTTTGAAAATGGTTATTAATTATGGCATTTAGCGTATAACCACAGACGAGATAGGGATAGACATTGCATGCCGGGCAAAATTTTGTCACACGCTCGGGGGGCTCTAGAGCCCCCATACCATTTTGGTGTCACGTCCAACGTTACCGGTTGAACGCAAAATTGTGAGGCAACGACACTCTATGTGGGAATATGAACTAAAAAACCGATCAGGGACGCATCAAAAATATTTTTCACCCAGTACAAACCTTTATTGATTGTTGAAAGTGAAAATTTGACATTTGTCAAAATTGAAAATGTTACAAGTTCTATACAAACCGAGGATGTAAAATATGCAAAACCCATATGAATTTTATGCACGAAAAATATGTAGAGTGTATTCATACTATAATTCTTACAAAACTCAATCATACGTAGTTGTAGTTCGTGTCATAATAAAAAACCACAATTGTTTTCCATATATTCTCATGTTAATTGTTGTTGTTTGTTGGTAAGAAATAATCTTCTTCCAACAACATTCTGGCAACCTTCTGGCCAATCCTTACTTTCATTGATAACTCTGACAATCCAATGTGTCTTTATTTTCTCAATGACATTCAAATTTTTCTTAATATTTCCACCAAAATTAATTGGCACATTCTATAATCGTATAATACAGTTTATATATGTTTCTATCGAGTTCGTCAGTGGAAAACCTACAGTTTCCAATTCCTGTACTGTTTGTTATTTTATAACGCATTCGGGGACAAAGACGCCAATTGGGTCCAATCTATATCTTAGATATTGACCGTAAATCGCCTCATTCGATGATATTTGAAACAGCGCAATTTTTAAATGTTTACCCTGTCCAACAACGCCCGTTACACTTTATCTTTTGCAAAATCGTTACTTTTTACATTCTGGCTTACATTGTCCATTCAATTTGAATATGTTTCCTATAAAAGAAGTTCGCTAAGTGCGACTATTGCCCAACATTCAACTGTTAAACAAGCAATGTCTCGTGCGGCAAGGCTGAATTCGATTACCAGATAATATGTATATCCAGACAACACTCTTCGGATGGCCCACCGGCCGAATGCTGTGAAGAGTGATCTTGGCCGGGTGTCGTTATGTGACAGCCCTGTGTAACATTACTATTATAAATTCGATTAATAAAGGTTACCTCTGGACATCATTCAGATAAATATACAAATATTTTGTGAGCTTTATTGAACGTTTTAGTTTTGTAATTATTTTATGCAATAATTGTATTAAATGCCTTAATCAATACCAGTAAATGTAATCCGATTTATGTCGCGTTTGATCTCATTTTGATCAGGAAATTATTAACAATATATTGGAAACGTTTTTGTGGAGAAAAAAATAATACAGAAAACGTTTAAACATAAGCGTTTGATACACTGATCTTTAGTACGTTAAGGTCGCCGTGGTTCAGGTGTTATCGCTTTCTTTTGTTCGTCGTCGGCACTTTCTATCGGCAAAATACAAAGTGAATTACGCACTGTGAGTGCGTGTTTTGGATTCTACAACCACCTGACTTCGAATCCGACCTGATGTACCCGACCTAGGGCAAAATTACAGAATTCACTGTATTTACTTTGGCGGTACAAGCAATCGGCAGCGATGGCAACGTTTTGTTGTCGTCATGTGAAGCAACACCCGTTGTTGCAAAGAAGAGAAGTATATTTTGCGAAAAAAGAAGCGGAACCACAATTGAACATCTTGTACGGAAAATACGGCATGCAACAATTGGCGTCATGCTGTTGCCACCTACCTCCCCGCGTTTCGGGGATCGCAGATCGCAGATCGAAGATCGCGCTCGCGTTTTCTGTTCTGATCTTCCCTTGTTTCTGTCCCTCCACGAGCTTCTCTCTGGGACTCGAAACCGGACATTTTCAGAATCGGAGACTATGTTTTCGTAACTCGGAACTTATTTTGTAGTTTGCTGAAAAGAGATGCCGAGGACGGACAAAAGAAAGCGATATGGCGTGAGTCACGGCAACATCAGCGAATTATAGATCAGTGTATCAAATCCTTATGTTTAAACATTTCTGACATTCATTTTTGATACATGAAAACATGAAAACGTTTCCAACGTACTATTTATAATTTTCTGATTAAAATAAGATCAAACACGACATAAATCGGACTATATTTATTAATCGAATACAATGTTACGCAGGACGAGCTTCTTATGGCACTTGGCGTTCAGACATTAACTACTGCGTGTGAATCGTGTGTCGAATCATATAGTGTTTAGTCTCATTTTAATAGGAAAAATGTCTCCAATATGCCAGTAAACTTCTTTTTAACGAAAAATTGCAATTAACAATTTTTCATTACTTTACTAGGGTTAGTATCCCACCGACAGACTCTTACTGTCAATTGTCAGCATCAAAATATGCCGCTGCGAAACAAGCAATCGCGCTCTGCTCGGCTGACGGCGACCCCCTTTTGTGGAAGGGGCCATTCGTGGACAGATATCGTGTAGCTCAAATCAGACTCATATCGAAAATCTAATGTAACAGGTTTTTACTTTTTTCTTTACAAACACCCGCCCCTTTTAAAAATCGGAAAAAAACAGGTGTAAGAAAACCCGCACGCGGGAAGTATTGGGCAACGGTACAGTAAGGATTATGTACCTCCCCTGTCCGAAGGAGAGGTGTTGCCAGGCGAAGGGTTTCAGATAGCGACGGACAAAAGACGAGCAAGGAAACGGTGACGCTGCCGACACAGGGAATCGCGCAGGCGATCATTCTCGAGCGAGCAGTGCGAGCGACCAGTTAGATCTGATTTGTATTACTAGCTACGAATAAAATATACGTCAGCACACTTTCCAAAGTATTCAAACGCCTACCGTGATTACGTTCGATTTCTTACACAGGGCTACGGCATATCACTACAGTCATACAGGGTTTTCTTTTCGTTATGTATCCAGAAGTCCATTAATACAAAATTGCAAATTTTCCAATTTTTTTCTTGTTTTTATATTTCAATTTCCGGAGTTTGAGTTTTAAAAGCTGAAAAAAATCAAGGGTATGTACGCGAACCCGAATTTCGGGTGCATGCGCCAAGCCGTCCAGGAGATAAGGCATAGATACAATAATATGTATACCATAGCTACACCGGCGGCCCTTCTCTGGGGCGATACTTCTCCGTTCTTTTCTTGGTTTCCCGGAGAACAGATGAATGCCGAATTGCCCGTCGCCGGCAAGACGGACACGGGCGATCGTCATTCTTGTAAGAGATTGTGACGAGAGCAGGCGACTTGATACAGTACATAAATAGATACATTTACAACCTGACCACTCGTCATTTATCTCCTTCTAATTATCTTGCACATCAGAAGTGGGATACACCCAGTGTCAGTGAACGCGCAGTGCAGTGTGAGAACAATAAAAAAAAAAAAAAAAAAAAAACAAGAAAAAGAAAGGGGATAACGCGATTATCATGTCCGAGCCAATCTCAAAGGACGCGCCCATCGAAGCGGAGGAGTGCCGTCCGCCACGTTCGCCCACCGAACGTCCTGAAAATGAACGCCGCGAAGATTCGCGTCTTGATCGGCTGGAACGGCTGATCGAGAGCGTAGCCAGTGCGTCACGTTCCCGATCGCGCTCCCAGTCACCTCTGCGCGACCAAGGAGTGTCACGCTTGGAACGGCTGGAACGCTTGGTGGAGGGACTGAGCCAACGTTCGTTGTCGCGGTCGCGATCGCCCCAGCGTGCCCGTCCAGGGGACGAACTCCTTGTTCCTGCCTTCGATCCGTCGAAAGACGATATTACGATAGAAAGTTGGGTTCGCCATGTGAACGAGTTGGCGGGGAGGTATGAGTGGGACGACCGATCAGTGATGAGGCTGATCGCTACGCGTCTACGCGGTCATACCAGGCAGTGGTATGACACGCGCCAACGGATACCGTCCACCTGGCGCGAGACAAAGGTTTTGTTGGTGGCACAGTTCCGCCGGAACGTGCCATTCAACAAACTTTTCCGGGAGGCGGCGATTTATGAGGCAGCGCCGGGTCAGTCCCTCGGGGATTACTGCTTTCAAAAGATCAATAAGCTGCGAAAGTTAGAAATCACAATCCCCGACAAGTGCATTGTGGATCTAGTGATCGGTGGCGTACCAGACGCAAGTATCGCGCGGGCAATTCGGTCTGCCCAGCACACCGACGCGAATGAGTTGTACGCGTATATGTGCGGCATGGGCGAAATGACGCGGGACGCGACCCAGGCGGCAACACGAAGCCACCGGCCAGGACCCCCAGCGCGGACAGTGGCAGTGCCGGCGACCAAGGGGCGCAATGCAGAAAACGTACCGGACGAAAGGGACCGGAGGCCGAAATATTTTTCCTGCGGACAGCCGGGACATCTGGCGCGAGACTGTCGGCGAAAGGGCGGCTATTGCACGGTCTGCAAAAAGACCGGCCATCGCCGCGAGGACTGCAAACAGAAAGAGGTAATAAGTATCGATATTACCAATCGGGGCGACAATGTGTACGCATTGTCTGCTCGGATTAATGGCCGAAAGGTCAATTGCCTGATCGATACGGTGTAATAACGTCACCCAGTATAGCTGAATAGAAACGCGATGCTCTGCTTAAAGATATGCTCGCAGCAAGCGATGTTTAGGTTTGGGAGTTTATCTGACCTGGGCTCAAGTATGCCTCGGGTGGCAACGTGGGCCTACGTGCCAAACTGACGAATCCTTTGTCGCCCTTCGTTAACGTTCGACGATATTCGAACTGGCGACCTCACTTGTATACTGCACGTCGTAGCGAACAGACGTTTTGTACTTTTTCTCATTCTATACTTTTACCCTGGTGTCGCGCCAGTATTTCAATATTTAAATAAAGTTAAGTTAGGAGTGAAGGGCGTGAGCGTTCCATTAATTCACCCTCAACGTAACAACGGGAAGCGCGTGTACGGTGATACGGTCATCCGTAGCACGGGGACTTGACGTCGCGACGGAACCCGCGAGGGAGGTGGTTTTTCGGGGTTTCACGGGTCGATCGGTCGTTACGTGCACCGTGGCGTCGATTATCGTGCAGATCCAGAACGTTGCTGCCAACGTGCGGGCGTTCATAGTGCCGGATGATTGTTCCCCGTACCGAGCTATCGTGGGGCGGGATTTCCTTCAACAGGAGCACGTCGCGATGATTAAAATGGGTAGTCGCCTTGTGTTCAAGGAAATTGCTGTCGACAAGAAACCGCGATTCTCAGAGCTGTTCAAAGTATATTTGTGCGAACCGGCGGAATGTACGAAATTGAACTTCGGAAATGTGGACGAGACGGCGCGCGCTGCATGCTTAAGGCTAATCGAGGAGTTCCGCGATTGCGTATCGACATCCATGCACGACCTCGGGCGTACGGACGCGGCAAGGATTGAAATTCGGTGCTTGACACATGAGCCTGTTGTGTATCGTCCGTACCGTCTAGCGGAAAACGATAAAAGGGTCGTTCGAGACATGATACGGGATTTGCTAAATAACGGCTTGGTACGCGAGTCCGACTCACCGTATGCGAGTCCCATTACGTTGGTTAAAAAGAAGACGGGCGATTACCGCATGTGTGTCGACTATCGGAAGCTCAATGCGATTACGATAAAAGATAAATACCCATTGCCATTAATAGATGACCAAATAGATAAGCTCGGGGGTCACAGTTATTTCACGGGTCTAGATTTGGCGTCGGGTTACTATCAGGTACCGGTTGCCGAAAACTCGATTGCAAAAACAGCATTTGTAACGCCGGAGGGACATTACGAGTTCCTTCGGATGCCGTTTGGTTTGACGAATGCTCCAGCCGTGTTTCAGCGTCTGATGGACAAAACGCTTGGGCCCTTGAAGGACACAATTGCTTTTCCGTACCTAGACGACGTAATAATACCGTCTGCAACCATTGAGGAAGGTATGGAAAGGCTCCGCTTGGTGCTGGAGGCATTTAGAAGAAATGGTCTGACGCTAAAACTAGAAAAGTGCTCCTTCTTCAAGCAGCATATTGATTATTTGGGACGGGAAATCAGCGCACAAGGAGTCAAGCCAGGACAACGGAAGATCGACGCGGTAGCAAAAATGGAGACACCACAGTCGGTAAAGCAGATCCGGCAATTTCTGGGACTTGCCAGCTACTTCCGCAAGTTCGTCAAGGACTTCGCGACGATCGCTGAACCCCTTACGCGTCTGACCAGAAAGGATCAACCGTGGCGGTGGGGGGACGGGCAGGAGAATGCGTTTCGCGCAATCAAGGTATTGGATGATTGGGATGCGCAGGGCCCAAGAAATAATATACTTGGTCTTGCTTTCTTAATTGCAAGTCGAAAACGGAAACTCTTTATTGGATTGTATTAATTTATAATAAGTCAGTATATTATGAAGGAACACAACGGTAACTCTGTACGAGACGACGGTAACTAGGGAACTGAACAAGAGAAAAAAAATAACTCAAACGTAAAACAAAAACAACTGTTTTGCGAGTGTCGAGGTAGGCGACGATACCCTGGCTGGCCGCCTTCTCAATCTTCGTCTTCAGACTCAGAGGAGGCTCGGAGCTTCCAACACAAGGACGCGCTGACGACTCGCCCTGTACTGTCGATTTACGACCCGTGCCGCCCCACCGAGCTGCATACGGACGCAAGTTCGCTTGGCGTCGGAGCCGTCCTATTACAACGACTCCAGGACGGGAAAATGACTGCAATAGCTTACTTCAGCAAGCAGACGACGACTGACCAACGTATCTATCATTCATACGAACTGGAGACAATGGCAGTAGTATTCGCATTGCGCTACTTCCGAGTATACCTGTTGGGCCTCAAATTTAAAGTGGTCACCGATTGCAACGCACTTAGGACAACGTTTTCCAAAAGGGACTTGTTGCCCCGCGTAGGACGCTGGTGGTTGGAGGTGCAGGAATACGATTTCGAGATTGAGTACCGCCCGGGGACGAGGATGGCTCACGCGGACGCACTGAGTCGGAACCCTCAAATAACCCTGGATGTAGCCTACGTGGACATCACCGAGGCCGACTGGATTGTACCAGCTCAATTACAGGACGAGCAATTGGCACGGATCGGAGAGATTTTATCCGGCAGAGTACAGACTCCTGAGACAAAGCACTATTTCAAGGAATATGTGCTGAAAGACCGGAAGATCTATCGACGCCTTCCGGACCAGAAGAGGGCATGGGTGGTGCCCAAGGATGCTCGACTGCAGATATGTAGGTTGTGCCACGATGACGCGGGCCACTTGAGCGCGGAGAAGACGCTCGAGCGAATACAACGAAACTATTGGTTCCCAAAGATGCGTCGTTTCGTCACGAAGTATGTAAAGGCATGCTTGAATTGTTCCTATTACAAGCATACCGCAGGTAGGAAGATGTGCAAGCTACATACAATCGAGAAGGTCTCCGTACCTTTTCACACGCTGCACATCGATCACGTGGGGCCTTTCGAGACTAGCCGGAGGCACAACAAATATCTGCTAGTGATGGTGGACGCATTTACGAAATTTACCATCATTGAGCCAGTAAAGGATCAAAAGACGCGCCACACTGTGAGGGCTCTTCTGAGTCTTGTCCATTTGTTCGGAGCACCGACGAGAATTATTAGCGACCGCGGGACCAGCTTCACATCGCAGAACTTTAAGAGTTTTTGTGATACGTACGGTATCAAGCACGTACTAAACGCAGTCGCAACGCCGAGGGCCAATGGACAATGCGAACGCTACAATAAGACTATTGTAGACGCATTGGCCACAACCGCGGCCGGACAGGATCCCCGGGACTGGGACAAGGAAGTAAAGAAGGTGCAGAGCGCGTTGAACACGATGTTCAACAAGGCGATCGCCACGACGCCGATGCGCGCACTTATCGGGTGTGACGTCCGGAATGCGGCAGAAGGGCGACTACTGAGTGCGATCCAGGGAGAAATAGATCGCGTAGATCTGACCGAGTTGCGTCGGAGCATTTCCGACCACATCACGAAGGATCAACAGGCTCAGAAAGAGCGTTACGACCGGGCTCGACGGGATGCACCAACGTATGCAGTGGGCGATCTGTTGTTGGTACAGATCACGAGCGACCCCGCGACCGGAAGTAGCAAGAAGCTGAAACCGCGTTACAAGGGACCGTTCCGAGTGCGAGCGGTGCTCTTTAACGACCGTTACGAGATCGAGGATCTGTGAGAAGGCGGTAGGAAGGCGAGAACGGTGGTAGCGGCTGACCGCGTAAAGCCGTGGATCTCGATCCAGGGGTGTGCGTCGACCGCCTAACGGAGGGGGGGGGGGATGGTCACACGACGTTTTGTGTGTTTCCTTCGACGATGGGCGGTAGCTGGCGAACACAGAGGGTAATTATGAGGTTCAACCTATATCAATGTATTTTATTTATCTCTGCAGAAAGCCAAAGCGGAGCGACCGTACCACTGAGGCGACGTGGTCGCCATGGGTAGCGGTGGAGGACTGCCGGAAAGAGTGAGACGGCAGCGACGTGGCGTTTCTGGAGCTCAGCGTACGAAGACGCTGATTTGTTTAATGTTCCTTGTAGGCACATGTATTGTGTAAATGGAAAATATATTGTCGCTTATTGAACGGGGTGAACGTCATTCGCGACCAATGTTAGAAACGCCACGTGGGGGGGTATGCACCTGAGTGGTAACACTTGCGTACTCAGCCCGAACTATCGAGCAGTAGTTGCGGATTGACCCTGAAAGGCACTGAGTGCTTGGGTCGAGGAGGGCAATCAGAGAGGATGTTCAGTATAAGTAGTCCTGGATCGTTGGCGCCTCGTGGTCTGTGATAGCACCTTAGGCGCGGGAACAGCGATTAGAAAGGGTACTGAATATATTTCTGGATTGCGAGCGGCCGTAAGGATCTGGGATTCTCGGTCGGAAGGCCAGCGGTCGGAAAGGGTACTGAGTACGCCTGGGCCGCTGTGTCTGGGTCCGTAGTGGGACAATCAGAAAGGATATTCGGCACAGGCCTGGGTCGTTGGCGGCTCGGGGTGCGTACTGGCACCCCAGCCGCGAGAACGATTAGAAAGGGTACCGAATAAATCCATGGCTGCGAGCGGCCGTAAGGGTCTGGGATCCTCGGTCGAAAGGCCAGCGGTCAGAAAGGGTTCTGGGTACGCCTGGGCCGCTGTGCCTGGGTCCGAATTGGACGACGCGTAAACAGATGGGCTGTGTGTGCCTTGAGGAGTCGGAATTGGACATCGAAGCGTCACCGAAGAGTACGGGGTACTTAGATGAGGCAGACAGGATTAGGTCAACTCGGAGGACGTGGACAGGCCCCCGATGATGCTGAAGTCGAGTTTTCAACGGCTACCAGAGCTGCCCGGTGGTGACAATGCTAAGTTCATTATTGGCTCACTGTTAACTGGATAAATTATGCGGTGTTACCGATCAATACAATTAACATCCCCTTTGTTGTAGCACCGCCTGAGGACAGACGAAAAGTCAGGATTGGCCGAATGTACGCGAACCCGAATTTCGGGTGCATGCCCCAAGCCGTCCAGGAGATAAGGCATAGATACAATAATATGTATACCATAGCTACACCGGCGGCCCTTCTCTGGGGCGATACTTTTCCGTTCTTTTGTTGGTTTCCCGGAGAACAGATGAATGCCGAATTGCCCGTCGCCGGCAAGACGGACACGGGCGATCGTCATTCTTGTAAGAGATTGTGACGAGAGCAGGCGACTTGATACAGTACATAAATAGATACATTTACAACCTGACCACTCGTCATTTATCTCCTTCTAATTATCTTACAGGTATGTACTTCGTATCTGGACACACGCTTGATTTATTCCAAATTTTTTCACCTCCTCATTTTCGAAAAAACAAGGAGAAATTACTGTTTTTTTTCAATTCCTCCCACTACCTTCCTAGTCGCTATATATGGTTGAAGCATGCCAAAAATGAGTATTTTTCCATAATCTATCGAATGGTTATTTTACTATTTTATTTGTCTTGGGTGCAGTTTTGACCACCCTATCCACCTGTGTTCGCTTCGGCGCGTGCGTTGTGAAATCTCCTGCAGGCGCTGGGCTGGGCCATCGAAAATCTCCAGTCAACGAAACCACGAAACATATTACATTCGTTACGTTAAAAATAGATTCACGCAGCCACGTAACAAGCCGTACATACATACAACGCACACAAAGAAATGTTGTGGCGCTCGGCTTAGTTCTACGATTGACCGTCATAAAGCATAGAGTGCGCTCCGAATTGCGCGATATTTTTGCGCTGTCGGTATTTTTCAGCGTGGACACGAAGTCCCATAAGGTGCGATGTCTATCCCTATCTCGTCTGTGATTAAACTACAATCGCTATGTACACTATATACACGATCTCACCTGTAAAACAAAGAAACGAGAATAACTGTTCAAAATTCCCCTTTTTCTAAATCACTCGCCACTCAATCACTTTGTTTAAATAAAAAGTTTGTCTTTCTTTCGTTATCGCCAAAATCCACGTGCGCTCTCTGTCTCCTCTAAATCACCTGTATTGTTTTGAATCCTTCTGATTCCTCGCGGGTACTAATTAAAACAAAGGCGCGTGAGTCGAGAGGCGCGGCAAGTTTAATTGTAAGATGAAGAAGGTATATCTTCGTTACATGTATAGATCGGGCTCATTGTCCAAGAGGCGTTCAACGAATAGGTTAAGACCCCCTTCAATAAAACAGTCCTTTCTCCAGACCAGTCCCATACTCGGCAGTAATTCCCTGACATATCCCAGACACACTAAAAACTCATCTTTCTGGGATGTGCATGTTCCTTGGGCCACCCAACCCTACAGAGGGTCAACCTTTTACCTTCACCCCTCTCCTTTCTCTCTCTCTCTCTCTCTCTCTCTCTCTCTCTTTCTCTCTCTCGATGCTCGAGGAGTTTCACCCGTAATGTTTATTTATACCGTATACTCCCAGAGCAAGTGACATTGCAATTACTTCAATCACTACAGTTCACTACACTATCAATATTCTTCTAGTCGTCGTCACACAGTCAAACACTCACTTACAACAAACTATCACAAGTGTACACTTCTATCACACATTTCTAAATCCTGTAAATTTTGCGTAACACAGTGTTAAATATACTATTTACCAAAACTCAGAACCATCAAAATACCTTCGCTCTGAGAAGCGGACTGCAGGACGTCACTTGTTACGCGACGGAATATAAATGTTTAATAGGATGCCAATGAATGGTACAGCTGTATGTACGAAACTAACACACCGGTTTGTTTTGTACATTTCAAGAGGGAGGAAAGGAGAATCGGGAGTGACGTTGATGATGAATACACCCACTTAGTCAGCCGATTGCTTTATACCTTAAGAGCTATTCCATCTTACAAACGCATGTGTGTACGTGACAGATAATGTAAGACTTCCGTATGGTTCTTACATTCATTGATGATTTGAGCTTTTCAAGAAACTTTATCAATCATATCAAAACATACTAAAATCAATAATGATGCAATTCAGTGGAAGTCGCGACAAAACATAAACGTAAACGAAATGCAATGTTCATCGACTATATGAACATTCGAACTTTGATTTATTCTGTCAAGAGTTCTCTTAGGGTTATAAGTACTTTATTTCGACAGGCAAACAAAGCTGATAATTATAAGTTGAATTTAACACTTAGAGGGGTCATATAATTCTGAGTAAACGTGAATCGAAATATTTATCGTGCTGTAAGTTTTATTAATGTAACAATAACTCCCAATACGGGAGTATTAAATCATAATAAATGTCAATATGTCAACAATATCCTAATAAATTTAATACAATAAATCTGATTCGAGTTACGACATAACAGTTAATGCACTTTTGTTATTATATACTATAAAGTCTTGTCTTTTATCGTTTCGCATAAGCAATACGAGTTATCACATTATCGCCCAACAATTAATCGAAAGCGTATTTATGTTTATCGTTTGCCGTACTGAACATTCCATATTATGTCTAAATGCATTTAACTCTTAACGATGCAATAAGTCTTGTAAGTGTTATATAAAACCGGAGAAATTTCGCACATTTTCATCGAGATAGAGAGAATAATAACTGTTTGGCTATAAGTACTCCAATTACACTAATATCGAGACAAACTAAACTGACTAATTGAATGATAAAGGCACGTCTCGTTTTTGAGCTAGCTCTCGTGTGTGGGCGTTATTTGACGATTACCAATTTCCATAGATTTATCAGGTACATGAACAAACACAGTGTCACCTACACTAACTTTGCCCATAACGTATAAGCCGCAGTAAATTCCCATTGTCGGCGATTTTCCATCGACTGACACACGTTCCGGATCTGTTTGTTCACGAAACCTTAAACATTTTGCAAGACATAAATTAAATTGAATGATTTCAGTATTATCACTTCTCCCTAATATGTTAGTGTTATCATTTTAATATACAGGGTGGTTTCGATCCGGTGGTACAACCGAAAAGGAGGTGAATCCACATGCAAAAATAAGTCGAAAAAAACGTGACAGTTTTTTTTTAAACACTCCGTTTTCGAGATAATCGACTTTGAATTTTCGTCAGGTGCAAGCACCGTATATCATATTTATCGCTTTGCGTCGTCTGCGAGTACGTCGGACAGCTCTGACGTCACGATAGGCCGCTTCGGTCTCACTGTCGCGTATACCGGATGTCCCTGCCGGGCCTGCTTCGATGCCACGCAATGAGATAGGCCAACGCGCCGCGACCAAGATTCCTACAGCGCACCCGGTATATCGCGCCGCGCTCGGGTGCGCTTGCACTTTGCGAAAATTCAAAGTCGATTTTCTCGAAAACGGAGTGTTTCAAAAAAAAACTGTCATACGTTTTTTTCGACTTATTTTTGCATGTGGATTTACCTCCTTCTCGGTTGTACCAGCGGATCGAAACCACCCTGTATTGATTTGCTAGAATCTCATTACAAAGCTCTGTTTATACTCGTATTTCGTATTATGTAGCACTGAATTGTGCATTGAGCGAAGTGTAAAAAAAATTAAACATCACAAGTATATATAGTGTGACATACAATTGTAATGTGTTGAATGGTTGATCCTTGTCCGCTACACCGGTTTCTGGATCTACTTTTACCATTTTGCATCTGTAAACATGTAATACATGACTTTAATCTAATATACAACATGGTGGGCGAAATATTCACGATATGCAATGAAATAATGGCCGTTAAATAAATAAATAAATTTTCAATTGTAATTATTGCATGTTACTTTTTCTGGACTCCATCAATATTGCACATATTTACAGTATGTACATTGAACTGATTTGCACGCTGTACCATAATCGAACGTTAAAATTGCCTTCACTATCTGCAGATAAGAATATCACAACCCCAGTCAAGTTACGCATATCGAATTGGTTCGCCATAAATTATTATGCATTATTATTACGACAATTATAACCAAAATACTGAACGTCGTTTGCCATTGAATGTCTCGGACAATGCTAAAGATATACCTAACCTATGAGAATAAGGTATTACGCAACTCGACACATTATAAGGGATCTACTGCAATCGAAGGCAGTATGCAAATCAAGTATTACCAAAAACAATATTTATAAACCGATCGAAATTATATTATCTGTGTTCTTATTCATCTCTTGTATTATATTGAAAATATAATTAATTTGCCCATACCTTGCACAGGGTTTAACGTTTCTTATTACAGCACTTTCACCTATCCGTATCCACTCCCAATTATCTTCAGCGAACGCGTCTTTGCCGCTCACAACGATATTTGGACGAAACTGTAGGGCTGGTACAGGTCTTTCCAATTTCTCGTTAAGTTTCTCGACCGATTGTGACGTGAGTAGCATATAACTGGCTAAGTCGGAGAAGAGACCCTGCAAGAAAGCTTTGTCAATGTAGATCAAGTATTCATGGAACAATTAACACTAGGTATTAGTTTATTGATAACTACAGTGTCCTCGCTCCTGAGTGTGTTATACACTTTTGTATATCGTTCCCAAGGACCTTTCATAATGTCCCTTCGTTCAGTTGTCGCACATCCTAATCGTAGATCATAACATGTCCCTGTTAAAAATCTGGAACAAAGTAGTAAGATTTGAATTTACTTTTTAATCGGTTAATTGAGTACCGATTTATTCCTATTGTATTTTCAATAATATCTTTAAATTATAATCCCATTTGCACGATATATTCAGATAACATATTTCACCTTTAATTAAATAGTGCTTTATGTTGTGCTTGACAAAACAAAGTATTAACCGAAGGATGAAAAAGATGTTCCGGAATGAGTCTCAATAGTTTTCAGCGTTTGTACATTATGGAAAGTGATTACTTGCCAGTGTTAGCAGATCTCTCATCGACTCAGATACGCGATCAGAGCAGAATAATTTATTGTAAACAATTGTGAGACAAGATGCACGGTAAACGCACCGAGATATCCATTCAGCTGCTTCTGTACCACAATCGATACACTTTATCGTTTCGCCCCACCACATTGTACATTCGACGGCTTCGGAACTCGCTTCTTTGTATTCCGGTACTTTGAAGACCATGCTCGGCATTCCAACGGCTTCTAGCTTCACCTTGAACTCATCTACGGCGGACAAACTGACTAAAATCAATGTCGGATACTTCCTGCTTGTCTGGAATCGTTTCGTCTCTTCGTTGTAAACTAGAAACATTCTGTCAATGCCAAGCACAACGGGATTAGGGTGGTTTATTATAAAATATTAAGATAATGTTGGTTAAAGAAATTAGTTAAGTATCGTAAGTAATAGTATGTTGACACAGTAATTTGACAAATGTAACACTGAATGCAGTGTAATTTGTATATATATTACTCTTCGGATTATGTATCGGTTGTGACTAAGCTACACGATAAGTTATGTTTTGTCTCTAAGTGTGATTCCGCACATAGGGTGTTTTATGATACTACCCAAATACAGTGAATATATGGCGTAATGATGATATAAAACTCTATGTAGCAAAAATAATTTTGCTTCTGTCGAAAAGTTACGAGAATATTTCAGTAGTACATATTTTTTAAAAGGTAACATCCTCAAATTAATTTTTGCTTAATGTACGTATAGTGTCAAAGTCACTTTTATCGAATCTAACCATCCTACCTGCGTGACATTTCATTAAAAGCATCATATAGGACGCACGCGCATCGTACACGTTCGACATACTTCGCGGAACACCTTATGTACGTACAACGAACATGACGAGAATATCACGGAGCAGCGTTATCAACGAACTTTGTATGTGCAAAGATGAATGCTGCGAGGCAAAGGAATATACCTATGAGTTACGATCTACCTATCTCGAAGTGTGTACCGCCCCGGAACCTGCAGGGACATTCCAAATTCCGTGAACTCGCAATCTCTAACGTCCTTACCCCGGCCAGACTTCAGTGGATAAATGTACAGTTCCTCAACTTGACCGACTTTAATCCATCTTGGCTCAGGTAAATCTGGTATCATCCATCCGTCAAAAACGTCGCCCCCACTTGTGTCACTCTCACTCTTCTCATCAATTTGTCTCACGCTATTTTGAACATTGTTAATTTCCAACCGCTCCGGTTCTTTTCGCGGCTCATCATCTTCCGTTTTCTTCTTCTTAACGACAGTTGGCGACGAAGAGCTTCTGCGTATGTTCCACACAGCAAACGCGATCAAGATCACAGCGAAACTGCAGCTTATCGCTAGCGTCGGTCGCCAGTCCTAAACATCAAATGACCAATAAATTTTGTAACGGGCGTAGATTCTAGCAGCGTCACACGTTCCCGAGAAAGATTGATGTACGTGAAATACGAGAGCGACTTGCGCGTTTGTTACGTTGGCACAAAATGTGTCCGTTGCCAAAATTTCGCGACCCAGTTTCTGTCATCGAGGCATTAGTTGTAACAGTGTATCAATTTAGACAGACGGGAGGTTAACGGAAACGTCTCTTAAATTTGATGGAAAGAGCGGAATACATTACGCGAGTTATAAATATTTACAGCGTCAAAAAGCTTATTAATTATACCGTTACGCAGGTATACGAAAATATCTGAAACTGTTAATCTTTGACAGCTTAAAAACCAAAATTTTCGGGCGATCTTAGAGCATAATTCGAAACTTGATCTAACAGGCGTCAAAATACCAGTCATCTTAAAACTTACTTTTCTGGGTTTCGCAGTTGTGGAACATGAGAAAACGTTACATAATTTAATCATCAAATTTGCAATCATGAATTGGCTTCTTCGTCGCGTAAACAACAAAATGACCACTAAACTGCACCGTGTCCGCTTATCGACGCCGGCTACACCGGAGTATCAAGAATAAGCCACGCGATAAGATTTCAAATGCTCACCGAAGGTCCGTGCATGATCCTGATTCTCGGCTGGACAGATTTTCAGTAGAACGAGGATACTGTCCGAAATGTCGTCCTCGTATCTTTGGCTTCGGGAATCCACCTTATTCACTTTTCCTTCTCATATCTAATTCCTCCGCTCGCGGTACCGTCCGGCATTATGCAATAGCGTATATCTTGTGCCGCTTCTGCCGTTGTCCTCCTCCCCACCCTGCTCCCCCACGCTCTGCCCCCACCTCTGCGTCCCTAGTACTTCCCTCTTCCCACGGTCCCGCCAATGCGTTTGAACTTGTCGAACGCAGGTCTTCGAACGACTGCGTCTGTGCGCTCTCGGCGAGGCAAACTCTCGGAGATGACTAATCATCGGCGGTCAGTTCATGGGCGATGCACGTCCCAGCATCGTCTTCTTCCCTTCTCACATTGTCCGCGAACAATCTTCCTGCTGACAATCGTTAGCTGCAGCGCGCTAATAACACTCTGTATTCAGGTCCTTGTCATGAAGAGACCTTCCCTAGACGCGCGGTCCACAGTCATCGGCGAACGTTCGATATTTCACGTTGCGCGACTTTCTTTTCATTTGCCGAATGGGATTGGACAGGATGTTGATTCACGTTCTTCTTCGAAGTCCGTATAATTCTGATGCTATGTAGAATGGGCGAGCAGGACACACTAAATTCGGTTACTTGACACGCAGGAGCTTCATTCGACGTGCGCTCGAAGCAAAAATTGGCGATGAATGTTCGTAAATTTAATTTACGCACCTCTTCTTGGACTTAGGTCAAAGGCGTTGGATGCACACGTTGATTTATGTTTTTGATTCTAAGTTGATGTTTATGGTGCTCTGGAAATGAGTGTTATATGAATTCCTGCGATAGGATTGGCTTTTCTCGGTAACTTAGGAGGTGCTTAATGTACTTATGTTGCTGGTTGGAATCTAATAGAAAGATGGAGATGGTGGAATGTGACGGCATCGGTAAAAAGTTTTGAAATTTTATCCGGGACAGATCAAATTGACGGCAACGTACGTGATAAGAGGCGAATAGGTTCCTGACGTTGCATGATAATTGAGACTACTGATTCTCAGAATGTATGTGCGCAAGATATAGACGGAGCAAATACAAATTAGTTTTGTTGGCTGAAGCACATGTCTCGCCGTTCAGTGTCTGATGTGCCCGGATTTTAAACTGTACTACACTTAAGATGTAATTTTGATACTTATTTAGTTAGACTAATAAGGGAACATAAGCAACCCGGAAATTAAACAAAATATGAGCTTTTGCACGCAAGTAGTGTGAACCATCCCTAACACAAAAATATTTTTTTTAAGTGTTAAATCCCAAATGGAAGGGAGAAATCCACCTTTGAAAAAATATTGAAATTTTCTTTTTCGTGAAATATCTCAGAAACGGTAAGAGATATCGAAAAAAAAGTTGAATTAAAATTTAAATCGTTCGATCGCATCTGTAAAACTGCGTAATCAATTTTCAAATTTTTTTCTTTGTTTATGAAAAACAACCCCCACTCCCATCCCCCTTTCAAATATTTTTTTTTGTCCTACAATAAAATACCTCTGAACAACCTCTTTTCATACCTGTAAGCGATTTATGCGTTAATATTTTTTTGTATGGTTGTAAAAGCGAATAACTGCCGACAGTAAGATACACGTCATATAAGAGAGATAGTAGGGATGAGACATATTCGGAGACAACAATATAAAATACATCTTTATTGTACTATTCGGGACACGTGACGAATACTGTTAAAATTATACAGTGTAATTGGAACAATAATGATACTCTTCATGGAAATGTTTTAAACACAGGTGCTGCCCGCACCACGCACATTGCATAAACGCTGCCAGTCCGCAAATACTACATTTACGTACACGCTTCTCACTCTTAAAATAACAGAAATCTACAGGATTTTCGAACTCGCCAGGATGCGTTTCCAAATATCCGCTTTTAAACCAAGCGTATTGGAAAAGATTCCTATATCTGGGTGATGAGAGTTGATTGTGAGTTAACGACTGTAATTTGATTATATTATTACGAACATGTAAATTGATGTTTTTGTCTAGAAGAATGACATTATCTGAAAACGACCGCACAAAATTTCTCCAAATTCGGAAACCAAACACATCCATAAGTTGAATCATGCCCGTCGTCTTTCTTGGAATGACTTTAAATGTAACCTCTTTGTCTTCTGGAATCAATTGATTCAACTGATCTGGACAGTGACCCGACGACGAATCAAGTAATAGAATGGTTTTTGGACAAGTATTTGGCAGATATGTATAAAAATATTAGACGGTCGGAATATAGTTTCCTGAACTCTTGGACCGAATGTTCCCGTGGGCTCCTCTAAAACGATGTACAATGGCGAAAGAAGACGTCCGCGCACCGATATGTTAGGCATGATGGTATAACTGTGTGTCATAGCAGATACCGATTGAATTTCTGCTTCCACTGTTTTTACTCCAGATTTTGACAATGTTCGTCCTGAATGAACTTCGAGGTTGAAGCCACTCTTATCTGCGTTATAAATTTCATTAGTTCCGGCAGTTGGAATATCGCACCTTACGTTTTCGACAAAAGTTCTTGCAATGTTGTGCAAGTTACTCATGCCTTGGAACGTAGATTGCGTTTTAAATGTTGTTATTTTGCGAGATGCAATCCCATGCACATTCTTGAATTTCCAAACCCACCAAGAACTTGCTTTGAGTTCGGGTAGGCCAACCAAATCTTTTGTCTCCCAATAGTTTTTCAAGGGGTGATTTCTCCCTTCTATGTGGGGTTTAGCACGCAAAAAAAACATTTTTGTGCTTGGGATGGTTCACACTACTTGCGTGCACAAGCTCATATTTTTTTGAGTTTCCGGGTTGCCTATGTTCCCTTGTAAGTAACAGTCACTGTAATATCTTCACAGGTACAATAAAACCTGCAATTTAAAAACCAAATTGTCCAAATTTTTTGTGTGAATAAAACAGAAAGGTGACGATTAAATATTAATAGAAACTCATTGGACGACTGTTGTCAACGCTTGTAGTGTTTTACGACCAATAAAGATAAGAGAATCTTTTAACTGGTCTTATGTTTAGCAAACAGAGAATGACTAATATATAGCACACATTGCTATATTGATTGTAGCGCAGTATGTATCATATTATGTGAAGCTGTGTGATATGGAATTAGTTACTTAACTGTAAGGCAGCAAATATCTGTGATATAACTGTATACAGGGTGAGTCAGAATTCGAGGGAAAAAAATTGAGGGGTGGTAGAGCACATGAATACAAGCACTTTTTGTCAAATAATATATGGGTCGCAACTCAACGGATAAAAAGTTACAGGGCATTTTTGCACCGTCACATTTAACCTTCCGTTAGTCGCGGCCTCTATTTCTACACGAATGGTCGCGCGTATCTCCTAGATACGCTATTGTCAAAATCGAAGATTTGATAATACAATTATTGAAATTTTGTTGCGTATAATATATTATGAATAATCACGCTTCATTTATGACAAAATTTATTTTTCAAAACATACACAAAGTATTATAAATCTATATATAAACATACAGTCACATCACGGTCACGTAAAATCAAGTCTTCTATAGTATCAAAATCACTATGATCTTCCATCTTGTTTTAACTGTTGTCTACCTCTCTTGAAAAAACAACAAGTGCAAGAAAACAAATTAGATACCACAAACCACAAAATTCGGAAAAAAAATCGACACAAAAAACGGATCATTAGAAACAGAATGAATGATGTGGGAAAGGCTTACCGGAAAAGTCGCATGTATTTCTCAGATATAAATGTCGATTTGCTGAAAATGTGTATTCGCTTTGAACTCTAAACTGATACTGGACAGATGGTCTAGAAGAGAGGGAAGAATACCTGAAAAGTGCTTGTCGCAGCGGGATTAGGCAAAATGATATTATACAAAACATATCTGCAGTGTATCCTACAGATACGCGCGACCATCGGAAGGTTAACGTGCTGATTGCCGCGCGCGTCGTCGATGATTGACCTGGCGGCGAACGTGTTAAAGAATTATCACAAGGATGAGAGCAGATATTTCACAAAACACTTTAATAACACTAATATTATTGATTTATGAGCGGCGCGCGTAGCTGACGGTTGTTGCCTCATACATTCGCGTAGCAGTCAACGCGTTAAATGTGACGGTGCAAAAATGCCTTGTAACTTTTTATCCGTTGAGTTCCAACCCATATATTATTTGACAAAAAGTGCTTGTATTCATCTGCTCTACCACCCCTCAATTTTTTTCCTTCAAATTCTGACTCACCCTGTATATACGTGTAAGGTAACATGTCTACTCTCACTGTCATGAGTTCATACAAGCAATGGAAGAATAATAACAAGCCAAAAGGTTTGTTACTGAAAGATCTTATAACCATTTGTGAAATTGAACGTACTACTCCACGAAAATGAATATATTGCTCTGCACTTAATTAAACAAAAAATATATCTATATGTGCTTCGTCACCTCCCTCTAACAAGAAATATTTTAAGATTTTTTAAACAAATGCTTTAATAAAAACGTTGCACATGCTATTTAATACGAGTTGGTGAAATTATTTTGTAAACATTTATGCACAACCCATAAACGACACTGTCTCCTACCACTTGCATGGAACTTTATTTCTCCTGTGCATGTTTATTTGGTTGTTACTGCATTATTGTCGCGGCTATCGAAGGATCACAGACAAACTTTCTTGCAAGAAAAAAGCGATATCTTATGTATCGATGTTTTTGCCATATTTAATGGACTTTTTCACGCATAAAGTACAGCACACTGCATTATGGTATAAAAATATCGCTTCTTATCGGGCCAAGAGTACAACCTATATTATCCTACCTGAACTTGCTGACAGTTCTTTGCTTCAAGTAATTAACAGTAATTAACAACAATATTTACCAAATGTTCCTAGTCTACAAGACTTTCGTTGAAGAATCAACATGTGCTCATATCGATGTAAGCACTATTCGTTAATTTGTTTACGATCACAATTTAAGATTTAGAGAAGACCTATTTTGATTACGATTGATTGTATCATAGTATAATAAAAGAAAATATAATACGTCGACCGATTCAAACCGTCGCACAATGGGGTATTTGACCGTTCTAGCTGGCCAAAAGTCGATTTTGTCAACTTTTACCTGGATTCATAAAAATTACATAGTGGGGTACTTAAATAGTGGGGGAATATGTATGGGCAATATTTTTTTTTATTCGCACCATTCGTCTGAAAACTTAGTCTGAAGTTGACGGTTGCTACTAGCAAACGTACCTTTTTTGGACACTCTCTGAACGTTCACGAGTTTGCTTGCGTTTTTTCTGTTATCCAAGAACCAGTGTGAAGTGCGGCGTTCTGGCGTCTTTAGAGGAAGGTAAGTACTTACTTAATTTTAGAATAAGTTTCAACGGTTTATTAAGTACCTATGAAAAGTTGTTGTAGTTTGAAAATAGGGTTTAAATATGAACATTTTTGTTCGAAGATGTATCTTCTGCAATGATTTTGTTATATAAGACCCCTTTATTCCGCAAAGTTTCTTACGCCATTGTTGAGACTGAAGTGTTGGCTTCCTAGCGCAAGAAGAATTTCTTGCGAATATTTGCGAATTCGGTTTTTACGAGAAATTTTCTAAATAATGACACTTTTCAATGTTTCGGACTTTATCATAAATTGCCCTTTTTTCTGAGCAGGATCATCAGGAATCAAACGAATTAGCCGCAGACATTTATATGATATCATGGAACAAAAAGTAAACAGTAATATTTCCCAAAAATTGGCATATTTGAAACATATTTTTCAAACGTTTAATCGAGAGACGAACTCCCTTCCGGCCCTGTATCGGTCACACCGTTATTTTGCAAAATCGAGAAAATTATTTGGAGGTGCAGCAAAAACGTCTAGAAGCATTAATAGCATGCTTTTAGTGTCACTTTCTGCGAAGATGGAAATCTGCATCCAGAAAGAAGCAACTATTTGAGAAAAAAAATGCTAAATGGTTACAGGCTATTATAGAAATACCCGCAGTGACGACTCGATCAGGACGGCTTGAGAAGTCTTTCGGTGACTCGGGTGAACGCAGCAAAAGAAGGACAGAGAAAAAGAAGACAGATCATAGATATTTATTACCTCTCGAAAGGTGCGTTTCTTATTTAGCTTATGCAACTTTAAACTGTCTGAAATACTTCGGTGGATGATCACAGGAATTAAGGTGATATTATTGTCTTCAAGTCGCTTATTACTATGTAGTGCATTTAACGTTGCGGCGCGCGTAATTGTACCTATAAACGGTCCGCTGGTTTTCCCAACATGGGTGTCCCAATACATCACCGGTTTTGTCTAGCCAGTGAAATTTTATTGGACAACGAAGAAAGAAATTCTTTCCTATCTTGGCCACTGCCATTATTTTAAATATATGTAACTGTAATTTTTCACTGTGCATAAAAACAAAAATTTATTTAAGAAAAATGAAAAAAATTGTTTTTTTTTTATTGCAAAAGTACTGTAAAAATTTAATCACTTCATACTCTAGCAAACTATGTCAATAGAATTTGTCTAAAGTTGAAAAATAATTTTGGCCAGCTAGAACGGTCAAATACCCCACTGTGCGTCGGCGGCTCTTACTAGGATACTGACATCAATCTCATCGTTAGATTAGCATGAAATTGCTCTTGGAAGTATACTGCGGTTAATTGAAAGGAAGTGAACGGATCATTTGTACGAGACAATAACTTGTTTTATCTCTGACCCCAATACTTTACCAGCCTCTGGCCACATAATCAATCTTCCGGAAGCATGCATCAAACGTTTGTTTCAGAATGTCTAATGACGCTTTTGCACGGGAAAATTATCTACAATTACTTGGTGATTCAATGAAATTATGAGCGGTGTCATAATAACATTAGTATTATGGGATACTCTTATTCATCAGAGTTTTGCATCACTGAAGGTGTATTATTATATACGGAACAGAACATTATTATACAATAAGTACTTTTTCTTTCATAGTTTTCGGATTCATTCCAATACATTTAATTAAATCAGAAAAATATGAGCGTTCGTCGCTGCTACATAATTTGGTACGTGACGAATGAATTACGTACATCGCAATGGCGACAATTTTTGAGAATACCCTGTACATGGTGCACAGCCGAGTACATTACGCAACATGGTCGAATGAATTAGTGAAATCGTGAATGGCAGAGCAAACCAAACATTCCGGCGCCGTGAAATATGCATGTGTTAACTCTATTCGCCAGCTTCCATGAATAATTTCTTAACCTTGAATTTCTGCACATTCTTATGATACCAATAAATAAGATACAACGGCGATTGTCACGCGATAGGTGCAATATCGATATATCATCGATAAAGATAATTTATTTCGTATTGTCGATTCGTACAGGTCTCACACATTATATTGTCGTTTGGTATTAATTTTTGCTTAACACTAATATACCCTTCATATAAAAACGAGATTCCCCTGGTTGGAATGTAACAGAGTAAAGGCGCGCAAATGTATGTCATTCGCGAATGGACACGACGCGAGGTTCGCAATAATCACGATTTACAATAGAACTTAGCAACAACTGTATAGAATTGTAACCGGCGTTTCTTACTTTTTCAAGGCAATGTATCCTATGACGTTAGGCATACTGCTGGAAACGTTCATTTACTACACGTTGCAAGTAGCAGACAAAGAATGTGCCGGTTTATTGATTAAGCGTCTTTGTCACTTGCTGAATTATTCGTGTGACAACCGGTCAATGACTGAATGTAAATCCCCAAAACTAGGAATGAAGTATTCGGGAGACGTGTCCGGCATTTTTTGTGCGTCCTCCAGTTTATCGCAGCCGGTCCCGACAAAAAGCTTTTGAAACTCGCACATGCGACCGAATTTCATGTCCTGGTTGACTCTAGAAAAAGACATTTGACTCGTGAGAACTGCTCTTTTGATATTTTCAATCCTTGCAGATTACGTAACGTATGCGAAATTTTAACATGGTGACAAAAAATTGAGGCAGAGGAACGCAAAAATAATTTTATATCATGATAAGGAACGGGCTAGAGCTCTAATTCAATAGAGTAATCTGTCAGTCTATTATTTTAAGTATAGTAGTCATAAATGAAAACAAAGTCAGCAATTATTATCAACACATGCAGAGAATGTAGATTTGATACATTCGGGTAAAAAAAAAGGTTCTGTTTCTTATTGTTCTTATCTTAAATGTAATCGTTTTTCTTAAATACCAGTTATATGTGATTATCAAATACATTTATGCAATAGACTTCTACATACCGTTAAAAACACATTTGTCGATTTAAAATGTTTAAATAAAATGGAGTGCAATATTGTCAAAATATCTTACGTGTCGCCGACAAACAAGCATCTTCGTGGGTCAGTGACTTTACATATTTCGTAAATATAGTCTTTCAATACACCACTGGGCTTAGCACATTCTATTGGCTCCCTACCACTTTGATTCGTTACCACTCGAGTCAATGGTCCGGGTCCTAATAAACGATTAAAACAAGTCAATGAAGTTAAAACCACAATGGCACGCATGCCGTTTAAATAGACAAATATTCAAAATATAAGAATTCATGTAAAGAAACAAATATGTACATCATAATTTTTAAGACACTTCGTTTGGTGCGTATCATATTGACTGAGTTCAAATTAAATAAGTAAATTCTAAAGGTTCAGTACTTTAACCACTGTTTTCTAAATATCTATGTGACGCACACAAAAATATCAGCCAACTTAAAATAACTTAGATCATACTTAAAGAATTAAATCTCTCTGAACGTGATCTTATCAGCGTCAGACACAATGGATTGTATGTTTAAAGTATCTATTCTGCATTACCGTATCTCAGTAACCTCATTCCGAATGACAGTGAGCGAAGATTTAAAGCAATACAAGTACTGTTAATACTTTAAGCATTTGCGACTTTTACCTAATATTCTGATGGCATCACTGCTGGTACCCCAATCGTCCATAGCACCTGTCACGTACAAAACGTCATCTCGCATAAGGCACGACAATGCCAGTGCAAGTTTGCTCCAATTGCATTCGACATCAAAATCAATGACCACTGCTTTAACCGACGGTCGGTCGCGGATCTCCCTTATCGTCTTCGAAACGTTATTTTTTTCTAATACCGGCTGACAGAGGACACAAATCATAAGTAACATAAGCTTACACTTATAGACAATACAGTAATTACTGTCATTTTTACGTTTTATTAGACGCACTAAACTATTTAGCCTTGGATAACTTGATCAAAGTCTACATTGAGTAAAACAATCGATTAAGGTGAAATTGCCACGTTTCTGTTTAACCATTTACGCGCTGAGATAAGAAAATGTAATGTCATCTGTCAGAATAAACTGAAATCTTTGGTTTTTTAATGTTGAAATTTTTTCGTCTGTTCAAATATCAGATAATTGATGTCACATATGATTTAATGACAATAGCGATAGTAAATATATAATAAAAATAGCTCAATAATGAATATAGCAACAGTGAAATGACATAAATTCAATGTGAATGGATTTATTTGTTATAAGAGATGTCTTAAAATTTGTATCTTGCGTGCGCAACATAGATTGAAGAATAAGTGCGTCGTTAAATACACACAATAGACTGAAAATGTTAGTATCTCAATACGTATCATGCGTATGATTGAGTACTTACGTATGGCGTGAGACGCATTCCGGCCTCTGTAAAATATTTTGTGAATGTCGGCGAACCAATAGCATAGACGTCCCCTTGGAAGTTGATCTTTTGTAAGTACCAAACGATAACCTTTGCCGTGTTTATTATTAGTTCCTGAATGGAAAAATCAGCAGTGAAATAAATGACGACTTTTTTTATGGGAATTGGAATTCTTATATGCGAAAGACTAATGTGAAGCTTGCAATAGTTATTAAATGTTTTTCATTATCAACTACTTAATATTGAGCTTAACATTCATCAGCTTTCATCATTAAATATAAAGAATATGATTATTGCTTACGATGGAATTGGATTCACATACATTTTTTAAACAGGGTGTGAGTGCATAAATATCCCTCATTGAAAGAATAACTTTGGTCTGATTTGTTGCGTTGTACTAACATTATGACAAAACAAGTAGAATTGTGCGACATAAACACACTCTCAAAGCTAATTGTGTTCTGTATAGGATAAAGCTAAACCAGGTGTAATTTTTATTTTTAATCACCTAACAGGACAGCATGGATTACTATTTGGAGTATAAAAAATGATTTCGTAACTAAGTAAAAGGGTGTTCTGTATTTAAAGCAGTGTCCTTGAGTGCTTTAATTAGAATTGTAAGGATCGATCGTGTTCGTGGTCTGCTTCATACAATGTATCAATGTGAGCACACAACATGGCTGACAGTCGTAATATCAAGCCATTTTTTCAGATTTTATGAAATAATCGGCAAAAATATTTCCATAGATAAAGTTACAAACGTTTTTTTCTTAATAAGTACAAATATCTCATAAAAGCTTTATAGTCTCAAAAAATGTAACACTGGAGCGAGGATAACATATTACGCGTATTATACGTGAAATGCTAAGATAAGTAAAGGCAGTAAACGAACCGTTGCCACATTTACATGCGCGTTCACGCAACGGAACTAAGTGCCATAAAAAAGACTCACTTCTTTTATTTCCACACCCCTCTTTCGAAGTAGATTGCATTGCTCTTGTAAAGTATAGGTACTATTGTTGGTCACTAAATAGACATCCTTTTTCATACCATGTAATCTGTTCAGCGATTCCGCGACACCCCCAAGCTGACCGTCAATATGCCAGAGAACTCCTGGACAACGCACAACAAAACCGGATGAAAAATTAAACCGAACATCTTTTCAGTCTACAACACACGGAACTAAGCGAAATTCGCCGTTAATCGAGATAAAGGAAAAGTAACTCTTTCGCACGTCAATCGCCAGGTAACACAGACGATAGGTCAGCCAGCTCTTAAAAGCAGCAAAAACAATCCATGCATCGAGATCAGGACCAATCCAAAGTCATAGACGATAAAACAAACTCACCGTCACAGTCCGACAGCATGATATCAAAGGAGTTGAGAAACTTCTTCACTTCCTCCGGCGTACACTTGCTGAGATCCTTCGTAATCGACATCGTGCTTCCTACGCACCGTGCTGACATGTACGTACAGAATAGGTATAGAGGGCTATGAGCACCTATATGAAAAAGATAGTACCGAGGGATACCGCAGGTCTAGGTTACAACTTGTTTCAGACTCTCGACGAGTGGCAATACCTCGAGTGGTGGATAACGAAGAAGGTGTGCACTTTGTCGCATGTATGAGAGCACACCGTACTCGTGCTTGTGACGAGTGCGCCGTGCCGACCGTAACTGACTGCCGTATCGAGCGACTTCCTACTGGAAAAGTAACCGCATCCCGAATATCGTACCGATAAGATCGTTGACATGCCAGCAGCGGCCTTTGTGTGCTCCTCGTCATTTTCATTTTCGATCGGCGCGCACACCGAGCGGGTCTGCAACGTCTGCCGTCGGATTCAATGAAGTCACATTCATGAACGTAAGTTTTGGACGGGACTGGGTCGGGCCGGAGAGCGCAGGCTCGAAAGGTGAACCCTGAAGGGGGATGAACGCTGTCAGAGATGAGACTGCTCGCGCCGCTGTAATGTCATCCCGTTGCCATGGCGACACTCCTGGCCTGTGAACTTTTCGTGTGTTCGCGTCTCCCTTACCGACGCCCAGTACCAGCGATTGACAAATATTTATTATTATGGTGCGGGATGAATCATTTCTCTTTGATTGCTTTCACTTGATCACTTTTGTAATCGCTGGCACGTGTACGTTGGTAGAATGTGTATCAGTCGGTGACAAGCTCAAGTAATTATATTCGCTTACATCTTTTTCTTTATCTTTGCACTGAATGAGGTTATTGATGGTTAGATTTATTAATTAATTGATTTGACGAACACTCTGTTTTGCCGAGTTAATTAGTTCGGTAAATGGACGGCTCTTTGGTATCTTATGTATGATATCTGATTAGGAGCTAGAAGTTCTGTGTTCACAGTTCGGAGTCTTGTCATTTTAAGAGATTAACGCAATACAAATGTCATACTGTTTTATATTGTACGAAGGAATTAGGTACCGTGGCTGTGTCTAATGTTTTCTACGAATGGAAGGAAATAATGCATGTTTTCTGTTATGTCTGTTAGTCATCCTTGGGAAGGTTCCGGTCACTTGTTGCAACACGTTTGCCATGTTTCTCCTCCAAATCTTATACCAATTTTACAATATTATATCGAAAAGTACTGAAATTGTGCTATCCCGATAGTATTGTATGTACAGTACTGATATTCAAATTTCGTACATCGTTGAAGTGCAATGTCTATGCAATAATAATGCATGATATAATTTGCAATTTAGATTTGTTATTCGGCAGAGAACGTAATAATTTAAACACTCTCTTTCATAACAACGTATCGAGGAGCGGTTATCTGGAGCGATGAATATATAATATTTTTACTTAAAACGGATATCACTATATTTGAAAAATAGTTAGCGGAAAGAAATTTCAAAATAGGAAAATACCCGCCGTCTTTAGTCGCGTAGATAATTTCTTTAAGATCTGTTTTCCTATAATGGTATGAAACATGTGAGGATGGTTGTCAATAAACCGGCGGCGATTAAACAGACAAGGGTGGAAAAAAATCTTTCTATATTCAAATGCTTAATGGGATTTTTGAAATGAATGTCTTCTAC
Organism: Anoplius nigerrimus; assembly: GCA_914767735.1. Lineage (NCBI taxonomy): Eukaryota > Metazoa > Arthropoda > Insecta > Hymenoptera > Pompilidae > Anoplius > Anoplius nigerrimus. The sequence goes on from OU612080.1 coordinate 21,626,364, forward strand.
AACGGAGCAATGATCTGAAAGCATCTAGGAGACTGCCAACACTATGTCTCTTGCGATTATAATACTAAGGAATGAAAGTGGATTCTAATCTCGGAATCTAAAGCACTTGAAATACTTGTTAGATCGTTGAAGAGCAAATGTAACCGTACATCATAGCATATGCCAAATAAATGTAACATAAAAATAAAACATTGAGACATGAATCACTGTAAAATATTAACAAAAAATAAAATGTTATATCTTATCGTCTGTCGCTAGAATAGTAATAATGACAGTACTTCCGCCAAACTATTCAATGTTACTTTATTTAATAGCCGTTATTTCGCAATAATTGATGATACGTAATATTAATTGCAAAAATAAAAGACGTCATATTGTCCAAACATAATTCATATTCACAGGATTGAACCATAGCCTCGCTTAATTACACGCTGAATGATTCCTTGTCATTTAATCAACCTATGACTATTATCTACATTTATCTACCGTTAATGGCCGTCGAAGTCTATGATAAGATAAGTGTACCTCATTCTGTAGAGCAAACAGAGTACCTTGAATACGCCTTCAATTGGCAAGGCTTCTAACAAAATTTGCCGTTCTTTGAAAGTATTCATGCCACGTTGATGACGTAACCTTGCTTTCTCATGTAAACGAAGATTCAGGTACAAAGGTATAAGACTGGCGGTTGATGACCTATGACTAGTCATAAATGACAAAGACTCTTCAGGGGCGATAGATAGATGTTATCGGCACTCGCATGACATTGTGAAATTCACAATTTTCAATTCTTAGATGTATCAGCGCAACTTCCGTTACACACGTTAATCGAGCTGCTCTCCATAACAGCTCCCTCTTGTGGCCTGGAATGAGAGGGGACCAAAATCGACGATAATAACGTCTCGAACACATTTGGGTTAATAGAATTCCAATTTATTAAGTTTTTTTCCTAGCCGCCAGTGTCTTGATTCTCATTTACAAAGGTATTATATGGCTGTATCAATAAAAACTAATCATCGGTAATAATAACTAAAAGTAATGATAATAATAAAAATAATAATTACGATAACCGGCTATCGTGTCGGATGATAATCACCCTTTAGCGACAAACTCACGAGTATCTCTCGTTTCTCTTTTTTTTGTACGACGCTCGTCAATCGACATCGGGACGCGGTCGACTTGACGAAAAAGAGCGAGGCTCGCATATTCACAGCTGACGAAGAAATTACTAATTGATGGGAACGCAAAACTCACGATCCGTAAACGTGACTAGAAAATGAACCTCTTTACATTGTCATAACACGATGGCATCGTACGGTGTTTTACAGGTTATCCGGTAAGTTGCACATGTACATAGAAACATTCGTTTCACATCACGCGCTCCTCCTTCCCCCCTCCTCCCGCCCCTCACTCCCTTTCTCACTCCCTTTCTCAGATTCCGCCTGCGATAATAATTTCCAATGAAAAGTGAACACTTTCGGATCGAGACAGATTATACATACTGATAAAGATGACGTGTCATCGAACAATGGTTTCTTTCCTTGTAGGCGCACCATCTTATATGACTAGATACATTAGTGCGCTATTAAGAGTAAAACTATGAGTTTTTCGAATGCAATCGATACTTATACGTGTTCTCCTCGTCCTCGCGCAGCATCCTTAATGAAAAACCTGATATTCTCTGGTGTTACGCAACTCGCTCGATGCTCAAACGTTGATTTTTGATTTATCCCAGAAACAGTAAACCTCGCATGTCCGCAATCCGATCCCAGTTTCAGTCGAACGTATGCCAGAACGAGCAAAGACACAAAGCCGAAATCGATAGGAAGAGTTATCGGCATTGGATCGTCATTCAACTATCGCATCGAATTTACAAGAATATTGAAATTCACCACCTATCTCGCATCGCCTGCTGCTTTCCCATTCTCGTCGACCAGCAACGCTTACGGCTCTCTTACTATCTTTTGACTATTCCTCGAGTCAGTCTAGTATGTTTGGATTAACTTTCCGTACGCTGCAATAATACGATCGTCTTTCAGCAGTTCTGCCGTATAGTATTGACTTATGTTTCACGGTGTCCGTTTTTATCGAAACAGCGTGTAAACAGTAACACTACGTTTTCGTTCAAAATAATTGGCGCATAAAGAAGACAAATATAAAAGTGTCAACCAACATTTTTTCTCTAATCTCTACAATATTACGACACGCCGACTTCGACTATCAATGTAATATAAACACGTCCTAAATGTAAACAATTATTCTCCTGATTTGTTATGTGTATGCATAACGACTCGCCTCGGTAATTTTTTTAATCATGACACTTTCGCAGAGATGCAAATACGCATGCATTCTTTATCGCCTTTCCTTTCGGGTCTCTATATGTACGAATGAATTAGATTCGCGACCTATCAGAACAAACACCGAATTAACGGCACAAAGGCAAAGATGGGACAGGATTGTCCGTTCGTCGATGAAATTTCGCTCACAACCGATGTACGAAACTATTTCACGGTAGATACATACATCAATGCTGCGGGGTCAACACAAATGTATTGTGCGTAATGCTAAATGCCATACGCTAACTTTTGAATCCCTCGTATGAGCTTTTTTTCCTGTCGTTCACTAAGAGTCAATATGCGGCAGAAGGAGCAGTGAACAAGGCCGGACGAAGGATTAAGACATTGGACACAACAGGGACTGGATGTCAGGGAAACATGACGTCGTTCATGGGCGATAACATTATTCATACAGAAACGAATCACTCATCGCCCTGACATTTCTGTTGGAGCGATACGAATTTCTTTTTTTGCGGTCTATTCAATGAACCAATTAAAAAAAAAGTTTTGTAACTGTGTTTATTCTGTCAGTCTTTATTTATAGAATTGTTGCACGATTTTACTCTCTTGCTCTCGTCTCGGATCTCATTCTTTTGAAGAACGGCCACTCTTTGGGCTTGAAATTTGTCGTGATTTTCCACACTCATTGACATTGTTACGTAATGATAGTTGGAGTGGTGTGTTTGACAACTTTGGTGTTGCTTTTCTGAAATTTGTAATTCCAGCTAGAATCATCGTGATATATTAATCGAGGGGTTCAGTGGAAGATCAAGGATTTGACGGTTATTGATGAAGTTCCTGCTGTAAATTTTCTAGTTACGTTATCAATTGCCAAATAAGTATTGTATGAGAAAATAATGTACTGTATATATGTACATTGTGTTCTATCGGAGATTAGCAGATACTAAATTCCTTATTCTCTCGATGAATTGAAATGTGAAGAAACACAAACGCTCACGTGAATTATTCTTATCCAATCCTTTGTATGAGGGATAAGTTTCTCCGACTTTAATATACTTGCTCCTAATTTCAATAGAGTATTTGATAACTTACGTTGCTGCGTTGACGTCATTAAAATCCACCATTCAAATAAAATTTGTTGAGTTTCATAATGAAGTAACATGAGTCATGTAAGGCGACTCCCTAATGGCAAATAATGGCTCTCACCACGCATAGTAGTATACAAAACCATGTTACGAGAAACTTTGGTAGTTAAATTTAGCTGCTAAATAACTAGTCCGAAAACTGTATCACGATAGTCGACAGATCTTAATGTCAACCTACAACGTCGGTTGCAAGAAAATTTGCTGCAATCACGCGAATACCGACATAATGGTCAGAGATTGCCAGTTATCAATGAGGATGGTGTAACAATAAAGATATAATATTCGCTCTTAAATTCTAGTGGCATCGTCCATCATTTGCGAACAATGCGGCAAGTTGTTGTCAATAAATGGGGTGGCCATTCATGCCACGATTAACAACGGTGAAATGGAAAATGGCGGTACAAATGGCGATAATATTAGATAGCATACTAGTTTAGTGATAGTAATAGAAGAAGTAGTAGTAGTAGTAGTAGTAGTAGTAGTAGTAGTAGTAGTAGTAGCAGTAGTAGAAGTAGCAGCAGTAGTGGTGGTAGTAGTCGTAGTGGTAGTAGCATTAGTAGTACGAATAGTAGTGACGGTAGTAACAGTAACAGTATGTATCTGAATTGATAATATACTAGTGTCGCGGATATTGTAGGTCTGCTTTCACTCGCAATAAACGCTTACTATTTATCTCGTTGTAACTTTAGTATCTCGGATACAGTAGTTAGGCGTACTAGCCATAGTATTAGTAGTAATAACAGTAGTATAGTTATCGCGACGGATTAGCAACGGTAGCGCTGAGCACTTGAAATTCCGCGTTAATATCCAGCTAGTCAATATGAAGGAAGTCTTCTGCTTGAATTTCACAATTTTTCAATCTGTTACTTTTAACTGCCTTAATGTTATATAGTCATCCCTAAAACAGCTACCCATCCGATCTGAGCTGTAATTTCATTTCACCGTTTTGTTCGCCAGTTTTCTCACTGTTTGCAACGCTGAATAATAATTATATACTTATGTCTTCGTGCGTTGTTCAGGTCACTTCTCTCATATTGTAATACTGTCGCCTTGTTACTCAATGCACTACTTGTCTACTAATCTAGCCATCTACCTACTAGTACGTGGTAGTGGTGTGCATGTCTGTTGTCTATTACCAATGAAGAACAACCAGCAAATGGTTCGAAGATTTCTTTTGCTGCCAGTGAAAAATGTTCGTATACCTTAGCACTGTTTTCAAAGGAAGTTAAGCATTTTTGCCCATTTACATCTTGTAGTGAACCTTACTTGTAGTACGCATATTGGTTTCGAAACATTTATAGACGCAAGGTCTGCTTTCTTCATGTCTGACATGTTCATGTTTAAACGGCGCATTTCACGAACACGATTAAAATCAATGCACGTTACTTGCTTAGTATCGAAGTATTCTTTTGCCGATTCCATTAACTTTATTCCTGCTCTACCTGTCATGTCGCATCATATCCATAATACCTTATGAAATTTCGTTTATTTACCGAAAATTCCCTCTCCCGGTGGCCCACCCAAGAAAATAAATTGTGGTATTCTGCAGAATTGCCCTATCAAGGCATCGTAATATACATGAGCATCTGTACATCGTTGTACGCATAACCTGTTCGCAAATGCACGGGATGTATGTGTACATACTCATGTACACGAGCAAGATGTCGCACTGTCAGTCTCATTGTGAGTCGATCCTCAACGTGTGGTTTTGTATCCTACCTATTGAAATACCCAATATGAAATGTAAAATAGAAATCAAATGTTTATCGCCATTCTTCGCTTCGTACCCCTTTTCCTTCTCTCAAAATTGTCCCGTTCTCGACCTTCCTTCGCCCGATATTCTTGTGCATCTTTGCATTTTGATTGCGCAACGCGTGAGAAACACTTTCATTCATACCTCAATCGCACAATCGATTTTCACGCGATAATTCTCCGCTTTCACTTATATCGTCCCCCCAATTCTTCTTTGCCGCTTGAAAGCAGGAAGCGCCACGTCGAAGGATCAAAGGAGGGAAAGTGGTGGAGGAGAGAGAGAGAGAAACCATTTGCATGGGACTCACTCAATTCTTAACTCCGCCGTTTGTATAAGTGAACGGGGTCAAACGACTCTATCGATCGCCTGGAAAGAAATAATTGATCCGGTCTTTCCCTGGCCTCAATGCAAATGCAACTATCCAATCTCGAAGGTATCGGTGGTGTGCTTTAGTGCCCATCTTCCCTTGCCCCCTCCCCCCCTCCCCCGGCCCCTTTGCCGTCAGTTTGCCACGTGTAAATTCATTATACCGCAACTCTTCACTCGTCTTACAACACGTTAATAATCGCTTTTTTTTGGTAACGCGCGCGCGTATGGTTATTTTTTCATCCTTTAATTAATAATATATACGACTTCCTAATATAGTACTATAACATTACACGACTATATACAATCAGAGCAACAGCATTATTTATTATTGCTGCTGTTATTAATATTACTATCATTATCATTATCATTATTATTATTATTAATTTCTGGTTTATTTCAATTCAATAAATTAGCGCGTCTGCATTCGTCGCGCGAAATATATATATATATATATATATACATATATATATACAGGGTGGTTTCGATCCGGTGGTACAACCGAAAGGGAGGTGAATCTACATGCAAAAATAAGTAAAACAGAACGTATGAAAATTTTTTTTTAATCGCTCCGTTTTCGAGAAAATGGACTTTGAATTTTCGCAAAGTGCGAGCGCACCCGAGCGCGGCGCGATATACCGGGTGCCGCTGTAGAAATCTTGGTCGCGGCGCGATGGCTTATCTCATTGCGTGGCATCGAAGCAGGCCCGGCAGGGACATCCGGTATAAGCGACAGTGAGACCGAAACGGCCTATCGTGACGTCATAGCTGCCCGAACGTCTCGCAGACGACGCAAAGCGATAGATATAGATATACAATGCCATGCTTTAGGGCGCTTGCACCTGACGAAAATTCAAAGTCGATTTTCTCGAAAACGAAGCGTTTAAAAAAAAATTTTCGTACGTGTGTTTTACTTATTTTTGCATGTAGATTCACCTCCCTTTCGGTTGTACCACCGGATCGAAACCACCCTGTATATATATACAGAGTGAGCCAGAATTAGAGGGAGAAAAATTGGGGGGTGGTAGAACACATGAATACAAGCACTTTTTGTCAAATAATATATGGTGCGCAAGTCAACGGATAAAAAGTTACAGGGTATTTTTGCACCGTCACATTTAACGCGCTAACTGCCGCGCGCGTCGTCGATGACTGACCTGGCTGTGAACGTGTTAAAGAATTATTACAAGAATGAGAGCAGATATTTCACAAAACACTTTATTAACACTAATATTATTGATTTATATGCTCAAAAATAAAAAGTTTAAGGGTAACGCGCTAACCGCTATGCGAATTTATGAGGAAACAACCGTCAGCCACGCGCGCTTCTCAGAACAGCGCTGGTTTTGTCGAATAGCAATGCCAAGCGTACTTCTAAGATTTAAACTTACTCAATGCAGATGTGTAAAAATATCAGGACCATTGTGTCTCGTCATTCAAGACATTTATTAAAGACGATAAGCACCAATCCTGTTTTGTCTTGGTTATTGTTTGGCCCGCTAGATAATACTTTGCTGAAATCGGCCAAATCAGTAAAATCGGCTTATACAAATGAGAAATGGTATAAAACTGCATTCAGTAAGTTTAAATCTTAGAAATACGCTTAGCATTGCTATCTCAGAAAACCAGCGCAGTTCTGAGCAGAGCGCGTGGCTGACGGTTGTTTCCTCATAAATTCGCGTAGCAGTTAGCGTGTTACTCTTAAACTTTTTATTTTTTGGCATATAAATCAATAATATTAGTCTTACTAAAGTGTTTTGTGAAAGATCTGCTCTCATTGTTGTGATAATTCTTTAATACATTTGCCGCCAGGTCAGGCATCCACGACGCGCGCGACAAGCAGCGCGTTAAATGTGACGGTGCAAAAATACCTTGTAACTTTTTCTCCCTTCAGTTGCGCACCATATATTATTTGACAAAAAGTATTTGTATTCATGTGTTCTACCACCCCCTAAATTTTCTTCCACGAATTCTGGCTCATCCTGTACATGTAAGAGGTGCTGAAGGCGCAGAACTTTACTTGAATTTGCAAGTATCCCTACGTAAGGTGTTCAATGTACTTAGTGTGTTTGGGATGTAAATGTATGAGCATGCATTGTCTTCCGTACACTGTATACGCGTGTATTTTCTGTTCTGTTTGTGTAATAGTTCAGTGTGTGTGTGTGTGTGGTATGTGAATTTACATGCCGTTCATTGTCTGCAAATCAGCGTATTGATTTTAGTGTAGCTGATCTTGATATAATATTACGTCTCTCTACTATGTCTGTCTGATCGCGATCACTCTCACAGTGCAGAGTCTTTTTCAGAGGAACTACGTTTTCTTTTTGCCTTTCATAACAGCAACATTTAGCAACATTTTCTTGTGCGCGTATACGAAAAAACTCGAAATTTCATATCAACCATATTTCCTCGTGCTCGTCGCATAACGTGAAATGTAACTGTACGAATGTTAAGACAATAAAATAAGACAACAACGTGAACATCGCAGTTCTGTTACATTATCTTGAAAATGTTGGTGCCGCTTCGTTTCAGCACTCTTCCACTTTGTGGCTTGAAGTTCGAGGTTCACTTACGCGAAACGGGCATGATGCAATTGCATTTTGGAAGGAGATTTCATCAAACGTACAGATGATTGCTCCAAATGAAACCATACGTTTACTCGGCAATATGGCAGATGTCACACTTTGAGTAAAATGTAAAGTAACGTAAAAGATTTTGTAGAAGTAAAGTAATCTACATATACTTCGTTCCTGCTCGAATGATGTTTGCGCAGAAATCAATGAAATGTGATAATAGGCAACCTAATTAAGCTAAAATCCGCATTGAGAATGTAATGAAAGCAGGAATAATAGAATTTGAGATGCTCACGTGAAAAATCTTGATTTTTCCTTCGAGCGATTTAGGAGCGCCCATGGGAGTACACCGAACATACAGCGAAATGATCGAAATATCGATTGTTCTTGATACATCCGCTTGACAATGACTGGTCGCTCTCAGCATTGTCATGAGCGAGACATCAATTAGTCGGTTAGAAGTTAAGCAGCGTAACTATTAACAATTATTGCACATTAAACAAACGATTACCGATTTTCTCTTATCTCGGGCGCACACTTTCGAGATGAACGCTCGTCTCACGTTCTCTTATCATTTCGACAATAAAAGATCTTCGGCTACTGGATATTTATTAATGCTACTTATTTAAATACGTAATGTACTCCGTGTATATGTATACATATATGTATATGTCGTGCGACTCCGCTGTGTTCATCTTTATATGTATTTATTTATTTATTTATTCAATTAATTATTTATTTATGTTTCTCTCATTAGTACCTACTTATTGTTAGTCAAAGGAATGTAGTTGTAGTGGTCATATTGGGTTGAGCGAGATAAAGAATCGATCGAGCGAGCCGGCACGTTCATCGTCCGGTGTCCGACTGATAATAATAATAATAATTAACATGAGGCCTAAACAGCAAGATGAGAGGTCAGACGTGTCGCTTGTCGTCGATGATTGGCAACGCTTAACGAACTAATATTTAAGACTAATCCTAAGACCATTTTCCTCATTACTATAGAATACGTCTACTATCAACCACGTTCCGGCGCTAGATCAATATTAGTCGCCGACGAACGGTGCGATCTGAGCAAAAATCTTTAGGCTACAGACTCTTAATGAACAATCGAACTAATTCTCGCTTAACTACTCGATCGGGTTCTTCGATGGAATACGTGATGTGATCCGATTGCGGGTAGTCGCGTGGCAAAAAAATCAATCTTGGAGTACGTCTGCCATGTCCAATTTTCGAGGGTCGAAACACGAAAGAGTTGACAACGCTTCGGATAAGGAAGATCCTTCAGAGATTTTCCTATGTATTGGAAAGGTGAAGTGAGAAGAAACGCTCGAAAATCTGGAGACCGAAGCAGCCAGGACCCATTTTCGTACGCGTCCGCGATGAAATCGTTGCCCGAAATATAAAATCTCTGAAAAGTTATAAAAAAGGAGTCTAGGAGTACCCTATAAAGCGTTAATAACTCTTTAGCACTGGCGCCCAGACCCGAGACAGTGGACACATCTGACATCCACCACGCTACAGTTTCGAAAAAGCCGAGAGGCCTCGTTTCCTCGGAGGCACACTGTGTGGGCGTGACGGTATATGTTTGTGTTTGTTGTATGTGTTGCATGTGTACATGTATACATGTATACATGTATATAACCGTGTCCTGATGCGCGCGCGTGCACGTTCACGCACAATGTCTACACTCCGTTGGTAGTATCATCTATATATGCAGGTGTATAGCTGCGCCTCCCTAGGCACGCGCTCGTATCTATAGATACACGTGTTCGATGTTCGGAACATCATTGTGACGGATAATCAAGCATAAGCCGCGCCCGTGGAAAAGCCGGAGAAACTGAACCATGTACTTCTTACCTCCTTACTAATTCCGTCAGATAGAATTTGTTATCATATTTAATCTTAATTTTACTTTCAAAGCGTATCTAATATCGTCAAACACGTGCTACAATGATTGTATATGCGTCAGAATTGTATATCACCTATATTGTCGCCAGATATGATCTTCCCATAGTGATTATATTTATAGTACGTGTTCCGCTTGACTATCATCGCTTGATGAGCACAGGCGGAAGTGCCGTTAAAGATATCAACATTAATAGAATCGCACAGATTCGCGCTGCTATATCGTTAGCCGTCGGGTATACGCTTATATATATTTTATATATATAATAGTATACGCGAGTCTCTATGTATATAATAACTTTGTTATCCGCAGTTGACGATCAATTCCTTACGATAAATATACGTCGGCTGCCTTACGCGTCACATAAAGTACACACTGTTCTTTTGCATTTTCTCAACATTTTTTTTCTTTATAGCAGAACATCGAATTTTAGTTTATAAGGCCCAAATATTGTGCGCTACCTGTTCAATCAAATACGCCAAAAGTAATACGAAAGCATTGATTCCATAAGACACTCACATACTTCTTAATCGGGCTCAGTTTCCCTCTCCTCCGCTCTATTTCAAGATCGCCGTTATACATTTATTCATATCTATGTACCTTACGGGTGTATACATGTAGACGTGCTGAGCCTATGCTTGAATCGTCGTGACCGGCGGCGAGGCAAACTTTGCCAGGCAATCGATGCCGAAGGGACGATTGCAGCGCAGCGAAAGAAAATAAATCGTTAGTGCCAAACTACCACGGATCATCGCAGCACCTGCGCACTACCGACGCTGTCAACGTTACCTCCGTTACTATTGAAAAATATAATACTTCTGCTCTGTCGTATTCGAAACTGCCTATTCATCACGGCCAAATGCAGCCCCCGCGAGAGTGAGTCGATCGCCCGTGTAATCGTCCGCATCGTCAAAGATCGATCGCTTATCAACCTCTCTTTCGACGGCCAACGACGTCCGTCACGCAATTAGCCTCAATATCGAGATACCGAGCCACCTTACGATTCGCCAGTAATCACTTTCTCTCTTCCGTCGTTCGAGCTTTCGATCGCGACGAGAGAGAAGAAAATCTTCTCACACGGCAGATCTTGATCCGAACCAATCAAAGCGACGATCTCGAACGGCGGACTCGCGGTTCGGACGATTCGTGCGTTCTTAACATAGCTGACGAGCAACTGACACCGAATCATGAAATCATGTCTTCCGACGATCACGCCAATCCTCGATAGATCTTCAATAGCCTTGGGATGAACGAATTGTCGCCTTCCTCTGGGCGGCGCCCAACTCCAATCGGACACGCGCAGAGCATCACCGTTATTGTGATCAGTATCATCATCATCATCATCATCATCATCACCATCATCATCATCATCATCATCGTCGTCGTCGTCGTCGTCGTCGTCGTCGTCGTCGTCGTCGTCGGCGGCAACAGCTAGTCGCTTCGGTAATCAGCTCCATCACTGCTGCGCTCGCGGTTTACTCTTCGTCGTCATAGTAACGGCCGTTGTCGACTTAAGCTTTTTGTCTTCGCCAAGTTTCGCGTGATTCTTCGCCTTCCCTCTCTATTGCCCCAGGGTCCCCTGGTGCTCACCGAGACTTTGCGTCGCGTGACCTCAGAGAAAACGTAATTCATTCCATACATCGTTTAACGTCGTGTCTCCTTCTCCCAGCTCCCCCTCTCGCTCCCGGTTTCCTGCCCTCTCGATTTATCCCGCAGGATGAATCCTGCCTTTCAACGCCCATGTGGAATGCCTTGTCGGATATTTCTCTCATTTCTAGCTTCCCCGTGAGTCGGATCCCTCAAGTAGCACTGTCCCGCGCGACAGACTCGACATTCGTATCGTCCTTGCGACGACCTCTGTTAACCAATGACACCGACTGTCGCGCGTCTCTGACACTCGAACTGACACTGACACCTTCACCATCGCCACCAGCACGGTCGCCACTATCACCGCGTACACTTCGTTCACCCTTGTCACGATCATCGTTTGAGTAACCGGGTGCCAGAGATCGAACCCCGTTAACATCCACCAACATTGATGATGTCGGAACCATCGTGACCGGCGGCGAGGACACTGAAGGCGAAGTAGAAGGAGAAGAAGCTGAAGACGCAGAAGAAGAAGAACTGGTGGCGGGGGGGGAGAACGGTGATGAGAAGGGGAAAGATGGCGTACGAGGAGCAACGGCAGCGTTCGTGGCCGTCGAGGGCTTGATGGCCGACAGATGATCACGCTGAGAGGGCATCCACTGAGATTGCTGGCCCTGGGTTGCGGGCTTGCTCGCGTCGCGAGCACCGACGAGAGTGTTGCTCCAGGCCGACGCTGCGGCCGCACTCTTTGCCATCGATGCCGTCGCCTTCGGCGTAGATGCCGTTGTCGGCGACGCTTCTCGATGGCTTGACACCGAGCTGATCGTCGAGCCTCTGGCTGACTGCTGATGTCTCGCGGTCGTGTACGCGGATGATCGATGCTCTCCGGCCTGCGACCTGCCGCGTCGCTCGTCTCTCTGTTGACCTCGGACGACCGCCGACGCTTGCTGCTGGAGAGGATGGCTCTTTCGGCCGGCGCTAACGTCAGTGCCACGTCCGGGAGCGGCAGAGACTGGAAACGCGGTGACGGCGATCGGACGACGCATGGCATCGGGCCCTGAAGTGGCCGCCGTCGCGTCTGCTGCCCCTGTGATCGCTGGTACAGCTGCTTCCGGTGCACGGTTAGCCACCGATGCCCGCCCAGGATCCTGTACGCCCCGTACAGCAGGCTCATGAACAGCGATTGCAGGGCGGTGTTGCTCGTTGTCGCCCAAATCGCCAGCGCAGCCATAATCGTAGCTGCAGCATAACTGCCCGTCCTATGGAGAGGTTCGTTGGAAGAATCGGTTAGCCATGGCGGAACGATCGTTTCTTACTAATCGTATTCAACTCTGCGTTTTTTTATCTTATAACTTTTTTTCCTTTCTTTTCATTATTTTGGTACTCTTCGTTGCCCTCCACGCTCGAGGGAACAGTTCTGGTCTCTCGTTGGTGAAAAGGAACAATATCTAACTCGTAACGCAATGTTTCCGACTAATTCGCCTGAGATGAGCGAATATTCGTGAAGCTACGGTATTTATTTGTTTGATCTACCCCGCGCCGGCTGATATGTAAAGCAAATAATTGGGTAGAGGATGTCAGTAAAGTGAGACATTGCTTTTTGTAATAATTGTACTGTTATCACGAGTTGATCTTTAAGCAAATTCGTGTATTTTAACCATTAAGTCTTTATATCAGAATCTTATGAGTGTAAAATCTTGAAAGATACAAAAATAGAAACATATATTTTTTTATAAATACGTTGTTTATACTGTACTCATCTAAGGTAACTCTAAATCGATGCAAACGTAACGTTAAAATCCACAAACATTTCGTAGATATGGAATGGCTTTCGATTAATATCGGCTGTCGAAGAGAGACCAAAACTTTCGATTTTATCGAAGAGGATTAGGTACTTGTCCACATAATATGTAATTCATTGTTTCGTTGGACAATACAGCTTCGTTCCGCCGTGGGACAAAGTGGTCGATGGGCAAAGCCACTTCTACCCGGTTTGAGACATTAATTCCTGCATGGTGCAAACCATCTGACATCAAATTCCTATGGCCATAAGGCCTATGTGCAGATCTTTTCTTTGTCGATAAACGATTACAAGTACAATGACTTTATAATGACAATCATGCTGAGACATTCGGGGGACAAAACAATGAATTTTCATAATTATGTATTTGATACCCGACAATAAATTTCTAAGTATTCACTACTATTTGCTTCGATTCTGGCAAGTTCATCAAACTACATTTCATTAAGTTGATCATCTTATCGCAATTTCAAAAGTCGAAACCATTCATTCGTTTAGACTAAGTATCTCAAAAATGAGACATATCACATTTACACTTATTAGCGAACGAAAATTTGATTTGATACCAATTAATCTGCCAGTATCGTTTCTTTGGAAATCGATAGAAAGAGAGAGATAGACTCTTGGTGCTTCTATCGGATTTCTAATGCAGTTGAGAGGAGGGTGCAAAAGAGGCTCAAGTATAATAAATAAAAACTTAATGAAAAAGATAAAGAAACGAATCCAAGATGCAGTCTGTGTGTGTCTGTCTCCTCGTGCGCCGTGCGCCACGATATAATGTCAATGAGAGACCCTCGCAACAACGAGAAAACACAGAGTATCCGAGACATTTGATAACAATCAACGATAGTGTGTCTCAACATGTGCTCGGAGATGATCCTGAACAGAATAAGTAAAATCGAATGTGCGGTGGTGAGTAGGTATGAGCAAATCTTTGAGAATGTGCTATTTCACAGATATTGCATTGCATAATTTCCTGTCGTTCTCGATTGATCAGTCGACGACTCCAGTTAGGCAAACAATGAATGAGTTTTGCGACAAAACACGTGTTAGCTCATAAATATATTTAGGACGTGAAGAAGTTGATTCCGTAGAAGCATAACATCGGCAATATCACGATGACCGTAATCGTTAATCTCTTTTCTTGCGAAATCTTAAACGACTATAAGAAAGACGGCGCTTGACATATCGATCAAAAATACATTATAGGGTGAGCCAGAATTCGAGGGAGAAAATTTAGGAGGTGGTAGAACACATGAATACATGCACTTTTTGTTAAATAATACATGGGGCGCAACTCAACGGATAAAAAGTTACAGGGTATTTTTGCACCGTTACATGTAACGCACTGACTGCTGCGCGCGTCGTCGATGCCTGACCTGGCGGCAAAGGTGTTAAAGAATTATCACAAGAATGAGAGCAGATATTTCACAAAACACTTTATTCACACTAATATTATTGATTTATATGCCAAAAAATGAAAAGTTTAAGGGTAACACGATAACTGCTACGCGAATTTATGAGGAAACAACCGTCAGCCACGCGCGCTGCTCAGAACTGCGCTGATTTTGTGAGATAGCAATGTTAAGCGTACTTCTAAGATTTAAACTTATGTGAATGCAATTTTATATCGTTTCTCATTTGTATAAGCCGATTTTGTTGATTTGGCCGATTTCAGCAAAGTATTATCTAGCGGGCCAAACAATAACCAAGACAAAACAGGATTGGTGCTTATCGTCTTTAATAAATGTCTTGAATAACGAGACACAATGGTCCTGATATTTTTACACATCTGCATTGAGTAAGTTTAAATCTTAGAAGTACGCTTGGCATTGCTATTCGACAAAACCAGCGCTGTTCTGAGAAGCGCGCGTGGCTGACGGTTGTTTCCTCATAAATTCGCATAGCAGTTAGCTTGTTACACTTAAATTTTTTATTTTTGAGCATATAAATTAAAAATATTAGTGTTAATAAAGTGTTTTGTGAAATATCTGCTCTCATTCTTGTAATAATTCTTTAACACGTTCGCCGCCAGGTCGAAAATACACTGTAACTTTTTATCCGTTGAGTTACGCCCCATATATTATTTGACAAAAAGTGCTTGTATTGATGTGTTCTACCACCCCCTAAATTTTCTCCCTGGAATTCTGGCTCACCCTCTATAAGCACATACAATTATTTCTAACTAGATATGTTCGACATTATTTAAATATTGGCTATATTAAATGCATGCATCCATTTTTAACAATTGTATGTGTTCTATATCGAGTAGAGCTTCGATCAAAAAGGAAGTTTAAATGTTTTCCGAAGAATCGTCAACCTTGCAGCGAGAACGGGTAAGAAATATTGATCATGCGGCGTGCGCCTAATCTTTTTTAAGACGAGAAAGCATAGTGATCAGCGTGCGGCAATCAAGAAACGAAACACATCTCAGGAATGGATTGTTTTACGTATTTGCAAAGAAGAACGCGTGGAGCGCATAGTCAGATGATAAATGAGTTGGGACTGCCGAGAAAGAGTAGTAGTAGTAGGGCGAACGATCAAGCAGGCAAAATTCTACTACAGCAAGTCAGATCAATTAACGGTAAAAGTAAAAATAGTGGCAGTTGTAGTAGTAGTAGTAGCAGTAGTAGTAGCAGTTGTAGTAGCAGTAGTAGCAGCAGTAGCAGTAGTAGTAGTAGTAGTAGTAGTAGTAGTAGTAGTAGTAGTAGTAGTAGTAGTAGTAGTAGTAGTAGTAGTAGTAGTAGTAGTAGTAGTAGTAGTAGTAGTAGTAGTAGTAGTAGTAGTAGTAGTAGTAGTAGTAGTAGTAGTAGTAGTAGTAGTAGTAGTAGTAGTAGTAGTAGTAGTAGTAGTAGCAGCAGTAGTAGTAGTAGTAGTAGCAGTAGTAGTAGTAGTAGCAGTAGTAGTAGCAGTAGTAGCAGTAGTAGTAGCAGTAGTAGTAGTAGTAGTAGTAGTAATATGAATAATAACAATAGTACTAAGTAGTATCAGACAAAGAAGGTAAAAAGAAATCGAAAATATTACAGAACCGTGAAACTAAACAAAAAAAAAGGGAGAAGGAGAAAAAAAATGCAATAGATTCAGATAAAGAGAGGCGGGTAGATTATAGGTGAGGTAGAAGTGACGTGATTACCGATGCACACAACACGCGCTATTGCTCACCAATTGGGCGCAGTACGGCACCTGCAAGGATACCCATCGTTAGGCTATTAAGGTTAGTTCATCACGGGTGAGAAAAATGATGGCGGGGTTAATTTACAGCGTGATTATTGGACACACAAAAAAGACCAGAAATCAGCGGCTCATTCCCAATCATTGGTCGTCACTCACTGTTATATACTGTTTCACGGTACGCAAACCAGACAACCCCCCTTGGACACCCCGATTCCGCGCCAATCCGTTCATCGTTCCTGGCCTCATCGAACTGAAAGACTCTGGGAACCGACTGTTTTTCAGCTGACACACTTTTGTTACCTCGAAAGCGAGTGAGAGCAAGGATGCCTCGATCGTACTTTCCTTTCCGCTTCCCCCTCCACCCATGTGTGCCGCTGCGTGACATCAGGTGGAATAGATAACGTCGTCGACCTAATCGCATAACGATCACACCATCCCTCATACTCTCACTCTCCCTTCCGTTTTCATCGCTTAAACACTGTCAATGTCGCTGAGCCAGCCCTGATATTCCATTGGGCTCACGCTCGACATACACTACCGATTACAAGTTTAAAGGCATCTTCCGCGAAGTAATCGCTTGTTCGAATGTTTGGTTCAAAATCTATGACGAATTGAGTGAGCCGATCCCAAAAATGGCAGACAAGCTGCTTGACAGACATTGATAACAGTTCTCCATTAGAAAGCGAAGAATATTCGTCGTTGGAATGCGAAGCATCATAAGCTTATGGCCGGTAGTGTACGTTTATGATCGACAATAGGCATCGATGATGCGCGCGCGGCGGATTGGCGAGGTCGAAGTTAGGCCGTGACGTTTGGTAACTATAATAACGTCGGGTCCGCCACTTATTAATCATCGTCAGGCAACAAAGTAACTCTTTCTCTCTTTATGCGTAAGTCGAAATGATCCATGCAGGGCCGACCAGAAGCACGCGAGCGTGCGCGCGCTCTGGATCGTAAGATCCATCCGCTCAATCTGAATCTGAACATGAACGACGTGCGCAACGACACTGATTGCGTGCGCGCTGCGAATGAAAGAAGATAGAAGATGCGGAAAAAGCGTAGCCCCGGATAGGAAGCAATGTCTATAAGCCGTTCTTTTCCTCGCCTTCCTTACAATTTTCATTTCGACGTTACGCGCCATGTCCTCGCCGTCAGTGTGGGTGCGGTCCACTTTACGGAAGAAAACAAGTGAATCGACGCTTGACTGGCCTATTACACGGATCGACTATCACGTTCGGGTTCGTTAGAAGAGAGTCGTGTACCAAAGAGAAGTGGTTTTATCGAAACAATGTAATATTTTGCGCCTGGTTATGGTGTGTCAGCACTACGTACTTTGGTTTCACTAGAGTTACGTATCGTACAGTAAGTACTACTCATAATGGACAACAACAACTTTTGCTATTGATAAGCAAACCGCTACGTAAACTCTACTATCGGTTAAGGAAAAACAATCGTCCTTAATGCCGTACGTATCCGACAAAGTTTGCTAATCTTACTTGCTGCGTACACGATATCAATATTTATGCTACTTTTTCTGACTCAGTGTTACTTATACAATGTCATTCCATATATAGTACAAGCGATCAACGATCCGAATGGCAATAACTTGTTCTATCGTGTAGCGCTAGTATCACAAATGAACATAGCCGCGTGCGAGGCAGATAGCAAGATTTAAAAAAACGAAGAAAAAAATGAGAAAGAACACGTAATTTAGGCTAGCTTAGAGACGCGCCTCAATTTGGCATGTACTTTAATAGGCAAATTTTGTTCATGGAACATTTACAACGGCAAATTACAGCTAATCGTAAGTAAGAACAGTACTAGCGCGACCCAAATGTAACACACATTGAGAGTAGATTAGCATTCATTTCAAATCAAAATTAGAATTTCATTCTAAATACTTAGTTGATTCATAATTATCATGATTTACACATTTCAGAATCTTGACATCTTTGTATGCACAGCGCATCTTCTCTCAACATGTGTGATGATCAACATCTTTGCACAGTTATGGAAAACTTTCCAATTGTGATATACGCATCGCAAAAAATAAGATATATACCGAATATGTGATCGCAGCCAGTGCATAGGAACCTTGTATTATACGAGGGTTATTCACTGGCATCGCGTAAATTAGAAAAAGAAATAGATAAGAGATAGAGCAAGAGAACAAATAGTCATGTATGCTCATCTGTGTGGTATGTACACGTGGCGAATACTATGTACATGAGAACGCATATGCAAACAACTATACGTACGTGTATTTATTTGCATATGTAATTAATCTGTGTATGATTCATGAATGACACGTGCGGAATTGTATTTACACAGTTATCAGAAGGGGAAAACCAATTATTAGTAGGAACGAATTCGTAAGTTAAAAACGTTAATAAAGCTAACATTCGGTTAAATGTATGTAATTGCCTTCGTTTTTTTTGTCGAAAAACGATGAAACTCATTTTGGTAGACCTCGAGCCGTGACCGAACACGATCACGACGTACAGTGTATACATTAGTTTAGGCAACGACGCCTGTCATACAGCAACTGGTCGTACATCGACGTAAATATAGCGAACGTAATTGAATAGACACACGACTAAATTGGCACGTTATTTCTTTTCGTTTACTGACCTTGAAGTCTCGAATTTGCGACAGAAGAAAGATTGTGACGGGATGAAAGATTCATTTAAGATGATCGTAATTCGCCCGTTTGAATGAATTATTTCTAAACCGAAACTGTACACTTATTTGATCCGGGATTTGGCGCATACTAGAATGAAACTTTGAGGAAGGTACTTTACGCATTCACGAGAAAAGAAGTGTATATATACGAGCGACTGAGAACTACATTACATAATAAATCCTTACTCACTCAATTGTCTGACATTCGAAGTGAGTCTTGGCATTAACATTTTAGAAACACATATTTGACAAAGAACGTAGATCGTAGTACGGAAGACAAATATTAAGTCATCGAAACAAAACTCACATTTTACAAAAATCCTTCTCTATACCGTGACTCTATGAATCGCAACAACCGTTCAGAGGCACAACAGCAAATCGCTTCAACCACAATGCGACAACCTACACGCAATCTGCAAACTCTGCATCTCATCAACTATCAAACCGTCCGTTAACATCTACCGAACCTCATTTTCCGAAAGACGAATTTAATTTCGGAACATATTCGAGCCTTTGCCGACCGCGTCCACGTGTACCAACCAAACGAGTCCAATTTGCGTCAACCTTAAGAATCATCGGTCAAATCCTACTGCGTACATTGTCCGGTCGGAAATTCAGTTCCAGAGGCGCATTCAATCATTCGCTGTCGCGGCTATATGCCGCTGTCACGTTTCTCCATTCCTATGCGTGTCCCCACTATCCTACGCATATCCGCCGACACTCGTATGGATAGAAGAGCCGACAATCGAGTCTTTTAGACCCTGACGAGAGGCCGCGCTCGGCCTTTCTCCTTACCTTGCACTCGCACGTGGTGCATTTGTCGTGCGGGTCCTGCCATGAGCTGCTGCTGTCGTGGATAATGCCGGCGTAGCTGCAAGGTCGAGGCCGGCTAAGAACGGATAGCGATGTCCCGTTCGCGGGGACTTCTCGAGCGCAAGGATCATCTTCGCAGCGCGGACAACAGTCCCCGTCTTCGGTCACTGGGTTTGGGCAAGTTACGGGCGGACATTCCATCTGCCAGCAGTCTATCTCGCCGTACTGAAACAGAGTGTGGCTCGGTGATTGTGGATGGATACTGAATCGATCGATAGATGTTGGAAAGTTGAGCAATTGTTTCCGTGTTTACGTGCGGAGTAGAACGTGAGATGGCGTGGAGATAGAAAAATGTGTTGTATTGAAATGGAATTAATTGTATGTGGAATTTAGCAAATGGAGGAATTATATCGCGGGTGAAATTCGTTATTTCCTTTACATGTATGTAATTGCTTTAGACACGGCCTGCACACCGTGTGTGCAATAACAGTAATGTGCAATTATCAGTTATTCTGAGTAAACTAGTCGTCGAAATAAGATTTTCCTGGAACTAATGAAATCTGTAAAGTACAGGAAAACAAAATTTGGCATTGGTTTTTCTGTGTACCAAAAAATCTAAAAATTATCTGAAGCCTTTCTTACATGTAAAATACTATGAATTCGCATGCAGCGAAGGCTTAAGATAATAAGTTTCGTTTAGGCTGTATGAATAGAAGGCGCTACGCAGGCAGTATAGGTTTAAGATAATAAATGTTTATACATTTTTTAATGATGTATTTTCATTTTACCTTACATTGCAGACATGGTGTTCAATCCGCTCCTCGCAATAAAAATTTTCCGAGGAGCGAGCTGCACACCCGGTGTGCAATGATCTTATTTATGTGAATTTACTTTCGATTTGGGTGATTTCCATAGTAAACATGTTTTTTTTTATTAAAAATTAACAATATAAAGAAAAAAAAATTTCGCTCCTGGGGACCGTGTTCCAAAAAAATCGTCGTCTCGAATGGGTTAACAGGATTGTTCTATTTAAGTTAAGCTGATTATATGTGAGATTTTAAGGGTCAATAATTATACCGCGAGAAAAATTCGTTATCTTCTTCACACTCCTGCAGTAACTGGTCGCCAACTCGAGTCAATAAAATATACATAATTTAGCCGGCAAGCGTTTTAAGTATAGCATTCTGTATGTATAAAAAAATAATTCGTGATACTTCATCCGGGATTGGAGAATGAATGCGCGGAGAAGACTAGGATAAAAATTACCAGGCACTCGCAAGTCTGGCATTGGTATATCCAGCGTTCACCGCTTCTGAAGACCAGATGATGAAGTTCTTGATGCCTACATGACGCTGCTGGGTCGCACTGAGGACAACACTTATCCCTATGGCTTCCTGGGGCGCTGCAGTCGCATATCGGATCCCTGCAGCTGATGACACCGTCCGCGCAAGTGCATCTCCTGCAGGGATTACCGGCTGGGGCAAATGTCTCGCTGTTATTAATTTCTCGACCCTCGAACCAGCAACCTGCGAGAAGTGAACAAGATCAGATCACCCAGCTTAGCTTAATATGAATTTTTTTTGTACGTTTATACAGGAAAAAAGCATTCAATTAACAAGGATGCTCCTCAATCATTTTCTGATACAAATGGCGACTTTTCACTTCTTAGAATAAAATAAACTTTGATAGAGGGATAAAACCGATCTCCCTGAATTTAATTTTACTTTTTCTATACTTATGTACGTAAACAAAATCCAGTGTCTGCTTGTACCCGGTATCTAGTTCAAACAATATAATCATCTCTCACACAAGCAATGTCGACGTTCGTAATAGAATTAAATAGTCACTCACTGAGTCTACAGTCTTCTCCGGCATGATTGTGGTCTCGAGGGCAAACGCACTCGTAGCTACCTTCGGTGTTAACGCATTTCGCGCTGGGATGGCACGTATGACGTCTCTCTATCGTCTGATCATTGCACTCGTCAATGTCCAGGCATTGAGTGCCCTGAGTGCTATCGTGAAGGGCACTCCTATAGCCGGGCTTGCAGCGGCAATAATACCAGCCCGGCATGTTGAAGCAAGTCGATGAATGATGACACCTGTGTAGGTCGCTCGCACACTCGTCCAGATCGAGCTCGCAACTGTTGCCGATGTATCCTCGTCGGCAGGAACATCTTCCGGGCGCCACACACTCGCCGCCGTTTTGGCACGTCTGGTTGCAGACAGCTGAGGATATCCAAAGCAGTTATCGTTAATTTAACATCTCTATTCCGAAACCATTTTTGCATCCAGCGTTTAGGCATTTTGCGAGAACGGTAACGATTGTAATCTGACAATCTACTAATTTTCTGATCCTATTGAAAATATCTTAGTGCGTATATAGATTGGTAAAATTATCGGATATCTTATGGAATCATAGTTCAAATAAGTAGTAGCGCTTCAAACAAAGAGTTAACTATCGTTATGGATCGTTCATGCGAGGCGGCCGGAAGACCGGTTTTGAACGCGAATATTACTTTCTATAAAATCGCTCGTAATAACGCGGAGGGTTCTAACGTAACAAACTGTCGCGGAAGTACCGATTACTTACATAATTGATGTAACTTTTGTTAGTCTAGCCAAGCGATAATTTGACCCGCGAGTCATTATCAAATGGAGAAATCGACTTATTGGAGAAACATAATATTAGTCTAGTTACAATTTCTTTTCACTGCACTAGTAAATTGTTGATTATGATTATAACAAAAAAGTATTTTAGTTCATGATAACGAATGCGTTGACTTGGGTTCACGGAACGATTAAAAAATTGGAGGACAGACATTTTCTTTGCGTCCATTCTGTAGGTATGTTAGCTTATTGCAAAATAATTAGAGGTTCGTGTAAACTTTTATAACCAAATTATAAAACAAAATTATGTTAGTTAACAAATTAGTTAAATGGTTCTATAAAATAAAAAAACTTCTTTGCACTTAATAATATGAAAACTTTAATATATTTGGTACAACATGTCATCTATATATAATAATAATTTCACATGATCTACAATTGAAAGTACTATCCTAGACCATGTTAAATCTTCCTCGCATACGTTTAATTCAGAAATCTTTAACAGCATTATTAACGTGACATAAAATCTATTACCTCTCCTTTACAACATTTTTGCATCCTTTCGATACATCATACCCTCGCGGTACTGAACGTGTTGTACCAAAAACTACCGTATGGCAACGCGCGCGTGGGTCGTGACAATACACGTTTATGCGATTTCTATAAGATGGAATGCATACGTTTGCATGTGTAACCATCCCCAGAGTATCCGTCCTTGCAGATGCAGTAGTAACTTCCGGCGGTATTGATGCATGTTGCGTGTTCGTCGCATGCGTGATGCCCAGTCGCACACTCGTCCAGCTCGGCGCAATTGAACTTGTCGACTCTATGGTAACCCGGAAGACACTCGCACGTATATGAGCCGATTACGTTGACGCACCTAGTGTTGGCGTTGCAGTGGTGACCTTCCGATCCACCTTGCTGCTTGCACTCATCTACATCTGTTCGATGAGAAAGTGGACAGAGATGAGGGTCGATCATTTTGCATGGCCTGGAGGTGAATAGTACTTTTGAGCCAAACAATCTACCGAACGCGCGTCGGTAACTAGAATTACAATTCTTTCCAATATTCTTGTGAAGTTGACCAACGGTGTATATCGATCAACATCGATCGCAGAGTTGTGACTGATGGCTTTAAAGGACTACTCAGCTGGGCCAGTAGGCGATAGTCTAGCTTTAAATAGATAGTAATGACGCGCAATATGTCGCATCATCCGACCTCGTCTTGCAATCGCAACGCGTTACATGCATATCGAATAGGAGTACCAAATCGCAGACGTAACTCAGGGAAGAATGTATCGATTGTTGAAGGAGCGACAGGCGACTGAACGAATTCGGAATTACGAATGAAGATGCGGTTAATGCTGCCAGACGAACTATTCACAATCAATTTGATGAGTCGATAAGTTAGACAAGCGTTAGGTACCGTGACAGACATGACCATCCCCCTGGAAACCGATATCGCAGTGGCAGGCATAGGTCGTCTGAAGATTCAGGCAGGAGGCATTCGAGTGACACTTGTGACCCTTAGCGCAGTAGTCCACTCCTGATTAAGTTAGGTTAGCCAGGCACAAGGTGGAGATAGGGTTAATTATTTCATTAGTGGTAGACCGTCTATGTGAGAGACTGAGGCGCATAATGAGAATTGTATGAAAGTTAGTCATGTGTAAGGTTAGTGGGGATGCGCTGCGCATTAAGAGGCATCCGCGGAAAGAATTTGGACGAGGACATCGAGTAACTTACAATTAGTCGATTTGATCCACCGACCGGAAATCGGGTGATGGATTGGATTCCAGCCCATACACGTCCGAATTCTTTCCCTATATGCGTTTTATGCAACAAACTTTGATGTCATTATCTGTTACGATGATAATATTAAACATTTATCGTTTAAGCACAGTATACATATAGGTAAGTGTTATCTGATTTCTTTTACAATATACAGGAATTGAATGTCACATTAAATGGTTTATATGCTACCGAAATATTACACCAAAAATCTATTTCAATACTTCAACTTTCTTCTGTGAAAAATCAAGTATAAAATATTTAGCGAGGTTGTGTTAATTTCCGGTACAAAATAAATTGCAATTTTAATATTCTCCTCACTATTGACATTAAATTCAGAGTATGGAAATGTAAATCATTCGTTGTTTGCATAATAATTACACTTATTGGATATTACTTTGTATTATGTAAACGTTATTTTGGGGCGCATTCATGTTACTTCAAGTCGTTAGCAACGTGTAAGAAAACCGAAGCAGTAGTTGGACTTACCAGGACAGAACTTGCAACATTCTTCGGCAACGCTAATTTGCTCGTTGGGTGGACACGGCAATGACGGACATTTCGTCTCCGTGTCGAACCTCTGGCACGTGAAGCTACCATCAAAGCAGTCGCATTCGACGCACTGCTTCGGCGAAACCTTTTCCCCGTGATCGTAAATCACGCCATGCAAATAACATTGTTCTAAAGGGAAATTGAAAGTTGATAGTGTTGATGAATACAAGCATCCGAATAATTTTACATTTGACGAACATTAAGAAATTGTCTGTGTTAATACACTCTTTGATTCGTGGGTGAACGGTTTTAGCAGTGTATAATATAGCTCCGAAAAAATCGTTAGTTCTAATTTAGTTACCTACTTATAGGTGAGTATTTACTATACTTGCTAATATTTTGTACACTGAGTGTGAAGTAAGGTATGAATATCTATCCGCATGAAAATGTGTATTGCGTAAAATGTCGTACATGTCTATGGTATCACCAAGGTGTACAATGTGTGACTAAGTTTTATGAATATGATTTTATGATAGCAACTGTTACAAAATCGTAAGTCCGAAGTAAGATTCGTTCCAACAGGTAGATATTACAAGTTTATTATCAAGAAATGACTAATCCTGGGACCAAACATATAAATATAATTGAACTTTGTAAGAGATTTGTACAGCTCAGTAGCATTTATCTTATATTTATCAGTCATGTCATTAACAATCATACTCATACATAATTTATACCAAACTGTGTTATATTAGAAAAGCTTTTACTGCACAGGAACTTATCAATTAAAGGAACAATCATTTGGAATATGTTTATTAAATTTGATCGGACACCTTAGCAATACCGTGCATATTGTGCGCGTATGTTTTGCATGAACCTGAAGTTGAATTTAACAAAATTCCGTCTCGCGCAATGTCTGAAAAGGCAACTTCCGGAAGGTAGCTTGTCGATGATGTATTTTACTGCAAATAAGCTGAAAACTTGTGCAAATTACTTAGGCAAATTGGGCAGCATTGTCCCAGAGGAACGACCGGATTTTTGCAGGTGACTGGAGCGCATGGCGTGGGCCTGCACTCGATTTCACCATGGACACAGGAACACTGTTGACAGCCTTTTTCCCAAGTGGCACCGTCTTCATGAACGGTACCATTAGTCCTGCACGACTTTTGGCACTCGCACTCCTCCACTTTGCTTATCCTGCCCTCTGCAGCGGCTAGCTGAAAAGAAGGACGTCGATGAGCAACTGAATTATTCCTCTTCTACCGTTGAATTCGAACATAGAAACAATTGTAAAAGTCGAAAATTATCTTATTGTTACCTTTGTACCGCCACAACACGAAGTATAGCTAATAAATGAACAATTCTTGGCATTTTTGTAACTTAATTGGTGATGAGTAACATACCGAAAAAGTGTAATATTAGATTTTAGCTGATAGAGTTGTTCAATGTAAAAAAGTAATAATATGGATATACTTAATGACTATACCGTAAAAAAGTTAAACAATAAAACGTGAAACGTAGACTGAAATAATAACAAGTCTAAATACACCAAGTAAAAATTAATGTTTAAAAGCACAGGGTTTTCGAAAATCACAGATTATTTTCATCAGCAATGTACATAAGAATATTACGTACTCTTCCCCGACTTAAGTCGTCGAACGACATGCATTAGATCAGTCCGAAAATTATCGTGCAGTTATACGGACTGCTCCTCTCTTTCCAATATTCAACAATACTCACAGAATTAGCTTACTCACCCTACGTGTCAGTTCGTTGAGATTGTGCATCAGCTGTTCCACGGTATTTTGCAGTATTGAAAATTGACCGCAAGTTGGACATGACGAGTCAAGCTGAGGACACTGGGAAAGGTAACCATGGGGTTCTGGTATCAGCTTCACGTCCTGCAAAGCACCCTGTGGCGCAAAAATCGCATAGAAGAGGTCTCAGTCGGATAAAGTTGGTACATATTCAACATTGTATGAACTATACTGTCGACTGTGTGCCTCGTTATATCTGTTCTCTATTCTTTTGAGGAGCACCCTGCATTCCTTAAGTTGCAAAAAGGAACTTTATCTAACCTATATCTTCGCGAGATGCATGAAAACCGAGAGAGCTTGTCTAATTACAAGGTTATTTTCACACGTTCCCTTTATTAGATAGCGCACTGCTACTTTCCAAGAACTTTCCTCTCATATTAAGTATGCTAACGCAACTCAAAAACCCCTGTTGACCCATTGTGTGCAGAGTCGGATTCTTCCTCACGTGATACACACGCAAAGCAGGCATCATCACTTAATCAAACCGTACGTTTTCCTAATTCATTACACTCAAGGCCAAATAAAATAATCTCTAGTCAATTTTGAGCCTATAATGCAGCATAGTGAAAAAAAGTCATGTAAGTAACAAAAGTCTGCCAACTTCACGTCTTTCCCCAATATCATGCTCCGACAGCAATAAATGATTCAGATGTTGCGCGTGTTCGCAACATAGGTATGCTCACGTTCTCGTATGATGACATTAAAACTGTTACCTTGAAGAGAAAATGCCTGGTGTTCCTCTGGCCTATCCAGAGCTGAAGCTGTGGGAGAGTGAAATTGGTGTCCGGCGGTCCGGGCCTGAGAAGTCGCCTGTATAAGGGATGACAATCGACGAGCAGTTCGACCTGCGAGCCACTTATGCTCAGGGCGACTCTGTGCCAGGCACCGTCGGCCAATCGAAAAGGAAACGCCTCGACGTGGACGGTTCCGTCTCGACGCGATACGTAATGAAGACGAAGCTCGTCCTTCCGACCGCTGCTCTGCAGCTCCAAATACCTATGCGCAGCGTAGCGAACGCGCGGCAAATGTGAATTTCAGCCCTCATACTCTAATTAAGCCTCGTACCAACTCTTAGTCGCGGTCAACTACCGTCCGACGTTTAATCAAGCGGATTCGTGCGTTGGTAGTAAATTGATTTGTGGAAATGAATTGAAAACTTCGGAGGCTGTCGTTGGGTGCATGCTCGTCAAGTTGGCTTCATAATCGTAAATAAATGCTGTGATGCTCAAAATGCAATAATCGATAAGATATGGAGAATACTGCAATTCCAATGGGTAGCTTTCCTTGAACTTTTGTAGGTACGATTTGTCGATTGCTGAATATTTGGTCCGTTTGTTAGATTTGTATCGCTTAATAGCTATGTATAGAGCAATAAAATGCGAAAATGGGTTAGGAACACTAAGTTGATCCTTGTATGGTGTTGAACATATTAGTTCGAGAAGTTAGATAGAGTCAAGGTGTGTATCAATTTTATCCAGAATAATTCATTATAAAATCTGTATAGTCGTCTGCACTCTGTTAATTGCCGCATGACGTAGACGCGTGCATATTTATGGGCTATTTGTGTCAGCTAGGTCAGAATGACTAGACTGAACTGCTTTATACGTGCCAACATAGGTTGCGACTACTTTGGGGTTAAGTGCTCCTTTGCCTCGACTCAACAACTGACACAGTAAGTTCTTTAAGACAAACTCTCCTACCTTTTTCAGTCAGAACATTTTTTTAGACGGTACGTTTCAACTGGCAACGTCTCATACACACGAAGAATGCACCTAACTTTACACCAAATGTTACATCCAGAACATATTTCTAAACTAAATTTTAGAATACCCAAAGAGCGCGCATTTTCAAGAGACAATTTGAAATGTTCGATAATACATTTTGCCAGTAGTAAACGTTGATGATGATTGTTACGGTCTACAAGGTCGTTATGGAAATTTTATTCAAATTTATATCCTACTAAAAACGTTGCCAAAATTAAATGCATTTTTTGCAATTGATGAAGAATACATAAACAGGTAGGAAAATATGATACTTTATTTACATTGGTCGAAGACATGTATTTAGAATACGTACTTATTATGTTTAACTTGATTCCCCAGTAATGTTAATTTATCGGATCGTAAATATAAAAATATGAAGATGATCCACCAATGTATTTCACGCTTCTTCCTCGGGATCAGACATGTAGTACCCCCCATCTCACGCTAGTGTCGCCACAAGTTTCAAAGTAAAAAAGTTTCTGCTCTAGGTTGCGCGCTACCTACCGATCCTCGGTTCTCGGGCTTCCGATCTTCATTCTTTTCATCTTGTGTGAGAGTAACCACAAGCAAAAATTTTCGCTGTTACCAAAAAGGATGGGTAAGAAGAAAAGATCGAGGGAACATCTCTCAGATACTTCAGACAGCGAGAAGGAGTATAACGAAATCCGAAAGGAGATCAAATATCTGAAGAAAATATTGAGAAGACGCAGAGAGATGAGGCGTAGTAAATGTAGGTTATATTCGGGTTCTGTTTTTTTTCTGTGCAGGTCATAGAATGCCCGGATTTCGGGATAAGGAATTTCTTTTTCCGGACAACCTGATACGCAGATGATCTTGAATCGTTATGCGTCGTACAACGGCTCTTACCGTATGTACGCCTTCACTGTGTCAAAGGTCGCGTTTCAAGGTTGGGGCAGCGAGCAGACATGTGACGGCACGTTACGAAGCGAAAGGTTTTTCTTGTCGCTTGCTTAGACCTGTTACCACCACCCGATTTGGCGCTTGCCTATTCGAAGAACTGGGCTTGGGTGTCGATCGCGAGGATATATTTTCGAGAGCCAGTCAACAAACATTCGGCGTATTTCCACAGGTAAGCGATCGAGCTCACCGAGGTCGGGGTCGTCGACGAGGAGAGCAGTCAGCTCGGAGGAGGCGAGTGATCAAGCGAACAGCTATGGATGCCGTGCCAGGTCAGTACTGTATACTCGTACAAATCTTCCCTCGCAGAGGGAAGATTCACCTTTGTCGGGGCATGCTTCGGCAGGTGACGAGGAAGAGAGAGGAAGAAGCAACTCGTCTGCGAAGAGGGGAGGTCCCAAAAGAGCGGACAGCGGGTTGCGGACGACTAACGCAGGGGACTTGGCGGACATCACAGGTGAGGCGCAACCGATACCGCTTGAGGAGCCGGGACTCCCGCAAGAGTCGATATCTGCTACTCAGCCTGGTACGAGCACGTCTGAGACCGCTATGGCCGAGCACGGAGTAGAGCTGAATATCGATATTTTAAATGTTCTCGGCCCACCTTTGGAACCGGAGGCAAAAAAGGTGTCCAGCAATCCACAAGGATGTTGTCACTCGCTGGGAAGATATTTTAGAGAAGGGGCTCAGCACGGAAGAACTCAAAAAATTAATAGAGACGTACCCCTCGCCGCAGAATTGCACCGCGATCGAAGTGCCAAAACTTAATTTTGCAGGTTAAGGCTGCGCTACAGGAGACTGCGATTAGCAGAGATAATCGAATTGTGGAAAAGTAAAGACGCATCGCGGCGGGTCTTGCGGCAATTGGCAATGCGGTTTCATTCGCTTTAAAGAGCAAGGACTCAGGCAGGCTCAATATTGTTGAGCATCTGAGTGCCGCTGGACGGCTGTTGGTGTCAATTCAACGAGAGGAGGCGATAATTCGTAAGAATTTAATCCTCGCGAATCTGAACACTACACTAAGGGATTATTTAGCAAATTCAATTCCGGACGAATGGCTCTTTGGACACGATTTAGAGGAAAGGTTGAAGACGGCAAAATCGTTGGAGTAGGCTTGCAAGGATTTGAGACCACCAGCTAAACCTCAGCAGTCGAAAGTCTCAAAAAATCGGAAGCCCTCGCCCGTCAGTTGAGCTACAGGGTTCGCCAAATGACGTCGGGTGGGACCAGAAAGTTGGAATCAAAGCAGCATCAGAGGAAACCATATTACAGGAAGGATCGGCGACAAGAGAAGCGCCGTTAATAGATTCGGTGGGTGAACCGGCCGGGAGACCGCGATGGTTTTCTTCCAATTAGTCGAAGGTTACCTCAAATTCACTTATAAATCGATCGGTTTGCGGTTATGAAATCCCTCTGGTTGAGCGTGTGCAACAACCCTTGGTACCCGTAGAAACGCACTGGTCGTCGCTCGAAAGGGCACAGATTTCAGAACAAATTAACGCTTCGAAAAATAAGTATACTTAGCGACCGAATCACTAGTTTATGAGTGTGTTGTATCGACGGCCACGATGCGGTCATTCAGGACGAAGCAAAATTTTCAACACAAGTCTAAAATTCGCTTCGTCGTCTATCGTGACGTCATAGCTGACCAACCGTACTCGCAGACGACGCGAAGCGATAGATATAGATATACAATGCCATGCTCTAGGGCGCTTGCACCTGACGAAAATTCAAAGTCGATTTTCTCGAAAACGGAGCGTTTAAAAAAAATTTTATACGTTCTGTTTTGCTTATTTTTGCATGTAGATTCACCTCCTTTTCGGTTGTACCATCGGATCGGAACCACCCTGTATATGAAGTCTTTCGAGAGGGAGGTATTACGGGTGCTGGAACGCAATAATAATAATTATGGCGCTGTCATGTCCATTCCTTTCTCATTGCGAGACGACCTGTCATGGTGGGAATTGCTCATTAGTCTGGCTAGAACTCCTTTAACGGATCGCTCCTACAATATGGAGATTTTTTCGGACGCATCCCGTTCGGGTTGGGGAGTAGTCTGTGAAAGCCAACGCGTTAGTGGACGTTGGAAAACAGGAGAAATCTTGTTACACATTAACCAATTAGAATTAACGGCGGCGTTTTTTGGGTTGAAGTGTCTGGCTGAGCACAAAAGAGACCGAAACATTTTGCTTAGGATAGGCAACACTACAGCGATCGCTTACATCAATCGTATGGGAGGCTGTCGATTACCTGGATTGAGTGGCCTCGCGAAACAGATGTGGCGTTGGTGCGAAGCACGCCGATTATTGATTTTCGCGTCTTGTATTCGATCGAGCGAAAATACAAAGGCGGATGAGGAGTCTCGCAATACGAGTTATCGTCGGTAGCCTTCGACAGGGTCGTAGAAGCTTTTGGCCGACCAAAGATCGGCTTGTTTGCAACTAGGTTGAACGCAAGATGTGCACGGTTTGTCTCGTGGTTTCCAGATCAAGAATCGTTAGCGATTGATGCGTTCACCTTGCAGTCGACACCGTCGTTTTTCGATGCGTTTCCGCCACTTACGTGCATTCTAACGATGTTGCGCAAAATTGCATATGAAGGAGCAAGAGGGATAGTTATTGTCCCACATTGGGAGACGCAGCCGTGGTATCCGTTTTTTCGGTCGCTGATCGAGGGAGATCCCTTAACGTTGAAGCCCAGTTATAGATTACTGCATTCCTCTTACAGACAGCCACACCCGTTATGGAAGAATTTTACCCTGGTGGCCGCAATTGTATCAGGCAAGCATACATCAGAAAGGGAACTCCGAAGGTTTGGATCGCGGTTCTGTTGGCTTCACTGACGGAGTCTTCCATACGACAGTATAACTCGGGATTGAAGAAGTGGTGGCAATTTTGTAAAGAAGAGAAGATAGATCCATTCGCAGGGGCGAGTTTTAAATTTTCTAACAAAAAAGTTTAAGAACAATAACGCCTCATACGGTACACTGAACGGCTACAGATCGGCCGTAGCAGTAGTACTCGGCTCAAGATTGGGAAAGGATTTTTCAAGGGAGTTGCAAGACTGAGACCAGTCCAATCAAAGTATGACTCGACCTGGAATCCAAAAACTGTGTTAACGTTTCTATCCAGTTGGTTTCGAAACGCGGGGCTAAGCCTGCAGATGTTATCGATGAAGTTGGAAACTCTTTTAGCCTTGGTGACGGCGCATCGCATACAAACTATAGCGTTGATTGATCTACGGAACATTCATAAGATGGGGATGCAAGATTTTGAGGTTGTCTCGGTATTGAGGTTGTCTCGTTACTCGGAAGATAGTTCGATATGTCCAGCGGCAACGCTAAAGGCATATT
Organism: Anoplius nigerrimus; assembly: GCA_914767735.1. Lineage (NCBI taxonomy): Eukaryota > Metazoa > Arthropoda > Insecta > Hymenoptera > Pompilidae > Anoplius > Anoplius nigerrimus. Next base: position 21,659,198 of record OU612080.1, read on the forward strand.
TAGAGAAAACGAAGCAATTGCGCGCCGACTCCAGTAGATTGTTCGTAGCTCTCAAGAAACCTCATGGCGCAGTAGGGCCGCAAACATTGAGTAGATGGATAAAAACAACGATGAAGAAGAGTGGAGTAGATATTGAGCAATTCTCAGCATACGGTACGCGGAATGCGGCAACGTCATCGGCGAAACGTAATGGAGTTAGTGTTGATCTCATTCGTTCTACAGCAGGATAGACGAAAGACTCAACAACCTTTGCGCGATATTACGACCGTTGTCTAGCTCCAGAAAGAGATCAGTTCGTTGGTTTATTATAAAGGGTTATAATGTTCTTACCTGCCGTACCGTGGACTTTAAACATCTACATATCTGATCTCGAGGAAGTGGCGTGAAATACAGTTAATGGTTAAACGAACTTACGTTTAAGTGAAGTTCTACCATGATTGTATGAACGCCTCTTCCGAAGAGATCAGACCCGTCCAACCCTTTGAATTCCGTTTCTGTGTCTCATGGACAGGAAACTCCAGGGTATCGGCAGGTGACTTTGAAGAAATGATGATCGGAAGCGCGAGAACCGAGGATCGGTAGGTAGCGCGCAACCCAGAGCAGAAACTTTTTTACTTTGAAACTTGTGGCGACACTAGCATGAGATGAGGGGTACTACATATCTGATCTCTTCGAAAGAGGCGTTCATACAATCATGGTAGAACTTCACATACGGGTAAGTTCGTTTAACCATTAAATAATGCGCAGAATTCAAAATAAAAGATCCAATTAAACCCCACATAGCGCAGAAACAGCAGCAGTTATTGACTTTGTTAAAACAAGTACACAGACTCCAGCAGATTGAACTTCCATTAATATCATAATAGTTATCTCATTATCGTGTCAACGTTTTTATTTTTACTCAAAGTAAACTTGGTAATCACATACAGGGAAAGAGTCGTATTAACAAAACTGATACGTTTGGCAGCCAAACAATCAACTAATTCAATTGAAGAAGGAAACATTTAACGACCCTTAAACTTCTCCATTTACATCAACTTCGTTCACCTCTTTCTGCAGAATCTTCGACCACCAAACTTACCTACTCGCAACTCCACGTGGAACCTTTGCTCACGACCATACTTTCTCACACATTAAATCCTCAATCCATTATTCGATCAATCGACCATCATCTTGAGTCCAGTGCGAGGAAAAATTAGCGTTTGGCACGAGGCTCAACATCGGGCAGCACCATTAACGTGTCCTCCCGGCAGATCCCGCAAAAATATAAATGGCATACCTATTGTTCCCGTGTGAAAAGGCGACGATCGTCCCGGAATTGGCTTCCTCTTGGCGCAGAGCGGCGGCTATAGTGAATTCCGGAACCCGCCGGAGTAATGCGGCCGCTCGTTCAAAAGTTGCCTCGTTCAGTCGAAGCTCCCTCTCCTCGCCTGAAGTAGTAAAACACAATAAGTGGTGCGCCCGATAGTGCCCGTCCCTTTCTCCTCTCGTCCACGAAACCCCGCCCACCATTCTACCCTCGCGAGTAATTTGACTTTCAGAATCTTCGAGTTACTTGATTTATCTAGTTGTGAAGCCCATTAATTGCACAGATTTGCGGCCTTCGACAATGCAGCTGACTAGGGCCAGTCGTCTAAAATGGGTGATAGTCATTGTACTCGTTTATCAGGTCCGTTAGGCCCGATTGCGGACATACAGCATTGTTGGAAGGATTTTGTTTTCGTATCATGTTTTCAGTACTCAAGATGCGTTCTTGGGAACGGTGGAGTGGAAAATGGATGTAGAGTATATACTTATTGAACTTTGGGTTTGAAGCATTTGGGATGCTTGGAAGGAAAATAACGGAATTTTTGCGATGAATTGCCGTTGCACTACTGTAACTATTTATTACAGTCTTTCATTAGGACAGTTTTACGACTAAAATACGGTTTTTGTAAGAATATTGCTGTTTGTCTTTTGCTTCGTTTGTCCTGAGTTAATATTAACTATTTGATCGATATACAGCACTGAGTACATAAAGCAATATCTTTATACTGTAGTAAACCAATAAAGATAATTATTCCTGATTACTGCAAATATTAAGCAATGTACTCGTTTAAGTGTGTACGCAATCAAAATATTAAACACATTATATCCAGTACGGTCGGTAGTTGGCAATAAAATCGATTCGCGCAGTATAGATAGCAGTGATTGAAGACAAAATGGGCACGAAATTCAGTCGCAGCAGATTGTCGTCCTATTGAAGAACTCCCTGATTGAGTTTTAGGTCTGGATAGACGAGCGAAATATCATCGGTACGATGGCAAAAGAGATCATAGGTTTTTGATATAGGCCAAATCAAATTTCTGGTGGGTCAGGTTCTGTAGCTATATCATGTTCGTATAACTTGCTCCTGGTGTTACGCAACCATTATCGAAAGTATTCGATTTTATCAGAACGTACGGAGTATGGCAACATGAAAATCCGATTCTCGTAAATGTGTTCTTTTTACGCTTCTGCTGTCCGTTAAAGCCTTTCTTTATAACTTGTTAATCATGATAATCATTACTAACAAAACTAAAACACCAGTCGTGTCTCAGACACCGTGGTGACAAGTCAGTTGTTCACGAGTGCCGCTAACAAGTGTGTTTACATGGTTACCGCTCGTGAAGTGTGAAAATAGTGTGTGTACGTATTGTGAGGATACGTGAACGTAGCAGAAAACTATATAAAAATGGTCTCTGAGTACAGGGATCATGCATTACCCACAACCGAACCAAACTATACCCCAACTGGATACCAATAAAATGAAACACCCACCCGACGTCTCTACTCAGAAACAACAGCCAACAGTGCTTTCCCCAAGAAGGACCAAGCTATAATAATGGCATCAATCGACGGTATAACAATTCTTGAGTACGCAAAGGCAATTGGAATTATAATTGGACCAACTGCGATAAGATTTATTTCGCGTATCTTAAACGCTAGGATCTGCATTTACTTAGAGTAAAAAAAAACGGTTGCAGAGTTAACTAACAAACACAAATATGTCACGATTAACAACAGTAATATTGGGATTAAACCATTGTTAATACCATCACAAAGGATTATCCTATCAAATGTATCTCCCACAATTCCACATGAAGTAATCGAAAATATCCTTAAAAAAAAACCATGTGCGAACTTCATCGAAGATCACCTTCCTTAGAGCGGGTATCCAAGACCCTAATTTCACCCACATTCTAAGTTTTAGACGATAAATTTTCATCAATCCGGAAGATGTTGGTAAAATCCCCGCATCATTTATAGTAACCCACGAAGAGACACAATATAGAAAATTTACATCTACAGACCAAGTAAAATGTTTCCAATGTAATGAGGAAGGACACATATCAAAACAGTGTCCGAAAGGCGAACAAGGAAAAAACAATAATTCGTTTGTCTCCATAACCAAGGAAATAAATACTCTGGTCCCCCCTACCCAAACTACAAGTAACACCCCCCCCCCCCCCCCCCCCCCCAGTCATAAGTGAAGAATCTACTTTACCGATAATTGTGGAAACTGCCCAGCCAAATATTACACTCGGTGGTACACAAAGAGCCATCTCTGTATCGACAGATTGTGCTACCGATTCAGCCATATCCACACTAAACCCTAACCCAACTGATCCTGATCTTGAACCACCATTATTCAGTACACCCAAAAACCGCCCAAAGAAGACTGAAGATAAAACCAAACGCAGGAAACCTAATACCGATATGGCCACTAAAATTAGTGAGATGATTGAACCAGCCAAAGTGTTTATTGAAAATAACCAAGATAGATTACCCCTCAACCATACGCAACTCCTAAGCTTCCTGGATAGTTCTTTTGGCACTGGAAATCCCTCAGTAAATGCTAAAGGAAATATATCCTCTTCTAAAAGAGCGAAGTATAAGAAACAGCTTACACAGTATAACGAACAAGATGACAGAGTGTTTATTAAAAAACCAACCAAATCACATTGAAAACTCATCCAGAAACGCCACACCCATGTCCACCGATTACGAGTCAGATTAGCGATAACACAGAAAAATTCTAAATACCAAATTATCTAGTTAACAAAAAAAAAGAAAAGAAAAGAACCGTGAGAGTTATGAAATCGGCCCGTCCTTAAACCGGATTTTTAATGAAGACAATACGAATAATCTTATCAATTTCCTAAAAGATACTGATTTGCTGAACAAAATTGTATAATGTACCACGCAATTATTTGATGCATGATACTGTTGTCGCTAATAACCTAGATGTTGTTGCGACATTAAATAAAGATATTTAAAAAAAAAACTAAAACAATAGTAACAGTCTTGATATTTTATGAATTTCATGTTCGAATGTAAAAAAATCAAGTAAGTAGTTTATCCCATTAATTAATGACGGTTATTTTTAATACGGTATACATTATAAAGTGTATAAGTGTTACATTATTTATTACAAGAAATAATACCGTGTAAAATTTGTTCTAAATTATACCTACTTGCTCTTTCTACCTACAAGTGTATACCCATCTACGTTCCCTTAATATTACTAAATAAACGGGAAAATCATTAAAAACATCATTCAATTATTCAATTTCGTGTGCCCCACATCTATTTCACATTCGTAGCCCCACATTTAACACAAATCTCTGTTAAACAAGGCCAGTTTCATCCGTACAAAATCTCAGTCTAACACCTTTCATATTATGAATATTATCAAACGAACTTCAAATCGGATCATGGTGATTTCGATTTTAGTTTTTCATCTCCTTGATCACACATTTCATAGAAGGAACAAGTATGGTGTCTCGAGTGATCGGGGATGAATTATGCAACAATACACAGCATGGTATATGGTATGCTGCTTAAGTTATTTCAAAACGCGGGGTTAGGAAAGTCACTGCTACGAAACAGATTACCGATAACAGAACAAACTCCAAAAATCATCCAAACGACACCTGAATCAGCCTCATGCAAGCAACAACATGCCTACCTAATACCGGCACAATCCAAACTAATTGGTCCCACTCCAAACGACTCCAAGATACCACACTCACATATTCCTTACCATCGCCCTCCTTCCAAAACCTCGCACATTAAGCAATTCCCAACCTCCTCACAACACAAGTTCCAAAAATCATCCACCCCCACCCCCGCGGCGCACCACCGAGGAAAACATCCAAGAGCAATTCGCCTCTTCCTGCTTCTCACTTTCCTGCAATATCCGCTGAGTAAGGTATCCCGGGCGCAAACGATCGGCAAAGTGCCTATTCCCTAAGTAGGTCTAATCTATACATTCGCAGCAGGAGTAGTGGGACGGGGGTTGGGGGGGAGGGTCATAGTAGCAGGCATTGTACATGCAGGCGCGTAAAGTTGTAGACCGTAGGTGCGTTGGGACGCTTGCTGGCTTCCCGTCTGCTCTGCCCGCTGGCCACGTACACGCCAGGCCACTCGTGTTTCAGATGCACCGCCTGCCAGCGCATAAACGTAACCGAACACCGCAATAAAATAGCCGGTGCCACGGCTCCGCAAGTCGAAGAGCCGTCGAAAAGTCTAACAGCGAGCCTGGCACGATCCCGAGTCCAGCCGTAATTACGTGCGTCCACGCTTAATTATAATGTAATACCGTCATGCGAGCCGGCGGCGAGTGGGGAGGCTCGAGGGCGAAGAAGAGTGGAGGGACGGTGGACTGCGCTCCTTTCGACGGCAATCGTTCCGCTCGAATTGACACGCAAGAGGTGCGTTTGCACTTCCCGATACCCCCGACTGAAGGAAGACGGGGAGTGCAATGTGCCGCTAAAATACTCATCGCTTATATGACGATCGGCGAGGGGGGTCGAATGTTCGGCAGATGCGCCGGAGGTGCAGGATTGGAGGGAAATTTGAAGCTATTAAGCGTATGGCATGAAATTGGTCGAATTGATTCTAGTGTCAAATGTTAAAAGCTGTCAATGCGAAGATTTGTTTCTAAACAATTTGATGTGTGACTTTATGCCTTTGATTTCTTGAAACTTTTATGTGTATTTTTATTGGCAGATATATTATGTGGTTGTAGTAAATTTTATATGTTAACATATGTATGCGTTCATTAGTTGTAAATAGGAATCGTGATCAGGGTGCTCTGATGATATAGGGAAGAATCGTTACGTTCGGCCAATGTCAACACCTGGTGCTTAATGGACCAGAACGCACATTGTGTAACGCATTGAAACGCTTTCAGCTCTCTGAATGACAGAAGGAGATTACAATTAGCGGCCCTTGTAACTAACATACCCGGACCCCTAATTCAGCAACAGGAAGATCGCGAACCCTTATTATCCAGTTTGGAGTAAATACGAACATGTGTCCCAGTTCCATTCTTATTTTCATGCGACCGTAACCTTGGTACATCCTGATGGTTTACGTAAGGGTAGTTGTAGCAACATGAGCGCAGTCTTTGTTTATTGCGGAAATGTAGGAGGATGAAAGAAGTTAAAAGAGATCAGTCGTCATCATAAAATAAACAATTTTAGTGAAGCAAAACTGTGTCAAATATGGGAAATTCAGGGGAGATTCACGGAAATTATTCATTACAAATTTGTGTGCTATTGTAATTGCATACGCAAAGGTTCGTGTCCCTCCTTAACGGGAGGCTACGAACAATTAGGCTCGCATAAAATATTTCGCATCAGAAACATCATATTGTCCGCACCGTTGAGGTATTAACAACAAATTGTACAATCCGCTCAAAAATTTCCGTTTCGAGTGCGTTACAACTAGGGATTGCAATACCGGTATACCGGTATTTTGAGCCATTTGTGCAATTTTGTAATACCGGTATTTTCAGCCATTTGTGCAATTTTGTAATACCGGTATTCACAAGTTTAAATACCGTTTATTCGGTATTTACTCGAAAAGCAATAAACGACATAAACCTGCAAATGAATTTTTCCGATAGTGAATTCGGCTTAATATACAGAACTGTATCAGCTCTACTTTCAATAAAACTGGCTGTGGAGGCATTATGTCGCAGAGATTCTATTTTATTAATAGCTAATGCAACAATAAATTTCATGTTGCAGTTACTCAAAGAACAGCACACATCACTATCTGAAGAATTATATATTGCATAGAAAAACAGCACAGAAGAAAGGCATACCGAAATAGAAAATGTCTTACGGTATTTACACAATTATAATGATTTTACAAATGAAAATGGAAAGAAGAAAAGAGATTAGCCAGTTCAAATTTTATCAAGTTTATAGTAAGTTATCTTAAAATTAGTTATCCACAAACCTATCCACATTCAGAAGAATTCGGTACAGTTATCGAAGATGATGATAACACTAATGTCGATAGTGAAAAGAAATTGTCTCTTGAACAAAAATTAGAATTAGCGATAACTAAGAAAATGTCAACAAACCAAAATACAATACAGAAATCAGTTATATCCAAAACCATCCGACGAGAAATAGATTTACTAGAAGATGAGGAAATTTAGAGGTAAATACTTGGAAAAGCATATCGCGCATTGCTAACAGTACCACCAATTAGCGTAGATGCTGAAAGAGCGTTTTCAACAGCTTGTAATTTTTGCACAAAATTACGTTCCGGGCTTAATGACAGTACAATTGATGCATTTTGTTGTTTAAGATCACATTTCAAAAATTTGTAGTAATACCACAGATTGAATACTGATATTTACACTTTTTTATGATTTAAATACATAAGATGCTCCCTGTACCTTTATCTTTTTGTAATTCTTTATATACTGTTATAATTTATAAGTTACAAATGATTAATTGTGATATTTATTCTCTCTAATAAAACTGGCAAATAATGCAAAGAAACACCTGTGTTTTCTTTCTTTTTCTAAAATTCCTACTACCGGTATTAACACGTTGAACGCCACGTCACCCGTACTTGGATGACGGCCCCTGTGGCTATGTTTCCCGGATGACACTCTCCTTTGTTCAGTTGAAACAGGATTTTGTAGGTAGTTTACAAGAATTTCATTTGTATCACAATAATGTCGAGTACGCATATACAAAATAAACAGATTGGAAATATTAACAAATGAAAATATGACACACTCCTTCGTTCAATTGAAACAGGATTTTGTAGGTAGTTTACAAGAATTTCATTTGTCATCCGGGAAACATAGCCACAGGGGCTACATCCAAGTACGGGTGATGTGGCGACGAACGTGTTAAAACCGGTATTCCGGTATTAAGATCTAAAAAATACCGAATACCGGTATTGAACTTTTGGTCCGATATTGCAATCCCTAGTTACAACAGGTCGTTCATCTCTGACACGTCACCTAACATTGTGCGATGTGAAGGCATCGTTCATGTTTATAGCCAGGATATGCAAAGTACCCCTAGCGAAATGCAAATTAGCGATTCCCCCAACCATTTTTCATCACTCTTTACGAACCACATTCTGCGCACACACCGAAATCGATTCCTTGAAAGCATTTCCACTCATAAAGTAAACCCTCAACGATAACGGCCGTATTCCCAAAAACAACAAACGACCATCTGAGCAGTGCACAAGACTCAATTTCAGCGATACATTTCCCAAAAGAAAGAAACGATCAGGCATAGAAGAGAGAGTCAAGCGAAACGGGAAGGAACATAAAGTCCTCTGAGCCAGCTAAACAAACAGAGAAAGACCAAGATGTCTGCCGAAGGCGTAAGTGGCAAGAAGCGGAGGGTATAGATCGCGCCGTAGCCGATAAAGAGGGAGACGCTCGCGATCTTGAAGGAAGCAGTCGCAAAAAGTATCCGCCACCCCCCCCCCCCCCCCCCGTGCCAACATTGCACAGACTGCAGGAGGGAGGAGCCTTTATTAGCTTCTACGAAACCGCCCTCGCGGGGCTTTTGGTGCGGCAGGCAGGGGAGCAGCACAGTCATGTAATTGAAATTTCTTTCTAGGAAAGCCCACCCCATCCGGACCCCCGAAATCCCTCTCGAGGAACCTATGATCCCCGCCCCATCCGGCTATAGACAGAGCAGCGAACCACCTCCCTTTTGTCCACAATCAGTCACTTTTCGCGGACATTGCACTGCCATTTACACGTACAGCCCGACCACGTTTGTGTGACTCTAGAGTTCGTGATGTCAATCACAGCGATTGGTCTCCATTGAAGCACGTAGGGGGGAGACCGAATGATAATTGGCAGCGCAGGTTATGGCCGTCTAGTCGGCGAGGTGGCCCACGGTTCTTTCTAGAAGAACGACGACCGCGTACGAAACTTCAGCGAAGGATCGATGCAAATTGAAGACGTTGGTCAAGCAATTTTTCGCCAGCCGGCCGGCAACGAAACGCTGGCCATGCGAATGCCTGTCCGTCGATGAAAGAGGAAATAGAGATACGGGCTATGAAACCCGACCGTTCGTAATATTGATTATTCAGCTCATTACGCAACCGTTATCGCCCGTTTAACGAGTCACCCTTTATCCGGGCGGTGGCGCGGATTTTGCGAGATGATTGATACATTAATGTCCAGCCAATGTTGTTGAACCCTCATTAGGACGTACCGTCACAGCTAGGATTAGCGAACGGCAGGGATTTGCAGAAACGTGAATCATCCACGTCTGTGCAGGAGACGGACCGTAGTAGACAAAAGGAATGATCGGCGACGGACAGCCGGGGTCCGATCAATAATTCATTTAATCGGGAAATCGAACGATCCCGTCTCGTGGAAATTTCAGGGATTTTGGCGGCGGGCACCAAAATTGCCTGTAAAAAATGGAATCCGGCGAATAATTAAAAGACGATTACCCGATAGACGGTTTCACGCGAAAATAGTTTCGTGCACCGCGGAACGCGCAGGATTATTAGATTTAAATAGTCAGAAAGTAGATAAGTTGTTGAAAATTCGACAACATTTATCCTTATGCGTCATTCCTAACGATGTTTAACAGAACACAGATACATATAACGGAGCCAAGTATTAGCGAACGAATGTAATAAAGTACGTTTGACCTGATAATTCTTCGAATTTAACTCAACAGGCTCAAGGTCGCGAACTAACGTTTAGAAACAAAGTCAAAAGCGTTGCAATTAAGCAAAAAGCGTTGCGAAAAAGACACCGGTTTCTAATTATTAATTACTTGCGCCAGCCGTAGAGGAAAATTGCATGCGTAAAGAACAGCTGCACGGCATGCAAATCAAGGCGATACTCGGATTAGGACAGCCTCCTCAAAGTGGTTCTGCTCGGAATACTATATATGCGTGCTGCTCGTAAAATTTATCACGACACCGGAAGGGCGCGCTGGAAGGGCATAAATTATAGACGTTGCCTCTCGCCGACTTTCTCATTTAGAAGAGCGAATAGCAAATTACGTGACGCAATAGTACACGTGTTATATAAACATCGATAACGGTTGCTGCAAAATCGAATGACTTGTTAATCACTTTCGTAATTCCGAGTATCGGGTAACTGTGCCATGACGGGGCATTCTATCGCGACTGCGTTGTAACAATAATAACCGTAGAGGCTGGCAGTAATTCTTACCGCTTATATAGTCATAACGGAATTGTTGTCAATGCGTAAAGTCGCACGACAAAACTCAACAATACTCTCTCCAATAGTAGCATTTCTGGAGATCACGTAAACTTTGAACTATGTTTTACATAGTACGTATACGGTATTATTGAAATATGTATGCTTTTCGTCGTGAAGGATTGTGACTTTTATTTAGAGTGTTAATATTCTATTCCATACGTAAGGTAAAGGCACCAGTAGTTGACCGTTTAAGAAAAATTTTCCATCTAAACAGCAATAACTACTCGAACTGATATTAAATGTCTGGCTTCGATGCTTCAATATACAGGTCAGACCTTCTAAATCATGTTAAGAAACTTATTTTTGTCGGAAATTTATGTTGTATAGGGGTCATTCCATGTCAAATCGACCAGTGGTTGGAATCGACCAATTTTGATTTGGATGAATTTTGGTCAGAACTTTTCTTTTATCATAAAACGAAGTCCTGCCAAAGGAAAAAAATTAAAAAATTTTTTTTGGAAGTTATGCGAACTTGAAAATGTTGCCATTTTTCCAGTTTCTTCATCTTATTTTTTAAATATCTCGAGAACAGCAATTTTTTTCGAAAATTTTTTTCACAATAATTTTTTATTACAATTCCAAGTATGCTCTTTAAAAAAAATTGTGGCCCATTTCTGTAACTATAATAGTTCTCGAGACATTTAAAAAATAAGATTAAGAAACTGGAAAAATGGCAACATTTTCAAGTTCGCTTAACTTCCAAAAAAAATGTTTTTAATTTTTTTCCTTTGGCAGGACTTCGTTTTATGATAAAAGAAAAGTTCTGACGAAAATTCATCCAAATCAAAGTTGGTCGATTCCAACCACTGGTCGATTTGACATGGAATGACCCATAGTTTTTAAAACAGATTTAATAAACTCTGTTACTGTTTCAGTAGTTAACCCCCTTTGACAGTAAAAGAATCAGTAGTTGACCGTCTGACGAGTCAGTAGTTGACCATCTTACTAAAAGCAGATTAAAGACAATAAAGTTGGCAATTATTTTAATATCGTTTATTTAACAATCCTACATAACAAAATAGATCAAACAATCAATCATAAAACAATCATAAATGACACGTAAAATAATATAAGAGGCGTTCAATGCCAAATCGAACACTTTTGTACCTCACCCCCTTCGTTTTTTTCAAAATTTTATATGTTTTTAAGACCGATAAAAAACGTGTTCATGAATTTTTCAGATTTTTTTGACAATCCGTTGCGAAACATGAATTTTCCTAAAATTTGGGCTCTTTTTGTTCGAAATGCTCATAGCTTTGCAAAAAATGCACCAATTGGATCGTTCTTTTTTTCAAAATTTCTGTTTTTGAATGCTCTTTCAAGAAAAAAATATGATTTTAATCAAAATCATTGTTTTCATTGTTTATTTTTATATAAACCATGCCGGTCAATTACTAGAAATGACCAGAATGAACTGATCCAGTAGTTGACCCTTTGGTCAATTTGATTTTTGATATTGGAATGAGAAAAACAACGTATACAGTAAATAGAAAATTTAATGCTGATTAAAATAGTGTAAGTTTCAGGCAGTTAAAGTAAAAAACTGGACAGTTATTAATCGTCAACTGCGCGCCTTCTGTTACCGGTAACGTTAAGAAAACCACGATACGGAGAAACCCGACTGACATTAATGGTATTAATCGTCCGTAGTTATGATAAACAATCGTATTCAAAGGAAAAGTATACTAGCATTGCGTCAACAAAGGATTTAGCAAAGTTGCCATACTTCATGCGAAACATTATTGCTTTAAAAAAGCTTATTTTTCACGTTTTACTGTAAAGTGGTCAACTACTGGCACATGGTCAACTACTGGTGACCTTAAATGCTCGCAATCCAATTGTCGGATCTTGTGCGTCCGGGTATCATTCGTTACATTTCGCTACATTCTCGTCTACTTCGCAAGATTCCTTTCCATTTTCGCTGCTACAACGCACTCTCAACGTACAAAACAGCGCAACAATCATTAACTTTGCACGTGGCATCCTGATATGTTCCCACACAACTGCAAATTGTGCACAAAGGCAGTACACACTTAAACGGTTCGCAGCAAACATTCTTGCGGTATCTACTCCTTAAGTCAAATCGGAAATATTAAATGAGGAGTCAAGTAAATTACGCGTGTTAATATCGTAACTTACCCTGTAGATAATATGCTGGTTTTAATCTAACCAGTCCTGGCACCTGCGTGACACCCTGCCGCGTAGTGTTGTGCAACTGTAAGGCTGCCAGGAGGTCTATACCTCCTCCAGGATCACTCCCTGTCCTAGATCTTGTTCCCAGGAGTCCAGTGCTTTCCTCCGTTACTACGGTTGAAGCCGCCGCCATTTCTTCCTCTTTTTTGTTCGACGTACAAGACACTGAAACCAAAAAGATCGTTTCGCGTGACGCGGTTCATAAAAACCAGGATACATACATTTGATAACTTTTTCTTATTACTTCGAAGTGACGAGTTAGTACATATTCATCGTTATACTATTCCTAATAAGAATATCGTAAATTTTCAAAAGATTATTAACGGAACCAGGTACTTGCGAAGAATTTAATGTTGTTCGGTCTTTCCCTTTTCAAGATTTGTTATTAATGTAAATTTTGAACAGCTTACAGTCATTTTGATACATCAATTGAAAAGTCAAACGTAATTAGTCTTATTGGAAGTACTCGTAAGTATAACAAACATCTACTCTTAGATCAGTAAGTACAGTGACAATCAATCAGAATGAGGGACAGAATAAGGTAATAGGATCAGTAGAGACAGTAAAGATCGATCAAACCAAGAGACAGTCAAATAACACTGTCCATACAGGCGATGCCGTCACTTTAAACGATATCTGTTACAAAAACATGTACACCCCATGTTCTAATTGCTACGTAACTGCCATATTATATAATTACACCTACAGAATTTAACGAATCACTACTATTCTCTAGTACAAATTACTTCAAGAAGCTTCCACTCTTCACAATCAATTGAACAATAATTTGCATTGATTCTGTATTAAATCGATATAAAAAACTCCATTTAAATAACAACGAGCAATCCATCAATTAATTATAGATCACAAACACTTTAAAACTCAAAAATTGTAGGAAATCCAATCAAATTAGTTACTTAATACTTGCACTACTGACCAGTCCAAATGACTGGTTTAACTCTTAATAACTTTCTTTTTATGATGCATTTTATTTGTTGAAATATTCTTTAGCATTCATTGATGTAACTAAATGTTTAATTGTTTTGCATTTTGTAAGTTTGAACACAAAAACTTGAAACATTTCGGCAGGTTAAATTACAATATGCGTAGGAATCATAAATAGTTCCAGCGTTAAATTAAAATCTCTCAAAATGCATAAATTGCATATATACCAAACGTGAAACACTTCCTATCCAAAATTAATCAAAATATTAATATTTCGTACTATCGCAATGCATAATAAATGGTGGGAACTACAGGTAGTGAAGTAAGCATGGGCCGGATCGATCGAGGAACGATCAAGTTAAATAACGCGCGACCCCGCGGGCGACAAAAACTTCTGGGCTTGTCGCTGAAAACTTGTAAATTATACACCATTACAGTTCGGGTTCACGAGCGCAGCCGTGGCAATGATTAGTCGAATAAGGTCGTGCACGCGATCCACGCAATTGCGAAAGCATTACTCAGAATCGACCGACACACCACTGTGATGCACTTACTTGATGCACGTATATGAAAAGTAATAATTCACCAGAAGCGTTAAATAATTTCACTCGAGCGTGAAAGCGTCGGTATTTCGAAATCGAAATGACGATATCGATTACGAATTATCGCCGAACAAAAGAAGGGGGTAAAAGGAAAAGGATGAGATAGAGAAGTTGCGAGTCGGTAGTATCGATTGGCTCTCTTCATACTCGACGGTCGTTATCGGTGTTTCTGCGCTTTTCTCCGTTTCTCTGAAACCCCAACCTTTTCCTCGAAACCATCCACCTCGAAAGCCATAAGCATTTGTCGATTTATCCGAATCACTGAATATGTTAACATAAACGTTTGAATGTTTTGTACGTGCAAGATTCGCCCGCGTGCGTAAGGCACGTGTCATGCATGATCGTTCTTTGCGTGGATTGTGATGAGATAAAATAAGATAATAGCCTGTTGTCTTCAAACTGTACACAATTCAGTTTTACGCTCATCTTATATTTTTGCGTACGTAAAAGCGATACACATTATGTTAGGCCTCACTGTGAGTACGTTAAATTACACTAGCAGATATTTCGAATGTCAATTCGCACTGAAGTTACGGAAACTGAAAACACAGTAGATCCGGGACGAAAAGAATTTTTGGAACACACCACCTTATCCTTATTTCCTATTTTACGTGACCAAATCGGCCAATAATTTCAATACTATGATTAATCCATGATCATTAATTTCCTCTCATTCTTATATTATACAACTATTATGAATCATTATATAACAAATATTAATTTTTTGATGCCAGCGAAATGTTCATAACTCTTGTGATAACATCTTAACTTTTCCAATATAATAAATTTGATTGAAAAATATGTGCTATACGTGAATAAATTGAACATGATGGGGTCTGTAAATCGGTCGCATAATACGTTAGTGTTTTCCTCGGAAGCATCTGACTATCCGAGAAATATTTCATGTTAATTTTTTTCATATGACAGTCGTAATATATGTTGCATTGTCTTACATTACGTAGTTAAGGTACTGCGCCATTCACTATGCAAAAGCATGTTTGAGTAGGCTTTGCGCCATTAGCAAATGTTCAGAAGTTTTCACCCAGTCTGTAACTCGGAAGCAACGCCGACGTAATCTGAGTAAACATTCACTTTTGTCAGCGTTCTGTTTAAACACATGTGTTAAGATTCGACAGCAGAGAAACTTTACGAAATGGTTAATTTCAGTTAAAACGTTACATAATGGTAAAGTTAATTTCAATTACAGTAATATACAAAATGTTTTATTAATCTATCGAAAAAATTCGCAAATCTTGTGAATATTTTTTTTGATTTGCAATTTAATCATTGATCATGAAAATAATAACTAAAAAGAATTTAATATATCTCTGGCAGCGTCAACAAATATACTATCACCGACTGTCTGGCAAATACGAATAAAAATTGCTATCTTCTAGCGGCCGATTTTTGCGGTTGATTCACATCTATTGATTATTTCCTTCAGATGGTCTCGTACAATACTGACTAAAAATATCATTCTGGATTTTCGTAAGCCGCAATTTAAGCGATACACATTTAGACGCATCACACCACGCGGTTGGCCGTTGCCAAGATACTTTGCGTCCTGATTTATTAATTAACGTCGCCATCTATTTGCCGACGTAAACGTATGTGCGGACACCTTACAAGCCTGTATATTTCCCTGCTTTGTTACTTACAAAAGAACCGAGTGTAATTGAATACCGTCAGAAATGTAAACTAATTTTATTTATTACCTCATTTATCAAGTCAGCCCGTAAGTACTTGATTTCTTTTTTTTTCATTTTTTCATTTGTTATTGATTTATGCGTAGTGTATGCTCCTTTTACTGAAACTTCCACTTTCCCTGTTCCATCAAGACGATCATTAACAAAATTTGTTTGGATTTAAAATTAAACCAAGGCTCTTTCTATCTTGTAGTTAAATATCGTGAAGAGTTGACTGACTCGCAATCCAGTCGACATGAACGAAAATTCTCACGCATTAACGAGCTGCCAGTCAAACATGAATGTTATGGTGCTTCTCGTGACGTTTATAACGCCTGCCAGTGCACGAAAAAATTTGTCTACAATACCAACTCAGCGGTAAGGAAATGAAACCACTTCTTCACAGTGTTATGTTTATTTCATAGGTATTTTTACCATTTATAGCATTTTAATCGAGCACATTATTTTCTCTTCACATGGTTCCATCTGCCATTAACTGCGAAAGATGTACATTAGCTACCCTGCCATAAAAGTCTTCTAAAATAAACATTAAATTGCTTAATTTTACTTATAGAATAGCACGTGCTTACGGCATAACGACCGAAAATAATTCATCATTAGGTGAACATTTCAATTCCGACAAAACCTTGGCACGGTAATCTTGTCAACCGCTGAAGCCGCCAAGATGCGAAATGGGCGACAATTTAGAGAGTCGGCGAAAAGTGAGTTTAGAATTTCTAGACGGGACGCACGTAAATTGGCACCCTGTAAACATTCACGGCAAAAGCCCTCTAGCGCACCCCTTCTATCCTTTCAATTACGCAAGCCACGCAAAAGAGAAGCCTCAGAAGGCTGGCTCTTCCTCCTTTCATCCGCAATCGCTCGCGCCACAAAACGTGGACACACCGGCACGGATCGCACGACTGTGGCGTCACTAATCGGAGCAAATCGTCCGGTAAATTAATGGCGTCGTCGACTCGTGCTCACCTCTTAAAGAGCATCCGCTTGTGCCAACGAAAGCCCAACACACTATCCTTCTCCTCATAGGCGCCGACATACACAGCAGCTGTTGCCCTTTTGATCTTTGCCAAGCGCCGGTCATACTATGTCATGTCGAATTTCTCTTTTCCTCCCTTTTTCACCCACCTTTTTGCTTTCATGACCTCGTATTCTCAGATCATTGCTTCCCGTTCACAATTAAGTGTTGCGATTTCTTCTGTGGACATACGGTAGAGTGATGTCGCACGAGCATCACCGTGCACGATTCAATGTTATGACTTTCGAAGGAGAATGTAGATGTTCAGCGAATTTATCGTGTCGAAATGTTGTGACCCTGACTTCTCGCACATCGTGCTTTTTTCACTGGTCGTCGTCCTCTTTTAATAATTTCGAGCATTAAGTGCTTCTTGTATTCCCACCGTCGGTTGCCTAGACGAGGATTGTTGTGCTTGGAACATTTGCGTCCAAGTGTTCGGAACCATTATTTAATGTCATTGACATTCGTAAACAGACCTGTATTGTAATATTTTTATCTTGACGTTTGTCGTATTCCGTAATTACAAAGCAATTATTTGTCAAGCAACATATAAATTACATGTATACGTTCAGAGTAATTCACGTGGATGTAAGTACGCTATCGTTGATGTATTCGTATTATACACAAGCACATATACATGTGCATTATACATAACTCTTTCAGTTTAATTCTCATATCATTTAATTCCAACTTTTATGTTGTAACAAATGTAGAATATCCGTTTTGAATAAATATTTCACCATAAAATTGAATATATGGACGAGCACGCGGTCACAACAAACAATTTAAAATCGGTAGTAGAAGAGCTGAATATTATTGTCGTTAGATACACAATGATTGTTATGAAAAGAGGGAGTTTGGGCCTAGTAATGCTTTTGTCGGGACGCGTCACCATTAAAAATTCCTTTTTACCAAACCTGATAATTTTACATCTCAAATACCCATATGCCGAAGGAACAATCATGTAATAATGAAGTTACCAGTAGAACGAAGGAAAATCAAGTGTCTCAAGGACGTCTGAACCTAAAACATTCAGTTGCAAAATCGTAAATCAATCTTTCGATCCAAATCTAATGACACTCCCGAACAACGACCAAAATTGTATGAATTCCTCTGTTCGAGGAATAATTGATACACCTACGAATATATCGACTCTCCGTCTGCTCTTCGTGCCAGACCCGGCAACCGAATTATCTCCGAAGAAATTATGCAGACTCTGAGTTTGCCTCCCGTGATGGCACCGGCTTACACTTCGGTATGTAAAAGAAATGGGACAATAAATATTCCGTGGCGGCACCTATGCATTACTTGTCTAATAGCACAACCACCTGCGCATTCAAGCGCACGGACGCTAACGCGCGCCAGCGCACACCTAGTCTCCCGATCTGAGTTGCGTACGAAATTGAACGTGTGTGTGTGGAGTGCGTCTGGATTCAAAAGTACTCCCGCGGCCATGTGTCAAACTGTGAGAATCTATACATGCGCACGCGAGATAATGGGTCGGTGGCAGACTGCCGGGCGTCGCGATGGCCGATATCGAACCGTACGTGGCATTATCTTCGAATTGGAGAGTTCGATGAAATTAAGAGAGAGAGAGAGAGAGAGAGAGAAATATGAAAAGACAGAGTGCACGCTCGTAACACGTGCCACCTTCCTTGGCATTACTGTCATCGTAATATTCTTTGGTATACATAAACATGTCCGTAAACAAGACGAGTGTTATAGACCCCGAGTTGCAGTTTACCTCGTCTATTCGCTAAATGACGCTGCCGGGGGCTCGATTTAAATTGCGAATTAGATCGGTCGCGCGCTAATTGACAGCTGGTTAAAGTGTCGCCACAGTGAATGGCGGACGCCTCGTTTATCTATAAAACGTCTGAATTTAATCTCATGTCTGCGTTGCGCCTTTCACGTGAATTATTAACACTCCACCGCTGGAAAATAAATGCCAGTCTTCGTGGCGGCGGATTTTATTTGACGCTTATGTCGAACTTCTTATGGAGGATATTTTGAATAGGTGGAGGTTGTAGGGAATAATTTAAGAAAAACAAGTGGCCGTGTTGAAGTGTTGTAGATTTTGACTGCAAGATAATTCGAGTCAAGAAATTAAACCTATTATGTAGTTCGATTACTTTATAGAAGATATTAAATGCTAAATTGTATATATCCTCTATTTTATTTGCGTGCGTTATGTACAATAATACGTTAAAGATAAATATAGTGGAAAAACTTGTACATTCATAAATTACCTACTGTATAACAGTCATGTCAAATAGATGAGAATAATTAGAATGCCATTTAGAAAACGTGAGATGATATGAGACAAAGAAATGTCAAGGCACAAGAATAGAAGGAATTGGGGTGTTGTTGTAGATTTAGGATAATAGATATTATGTGTGTTAACCAGTAGCTGTGTACAGAAGTAACTTTCCTATAGAGATTCTAAGAGGGGTGCCTATCATAAGTTCAGTACTCAATATATTGCATGCTTTGTAAAATATGCAAGAACAAATCTTGATTGATTTTATACATGTTGTCCACGGTCGCGCGCGTGTTAAACATGTGTTTACGATGAATAATACACGGAGCGAAATCACAAGAGACTTTAATCCAATCACTGTTATCGTACAGCCATAATATAATTTAGCAAATTAGCACACCCCAAATTCATAATTTCGACGAAGCACTATCATTCCCGGTTTGTCCCTATTCCCATAACCAATCTTTTATTAGGACTCCCTGGAGAGGCGATTTGTCCCCCTACTTCGAACAATTACAATGATCTGTCACACTATATTACTTATACTTCAGATTGGTGCAAACAACATTTTCAGAACAAGATCTGCTTATTCGAATACCTTATATTTAGCCTTATTATCGAATAAAATAACGCACAATTATAATACTCGTAAGAATATCAATTTTGAAATATTTCTTTTCTAACATTACACCAAATACATTTTACTATACAATGTACAGTGAAACAATGTGTCTTACGTTTAATATTTTTTTAAGTGATACGAATTATTAAATAAATAGGTAACAAACCCATTGCATGTTTTCGATTATAAATGTAGACATTATGCCGAGTATTCTCTGTAAATATTATGAAATTTTCATTTAAATTATTTATTTTGTACCTGTGGTTGCTATTTAACCACTGCTTGTTGCCAGTATACATATATCTTATTAGACACCGCAAGATCTTCATATATAATGTCTTAATACTTTGCTCTTTAATACTTCATAGTAATCCTTCAAAACCGCAAGCGCGAACAATTTATGGAGTAGAACATGTAATAACAGAGTCACAAGCAATCATACTAATACCGTTCACATGTTTTATGTACTGCGATAGTGCTACTTTGTCCAAAAACAAAGCATAAAGCCAAAATTTTATTGAGGCTCGATTATTTTCAATTCAGCTCCATGTCCACCAGCATTGTTCGCCATATTGCAAAATGTTACCGGTTCGACAGTATCGATGTGTGACGGCCACGCCTCGGCCCATCTTAGCGACTTAGCTCCTTCATTCAGCGCAGAGAATGAAATGCGGTACAACCTAATGCCAGGGACTGTTCGATCGATAGTACGCGACGGTCAACCGTTCGTGCGTTTACAGAGGAAACCCGTCCTCGCGGCGTACGACTCATCGATCGACACCTCTCAACCCCCCCCCCCCCCCACCGCCCCCGCATCCCACCACCCTCACCACCAGGCACGCATCCGCGATTGTGGCCGGTCTTCCGAGGGAATAGCAGCCCCGGAAGCGAAGCGGCGGCGGGGGGTCGTGCCATTCGCAAGTTGAGACATGATGAATTTCGCCAGATTCGCGCGTAACGAACTGCCGATCTCTATCTGTCGCCTTCTCTCCTTCGTTCGCTCGCTCGCTCACTCGTTCCTTCTCAACACTTTACCGAGAAGTCCACGGCGCTGGGGAGTTCTTATGCGAAAAGTGGGAGAACGATTCGAGAGTGAGGTCGTCGCAGTCATTCATTGATATACAGCAGTGGTTCCCAAACTTTTTTGTCCTACCGCCCCCTTTCCAAAAAAAAATATTACTTAGCGCCCCCTGGAAATTAATTTTTTTTAAATTCTAATCACAATTAATAGGAAATATATATGTATTAATGTTTCTACCTTTTTCGTAAAATATAGTAAAAAAGGGTGTAAATTAGAATCATTGAACTTTGAAATTATGAAACTATTTATTGAACTCAGAATAGTATATAGTCTTTATTTTCGCTTCCCTTCCGGGTTTGCGACTTTTACACCTTACAAACCAAAACAACAATCATTATACATGCCCATACAATTTACAAAACAACACTCCTGCACATGTGAACTCAGAATACAATTTAATGAAAAAAAAGTTAAAACATTCGAAATCATCTTAATGAGAAGGATGAACCTGGTGTGCTGCGACCAATTTAGTAATCCTCGGCTCTATTTTCGTCAGCAGTAATCTTAAATCACCGCGATTGACTATTTGCAATTGGTTTCTTTTTTTTATTAATAAATTTGTTACCGTACTGAACCCACGTTCCACTAAATATGATAAAGGAAATGCAATTAAGAACTTTTGAATTACAGCCCATATTTTAGGATAAGCCGTAGAGATCTCTTTTTGCAACCTTAATGCAAGTGAGGGAGTATGCGGGAACCGAACCAATGTCCAGTACGTTGTTTAAAGAAAAATTAGGCGTTATGAGCGGAATACATAAATCAATTTTTCTAAATCTTCTCTTCTTTCCTTTATACTATCACCGCCCCGTTGCAGTTACTCATCGCCCCCCAAACGCACCTGTGGCCATCGCCGCGCCCCTGAATTGCTGCAGCACCCACGAGGGGGCGGTCGCGCCCACTTTGGGAACCACTGATATACAGGCTCGCTGCGAATTGTTTGAGGCGCATGCGAGTGCGAAATAGAAAATGTTTCTGTACGCTTCTCCTGAGCTGATACTGAGTGGAATCGCATTGTGATCGGTAGAAGGTGGGGGAGAGTTGAATGTCGTAATAAGAAATGTATGGCTGGGAGAGCCTTGTGGATGAATTGGTAGGAATTGTTCGGAACGACTCAGAAGGTAGCTTATCAAAATAGAAACTTCAAGTTTTTTGATATTTTATGAAATTGAATTTGTTGATTAACTTGATATCGCGGACAGCAAAGAGAAAATTTGATTTCTTGTGTACTTTTACATGTGCTACGTACTACACTCTCCGATTTCAAGAGCAATGATTTTGTTGATTCTATTTTCGGTTCCGACCGTGTGATAATCAAAACCTTATATACGAATTCCATGCCAAAATATTAAAACTCAAAAATAGGAAACGAAATGAAATTCCAAAAATATATATAGCAGACAAAATATGAGAATCGAATATGAGAATGTAGAACTCATTAAACGGCGCTGAATTTTGCGTGATTGACGGAAATGCGAGGCCGTGCGAACGCTAATTGCCGGATGTCTTTTGCATGTGACATTTTCCCGCATCGTCATATTACGCCGATCTCACAAAATCAACCTCCTCATGCGAGCTCGTTCGTTCATCGAATTTGGAAGGTCAAGGTCGAGGCTACACGACTTGGTCGATGACTTCTTTCCGCTGTGAAAAAATGTGTCCCGCTTAACACAAAACGTGAAAGTACTGTCATGCCATTCCGAGAATCATAGTCGTTTCCATCGAATAATCAATGAGCCGTGCACTTGAGTTATTGTTCAATGCCGATGTTCACGTTTCCGAGCTAAAAGGCACACGTCTGCGCTCGCGTAAGCACAACGCTATTCTTCGCCTCTTCAAAATGCTATTCAATCTTCCAATAAAAGCTAGACCGCATTTTCATCATTTTTATATATTTTTCCACTACCGCCGCTCTGATTTTTTTATCTACATAAAATAAACAACAATCGCACTTCAACCGAAATTGACCACAACCTGTATAAAAAGGAAAACGAAAACTCATTAATGTAACTACACTTATTCTACCTAATCACTAATGCAAAGTCTGCAACCCCACGAATCAATACCCCCTTTCCAAAAGGATCCTGGCCGACAAACCTCCTCCCTCGACCGAGTTATCCTACACTCACACACTCAGCTCTTCCGCTAAAAATGCTTTTACCGTAATTAGCGCCGCCGGTCGCACTCGCAGGACTCCTTTCATAATGCGTGCAGCGAGGTTAAACCTGACCCGTCAGGAGACCGGACAAGGCTATCCGCTGTTGTCGCAAACTCGCAGATCGGAGTCGATTCAATTTCCCATTAGACGGAGGTCTCTTGACCGACGTCGTTCCGGTGTGAAATGCCCAACGGCGCTAACTGCGGCGCCGACGACAAGGCCGGTTCTAACAAGAACGCCCCCCTCACCTCCTGGGACCCAGCCGACCATCGGCGGTAATCGCCTTTGCAGCCTCATAAACGCCACACCAAGCCGCCTTAAGGCTAATCCCTTCCTCAATCACGACGCTTTTGTATACCGCGGACACCGATCGATCGCCGTCGTCGCGCAGGATCATTTCTCGAAATATGTATACACGTTACGAGGGCGTGCGGCGTTGGCCAAACTTGTCAGTTAGCCGGTCAATAATTCCTGCTTCGACTACGATAATGCACGGAGTGGCGTTCAGCGCTAGCTAGCTTTCCACGAAGACAAAATTGGACGCGGGACTGACCAATTTTCCAATGACGACGTAGAGGGTCTTGATTTCGGAAAATGACTCTCGTGGTTCGTGCACGAAGATACCTGCTATACACATCGTGTACGGTATGCAAGAAAGTTTGCCTGAGGACGAGTCCTTCCAGTTCAGGCTCGCATGAGGCGTATTTCTAGGCATTTGCGTCGTTTCTGCTCGTCGGTAGGTTCATCGGAAATGAATGGAGAAGCACAGCTTTACATATTCTTCACGTAGTAATTTACGAAACTCGTTACGGTGGTCTGCATAAATCAATGTATATCGTCCATTGATATTGAACTGAATATGCGGCCCGGCGCGCCTATATGTTCGATCGCAAAGCCACGCTTAACTGGTATCCCAGAAGCAATATGAAACACTGCGCATAACATACTTCATGGGAAACGGCCCGCCGCAAACGTGCCTGCATCGGTGGGAGAGTAATCCCCAACTATGGCACACGCGCCCTTTATTAATATTACTGCCGTAAACGTCGCTCGTTAACTGCAATAATGAATGCTGTAATCAAGTTGATACACCGTATATTACTGCGATTTCGCTGACAAACGGCTCGAAGGTTCCGAATTTGTGTGCGCTGAGGCTTGTTTATGCACTACACTACATATACAGTAATACAAGTTCTTAACAAACTGTAACGATCTGCTTCAGTTTGAAAGTTCAATCGGGTACAGGGAGGAAAAGTGCAGGAAATATATGGGTCATATACCTATCAATATTGAAAGTTTTGAACAGCTTTCATAGAGACTCACAGTCTATAGAGTTTTCTATCTGTAAAACAGTATGAAGCAAAGCTATGCGAATAATTTTCTAGCAACTGCGGTTGAAACCATGCTCAACTGGTATGGCAAAGTGAACCCAATCAAATGGACAATTTGCCAGAACTATATAGAGCAAAGATAAGGAAATTATATCCGCCGAGACCCTCATTTGAGTTCCTAAATTCAAAGCACGCACATAATAAAATGTCAGTTCATCAAGTCAGGGTACTTGTACTTATGTACGATACACGAAGCAATTATCGAACGTAAAGTTGAGGAGAATATCCTTACCGTTTTGCATTTATTTATATCATAATACTCTTCAATCTTATCCAATAAAGCGCTCCGCGACAAAACTAAATTTTCAGAATCAAAAAGGTCTGCCGATCCTCGTAATGTTACCTTTGCTTACCATTGAATAACACAAACATAAGGAGAAGTCAGTGCGAATCAGTTCAATGCACACAACATGGCTATCTTTATCCGTATTCGTTATAAGCTAGCCAGTATTTCGCCGTGACCATACAGAATGAAGAAAAGGGGACGATAATATTTATGATGTTGCCACCTTAGTCAGGCACCACTACAAGCAACAGAACGTATTCGCGCTTTCAATGCGGCGAACTGTAAGCTTTACACTTTAAAACAATACATGTCTCACTACCTTTCCCTTAAAAAGACAACATGGCTGGCAGGCTCATCCTTGGATCGACGTTACAATCTGAATCTACGATCGAGAAATGTTGCATGTCGACAATGTAAGATCCGAGGTAAAGGAACTACGGAAAATTATCGCGGTGATAGAGACGGAGGTCTTAAGAGTACATTCGACAACAATGGTGTTAATGTGTTACGTCAATATTTGGCGATACTACCTCGGACTTCCGAGCGGCTCGCACAGTGACATCATGTAACGATTGCCTAACGAGATTAGGTTATTTTCCTCTCGGCTCGTTCGTGTAGACCCTTGGTCAGGTGCTCACAGCGAAGACTATATGGACATTTAAATCCGTCGCGTTCTTTTTTTAATGAAGACGCAGCTGGTCTCGCTCTGTTCTTCGGCCATAACTAAAATTTGCGGTCTGTGTCATGTATCGTCAATGTCGACTACTTCATTGATTACATGTCTACGTGAGGTGGCAATGGCATATCATTTTTTTTGCATTCATATACACTTTTGTTTGTTATATTCTCGATTAAATCAGTTAATCGTGTGTGCAAGATGTTAAATATGCACAATATCCGTGCAGAATCCACCTTATAAAAATAAAAAAAATCCAAATATTTATCGACGTTAAAGGAAAATTGTGTCATATAAACCCTTTTGCAAATGTGTATAAAATTCTACTCAGTTCCACGCACATTGGAATAGCGTAATATTTTACATGCAGCCAGCAATACCAGATAAGATATTCTGAAAAATCTCGCGGGAAACATCATAAGTTGAGTATATCCTTTGAATCCTTGCACCAATATCACAGTAAGTTCTGTGGCACGCACAAATCGGTGTATCGTGAAATCGAGAAAAAAATCATTTAATTACATTGAACCAGATTCGATCAAGTATCCTCTGCCAACACAAGTAACATAACACTAACGAGTCGTAAAGAATCTAGTGTCGCATTCTAATTTACGAACCACATATGAATGGAAATGTGAATCGCATCTACTTAATCTCTACGAAAATAAAGCAAATTCACTCGTTTTTATTTTTATCGAACATCGAAAGACGCGTGTATTGAACATTTACCGAACTTATTCGCCGAAACAAACGTGCTACTTACGGAGGTCCGCGAGTGCACACAAATAAAATATGCAGAAACTGATTGTGTCATGTAAGTTATTAATTAATTTATTGTTCGACAGTGACAACGGTTGTTGATACTATCGACACTTGTTATACAAGAATTGTTATTATTCGGGAATATGTCTCCGTCATTGTTTAACTTAGTGTACTAGGTTAACAATCTGCCGGATCGATAAACAATGACCGTTGACAGACATTTAATGCCACCTTATAGCAAAATATTTCTAAACAATCACAAGCATTTTATCACATTTATTGCACGTGATCATTTCAGAACTATTTAACCCATTTCCAATTTACTAACGTTATTACCGTTGTTAGATGTATATTATTAATTCATAACTGTAAAGATGAGTATGGGCGTAAAATAATTGTTATTTTCATTTTGTAATGTAATACTCATCTTAACATTAACGCCCCACTTCTCAATTCGAGCTTTTCACAACAACATCCTAAATCAGGAACAAAACTTTCGAGGCCCCAATTCTTAGCAGATACACACGTACATAATGTATTTCATCGTTTGAAGAGTACCACTCTGAAAGGTAACTGGTAAACACCGTTCTTTGAATATTCGCGAGCACATTTCTACGCTACGAGTGCAACGAAGTACACGCATGTGCATTGGAATACCGTGGAACACTCGGATCGATGGCAATGCGTTAAATGATCTCAAGTAATAAAGTATCATTCGAACGAGACCTAACCTGCATTAGTCGATGCGGCCAGATATGCTGGAAGAATCGAGACTCCTGAATTAATCAAAGATCGCCCCTGGTAGCGCTTTTAATCCGTGATTAATCAAAAGGCAAGCGGCGCAAAGCAGCGTGCACAATATTCCACTTGGACCGTTTTTCCGATTGCAATCTCGTGTCCCGAATGGCTACACGCCGTTCCGCGTATTTACGTAATCATTGAACTTTCGAACGGATTCTCACGAACGTTGGCTAACATTGTTTCCGTTTGATTGTGCACATTCGGTAATGCCAAATTGGAACGAGTACGGCGGGGTAAATCTGAAGTTAAATGTAGTCGATGCTCTTCATACCTTTAGGTTTTTACGTATTTATAAACATTATACGTTGGCGACAGGGTATTTCAAATATTTGAAGGTAATTATTTCTTATTGTTTATTATTCAATAATCGCAATTGTTCGTTAAACATAATTTGTGTGTAATATGCGGTTATGCGACTTATGTATTTAATGTACTTAAATTGTATGTTTTCTAATAAATTGAAGTTGATAATAATATTGCAATTTGTGTTGTAATTTAATAATAATAAGCTCAGCAACAGCTGTCGATGGATATTCTGCCCGTGACGTAAATATCTGGTACGCGACTTAAACTACTATTGGCTATTTAATTTCCAATTCGAGCATTCCCAAGATTTGTGCGGTCACTGTGTTCGCATAAAAATAGCAGTCTATCGATTGTATATTGATTTCAATAACAATAGAATAACAAAGAATAACAAATTCTTCATTCATATTTTAACCGCTTATTGGGCTTTAATCGAGTAAGCAATCAGAGACAGCTTTAATAGAATGTATAATGGACGATATAAATGACGTTTACCATGTAAAATACAACTCATAAAGTTTTAAGACTATTAATCATAATTAGTTCTTACAGCAAACACGCATGAGTTCAAACCTTTACAGATACGAATCTATATTCTTATAACAATAAATAATGAAGTTTTAATCTACATTGGTTAATTTTTCATGTTGCGACGAACGTAATTCGCGTGTAATTTTACTGTGTAAACAGTGACGATAATTTGCTCATATCTGGATAATCCTAATCGAATCGTCTTTCATATAATGCGGATGCACGACAATATCATAGTAGATTCAATTACGAACCTACGTCATATCAAAATGGTTTAATTCTGATGCGGCCCAATATACGTTTCCGGTAGGTATAGA
Source organism: Anoplius nigerrimus (assembly GCA_914767735.1). Taxonomy (NCBI): domain Eukaryota; kingdom Metazoa; phylum Arthropoda; class Insecta; order Hymenoptera; family Pompilidae; genus Anoplius; species Anoplius nigerrimus. The sequence goes on from OU612080.1 coordinate 21,687,402, forward strand.
TAGAGAAATCAATAGATATGCGGAAGAAATACAGGTGAAACCAAAAAGTAAATAGATGCATATCAATGTACAATATATGATACACACGTGAACACTGGCAAGGTATTTCATGATTGCGGCTATAAATAAATATAGACATTCAACGTGTGAACAGATAGTAGACCGTGACTGTCTACACAAATAGCCAAGCAAATAAAAAAAAATTGTTTAACAAAAGTATAATAAAATATTTACTACGTTCGCACCATTGCCAAATGAACGTATTACAACAGACGTACATGAACATAGTAAACCTCCCTGCATAAACCGTATCTAATTAAACGTAGAAAGCGTTAATTTACATTCCACACTTCCACACACTAAAATAAAGAAATAGAAGATAAAACTGCCCCAAAATCAATACTACAGGAATATATCATATATACCCGCATGACACGTCACGACGTAAAAAGGTATAAACAACAGCCTCATTGTCAGTTCCAACTTCAGATAGACGTAGAGCCAATCCAAGGTAGAGAGAAGGAGTCGCGAAAGATGTAGACGGACGGCTGGTGTGAAGAGAAAAGGAGAGTAGGGAGGCAACGTATTTCACAGACGAGAAAATCCAAGAGATTTTACGAGCCGACTACTATTTTTGTGACATTCGTAAGCTGGCTGCAACGATGTCGGTTTACGAGGTAGGAGGAGGAGGATCGTGCGTAGACTTTAGGATGCGCGTTTCCAAAATGAAGCTTTGCCGGGATACGCGTGAGAAACGAGCGTGTCTCCGGGATGCAAATATCTTCTCCGTCTGCCGTCGAGGCGAGTCTAGCAACATTGTTCGCTCGAGACGAAAACATGCAGAGTCCGAGTTTGCTTCGGGAGCGTTTGCTTTCTAGGAACTGTAATTGTGCGTGCAACGACTGCGCACGGCATTTTAACGCCGTTTATGTCCACTCGATTACCTGCATTAATAATCCATGCTGTCTCTTCCGAATATCAATCACCAGTCTCGTCGCCTCGGACTTCTTTTCGGATTTAAGCGATTTCAGGTTAATATGCAGATCCTTGGAAATCGAAGAGGTGAACACTGATCACGTAGAAGGAAGAATATTTACGCCGAGGACGTCGTGTTTAGCGTCAAACCTTATTGCTTTTTCAAGGACACGTATTACACGTATGAAAAACAATTTAAGGGTGTGTAAGACTGATTTGACTGGTTTTGGGTGGTTCCTGAGATGTACGTGGTAGAGGCATCGATTTAGGATGCTTACAAAGTGAAAGCAACCGAGATTGCATCCGCGATTGCAGGATATAGTGATTTATATATATTACGATTATAGAAGACTATGAAAGCAGAAGTATCATCTCAAATACAGACAGCACATTACTGTACTGTATCACAGAAAATTATTCTATTTAGTACACAGACTTTGCATAGAGCTTGCATAATTTAACGAAAACATTTTATTTCAAAATTGTTTAAAAACAGTTTAGACTTGTTCATAAACGATACAGGTGTTTTCATTCATTTGTGCATCTGTTTCATTATACAGAACGTTCCACCTCCTGACAAAATCCCAACCTGAAATATTATACCGAACGTACATTGCTGCTTGTCTCACTTTATTATTTGACCTTTCAGACCGGCGTCTCAAGCGGTCAATAAAATTAACGTTTACGTACACGGCACGGCGAAAATCGGGATATGTGGGACACGAATTACGCTCTCATCATTCAGCATCCGAAGATGAACGGAGCACCAGTCGACCGCGTATATTCGAGCAGCCACAATCAGACACAATGGAGTCAGGGATAATGAATTACGACAATTCATATTACCATACGTCAGGTGCACGCAGTTCTGTAATTGGCTGTTAGTTGTTGCGGGTGCTTCTAGATCGTGCACGCCGGGAATGTGGCAACACAGTCGTAAATCCGAAACTGTCACTGGCAATGAAATGCTGCCTGCTTTAGACTCGCCCATTTCTTCAACTGACTACGTTCGTACACCACTTCTAAACTCATACCGCATAAAGTATGTCACGTTCCACCACCATATTTAACGCGTGACAAAAGTACTGCCAATTTCGAGATCAAACACATTCCTCTGTTACCCCAAAGCGTAGAAAACCAAGGTCCATAAAAAATCGAAATAAAAATAAACAAAAGTCGGTGACGGTCTGATATGTATGAGTTAATGATTATTCCATTTTCCATTCCATGAAGAGGATCCCGATTGGGATCGAAACGTCGGAAAGAATTTTAGACTTGTGTTGAAAATTTTGCTTCGTCCTGATTGACCGCATCGTGGCCGTCGATACAACACACTCATATAACTAGTGATTCGATCGCTAAGTATACTTATTTTTCTAATGATTATTCTGTTGTTTAACCTGCATTCCACTTGATATTCACTCATTTACGCAAAATGGGAAATGGGTGTACTCTTAATTGTTCTCGTACTCAAATTGAGAAATCACTTGGGTAGAACAAGATTAAACTTCATATTTACAGGAATGGAATTGAAACGCTTCTGTTCTGTATAATTTTATGCAAATTATGATTAACTGTGTAAGAGTGCAAGGATGCTGGCAACGAAGCTTGGCATACGTCATAAAATCTGTACCGCAAAGTATTAACCACGATAATAAAATGTAACTCACTCCCGAATGACTTATGAAATAACCTAGAAATTATCCGATCGAAGAAATACAGTTTACAGAAACACATAATGTAATTAAAATACTCATCAATAACTCGTGCGACATTGAATTGATTTACCAGTTAACCGGAACGACGATCAGTAAACATTGACTAAGACATATCGATTGGCAACGGTAATAACGGTTTATGATCGCATCAAGTTACAATTTCTTAACAGAATGAAATCGTGCATATTAATAACGATGCGGAGAATGTCTTATCTGGGAAGGAAACCAGACTGACGTCATTGCAAGTATAAATTTGAGCTCCACGAGTGGTTATTTAAAATTGTTTAAACCTTGTCTTCCATATTCACCTAAGACGTTATCAAATCATTTCCTCACACTTCAGCGGGATAACATATACGAGAGGATACCCAAAAGTAACCGAAATCGTACTCCCACGCAACGTTTATTTAGAGTGCGAGTTTGCGCCGCTAGGGGTAGCAGATGGACCTCTTTTGAGTCATTGTGTCACGTGGCGCCCCCTGATGACGACGCACATGGGTTTTATGGCCGCTCTTTGACAGTGTATGCAGTAAAAGTTTGACACGGAAACATGGCAGGATCGTACGAACAACATGCGGCTGTAAAGTTTGGTTTTTACTCGGAAAGATGCAAATGATGATTGCTGTTTTGTTTCGGGATCGTAACCATAGCACCATGACTCGTCGCCTGTTATAATTTTACTGCGAATGCCTTCTTCATTGCACGGCAGGCTTCCACGCGACGATCCCTTTGTTCTTCGATGAAGAGTATGGGCACAAAAGCGGCCACTCATCACATTCCCACATTGCTGTGCAAATTCGCTGGACAATGCTCCAAGACAACCGGGATAATTATTCTAGTTGGTTGATCATTCTCCAATGATCTTCGTAATTTCTCCTCTTTTAAATCGAGATAACCACTCGTACACTTCTGTTTGACTCAAGAGATGTTGGTTGTAAGCTGATTGCATCATTACAAATGTTTCGGCTGCATCCCTCCCAACTAAAAAGAAAAGCTACAGCCGTACGTTGTTCGTAAGATCCCGCTACGTTTCCATGTCAAACTTCTACTACGTACCCTGTCAAAGAACTGCCATAAAAACCATATGCATCGTCATTGGGGGGGGGGGGGGGGGGGGGGGGGCAGTTGGCTCAACGACTCAAAACAGATCCATGTTCTTTCCTCTAGCGGCGCAACCTCGTACTTTAGTACATGCTACGTGGGAGTACGATCCCATTTCCTTTTGGGTACCCCCTTGTACACGTCTTGTACACGTCAATGTACTAAAATTATACCAGCGTTACAATCCGTGCAAAAATCATTCATAAAAACTTGCATCATATCAATTTATTTCTATCCGCGATACAAAATCAAAAACCCTCAAAAAAGTGAAAGGACATGAAAGAGATCGTACAGATTCCAAGACAATCATGTTAATTGGGACACAGCTTCATTCTAACTCGATGTTCTCGTCAGAACGGCTCCCAGGTACAAATATTTTCATCGACCCTCAGTTAATTAGGTCGATTTTAAGCTCGAAAATTACGAAATACAGCATTTACAGACGACGTGAATAAACCTGGCAGCAGGAGAATGTGTGCTTGATCGGTCACAAAGGGTCTCGACACTTTGGCGCCTAACGCGCGCACGTATAAAACGCGCACTTGTATGAGAACGGAAAAAATGACGTCGTACGCGTAAGCGTAAGAAAGAGTCATGAGGAAAGCATAAAACGATTTTCTTGTTTTCTCTGTCTACGCGCTTGTTTCCTTGCTTTTTAGATTCGTCTGTTGTCATTTCTTTCATTGCTCTGCTATCTTGTTTCTTATACACGTTTTTGTTAATCATTGACTTCCGCATTATAAAAATCGTGAACAAAAATTTTCCGATTAAGAAGGGAAAAAATAAAATCATCCCTTGTCAGTAAATAAAGTTAGTATCTACAAAATATATAGAGAATATATGATGATATATGAAGCCGTAATGACAAGGGGTCAGACAGAATGTTCTAATAAAGTTTCTGTTTCCTTTGTGGCCTCTTCATTTAACCGTTCAGTTATTTTTTGATAGCGTTTAAGTATGAAAAGAAACGGGTCCAGTAAACAATAACCATAGCACCCACTCACCAGATTTCCATAAGAAACTGTAATAAGCAAGGAAGAACTGACAACAAATCACATTCTGAGCGTAAAAGAAAGAATGGAGGGAATCTCCATCGTTCCTAGGTAACTACGCTCATTTGAAGGAAAATTCCTTCGTCATCGTCGGATGCGAAGGAAATTATCTCAACGGGGGGCCGATCAGAAAAAATTGGGAAATTACGATCGGGACGAGGCAAGGGAAAGAGTGCCTGCCAGAAGGTTGGGTAGAGGGACAAATTATTCCCCCCTCACCGGCGTCGTCCCGCAGTAAACGAATAAAGGAGGAAAAATTTGCACCGCGAATAATGAGATAAAGAGTGCCGATGTTGCGCTACAGTTATTAAATGCACCGCTTGCTTTACTCTTTTGATTTAAAGTCTAGTTGGAATGTGCCATGGTCGTTAGATTAATATTTATATTTGCCGGTGATCAGTTTTAGTCCTGTTAGAAGTGTGAAAGTTGGAAAAGAATTTGACGTATTATATGATAGTAAATGTAGCTGTATAAAATGTATGGATTTGTTATGTATTGATAGTTCTAGCAAGAGTTTGTATTCACAAACCTTGTGTGATTAAATAAAACTGTTTTTATTCTACACTTCACTACATCATATAGGCTTATGCAAATGTACAGCGTGATATACAGGATGTGCCGTAACTGGTGGTATAAACGGACAGAAGCTGATCTTAGATACATGAAAAACTGAGTCGAAAATATAGAATATAATTTTTTCATGTGAGGCTTTGATTTTGAAAATTGCTAGAAGTGATTTCTACGTTGCTGCATACATAATCGTGCTCATCTTATCAAATTCCCACAAACGTATTCTAACGTTGCTACCGCGGCCAATCCAGCACCGAAACTTTTCATTTAAAAACTGTCTTATTTCGCGACTATAGTGCGCAACGTGGAAATCGCTTCCAACAATTTTTGAACTGAACAAATTCCTAAAAATAAAGTATTTCTAATGTTCGTGGTCTTGACCGCCGATCTATTTGATGTATACAAGCACCGAATATGTTTACAGGAGGGCACAGAGACTGTTTACAGCGAAGTCCGTTAAATCGAATCTGGACCAAATGCACGTGTAGTCGACAAATATTCAACCCTGTTTTACTCGAAATCAAAGCCTCATATAAAAAAATGTTATTCTACATATTCGATGCAGTTTTTCATGTAGAATCAGCCATTGTCCGCGTACACTACTTGTTACGGAATACCCTGTATAAGGAGACTATTAATATTTATAATCGTGAGGTGTACAACGAAATATCGAATATTTCTCACAAGATTTAATAGTGTATACTGTACGAACAGATCAGTGTTCAGAATGCAAATTGCATTATACTGGATATTGAAATAATCGCCTGAAGATTATATTACCGGTTAACTCCTAATACTATATGAACCAAATAATATAATTGTAGAACGTTTCTATAGGACACCACTAGGGATTGCAATACCGGTATACCGGAATACCGAATACCGGTATTTTGAGCCATTTGTACAATTTTGTAATACCGGTATTCATAAGTTTAAATACCGTTTTTTCAGTGTTTACTAGAAAAGCAATAATTGACTTAAACCTGCAAATTAATTTTTCCGATAGTGAATTCGACATATATCCAGAACTGTATCAGCTCTACTTCCAATAAAACTGGCTGTGGAGACATTATGTCGGACAGATTCTAATTCATTAACGGCTAATGCAACAATAAATTTCATGTGGCAGTCACTGAAAGAACAGCACGCATCACTATCTGGAGATTTATATGTATTATATATTACACTGAAAAATCGCACAGAATAAAGGCATACCGATATAGAAAATATCTAACGGTATTTACATAATTGTAACGATTTTAAAAATAAAAATGAAAAAGAAGAAAAGTGACTGACAAATTCAAATTTGGTCAAGTTTATTATTAAATTTTCTTAACACTTTTTACCCACAAACCTATCCACATTTAGAAGAATTCGGTACAGTTATCAAAGATGATGACAGTAATGTCCAAGTGAAAAGGAATTGTCTGTTGAATAAAAATTAGAATTTGCGATAACTAAAAAAATGTCAACAAACCAAAATACAATACAGAAATCAGTTAAATCCAAACCATCCGACGAGAAATCAATTTATTTGAAGATGAGGGATTTAGAGTTAAATACGTGGAAAAAGTATATCGCGCATTGTTAACAGTACCACCAACTAGCGTAGATGCTGAAAGATCGTTTTCGACAGCTGGTAATTTTTGCACAACATTATGTTTTTAAGATCACATTTCAAAAATATGTAATAGTAACACAGAATAAATAGTGATATTTACCCTTTTTTGTGATTTAAATACATAAGATGTTCCTTGTTCCTTTACGTTTTTGTGATTCTTTATATACTGTTATAATTTTTAAGTTAAATAAAACAAGAATCACCTGTGTTTTGTTCCTTTTTCTAAAATTCCTACTACCGGTATTAAACCCGGTATTCCGGTATTAAGATCTAAAAAATACCGAATACCGTTATTGAACTTTTGAACTTGTATTTCTGTTCTGAACTTTCAAACTGTATTTCCGCCGCACGTAAACGTATAATTTACTCAGATGTTTCAGCTTATTGTTAGCACATTCTATTTGAAGCCTAGAAGAAAACGAGTGTGAATTAGGTACAATGGCAACGTAGTGCGTACACCGAATGCGTAGCATTGAGTTACTCTAACAAAGTTTATGCTTACTATAAATTTCATACCCCCCCCCCCCTCCCCTCCCCTGCACACGATAGGTTTATTTATAGTCTGTTATAGATCTGCATTAGCGCGTTTAATCTCATTTTGTCGCGAAATGTCACGCCCGGTGGGCAGCGCATTCGATTAGATAAGATTGTTAATGTCAAAAGTCAGTGACGGCAGCGGTTGGAAAGTTAACAACTTCCCGTGGCGAACATAAATTCGGATACCTGTGCGTTGAGTTACGATGCGCTTATCCGAAGTCGTTTATGGGATTTATTGCCAAACGTGTACGTCTTCTACTGCGCTCGGACGAATGTTAGTGATACTCTCATGCGTGACTATCACGACAAACCAGACTGTATCCACGGACACTTTCAAGAATTTTCATTATTATAAGTTGAAAGTATAGGCCTCCGGATGGTCGCCGCGTTTGGGATCAGCTGTTTGCCAGCAAGAAGCCTATACGTTCAGTAATAATGGCCGCGAAAGCCACAAATCTCGAATTATTATAAGTTTATTGATATCACTATATGTATCTACTTTCTTTTGTTCAGAGCAACAAAGAATAAGGTTAACGGAAAAAGTTGAATGTAGAAATAGTACTACATTTGCAACTATACATTTCTTACAAGTGCATTTTTGCTATTGTACAACTTTCGATATAAAATAGATATTTGATAATAAATGTCATAAGTATATAACGTGTGTATTCAATATTGAATACCTTATGAAATTATTTGGATCTTTACTTGATGATGTATGAGAGCATAAGAAGGGTTTAAATAACGGGCTGTGGAAGAATATTATTGATTCTCCGTTTATTGTTGTTTGACATTCTCACTGTCAGTACCCTAGTAACGCCACAATAAATGTAGGTACGTTGACCCTGATATTTCGGAGCAGCATGATCGATAGAGACATACCATATAGTGGAAAGTTAGCAAACGTATGAGATGCGGTAAAAAGGAAAATATTATCGTAAGATGCACGAATCCTGATATGTACAAATTTCACATGGACGGGCTAATTTTATCAACAATCTTACACGGAGGCCGATGGCATGCGAATAAATTCGGGTGAATGTTCTGGTAATTGCTCATAAGTGAAGAAACATATTGATAGAATTGCGAATATTGGAATATGATCACAACTGAAACAGGTCTGGAAAAGGTAAACTTTATGATTCTACACACGTTTGTACACTTTCAAGAACATTGTACTAACGCCGTCGTTCTTTTTCGAGTTCTGAATACATAAATCAATAGCAACCATAAAATACGAAAACCGTTTATGATGTAACATTATATATGGTATAAGTACATCATAACACAGAACATCCTATAACAACTAATCATAGTCATTGATTTATATCATCAACAATAACTGTTTCCGCCACAATTACGGTAACCTATGTGCGAGAAAGAGGAACTAACTGCTAAACCGAAATGTTATAGAAAGACACAAACCATCGGAAGGCGCATCTGTAGGATACACAAACTAGCCAGAAATCTTCCCTGAGAGAAGGAGCAAGGAACTATGCAGTGGAAGTGCAGCAGTCACGACCCCATCAGAATCATGAAAGTATGGACAGAATGCTACATTATACGTGCAATTTTACGCACACGTAGAAAATATTCAGCAAAAGGGATACACAAAGGGCAATTATTAGACTAACAATAAGTCACGAAGTGGGGAGAAAAGGGTAAAGGACGGAAGATATAGTGTGTGTCTGCCATAAAGTTAACTACATGCTTGAACGATTATAGACAGCTTTTGTATTAGAGTACAATAGAAAATACAATTTCCAGCGAATTAGTAATCGTCATACTCCAAACTGAGTTCACACATCTCATCTTTCAATATTTTGAGATATTTAAAAGGAAGGCACAATTTTGGTGACCAGAGGAACACTGGCAGGAAAATTATGGAGCCGTTCATGCCGAAGGGTAATAAAGGGTTTCTAGTAATTCGACCAAACAAGTTAGACGTTTTCGGTAAATCTTTCGAAATTTATGACCAATGACGTGGAAAAAACCGTTACAAGCTGAGGAAGAGGGGTGATTAGGACATGCAAATTGACGAACTCACCTAGGCACGACGATAAAGGGTAAAACGTCAAAGGCAGCAAAGATGGAGGGCAACGGTATTCCCCCAAATTGTACGAATCACTTCCATTTGACGCCACTGCTGTACCCTCGTCGTATTTACCGTCCTAGAAACGGCAGGGATGGTTTTGCCTGGTTTAATTCTCCCATCAGAGTGGGAAGGAAACGAGAGATGACGGCTTTGCTTAGAAAGCGACTAAATATCTCCCGGAGTTAGCGAGGCGTGTCAAGGCGAATTTTTGCAAATAAAATCAGACGTAATATTGAGATATATATATGTCAGGTTTTCCTGCTCGTTCCAAAATTGTCAACCGTAGTCGTAACGCAGTGTGGAAATATTCCAGACATGGTTACGTTTAATCATTATCAATTCGTTTTCAATTCGCGTATATACCGGAAGTGTAATACTTGTTAAACTCTATACTAAAAAGCGAGAAGGAATGACGTAACTATTACGTTACGTATTGATGTGAATATAGTGCAATTGAAATATTCCTATAAACGTGTAGGTTAACTTTTCTTCTTAAATGGGTTGAAAATAATAAAATTGATATTTTGCTTGTGGAATTAGTATTGTCTACGTAACGTGATGTGATGAAATATTATTCGTTTGTAAGAGCGAGTCGACGGTCGAATATTTGAGAACTCAGGAATAGTGGAGACTGTTATAAATCACATCCTCAGTCGGAATCCTGTTCTGGAAGCGTAAACACAATAAAGAACCGTTGTTGCTTAACTTCTATACTTTTAGACGCAAGCGGAGCAAATTGAATTAAGGAAGTAAATTTGAGGATCCGAGGAATTCTTTCGATTGACGTGATGCGTGACATGCTTAATCAAAGTTGAAAGTAAGTTCCAGTAATAAAGAAAGCTGATGTAAATAGATAAAATATCCTATTATTACAAAAACAAATAAATATTTACTATAACATATCGCATCAGGAGAAAAATTATAAAATTAGTCTTTGTTGCTAGAAAATATAAATATTATGTTAGAATTAAAGCTCAAACGCACTGGATTTATAAAAAAAAATATCACGTTATATAAAGACAATCAAAACATCACGTTAAAGGAGCATAGCAAAATTGTTTTTCTATATTTTCAGTATTTACCGCAAACTACTTTGGACAAAGGAACAATCATGTAATTTACATGCTAATTATGTCAAGTGCGTATGAGTGTTTCATGGATATAGCTCCTGGTACGAGTAGTTGCAATCGATTGTATTGGAAAACCACTGATGACGTTACGTGACTGTCAATGCTCTGCCTATATTTATACAAAACCAAGGTGTTTTCAGTACAGGTCCATATTGATTTGTAAACGTAGATATCTGCTTTAGCCCATGCCATACCAAACCCACAACTTGGTGCAAACGTGCAACAAAATTCGTAAGAAAGATGCACGGCAATTTGCAAACTTTATTAAACGTTTAAACATATTATTGATTTTGATATGTACAAATAATTTGACCCATTTGACTATGTAAATATACAAAGTGTTTTGCAACGAATAAGAATTGTTTGATCTTTATCATTACGGAATGAATGACGGTTACAGTGCAAAGAAAAACATTTTCCTTTGAGAACTAAGAGTGAAGAAACATAACAGTTTGTAAATTAGTTATTAGCACGTTGTGATCTGCGTTGTACAAAAAAACAATTCAAATGCATAAACTCTTGATTTATTTACCTATTGTTACCATACACCGCATTCAAAAATATGACTGCCGTAAAACTAACTTTCTTATCTAGTGTTCATAAATCGTTGGAAATGATTCAATAAATAGAAACACAAAGGTGCGATGTACGAACGATTTTCACGCGATTCATTCTCGGCCGCGTCATGAGAACAGCCGTCAGATTTCGATGGCCCCTCCCCCTTTCCTATTCCTCTCTATCGGGCATCCACCCTCGCCCTGTTCCTTTCCCTCAAAACTGCAGCATAGAATCCCGACGGGTCCGGCACCCCTCGAAAATCCTGACCACTCGATAATGAGCAATTCGCTCACCATTTCCCAGCCTTTTGTGCGACCCTTTGTGAAACGCGTGCCGAGGACACTCGTCCCATCCCCACCAACCCTCCCTTTCAATTTTTCCCTCCCCCACGATTCACCCTCAGTCGCAGCACGACTGTGAGAGCCTCCTACAGGACACCGTATGTTCGTTAGGTGCCGGAAGGGAGCTGAATTTTTCGGCGCATTGTAAGAAGGAATGCGTTCCGAACAAATTCAATTTCAGCAATGTACGACTAATAGAAACTTACGTAGGTACTGTAGTACTGTGTATACTGTAGGTACGCGTAGACTTCAGCTTGGTTTATGCTGTTCAGGTACATGTAATTGTGGGTTGTCATGGGTTTTTTTTGTAATATTTCTCCGCCTAAAGACTAATCGACGTAGTTTATTAGAATCACAAGTACAGTGACTCCCAAAAATATTCGGACACTACGCTGTGCCTGACTTTATGACTCTATATTTTGCTTGTATATCAAACAATCGACCTCATGACATTTTTTAACGATAACTCATTAATTCATGATGTCAAAAACCCAGAATTTTCATTAAACAATTTACATATATTGTATAATAAACAATGCCGAAGCAAAAGAAAAATATTCGCACACTGCTCTTTTCCGTCAATTATTTAACTAATCACAGGATTACAAAATAAATTTAATATTTTGTTGCATAGTCGATTTGTTTAACGACCTCTTTTAAGCGTTTTGGAATGTCGTTTGTATTTTTATTTAAATATTCTACGGTTATATTGTACCATTCGTGATGTAATCTTTCTTTTAATTCTATAATTGAGGATATTGGAGTTTTCCGAATTTTCCTGTCTAAGTAATCCCATAAATTTTCCATTGGGGTTAAGGTCTGGAGATTGTGGTGGAGGATGAAGCACTTTGGGGCATCTATATAGTAATAATTCTTGGACAATTCGTGCCTTATGCTTCGGATCGTTATCCTGATAAACCTTAAAGTCCCTTGTAAGTCTCATTTTTCCGCACTTTGAATTAAATTGTTCTTGAGAATGTTTAAATAAACATTTTTATCGATAATACTGTCAATAAAAACTAAATTACCCACTCCATATGCTGAAATACGGCCCCAAACCATTACGCTACCTCCTCCGTGTTTCGCTGTGCCTTTTGTATTTTTAAACCGAAACTCTTTAGTAACTTTTCGCCACACCATGGTCCTGCAATCCGAATTCTGCAAATTAAATTTGCTTTCGTCAACAAATATCACGTTCTTCCACCATGATTCATCCTTGGAAATCCACTCTTTTGCGAAACCGAATCGCTTTTTCCTGTTTATTACATTAATGTAGGGTTTTTTCCTAGCTGCTGTACCATTGTAGCCGGTTTGTTGTAATGTTCGTCGAATGGTTTCAGAAGACACTTGTTTCCCTGTTTCCCCCAACACCTCGCTCGCTATTTTTGGGGCACTATTGTGTGGATTATTTTGTATTTTCCGCACAATTTGTGTTTTGTCTCTCACCGTTAACAATTTTGGCCGTCCCGTTTGAGGGATTGACTCAATCCGATCCTCGGTATTAAAACGTCGAACAATGTCCGCGACAGTATACTTACTTATATTAAGCGTTTCACTTATTTGCCGGTATGATATTTCTCTTTCCCGGTGGAAAATCACAAGCTACCGCACGTTGAACGACGTATTTTTACCTTTGCGACCCATTTTAACCGAATTCTCGTGTACTACTGCGGATAACACAAAAAGCATGGATACCTAACACCTACCTAAGCAATGTTTAGAAACATACGTTTTTGCATTCTTCAAACATTGGGCCACGAGCAGCGATGAAACAGAAAAATGTAATACGTGTCCGAATATTTTTGTCGCCTGAAAACGAGGTATCTTTTGCTTCGGCATTGTTTATTATACAATATACGTAAATTGTTTAAATAAATTCTGGGTTTTTGGCATCATGAATAAATGAGTTATCGTTAAAAAAGTCATAAGGTCGATTGTTTGATATATGTATAAACAAAATATAGAGTCATAAAGTCAGGCGCAGCGTAGGGTCCGAATATTTTTGGGAGTCACTGTATGTACTTACGAATTCGTGATCATATGAAATGAGTGAGACGTATACGTCGACATAATTTTCATGATGTTTATACTCTTGTACCGCTGACCTCTCGAATATGAGTTTAGACTCGCCGTTCACCTTTCCTATTTCTGTACTGTGCGGTACAAGAACTTTCGATCGCTTTTGCTTCTGTTTAACTCTGCTGACTCCTCTTTGACTTATTGACAAACTATATATTCTATCGATGATTGCTCTCGTCGTCGGTCATTTACCAACGTAGCATTTTGCACTATACCGACTGATGATTTGCACAGCAATCGCATGAAACGCCCATAACGCGGTTCTCATAGGAAAAGCATTACTTATTCAAACAATTGGCTCATCAATTATTCAAAGAATAGCCGCGAACCCAATCATAGTCATTAATAGTTGTAAATATCATTAGCAATAATAGAATTATTTTTCTGATTCTCGTCAAGGCAGCCAGAAACTGCGAATAAGTTATGCATAATGCACAGTTAAATCCGTGGCACGTATTATTGCATGAAAATAAACTGATTTTACCGCGGCAATGTATTTCAACTTCGGCATACTTCGCTACATCGGCGATCGAAACAGCAGCGAAAGGCCCATTAAAAATTCATGGGCTCCGCTCTTCACCGAATAATTCGAGTATTGTTAACCGAGCCTCGGGCCAAGGCCAAGGTAATTGACTAAAGCACCGTTCGTGCTTGAATGATTGAAGGGTTTCCGTTTTGCACGTCTGTTCAGTGTTTTAATTCTAACTTTAATCGCTCTCATAAGCGATGCGCAAAATGAAAACGCGAACTAATCATCAGAATGCGGATGTATAACCACGTGTAATGTTATAATTAGTAATGAAATATAATTGTATAACAGTTGGTTGTTAAGGAATTCGGTGCGCATAATACTATATCCATTGAGTATAAAAAAATATTATTATCGTTTATTTAATTATCATAATTATCGTTTCCAACTCAAATTAAGAACGAAAACAGAAAAAATATTGAAACACAAATAACTGCACAGATAAGTAAGAAACTGTGATTCGCACGACGAGCGCAACAACAACATAATTTCACAGAATCAATTCAATAACGAAGAGAAGGTCGTGTCATGTAATCCTTGTTGCGCAAAATGCCTTTCGAATTGCTAGCCGAAACATGGCTACATATTGTCTCTGTACCGACTCCGTTCAATGCTAACACAGTTTCCCTGCAAATACCCAGTGCCCGACATTCAATGGACAACCAAAGTCAACAGGCGGCGCGGATGCGACACGTGGCAACGACTATCTGATCCGATTGGTCACAAAACTCACGCTGACTGTTACTAAACAAAATGGAGGAAACAAACGGTCAAGATCCAGTTTGAAGTAGCACGTAGAACCTCCGAGCCATGTAATCCGACGATGGAGAATGATAGAGCCGCGAGCTGGTATAAGTCGGCTAATATACATACATACCCATCTACACGTATCCATAGATCAGCAGGTATGTGTGGCAAGAGAGCTGCGCCATGTTGTCTGGCCACCCCGCATTGCGCCAGCGAACTCGGCGAAATCTCGGATATAACTTGCCCACAGTCCATCTCCCTTCCTACCCCCAACTCCCCTCCCGCCAACTCCCCGCCCTTTTATATTTCATCCCTATCTCGCTCTCTCGGCTTCCAGCCTTGTTATTGTACTCCACATCGACCTTTTCTTGACCATACTGCATCTTTCCGCTTTGAAACCTTTGCTCTTATCCGCTCCCGCCACGGAAGAATTAACACGCGAGAAAGATTTCTTCCCACTGTACAACGTTTGACTTACTCATTCTGATATCTGACATTCTCCCATTCTTTCATTCTGACTTCTTTCACGACTCGATTGGCCCATCATATTAATCATTTCATTTGTCTTCTGAGAGTTCCGCTCTTTACAAAAGAGGGATTGAAGAGAGGATGAATTTTGGTTGGCAGGCGAAATTGATTTAGATAGTATAGGACGGTCTTTAAAGGAATCAAACCAATTTGGCAGCTTATATAGACGACAGACGTGGTAGTGACTGCGCTGATGGGAATATTGTCAGCGGAAGTGGCGATGGCCTATGAATGAATTCAGTTCCTGACCTTCTGTAGGCCCTTTATCGAGATTCTGTCTGAATGAAAAGTGAGGGAAGGCCATAAAGAAGGTGCGAAACTTGCGCCTCCCTCGAGCTATCGTTGACTGCAATGATTTTGTATGGATCAAAGCATAGCAAAGCAATCTAATCTTCGTCGTCATACCATCATAACGCGACTTGAAACATTCACAAACATTGATAAAATTCTATACGTATCCTGTAATGGGATATTTATTCAGTTGGGGTTGATAGTTCCTTTCGATTTTGTTGCGTTCAATGGACTGGAACGATAGAGTATGTCTCGTAATGGAATCCGCTATGGGATACTTTCATAAAGATTTAAGATAAATGTATCCTGAATAATGAATATAAAGGAATAGTGCATAATACTAAAGGCAGGCTTGATCGTCATTTTGTTCGAAATTTCCGTCTAGTGGAAAGATATAATTTACGCAAGTCATAACCAAGGTAATTAGAGCCCTTACACATACAATATTACAATTCTACATTCTACAAAGCAGATGGTCGAAGACAGCTTTAAATATGGACAAGCTTTTCCAAATATAAGTAAAGTCACCAACACGACATATGTATCTTTCAAAAATACAAACCAAGCTGTTATAAGCTTGCAGTAGATTTACACAATTTAAACACATAAACGAGTATGGAACAGTCACCAGAACACAGTTTTCTCATAAATTAGAGGTAGAATCAGTACAAACGAAATTAACAGCGTCACGTACACATATGCAGGATGATTCATTGATTGACAGAATAGAAACTCGATAATTAGAAAGATCATGGCATCGTATCATTTCAGGTTCGGGTCAGAAATTGACAGGGAGTAAAGACGAATGGTGTGGGCGTACAAACAAACTTACGAGCACTTGCGGTTACCCAACACATTTACATCCTAACGTACATTCGACTAATTGTAAGCCTAATTCTCTTAATAAACTTTTGTAGAAAAGTACAACGTATTACATGGACCGTTTAATTTGAAAGTCATGTAAGTCCATAGTTAAAAAAAATTGATTTATATCATTTATGAGTAATGTAGTGTAAACTTTTTATTTATGTGATACTTAATTTTTTTTAAATATGGACTTACACCACTTTCGAAATAAGCGGTCCACATGATAACTAGTTGTTTAAGTGTAAGTTCAAAAAAGGTAAACAATGTAAACGAATGAGAAGTATTATGCAAAAACTGTTATATGGCAATCAGTCGTCTCAGACTATGAATAATCAGACTATGTAACAGGATACACGTGAAACGTATATTTTTCTTGTAGCACGTAAATAAGTATGGCGTGGAACAATTTTTCTAATGCATATGATCAACATAAAGGGGAACATCAGTAACAAACAGTCATTAAACAAAACAATATACACTTTATAACAATTATTTAACAGGTGATATTTTTTCTTAAACTATGCTTAATTGATTCACATAATCGATATTCTTCATAATATTCATTTTAAATAATATCTTTTTCATATTACATTTACTTCAAAGTGGCAACTTCTTCAATTATTGTATAAACGATTACAGCAAATATCAGCAATTAAAACATACATTTGAACTTAAATAAGCCTTTTGTAGAATATAGAAATAAAATACAGTTTCTTGCACTGCCAGTTTATAATTGCTTTGCAGGCTATATCCACTTTGCAACACCCTGTAGAAACCGAGGGCAACTGAATGCACTATCGTGCCAGTTCCTCATGAAAATCTACGAGTTGCCTTTCTGTCTTTCACGCCCATCCTTTTCTACAGCCTTTCCCTACCCTAACTTCCTTTTGCAATCCTTTCTTCCCCTACATGCTATGCTGCTATTCACTTCTTACCGACGTTGGTCGTAAAATTAGCGGAAAATATTGACATTATCTCGCCGGCAGGCAGCAGTGATCCTTTTGTTGTCGCGGGTTTGGTAGAAAAAAATCCATTGGTTAACTTTAAAAGTTTTCTGCATAATGTGAAAAATGACTATAGACCGTCATGTTCCGCGAAAGTTGTTCAAAACGTTCTCAAAACTGCAAGCAACAAACGAATACTTGCAAGTAGTGCGTCGAAGGACGGAGGTGAATATCCGTTCGTCGAGGTGAATAAATAAAAATTGATGGGTCTGAAATAAGCTGATCCGCTTGTGACGAGCCGTGATACGAAAGTTGGGCCGAGAAGTTGAATCGGCCGACTTTTTCATACATTTTCTTGGTGTCCATAATTTCCGCGAAATCTACACGGTCGATCCATACCTTTTACCGGGCGGAAGCATTTTTTCGTGCCAATCGCTCGTGAATTTAAAACGTTGCTCTTGCAAAAACTCTCATACATGTTTCCTCATCGCGTACCGCATTCTTGCACCGTCGTCCGTTTATAAAACAACGGAATATATTCTCGGCGCGGGACTTCACTGCGGGAATAGATGTCCCCTGCTGCACCCTTCCGTAAATGTCCGGTTCCCTCACAACACTCTAATACGCTGTACGTGCTTACAAATAGAATATGTAAAACGTATTCGCACCGTTCCTGATATATGGTATATACGCGTTGCTTTTTCTGAAACAACTCTTGTGGGAAATGAGTTCTAACGTTAATTTGCGATCGAAGCTGTTAATTGTACGATAAAGAAGCACCAATTAAATTTTGTTAATTGATAAACTTGCATAGCTTAAGTTTTATAGCGCAACATCTATTACAAATAATAAGTATATGTTTAGGAGGAGGGTAATAGAAACAATGAGAGAAAGGGGGATAAGAGAGGGACTAGCGAGGTGGACCGGGTAACTGATGATGGAAATGAGATTCCGTGTGAGGAGGGACGGGGCGGGGGGGGGGGGGGGGAAGAAAGTGAAGTATTCTGGCTGGCGAGAAGGCTTCTTCAAGGGTGCCCTCTATGTACTATAAACTAGGGGGAAATGAAGCTAGGAGTAGGAAAGGTAGTCACACTTAGCGCATGCCGATAATGTACTGATGATTGTGGAAAAAGAAGAAGGACTGAGTGCCATGAGGAAAAGACTGGAAAGGTGTCTGGACAGGAAAGAACTGGAGTTCAACGCAGGAAAAACAAAGATAATAAGGTTTTGGAAAGGAAGGGGGGCAAGGAGGGTGGTATGGAGATGGAAGGGAAAGAAGGTAGAATAAGTGAAGGAAATAGGATATTTAGGATACAGAATACAGAGGAATGGAGATCAGGAGGCACATGTAAGAGAAAGGGGGAGACGGGCGGCAACGGTGATGAGAAAAGTATGGGGATTGGGAAAAAAACTATAGGAGAAGAACTGGAAAAGGAAAGTGTGGATGTATAGCGCGCTAGTGTGGGCAGTAATGGGGTATGGCGTAGAAATATGGAGTAGAAGGAAAGGAGAGGGATAGACGCAGTACACGAGTGATTTCTAAGATAGACGATGGGGCTAGATTGGAGAACGACGGGATACCTAGTAAGAGAGGCAATGAAAAAAGAAATGATGAGGGTAAGAGCACGCAGAAGAGTATGGAGAATGGAGGAGAGGTTCAGGGAGCCAAGGGAAGCAGATGTAGCAAGGATATGCTAGGAGGAGATTAGGGAGAGATGGGGAAGAGGAATAATTGTAGGAAGTTGGGAGCAGGAGAGGAGAGCTTTTTACGCGGAGAGGGGCATAGGAGAGAGAGAAGAAGGAAGTTACGAGGAAATGGAGAGTAGAGGAGGGGTTCAGGGAGGGAAGGATGGAGGGATAGCAAGGATATGCTACGAGGAGATGAGGGAAAGATGGGGAAGAGGAATAATTCCAGGGAGTTGGGAGCAGGAGAGGAGAGCTTTTTACGTGGAGAGGGGCATAGGAGAGAGAGGAAAAGAAAGTTACGAGGAAATGGAGAGAAGAAACAAGGGGTGATAAGAGGAGAGGAAATAAGAAAGAATAAGACAAGGGAAGTATAACGAGTAGTATGCAGCTATAAGGGAGAAGGAGAGGCCGAGATATCTGGAGAAGGGAAAGTGGGCGGACGGGAGGAAAAGGAGAGTAGCGAGGTTTAGACTAGGAAATGAAATTAAAAAAGAACAGTATTGGTGGGAGGAGAGGGAAAGAAAATGCAGGCTATACAGGGAGGAGGAGGAACCATGAGAACACGTGTGGGAGCGAAAGCTTTTCTCAAAAATTTATTTCCTAACAATTTTTTTTCGGGGAAATCAAAGCGGGCGTATTTAAAAAAAACATTTTTTGCTTTGTATAAAAAACAAACAATGAAAACAATAATTTAGATTAAAATAATATTTTTTTTGAAAGAGCATTCAAAAACACACATTTTGAAAAAAAGAACGATCCAATTGGTGCATTTTTCGAAAAGTTATGAACATTTGAAAAAAAAGAGCCCAAATTTTAAGAAAATTCATATTTCCGCGATGGATGGTAAAAAAAAATTTGAAAAATTTCATGAATGCGTTTTTCATCCGTCTTAAAAACATAAAATTTTGAAATAAAAAAAATCGAAGGGGGTGACGTACAAAAGTGGCCTATTTGGCATGGAATGCCCCGTATACAGTTTACTGCTGACAATGAGTAATGAAACTTTACTAATTGTAATCGATGCTGTAATTTCACTTTCACTAATCGATTTATCATATCGTTCTATTACAGTAGCATAATGTGCTTCTGTTTATGAACCCAAGGCTAAAACGTTGAACACAATTGCCGTATTTGTCCTCATTTAATATCGCGTGATTCTACTTGGTACAGTTCTTCACGATAGAAGTCTTCCGAAGATTTGTTTGACAATAAAAAACAGAATTTTCACGATAGGACACATTAGGCATTTGTACATTGCATACCATGGGAAAGCTTGGTTAGGCGCCAGGTGCACCCATTTGCACCCAATCTACCCGCACAACAGTTGCATTCGATAAAGAACGTGTTGTGGAATTCACGCGCTAAATTACAGTTGCTGGCTTCCAATGATTATTTCAGAAATTCTGTCGAACAAATCCATGATATCGAACGACATTTTGAACTGGCCTGCATTCGATCGCACGGTTTATAACCTTTGCCGTTGTCGAAAAGCGTGATGATACAAGTAAACCGATTTTTCAGCATTCTTCCTATATACATATTATAGTAACCGTTAATGCACGACCGCAGCGGTTCAAGGATTTGAAACAACTCAGAAGTAATCGGAAAAGTAACAAATTCCGAAGTAAGAAAAACATTAAACTAGGTCAATAGGTGCGATCAACTTGAGTCTACATTGAAGGGTAGTTTCCATTTCCCTCTGAAATTTTTACTTTTTAGTTCACTTTTGGTAAACTCTCATCCTCTTTCATGTTTACTATTCCTATCCACTTTTCTTCAATGCCCTTGTTTTTGCTTGTGGACTTATTCTGTCGGCACCATCTTCATTTGTAGCATGTTTGCGAATGGTTCCTTATTCGAATCGTTCCAGCAACATCATATTTCATCATGCTAACACATAACTTATAAAGGAGTTTAAGTCTCTTAAATGTGCGACTGGCACACCTAACTTTCCTTTTTCGTATTATTTCCAATTTCATTCGTGCTACACGTATTTAATTCTGATTCTTTTCTATTTGTTCAATTCTTTCCAATAACCCATAAAATCGTTAAACACAATCAAATATTATAAATTCTTCAATGCTCCTTCATAATTTTTCTCCTGCAGTGAATATATTTGCTCGGTTAAATTCTTACTATATCAAGCCGCTACAGTATAACTATTATGATGCCAAATTTAGTTCACATAATCGTGCATACTTTTCTCGTGTTGATTAACACAAGATCGTACATTCTAAAAACCACAATACTATTACAAGCTATTCGACGCACTCCGCTGCCACATTCATCTCGGCGGATGCAATGACCTTGAAGAAGCAGCCAAATTGCAGGCGCTCTAGGTATTAATGATTTGAAACGGCACTTGTCTGGGAGACGACGATCTTTAATGTAATAGAAACGCTTTCTCCCCTTAAGGAAATGATGCACAAGGAGAGGAAAGTTTTCCAAACTGCGCACTGCGCCTTGTCCTCCACCACTGTTTCCGGGATCTTCATGAAATTTTCTTCTCGCTGCACCAATCCTTATCTTTGATTAAACAAAACGAGGTCGTCTACGCTGCCTTCACATCGTATTCTACTGTCACTCCCTGTCTTCCTCCCCGCTAGCCTCCCGCATCCCTCTCCTTCTCATATTCAGCCCTAATTCTCTCTCCTGACTCTCGCTCTCCGAGACGAAATCGACAATCCCCCCAGGGATTCCTATCTTCATCCGCCAATTACATTTCCTCCTCTTCAAAAGCACGGTCCTCTCAAGGAGAAAAACTCGACGGCGCGAAGGAAGAAATGACCTAAATTAAGTTAACTTGACTTGTTACCTTAATGGAAGAAGGTTACCGTTTCCTTTGTGCAAAATCGATACATCTATCGGATGTAATGTCACTCTGAATTGTCACGTTCAATATCGTGATAAGATGAAGAATTTGTTTTTTGCGGGCATTCAATCGATCTCAGAAATAAGAATTTTTAGGACGTGGGTGGATGAGAGAAACGTTGTGTAACTTTATTTTACCTTATATTGAAACCAAGCGAATGGACACAAAAAAATGGCGTATATGTTTTGAATGCTAAGTGTATTGCAATGAAAGTAATAAAGACAGTATACACACGGACGACATATGAATGGCCGATTAAACATAACTTTGCCTCAAGCACCCGTCTTGTTCGAGGTAGCGTGTCACATGAAATGTTTATACATAGTGTTCTTTCGAGATTACTTTGGCTTTCAGTCCGGGATGAAGGGAGATAATGACAGAAGTAAAAGGAGACAATGGAAAATCAGGAAGCGAAAGGCAACAATGTGCAATTACTTTAGAAAGCTCGAGGATAATGTGTCCGAAACAAAGAGAAGGAAAAACAAGAAAAGGATTACGCAGACCATTCTCTTGAGCAGGCAGTGGTAAAAGAAGAAACGAATCAGCTCAAAGAGCGTCTGAGTACACGAACTTCGAGCACACGTAAAAGCTTCTTTGAACGAAGCGCGTATCCGCATGTCATGACTGAACAAAGAACGGTGACTTCGATACCACAACTCGGAAAATTATACATAAAAGAGGCACAGAATCGACATTCGAGGGTGAAGATTGCCAGATCGTCGCAGAGTGCACTTCCGCTCCATATCAGAATTCTTTTAAAAAACACAATGGGTTTGGTACAAAGAAAACAGAAACTAAGACGAATATTGTAAAATCACATGTATAACTATAGACAAGTATGCATATTTATTGCTCTAAAGAAACTCAGTTTCAGTAAATAAAAAATGAACACTATTCGTACAATAATCTGTAAGATGTACAGAAAACTGTGCATTTATAAAGACCTTTTTTTAGCCAATACCCTGTTTCACTCAAAAAAGAGACTTATCTCAACGAGTCGAATCAAAATTTGTTTGCCGTGACGCACAAATAAACGTGAGCTAGCGCTGAATGTGCAACGAACTTTCGCAAAAGATGAAAGGACGACAGGTAAAAAGCGAAATCGTTGGACGAGAGATGATGGTGCGAACGAATGAAGTGCTAGGCTCGCACACGGATGGACACCTAGTGTAGAACGGCAGGGGTCTTGACAAGATATCACTGCAGCTTCTTCAGACTTCGGTTGACACGAACCAAGGAAGAAAGACTGGGGAAGAGTCGAACGGGGGGGGGGGGGGGGGGGAGCCAGCGAGAACCCTCGATAAATCTGTTTATTGCCAAACGGAATAAAAATTGGCGTCTCATGTCTGGCGCCAATGTACGCCAAACGAACGGTCGGGAGGAACTCATAATCCCAAAGACGACGGCGACGATAACGGCTGCTGCTACCTCTCTCGTGTCGATCCAAGTGCCTCTCCTCTTACGTTAGCATCCCGCTCCTCAAGCATCAGCTTTTTGCCTCCCTATCCCCGATAAACGGAATAAAACCCGATTAACTCCCTACGATTTTGCGACCTCCCTCTTCACGACGCTCGCCGTTCACGCGAAGTGTGACCCCTCCATTTTTGTCTCTTCGTGGATCTTCCACGTAAGACTACACGTCCCTCGTCGGACTGTTTCAGGTCCCGTTTTCCTTTTTTAGCCACGTCGTATCGATACGATTTTCATCGGTGACTCAGCTTTTAAATTGTTATCTTCCTTTTCCCTCGCCGACTCTCGAATCTCGCTCCCCTGTTTTTCATTTCACCTCGACTTTCCTTCTTATCGTCTCATTTTCTCTTTTGACGCCTATCTCCGAATTTTCTGGCGACTTTGTTCCCGGCACTTTCATCCCATCGTTCACCGCACAAGACGCCGTCGTCGTTTATACCGCGTGGGCGGGGCGAATTTATTCGTGGTTAGCGATCAGCGGTTTGTCTGAGCAGCGTCTGGTACTCGGGACCACTCGTAAAGACAACAGAAAATAATCGACGGTGTTTCCAGGCGTCATCGCGAGGACGCGTAAGAGACGCACTCTGACTCGATTACGTCTTTTTTATAGCCCGCCTGGCGAACTTTCGAAGACTATTTATTTGTTGAGAGGGCGACTAAACATACTCGTCGCGATTAAATTGTGAGGGGTCGTAATAAATTGTGGTCAATATCGAGCGTACGGCCTGGAAATCGCTTTCGCATCGGATGAGTTGTTTTGATCGGTAAATTTATGATACGAAACGCGTGAGTTATGTGATTGGAAGAAGTTGTAGGGTCGATTATTTATACTATTTTCTGCAATAACGACGAGGGTTAGGTAGAATCGCTGTAAAACTCGACATATCCACGAAGTACCTCAATGAAAATATAGTAAAATTTCCAGACTCTATTACTTATGTATAAAATTGTCTTAATTCATTAATACTAGAACTGACATGATTTTAGCCCATCCGTAAAATTATAGGTAAAAAAGGTTATTTCACCGGTCTTGGCAGCTCTAGTGTTAACAGCGCGTATTTTTATAATCTACGGTTCGAGACTGCTATAAACTACGCAAATTACAATATACCACTCCGATCACGCCGCTAATAAAGTTTGTCGACGTTTAGTAAGCGACTGTCGGCCATCATATTTAATCTTCCCCGAAGTCGCCGATCAAAACTGAAATTTTCATGCTCACCGCATGTGGCACCGGTGCGCTCCCCTCGACGACGTCCGCGCACCGCCCTCTCGATCGCAATGGAAATCTTAAGCCTTACGAATTGTGCCCATAC
Source organism: Anoplius nigerrimus (assembly GCA_914767735.1). Taxonomy (NCBI): domain Eukaryota; kingdom Metazoa; phylum Arthropoda; class Insecta; order Hymenoptera; family Pompilidae; genus Anoplius; species Anoplius nigerrimus. Next base: position 21,712,429 of record OU612080.1, read on the forward strand.
TCCGTTTAGAATTGCCGATATAAAGTACGGCGCCCGAACGTCTCGGTAATGACAACACTTTGCGGTTAACATTTCTCGCCGACATCGACACCGTGACACACGATTGTAGAGCTTAACGAACCGAACGACTCTTTAAAGAGGAGGGCATGGCACGGTGCGGCCGCAGTACCACGTATGCATCCTTCAGGCCTTCGTGCATGTAACATAGTGGTCCATCAATTCCGCGGGCCCGGACGTTTACGAGGCCATCATAAAGGCGCTGCAACGGGCGCACGCGCGAACACTCGAGCGCGCACTCGCGAACGTAGGTACTCATTCGCACTGACCACGTTAGGGGAGAGTATCGCCTGGCGTCTAAGAAATTCGATCGAGCGCAAAAGGGTTTTACATAAGTTGAGGTCCTTCGACCGTTGTCGGGCTACATACATTATCCGCCCTCGATACTCATCGCCTGCTTTGTTATGTCTTGAAAGATTTTCATGGGGCGTCTTTAAGCGGCCCTAACGACTGTCAGTCACATTTGATATCGAGCCAGTCAGACGGTCGTGGGCCATCTTTCGTTCCTCCGTCGCTGACGTCGGTGGGACATCGATCGCGAAACAGCACACTTTTGTCCCACTTTAATGACAGCCACCGCGTGTGATCCCTTTGGCCGTGTAAGGTGAATCAATTCGTCGGATAATGACGATATTCGATACACGTGCGGAACGCAGCGTTGGTCGATTCAGATCCATCTGTATGTGCCTCGAATGTGCATCGAGATGTTTCGCTATTGCCGTCGTATTTTAAACGTTGTGCCCGATTCAGTTCGTCCGCTATAAAGGGGTACCAAGTTTGCGTGACAAATGTATTATTAGTACTGCTTTATTCTTCGGCGCTATCTGTCGCGATTAAATATATGCCCTATGTGCTTCGGCATCGCACACCGTCATATTTTTGTCGGATTCGTTGCGTTAGAAATGCAAGCACGATTTGTATGGGCAAAATTATTAAGCCTGGCGGTAACTTCGAAATAGATTGTAGTCGTAGTAAGATGAACAGGATAGGGCATCAGGTCAAGCTTATCATACGACGTAAGTATTATAGTTGTAAGTACATTAAACTTTGGATTGGGATTAGGTCTGCTTGCTGCTATTAAATTTCTGCTAATATAGATTTAGTTGTAAACTTTGTGCGTTAACTCAAATTGCTACTTTGTATATTAACACATATTTACTACGGTATTAGAACATACCTACATCAAAATTCAGTAGTATCCTTTACTTTGCGACTCATTACATCAAGGCAAGTAATCATGAAAAACTAATTCTATGAGTAATAAATGAGTTGCAAGTTACACATTTGTTCAATTTCATTGATTGCAATACTCTTCTCACAAACTTATAAATAAACAAGTTCCCTTCAATTTTTAGATGTTTCCATAACGCCAAAAGAAAGTGCGTAACTTTGTTAATTGCCCACCATAAATAAAATCATATATAGAACCACCCTCTATACCATAAGCTAACTAAACTATTCTATTACAATTGGCAAATTACAGAACACTCGATGAAACCCCGAAACGATGACGTATTCTCGAAGAGAATATAAAACGAAGTGGAAATCTTCCACGTCCCAAGAACGAATTTTCACAGATCCGAAGACGTCAAAAACACGTATATCGCGAGAATATGCATGGCGCGTGTCGAAGAAACAAACAACAAGTAAATTCGCCTTTGCCCGCCATCCTCGGCACCACCGTTCAAATTCTTTGCTCCCGCGCGCTAAAGAGCGGCTATAAAGACAGAGTTAAGGAGTGACGAAGCGGGAGAAATATAGAAAAGGAGGACGATCGGCGGGTAGACAGAATGAGGCGAGAGGAATTCGAAGTGCCACCCCGAGAGACAGACTCGGAGTGAGAAAAAGGTGGAAAGTCTATTCTTAGCAGTGCCATGCCCACAATGACGAGTACCAGGTGTTCGAGCCTTTTCCCCCGCGACAACCGCGTTAATCATCCACCAGCCCGCTTGCAACTCAATTTAAAGAGGAACCTCTCGCAACTAGATCCGCGCTCGAATTAAGGGATGCCATATATGTCCTTAACCACCGGCAGATGTAAGAGGATTCCTCTGTGTTTGGTATGAAGTGTGTTTGTACGATTGTAGAAAAAATGATGGAAATGATGAAAATCATAGAGACACAACAGTAATTAGGTTTAAACAATTGAATAGATAAGGTAGACAAAACATTGCATACTTTTAAATCAGTCCTTCCGTAAGTACTCGTTCACCTTTATCATTTTTATGGGCAAAACGATTTTTACTGTGGCCGCAGTTCGTGTCACGTAACCAAAATATAATATTGTTCATAGATATGTCATAGTTTTGTCAAGCATAAAACATGTGGATGTTTAGTGAATAAACAAATACATTTGTCTATAAATATGCAATTTTCTGATACAGTTTCGAATTTATCAAGAAACAAGTTCTAATATAACGTGTTTCCATTAGCTTTTCTATCTATCTGTAAACTTTTTTACTAAAGAATAGTGGCGAATGTGGGTGTAAACACTGCAGATCATTTCGTAAACTCATCTGTCCTTAAATTCTGTGAACACTCAAATTTTCATTATCCATGTTATTACGCACAATCGCGATTTTATGGTATTGTACAACACGGTATTCAGTTATATCCGAGTTATAGCCGAAAGTTCCGATATTTTATACCCTACTGTCTATCTTTTTCTTGTGTTGGACAGAGATTAAGTCGTAAAACGTAAATTCAGTCACGTATATTTACCGACGTACGTACGTGTAAATGAAATCTTACCAGTACAAAATTGCATGTACACCCAATTTACCATACCACACGGCGTGCTCATTGATGTAGACGAATGCCCAATAAAACAGCACACTTTATATAAACTGTTTAAATGGCGTTGGAATGGAATTTGTACATATTGGCATAACAAGTAGAATTGTTTTTACATGTCATTTTCATATACCTGTCTTACCCGCAAATGGGTTTCAGTTTATTAGTTAAATGTCAATTTCAACAAATAAAATATCTCATAAATTCAATATTTGCCGTATGCAACGTAAATACCATCCAACTAAATTAAACAAAGTTGTTAGCGGGATATGTTACATGTTATCACGAACACTTTCGCATCTTCGAATAATTTAATAAAGAAACTACGCATACCTCCATCGCGATAAGTAACAAAATGTCAAACAATAGTTCAACGTTACGACCGATTAAAGAAATATAAACGGCATGCATTAGGGAGCGTACACACGTTCGACTTTCCTTGCATTCTGCTAACGGTGCAAATGGCGTGCATTGTAATAATGACAATGAAGCAGAGTGTTTCGGAAACCGACCTCAAGAGAAGAACTGAGCGGTGCGTTAAGCAGAATTTAAGACAAATCTCACGTCACTCCTGCCTTTCGCGCTCTGCGCATCATTTTGTACCGCAATATCCAATTCCATATAAAGTGGTGGGCATCTATTTTTAATCGCTCCCCACCGAAATAACGCATTTTCTCCTACCGTCCGATTCTCAATCGCACTACGACGATCTTTGTACAAATGACGAGCATTTCTTCTCTCCTCGCTCGTATTCGCGTACACGCCTCTTTCCTATCAAGCCCCTTTGATATGTTGAATTATACCTCGGCGAGACGGGAACAGAGACGAAACCGAACGTTTAAAAGAAGATCTGACTCTCGCTGGATTGCGTGGAATGGAATCACTTTAAACTTCACCAGGAATGTTCCTTGGCGGAAAATTCAGGGAAACGAAGCCGACTTTCGGGTTTATAAGTGTGTTCGATGGTATATTGGACGTTCTTAACGTGTACGGTAGGACGTTAACACGGACCGCAGTGGGGGTTTGCAAGAATGCCTTATACAATCGTACGTCTACAAGTTGTTCCTTTTTTAGTCATACGCACTGAAGGATGGACATGTAATGTAAATATTTTCGCACTTTGGTTGAAATACATTTTTATGCAATGTCAATAATAACAGGAAGTTTATAATTTCGTTCAACATTCCAAGAAACACATATTGAACATCATTCGTACAAATTCATTCGGACAAACCTGTATACTTGAAGTATTAAATGCTACGGGAAAAGATCGAGCAACTTAACGAACTTCCGCACTTGTGCTCTCAAAAGTTCGGTTACATCGTTAAATTCTTCATTCACCCCAAATTATATCATTGCACCTTAAATACTTGACGAAATTGAAGCCGACCTGGGAAATTTAATAACGTGTATATAATGAGTCACCCTATATGGAACTCATATCGAAAATACGGGCTGCGTGCAAGTGGAAACAGTAACAGCTGTTTTTGGCACGCGATTCACTGTCACTGCCAAAAGCTAACGTACCCTTCGCGATCACAGTAATACGCTGCCGAGAAACGGCGCAAAGATCCCGATTTATGCGCACTAAAATGTCCTCGTCGCCCGTCCGAGCAGCTGTATTGCGCAACATGTCCATACTTGGTTGAACTTGATTATGTCATGATTACACGGTGTCGCGCGGAGAAATCCTTGAAAGACGCTAGATGCAAGTAAATAATTCTTGCGCTAAAAAAGTGTATTAGCATGTACGTCGCAAGCGACAGCAACATGCCAAGTCGAAACTAACTCTCCGAACAACGATAGCTCCTTTCTATATTCATGAATCTCGACTCTGCCGAGCTTTGCACTCCGTTTCCGGCAAAGTTCGGTGATGTGTGCTATCGTTCGCGATCAGTTATTCCTGCGATTTTTCACGGCCTTCTACCGCCCACCCTTTCTCGTGTCATCGTTCTCATGGATAATTTCAATGTATAACGGCACTTGTCGTGAAGTCGTACCGATGTAAATGGGAAGCGCCGGGATGCTAAGAACAATTGTTTCGGTATGCAAAATGATAGCGCCATTTACGATGGGAAAAAGGCAAAATTGAACGATGACATTGTTATGTCAAGGTTCGATCAGGGATGAGAACAGTATTGAATTGTCCGAGAGAAGAAAGTGTGGGTCCTTCTCATTTCTGCGCACCTTCGTCTTACGAAAGTACTTAATTGATGTAATGCTTTTTTAGAATGCATTTTTCGAATAATGGTTGTGTTGTTTTCGTTACGAAGTGTCTTGTGGTGTTCCATTGAAATCTGTTTATGGTAATGATAAAGAATAAAGATGTTTGGGTCTTGTAAACCTATGTTTTCGAATACTGTAATAAATATAAGCCATGCAGGATGTTCAGTAATCGATTGCAAAAGAATATAGTGTTCTGGAAGCCATTTATTTCATGATACTCTTTGAACGATTCAATTTTCCCTCGTACATCAGGCGCTAGTATGACATACATGTAAAAAATAATTCTGTAAACACAAATATATATCTGTCGAAATTTGACGTATTGTATAAATTAACATCGTATAACATATTCTATAATGATGTTAACGAAAGACATTACTATTCGAATGAAAAGTAGTATAAAATATTTAGTACTGAATGATATACATACATGTAACGTTTATACTTTTACATTGTGGTCGACATCAAATGCAATAATTCTTACAAGAAAATGCCAAACAAATGAGACAATCGTTAAACATACTTAGTTATAAATTTGTTGTTCATCTACCAATCTTCGGAGAAACATCAAGTAACTAAGTACACGTGTCTTGTGAAATAAGACACGCGGTATCGTCGGAGTTTTGTTAAATCAGTCGGAATAGACATTAACTGTCCATTGTCAGTAACGATGTAACACCCTTTCACTTACTCGCACAATTGTCCGTCAGAAACAATTTGTACCTTCAACTTGTGTCACTGTCAGATGAATAAACTATTTGAGCTTGGCATTGACCTTCAAGCATCTTGGCCTTGTTCAAATCGACCTACAAAATTCAATGATCAATGTGCCATAAAGAAAAAGGCGTGGCCTCCGAATAAATGTTATCCTTCTACACATAGAGAAGCAACGACAAGAGTTCTGAAGCAGTCTGAACATTTCAATTTCATTCCACTACCGACTATCAAATTGTAACACCTCTGTTCAAACAGCTGTCTCGGCGCATGTCAATAGTATATTGTCTTAATACACCATAAGACAAATCATCCGGATCGCCACAAAATATATAGTGACAAAATAGTTGCATAACGGTAAACAAATATATTACCCAGCATCGAACATGTAAACCAGATATCGTGAGGATCTAGCAAGGACAGAAATACATGTCCGTAGTTCCCAGCCGCGTTACAGATGCGCAATTGCTAAAACGACACACTAGGGGCCCAAAAAAAGCGCATTACCGCAAACCGTCCATACGTTAGCCATTGCGAAAACGACACGTAGCTTGTGGAGCGAGTAAAGATGTCGAAAAGCGCATAAAACAATCATCCTCCGCCCGCATAGCCGTCCTATTATCGCCGAACATCGAGCAAACCTTAGGCTAGAAAACCGCATACGGCGGTACGTTTTTGTCGTAAATATCCCATCTTAAGCGGCCACGGTTACTCTCCAACACGTACCCACCGTTAATGCCGTTTATCGCTCTTAAGGCCACCCACACCTATGAACACGGCCAAACCTATGTACGTACGCATGAGCAGACTGGGAGAAGAAGTGAAAACGAGAGGGGGGAGAGGGGGAAAGAGAGGGGAGAAGATTTCTGTTCACTCCATACACGTAAAACTGGCATCTTTCTATTTTTGAAGCATCCAGCCACCTGCGGAGTCTCATCGCAAAGCATACGAAAAGAGAAGAGCGTGCGATAGGCACGAAGGAGGAACGGAGCTGGCAGGGTAACAGCTTAACGAAAGCAGAATTCAACAACGATGTGAACTGTCTAATGTCAATAAACCGTTGCTCTCTTTTCCGGAAAGGTTAGCCATTCTCGTGCCACACGCGCGACGCCAATCATCCCAGTCATGTGGCAAGGAATTTTTCAAATATTTACGTGCAACGGAGTATGAATCCTATGAGGCACGAAGGGAGAGAAAGGAGGAAGAAGAGACAGACAGTGGCAGGCAGCATAGTGTAATTGAAAACGAAATTGTTTGCACCGTCAACGCTTTTCATCTACATGGATATTGCGCTCACTTTTATACGTTGTGGACCTTGTATCTCCGCCGGCCTGCAGCGCGAGATGCGCACTGAAATATATGTCTTACATTTATTACATTGGCTGTCGTTTATAATAAGTAAAGTAAAAAGTTCTGAGCGTTTTTTCTCTTTATTTCGACGATTACATTAACAAAGTTAGGATTATCGGATTTAAATCAAATATGCGCCATTTTGTTCGATAACATTTGTCCGTTTTGAAGGCAATTGAATTGATTTTTTTTATTGAAAAAATCCTCGTCCCTATTGGTAAAAAAATTCACCAGCTCATTTTCACAAGCCTCTCTTGAGGCCAGTTTTGTATCATCTAAGAAAATTTTCTAAATACTTGAATAGGTGACAATCGCTTGGAGCAAGGTCTGGGCTATACGGCGGGTGTGATATAACATCCCATCCAAGCTCTCGGAGCTTCTGGCGCGTCGTTAAAGATGTGTGCGGCCTGGCATTGTCTTGATGGAAAACAACACCCTTCCTATTCGACAATTCTGGCCGCTTCTCGTCGATCGCCTGCCTTAATCTGTTTCTGGGCAATGGAATAAGTGCTCGCATGCCGATCCGACTCGCCGCTTTCCACGATTTTGTCGACATTTCCGACGATTGGCCTACCACAGCGTGTCTCATCTTCGACGCCCATATTACCCGAACGGAATCGTTGGAACTACCGTTTTGCTGTTGCATTCGATACTGTATTGGGTCCATAAATAGCATAAAGTTTTTTCGCCGCCTGCTCCGCTTTTTCCCCTTGGTCGTAGTGGTACTGAAGAATGTATCGAATTTTCTCTTTCTTTACTTCCATTTTGGAGCGCTCTAACGCGTAACTGGCTTTACCATATACAAAACTGTCAAATAACTTTTTTTAAAGCGTTATGTCGCCGTTACAACCAACTATAGAATGTTCAGATGCGACGTATACATCGTCAAATATGACCCATTAGCGCCAATTAAAGGAAAACGCTCAGAACTTTTTACTTAACCCATTATAAAGTCATACGAAAGATTTCGTTGACATTTACTATACGTTTGGATAATGCACAGCGACAACATACATCGCATGTGTTGTCGTTGTATAATATTTGTTCAAAAAGTACAAAGGTTGTGACGGAAAATTATTTAAGCCATATCAAATTAAGGTCGTAATCAGAATGTGATGGGTAAAGTAAGCATTCAGCTTCTTTTCGCAAGTTCTTGAATATGCGTGTTCTGTATGGAAAAGACCATAAACGTATTACTTAAATGTATCAACCTTCATTTGAGTAGTGGTAATGTATTATGGGATGCCCATATGATGATTATGACACACGTTCTACGAATTTGTCACACAACATCAGCAATTTCAAAGTGCGCATTAATCAATTTTACCAACATAATTATGCTCTGCATTATGATACATATTATTAAGTAAAGTGTCAATTCGATGTAAAAAATAAGATCACGTGCAACATCCTGATTACATAACAAAGTTAACGTAACTCAACCAAAATATCAATCTGCTTCTATAAAAAAAAATGCGAATGAGCGCAAGTGCTTTAACCGCGACAAAAGCAGCGACCGCTTCAACAGCCCCCAAACTCACTCAACATCCGTAAACGTCATCGCTGCATTTGTTTTGTATCCCATCGAAATTGATTCGGTGCACGGTACATCGGGATATCGAGACAAAATGAATCGTTCTTGTCAAACGCAAGTGACGATCGTTTTATGTTTCTTTGACGCGCCCAGTCAATGTCTCCCGGTAGCGAACGGTACGTAGAAATTCGCTAATTGTAGAGTGACTGGCGAAGCCGAATACTTTTTGTGGGCACCGATGTTTATTGGTCGCCGTTGATCGAAATTGACAGAATCCGAAGGAGGACTACGAAAACGTCGCCACGAAGCCGAAGACGACGACGCCTAGTTGCTTGGACTTGAACTAATTCTGACCTTCCCTGCTGTGCTGCGTCGACCTAGAAAATTGCGTGCGTCGGATCCGTTGTTCCGCAACGACTAAGAGTCGTATATAATCGGACATAAGGATGAGAATCGTGTCGAGAGGGAGAAAGCATGGAAATGCATGCGCTTCTTATCCAATATGGCTCTCCAAACGTGAATGAAGTTATACAATTTAGAAGATCGTCAAAGAATCAGTGAACCTGTCATACTCTGGATTCTTGCGAGCGTTGAAAGAAATGTTGATTCTTCCTGAATTATGAATCCTGGAAATGTACCTTAGTTAATTGTACCAACCATTATGCACAGTGTTATTGTATGAATGTGAGCTTGTGTCTAATTCGAGAGTTGTGCTGTTGCATTAGAGTGTGGATATTGTTAGTAACCTCTAGCGTGTCGCATAGAACGACCAATTGGTTTGATATTCAGTAGTGTTTATCAAGGAAATTTTTATTTACTCAAAAGTATACCATTGTCTAATGGATTAACCAAAAATATTAAATATCAGGTAAAAAAATAAGCTTCATCAACTTCATAGCAGGGGGAATGAATGGAAAGTCATAATTAATACCTATCGCAGTTATAGATACCATCAAAGATTCGAAGATCGTTACTCTGAATATCACCAACGTACACATTCATAAAAATCAAAAGATCATAAACCCACCGTGACAAACGCCCTGAAAGGAGAGTAGCAACCCGTCCATCCTAAATGCTTGCTGCTGCGCATGGCAGTTATGGTCCAATTCTAACGATTTAACTTCCTGGCATCGCAGTTCACTGGCGTAATAGATTGATGCGACGAAATGCATTTGAATCTCACTCCTCATATCTCGACAAAGCCATTTTAGAGAAACCGGAACATTAGACAGCATGGAAGTGGCGCTACTGAAATCATCGAATCGATCGATGCGCCGATGTCAACCGTCTTGTTCCATATTCATTCTCTCTCGCTCTCTCTCTCTCTCTCTCTCTCTCTCTCTCTCTCTCTCTCTCTCTCTCTCTCTTACTCTATCGCGCGCGCGCGCACACACACATACACACACGCGCGCGCGCAATTTCTCTCTGCATGCTTTAACGCCTTACAGTAATACACGGTAATTTACACTTCTCCGCTTTTATCAGTTTATCCGTTGGTTTCAGCGTTTAGCATTCGGAAATTAAGTTGGCCGCTCAGCCACTCTCAACGATAGACGTTGAATTCCGTAACGTCGATTCGAATGCAGCAGCGCTCAATGAAAGCGGGATACAAATTGTGCAAAAGTTTTATATTCTGGCGTGCAAGGACAAGGGCGGCCTATGCATGCGAATGGCGCGAATTGTTGCCGTACGTTTTACCGTGCCTTTTCAAGATAAACACGGCAACCATCGTCGACATCGTCGTCCCGACAATATTTTTCAACCTTTACCGTTATTAATTACATCTCCGAACGGGACTTTTTCGTTCGTAGGCGGGAATAATGAGCATTGGGTTATCGGTGAAATTGGTCGATCGAAGAAGCTTTCACGGCCACGCTCCTGACAGGCAGACGTGCGACGATAGCTTAACAAGAGCGGCGGAAACTTTGATAATCCACAATTGTCAATGAACATCTCTTAAAATATTCTTACGCCGTTTGACAGTGACCCCGGCTTTATATAGCCCATGTTCTAGGCACCGTGCTCTCTTCATCCAGGGCTGCTGGCATTAAACGTCTAATCAAAGTACGCGCAGTGTGCGCTCAATAACTGAACTCGGTCAGTTTCGTACGCAAATATGAGCGCGTATCTTGCGAATTCTTGACGCATGCGTTTGTCGTACCAGCTTCAAGGTCAGGTCGTTTCGAGAGCCCACGGCTCACCAAAGTGTGCCAACATCAAAACTAATCAAACATTTTTTAAAATAACAGACAATCACCGGAATGAGTCCCGTGGAATCGCGTACATCGTAAATAGTTCCAAATCGCACCAAAAAAAAAGACACCATCGCGTTTCGGTACGCGACCTCGAGTCGATACGAATCTTTTCACGTATACTTTTCTGCGGGCCCTGCCGTGCGCTCAACACACTTAAACGCACACGCATTCAGTAAGGTCATGGTCGGGAATCGGTCTCACAAATTTCACTCAACGCAACCAGCGCCACTGCATACCATTTCAACCCGCTGCTGTTCAGAGAGGAGTGTGGGGAGAGCACTTCATTCCAACCCAATTCTTTCGATCCTCAGAATAATTCCACCGGCATAATCCCTCCCTCCCTCTCTCTCTCTCTCTCTCTCTCTCTCTCTCTCTCTCTCTCTCTCTCTCTTGCACATCTCCTCGCCTACCCTTTGTGTCTCTTCGGCCCACCGCGCAAATACCAATGCCGACAAAATTCTGCGAACTCAATAGAGCCCCGAAAAAAATCGATACGGAATTACGAGATGATACGAAACGGGACACGCGTCAGAGAAAAAATTGATACGTGGAAGAGAGGAGGAAAATATAGTTGGTGCGCGCGTACCGGCTGCATGCCCGACGGAAAAATAAGGAGAGCAATGTGAGCAAATGGAGAGGAAGGGAAAGGAGGAAGTGAAAGTGGAAAACAAAGGGGAAGGGGGAATCGAGGGAGAAGAAAATACGGAATGAACGTTGGAGGGAAGGCAAGAAAAGAGGGAAAGGGACCGTGGCAAACGATCAAGCTTTTGGGTTTTAAGAGGATAGAGATGCAAGATGGCAGGTGTGGGTGATTGGGGGCGATCGATGAACCCCGAGAAAACCTTAGGATCGTCAGCGGGGGTTCGGGGTGGTGCCACAACGCCTGCAGAGAGGGGAGAACACCTCGAGGATACCAGAGGCTAAGGCGATAGAGGAGGGGGTGGGGGTGGGGGTGAACGAAAGCTTAAGCCGGGGGCAGGAGGTCACATGAGTGTACCTACCTCGTCTATGTACTTTCTTCGCATTCGACATCATCGTTAAGAATAATTTCACTCGCATGCCATCCGCAATCTGTTACGATATCTTTTGGGAATAGACTTTTGAAATGTAGAAGGATGGGTAAAGGGTAGATTAAAATTGCATCACGATTAGTTATCAACAATGTGTACTGACAGAGTAGAGAAAAAAGCAATGTTTGGGAATCGTACTTACATTGAAGTTTGTTTTAAAGAATGTAGGATCATAGTAGGAATACTTGCTTGTTATAAAATACCGATGCGACTACATTTAACCATTTCGAATAAAGCACAGGTACGTTGTAAAATTGAAATCTGGGAGCCCTTTCCGACTCGATGTTTAATGTTAGAATTAGGGATTGCAATACCGGTATACCGGGATACCGAATATCGGAATATTGAGCCATTTGTACAATTTTGTAACACCGGTATTCACAAGTTTAAATACCGTTTATTCGATATTTACTAGAAAAACAATAAACGACTTAAACCTGCAAATTTATTTTTCCGATAGTGAATTCGGCTTAATATACAGAACTGTATCAGCTCTACTTTCAATAAAACTGGCTGTGGAGGCATTATGTCGGAGAGATTCTATTTTATTAATAGCTAATGCAACAATGAATTTCATGTTGCAGTCACTCAAAGAACAGCACACATCACTATCTGAAGAATTATATATTGCATAGAAAAACCGCACAGAAGAAAATCATACCGAAATAAAAAATGTCTTACGGCATTTACACAATTATAATGATTTTACAAATGAAAATAAAAAGAAGAAAAGAGATTAGCCAGTTCAAATTTGATCAAGTTTGTAGTAAGTTTTCTTAAAATTTTTTATCCACAAGCCTATCCTTATTCAGAAGAATTCGGTACAGTTATCGAAGATGATGATAACACTAATGTCGATAGTGAAAAGGAATTGTCTCTTGAACAAAAATTAGAATTAGCGATAACTAAAAAAATGCCAACAAACCAAAATACAATACAGAAATCAGTTATATCCAAAACCATCCGACGAGAAATAGATTTACTAGAAGATGAGGAAATTTAGAGGTAAATACTTGGAAAAGCATATCGCGCATTGCTAATAGTACCACCAATTAGCGTAGATGCTGAAAGAGCGTTTTCAACAGCTTGTAATTTTTGCACAAAATTACGTTCCGGGCTTAATGACAGTACAATTGATGCATTATGTTGTTTAAGATCACGTTTCAAAAATTTGTAGTAGTACCACAGATTGAATACTGATATTTACACTTTTTTATGATTTAAATACATAAGATGCTCCCTGTACCCTTATCTTTTTGTAATTCTTTATATACTATTATAATTTATAAGTTACAAATGATTAATTGTGATATTTATTCTCTCTAATAAAACTGGCAAATAATGCAAAGAAACACCTGTGTTTTCTTTCTTTTTCTAAACTTCCTACTACCGGTATTAAGATCTAAAAAATACCGAATACCGGTATTGAACTTTTGGTCCAATATTGCAATCCCTAGTTAGAATGTATATATACCTATATCGGCGGTGCATTCTTTGCACAAGATACACATGATAAGAACTAGGTACATACCATCAATTAATTTCATTTTGATATCCTGCTATTGTGTATAACATCATATATATATATATATATATTATAATATTATATATATTAATATATATAATTATAAAATATATTATATATATATAAAATTATTATATATATTAATATTATATATATATATATATATATATATATATATATGTGCAAAAAGTGCACGGCCGAGACACAAAGCATGAGCAACGGACATCTAATCAATAGGCTCGTAGCGGCAACGTTAGTGGCGTAAGAGCACACATTCAGAGTTATTTAAAACTCATCGGGAACGACAGCCAACAATTGTGTGAGAACAGGATATTCAATCGAGCGATCCATAGCCGAATTAAGGAGCATAAATGTTCGCAGAGAGAATCGACCTTTGTGTACCGCTCTGACCTCAGCGCATTACATATGTCCCCTCTCGATGTCATATTACTTATTGATACAAAGGCAATTTTATGCGTAGACGATGCCCGCGCGATCCCGACGACGATTCTTAAATGAAAGTAATATCTTGCTTCGGGTGGCTTGCTTTGGCGGTAGATCAAACAACGTTGGCGGCAAATCAAAATCTCGATGCATCGGTACACCTATCTATATAACTCTCTTCGGTCGAATTCCACTCTGATGATGTCATGATGTGTATTGGCAGTTTCGTACTCGTGAGAACGATCAGAACAGCGACAAAAAGAAGGGATGGAGGGGCAAGATAGGTAGACAACGAAGAAAGAGCGAAAGGGAGAGAGAGAGAGAGAGAGAGAGAGAGAGAAGGAGAGAGTCGTTGCGTGGTGCTACAACACAAAGAAATTTGAATTCATCCCAGATTACAGACACACCGCTAGACACAGCCCAATGAGTGAGCAATATCTCTTTCCGGACGGCTTGCCACAGGGAAAAAACAGTGCACACGTTAAAGCAAACATGTTTTCCGAACGACCAGGAAAAGGATGCATTCCTACACCGCCGCTAACAGAATAATGACGCTCAATTAATAGGCACGGGCGCGCAAACAGAACGATTGACGACTACAATTAAGAGTGGCTAATGTCATTCGTTTTCTGCGTTGTTCTGTGTTTTTGTTCCAATTTTCAACTTCCCGACCGTAGGATTTCTCCTTTGCGACGTATCTCGAACGATCGGACTTTATTGTTATCGCCTAGCCGAATTTGCATGTCGGAGCTGATTCCTAGGTCTAGATATCAAAGTCAACGCCCTGCTGGCTCAACAATCATTGCGTTATGCAACCCTGTGCCGCCCCCACGTCCGCCACCGCCTCCACGTAACTACCCAGCACAACAGAACGTACTTGGATATTCTTATGTGCAAGAATGACAGCGAAGTTGCAACCGCACGATCCTTATACACCCCCTGGATTCAATTCGATATCCGCAACGTAAGTACGTGTGCCCAGCGATGGTATTTCCCTAACCTCTCAGCAAGTTATCCAATCGTGCAATCGCATTGCTTTGTTAAAAACAAGGCAGTCCCTTTATCCTTTACCATCTGCCTTCCCTGCACAATTAATTCTCACGTTTCCACCCCACTCGAATGAATCCAATAATCGAACAGCGTGCGCTCACCAATCGCTCGCGCGTACCTGTACAACGAAAATAAGCGGAAATTGCAGTGAAGCTCATCAGCGTATATGATTATCTTGAGATGAACAACGTGCCACGCTTAAGGGCTGCCAGGCCTATCCGTACGATTCCGCCGATCACAGCTTTCATCCATGACATTTGAGGAACGCCAAGAGCGCGACGCCCGTTCCGATGCTATCGATTTGACAACGCGTATGGGTACCTTCAATCGACGTATATCGTATCAATTATTAAACCGCGCGACAAAGTTGACGCGGAGACATGCGACACACTACACGCCAAGGATATTCAACGACGTTGGACAACTGACTAACGAATGTACCGAGCACGGGAACGTAACGGTTTAAAAAGCTTATCGGTCGCGGATTAACCTAAATAACGAGGCTCGAGAGGGATTCTCGGATAAACCGAGTGCAAAAAATAGATATTAATGGGCAGAGGGGTAGGGTGCAGTAGAGGGGTATGCGAAATGCAAAGCAAAAAGTCAACGCCCTGCAAGCTCGGCGCCGGCTGCGTTATGCAACCTTCTCCGGCGAAATGGCCCAGACGACGTCCGTCGCCGAGGCTGCCAACGCCGTAGAACCAACGACGCCGTGTCCGCAATTAACACCAATGCCAGCGACAGGAGCGTCGTATCCGTTGAGCGACGCCAGAGAACGACTGAGTCGTCGAACAGTGATCGGGAACTTGTCGCGAAATCGAACGATGACGCACGACGGCTGAAACGCCGATTCCGTGCACGCTCGATACGAACTCTGATAGGCGAGTATGGGGAAAGGGACCTTGCGGACGATATTTGCTTATGTGGCTCACGTGTAGACGGAGATAAGGCGGGTAATTACGGAACTAAGATACTATCGGCTCAGATCGTTGGAAAAATCGACTTCACCTGGGACGAATCGTCAACCTCTTCGCTATTGACCAACGACTACCAATTGTCCTTTTTCAACGTTTTTTTTCCCTCCATTTTCTCTCCCTTTCGTCGATTTTTTTTGTGTTTCCGCGCGAAAGAGAACGTGGGCCATCGAATGAGTCACTCGTGTTCTCCTTGTCGAGGCGTGGTAGTTCATTGTTCTGCACGGCGAGTGTGGATTACAGAGTGGACGCAGCGTGTAAAATTGATTCACTTGCATAATGTCGGATTAATGATCCTCGAGTGTCGGAGTGTTCTCTTTCAATGAATTGAAAGGTTTGATAATATGAATGGTCAGGTTGGGATACTTCAAAATCGCACAAGGTAACTGTTAGTGAATGTTATATGAGGGTTAATCTTTAATAGTTTTGATTAGTTATTACTTGATCATATACACCTAAGTACGTATACGTTGACATAGATGATATTGTGCACATACATGTATATACATAGGTACACCGTCACGAAAGAATTATCAGACATTTGGTACGTGCCGTATATTTTACTTTTCAAGAAGATAATCATGACATTTTTCCATACTACAACCTATCAGTCTGGACACTATAAATCTCTCGAAATTTATTCATGCAAACGTGTTACGTAACATCACTTCACCAGAAAGACCACTAGTAAATATACTGTTCTAAATTCTCCCTTTCTTGTGCGTATATTGTACCTATGTTACAGTTAATACATCCACTGACATCCAACAAATGTAATTGAAGCAAATTGTGAAATGTTTAAGAATTACGTAACGACAATCACGATCTCTTCAGAAAATGATACATGTTTTAGCTGTTAACCTATCACCTACGTTACCCGGATCATTAATGACCTGGCGCGCACCGAGTTAACAGCAATAACGGATATAAAAGACGCCAGTCAATTCCTTATACAACTCTAAACGAAGAGGGACGTTTATCACGGCAAACATAATATAAAGCCAAAAACTTCAAAAAAATGTCATCCACGAAAATCCTGTCTTATGATTACGATCGAAATTATGATCCAAAACTATTTGTTTTTGGCGTGTATTGCAAGTGGCCCAGGCATCGCTGCGATCGAAATTTTAAACATCGACTCTGTATATCTTTCGTACCAAATCAAATGACCTCAACGATCACATGACATGCATAAAAAGTACCTGAACCATATTACGAACGATACTTGTTATTCGGATGAAAATTCTTCACTCGTTCAATGTGGAACCGTTCCCGTAAATGACGCTTACTGTACTATCGTGACGTGCCAAATGGGGGTGGCGTAGAAAATACCGAACGTGCACCGCGCACATGGCCGAAGCACCACCCGTGACAGCAGCTGTCATATAGCAACCATAGTGCAACACACTACCACTACCGCCAGCACTACCATTACTACTACCGGCACTACTACCACGGATGTCGACACAATCAACGCATCGCAAGCGTAGTACGCCCTACATGCCCTTTTCTCTATTCTCCCCCCCCCCCCTGCCCCAACGTACGATGCTCCACCACGTAGGCACGTACCGCAGGTGCCCATTGCCTACTCTCTCACATTTTTCTTCCTCTCCCTCTCTCAATCTCTTTGGTCTTCTCCAGCTTCGTTCCTCTGTTACCCCGAAGCTCCCTGGCCATCTCACTGAATTCCACGCTTTCACGTTGTTTAATTAATTTGTACACGAACTGACAGCGGAGGACCACGTAGCACGAAGCATGTGAAGTAGTGAGATTTTTTTAGTAAAATATGATGTATGACAAAATTTGGCGTTGCAGTGGTATTACAGTACTTGTAACCGATTTTGCGCTGGCAAGCATGCGATTGAAGTAAGTGAATGTAACATGAAGCTTCTTATAAATTATATTATTGTACAGCTGTCACGTAATGTAATAGGAATATGTACGTAATGCAGTAGGAATACACACGGGTCGCAGGTTACGTGTAAGGGACAGATTTTTAGATTCATAACAATGTACATTATGTATATGTGTCGCAATTTAGGTCATCGTATTTTAAGTAGGTTGTAAGGCCGCCCTGTACTTCTTTAAAACCAATTTCATGTGTCTCACATTACGATGAGAACAACGATGGTCTTTCACGGAAAAATGTGTATGGGGTAACGACAGATACAATGACATTATTTTCCTCAAAACGAAATGGTATACGAACCCGCTCACATATCCGGCAAATTGAAAATAATGTTTCCTTATTTCAATTTTTACAAAAAGAAATGTAAAAATTATAATACGCATATCTTCTCCAATTTAGTTGTCGCATGTAACAATAAACTATCATCGAACATCGTAACGTAGGTATTATCAATTAACTTTCTATAAGATTATACATTATTGTATACTGATTTCATTATTATTCCGATTGATGCCTTGCTACAAGAAAATAACTATTTCGCCGAGAGTAAAATGCATTCACTAAATGTTATATGGACCATTGCAGCAATCGGTACAATGTGTCAGTTACGGATGCGCAACATCACTTGAATTTCGCTGACGTGCCGCCGAACGTTGGGCAAGTGAAATTCGTGCCGACGATGCTGTAATTAGAGTTTCGCCCATCTCCTGATTAACGTACGATGTTTGCGTATGCACTGATCAAAGCAGGTGTGCAAAATTCCAACGCTTATGTCACGCCGGCAGCGAAGGAACGGAATCTTACGGAATATGCGGAACTTGACGTAGTAATCCAATCGCGTATTATTCTGAACAAAAAGTTTGATCAAATCAATGAAACGATATACAAGCCAAACTTTCACCCACCTTGCGGAACGGAAGTGTTGTTTTATTCGAACATGGGCATGCCAGTTAATATTTGTCGATTGGCGACACAAGGAAAGCGTGATAGAATCAAAGTATACGCGCTCAAACCAGAGAGGCAGGAAAAATTCTACAATCATGTCGTGGTCCGTTGTTTGTGCGTGTACGCTTTTGCGCGGTGGGTAAACTTAAGTGTACGAAAGAGGGTGGAAGAGCACCACGTCATGCAACACCGAAAAGCCCTAAGCCCTCGAAACAGTGCCGTCTCTTGTGAATACAGTTCCGGAAGTATAATTTAGTCATGTATCGAGTATGCGAGCAAAACTATTTCTTACGTGATAAACCAACACCGAAAACGAGCTGGGCGAGGGGAGGCTGAATAGTTGAGAAAATGGTTGAATCACGTCATGTTCATTAGAGGAGTATCGCGAAACGTTGAAATAATATCCGATATATTCCTTTTTTAATGCTGAAGAAGTGCAACGTCAGAGCGCGTTTGATACTTCGCGCTCATAAACATCGTACATGCAAGATAAATGCCAACGTGTAATGACGAACAAAACTATTAAGTATAATATTAAGACACATACAGCAGTGACACTGTCAGAGTTTTCTATGAGCTCTTTGATCCATCATTGTAAACATACTGCATATGTCTATAAGAAAAGTTCCGCTATACACAACAGTCTTTTTCTTTCTGTCTCTAAATTATGAGAGAAGTTATGTTGGACGTTGCGGTACAGTTAATATTGACATGATTTAAGATTGGTTTAACTTTTACATGTAGAAATACGAGACAAACAGTAACTCTACGACGATCGTATTTACACTTCTGGAGCCTAACTATGCATGTTAAGATGTGAGTACTGAGAGAGTATCATTGGCTCAAGAACAAGGAATATTTGTTTGAGGTCATAATTCGACACCGTAGACACATCAATCGAAAGGACTGGAAAAGAGTATTTCACAATTTCTTGAAAAGGAAGCCATCGTCTGCAGTCACGAGGAGCCGTCTAGCCACTTTTACATACTTTCGTATACTTTGCGATTAAAATAGAACTATTCAGTTCTAAATTTATATCACTGCTGGTCAGGGTCTTTTATGAATCACCCGTAAAGAAGTCTGACTTCTCTACTTACATTGAATCATTGCACTGCTAAACTACCAATTTATCTTTTATGCACATCGTTGTCAAGATATTAAACACTTTGCTGATTAGACAATAATTGATATTTAAATAACCGTTGATCTGTTACGTGAAAAATGGTTATTGTCGAATAGCCAACGTGGAATTTATAGCTAGCCTAATACTAAATAAACTAATGAAAGATAGGAAGCGTGCGCATTGATTTTACCCATCCGAACCCAGACCAATTTACGACAGGATAAAATTGGGAAACTATCGGATAGTGTCCAGAAAAGGGGATCGGGGGTAACAATTACGTCTGACTCACCCTCGATAGAAAGAATTATAGTCGCCGCATGATATATTTTTCTCGCCGGAACTTGTAGTTACTCACGAAATCTTGTACCGCCGAGTTCAAGAAAAAGCAAGAACCGTAATAACATCCCCAGCAATCCTCAAGATTATATAATCCTAACAAAATCAATCAAACAATCACAGGCGATATCCAAAAACTAGTTCACCTATACATACATAAACGTCTTTAGCCACGAACACGACCCTAAAGCATCGAACCACGAAGCGTGCATAGTACAATAATGGAAAATTCTCGTAATCGTAATCGACTATTGCACGCACACTGCGCCACGTCCTCATCAAAAAGCAGAGTATCACATCGGCGAGGCGGATAGAAAAAGGTCGTCCCGAACATGCAACCGAGACGTTCACCGCCTCAGGCCGCACTTCTCCTGCTTTCCTTACAGCCGTCCCGTCTTCCATTAGCACACGGGCCACACGGGAGTAAAATGTCCCGCTCCCCCTTCAAAAAATATCTAAATTTAAGAAGTGGCACCACCGCTCCTTCGATACGTATCCGTCGCGTGGCCTGTCTGTCTCATCTCGTAACTCGATGAGACGTACCTACGGTAGGTGAAGGCAAGCGAGGGCGAGCGGAGGGGTGATGGAGGCGGGGGAGAAGGTGGAAGAGAGCGGGACCAGAACAAAAAAGATATCCGAGAAAGGGGGAGGGAGGGACGGCAGAGCAGAGGGGCGACATGCGAAAAAATATACTCTTGGCACTTGGCTTCGGCAGACGAGGAGATAAATAGCGCGCGTGGGTGCGGCTCGACGATGTCTGCGGGCCACACGCCACGTTTCGACCGGATCGAGAGTGCCACGATTCCAGAGAAAGGAGGAAGAGGACAGGAACAGCCAGAAGCGGTGGGCCGAGGGGAGAGTGAGGCGAGGGAAGCATGGTGGAGGGAGGGGAGCGAGGGCGAGCTGCAAGAAGAAGAACGAGCGAACGCGGACGGTAGGAGAGATCTTACTCACGCTTTAAGTGCAACGATGACATTTTAATGGCACCTCGTGTTGTGCCCGAACGCTAACCATATCCCAAATTATATTCCAGCCTCTTGTGGCCGTGATACCGATCGTACAATGTGACAGTTTCGACGGCCCTCTTTCTGTGCATTTTTTATGTTTTCCTTTTTTTTCCTTTTTATTAGGCGTGGCCATAATTATCGTAGACAGTTCCGCAACGAATTCTTCCTCGATTCCGTATCGTTGTACGACGCGCCCTTTTGCATACGCTCGCAGGAGCGGAGGTCGTTAGCGATTTGCCACAAGTATATGTACTCAGGGAGAGTGGTCGAATGAGTGCTGTGTACGCGAAAAGGGTGGGGAACACGGTTTTACATCGCCTTGCCATCTCGAGCTGCTCGTCATTTGATTTTGTCGCAATGCGTCATGTTACTTCCGTCAAACTTCTCGCAGCGAAAACGTTGGGTGAGCGCCGGCTAAACAAGTTGCGGCGAAATCTGAACACTCGTCGAAGCCATCGAGGCCCGTGTATTTTCATAATCAGCATCGTTCAACCGTTCGTCGAATAATCGCCAAATATATTATTAGTTCGCTTAACGAAACCTTCGTTCCCATCTTTTAGGGCATTCCATTTTCGTTTCTTCGCCAGACTCGGCCAAATAACAGGCGCGGCCTTGGAAAGAAAACATATTTTCGAGGACGGATACGGATGGGAGCGGGCGAAGAAAGAGAAAAGAGAGAGAGAGAGAGAGAGAGAGAGAGAGGAAGAGAAAAATGGGGAAGGGGAGGATTAAGAGGAGAGCGAATAAATCTTACTCACGAATCCCAAGAGTCCGACCGTCGGCGTTTTAATAATACACGTGTATGGATGTTCAAGTGGACACGTTGCAGGCGTTTCTGATTCTGCAACGTTACCGCGAATATATTTTTCTCCTTGCCTGGCCGCGGAATTATACTCTGCCCATTATTCGAGTTTCAATGAACCTCGATGCCGAAGGAAGATGGCCTTCACTAGAGCCCCGAAAGAAAACAGGGACGTCGCCGCGCTGAGATAATAAAGGCATTCTTTTGCAGAATAAAAAAAAAGTGGAACACGTCGTAATGCGGTGTCTATCGTCGACGCGTCGAGCGACATCAACCCCGTGCGCGTCAAGATAAAAGATCCATCTGCGGTTCAAAGCTAAAATCGCATACGATCCGAAAACCAAAAAAGCACGTCCTTCTAAGCGATACACGTGCTTCTACACCTTGCTTTAAATCATGAGCTGCCACTCCGCACACGCACCGCTCAATCTTCCCCGTATCATCTCCGGAGCATGTGATAGACTCACTCGGGGTAATATCATTAATAGACAAACCACCCCGCCCACCCCCCTTTCCCTCCCATCCTTTTCCATTGCATACACATGGTTGCGCGGAGAGTCGGCTGGACCGAGAGCATTAAGTACCGTCCAGTAACATTAACACCGCCGGAGCGCCCGGAAAGGACTCAAGGCGATGCGCGAGCATCAAATGCGAGAAAGGAGTAAAGGTCAGGTGCAAAGAAGATGACACAGTGCAATAACGTCGACATAACTTACCTGGGGTAACGGCGAGGGCGAGGAAGGCAGCGGCGGTGGCAACGAGAAGTATCCTAATCGCATTTCCACCGATTCGTCTTCTACCTGGTCTTTGACCAGCGTGACAAGACGCACCGCGGCAAGGGCTCGAGGCCGGGCTACGTCGCAGAAGCACTACGTAGGCCTGGTCCTCGACTTCCTCTTCCACTTCCTCGGCACCGAGGTCCCGATTGAGAAGTATCTCCTCGTCGGCCGTGGCTGGTGCCGCGGCGTCGGCGTCGCCGTTGCCGGCGTCGGCGACGCTCTCGGACGTCGCACCGCGTCGACGTGGTGATCGCGCTTGAAGGTCGCTGGCACTGCAGCTTCTGCCGGTACGGTCGATTACCGGCCCGTAATACATGGCCTGCAGGAGCGGCGACGGCTGCCGTGCCACCATGGGCTGCACTCGTCAGCGTATCCTCGCCGCTAACGCTACTACTGGAATCTTGCCCTCGCCTATGCACGCACCACCTGCGGCGTCCTTGCCTGCGACACCGTGGAACCTGAACAATCCGCTGCTGCAAGGCATCACCACGTCGTGGCTCGAGCCGATACTACCACCAGCTATTCAGCCAGGCATCCAGACACCACCACTGCGAAGCCTCTTCTCCTTCTTCGTCCTCTTTCTGTCTTACTCGCACTCTGTCTCTCTCTCTCTCTCTCTCTTTCTCTCCCCCGCCTCTCTCTCTCACTCGCTCTTTTTCTCCCCCCCTCGCCTCTCTCTCTCTCTGCCCCTCTCTCTCTCTCTCTCTCTCTCTCTCTCTCTTGTCTCCCTCCCCCTCCTCTTCCGTCTCTCTCTCTCGCTCTCTCAGTTGCTCTCCTCCCTGTACGATTCAAGCGACTTCCGACAGACGGGCAGAAATCGACGACGATGACGACAACGACATTCGTCTGTATCGAGCAACCGCGCACGACTGCCCTCCCGACACGAGGGACTGATTTCTACTGGCTAATCTCCTCCACCCGTTAGTGGCCGCCGTCGTCGGTGTTCATCAAGCTCTCTTCGCTTTTCGCCTCCGTTCGGAAATCGGCAAGAGGCCCGCACAGTTCGCCGTTCACCTAGCACCACACGCGTATAATCGAGTTCGCACAGTTTGTCATTACTGGTCAGGATGCGAACGGTCTTCGCCGGCCGCCCATCCGTAAATCACACCTCCCAACACTGTTTCATTCTACTGCGTGCACACTCCTTCGCCTTGCCCGTCGTGGCGAACTGTCTCACACGCCGCGTTCCACCCGCAGAAATGAGCGAACTGCTGCGGGAGAGGGTAGGAAGGACGACGACCCTAGAACGAGCGACAACGACGGCCTTCCGATGATCCTTCCACCCGCGAACTTTCCAGTGCGGAGTAGTCCATGCCCTTCGTTCACGTGACACAGCGCGTTGGTGGAACGATATTGTCGGCGCGCAAACGCTCGCGGAAGCTAGCGGGGAAAAGAAGAAAGCAGGAGAGAGGGTGGCGTGTGCCGAAACGCTCCGAGAGACCGATACTTTTCTCGAGACGAAGGACTCAGCAGCCTGTCACGACTGTATTCGTATGTCGAAGCACTCTCTCGCCCGACGAGTGGGCAGGTAACGACGTCGAAACAAACGAACGGAGGGAAGAAACCCTCTAAACGAAAGCGCGCACGCTGTATTAGCGCGGACACCAGGCATTCGTGTACACGTACATATGTATGTATATATATATATATATATATATATCTTATATCTTATATATGTATTTTTGCGTTCGATGGCTAAGGGAAGAAAGGTTCGACGCACTCTATTCGTATCTTACTGTTTCCTTTGCTTTTCTTCCCACCTCCCCTAGAACCCTTCTATCTCTTCGTCCTCTCTCTCTCTCTCTCTCTCCCCCTCTCTCTCCCTCGTTCCTCCTGCCTTCCTGATTTGTCCTTTCCTGTCCGTTTCCACCCTTTTAATTTACCGATGACAATGGAGCACCACCACCACTCGCACGAGGCACCTCCTTTTTTTTCCTCCTCTTTCTCCTTATTATCTGCACGGTAAGTAAGAAGCGGCGGCAAAAGCAGCGGCCGGATGCAGATCGTGTGTCCAGGGCGCGTGGACACTACCACCGTCCGGTAGGAAGTGTCGACTGCCACGAGGTGGACACCTCTGCGAGGCTATGCCAGTCGGAGCAGAAACAGCAGCGGTAACAGTAGTGGTAGTGGTAGTTGTCGTAGCGACAACGGCTGCGAGACGAACGAGTCAGTGGCGGCACTGGCGGTGGTAGTGGTTCTGATCGTGGTGGTGGTGACGATACTGGCGGCGGTGGTGGTGGTGCTGGCGACGGAGGTGGTGGTGGTGGTGGTAGCTGTGGTGGCGGCGGCAGCTGCAGCTGGTGGTGCACCGGCGCATCAATCCTGCACCTCGCGCTCCAAGCATACCGCGCTGTGCCGGTGATATCGCGTGATACGCTTATACGAACGTACCACGTCGAATACCGAAAATTTTATATCCGTGTACCCACACGAGCACCACTATCGTACCTTCCGTGATAATCGAGCCCTTCACTCAGTACGTCTACGCGCAGCACTGCTCAAACTTTTATCGTGGCTCGGCAAAACATGTCGCGACTCGCTTTCTGCTCCCCAACGACGTCTCCTCGCCTCTGTCCCTTTCACCTCTATCTAGGTCCTGTACGATATATTCTTTAAATTGAACGATCTAGCTTATGCGACGCCGTGGCCGAGATCCGTCACCGTGAGCTCTGCGCCGTACACTGCCGCGGCTCTCTCGCTCCACCGACTGGGGGTAACGCGGCTATGCCACCAACGTGAAATACGCCAGCCAGTCAGCCAGCCAGTCAGCCAGCCAGTCAGCCAGCCAGCGAGCCAGTGAGCCAGCCAGTCAGCCAGCCAGCCAGCCTGCCTGCCCACTAGTCAAACAACCACTCAGCCAGATAGTAACGTAGCAGAGTAGCAGTACCGGCACTACTGGCAGCAGCCAGCTATTCCGCCAACAAACAGCAGCTACTACCGGTAGCCTCTCGCACAACCGCTTCCGTCTATATTCGTAATAGGTTTGTTTCATCCACCCGCGTTCGTGCCACTCTTAAGTCGTCTGCTTTGCGTACCTCTCTCGCCCCCTTCCACTCTCTCTCATCCTTTCTTTTCCTTTTCCCGTACGACACGCTCGGCCCACATCGGCCGACATCAGCCCCGCAGCATCATTGAGGGAAAAATGGCAATGACGAGGAATGACATTGAAGAGCGACAGGCCGCAATGCCACCGACAAAGAGGTACAGTGTCAGCGTGGACAGAGAGAAGAGAAGGCGGATAAAGAGGAAAGAGAGCGCAGTGAGGTAGGCACGCGGCAACGGAGACCAGTAGCGACGACACCAATGGCAGGCAGCGCCGCCGCGAGGACGTCGACGTCGTGACGCCCCGTGATGCCCCCGCCGATGGCATCGGCCTGGGCCGAAATCGATGCCCCGCAACGCGACGTCTGAAAAGAGCACCCCCGCGACCTGTGCCACCGCCGTCAAGCGAACGCTCCCTCCACCCATCCCCCTACATCCCCATATACCCCCCTCCAGCCCCATCCCTACCGCTCTTTCTCATTCCGTTTATCTCATCCTTATTACCCGTCTCTCATCCTCT
Organism: Anoplius nigerrimus; assembly: GCA_914767735.1. Lineage (NCBI taxonomy): Eukaryota > Metazoa > Arthropoda > Insecta > Hymenoptera > Pompilidae > Anoplius > Anoplius nigerrimus. The sequence goes on from OU612080.1 coordinate 21,738,884, forward strand.
CGTTTACTTCCTTCCTACTTATCTAACCCCTGTCCTCTCTTTGTATCTGTTCTTTCCCCTACCTCCACCCCCCTCCACCCGCCCCCGCACGCTTTCTAGTTACCTCTATCACTCATGTTTCTGCCGTCTCGTCCTACCTTTCGCCCCCCCCCCCCCACTCCCTCTGCCTATTCCCTTCCCCACCCGGCACCGCCCCTCTCGCCGTACTTCCCCTTCCCCCCACTACTAGAGCGCACACAGTTTTTTCTACCCTTTCCTTCGCCACCCGTGCCACTTCCCCTCATACTCGAGCCACGTGCGCACGCGCGCGTGCCGCAGAATATACGCGTTCACGCATACTTGCGTTCAAGCGCCACGCATACGCGCGACCATCACGATATACTTACGATGGTAGGACATGTGGACTTGAGAATAGCGGCTGGGGGGAAGTCCTCGGCAGGAAGAAAGGTACTCCTGCGAAAAATACACTTTTCTCTCGAAAATGGTCTCTTTCGTTGACCGGCTCGATTTATTGAATATTGGTGAATTTGAACGCCGCACGCTCTTTTAAGGGTGCTTCTTTCCATTTTATGATCGGCGCCATGTTATGGTATGTCGGTTACGAAGAACTTCACGTTATCTGGTATAAGGGAAACGGGTAAACAAGCAGGACACCTGCGGCGACAGTAAGTTTGTTCAGGGATTTGGAAATATTAAGAAAATTTTAATTGCTTTCCTGATCCGGAGGATGTTAACCATTTACATTTTATTTACAGAAGATTGCGCACACTTACAAAGTATTTCGCGAAAACGGAGACTGAAGGACGAAATAAAATTAGTCTTACACAAGTGTATATCCTTTAAATATTACACACTCATTAACCGAACGCAACCGGAGCACTGAATTTTACATCCTTCAACGTGTCCTGCAATACCGCATTGACAACAATGCAAATACACGAAACTCGACAATATTCACCCGCATAACCGTTTTAACACATACCCAAGCCAGTACTCCGCTAACTGAAATTACCCGAAACGTCGGTGAGCGCTTACAGCATTTTTCCTACTTAAGCCCGACGAACCCGGAATATCGGGCATCCCGTTCGCACCAGCCGTGCAACGCCATGACCCACAAAGGGTTGACAGTTCCGTTTCGCATCCGTAGATATGGAGCTGCCCCGCCTTTTTGGCAAGCAGAGTCGGGCACGGCACTCAAGATCGGAGGTTCCATGGCGCAGAGTAAGGCATAAAACTTCGGTATCTCAATGACACTGGGCAAGAGAGGCCTCGAGGAGTCAATAGACTCTCCTCGTACGGCAGATGTACGTATCGATTCTGGGACGTCGGTTTGCGCGTTGCTAAAACTCTCCCGTCGCCCTCATTCCGAGGTTCGCCGGCCAGCGTCGCTGATACCTCATCGTTTTCCGGCCGTTTGGGCACATTCGTGAACTTTTTCACGGCCAGCCGACGAAGACGCGACTCAGGCCGGCAGCAGGCACGCAGGCAAACGGACAAGACGATGGCAGGGGGTTTCGGGAGCAGCACCTGGAGACTGCTGGGTGGCCACCACTGTTGTCGCCAGGTGGTTGCAACTTGTTGTTGCGAGACGCCGCGAACGCCGTCCCTTCACCCGTCCACCGACCTTCTCCATTTATTCGCTCCTCCTCATCACATGTGACCACCGGTGAGCCACTTTGTCTGGCATTTATTGGGTTGTTCGAAAAGAAATTTAGTTTTTTCTCATGAAAATGAAAGACGATTTTCTTATAGTAAATAAATGTTTTATTGAATTATATATTGTCCATTCTGATCCAATACCTTTCACCATCTTTCTGGCAGTAGTATGATTCCACGATCATAACATTTTTGTTCTTTGCTGGCAAAAAACTGATCCAGGTGTTTTTTGACCTCCTCATTTGAAGTAAAGGTTTTAAAGTCGAACAAATTTTGATCAGACTGGATCAAATAACAATCAGAAGGTGTCAGATCTAGAGAATATGGTGGATGTAAGAGTATATTCCACCCAAGCTGTAAAAGCTTTTGACGATTCAACAAACTTGAATGAGGTCTCGCGTTATCTTGGTGGAACACTACGCCTTTTCTATTGATCAATTCTGGTCCGTTCTGTTGAAGTGAATCATCCAATTTGTCCAGTTGATGACGGCACACTGCAGAATTAATCGTTGTGTTGTCCGGTAGAAGTTAAAAAAAAACGATTCCTTTGAAATTCCAACAAACAGATAGCATCACCTTTTTTCATGAATATCGGCTTTCGAAGTGCTTTGAGTCTGTTCATCTTTTTTACTTCATGATCTTTTGCGTTTAACATTATTGCAGACAACCCATTTCTCGTCCCCAGTGATGATGCGCTTTAAAAATGGATTATTTTCTTGTCATTTGAGAGGCAAATCACAGACGCCATTGCGATCACAAATTTCTTTCCGTAATCTCTCAGCGATCTCACTAGTTCTTATTCACCGGTTTGCAACAATTAATGCCTTTATTGTGTCTTCATCAGGTTTTACTGTCCTTCCAGAGCGTAGTGCATCTTCAACATCAAAACCAGTTTTGGCATTGACGTTGTATCAATACATATTTTCCACACACATCGGATAATTTGTTTCTTGCTTGAACAGCATTTTTACCTTTTCGATAGTAAAAAAGTAAAACATGCCAAAAATGCTGCTATTGACTTTCCATATTTGAAAGGGTACCGTCCAAAAACTACCGCGTAGAATCAATTTAACTTTTCTACAAGCAAGCCTTGCTATATCAGCTATTAAAATATAATGATTATGCGGCTTAAGTATGAAGTCGGCTGCGAAAAAATACAATTAAGTTCTCTGTTTGGAAAAAACAAAATTACTTTCCGAACAACCCAATACTTCACCACAGTCGAACTGACACCTTCTTTTTTGTCCCTTTTCGTTGAAAGTGTCATTTTTTAGGGATATTCAATGTTTTGGGAGAAATGTAACTGCTATCATATTCGAAAAATTGCGTACTCGTGGAAATAACCGGGAAAGAATAAACGGCTACTTCAAACAGCTATTTTAAGGGCTCACGCGATTGATTTCGTTATTAATGCTCTAGGATGGTTCATATAATGTTAAAATCCGTTTAATTATGAGATGCTGGAAAATTGTGTGAATGTGACCGAACATCATACCGCAATGTTGAATGTTGCAACAGTCGCAAATCCAACGCTAGATCCCTCATCGTCACATTTCTTTGGAAGGGATTTGCGGTTTGACACGTATTTTCCGGGTTGATTCTTGCCGACTAGCCGGAACCGCTTCGAGTAATACACCAAAGGAGGAAAGTTTCGAAAGACATTTCTACCGCAGCTGCCTTCATGCGTCATTTACGACGCCCGTTGCCCTTGGCTCGTAGAAATGATACCTTCGGCGGGAACTATTTGGTGACTCCCTCCCATGCGCGGGCGCCGAGGAAAATGCAGGGGCACCACTGTCGTGAAGGGGCCTTCTTCGGACAAATAAGGGGTCCCCACGCAGATACTTTTTCAACCTGGCACGCGCTACGACGCTTTAGATCGACGGGATAAGACTTTCTGCCAACGAACACAGAAGCTTCCGTCTCCTCTGGGTGCTCCATTCACAAAAACGAGTTATGTTTACTCTTCAGTCATATGACTGACACAACACTGGACAGTAAATTGTACGGTTCTATGTCAAATGAGCGAAATTATACTTTCTACTGCATCATTATTTCTGTGATGGAAAATTAAAGTTTGCATTGAATCTTGTTCTTGTATATAGTGGTTTTAAAAAATGTTGATATAGGCAGAGATTATACTTTCGAGTAACAAGGAGTTGCACAAAAAAAGTTAGTTTCCCTACAATTAACTCTAAGCGGTATACGGATATCCAACCAACCCTCAATACTCTCTTCATTCCGAATAAAGCATCAAATACAAAAAGAATCATCCCAGCTTTCGTACCTATTTCTTTTTCCAAACGAGGAAACATAGTAATATTAATTGCACCACAACTACGTCACATCCAGCAAAATTTTATTTTTGTCACTGATATACAGGGTGAAACAGAATTCGAGGGAGAAAATTTAAGGGGTGATAAAACACATCAATAGGAGCAATTTTTGCAAAACAATGTATAGGCGAACGCACGGAAGGGGCGAAAAGTTGCAGGGTAGTTTTCCACCGTCACATTTAACGCGCTGGATGCCACGCGCGTCACCAACGACTCACATGGCGTTTAACGCGTTAAAAAATTACCACAAAAATAAGAAGAGATATTTCAGAAAACACTTTTTTAACAGGAATGTTATTGTTTTATCTGCTCCGGTTACCGGTCGCGGTAAAGTCGCTGCGCCTTGTACGCATTCCCATCCGCCGCACCGTACAATAAGTGTATATCTGCCATTTCGTTGTTCCAATAACTAGCCATCTTCTCGGCAATCCACGGTAGAAATGCGGTTGAGTGCGAGGACCGATCGTTTTAAACCACTTATCTTTTGTATAAGCCGATTTTGCTGGTTTGGCCGATTTCAATAAAATATTACCTCGCGAGCCAAACGATAACCAAGAAAAAACATAATCAGAGATTCCGGAAAGATAGACCCCAACCTCCTACCCCTCATTGAACACTGCCTAACCTTAATCTATTTCCAGTTTGAAGAAAATTTCTCCGAACAAGCATCCGGGGCGGCCATGGGCTCCCCAATCTCCCCCATCATTGCCAACATTTTCATGGAGATTTTCAAAAACAACCTCCTCGAAAATGCCCCCCTCAAACCATCATCCTGGTTCCGATACGTCGATGACACCTTTGTCATCTGGACTCACGGCAAGAACACACTACCAGATTTCCTAACATTGTTGAACTCCCAGCACCCTAGCATAGAGTTCACCATGGAAATTGAACAAGACAGACGAATCCCCTTCCTCATATGTGTTGGTAGAGCGAAAAACTGATGGATCCTTGGGCCACCAAGTGTATCGCAAACCAACACACACAGACAGATACCTACATGCCACATCCTATCACCATCCAAAACAAAAATCATCGGTGGTTTACTCCCTTGTACACCGAGCCCTATCCATCTCCGAACCCTCCACTCTAGAAGCTGAACTCCCACCTGAGAACAGTCCTCCCCCAAAACGGATATTCCGTAAGGGATATCAATCGAACCATTGAAAGGCTAACAAATTCAAGTCAGGGCAGCGAATGTGAAGAGTCAGCAGAACAACCCAAGCTGAGCAGTGCACTCCCGTAGATCCAGGGTGTCACTGACCGCATCGGCAGGATACTACGGAAGCATGGCATAGGTGTCATCTTCAAACCACAGAAGAAGATGGCACAAATGCTCCCGAACCCAAAAGATCCCAGACCCCCGCTGAGTTCATCAGGGGTCTACAGGACCCCTGCTCTTGCGGTAAAGTGTACGTAGGTGAAACCGGGAGGAAGATAAGTACACGCATTAAAGAACACCAGCGGTGTACCAACCTGGGCCAAATCACACTATCAGCATTGGCTGAACATAAAATGGAGACAGGACACTCCATAATGTTCGACAAAGCTGAAAGATTAGCCACCTCACAGAGCTACTTTGCACGAAAGCACCGTGAAGGCCTCGAAATCTTAAAGCACCCCAATAATCTCAACAGAGATGGTGGGTACAATTTTAACCCAATTTGGCACCCGATCCTCCCGGTTTTTTAATTGACCAGCTGATCAATTAAAACATCTGATTGGCTAAACCGATGATCCGGAACGGAGATCACGGTAATATAAGGACATCCTGGAGTTAGGAAGCTTCAGTATCGGAGCAACCTGCCCTGATGATCCAAACTGTAACGTTTGCGAAACGTCAGCAAGCAGCTGATCCCGAACGCGGCGACCATCCGGAAGACTATACTTTCAAGAAAAAACGGGATAGGTGCTTATCGTCTTGAATGAATGTCCATTATATAGCATTATCTATGTCCATAGCATTTCATCCTACACGTAATAATCTTCTAGGATAAAACACAATGGTACGAATATGTTTACACATCTATGTCGAATATGTTTTAATCTTACATTAGTAGTACGCTTGGCACTGCCATCCCACAAAACGAGCGCAGTTCTGAGCAGAGCGCATGGCCTGACGAATATTTGCTCATAAATTCGCGTGGGAGTTAGCTTGTTACCTTTTTACTTTTTTTTCTTTGAGCATATAAATCAATAATATTCCTGTTAATAAAATTTTTTATGAAATATCTCCTCTTATTCTTGTAATAATTCTTTAATACAATAACCGCCATGTCAGGCATCGGCGACGCGCGAGGCAGTCAGCGCGTTAAATGTGACGATGGAAAACTATCCTGGAACTTTTCATCCCTTGCGTTCTGTCTATACATTGTTTTACAAAAAATTACTTGTATTCATGTGTTCTATCACCACTTAAATTTTCTACCACGAATTTTGATTCACCCTGTATACTGCACTAAATGATTTCCTAAGGCACAATCTCTCTTTGGCGTCCGGCCACGCACTTAAGGACAATCAAACAATCGACCATTATCTCCGTCGGGGGTGTATAGAGTCACCGCACTTTTCTCGTCTTATTGCGTAACGCTAAATCTGCATTTTTGTGGAGATACTGACCTAGAATGTACAATAATCTTCTTTGATTTTATAGTACTTTATTAACATAACATAATCTATTTTTATATTTTTATTAGCCGTAAACATCCCCGTAAAAAAAAAATATACATATATCTTTATTTAAAGCTCAAGTTATAAGCGGCGACTAAAAATATCAAAAACATTAGGTTAACAGAATAATAGCTTGTCTCGAAGGTTGCAGTTAAACTGTTTGCCAAAGTAAACGTCATTGTTAGGATAAAATAAGAACTGACTAATCTTGCGACCTAAACCTTAGTCTTTTTATTCCCGATTTAAGACCTGTGAAGGGATGACAATGATTAAACTCCGCTGAGGATTATCACCTCCACAGATCATAAACTAGCATCCTGCAACGACCCATAATTAAATAATACTGACATTCATACCGTTATCTCCAGTGCAATCGAGGAAGCGTCTCGCTAAACATCCCGTCTCCATGCTTCCGCAAACTTACTTCATTCGAAGGCGCCGGAGTCTAGCTTGCATTTGACAATTTCAATTACGAAACGCGCATTGTCCCCGCGGCGCTACATCTCGAGGCAAACTTTAAATAAGACATTACCGCCTTCCACCCTTTTCCCGAAGAATGGCCGAAGAGAGGCTAGATCGAGTCGCTCGTGTCGGGAAAATTGAACGAAGGCAGAAAGGCGAAAACTCGAAGAATCTGGCCTAGGCGAGGCGGAAGCGTGAGAGGCAGGAAATGTCGTGGCAGTGTGCGTCAGGGGTTACTGAAACAAGTGGGGCATCGCAAGAAAGGGGTTAGATCCCATACAGTGACAACGGCAAAACTCGAAATGACATCGCCGTACTTGGCTTCCGGCCATTTCCCAGCTATTGATCCACGAAACGTTACAACAAAGCTGTCGCTCGTGCAATTATAAGTGTATCGTGTGTATGATATGTTCCCGGTCCATGAATTCGTCGTATTTGAATAGGGAGACGGTGGGCAAGAGCGGATGGAGGGGGCGGGAGGGAGGATAGGATTGTCGTTACCCTGTAAGGACGACCTTGAAAAGTGCGTAGGAAAGAGCAGCATCGCGGAATTCTCAGGATCGTGCGCAATATGCGGACGAGGTCGATCAATGACGACAATCAAACTTTGCAAAACCGCATAGATCCATGATTCAAACAGTACTCTGAATTAACTTAAAATTTGTTAAGAACATGTTAAGAAGGTACTACGCGAATCGGCTGCTAACGCTTTTTGTTGCAACGCTAGCGGTTCGTTTGGCCCACATACGGGATAAGGATAAAAAACAATATAGGTCGAACGGTAATGATTTCGGCCTCGACATACGTGTGTTTTCAAATAATGAGAAAGTCCGCTAAAAGGATAAAGTATAAAATATAAGAGTTTAATACATAGATCTGTATCGCCTATAACACAACCCATGTGCGTAAGACATGGTAATCGTTGTATGTATTTCATAATTAATTCTTGCGAGAGAAAAAGATTTTAACGTCGATCGTTACGATGTAATGGCATTTTGAAGAAAAAACGTCTAACGGTGTATACCGTATTTTTGAATTCAATAACACGGATGAACTAATATTATATACGCATGAACTGAACTGGACACTATCGTGTACTAAAAAGTCATATTAATACTTTCATAATTTTTTTGTAGTTGGATACAAATGCCCACACGCACATGTTCCTATTCATCATTCCGTAGACAAACGAATGCTGATCTACTTAAACTGTCAAAAAAGGAATATGTAGAAATAATATATAATTGAACAAACATAGTAAGGCTTATCGGCATAAATATACGTATACAAATAAAAGGACATTGGCGAGTTATTTATAATGATGGAATTATTCGTACTTATTGGGTGAAATTTGATTTAGATTCTGCATAAGATACTTGTCACGTAATCAGCCAACATGTACACAGGAAGGACTACAACACACTAAAATGTATGCGTAGAATCGATAACTGGGAATTAACTGTCAAGCTGTCTCCACCGACTAAATGTACACAAAACTAAGATCAGCTCGAATATTTCTTTACAACAATCATAGGTGATGAACCAACCGCACCGTATAGCTGTTGCTACAAAATACAACAATCAAACTAACAGCATGTCTGCATTCTGTGAAATTTAATAAATATCGTGTATTCATACTTACGTTTTCCATTAAAAAGATTTATTTAATCAGAAACGTCAAGACGGAAATTAATCGACATATCTTTGTTTTTTAACACAACTTTAATGACAATTTACAGTTACATTAACAGCATTACATATTAGCATTGGTTTTAAAAAGTTTGAATCAAACTGAATGTAGAACAAATTATCGCTACTTCTGCTTCGCAAGGCGTTATTGCAGTTCTGACAAACAAGCCGTAAACTTTTCCACTTGTTTTGGATGACGTTATTTAGCTATAGCATTAGAATATATCACATTCTTCCATTTTGTTTAACACGCAGGCCTTCTGATGTTCTATATTATAATTTCGATTGATTCGGGATTGTAAACGTGAAACATACACAAAGACAGATCGCAAATAGAATCACACTAATGCCCAAGTAAATGTGAAATAAATGTGTATTCGAGCATATTAAACCACATATGTAGACATAGTGGGAAAGAAAAGGAGACAGAGCAAATGAGAGACAGAAATACGATCATCGTAGTCAGTACCAAAGATCAATATACAGGGTGATTCTAGTAACTAGGCCAAGCTATAACTTTTTTTTAAATAAATTTAGAACAAAATTGTAGAGAACAAGTTTGTATTAGTCGAAATGCTCTATCATCCCATGCACTGACTTTTTTCCCAAGTGGATTAGTGCATGTACAAAGTGCAGTTACACTGTTTTTTAAATTCAACCACCCATTTTCTTTTACATAAACATGTTCCTTAGGCTATTCTGCAATAAAAGTGTATAAGGAAAATCATCGAAAAAACAATAGTTTATGAGATATTTCGCTTTATTCGAACTCTTGTAACAGATACTGGAATGTTTCACTGTTAACTTGCAAACATTTTTTAATACGTTTCTTGGTGTTTTTCATTACACTATTGAGTTGTGCAGTAGTTATGAGTGAACAGTAATGCCTAATTCTTTCTTTCAAGTCGTCTACAGAAACAAAAGGTTGCGCGTACACTTCATTTTTTAAATATCCCCACAGGAAATAATCAAGAGGGTTCAAGTCTGGCGAACGGGGCGGCCAAGACGAGGGACGGTGGGTACTAAACCAATTTTGCTCATACGTTTCGATTAAAAATATGGTAACTACTCGGCCGTTATGTGCTGGTTGTTCGTCTTGCTAGTATTAGTATTTTAGATTTAAACGTGACAGTAGTGGAATATCGTCGTGTAGAGTGGGTAAAGTAAACTGTATAAATTGCCGATATCGCACACCGTTTAAAATGTCAGGCAGAAAGTGTGGCCCGGCAGGAGACGTGTTGAGTATGTCACACCACACGTTAATGCTGTAACGCAATTGGTTGTTTGTACTTCTACTCAAATGTGGATTTTCCATATGCCATTCGTGTTCATTATGCCTATTTAACATATCATTATTCCTAAATGTGCTTCCGTCTGGCGATAAAATTGTTCGAGCAAAGTTGCCATTCTGTTGCTTTTGTTGTAAAAAAAATCGATAAAATCGAATTCTTCTTAACGTATCTCGCGAGCGATGATAGTGATCTTTGTGTATGACATGTTAGTAACCATGATTGGAACGTAACTGCGACCAAAAACGATTAGGTAATGCGATATTGAACGGTTTGGGCATCTCGTAAACTATTGTTTTTTCGATAATTTCCCTTATACACTTTTATTGCAGAATGGCGTAAGGAACGCGTTTATGTAAAATAAAATGGACGGTTCAATTAAAAAACCAGTGCAACTGCACTTTGTACATGCACTAATGCACTTGGGAAAAAGGTCGGCGCATGAGATAATAGAGCTTTTCGAGCCTGATACAAACTTTTCCTCTACGATTTTGTTTTAAATTTATTTAAAAAAGGGTTATAGCTTGGCCCAGTTACTAAAATCACCCTGTATTTGAACGGTGGTCGCAATAAACACGTTTGCGTGTGTAGACGTGAATCCGGTCAAAGTAGTATATGAAGTCTCCCTCCTTAAATTCTATAATTATTTTACAGTGCATTGCTATCAATATTTTATTTACAAACGATAATCATATGAAAGCAGCATGAAAAAATAAATCATTTGTCAATCGCTAGGCATGATTATCAATTGTTATAAAATTTTTGAATTTATATTGTCTCCAAAATCAGAGCTGTATATTTGCAAGTAGTATATTGTATTTGTATATGACAAATGGAAATAAGAGATAAAATTCAGTGATATTTCCAAATAAAGCGTGTACGACCTGGGTTTATTTGCGTAGGAAGTGACGTGCGTTTGCAAAACTTGTGTTATTACAAAAATATATGCGAAGTAAGTATCAATACAATCGGCAAACATTCAGCATGGAATATTCTATACAGATTTATAGATCATCGCAATTTTATTGCATTACATATTTACCGAATAGTCTATAAATACACTAAAATTCTATGTAGACAGACCATGAAGTCCAAAGAAGCGTTTCCACGCGTGTGGTAGGCAGAGTCAGAAACAATGTTGTATAAGAGGTGTCACCCTACAATTACATTCGATATGTTCAAACATTGGTCACAAGTGGGTAATGCAAATTGAAACGTCTGCGGATGATCGACATGAATGTAATAAAATCAATCAGTATCTCTACATATATGACAACAGTAACAACGTCACTGTATAACAGGAAATAAAACAAATTACGCACACTCAACTGTAACTTCTTTCATATAACACAGCAGCTAATGCCACTTGTTCTTTATTCCATCAAACAGTTTCAGAATATAATTTTGCCTATAGAATGCTTATACAATAAATTGAAGCTATACAAAATTAAAATTCTGTTTTGTATAAAACATTGTAACAAAGTTTGGTAATTATATCATATACAAAACCATAAATGTCATGGTAACGTATCAGCACAAACACGTTGCATTTTCGAAAAAAATAAGAAAAAAGATTAGTCTATTTACTATCAGGAACACCGAAAGTAAAATAAAACAGACAATATATAAGTTTACAATATATAAAACAGAAAGATTGTGGTTAGGCAAATTAGATATTACTGGAATCTACCGTATATTGCAAGCGTTACTCGCAGGAGGCATAAAAACTACGAATTAAATTTGTAAGAAACAAAAATTTGACCTTATAACAGAAAAAAATGATAGAAACACATACTTCATATGTATACGGTTATAACGATAGCCAAAATGTTCCTTCTTTCAATATCTTCAATGTAGTGATTACTCGGCATTTGCGTTTCACTTTCTTATTGTTACAATAACACAGTTAGATGATCATACCTCCTGCTCGAAATTCGGTACCTTGGCTCCAAAAACATTGACGTTATAGGTACACATATCACCTGATAGCTCCCAATTCTTCTCGTGCGCCACAATTTGTAAACTACTACCAGGCAAACTGCGCTAACTGTGGACATTCAAAACCAGTTTCAGTTGAAAAAGTCTGCCACTTCTGCCAGTTCCCTAGCTCGGGCTTGTTCGTGCGCCCAGCGGGCTTCAGCAAGCTTGTCACTCAGTCCCCATTTGTCATGGAAAACGGGTTTTCCGCACGTTTGACATTTTTTACCCCCTAAAATATAGAAAACATTAATTCTTTATAAACAAACATACTGTCTAAATGTTCTTAAAGTATCTGTATGTGATTGCAAGTGCACTCTGTATTTATTCCACTTTATTCAACTGCGTTTGTGGTATAAATTTGATTGACAGGAGTAAATTTACCATGGAATGGAGGAGTCTTCATGTATTTTACTAGGCAATGCAAATGGAAGAGGTGCCCACAGTAGAGTCGTTCGATCTGCAGATCTGCATTGTCGTCGACAATTACTTCTTCTGGGTTCAATGGTAAACAAGGGCCTTGACAATACTGGCAGTTTTCTTGTGGGAGAGTTTTTACAGTTCTGTAACAATAATACATTAAACTTGATTGCAAACTGTCTTACAAACTGCAATACTTTCATTATACTCGCCTTATAAGAAACGATACAACAGGAATTAGAGATGGTGACACCGTGAAATTCTTCTGGTTTACTACCTTCTTCAAGGGCGGCTCGACACATTGTCTAGCTAATTCTTTTCCTTGCCCAAGTAAATATTTCGTGAATAATGGAGGGAAATTGGAATCAGCATCTCCTATGCTGTTTTCAAATATATCTTTCAGTTAAGTAAATTAACAAACTGACATAATTATTTCTATATGAAATAATATACATACCTCACACACTCATTAGGATAATTATCAGGTACATTAATTTTAGCTTTGAAGTAATATAGCCCTTGATTAACCTTTAAAGCAATTGATGAGTTCTTCTGCTTCAATTTGAATTCATCTTGGTCATGCAGCAACTTCTTTAAAGCAGAAATTTCATCATAACAGCAAATCAAAGGATTTTCATCAATAAAATTTTTAACGAATTTCAAGATTGGTAACACCTAAAAAGCAGTCAGAACTGATAATGAAAAAAATGTTGATGTGAGGATATGTTCAATTTCAAACAATGTACAGTATACCTGTGCTTTGTTTAAAAATCTTTTGCTCTCTTTCTCACACACGTCGGTTAACTTATCCAACAAGTTTGATGACAAAGTCTTACTTTTCAGTTCAATTAAAAGTGGTGACTGGGGATAATCGTTTGCAAACTGAATGCATACAACGATTTTCTTGAACGTTGTCTTTCTGTAAAGCACAATTGCGAGAAACCATTAATGGTACTGTGCGTTGACATGTAAAAAAAACTGCGCAGTAAATGTGTCATACGTTATTTCCACTCGAACCATGGTCCGCACACATGAAACGAGGTGGCTACCGTCGACGACATTTTGACAAAGTTGTGAGACTTCTCGTAATTCATCATCGATAAAGCCCATGGACGAGTCCAAATAAATTACTTATGCACTAAACGTTTAGCCGATAAATTTGTCACTGACTTATATTCACTAAAGCTCCGACAAAGTAACCGTAGCACAACATAACCTTCGACCACAATCGAAATTGCAACGCTATCGTCATGCAACACAAATATGCGCAAATATTTCGTAGTAACTACTGGATTACGTCATGCACTTACACTTAAGGTCATTTTATGGAGAAACAAAATTTTCTCTACCGTCTTCCGTGTACCAGTAAACGGAAGTCGGGACATCGTCATTTAAGAATATTTATTTCAAATATGCGCGCGAGAAAAAGCGCAAGCGATTACGAAATAACTACCTAATTTGTACTCTGTTTGTTGTGAATATGTCGTACTTCGTGCCAAATGTAGCCTATCGAAGAAACCATTTCTTATGTGATAATATAAATTCACTGAAGGAGCAGAACGACAAAATCCATCCACTTTACATACATACGCTACAGATTTGCAAAATGGTTTTGAGATTTGAAAAAGTTACAATTACGTTTATATTAAACTTTCAGTAATCAGAATTATAGATTGGTGCTTGTAAACGTACAAAAAACAAAACAACTAAACAAAAATTATATTCTCTACTGATGAGCATTTGCTTATGGAAATATTTAATTTTTGCAAACGTCTTTGAAACGGCTACGTGACCTCTCCTTTTCAAGATACACTCTGCACATCTTTATATCATAGACGCAGCGTGTAATAGATCGACAATGTAACAAATTTCTGTAACTCATGATTATACATCCATTGCATTACCCTTATACTAATTCTAGTATTTAACTAACATTGTTTCCCACGTTTACTGAACAATTAATTTTTCCTAGATTTACTGACATTTGGTGCGTTCGGGGAGTCACTACGAACGCTATGAACGCAAACACTACCAACGGCGTTCGCGGAGCCCGATAGCGCGATGTGGTATCAAGCTCCGTGAACGCTCTACAGCGTAGCGTTAGCAGACGATCATCGTTTTGTGGGGGGGTTTTCAAATCGAAAAATTGTTTTTCAGTTTTTCTCACATACAAAATCGTTTGCGGGCTTAAGTTAAATAAGATAAATTGTTGAAAGTCGACTAAACTGAAGGCTACTAAACATATTTTTTTGTTGAACAATAAAAACGAAAGAAACTATTATTATTATTATTTGTCTGGCACGCGAATGAGGTTATAAATTTCAAAATGGCCCTTGGCAGAAAATAGGTTCCCCACCCCTGACTTACAGCGTGTGGTGCTATTGGCTGTTCACGGAATACCCCACGCAACGCAATCGACACACTACCTCGGAAGAAATAGCGTTCGTAGCGTTTAGTCATGACGTCGCACACCATAAGTAGTGACGTCACGGTAGTGTTTGATTGCGCTACCGTCGAGCTCCGCGAACAGTCTGTAGCGCCAGATAGCGCGAATAGTGACTCCCCGAACGCACCCATTGTCACTTCTTTCAATCTTTGCAACTCCATAAAAAATATTTGCACTGATCACCACCATTGACGAAGTATAGGATAGACTTATCATCTTATGGGCCTTTGTGTCTCATGTTCTGAAATACCGACCCGACGAAAAAGCAGACAATTTTGAACGCACTCTACGATTTATCGTGGTCAATTTGGAAACTATGTGAAGGAGAAAAGGCAGATGAGATCGCTCCTTAGTTTGTTTCATTTCCCGTAAAATAAAACTGTACGGTTTAACTGTCTGACAACCGTATTTGAGCAACTGTTTTCCACTCATCCAAATAATATCTGTTACCAAAGTCCACTAGAAAGCAGTGTTATACCGGTGGGATTATATACAGGGTGGTTTCGATCCGGTGGTACAACCGAAAAGAAGGTGAATCTACATGCAAAAATAAGTCGAAAAAAACGTATGACAATTTTTTTAAACGCTCCGTTTTGGAGAAAATCGATTTTGAATTTTCGCAAAGTGCAAGCGCACCCGAGCGCGGCGCAATATACCGGGTGCGCTGTAGCAATCTTGGTCGCGGCGCGATGGCTTATCTCATTCCGTGGAATCGAAGCAGGTCCAGCAGGGACATCCGGTGTACGCGACAGTGAGACTGAAGCGGCCTATCGTGACATCATAGCTGCCCGAACGTACCCGCAGTCAACGCAAACCGATAGATATAGATATACAATGCCATACTTTAGGGCGCTTGCACCTGACGAAAATTCAAAGTCGATTTTCTCGAAAACTGACCGTTTAAAAAAAAATTGTCATACGATTTTTTCGACTTGTTTTTGCATGTAGATTCTCCTTTTCGGTTGTACCACCGGATCGAAACCACCCTGTATATACATATACGACTAAAGTTTCATTATTTTTAACAAATTCATTGCTCAGATGAATTTATTGTCGCTTCTCAGTGACAAAAATTATACATTATGTAAAATTTCGCGCCGCGTTAACCTGTTAAGAGTAATGTTCACTGTAGTATGCATGTACTTACAATAGTAGTTTTAAATGTCTCGTAATCAGTTGTTTCCGTCATTATTTTTTACTCTCTGTTCACTGTCTTTTTTTTCATCCGGCGAACAGCGGAGCGCGCTGCGAGATTCATGAATTGGACCGTTTATTTTGAAAGTGGTGTAAGTCCACTTTTAAACAGTTATGTTAGTGTTATTATTATGAGTTATTACGTAATTTGTACTTAATTTAGCGTAAACTCTTTATTTATAACGAGTTAGTATAATATCTTAAAAATGCTAATACTTTGTTCAACCTTGTTGAATCTTGTACACACCACAGGATTATTAGGATGTCATAAAACAATGTAGACAGAATAATACAGTTATTTTACACGAAATTCTCTCGTTTTATTTCGTGTAAAATAAAAAATCTACAAATCGCAATTCAAAAACAGGTAAGAAAAATTATTACCGGAGAAAAAGTAAACTGGTTGAAAATATTTGGATGAGGTTTTGTAAAAGTGCGCCGTATGCTATTTTATATAAAATATCGGTGGGGGATACAGAATTTTAGATGTTAGATTTATCACTTACATGTCGGGAAAGACAACCAGATTGTGAAAGAATTGTCCAAACACCTTTGTTTAACGATGCCAAACGAAATTACATACGAAAAATATAAGCATATGAAGCAGTTATTACCTTAATAACTAAACAATAGCTTAATAGCAAACTTAAATAACATAAACTAATTGACGTTCAAAATAAAAAATACTGCTCCTATTTTATTTCTCCTTATTATTTATAAACAAAATTAGATTAGTACAACATATATTCGAAGTGATATTTATTTTTTGAGAATTGAAACAAAATGATTCTTACAACTGACTAATTATGAAAATGGTGTAAGTCCATTTGCAGCCCGTAAATATACATTATTTCAGTTAAATTCACCTAAAAGGAATTTATATAATCAAATTACACATTGATAAATCCGTTGAAGCATTGCCAGACTTGATATAATTAATGTATATTTTTTAATTGATTAATATGCTAACCTTTAATTTACTCGAAACAACAGAAAATGGACTTACACCACTTTCAAAATAAACAGTCCAATATATACTCCGTCTCATTTCCACTCGTATCCTTTCAATTTTGCGTACATTACAAGCGATACGAATGGAAACAAGGTGCGGAGTATAGGTCCTTCTTTGTCTATACACAGCAGCACCGATGGTGCCACGGGTCTAGGTCTGGTGTCACAGGTGGGGATTGAACGGCTCATTGCGTAGATACTCTTGACGCTGTGATGCCAGATTTGAAGCCCCCCTTTTTTATTTTTTTCTTAACGATGTGGAATCTTGAAAAAGACACCCGAACTCCTCGAGGGGGGGGGGGGGGGGGTACAGATAGTGTCAGGTTTCACTGACTAAACCACACCGGTACTCTTCTAATGGGTAGTGGAAAATACTTTGGTTTTACAATTGCATGCGCCAAAGTAGATTCCACCCGCGGCGCGAGCAAACTGTGAAAAAGAAGTTAAAAAGATTAATAATTTTATAGGAAGGATAAAATAGGAAGATAATTAAAATAATTAATAAATCGCGCACCACATCGCTAATGAACAAGTAATAAGTACATGCAGTTAGTATAGAGAAGTTAGAAAGGTGATAGTTAATTAAAAGATTGAAAAGACATAGAAATATTCAAATAATAGATGAGAACAATATAACTTTGTACATTACATTACAAGATTTGAAGCCCTGGCACTATTGGGACCGGTGTGTGCGCGCCGTGCTTGAGTAAGAGAAAACGACAGGCCTGATGTGTGCACTCCGGTTGACAGAATCGGGACTGGAAGGAATAAAATATATAGCTTTTTCCTTGTCGCACCAAGGGTCCAAATCTGACATCACTGATCCCCACCTTGACATAAATAATTGAAAAAGTCATCACTAAGCAAGACACATCGTGATATCAAGAAACTATGATATGTACATTTTTGTTAACACGTCTAAATATCGAATTGTTCCAATATTGTTGCGAAATAAACTAAAGTGTAACAAACGCGAGCCGGTGCATTTCAGAAGACGATAGGGCTGGCGGCCACTGACGTCACCGTGCTCGGATTTGTACTTGCGTCGGCGGCCTAAGCCAGAGGACGGAGGGTGTTTGTTTCCGGACGGCCACCGACGAAAAGGATAACATTTTTATTAGTCGAATAGAGTAGACGACGCAAATTAAGCCAGAGTTGAATTGAACACTATTTATTTTTTTGAAAATCACCTTACAAAAGGGGACAGAGCGTCGACTCGATCATTGAAAGATATGCGTATATTATTCTCGAAGTTTTCTTTTATGTTACTATTAATTAAAATTACTCATGCAGTGTCAATGTCGCATAAAAAACGGAAACAAAATTTTAATGTGAATAAGTAAAATTTTCTTATCTCTCATTAAATATTCTTCGACATACGTGTAGTATTTCTCGAGGAGGTGCGGTCACAGATAAAGAATAACAAATTCTTCTGTTTCCAACGCACATGAAGAATAAGGAATTGTTCTGTTTTCGACGTAAATGTGTGGAATAGTGTAGACCAGTGTAGACTAACTTCTACACGAGTATTCACAATCGAGCCATTTACTATACAAATCGATTGATTCCACTCTTTGAAAAATCTTTGTTTTAAGTGTCAAAGCACTTGGTACAGTCATAACTTTTTATATTTACAATAACTTTCCTGAATAATAAAGATTGGCATCACTAAACGACAAAATCTTTTTGGCCATCAATAATAAATAATTTATTTCAGAAATCAGTTTAGCTATCTCCGCACTGTAATGCAAATTGTTGCAGTACTGCAATCCAAATGAACTAGCGAGGAGTGAATGCGTTCTACGAAATTTATTTGAATTAATATTATAAAGGACATTGAAAAAATGATGGCACATTATTAATTTTTATTACTTTTCTCAAGCTTTTGCTTCATGGAGTTAGTCGATTTGTGCAATAAGCAATTGAATAAGAATTTGCAACATTGGCAGAAGTCTTCAAAATTTGGAGTGTAAGTAGTTAAATGCATAACACACACGATGTAATTTGGGGACGATTGACCACACCAAACATGAGATAATTGCAATTAAAAATGACATGTTTTGTACATACATCATAGGAGAAGCGTGGCAAAATGACATATTTTATATTTTTTTGCATTGAAGGACTTCAGCCATCTTGATGAAAACCTAATATTTGTTAGAGTAATATATTTGGAATATCTTACAAAAAAATGGAAATTGTTTACGACGTAGTTTTAATGAAACATTAGAAAGAATAATATAGTTAGACGATTATTTTTTGTGGAGGGAATATCAATGAAGTCGCGTAGAAATGATGCGGCAATGATGCATTGTCGGCGCTGCGCGAGTGTATGTGCTTTTCGTCGCCGGCCACGTTGACAACCGAAAAAAAATATGCGACGTTATCACATTTCCAGACAGAATAATATTTCATAGTATGTGTGTATTCGTATAGAGAATATAATAGTGTAACAGGTACAATCTCGTAAAAAAAACCACAGGCTACAGACTGAATTCGCTGATATGTATAATGTGGGTACTGAGTCAAAACTTTTTACCTGGATTGTCGCGGAGGTACTACCTTAAGTAATTAAGCTAGGTGTGACACTGGAAATCAGAATATGTTTGAGGTAGGTCAATCTTGTCAAACCCGCGGCAGCGAAAAGCTACACAGCCCAGTCTATGCGTCGCATACTGAAAGTAGCTTGGGTGCGAAACAAACACACTTACAGTGCGGCCCAAGGAAGCTAAAATGTTGGACAACTCTGACAATGAAGAAGATGGATAGATCGATAGTTTCTTAGTGGAAGAGGGAGGGGGGGGATATACAAGAGAAGAATGAACAGCAAGATGTAAAAGGTGACGTGAAACGTGGAAGAAATCAAGCATGAAAATATGAATGAGACAAAATATGGCAGTAACTCCCGCGCCGCAACAAAGTATTGTCAAAATAGTTTATTTTCAAAATGCTTACAAGAGGAAAGGTTATTAATATTAGATTTTGCGTCCGTGAATAATTATTTGAGTATGACCCTATTGTGTAATAAATGTCATTTTTGAAATGGGAGTTGTTACATCACATCATTCTTTTTATTTATTATATTTGTTGTAATAGTTACAAGCATCTTTAGCCCTTTACATTCTGAACCATCCTGGACGTTAGCCATCACATCCTAGCCGCCACTTGCCCACAATTTGTGTATTATAATAATATTGGACTTACATGAATTTGTAGACAACGATAAATATAATGTATTTCACAAACTTTAATGTTCTATCAGAGGGGAATATCAAGTGCAGAGTTAATTACTGAATCCTTTGCATTAATTTGGCAAGATATATGTATAAACGAAAGAACAAACAATACCCACGTATTATCAATTCACATTGCCTCCATATCAATGGCGCTGTTGTGTCGATTGTGGTTCTTAATCGGTAACGTCGTGTGTGGCACGAAGATGGTAAGGGGGCTACGTCGCCCTTTTGACGTGGACAAATTTTCGCATTGCATGTTATGTCTATCCTATACTTAGTCAATGGTTTTATATAGTCATAAAGTGATAAGTCTCTACATTTCCTTACTTGGGCTAAAGTGGGCTAAAGCAGGCTAAAGCCTGCTAAAGCCCTACTGGTGAATTTGCCAACGCATGAAGTCTTCTAGTATTCGTATATTTTATGGACAAACTGTGAAGCACGTGGACGGTGTACGTCGAGTGAAAAATATAACCTAAACGTAATTTGACTAGTATCAACAAAACCCGAATTAAATCAAAACTATGTGGAACCTTTAGTATTTTCTCGTTTGGAATTTTAACAACGACTGAATCATGTCACGCATCGTAGACTCAAAGGAGCTCATCCTAACTACTGACAGCAGCAGCGAAAACTGGAGTGTGGCAGCGTGGGATCCTCGTACGGGTTCCCTTTTAAATACGTACAAGCATGGTGGCACTCTAGAACAACGAAGTGTGACGCTTGTTTCCGATACTTATGTGCTGGGTGCAGACTCGACGAAACCCCGTCTTCATGTCTGGCATTTGAACAGTCAGATTCCAGTACCGAATCTGAGACTGTCAACCCCTGGTAAAGTATCAGCTATCGCTGTATGTCCGATTGGTTCTTATTTGGTAGCAGCCATCGGTGAAAAATTGTTTGTATGGCAGCTGTGCAATGGGAGACTGCTTGGGATTTTAATTCGACATTATCAACCAGTGACCTGTCTGAAATTTAGTAAAGACGGTTCAATGTTTGTCAGTGGCGGAGAGGATGGTTTAGTTTTCGTTTGGTCGCTGTACAATTCAATAAATGCGAAACAAACATCGCCGATCCACAGATTCTCGTATCATTCTCTCCCGGTGAAAGACTTATACTTTGGCCACTTGGGCACCTATGCGAGGTTATGTTCGGTCTCGCTCGATCGGACGCTAAACGTATATGAGGCAAAGGTAGGCACACTCTTGCTAACGCTCGTGTTTGATGTTCCTTTGATGGCGGTATGCATGAACATTTGTGAAACCGATGTCTTTGTCGGCTCTACCAGCGGTACAATATTTCGATTTCATCTTCACGCTTCACCACGAGGAAGAGAACATCACGTGCGTGTCAGGGATGACGACCCGAACAGTGGCGCTATTACGTATTGTGGACATAAATCTGGCATTGTAAGCCTTTCAATATCTGTGGACAGTGCAACGATGATTTCCGGTTCAACCGACGGATCGGTTCACATATGGGACATCACTAGCAGACAAATACTTCGAACATTGGAACACAGAGGGCCAGTTACGTCGGCAATCTTTGTCAAGCGGTTTGGAAACTTTTACGCGGCAAACTTGAAGCACAGGGTACAAGTTCAAAGTTTGCAAAGAGTCACAGAGGAGTCTGGCAAGGAACAGTTTATTGAGGTGATACAACCGAGTCGTAATGGTTTGGAGTTGTTGAACTTCAATGATTACGTAGAAAAGAGTGCCAACTTCACCCATCTCTACAGTGGATCTGGCGAGAATGAAAAATTGAAGGAAGAGATAAAGAAATTAAAAACAATTAATGCAGCGTTATATCAGTACAGTGCAAAACACATTTTAGATAAGAACAGAAAGGATTTATAATAAGATAATAATTGTAGACATTTATTAATTTTTATTAATCTAATTTGTTGTATAGGGAAACAGAATGCACTCTTGCAGCATTTATCCAATATCATTGCACGTTTACATACTTCAATAATTTCTCCTTTATTTACAATTGCTATTAAATTTTTCGTTCAATGTACATATGTCTGTGTAAGAGGTCTTCTGTATAATATTTGAAATAAATATGTACAGAGCAATATTTCAATCATTTTGTTTTATTTCGGACAATGATCTTATTTATATATTATAATTCGCGGTAGTTGCCCCAATTTTCTTAGTTATCAACATCTGATATAAGATTGCGATCGAATATATTCTATTTTTAGCTGCGGCCCTACATTATCTTTAATTACACGCTTTATATAAACTGTAATAATACCAGAATAAAACGAATTGATGTGCATACGATGCCTTAACTGTTGTATCAAATGTAGGATTTTATCTACATACAGAAGAAAAATATTTTAGTATACATTGCTTTTTAGAAAGATAGAGTTAATACATTTGTTAACTCTACATATATGCGCGAGTGAAAGTTGTCAAATACATACAATATAGCTTGCATATAGATTGTTTTTAAACTAGCGGAAAATGTCGATAATATATCTTCCCAAAAATATAATGATACATAAGATTGATCGAATACTTAACTATTAAATTCGTCACGTTTAAAATATAATTTTATTCATTTATAATTATTAGTTAGTACTCTCTCGCGAAGCCCTCCCCAAAGTTAAATAAAGCATGTAATCATATTCTTGTTGGCAACATAATTGACGTTTGTTAAACAATGCAAAATGTTACGCTGTTCAGAAAATGCAATCAAACTACCGGTACTGCAGACATAAGTCACTTTTCGATATAATCAGACTGTTCATTACGTTATGTACATGATGTATTAATTCTCATTGCAAATTCATATTAAATAGCATATTGTAATTACGATTTATGTAATAGGAAGAGCAGGCTTAATTACATCTGGGCCAAATACAATTTAGATTGTCAGCCAATTTCGTCTTTCCCGTTTCTACGATAGAATTACATTATTCATGTGGCCCCTTTGCAGTTCGGCAAGAAATTATATATATTAATTCCCTAGAAAAGGAAAATTATAAGATCACAGAAAGTTTATTCGTTCTGATGTTCTAATCCGTTTGCTGTATATAATATCGCTATAAATCTAAATTCTATAAGGTCGTCCTCGACTTCTTTGGATGAGATCTATGTATGATTTCCCATCACTCTATTCTTTTTATGATCTTGATCCACTGATTTGTACATTTTTATCGTACTGATACTTTCAAATTTAATTCAATAATGTTTTCTACATTTTTTTTTACAAGAATTAAGAAGAAATAATTACAAGAAACTTACGTAACTTTGTTTTTTTAGGAAGTAAAGATAAGAACACTTAAATATGGGAAAGTAAAGTATTGTACTAGTAATGCTAACGATGGTTATCTGTAAAACAATGAAAGGCAAACATTTTCTCTGAATTTTGAATATTTCCAGAAAACGTCGTGATTAAATTCAGACTGAAATAAATGTACCAACAAAAACAGATCCAGTCAACCCGTCAGTTATATTTGAGCCGAATATTTTGGATGTTGCATAAGATGCAATTTTTAGAAGCAAAATATTGAAAGGTTTTTGTCTTTTCTTGAGATGTGTATTCTGCGGCTTTACGTAAAGCGCAACAGAGCGACAACAGATCACAGTTAAACGTTAAACGCAGACTCATCTACTGCGCCTCCAGAAGGTTGTATTTAAATGACGCGAAAGTAGCCGTGGCACGCGTGCGTTAATGAAATGCAATGAACATGCATCGTGCGTTTACCGTGCAAATTAATTGGCAGACTACCGCTACACGTCGTGCGGAGGGTGAGTTTCGCATGTAGATTAGATGATCAGCTGAGAGAACAAAATCACTTTAATTTTGCGCGAGGTTTCCACTTTTTCCCCTTCGTTTTCTCATTAGTTCCATCGTTGATTCCCCGTCATTCTTTCCAAATAAAGATATCTTCCCGTTCGTATCTTACGCAATCCGCCTGAAGATGTATGAAAAGACACGCAACGAATCATGGGTTTCATTGAGACGTATGATCTAATCGATTTTATGCACGGGATGTTTTAACTCTGCATAACGCGAGATGATTCGACGATACGCGACACCAGCGTTGGGGAAGAATCGTTTGCGTCGGCGGCATTAACGTCAGCGGCAGAAGACGAAAAAAAACTGTAGAATGTGCATGAACGTATGGCGACCAGCGTACGCATATAGCGTGAAGATAGAAATGCAACATAATCCGCCAAACCATGATCACATCACGTTTACACAAATCTGTTTCTGATCCGACAATAGCGTAATATGGCCCCATTTTATACGGCAGTGTTATAAGCTATTGCGATTACTGGGTCTGCTAGTTTACCGAACGTCTTTGGTGCCTGAGAAGCTTATAATTTGATCTTATACCAATAGGTTTTCGATCGCAACGGATCCTAACAGAAGAGCAATGTGGACGGAGCGATTTGTTTTATACATTCTCGAGGGCTGTAAAAAAATGCTTTGTATTATAAAATATCGCACTTTTAAGTGTACTGTTTGTCAATTGTGGCGTTCGTGATACACGAACATCCTTGAGTTCGTTAAAGCTCGACAATGCATAATCTTAGTCTTTATAATACAACTAAAAATGCTTTTGCGAGTTAATTCTTTGTAATACTATTTTATTGCACAATTTGCTGATAAGGCAATTGCTCATTCAAATTTATCAGTAAAGTGCCCGATTGTAGTGACAAATTACAATTTTTTTTATAATTATCAGGCAAGTGAATAAACTTTTAATGAAAGTACGCACCAAATTCATTGCGCTGTTTAACATTCTATTTCTGGGATCTATCGCTTCGTGTGAGTTAACATTTGCACTTTCAGCAAACCTCTTGTAGGTAGCGGAGTTAGTAATTGCCTTTGCTCTAAGTCAACGATTACTCCAGAAATTATACGCAGAAATGCCATTATTAACTCCTCTCTCGAGACGTTTCAGGGAGCAACGGACCGACAGAAAGAAGAGTTTAACACATAAAATATAATTTGCCGAAGTGATTTTTACTTTCATTGAACATTTTCCGAATATGTAGAATTTTGCATCGATTATTTTTTCTGCGACGGCAAACAAAAAGTTATGAGTACGCATATATAAGTAAGGAAATTTTGTAAGACGGAGAAGTTTTCATAAAATAAAACGTGAATGAAAAACGTGACATTTAATATAATGTTACAAATACTGTATAGTTTGTAAATTGATTTAAGTGTGCATTTATTTAAGTTTATACAATTTTTCCGTAATTATACATTGACTTTATTATCATACAAACACGACATTCACAGCTTCGGCTCATAGATATACAAAATCAAGACAACAAACTCTTAAATTTGCAAGGTAAAACAATTATCAAGCACAAACGTCTCTCAAGTTTTTGCAATAGGTTTCGTTACGTACTACCTACGTG
The DNA here is from genome assembly GCA_914767735.1 of Anoplius nigerrimus. Lineage (NCBI taxonomy): Eukaryota > Metazoa > Arthropoda > Insecta > Hymenoptera > Pompilidae > Anoplius > Anoplius nigerrimus. The sequence continues at coordinate 21,764,657 of OU612080.1, forward strand.
TTATTTAATGCAGATCGCGAAGCGCGATTCATGGAAGACCAGTTAAACACCACACATTTTCCAAAACCACTATTCCGCTAATCAACAGGCTTTTCCACTTTCACGCACTCTACGTAAACAATTCTACAACTCAAGTACACATGACCTGCGTGCACTCCCCATTACACGTAACATTGCAATTATTATTTTCCCAACCTCAGTACAAACACTCGACACTCAAAGTAGCAGCAGCCGAAACACAATTCATAATTACGCCAACACCGTAAGACTAATGGAGCTTTCTGCCGAAGGCACGATCTCAATTTGCTCGCTCTACGTCCCTGGAATATCCGAGTGTGTCGAAAATTTCGGTAAGGCCGATTCTTCCTCGGTAACAAATGATTGCCCGGGTATATTTGCCAGTCTCCCGCGGCGTATGAACTTTAATGCCAGCGAATCAGTTTGAACCCCCTTTTCCCCACATTTGTGGGGGCCGAGTGGGTGGATACCTTTGATGGAACACCGTGTAGATCGTGTCGGATACGGCAGAGAACAGGGCGGGTTGGTACGGGGGAAGGGCGTCGATGGGCTGGTATGGCACCTCATCAACGCGGTGGAGGCACAAGGTATAAAACCCGACGGCCGCTACCTGGAGTCACCCAGTGCCGTAGCGATTTCACTATCAGCAACATCAGCATCCCTCCGTTGGCCTCTGATCCCCGCCTAGGAAGCGAACACCAAACATGACAGACCATCGCCTGATTGCCTGCCTTGTCTTTCTCGTATTTTCGACGTCGTTTAATCGTAAGTATTGTTAGTTGCACTGAAATTCATTGCCAGGATTTGCGTCGATGTATTACGCACGAAAAGTCACTGCTGATGATGGGATAATTTCGCACGACGCGTTGTTCCTCAGTGAATTATTGCCGAATTAGTAATGTTCGATTATTGGAATATTAGAATTAGGCTCATGGTATAATAGTAAAATGTAATGTTTAAGAGATGTTATAGACTAAGCGTTATGTAATTTTTCCAAATACAGCAGAAAATTGGAGATTGTTACGCATACAAAATTAGATTGATTTTTGGCTTCACCATTTTACGCGGATAGATATCTACATAAACAATTTTTAATTTAAGTAATATACGACCGACAAAATGATAATATAAAATAACAACATTTACTTAAATCAGTACACTTTGTACTTTGTACTGTAACAAATTGTAATCGCATAATACATGGTTTTGATCCGTAATAACTTACGGCGGATGAAAAGTTCTCCTTAAATTGTATATATCGCAAAAAGTACATTTTTTTAAATTTAGTCAGAAACGTAATCGCCTATTCCGGGATTGCTGTTGTGCCATGCTTTGCCGCAACCTGATGTGAATATACACATTTGAAAGAGAATGAAACACAATTTTCAAATTGCAGAAGGGCAGAAAGTAAAAGCCAATGACAGACGAGCCGCTGGCTTAGTGCCGTATCCCAGAATTGGTCGAAACTCCGATATGACCAACTTCCCTAGGTCGGATCGTGCATCCGGATTGGTCCATTATCCCCGAGTAGGACGTTCGGACCTGCCAGTTTTGAATTTCAATCGCTACCATGATTTGCCACCAGACAATGACCTTGAATACTACACGCTGCGCGAAGCCGGCCCAGATCCTATGTTGGATCTCGATTATGAAGGTAGAACGGGGCAATGAATATAGCCGCTTTTAGTGGATATAATTTTTAAACTGATTTTAAAATGATTCTAGAAAATGTGCGGGTGTATTATACTTACATGTCAAAAAAAGAGCTTCAGCATAAGCGCGAACCTCTCGTGCGCATTGAATGGGAAATGTAAAACGTATAACAACATTAAATGGAATACATGAGTCGTATCTCTTGCATTCAGGTAGAAAAGCTCTTTTTGCGACGGAAGAAGATACATTTAGTTATCGCTTGTAGACTTACTTAAAGCTCGTAATATCTTTTTCATAAGAGAAAGGCTTAAGGATTCGAAAGAACGTTACAGAAATATGCGGAGTACAATGAAAAATTAGAGAGACTTGGACAAATTGGAAACTTTTGAAAAAGGAAAATACGCTGAGTGAAAGCCTCTTACTGCAAAGAGAACGTCAGGCAAAGCAACTGTGCTTCACGAGTAAAAGGTCTTGCAACGCGTTTTTACTCAAGCTATTCCCTTAGTTTCCAAGTATATACAGAACGTACCTGCATATGTTTGAACATCATTTTTCAAACAAACTGAATGACATTTAAGAATCGTCAATTGTTAACAATGTAACCAAAAGTATGCTTGCCAAATGAAATAATTTGCCTGCTGTACTTTATTTTTACTCTATAATTTTTGTATTTGTCTCCTTGAAATACATGTATAGATCACTGTGATGAAAATACTGTCATTACTCTGAGAACAAAAATCACAGATTATACCCGTAATTTTTCACAAGCTAAAGATTCGGAGCACCTACACTACTTTCGAATAGAACAATTTTGAATGTTACACCACATATCTTTTGAAGGCGACAGATGAGTCTTAATCTCAATTCAACGTATTAACGAATGTCTATCTATGTACATAGCGAAAAATAATTGTATTGTAGGATATTTTTCTGGGAAGCCGGTGACGCTGAAATTCGGCGACAAGCTGTCAAGAGACGGTGCGTGGTTGACAGCTGAACATGTGCGCAAGCTCAAGGAAATCCATCCTGCACAAAAGACCGACGATTTGCGGCCTCTATACCTTGCCAATCGGGGTAAAACATCAGTTTCCATATTCTTACTACGCACATTAGATCTCAACAACATTGCGAACCTATTTTGAACATATCGAGTTAGGGATTGGCAATATTGGCAATATCAAGTTCGATCGTGTATCAGTACTGGCACTCTCAGAAACAAAGTAATACGCGAAAGAATAAGGAGTTTGAGAATTAGAGGAAACATGTAGAATTACGGATACGAACATAAATTTGACATTCATTCGATTGTGTGTCTGTTACAGGTGCACGCAATACTCAAGGTCAGATGATCTTGAACGACTACATACCAAGATTGGGTAGAGAGGCTGAGAACGACGGTGCGATGAGTTACCTGTAGATGTTTGTTTAAATTCCACGGGCCTGTCAGCGGTTCAAGTGTCAATGAAACACGAACTATGAAGATGACAGAGAAACCGTAGTGCTTTCAATTAAATTTGCCATCTTGTGCTAAAGCCCGGTATTCTCACGTTCAATCCGTACCGACGATGTAACTCCATTTCCTGCACTTTGTATATGTAATTGAACACGATAATACATACTCTGTATTTAAATGATGTACGCGATTGCAGCCGTTATCACCTGCAAGTACGCTTCTAGCCATTCATCACTATCGAGGAAAACATTTCATACTCGAGTAATCGTGTGTGATACGACATGCCGTTTGCCCAGAATGACCTCCATTTTTCTTTTCGCTGTATTACTAATTTCGCAACACGATCTGTTCGACTGTTCAGACCGACCATATATGTACACATATGTAAATATATTAATTCCGGCGGTGCAATACTGGCACTTAACACAATGTTGCCTAACGCAACAAGACACATAGAGCGGAAATGATTGACAACAGTAAGTCGGTATATATAAAATTCAATTGTTTTATTAATTGACAAAGTGTTCATAATGAATATCGATGCGTCTTCGCGTCGATGTGTGTGTGCGTACGGGTATGCGCGCACATAACCGCCCGACCACGCGTATGTACGTGTAATGAAATAACAAATATGTACACACGTAGAATAGGTAACAAACTAGTCATACACTTCGAGAATGAAATGAAGGGAAGGCTGGAGGTATTCGAAGGGTAGGTTTTCTGAGTACTAAGTACGACAGTAACTGCCGTACCGATGCTAAACGCCATCTTAAAATGGCCTTAACTGCTGCTTTGAGGAATCCATGAATTATGTACAAATGGGATATTAGCGTCTAGAGAGTTTGACCATAAACGCACGTTTATGAAACACGCGCATACAAAGATTCAGTCACGAGAGCATGCGTGAAAATCCGCGCACAATGTCTCGAACGGCCACTGAAACTGTCCATTGCAGCTGGTCAGTGCGCGCGGCCGCTGCAACTCGTCACTGTAAGCTGGTCGCTGCAAACTATTTACTGCAAACTGACCATTGCAATTGGCCGTTGCGAGGCCTCTGCTGTAAGTGGTCATCGCAAGCTACCGCAGGCCGCCAGACAAACGGGCGTGGCAGACAAGCAAGTAGACAGACTCTGACACGGGTTTGGTCAGACACAGATGGAACAGATGCTGTCGAATACTCTGTATACAATTGTCAATTATCTTTCGGCGGGCATGTTGAAACTACAGCAAACAACGTTCCACCCTAGGCTTTTCGCTTGTGTACGTAAGAGACGGATGCAGTAGTGATAATGGGATGAGACCGCGCAACAAACGTGGTATGAGTTTCGAGTCACCCGATGGTACATGCACTCAATGAAATATTCCTACACGGTTACATGCTATCGTTGGCTCTAGTTTTATAGAAAACCGTCTCTCGTCGAGGGAGACGCCGCCACTCTGGACATACTCGTAATACCAATTTGCGAATCAACGACTCATACGTAAAACAAAGATATAGATATACATATATGTATAATATATACAACATGGACGATCAGACCGCGCTACGCAGTCAACATACGACGTACTCTAGTCTGATGGAGCTGTGGGATATGCCGGAGTGAACAGACGCCGCACATGATGAACTCACGCCGCCTTTACCGGAGTCTACCGACTATCTGCTTCGTTCAGTCCAGCCGTCCACTTGTTAAGGTCGTGTCCTTAGAGCGACACGAACTCGTGCGGCGGCTGAATGATTCGCGGCGGCGGTGGTGGTGAGAGTCGAAGATCGACGTCCGTCAACGAGAAGGCTGAACTTCCGTTGGCCGTCACTCGAGGGCCCATATTGTCGTACGGCGAGCTGAGATCGGTCGAGCGAAGGGCTCGACGCGGCAACGTCGCAAAAGTCGAGACGTTCGTCGCCGAGGACAGAGTCCCGCTGGCTTTTTCTGTCATGCCGCTCACCCCGTGCACCGGAATGTCCAAGAGGTCAGGATAACATCGTTCCGAGCTGTCCTGCGGTATCGACACGGAAATGAATATATTGCCGAATATACCTGCCGGCAGTACACCGGTCGTAAACTCCGGCGGTGGCGGTGGGAATAGGGCGGTACACGGTACCGTGCGAATGGCAGTTGCCGAGCCGATTTCTGGTCTGAGCCTCTCGACGGTAACAGTGGCGGCGGCCATTGGATCGCAGAGGGAGCCACGTTCGGTCAGTTCCACGTCGCCTGTGCTGCAGGCGTCCGCCAGGCTGCCATGGCCGCTGGCGCGGTCGGTGCTGTTTCCTGCGGTGGTCGTCGTAACTGAGAGGTCGAGGAGCTTCTTCTCCTGGTCGCCGAAGCTGGTGCTACCCTGGAGCTTGACTTTCTCGCGCTTACTCCTGCGTCTAGAGCCGCCACACAGGCACAAGGCGAGTAGAACTGCCGAGATGGAGGCGCACAATGCTGCTGCGCCGCCTCCTGCCAAGCTGACCCAGAGAAGCCAGTTGTCGCTCTGAGAGAGGGTGGGAGCGGTATAGACGCGGGGGATGGCCACGCTAACCGCGTCCCTTGCCAGGCCGGCGATGTTCTTCGCGAAGCAGGCGTACTCTCCGGCATCGTCGTCGCTCGCGTTGTAAACCGTCAAATTGCTCCATCTGTCCGCGACCTTGACGGAGGCTCCTGTCTTCTCATCGTACGCCAAGCCGACGTCGGAAGTGGTGTATACGATGTAGGTGCCCGGATAAGGTTGCTCCATGGGCTTTGAGACGTTCATCGGCCCTCCGTTCAGTTGCCACCAAACCTCTGGTTCAGGGTCTCCGGTCGCCAAACAGGCCAAGCTTAGGTTACCGTTCGTCTCCTCTTGTATGCTGCTGGCCAGCACAAAGACCTCCGGCTCGCACGCGAATTCCACGGGCTTGACCTCCTCCCATCTTCGTCCCTCCAGTCTGGCCGGCGAGTAGCACACTTGCGGCACTGAATACAGTTTCCGCGGACTCTCTGGGATGAGCCAGGTGCGGAAACCTCTTAATCTGCAGTCGCAGCTCCATCGGTTTCCATCCAAGGTTAACGTTTTCAGACGAGGTAGATTCGATATCACCCCTGGGTCGAGGTACTCCAGCTCATTACTGTCTAGTCTGAGAGTCTCTAAACCTGTCAATCTCACGAACGCCAGGCCGTGTATCTCGGTGAGCGAGCACCGCTGCAGCTCCAGGTTCCTCAAGTGCTGCAACACTGGGAACTGATGACTCCTCAGGGTGCCCAGGGGATTGCCGCTCAGAATGAGGATTCGCAGTCTTTCATTGCCGAGAAATGTGTCCGGCTCCAACGCCTTGACATGATTATCCGAGAGATCGATCTCCACCAGTATTCTCATTTCCCGGAAGGAGTCCGCGTGGATTTCGTGGATGCCAGCGTTGCGGAGAAAGACTCGTTGCAAATTCAGCAGACCCGCCCTCTTGAATATCTCCGACTGTAGTGCCGGTATCTTGTTGCCGGACAAGTCAAGGACCTGCATGTCAGGGTCGAGGGAGGCGGGGAGCGATGTTAGGCCGGCATCGGGACAGAGTGCTGACTTCTTCCCGGATGTCCATTTACACCGACACACCGCCGGGCAGTCTGTCCAGTCCGGAAAGGCAGCTGCCCGCGAGAGTAGGGCGAAGCTTCCGATAAGGAGAAAGAGGGCAAGTAGTATGCGCCCTCGTAGAGGGTGACGCCTTGTCACTAACATGCCACTGGCCTTTTATCGCCCCCACCTGCTATCCGTGCCCTTCTATTTTCTCGCTCCCACGATGGGCTGAAGACGGTGCTCTTTCCAGTTCCCCGAATCAACTCTGGCTTTAGTACATTCCTGAGCAAAGTATCAGATTTCAATGTGTCGGATAGATAACGTGCGATAATACGATTTTTAATGATCGATGATAGGGCGATTCGTGACGTCTGAGCGCGTTTACAGGCGATGTAACATTTGTATAAATATGTAATGAGTCGTATAAGACATAGAAGAAACGTAAATATCACTTTTAATGAGGCGAATACGCACAGTTGTTTATAGCAACGTTTTGAACATTGAGTTATTCAGACGGCATCTAACATATAAAATCGGTGTATATTGAAGGGAGATTGGAATAGCTGAAATAAAGTATGATGCCACGCTGTTTAAGCGGTGTAGTCAGTTTTAATCCGTATCTCCAAAGATTCACATATTTGCCGTTTGAAAAGCATTGTGCGAAAGTTCGCTTTATACGCTCTGCGGCCTGAATAAATGAAATCGAATATACAAAACGTGCGACGTATTATTGCGCGGACGGGAGATAAATGTTTGCTCCAAACATGCTATAGCTGTGCGTAAAAAGGAACTTATGATCACAACCTTCTCGCGTCGACACATTGAATATACACAAGAAGAGACAAGCATAACCTGCCGGCTACATGAACTGTATGTACCGCGTTTTGTACAGCATAATGTAGGCGTACAATCGATTTTTTTCAGAGCACGCGACCGCGCGTTCCTTTCGGTTGGGAATATTGCGGCGAAAGGTAAAAATATTTTACATTCTTACTTAAACGTTTCACTTGGGCACGGCTAAGCATACCCCCTGCAATTATGAATGAGGGCGTCATGCTTGCGTGGACGCTTCCATTGTTTTTCAGGAGCTTTCATTTCGCCGACCGGTCTCCTAACCATCAGAGCCCTATTGTCGGTGGATTCTCGGATTTCATCCTGATTAAATACACTCGATATGAGCGCAGACCGAAACTTGGCCTACTTTCCTTATTAGGAACTGTTTCCCCGTCGCTTAACCTGAAACAAAGAAGGCACCGTCATACGAAGAAACAACAGAGTGCCAGTTCGGTTTAGTTCTTTTGCATTGGCAGAACGTACGAAGCGTGGGCGGCGCAACGTGCAATTTCGGAAACAAATCTGATCTCTCGCCAGCGCGTATTCGACTCTGCTATTGGAGAATTCGATACATCGATACATTGCGAGGGAGCACGAGCAGGCAGGCAGTGGCAAGATGCAGGGCGAACAGAAACTTTTGGGAGGGTCGAATCGAACGTATAGAGACAGCTGGATTTTAGGGCGCAGGTACTTAACATGCAACAAATCTGAATTCTGAAGACCGACTCGACTCTGCCCGCAAGCCTCTCATATATTTCAAGCCCGCCCGCTTACTTGCCTGCCTGCCTCGACATATTAATTGCTGAGCCAGCGTAGAGTGTGCTCGCATAATTTAGGACTCAGGGAAATCGATTAATATCCGTGTATTAATTACGTGCTGCGTGCGATTGGAGAAAATTTTCTCGCCATACGTATCGCATGGGAAGACCCAATCAGGATCGAACAACGCTAAGGTGAATGATGACGAGAAGGAAAGAGGTAGTGTCATCTAAGGACTATCTACGTGGGTTAACTGGATATGTAATGTAATTGTCTCGTACCGGAGTTTCGGGATGCCAAACTAATCGAGTCTCGGCTTCGTAATCGGTTTACTTCGGTAGTCCCGCTCAGTTGCCGGATGGTCCAACACTCTACCACTCGAATTAGCAGCGTAAACTGGCGTCAAACTTGCAGTATTTGTATGACGCTCGAGTGGTTTATGTCACTGTACTTTCACACCGAGCTAACAAGTGCATCGCCGATCGGAGCTGAGGCCATCGACCGACACGAGCATCCCTTATGTCATGCTGCGACGTTCAAGATTAATTTGTCCACGTACAATCTGGCTAGATGCCGAAATAATCGCACTCTCAGCAGTCGGAGGAGGGAGGCCAGAGAGGGTTGTTGATTACAGTCCCTCGTAAATTTTAAAGACGAGCATACACTGTTTCTCACTCGCGGACCCCTCGCCGTTACGGCCGACAGGCAGCCCGTTTATGTTTCGTTCCTCTCAGCATCCTCTCGTACATCTCCCACCTTATGTACCCACGCACCAAGATTTTATATATCGACCGATCCCGAACTATGCTGCTTTAAGACACACAGTTTGGTGAATTGCGGACGGTCAGAGAGCGCGAACTGAGCGAGGAGTAGTCATTATCGATGAATCCGTATCGCGATACGAACGACAGAACGTTGAAGCCCGCAATCGAGAGAAGAGATGGACACAGACCGAGAGAGAAAGAGGGGGGAGGGGAGAAGAAGGGAGAGAGAAGAGAAAGAGAGAAGTAGAGCGGACGCCTCGATGCACTTGTCAGCTTCCTTTTCACGCGTAGCCTCGCTGCGTACGTGTGTACGTCGGCTTGTTCTCACGAGAGGATACCACCCCCACCTGAGTCGCGAGGTCGTCGACTGGCATCGACGTGTCGTACTTTTCGTTATCCTCTTCCCCCGATCAATCAATCTCGCTGGCCGAGTAGCGGAGACGATTCACTTTTGCAGGAGCGGCCGATGATGCCGGAACCCAGATCAGCCGGTGAGCTTGAAGTAAGCTTCCCTGATGTAGGCAGCGTTCGGCCCGTTTGATGGGGGATCTTCATCGTTCCGGAACCGACGAGGCCGCTTCGATACTAGCTTCTGGCACGGCCCGGAATCTGATGGGGATGCGTGCGCGTGTATTTCTCGTACACTCTCGGATATTATCCGACCGCCGTTTTCAATCTGCGCGCAAACGTCAAGGCCACGCTCGAAGAATGCTGATCGGTCACCCAAATCCAAGCCGGCTGCAGTGCGGCGTTATTGGGTAATTATTTTGATCGTAATTCCCCTATATCACAGAAGCCTGCAGATTTGCCGCAGTGGCCACCGACACGACGGGATCTGTATCCCCATATCCGTCCCTCCCTCTCGCCGCCGCCACCTACTGTCCTTATCCTTCGCTCTCGTTCGCTCCCCACCCTTCAACCTTTTTCACCCCCCTGCCGCATAACCGTCACCGGCAGCACCGTCGAATTCTGGGTACCGTTCAATGAATTCTCTTCCCCTCGCGAAACCAGTTCTCCCACCACCGCCATTCTCCTTCCTTTCATTCTCTTCCTCCTTGAGGTTTGACGGCCGGAAGGCTTTCTCTTTCTCTACCCTCTCTTCTGGTCCGACGTATCACTGTATTCAGTCGCCGTTCCCTGTCATGCGGAATGTCTCGCCTTCATGTACGAACTCTGACGGCATCTTTGAACTACCTTCTTCGCAACGCCGACTTTTCAGTATTCGAGATGATGGTTTGTTATGGTTGGCCGTTGTCAGTATTACTTCTCATGGCGGTACTTTCAAAGAGGTCGCAAGACATGTGGTTGCGGAGTGTGTGGGTATGGCTAAACGATAGTTTGCCCTCAGCGCTTCTTACGGCACGTATCGATGGTATGCCAAGCAATTTTTTGAATCGTTCGAACGTCCATTGCGGAATGGATCATGTACTGACGACATCGGACAAGCTTGATGCGCACGGAAAATTTATCATCGGCCATTTGCCATCCCCTTATATGTATTCCTTAAACTGTTTTCTCATCAGAATCTTTCGTTACTTCTGGCAAAATGGTCTGGAGATCGGCACACATTGGTTTCCGGTCTTGTACCGAGACAAGCAATCAAGACTTGCGGCCTAAAGAGACAAATTTGCGCAATGACAGAATTTTGATGGAACAATCGATTATACTTTGGCGCGCAGACGGAATGTAGCTATCTGCAATACCGATTGAATGTGCCGTTGGCAACGTGAGGCACTCTATAAGACAATGAACCTTTGCTCTCTCTCTCTCTATATATATATATATATCTCTGCCTCTCTGCCTCGCTCCCTCCTTCCTTCCTGCACTTTTACTACTTTCAACCCCCCGACAGTTTATATCCGTCCACATTGTCACCGTCTTTTATACCTCGGTTCCTTTCTGTCTCGCCGTCTATGCTGCATGGGAAATTGTTTTGCCACAATCCAATCACGGTCACCGTCGACATTGAATAACATGGGCGAATGACACTTGTTGGCAAGGAGAATTTCACCGTCAGGAATCAAGGTGAGAAAAAAGACAATGTCGTGCTGTAGACAATGATAAGGGAACATGGAATGGCGGGGTGTGACACGTATCGGCAGTGTATGGGGATGGCGACATGTCATAGATAATTGAACGTCAAAGAATCTACGAACAGCGATGATGATGGGACACGGTGAATAGTCGAAAGTAGAATGTGACACACGTGCCAAGTAAAACGTACGGCGTACATGCGCTTATGCTCCATGTGCGTTTTTAGCCTTTTATTACAAGAATATAGTATAAACTTTCGTTCGATAATGCGCTGTGTTGCGCATGAATTTTTATACATATAATCGCATATCTCTCACCTCCGCACAGGCCACGATAGTCATAGCTTTCAATAGTTTTACCGATATACGTATAATAATATATCTTATGACCTTACGTTTTTTACCTTATCCTCGTCTATATGTAACTATAGGTATATCTTTTTTTTTCTTTACTGGAAACATACTTGGCAATTCACGTCTAATAAGTACAACGAAGCATTTTTTTCCTCGACCTCGACGATATGCGTGCTCGGCCACTTCACCGTCCTATTCGCTTCCGGATCCACGTGATTCCGCGCGTGTAATTGATATGTCAATGGGTTTTTTTTACAGCGAAGTTCCAGCTCATCCGAGTTAAAGTGTAGTTTACTGCGAACGTCTGTCGTACACGGCGATTTCGGAGTTCTCGGGGTTATTTCCAGCTGTTGGCTGAAAGTCGACACGAGCACGTTGTCGAGGGTGTGCAATTAATCATTCTTGTGTATAATCAACCCCTTACCTTTGTAATACATGCCTCTGTTCATTGTTGGACAATTTTTTTGTCCCTGAAACGAAAGAGATCATCGTCGTTAGTTCGCTGGCGATCGATATTACAAAAGTGGCAGGACGTGCTTTTTGGGATAGAGATGGCTCATTTATTTCGTACCTGAACACTGAAATCTATATTCGTTCGGACCGAACGATGATGAAGAGGTTGCGGTGATCTGAAATTATTTCCAAGCGGTGCGTTTGGATGCTTTATGTCTCCTTGCATTAGCTGTCGAAGGGCGTGAAGCTAAAAGAAAGAGAAAATGACACAGTAGATGGTACAGGTACGATCAGACATAGATCGTTGCTTCATTTGGGTTGTGCAAATTGTAATTCTATTTCCACCGTGTAGCGTGATTGATAGCACTTAAATAAAGAAGTTACATTCTCGCAGGCACAATGAATTTGTGATACATCGGTGGGCCGTTTGAATAAAATCTTTTTTACGAATGATCTTGTAGTATAAAATAATAGAGGAGAATGTTGTGAATAAACTGTATGGAATTTGCTTATGAATACTCAGGCACATTAAACTTTTTACTTCATTCCATATTAACGATTCTATTCCGCATGAAATAGTTAAGTACTTCTTTTGTTCCATTTTATCTGAAGAAAGCATTCGAGTCAATATCTTTAATAATGGTAGGAAAAACTATGTTTAACACTTTATGTAGGTCACCTTGTACGAATATCATATATTATTGAGACGTGCAAAATTAGGAAAACTGTTACGCCACGAATAGGTTAAATTTATGGTATGAAAATATGTGGACACTTACACGTGCAAAGATAAACATACTAACTATTCTGTCACCTACGAAACATTGTCTTCAAATTTTTCAACAATTTAACACGCAAACAATATACGGTTAAAAGTAATGCATAAAAAATGAACACATTTCAGAATCAGCGACAAGGGTCGTACAAAATAAACCAGTTCCTTCGCAGAAACGTTACTTCGGAAAAGTATCGATCCAACGTTAGCAACTCAGAATCTGTCCCCTTTATCGCAGCTAATTTGGATCGAAAATGAGAGCAGGAAGCAATAATTATGGCAGTTAGCGGAGAGAAAGCAGCTCGATCAGCACATTTTGAAACCTAATACGAAAATATTTAAAGAAAGAGTTCGACTCTCACTGGCAGCCAGATTACACCCCGCGTAACAGGATTGAGCAGAGTATCGAAGCAATGTATCAAAATTCGAATCGACCAAAGAGACGAGGCTGCGCTCGGGCGACGTTACGAAATAACAGGTGCGCGGCTGTGCGCAGCGATGATAAATCATGGCCAGCGCGATTCTCACCTGCTGCTTCGTGATATATATTGGCTTGTTCAGGATGATCCACGTCGTGGTCTCATGACAAGCCGGCATCGTTGTGGAACCATCGTACGTCAGGTAGTGCTTCGTGTCCGGCAGGAGTTCGCGTACTCCGAAACGTTTAATTTCCATGGCCTGCCCTGTACAATTTGTTCAATCGATAACATCATGTTCAGCGCGTATGTTATACACACGCACACTCATACGTACCCACGGATCGGTATCGACGTGTCAACGGTATACCCGCGTGATAGAATTAATACACAGTAGCGATTGCGACGCATACTTACGCATCACATTGTTCGCACGCACGCACGCACGCACGCACGCACGCTTGCATGCACGCACATATACCTACCAGACGCGCGCGCGTCATGCATGTACGAGCACCATCATCGCTTTCTCACCTCCGTATGTTATCTCTTCCAGATGCTCCGTAAGTAGTCTCAGCTCCGCGTTTGAGAGATCGCCCACCTGTGAGAAAAAGCTTTCGCTAATAACAAAGCGGGCGTCAATCGCTTATCGCTCACGCCCATCTACCTTATCACTGATCGTCGGGATGACATTGATACTGTCTAAACGCGAAAATTGGTCACGTACTTGTAGGAGGAGAGAGACGGCCACGATTCCCTGTGCTCTGTGAAGGGCGTCCGAAAAATTGTTGTATAACTGGGAGTTAAAGCCGAATATCTGGAGCTGTAATTTCGAAGAATGAGAAAGGACAATAGAAATTCTCACTACACACTGAAAGGAAACGAAATGAAGAAAACGTCTGTTAATGTCGTGTAAGTTGGTGTTATATAGTTAGTTTTGTGATGAAACGTGTGTGAGCGCTGGATGATTGCATATTGATTCGATGTATGCAAAGAATGGTGTGCTTGGTTGAACATACAGGTTTGTTCGTCATGTTTCGAGCTCGCCATAATTGCATCGAACTGCCGATGTTCATTGCAATGAATTCTGCAAAGCATTACGCAAATATCGCGTACGTCGAGAAAAAATGGGATGAAGCGTTGCAGGATGCAGACTCGTCTACTGAGTGGAATTAACAGTATTTGCTACGACTTTCGTAGAACTGAAAAATTTCGTCATAGTGCTTTGCCACACTTTCTTTCCTGCTACGCAAGAATTTGTGTAGGACAACGCTCGCAGGTAAAATAAATAGGGGGACAAACATATTTTGCACAGAATCGTCACAACTGTAAGCATAGAGGATGCGGTTATCCATTTGACTTTAATTCCAGGTGTTATACGAAAATCTAACCTACGTTTTGCAATTCAGCCATAAGTCAAACAAAACTCAAGTAGAGCGTGACCATACTGTTCTGTAACAATACATCATAGTATTCATTGAACTATAACATTCTATTTCGGAAGCGACAACCCGCGTATACGATATAGTTTGAAATTATAAAGCAATGAGAGGAAATGTAAGTATGACCCTTGTCTCATCTTTTCAAAGAAATACGTAGCGCATACGAGTTAATCGATTAAATTCTGAACAAAAAGGGTGACTCTAAGCTGTCGTACGTATGTACACAACTCTATGTGCGTATATGTAAAATGAAATAATAATTCGAAGCATGGCGCACGGCATGAGAAGCAAATGAACTGGGAGCGAGACGAACAGACATTCAGTCAATATTAACAATTCCCGTACCTCGGCAGGGAAGGCATGCCCGTCGACAGTGTGCTCGCTTCCGGTCCGGTCGTCGAGTCCGAAATGTAAGTGGATCTCGTGAAATTGGTAACGGTAGCTAAGCGGGCCGCCAGATATGTTGACAGGATGGCGAGTATCGTTGTCCACCGCAAAAACCACGCTGTGGCCAGTGTTGGCAAGTACTCCGTCGACTCTGTGCTTGTCGATGTGAAGTGGCTGCAAGTTGGGATCGAAAAGGAGTCGTGTGGGTTCAAGGTTAACTGGCGATTGTCGGCGACCTTTGTTACAGAGCCACCATTCCGGATTGATAAGTCCCCAAAATGCTGGACCTTCGAAGCGAAAAACAAGCCTAATAACGCAGGGCCCATGATAGGAACAAACGATCGATCGGACGTAGCCGAAGAATAACGTGCTATCGTTCGGCAAGCAGAGAGCGTCGGAAAGAAATTCTTTTACATACCGGAAATACCGTCGTACGTCCACCACTCTTCCCAGCTGACGGGCTTCGACTCTGAAAATTGACACCGCTCGTGAGGCTAGCCCGACTTTCAGTCGAAGCGATTGAGTTTCACAGGGATCATCGCTCGCCTCGCGAGGAGAGAACCCGAACCCGTCCTTCTTCTCACCTTGTATCAAAATGAGCACGAACACTCCCCAGACGCCGAGGAAGACGGAACTGAACGGTGCCATTCCTAGCGCTGCTCAGCCTTTGTCAATTGAACATCATTCGTCGCGGGTCTGCGCAGAGAACAAGAAAGAATATATCAGTCGTCGTCGTCCTCCTCCTCGTGTACACGCACCTTCTTCCTAAAGGCACGTGCTCTTCTATCGCACCGCCTCCTCTGCCGATTGTTCCACCGAGGGTTCCGGTCAGTTTCACACACGCATTCCTTTCTATCTGGCAACTCCCGTGTCCCACTTCTTAGCAGAATTGCGGACCGCTTCACGGGAGTCACGAGGTAAACACACTGGTCAGTAGGTGCCTCGAGTAATTCACTGAACGACGACTCTTTCACGTCAGCATCGACGGCCGAGCGCGAAAGTAAAGACGGCCTCTCTCAACCTGCCGACGATCACTGACAGCCACCGACGGCCATCGAAGGCCACTGATGGCCGCTGTCTTCGTCAATCCTTTCCTCCGAGGCTAATTGGACCGAGAAGTTGTCGGCAGGCGAGCCTGACCTCGCGATACGGGGTGCCCGTTGTCTAATCTCCTCGTGCCATGCCAGCCGTGAAACGGTGCGATCGGGGAGTATCGATTGAGAGTCCCGCCGAGTCGACAGAGGGAGCTGGATCGTTGGAGCCTTTCTGTATGGGTGAGAGTAGCGGACACGGTAGCTGCCACTACGTGCCGTGGAACGGGACGGCCGATGGGAAAAGACGACGACGATGAGAGCCTTACAGCCGCTCGCTACAACTATCTCGAGTATGAAAGAAAAGACAAATCTGCACTTCTCGCCGGACGCCTCGTAAAAGGGGGCGGGGTTTTCGGGGCTCGAACCCCACTCTACCCCATTCTAAAGTCCACTCCACCCCGTTCCACGGCACTCGACTGCTGTGTTCTTAGGTCAGGAGAACTCGAGTAGGCTCGCTTCGGAAGTCGATCGATCGATCCGATCTTATATTGCCTCTCTGTCTGCCTTTCCCGTCTACAGAACAGGCTACCGAGACACACAGCGAGTTGAATAGGGGGGTTAGCCGCGGAGACTCTATCTACGTACGGGGCCACTACACTAGGAAAAACAAGAGGACCCTCTTCTGCGTCTCGCTCCTCCACTCGGGTGCAATGACTCGCTTTTCGAGACTCGCATGATATTCGAACTCTTGTCCAAGATATTCTTCAAGTCGCTATAGGTACACATTGATGATGCGCACATGCGTAAGAGAACACTGTGAGATTCTATATACGCGGTTGGCAGGACGAATCAGATAGCTCAAGATATTTACCACTTCCAATGTTTTCCTCTAGTTTCACACAAATCGAACGGTCTCTCTACCTTCGACGCCGACCTCGAGCGCTTTCCTCAACATTGAGAGGCATGATTTAAAGAAGCGACCGACGCATCGTTCGTCTTGCCCAGACGACGCGAGTCTCAAGTGATATGCACTAGTGTAACCTTAGCGTGTGCAGCGGAGTCAAGCATGAAACGTCCCGTCCTTAGACTCACGGACTCGCCTGGAGGACAATGCGTACCAGTTGAATATACCGAGCGAAATGAAAAGTGCAATACCCTCCGGTTTGTCTCGGCTCACGACTCAAGTGCGTCTCACGTGATTCGGCCGAAACTCAGGATGCCTCGACGGCGTCGGGAGTTTACAGGAGCAGCCAGCGAAATAGTGTGACCAGTTCCTTCGACGTTTGCAAGACATTCCGCGCGACGACTTACGCGTCCGTATCCATGATTCGAATCACTCGGCAAGTGCCGGAAAAGGGTAGTACGATACGCGCACAAGGGCCGTACGTGTACGAGATCCTGTTTACGTACGTCGCACGCGCGAACGCAGAAACACCCTCGTCCCTCCGCGATCGCTTAGTATCGGTGCGAGGTTGAAACTAGGTCCCCTCGCGAGAATCTTCGACGATGATTCTTGCCGATCGAAGCGAACGTCATCGCTTCCTGGCAATCCGGACGTCGCCAACAAGATTCTCCCACACTCCTGGCGAGCTTGACCTCGATCTCGAAGTCGGCAACTGGGTACACGGAATAATGCGCGAACCTTGCGGCCGGCTCGAACGGAAAGAAACGTAACACTCGCCGATAAGGGAAAGGACAAGGAGGTTACAACTACGAATGGAGAAGCACCGTTCGCGGAATCGATCGGTAAAATTCTCCGTCGCGCACGATGGTGCGACCGAAATTTTACGTGACGGGCAAACGGGTCCTGCGGAAATCAATAAGTGGCAATCGCGGACACGCGAATGGAGCGGCTCCGTCGTCCTGGCCATACGCGATTTTCTCTCCCATCGTCTCTCTCCTTCATTTCATCACGTCCCGCTATCTTCCTCCTTCTCGCGTGCGCCCTCTCTATCGTTTCATCTCCCTTCCGGGCGTCCTCTCACTCCCGTTCACGCACTCTCCCTGTCTCTCTCTTTCTCTCTCTCGTACTCTATCGCTCGCATTTCGTCTACCCCCGTGATGCCAGGTCGGCGATCACGTCATTTGGGCACCAACAAAGGCCTCTCCGACGAGTCTGACGACTATCACGCGAAGGCTACGTTTCATTTTTTCGCCCGATACTGACCGTGGTAAAGGACAAAAAGGATGACGTCTCCCTATCCTTTTCCTCCTCCTCCTCCTCCGCCTCCTTCCGCTTCCTCGTCTTCCTCGCCTCCGCCGGCACTGCACTTCCACCAATATCCGCACAGTGCAGCACGACACGACACGACTAAGTTATCCTCCGTAACGACCGGAATTCCTCGGCTCACCGCCGACGATCCTGATACTTGGTACGTGCGCGCACGACAGGGTCGTGGCCTAGGGCCGAGTTTTTTTGCCGAATAATTTCGTTAAAAGCGCGCAGCACCGAAGGAACGACGAAGGAGGAACGACTGCCCTACGAAATGACTGTATACGTTCTCCCTCTCCCTCTCTCTCTCTCTCTCTCTCTCTCTCTCTCTCTCACGCTCACTCACTCCCTCTCTCCCTCTCTCGCTCTCTCCCTCTCTCCCTCTCTCCCTTTCTCCCTTTCTCCCTCTCTCCCTGTCCTTCCCTCCCTCCCACGCAGTCTCTCCTCTTTCCCTCTCTCCCTTCCTCCCTGGCAGCAACCCACTTCTCCCTTTCTCGCACTCTCGTCCACGCTTACTGTCTACGTCTGTCCGTCACTATCGCTCTCTCCCTCGTACTGTTCGTCTATCTCTTGTCCGAGCTCCCTCCTCTTCTCACCTCCTTGCACTCTCCCTCGACCACGATCTCGCGCCCTCTCTTCCAGTTTGTGCGTCCTCTGGCTCACTCGACTGGCTCGTGGCGCGCACGCGCCCCCTGTATCCTTTCTCGGTCTTCGTTACACTCTCGCAATCTATCTCGTATTCGTCTCTCCTTCGCCTCTACTCCTCGTTTGGCGCATCGATGCGTCCGGGCCCGGAGGACGAGTCTTTCGCGCCTCCACGCTCCTCTGTTCCATCGTCGTTTTCGCCGTTGGTGTTGCCCAGCTCTAGAGCAGCAGAAGTCTGCGCAAAGGATACAGCGCAGGAACCCTGGCCTCTCGGTCAAATCTCTCGTTGATATACCACAACATAGCCTGATTGGCCTCAGAGATCGATTGATTCGATTTTATCGATAAGTAGCCCAAACTTCCGGCCAATTACTCGTACTTCTTTCTCCGGCCAACGTATGCCATACGGATAGGCGTGTACAGTACAGACGCGTGCGCCAATCCAGGAGCGTGAAGGCTTAAGCGTTTATCCGTCGTAACCGATGGTAATATATTGTTACTACTCCGACGCCGCTTTTACCTTATTTCAGCAGTCAGGGCGCACGCGCCTATTGTATCCTTTCTTCTGCCCCTCCCTGTTCTTGTCGTTGTCTTGCCTCATTCTTCTCTATCACTACACTTGGCATAAATTTCCCTTGTCACTCTTTCGCTCGTGCAACCGACGTGTTCATACGTAAACAACTCGTCCTAGATGTATCTGCATCGACACGCTGTGTCGGCCATCGTCGTCCCCGTCGTCGGTCACGTCATTAAATGTAATTATCAGAAAGTGTGTGACGCCTTATTACGAGAGATGCAGGAGGAGGGCGGGTGGGAAGAAAGCAGAAATGGAATACATAGAAAAGATGATTGTCCCAGCGAGAGACGTACAGCATAGAGCGTGAAGCTCAACCTTGGTCCCTGGGGCATCGGCGGCGTAAGCAGTGTCTGAAATTATAGTCTCGATCCACTCCGGTGGCGTTTCGAGGACGCGCCGCGCCACGTGACCAACTAGGATCTCGCGTAGATATACCAAAAACCTCCTGACTGGTCGACTATTGGCGGAGGCGCTTATCGATTTTCAAAGCGGCATTGCCCCAAACGCGCCGCTTTCCAGACCTCGTCGTTCTCGCTCCGACTGTATGCACCTCTGGTCCGCTTGCATGCGCCCCACAATGCTCGGCTGTGTGTCGTATACATGTGCGTTTATCCTCGCTCGCTGCGAAGAGAGAGAGAGAGAGAGAGAGAGAGTGGCAAAGGCGGTCAGGAGCGAAAAGGAGGGAAACACAGAGAAGACGGGAACGTGCGGTAGTGCACTCTTCGCCGTGAGTGCACGTGTCGCGTGTACGGAACAGAGATATCGGAACTAGAACTTCTGCTAACCCCTCTGACGACCGCCACGGAACTCGATGCTATGCATCCAACTGTCCGTGCACGCGCCTTCATGCGATTGCTGGCTCGATCGTCGTCATCGCGCCGAAGACAGATATTGAATTCGTGATGAAAGTTACGCTTACTTGACTGGCAGCCGTCGGATCTCGGTAATTCGTATGAGGCAAAATCCAACGGTAACGGCATGTCGATGCATCGCATGGCAGATTTGATTGGCCGCTGTAGTCCAGGAGGAAGACGTCACGGGCGGACGAGCGCAGGTCGAAGCCAGATGGACCTTGGATCGATATTAATCAGGAGAATGTTAAACTTTTACGGCTGTGTTTATAATTATTCCGAACCCGCAGCCCTGAGGAGGCTGAAGGAGGGTTTATTTTTCGATGAACACGCGCTGTTTGCTATTCGACACGGCTCGATCGTAAACGCTTATCGGGGATTGGGAGTGTGTACAGGTTCCAGCGCGCCCAATGCTGCATTTGTTTCCTTAATATTTATAATATCGCATTAATGCTCTGTTAAGCGGTCACGTTTCGTTCGCCCGCCCGTGGGCGAGAGCGATGTTAAAGATTTATAAGCCGGCTAATAAGTGTCAGCCGTTAAGTGGTACCGACGTCGGGCCGGCGGATTAAAGAAGCGGGCATTATTTTGTACGAATAATTGAAACGAACGGTACCGCGGATCCGTGTCTAGCTAGCAACCGTTTACTAACACCACGACCACTGTTTGAATGCGGTTCCCCTTCAGGCATTAACGACCTTGTGTATTGTTAATGTCAATACAACGAGAAAGTGAATTTTAACTGCTCGCTTTCTGGCGCAGTGGAAAACGTAGTTGCTGATCAGACGGAAGCCGCCGTACTCGTCGAGTTAAATAAAAAATTGCAGTAACGTGACGTATGTTGAAACACAGCAACTTACTGCTGTCGCCGTTAATGTCGACATTGTCTCTAATGAACGTGTCGTACCTCGGGACCCAAAATGCAATATTTTTATTTCTCTCAGCACCACGAGTCCGCGCGATTCGCCGATTGCATGTTCGAACAGTCGCTATTATTCCGAACAATATCGGATACGCCTGATGGCGCTTAACGATAATGGCAATCGTGGTGAAAAGTCAACTGTGCACCCTGCCTTATCTAGGTTACGGCGAGGAGTAGCGTTCGAGCTTTCGCGCGTTTATCCGCGCGAGTGACGCATCGAATGTGTTTCCGGAATGCATCGATGGCGGGTAGGTTATAGTTGTAAATAATATGTCGGAAATGTCGCACTATTTTAAGGAAGCGGAGCCATGAAGAGCCATGCTGCTTCCAGCAGCTAAAGGAAAAATTGTCCCTTGCGAAGATGTAATAAAGGCTGCGCTCGTAAAACGTTGTAGAAGGCAAAAAAGATTATTACCCTGGGGGCAATATCAGACGCTGTAGCAATGTAACGACACTGGATTATTACAACGGGGGTCTCGTACACCTCCACGGGCTTCGGCTCCTGCTCCTGCTGCTTGTTCTCCTTCTCCCCCTCTTTCTTCTGCTCTTACCTATACTCCTCTTCCTCTCCCCCCTGTCATTCGCTTCTTACGTCGCGATGCTTGTGGAAATTACGTCGCGGGACAGTAGTTCCTGCTACTCTCATATTATTCATCGCAAGCTGCGTACACGTACTAGGTACGATGTAGCGACATCCCAGGCGATTCGTACTAATATCACAGGAACGATGCAGTCGTTCGTTGTCGTTTATCAATCATTGCTCGCCTACAGTTGAGAGGTGAATGGATAGGGACTGAATAGAATGCAGGCCTGATCGGCAGCAATTTCGATTGTTGCGTATTATTGACAGAAGCTGACATTGGACGAATGAAAAATGTCAAAAAGATTGGATCGGATTCATAGGAAGTCCCTTCTGTCCCCTCTCCCTTCGGCGCTCGTGTAGTGTCTTAGGGAGGGAGGGAGGGAGGGACGGAGGGAGGGAGGAAGAGGGAGGGAGAGAGAGAGAGAGGGAGGGAGGTGAGGTAGGGAGGAGAGAGATCGAATGGCTTTTTCTAGAAACAGAGCTCAACTCCCGCTGAATCGATGCTTCATTTCGACGAAAGCATCGCCGCGATCCCGCAATTCGTACACCATGTTCGACGTCGGCAGGTACATTCGTTGGAAATGGCGCGCCTGTCCCGATATCCGCCGGCAGCGTCGGTACTCGCGATTTACCGCACGGTCGATCGGAAAGTGGAGGGAACCGCAATGAATCTTTAGTCATTAAGAATTCGCATAATGCGCCGGGCGGAGTATTTAACAAAGCTGGAAGGAGGGTGGGAGAATGAAATATTTACACAATATAATGCCCGTTACCCGGACAAATGCCGATATAAGCAACAAGTGTTGAGAGGTGCCTACGTCTGACAATGAGTACAAAATCTAGCTGACTCGAATACGTGAGTAAGTGTGTATACGAAGGATGCTCGTCTCGCGAAGTGCGAGGCGCCGACGCCGTCACAATTAGCGATCACGCGAATTCAACACAGCTGCCTCCATTCAGGTGTGCCGTTATTTCGTACAGAATGTGCTACTCGCCTTTCATCTAAACTCCTCCAGGAGCTCGATTATTATTCGCGACACATGTAATAAGGGAAGTTGCCCCGACGGAATATTCCGCCGAACGAAATTAGCCGTTAATGACGTTGTAAAGGCCTTACGAACATCTATTTCGCGCCGAAGTTATTGTGCTAAGAAATTAAAGAAATATTAATGTGTTAAGAAATTGTGATCCAGTTAGCATAACTTAAAACATCGTTTTTCAATTTTGCGGATAAAGAGCTTCAGCGTGGCGGACTTTCGAGCGGAGTATTGGTGTGGAAAAAAAAGAAATGCGTTACGATATTTTTATGCACAAAATGTGCTAAACTCACCCCCTCATATAGTTGCATTCAATTGAACCGTTCGAAATTTTCGACATTTCAACAGTGGACATAGTGGAAATAGTGGACATTTCACCAGTGTTAATTATCCTTTCATAAAGAGCGTCGATACATAGTTCCTGTATTTATTTTTACCACTTGTACGAATGTCGATTATTGATATGGAGTTTTAATTCAATATGGAACGAATGAGTAGGGAGGTACATTTATTTCAATAGAGGGTAGAGAGAACAACCACATAACCGTTTGACATTTTAGAGTAATACCATTAATTTCATATTATAATATTAAGAAAAACACTGCTGAAATTACATTTTATTTATGTTACGTTATTACATTTTCATTCGAATAACTGTATTTGGTTTAACTAAGAAGTTATTAATTAAAGAAATATGATAGCTAGTAATAGGAATTAAACCGCAACATAGTAAACGTGATTCAGAGTTACGTATGTACATGGGTTAATATAGTACTTTCCAATGCACTCAATTTAGATGGATTTAGAATAAATCTCGTATAAATTTATGAAACAGAGTTCGATGTATTTATTGAAGCCGAGAATAATAAATGACTTCGTCTTTTCTCGTTTGTTTTGTTCTTATAGTTCTCGTATATATTACAGCCATCAACAATCTTTATTATGACAGGCGCTGAATATCGCGGATGGATGTTACCTGTTCAAAGACAAAAGTAGCAGAAATTAGTTTGTCCGTCAGTGATATTAGCCAGTGATATTAACTATTTTTTCAGACAATACGAAATATTACACGATAATACTGCACAAACAATCGATCACCAAATAACCTGAGTAATAATCTGTTTAATTATCTGCCAACATATTTTTTTTTATGCATTTTAATACGCACGCGTCATAACCCAATTTTTGCAGTCATTGATTGAGTTATCACTCTACGATATTTTATTCATCGAAAGGACGTGTCAATTAATTATTTCACCATTTACCGAAAGCTGTCCGATCAAGACACATCGGAATAACTCTTGTTCCGCGTTTTTTTATTACGCAAATAAGACAGTCGAGAATAGGACAGCCTCGTTTAGCATGCGCGGCGAGCCATACTGGGGTTAAAAATATCAATGACATCGCATCAACGTCGCCCGTTCACTTGTACTTCAAAATACCAAATCAATAATATTCTTCTGACATTTTGTTCTGGATCATTCCACGCACGTACGCCGTACAATCACTCGATGCATTCGATAAATTTCAATCTTAACGCGCGTACCTCGCATTGGGGCGTGTCACTGTTTATTTCTTGAATGGCAATACTCGCGTAATCAGACAATTTTTGCTTAACATTGTAGCGTTCCGTTAACTGCATATCTGCGTCGCTGGATCCGCAGCATGCGAAGAGTGTAATCGAAGTCGCGGTTAGCTGATAGTTCGCGATAATCTTAGAAGGAAAAACCTTGATACACTCCGGAAAGCGATAAGTAACGGAATCGAGGTTGGGGAATAACTCAAGATGTTTCTCGAATGTAAGTAACGTACCAGCCTTTGCACTCTGGCAACTCGAGTCCAAATCAAACATATAAGCAACTTGAAGGAGTTATTCTTTCCGCCCTGCTTTTGCTCCTCTTAATGAAACAAACGTCTAAGACCATTTTCTTCAACATTTTGTCTTACTCTACTACCATAACCACCGACACATATACAATACCAGTAAGAGGCTACAAGGAAAGGCATTCAAGATAAATGCATGTAACATCGTAAGTAGACTTACAGTAAAACGTAAGCTCAGCGAAGCTGTAGGCGGCACCTGCCCTTCACGACAACATGATTAGGCGGACATCTGAGGGGTACATCGATGATTCTCTTTCCGATTTGCCTAGGTCTCGGGGTCGGTTCCTGTTCCGGAGTCGTTTGCGCAAATAGACTTAGGCGGCGCGAAACGCCATCCTTTATTTTGCTCGCAACGTCGCCGATCTTGTCCAAGATAACGCTCCGTCGTTCGCGAATAACGCCTTCTTCGGAGATGTGAATCAGTGCACAGAGCACCATCAGACAGCCGAGAATTAGATGACATCGAGAGAGTTCCATTCCGGAATGACGATGAGTGACACTTGCGATAAACGTTCAATAACGATGGACGAACCCTGCAACAAAAGGCGGATGTTGGGAAATGAATTTAAACGTATCAGCCCATAATTAAATTAATACAACTCGTCGGCACGGAATTAAGGAAATTGAGCGACTCTCTCTGTCTTAACGGACTGTTAAAAATTGCGATCGAACAAGCCGACGAAGACGACTCGCAGAGCGAATTGCTGAGAACTGATGGAGAGTAGCCCGATGGTAGCACTTTTGTAGAACAAAAATTGTTGCGCACGCTGCGAATTGTTATCTTCACCGCCATGCTTGAACGTAGAAGGACTGATATAAAAATAGCTTGTGAAAGATGGAAGCATTGGCTCAATATACCTACATATTGAAGGACTGGCAGGAATAAAGTCAGCGCATGCATTGTTTGTATCGGTCCTTACCAATGTCAGATTGCTTTTTTAGATTAAGGCTCAACTTTGATGTAATTAGCTGCTTGGCTGCTAAATAAATATGTGAATTCGAGGCAATTCGTTGCTGAATTGTCCTTGCGCAATGTTCAGTGATACGATGTGGGAATACGTGCTTTATAAGCGGATAGATAGCCAGATGTTTGCAGAATTATTCGTAAATGCAGCTTTAAACATTTAGGGGGCAATGTGACTCACGGCGACTGTGCGTTCATGCACTATGCCTACTGAATAAGGAAGTATAGGTGCAGCATCCACCCTGTATGACGCAATCGATTGGTGAAATTGGTCAGTTAGCACATTTCCGGTCCGACGGTACAACAGAGGCACATTTAATGACGGTGCCGAAATTAAAGAAATCGAGTCGCTCAACACCTACAGCCCATATTTTCAGCTGGCTCCAGCGAGAGAGTAGTAATATCAAATGTACCACAAGGACGGGACATCGGAAACAGAAAAATTGAATTGAATTCTTTTGACCAGCTGTCGACGCACGACGTCCTATAGTTGCAGGATCTTTGAAGAGTTTCGTCTTGCACCCCGCAGCCATCCGTCATTATAAATAGTGTATGTACTCTTTTCTGAGTGATGGTGTACCGATTATATAGAACGTCTTGGGCTCAAAAAGTAAACTTAGCGAATTGTAAATGCATTTGAGTGCATTAAGATCCATTTTTATGACCTAATATTATACAAGCGCCTACACAATGCCGAAAGTAATAATGGTGCAATATTTTGCTGTAATTGTATCGATATAATATGAACAGGAGTTATTTGAATGCAATAGATAACGTTATTCATTGAGAAAGTTATATAATGGCACACGTATGTGTTGATCTACTGAAGTTGGTTAATGTTTGCATTACGCGTGTACTGTGATTACTGTCTTTGTTGCGTCGATACTTTAGGCTTTTCTAAATGGCTACGATTATATTATAATTGTTTTCCGTTCGGAATTCATATGCGCATCGGCTGTAATCGTTTGAGACCCAGAAATCATTGGAAAAACACTGTCAAACACTGCTGAACAGCGTTTGATTACTCTTATCTCCCTGTCTGTCTTACTATTATACGTGGAAAATGCCAATCAGCACGATTGGATTTGTCTTAATTTCTGATGACTTTCACATCGACAATACGAAATGTAGTACTTGTATTAATTACATAAAATAGCAATAACACGATTTACAGAGGTCAGAAAATATTTATTAGTGTTTCTAATGTTCTGGGTCCCTCCGACACAAAATCTAAACAACGTGTTTGGTCTACTTGGAACTCAAGCGGTTAATGTTCTTCAACTGGAAAGGTGAAACATGAGAAATATCGCGAATATTGTTGTTCGTGAAACCATAGGTTACATTTTGGGCTTCGCTCTAGCAAGGGGGGATAGGAAGTTAATCTGTAACAATATACAGATGCGGGTATGATGTAACAAGAGGTTTTCGGCATCATGATGATTGACATAATTACTACACCACCAGATATCTGAAATGTGATATAGTAAGGTGATATGTACTGAAATATACGTAATGAATACGTACTGAAATATACACTTTAAAATAACGTGGAAGCTGCATGAAAGATGGCACCAGCACATATATTGTCCAACACATCAAAATTATATTCCTGATATGTTCTTCTTTTACCAAAATACTGAAACCAAATTGCAATTTTGGATTTCATATTGAGATAAAAAAATATTGATATTATATGTACAAAACATGACCACTGTCAACGGTAACAGTGTTGTTTTGTTTGGGACTGGGAGGTATAAGTACATTTTATCGAAAATATTCAAGTCCCTCTCTGTAGTAAACAGATAGCAAGTATGCTTCAACGATGACCGTAGAAATATCGTTAAAGTAGAAGTGCAACTGTTCGATGTAGATCGTGGATAACCCAACGCTATCTACGTTGCAATATTACAGTAATATTGGTAACACGTAAAAGCACAATTAATTAGTAAATATCGATGTTGAGTAATGGACGCTGAAAATTTGATTAAAACACCATGGAAACTTAGCGCTAGATTGTACTCTGTTGCTTTGGCCAGTTTTCAAGAAAATTAAACGATCACTCTCACATCTGAACGCGAATGAATCTCGTAATATAACATCTAGCTCATTTGATCATTTCGTCCACGTAAGTGAAAAGCGTAGATATACTTACTAATAAAACAGATGTAAGGACTAGACAAAATTATCTGATTATAAGATTCCACGTATTTAAAATTATAATATCGTAAAAAATTGTTTCTAGCTCGGTTAAATGTCCCTATAGAAATGTTTTAACACCGCATATACGCGTGATATGATCAGCAATGTAGAATCAATTGCTCATCACGTTTTAAAATATTTTTCGTTACTAACGTAATTTATAAAAATATCTACATATATCCGAATAAAGCTTAAAATTTTCAACCCATCCACGCTTAATTATCAAATATGAAATCCATTATATTCTCTGCAATACCATCGAATCGAAATAATAATAGTCATAGCTGCCCATCCGAAGCATTTCAACCGCTCTTCAATCTGTCACCGGTTAACACCTGTCATTTGTCGTTTGGATAGTTTTCGATAAGCAAGGATCGATCGTCGTTACACGTCTAACGACCGCAATTATACATCCGCAGACGACAAACACAGTCGCGCCACTTGGAAATGCACTCTCATTAACTTCTAAACGAAACACGGAGCGTCCCCTAGTCGAAATGGTTACCTGTTCTGACACCGAATTAAGAATCATGGGTTGGCGAGAGAGCGAGCATGGTATATAATGCCCAAGCAATGTACACCTTTACCTTACGAATCCGTATTCATCGAGCGACACTGGGAACTGTTCACCGTTCCGCTGACCGACATGTAACACAATAAACGCACTTCTGGTACGGTCGACGGCGTTGTTGGCCGCGGAAGCAAAAGTATAAAGCGCTGCTGGCTCACTCCGGTAACGACAGAATGAAACTACGCGCTTTCGAGCTTCCGACTCGTCATATCACATTCGCGGAGGTCAAGAGTACGCTGTTTATCTGCCGCCAGAATTTAAATCAGGGTAGATGCCTCGCCGAGATTCGGGTGTGTCCTCATTTTTTAATTTGCGGCTATCTCGCCGGTATGAAATCCGCGGCATTTTGTTTAAACCTCCTATCATAGTTACCCACGCCGTTCTTTTATCCAGGTTTATATCGGAGCTTCGGGCGTATCAATACATCGTAGCCAAGGCATTAATACCCGTGCGCCACGTGCGACCGCGTCAAATTCTCACTCCCCATCACACATACGGTCAATCTGAGAATTTGCGAGCCCGCGATAACCCATGGGTCGCCCTGAAAGGATGGAAAGATCCGGATACTTCGGAATGCGCGCAAAGTCTGCGGCAACAGTGTAACTCGGTCGCTTGCTTTACGCCGGGAAGTAGTAAGGACGGAAATTAGTCAGCCCAGTAGGATGGGCTCTAAGCTTGAGCGCACCTGAATTCTGCATGACGGTACACGGAACAGTTTTCTCTTGCCCTCTTACTGTGAGCATCGATTGATTTTCTGCGCGGATTAAAATGCGACCGTACAAGGTTACGGTTGTGTCCTCTTTTTACTGGTGGTAAATTGAATTTTGTTTATTCGCTTAAAGCCGTTTTTGTAACATTCATATCGTCAGAGATCGATACGTTAGTTAAAGGTCATTAGGGACGCCAAAATTTTGTATATATTTAAGACTTCAAATGCTTGTACTTGTTGCTTTACGATTTATCCAAAAGTGCATTATTTACAGTGACGTGAACAATATTTTTGAATTATCGAACCGGACAATGAATAAGATGAAAGTATAATACCACACTCTTTGTCATTTCTAAATAAAAAAAAACCTTTTCCACAATTCCTACATACAACATCCAATAGTGAACGTCGAGCCGTTGGTGTAAAAACTGGTCTTCATTTCAATAGAAATGCACAGAACCGCACTTTGTCGGATATTCTACAAGTTCAGTACACTTGTCCGTAGTAAGCGATTTATCATATTTGGAACAATGAACAAAAAATGTATATCGTATAATGGGAGCAAACTAAAAATGATAGGTAACAGCATTGAACCTATTACAGGAAGGCAGCGGAGCGATAACAAATTGAGAGACCAAAGCAATTTCATAACACATTTGTGATAATCGTCTTTTGCATTATAAAGGAATAAAAGTAAATAATCTATTTTTTTAAATCGCGATCAACATCGATATTTACATTTACTTTACGAATCTCATTAAGAATCTTAGGTAATGAAATCAATTTTTAATTATCGTTCATACAGATTAATTCTCCGGAAAAAAGTTAAGATTTTATGCAGCGCTGATAATTAACAAGCATCTGTAGATTCAGCGTTTTTTATTTATGTAAACATTATACAAACGGGGTTCAATTATAAACTGTCCGTTACAGAAAAGCACATTGATGAACCATCAACAGCGAAGTAGCACTGTGTAGAAAAGTAACTATGCCAGGTAACTAAGATTGTCCGAAGGTATCCACTTCGAGAAACTCGGGAGGATGGCTTTTCGTTCGACGTTGTCGTTTCAAGCCCCGTGACACCTGAGTTGTCCTCCTACAATTCAGAAAGACAGTTCTGCATATAGTCGCGTTTCATCACAGTCCCTGCGTTATGCGGAAAGTTACTGGCAACTGCGTTTAGTGGCTGTTCACAAATTTCATTCCCACAACAACTGGTACCGTTTCGGTATGCATGGTGTTTCAGAATGCATTCCATTTTATTAGGATTATGTTGTCGGCAGCGGAGCCGGCCTTTCAGTTTGAAATTATGTTGCGATATAGTTGCTGCTACTATTGATTTTCGACATAATTCTGACTTTAGACGTTGTTTCCAGCGACGTGCTAACATAGGTATGTCACGTGCACAAAGTTCCCGGAATAAATGTTAAAAAAATATAATTACAGGACGCTTCCATGCAAAGTGCATTTCTATCCAGTGCATTAAAGAAGTGATGTGGAACATTCGGTACGGCCAATGTGCCTTAATATCCATTACGCTGAACACGTGAATGCCATCGACGGAAGAACGCGATATCCTCTTTCAATGAGAATATCCCGAATTAGAGTCAACGCTACAAAGTAGGTACTTATAGCAATTGTTCCGCAGAAATTGAACTCGAAAGCACATATTAAAATCGTCCTGTCCGGATATCGAAACGATGTCGTTACAGACGGAAGTGGTGCGCTTATGATATTAGAATTACTTTAGGACCGGTTAAATTTTATTTTTATCGCTGGCTTGCGCTGGATCCCATCCGTCAAAATACATTTATAATCATCCCGTTACGTTAACAAAGCACCGATCCCCGGCCCGGCAAATCGAATGCCGCTCGAACAAACGGATGTCATTACGCGCGTGAAAAGCGCTTAACAAATTGTATCTTTCGACATGCCGGGACTGCGCGCATGGTTCGGAAGAGGAACAAGGCGAAATACGAGCTTATCCAGGTCGATGTGAACAGGTGAATAAACCGAGCCGCGTACGCACGTAAAGCGGCGTCGACGGTGCATGAAGCACGAGTAAGTACGTTTATGATTTACCTGACAGCTATCATCAGAGGATTTTTCTACAGCCACCGTTACGGACTCGCCTATGTCCTGGACGGCAGACGACGCTGTTCTGTCCGCCCTGCCTCCTTTCAGGGAACACCAGTGCGCCGGAAGCACCCGCGAATAGGAGACTTACAGCAAGCAGCATTAAAATAAAGAGGTGCGACAGCGCCATTTCGTAGTCGGCGCGAAAGCGGCACTCTTCTCGAGCTGGCGGCGAGAAAAATAACGCGGCAGAAACTTTTTCCCGCTGAGCAGTGTCCGACGTCGTCCGGGTGTCGCTATCGGCTGATTGGCCCACCGGTCAGCGAAAGGAGTTGCAAATGCGTACGTGATACCGCACGGCGCCGAGTGCGGTTTCCCTTCCTGTTTCCGATTCCGCGAACATTTGCGGTTAACATTTCTATTCCGCCGCCGTGCCCGCGATTCTCCCGACACCTGGTAATTACGTCGTAAGCTTTCGTGATGGCGGTAGCTGGTAGAGAGAGAGGGGGGGGGGGGGCATATGATAAGTGCCCTCACAAAACAGCATGGCAACGGGAAATGTATATTATCATTCACTTTCACAGTTCCGGCTGACGGCCCGACGCCGAAGATAGAGAATTGTGTCATAATTCGATTATTCTCGTAAATATCCGTCGCCGATATTGCCGTACTTTCAATGTGTGGAGCACGGTGTTTATTGACGACCCGTTATGTGACATGTACTATCGTACATGCAGTTGAATTACATTACATCGCGCCGCCGAAGCGTCAATAATTTATTAATTGTGTTGCCACGATGAGAGAAAGAGGGAATGGATGGGGTGGTTTTGTGAACGGGCATGGCATGGCTTTTTCGGTGTTAATTTTGCGCGAGTCCAATAGCTTGCGCCGCGTGACTCGATGGGAATAATAAGCGTAATAATGACCTGCGATAACTGACACGTGTAATAGCAAAAACAAATATCCATTTGGTACGATAAGTACGTTGGTACATTGCATCGATAGCATTAATGACTTCTCCCAAACGCAATTGATACGGCAATCAGAAAAACCGCAATTCCACACTCGCGATCGCATTGGGGCCAACATTGTAACGTTAATCTGCATGGAATCAATTATGTGCATCGTCATGCACCGATGATACATTGCACGCACGTTCGCATTCTCCGCTAATTGTTGTTAACGTATCCGCGTACGATAAATTCATTTCGCCGGAAGTGTCGCTGCCGATAAGGCAGGCGTCCGCGCTGTGGTTTATGCTTGCGGCGCAATGCGAATTAACACGCCTCGCTCAGTTCTCGTCAAAAGGAACATGCGTTTAGTTAATCGTGTAAGAAATTCATGTTATCCTACTTAAATCAGTGTGGGCAATAAATTTCTTGCTCTCTTGATAATTGACGTCCGAAAGCAACTGTGTCATAGCGGTATTCGGCTGACAGGCAAGTTACCGGCATACTCGATCGATAAGTTTTGTCAGGAGGTCGCGTACATCCTGTGTCGAGAGACAGGGCGGACGTACGCCAGAAAACGATGGAAAAAGAGGGAGCGAAAGCGTCCGATAGTGCACGCGTATCTGTAACAGAAATCAGCTCGCGCGCGTAATACGATAATGCTATATCGTCCGATCGATTCCCGTCGCATGTACGGCTTTAAATGGAACTGCGCATATTGAGAGAGCGGCATGACTCGCTGGCGTCATAATGCGACCCGAGAATCGGCACCTAACATGGCTTTTGAAAATCGAACGAATGAGGTGTCAAACGCCATTGGACGATTAACGGACCTAGTAATAAGCGCAGACCACGGATCGACGTACATACGTAAATTCCGATCGATAAATATCTTCTCCGGATAACTGCTTCGTCATTATTAAACACCGCAAGGAACGTACATCTGTCTTATAATAGCATTATCTGACGTTTTCTCTCGAATCTGTCACGGTCTTCGATTTTCAATGAATTCTGGCAGACAGCAGCAAGGCTGTCCGCTTCACTTTACGAACGCCTTCGGAAGTATCTATGGCTAGATGTACATCATTGCGTGTCCTCCGTTTACGTCCAGTTTCAATGATTATTGCTACAAAGTTCTATTAACGACGCTTTCAATGGCTAAGTTTGAGTCGAGAATTGATTTACATTTCATCCATTAAGCGGTTGAACAATTACTTTGAGCGTTACGAAGGTCCCACCGAAAGTGAACGCTTACCTAGAAAACGGTCCTACAACGATTCCGAACTTTGACCTTATCCGGGGGACAATGAAGCGGCACTGTGATGATGGAGCCGGCTTCTATTCTGTTATCGTCGAAGGGCACAAAACCAGTAAATTCACTCGGTAGATCCGGATCAATCGCCATCGCGTTTGTCGGGAGACACAAGCCAAATGCCGCCAATGCCAACACGAATAACGAATGGAGCCTCATGCTGGCAGACGACTACAATAGCCTTAGTGTGACTGAGTTGTCGCGATGATAATGCGGCGTCTTGTGCTGTTTTCCTATCCCTTCTCTCGAACACCCAGCGAAGATATAGATCATAAAAGATTCATTTGATATCCTCGAAATAAACGTCAGTGCCCTTCCTTGTTATTAATAGCAATGACGCTCACGAATGATCCCTGTGTAACGGATCGGATTACGCGGACTCTCAGTAAGCAGGTCGCGTTCGCGGACTGAACTTCGAGCTGAATTTTTCGGAACCGCAACTTCCGAAGCGGGTCGACATCCGGTGATTCACGTCTCTGTCGAGGCAACGTTTCGCCGTAGAAACGCTAGCTTTTGGAAACTATGCGATAGCAGGCGCTGAATTGTACTGATTCGATCGCCGAACGACGATAACGGAATCTTTAACCCCGAAAATCGGAGTGTTTGGTCAGACGATTAGGTAGCGCAGGCTGCCACCAAATGTTGCTACAGTTCAGTTCTCAACAGAGAAGCACCGCCCAGAAGACCGTATCGTTGAAATTTCCGAAACTGAGCGCGGTACCGTTCTACCGTTTGCTTTTGAACCTTCTCACTGCTCCTCTGTCCGTTTCCACTCTATGCAAGTGCAACCTGCCTTTTTACTGGTGTGCGCCGGTGTAGCGCGCGTTATGCTGGCCGTAAGTACACCATTGGCAAGAAATTTACACGAGCGTTCGACAGGCGTGAATCACGGATTCGAGTTCGGCAATTTTTCACACTCCTGAGCAACGGCCTGACGCGGATTCACCTGCTTCCATTCACCTCGGTACAACCGGCGAAATTGTATCGAACAAAAGTTGCAATTTGCACCGCAGCGTACACGCTTCCACTTTTGACAATGACAGGCTTCAAAGTGCACAGAGCATGAAACTTCGACTTGTGATCGACGTTAGGACGCGCGTATGCGAATAACCGACGATGCTATCGAATTAGGGTACTATTTGTGTCGGAGATAGTCAGCGGAATGTCTTATCAACTCGATATGAGAGACGGGTGGACACTGTCGAGCGTCGTTTGCGACATTTCTGTCGTGACGAGTTTCTTACGTGTATATACCTACTTCTTCACGTCCCGTAGTAATGTTTCAATTTTGAGACGATAAAAATATCGACGGGTGCTTGTACTAGCATAGGTACGTTTCTTAGTGAATTCGTGCAGGTTCGAATTGCGCTGTGGCAGACAGTGTGGAGGATTTACATTCTTTATCGTACTGAGTCGTAACGGTGTAAGTGTGCTATGCTGAGCAGAAGTGTACGTGTGTCTGATCTGCTGACGTCGTTAAAATAGATGCATATACCTAAGCGCGTTCTGATTACGATCGGAATAGTCATCATCTCTCGGGCAGTTGCTTCAATTAGGGTAGGGTATTTAATTTGGAATGTCTTGTAAGAATAACTGAATGCAAGACGCTAAGATTAATGCCTGAATTCACGTACAATTATTGATAGAAGGCATGCTCCACGCAGAGATAAAAAAATTCTTGAGTATAACGTAGTTTTAAGAACTCAATTCTTTATCAAGTGTAAGTCCAGCAATAAGTAAATAGAGAAAAGTCTAAAATAAGGCATGAAGAAACAAAGAATAATAATTCTGTCACATATCGATTGTGTATTTTCTCAAAGATGTCAACGCATTATTTGTCATTGAGTTTAATACTTTGACTTTAATTGTTATATCTAACATTATTTGTAGGTACCTAACATTAGGCCAAAAGGATATCTAGCTTCAAAAGCTACATGTCCTGTACTTATGTTACTGTACTATGTTAATGTACTTAATCGAAATGAGTAATTTATTCACACTTTCATAGATTGTTTGCTCTTAGAAGAAAAGTAGTTGATTCAGTGTACGATCAGGTGATATTACATTTTAACAGCTTGCAGATTGGTACTTCCCGATTTTAAACTTGAGGAAATAATGTTACTGCGATCTTTTTGAGTAATTTACAATTTGATATTGTACGCATTCGCCGCTGATGCATAATCTATTGTAGGTGAGATGGCGCATAGCAAGAATATTAATCGTTAATGCGGTTATTATTATTATAATTATTAATATTAATAATTTTATTGTTCAATACATTATGAGTATTAACTTTGTTGATTAAGCACCCAATGAAGCCAATAAGATTTTAGTTGGTTTAAAAGCATTTTAGTAGTATAATATTTGTACGGTACCTAAATATGAGGCATGTATTAGTTATTAAAGAAAAATGTGCTGCAACGAATACGAGTATCGGGACAACATTTCATATCTAGACTATTATTATCAAAAACACAATACTTGCGTAACACGATCAAACGTAGTCTATATAATGTCTTTAATTGTCAAATAAATGAATTACATCACGCATGTTTGACAATTCTCGGCGTATGTATACTGTATTAATCCTGATACATTTATAATAGAAAACGCTCTTAATCAGGCCAAACTTCGGAGTGCTATTAAATGTGTTATTCTCACAACTTCACGGCATTTGTTTCCATCAACGTATTAATAGATATGCTCCGGAATGCTACACTTACTTCTGTCAATCATTCACTGGACATCCGCTACCAAACATTCCTGCACTTTCCGCGACGATCTATTTGCTGACCAGGTCTGCAAGGATTTTCTATAGTCCTCAAACGCGGCACCACTATGATGCTACTCTGCTGTGTGGCGGGATCTAAGCCCACCTTCATTTCCCCAATACCATTTTGGATGGATGGTTGATTGTCAGCCCTATGCGATGTCAACTTTCGGTCAAGGGACTGAATTGTGTTCACGAACGACCAGCCCGTGACGAAGACAGCAGAAATCAAGACCAGCAAGAGAATCATCCGCCACTGGCGCATCATTTTCACGACTAATTGACGACCGACAGTCGGTCTGCATCGCAAGTAACTGGCCACTCTCCGTGGCAAATCCGAGCGATAACCTTTTGCTGTAGGTCTTGACCGATTAGATCAGCTAGAAAAGTATTCTTCTTACAGTGCCACCTAGCCACACATTACATTCGTCCTCTTCGTGCATCATGCATGAAATGAGTCGTAGGTACGTATGTGATGATTGGAAACTTTTTTCACACGTGTCTCGATACAAACGTTTCGTATCAAGTATTTACACATACATGGGCCTCGTTTATCTTAACTGAATGTTTCGTCACGTTCTGGTGTCAGTGCATTCGATGAACATTTTCGCGGAATGCAGACACTTTAACTAAACACAAATTCGTCAAATATATACATATTGAATTGTTTCGTCCTTCTCCTACGTTGCAAGGATATACGTAAATGTATGCGGCGATAAATGTTTCTGGTACTTTTCCAGAATTATTTCTTGGAACCAACATTTTATTTGCAATTATTCCAATTGTTTTGTTTGCCAATGCTGTAATTGGAGAAGCCTTGTGTACCTGCAAGGATGCTCGGATGGTATTTTAACGAAAATGCGGTAGAAGTGTCGAACGATAAATTTTGCGCCCGGTAAGATTTTTTGATTGAAATTTCGAAAGGGAGCAGATAACAGCCACTGAGCAGAACGAATGGTGGCGCCATCCGTTGATCATTAGTGGGACGCACAAAATGGACGCGATATCACGACGTACGATAAGCTCCTCGCACGCTCGCATAAACGTTAATGCAGACCTCCTCAAAATAGCTTCATCGGTAGGCAACGCGGTACTCGACAATTTTTCCCGCGGGGCTCGGATTGCTGGTCGTTATATTTGGCATGATTGGCGTGTAAAGGTAATTTTTCACTCGCGCTACCCTCCCGAGGTGAGAATCGCGTCGTTCCGCACATCAAACTTTCAAGAATGCCAAACGCAGCTTGACTTTTCGGAAGGGCAGACCTTCTTTCGATTTTCTACGGGAGAGCACAGCGTTTTGTATTGTTTTTATATGGTGAATACGAGGTTGTGTACATCTTTGAAGAACCTAGGAAGAAGCTTAACAACGGGCAGCTTAGTTTTCTTGAATCGATAAAACGCAAACGATTGCTTTCAATAGTGATTTATTTGCAGCGTCCGGTTTTCGAGGGAAATAATGCTAATTGCGAAGTGACTGGTTCGTTAAAATCAAATTTTATCCTTACTGTTTGGAAAAAACATCGTTATGAAACATATTTGTCATTTAATCTAGCTTTTTGTAAATATCCATGAGGGATCAAATAATATCAACTCGTCTATAACTATAAATTGCGTTAGAATATTGTTTTATTTTAATACTGTAGCACCTTCATTTAACTATAGTCTATCGTAATAACGTTATGGTCATATGTTGCACCTTCCATACCTATACTACAAACTTATAAGTAAAATTCAGTATGAACTTACATATCAACTGCTGGGACTGGGCGACTTACGTCAACAACAGAGCATTCACTGTTTTCGCAGATGATGTATAATAATCGCAGGAGAATGACTAACAATAATAAAGATCACTGTAAAGAAAAAACAGTGTACGTAGTCAATAACGTAATTAAACGGCTCGTCGTGCTCAGGCTACGGCAATAATTAAATGCGCTTCATATAGCTATTTCGAGGTCTTTGCATAGTTTCACAGAGAAAACGTCGAGTAATGTATCATTTCTCACAATGCGGTACGAACATTCAGCACAATGTCAGTTGAAGATTCACCTAGCGTTTTGCTTAACTTGCTTAGCGGACTTGCCCAGCGTCCTATCTGACACGATGGTGAAGTTCACGTAGGCAGCCACTAACGGAATCTCCGCGCCGGTATAGATTCGACATCTGTGACAGCGACAGAAGTGCATTTAATTAGATGTCTCCCGCATCCGCAAATTACCGAGATTTCTAACTGGAAATTGTCCAACCTCGCGGACGAAAGCTCAACGATCCCGGTCGGTCGTTATTACTGTTGAACGGTCGGCATTCGGGCGAAAAATCTTTTGCATCCTTTCCGGCTTTGCGAGCTCGGTTCCCACGTCCATCGCACGCTCGGTCTAGAAAGACATTAACAAGAGATGATTAAGATATAGTTATATTGCTCCTCGTTTCCCTCTTCCTCGACGGCCGGCTGTCGTGCATGAATGCAAACGTACCGGCCTGGCAAAACATACAATTATTCATTATTAGTACCTTCGATTCAAAGAATAATTCTTCCTCTTCCTTTCATAGTCCCGAGACCGCGATACTCGCAAAAATAGTACAAAAACTGGCGTTCCACGTGTTCGGATCATACTTCCGAGAAGTTTCGAGACTTTTTATGGGCTTTGCGTAAGTGTTGGCCGCGCATTTATTACGTTAATGTTTTAGCTAGATGCAGCCACTTTGAGGACTGAGTCTTGGGTTTAACGCAGATCTCCAGCGATTACGATGGGAAAAATGTGTTATGTGATGGAGTTGCCACCCGGAAACTGATTAAATCGGACGATGGTCAGTTTTTCTGCTGCACGAAATAGTCATCCGGATGTATCTTTAGTGTCAGGCGCAGCCGGTCAATCATGTAATCGACTTGTACCTGTTCAAAGCATCTAAACTGCCTCAGATTATTAGCAGCACCTGTGTTTGCAATGCTAGTAGGTTTTTCTTGCAAAATTAATTTGTACCTACCATCTGACAGACGTACATATCGAAAAAGTTCAGTATGAATGATTATATCCAGAATGAATACGCCCTGCAGTAATATACGCGGAAGTTTGATACTATCGTAACCAGGTCTTTTGCTCAAAGGAAACAATAGCTACCTACCCTCAGAATGAAACGATCGATCGCCCCGTTGCTTGACACCGTCGACAACTACAGCCTAAGGGTGACACCGAAGGGATAAGGGATGATATCCTGGTACGATCAAGACGCTTTAAAGCCGGAAAATTCCAAATGCTACGAAGCCATGTGTGCTCGCACACGCTCTTTCACTGGAGTCGAGCAAGCCGCCGAAGCAGGCAGGCAGGCAGGCGAGCGAGCAGTCAGGCAGGCAACCAGGTAGATAGGTAGGTAGGGTCGATTTAAAAAGTAAATGAGTGACGGACTGAGGTCGCCTACCAGGTAATTCCAGTAGCGGGCAATTGCGTGCAAGAAATTACTTGCCAATGCTGACTGACACGCAAGCTCGAAACGAATGCGAACAGGAACGATCGGAGCGGCAAGGAGAAAAGAGGAAAGCGAGCAACGGAAAAGGGAGAAGAATCGGTGGCGGGTAGAGGGATGTGCTGGAGAAAGAAGGAAACAAAGGGGGGGGGGGTTGAGAAAGGAGGGGGGAGAAAGACGAAGGAAGCGCGGAGGAGAGTTGGGAGCTGGAAAAAAAGGAGTACGAAAGGGGTTGAAGTAGCATCATTGGTGCGCGCTTCACTTCTCTTTTTGACCGTGGAAGATCTCGTCACCGTGCATGCAATGCTTCACGACGCGAGTTATCCTGCGGGCGCGCCGTTTCATCCTGAAGCATCGATTCCATGCCGATTCGTTTTACAGCGTCCGCCATATACATCTCTCGACGGCGAGCGAAGCGAGGTCAACTTCAGACTCAGCGCAG
Organism: Anoplius nigerrimus; assembly: GCA_914767735.1. Lineage (NCBI taxonomy): Eukaryota > Metazoa > Arthropoda > Insecta > Hymenoptera > Pompilidae > Anoplius > Anoplius nigerrimus. Next base: position 21,804,726 of record OU612080.1, read on the forward strand.
ACATCCGCCGTTCAAAATCTTAATTCTGACGGCCGCGTCCTTGTCAAGTTGCCGAGTCCTATTTGGCTGTCCTCCTTCCGTCCGATTCGCGCAGAGACGTCATGGGCCACGGTATCTGCGCTCATCTCGAGGCAGGAGGCTCGATCTTCTCTTGTCGGCATTATAAGGAACGCGAGCAGCGATTATCAAAACTGTCGCTTCCTTCGTTACCTTTTCACGGGCATCTGAGTTTCGGCCCGCTTAAACTTCCTCCGCGCTCCGCTGGACCCGAATCGTCTCCTCCCCTCTATCCTCTCCGCGCTCCTTTCCTTCTCACCCGGCGGCAACGCGAAGGGTTCGAACGTGAAACTCGACTCAGTCAGGAGCCGCCAGGGACTATGACTCCCAAGGTCGTTGAATTATGTGGAATTCGGAGAGCCGCACTAGTCGGCTCCGACGATGGACGCTCGGATAGATGCAAAGCGGGTGCGTGCCCGTTGTCTGCTGCGTTTGATGTCCCTTTCCTCGATGCCGAGCCCCATAAGGGAATATCGTTCACATCACGATGCACAGCCGATTGTGGTGTCAACTTTTGTTTGCTGCGCCGCAAGCTGGAACGAGAACCGCGCGGCTCTACGTTTTCTGATAGGAACAATTGCATTCCCCCTCGTGCAAAGGTGGACTTATAGGGGTCCGTATTGAGGTTTGTGCTAAGATGTGTATGTATGATATATACCTAACTTCGGGTAATGACGTGCCGGTAAGACACAATCGGTAAACATAAAGTGGACTGTAAATGGCTTATCTGTAATGGGTTGAAACGGCATTAGTGTCGTTACGTGACGGAAGAATGCGTGAGTTAAAGCAAGGGCTATATCAGCGTTGAATTAGTTTGATCTTTAACGTTACAACATACAAGTGTAAAACTTGCTCTTGTTATTTCAATTTGTTGTACGGTGTAAGTTATTAATACATCGGTGTAATCGTCTCTTATCTCTGCTGTGTTGGAATGACAGTGGGTAGGATGTGTAAATTTAGATCTTCAACATAATGGAATTTTTTAGCGTTATGGCAAAAGCGTCTCATATATTCTCCTTCTGCTTATTGTGTCGTGTAGTTGTTATTGCATAAGGTATCTAATTAATGCCTAGAAGTTTTAGGGTATGGACGTAATGTCAAAGAATGCATTTGATCGTTGCAGATATTTCGATGTGGTACGATGCGAGGCAGGTTGCGTTCATAGTTTCGGTCAGTCAACTGATCCGCAGTTTAGGTTCCATCGAAGATGCCTTGCTCAGTGAATGTTATTGAAACGTGGGGAATTAATTTTCGTGGAACTTGAGTTTAATGATGGATCGGATGAGACGAACACGGATGGACGTACTTGGGTTCCTCACATGTGTTTTTCTCTACAAAACGGGGCACTTTACGTTGGTCATTTATCATTTATAACCGACTCTTCGGCATTTGGCGGGTTACTGTACGGTTAACGATTTACCAAATAATAACTGGTTTTAGTGGCCGAGCAATTCTTCGATGATTTTAAGCGATAACGAGTGAAGAATATGAGTATGTATTAGGTTCGTGAAATTAGTGAAATGTGTCAATACTGTTTATTGTCCGGACGCTGCTACGCACAAGTTTGATTGGAACCTACACCATAGCTTATAACGGGTTTTAGAAGCCAGAAATGTACTTGACACATGTGTAAAACATTTAGGTATGCCTTAATCACGAGATATAAATATTTAACGTTTATAGTCCCTCATAAATTCTAGGTATCCGCCATACTATTATGCGAAAATCAATTTCTACGTAAACAATCATCGATGCTAAATTGAGAAAATCATGAAGGCTACACAAAAAGGAGCGAACGTATCTACGCTTTTATAATCCCATTGCAGCATCTTCTTTACAATAGAAATAAACAATACGTTCCTCCCCATCCTAGCAAACGCCAACGTAACCGAATATTTATAATACCATGTAGTAGAAGAAAGTCCAGTCAATTCTTGGAATCTTAGCGCCCCTTTTTGCCGGCGCACATTGAGCCACCTTCGATGCAACCATAAGCTGCTCGCTGATGGGATTTATAGTGCCGATATCTTAATAACGCGGATGTTAAAAGCTGCTTTCAATAACGCGGCTGAGCTTGTTTGTCAAGGGAGATAGCCCGAGCGAATGGAAAATCATTTTAAAAAGGGCAAGTCGGTCGGTGATAAACGATTGACGCAGAACTGCGTTCGATGATTGCCCGGTAGAAAATTTGTTGTACGCGAAAGAATTATCCATCTGGCCGATACCGGATAATTTTACAAGGCTCCGTATAACCTTGTATGTTGACCCAGCGTCGTATACTCGCCGTATACTTCGTGTACGCGTACGCTTTCCGGCACGGGATTCAAAAACTCGTCGGTGAGGTTACGTGATTCTAGTCGGTTAATTGTGGTTCCAAGTTTAAGGTAAGCACTAACGTGGAACGGGTTATGCAAAAATATGAGAATTATAGGCATTCGTTTAAACGCGCAGATTTAACCTAAATCTACATTTGCCGTCGGAATACTTTAATGAAATTTATTTCGCGGATATAATCAAAGCTGGCGCTATGTAGGTATAACCGGCCATATATTTAAATGTACATATATATGTGTACGTATATACATGTACATAATGTATATTATAATATACTAAATTAAAACCTACATTAAAAACTAAATAAATATAATATATAATATATGTACAATACAATGCATGTATAACATATATATGTATATATATGTAGATTACGTAACAACGGAACTACAACGATAGAACATCAAAATATGTAAACTGGTATCGAACGTAACGTACCAATACATTAACAGTCGCTTCTTTGATTACTGTTTCAAAGGCATCCCAAGCGCATAGCATACCTTGTAAAACACTTCGAACAACGTCGAGGACCATAAATGCTCCCCGCAGGAGTTCGAACATCAGCACAGTGTCCACGATCGACAGCAACTCCTAGTCGCACCGAAATTAATCTTCGCCAGGTTAAACAAATCCGTCGATCGTTTGTACAATAGCAGTCACCGAGTACGATGGACAGAATTATTGATTGGCCAACAGGAACGTTTCAAGGCAGCTGCTCGTAATAATTACAGGAATATAACGTGGAAGTCTTTCTCTCTCTCTCCGCTTTCGTCCCTAGCTCTCCCTCTCCCTCGCTCTCTCTCTTCGGTCGCATTTACCAGTCGCGAAATTCACAGCCTGAAGTGGCCGAAGAATTATGCCTGTGCACCGACACCGACTGATTTTACGATGTAACGTGAGGTCGTATCTAGCACGTCACCGCCTTATTTTACGACGCTGCCCTCTTAACGCCTCCTTAGGCCGAAGATCACGAACACATGGAATACGTCGGCATGGACACGCTCGCCTCTTATACGCGATCGATGTGTCGTACTGCCAACAGACTCGTACGCATATACTTTGTACGTACAAGTCTCCGCCACGCATTCTCAACGCCGTAACTTCACTTTGTTTACGGAACGCACGCACATTGTTTTCCACTTTCTCGCTTCTTCCCTCCCGCTTTCGCTTTCTGTACCATCCCATCTTTCACCCCATTTCCTTTCATTCTCGCCATTCCCCTCGATTTTCCCCCAGCCTTCTATCCCCGTTACGAAAGAAGATGGCGATCATTGTTCCCTCAGAGCGGACATTCCAATGGTGGCTCGCGATGATTTTGCAGCAGTCGGTTAGGTCCGGCAGAAAAGACAAATGTGAGGGCGAACGCAATGTTATCGCATGCATCGGTCGAGCTCGTATTTGTTGGACCGATTATGTACACAGAACATTGCTCTCTCGCCTCTCTGACCGAGCGGGCCTCGCACTTTTACGCTCCGCTCGTGAGCGGAAGAGCGTCAGCGTGCATGACCGTGTGCAATGGCGCGAGAGTGTCACGTAAGTGCGGACGGAGCTTGGGTGTCAGATTGCCGCAGTCGTTTCAAGCGAGGAGAGTTGTGGCGCAAGATGCAGGTAAACTCACGCGGACGGAGGGATGCGAAGAGCATGGGCGCGAGTATACAATCCGCTCGCTTCTGCACGGTCGCGCGACCGTTTGGTCGCGTCCAAGTATGGCGAATATGAATTTTCGGACGAATCGGTCGAGTGGGCTTTTGGGGTGAGAATTAATGATTGAGGAAAGTAACGGCAGTGGGATCAGATGGATTCTTGCTTGTTTTTCTTCCTGTTTAAGCCATGTGACAGTATTGGATGTTTTGGTTTACTTGTGGAGGTTGAATCGCGAGATGCGGAATGTTAAATGGTGACTGGGGCTACGATCTGTTTTGATTTTTGGACTGATGACGTGTTATATGTTGGGTTTGATATATACAGCGTGAGTGATGGTGTAACGTATCTGTAAACAAATGGGGATTGAGACATTGAATTGTGTTGACAGACGGACAGGTTGATTTATGGCGAATTGAATGTGATGAGAACAAGTATCACATAGGGCGTGAAAAGTAGTAGTTTGTTCGCTAGAGAACAGTACTTTGTTTATGGTGCAATGATGATGAGAAAAGATGATCTCCTAGGATGGACAATTTATATATTCGCACAATTATTTCACATCTGATCACGTTTACGTAAAACTGCAATTTCAAATCCTAATAACATTGAAGCAGGGAACCAAGAGAACAGTTTGACAGCACGAACACAAAAATAATCACATAAAATATACTAAAATTTCACTAACATGTATTAAACACACGATTCATTCCATGCTACCAGTCCAACTGGGCGTAACTTCCAATTGATAGTCACTATGTAAAGATATCCTACAATCGAACGGTAGAAAAGTTTCAACGTATACCTACGGTATCACAGGAAATAAATGAACTATTGCTTAATTAGAAGCTAAATTCAATGCCGATGAAAAATTCTGGAGTCGATAGCGATTTCAAGTACGACAAATGAGAAGCATCGCATTTTCACATCGCAAATTCTGGAGTCGATGGCGATTTCAAGTACGACAAATGAGAAGCATCGCAGTACGCGGTATCAAATGTTTCGTTCCCCTTGTTGAGCAAATGAGAAATAACGCCAGGTTTTAAAGGAAGGCTGAAGCGAACGGCAGGAGGAAGAGAAAGCGGAAAAAAGGGGAGAGGTGCAATGGCCCAGGGTTCAAGAACAATGATCGACTACCTCGCCGAATTTTACGACGTATCCCCTTTCTTCACGGCTGCTCGAGCCCGCTGCGTGTTGACCACCTTGACGGATGAGCGCGTTATGCATAACGAATGCTACAGACATTCTCCTATCAAGTTGGAACTGTTTGGTTTGCGGCGCAGGACAACGCGATAAGCCACGCGTACTGTCAACTGACAGTTGCGACCGCATTTTCATAATTTGCGCAAATTGTTAGATGACAAGAGTGCAGGCGTGCAGTGCACGTGTAACATAATATGTTTGGTGGTGTTAAGGATGGGGTCGATGTACTTGTTTTAGTTGTTTCAAAATATTTCAGAAACTGAATGTCAAGAATGCTGAAATCGAGACAATGGTAGAAGATTGGGATACCGATAGGTAGGAGACTTTTCTTTGGTGTTGCAGAGAAAAATTGAGTTGAGGATATTTATTGTTTTCAGGATGACTATACATAGAACAAATATCGGGTAGAAATGAGATTAGAATAAATTTTTACTTTGTATATCTGATTTTTAATATGTGTTTATATCTGTTAACATGGACTACATTATAGAATCACTGACTTGAATGTTATTTTTATTGATACAAACCAAACCATTTTATCAACAATAAAATGAGTACATTTCACAGTGACAGCTTGTGTCACAGTTATTAACATACTATATAAAATATAGATAACATTTTACACTAGATATTCAAGATAAAGAACATTCCCAATACGTTGGGTGTTGAAAAGCACCATGTACAAAGTATCTTACGTAACAAAATACATGTAACGCTATGATTTAAACAATATTAACATCCCTAACACACATGACGCAGCGTACAGAGTTGAAAACTGCGTCCAGGTTCTTCGAAAGCGTGGGACACATATAAAAAATCAGACATCCGATATCCGCGATACAGGTCACATATTACGCTAGGATTTGATATAACGACTCAGCACGGGTTATTAGAACGGTGCCATATCAAGGGCAATATTACACGAGTACACCTACTCAATGAGGGCTACCGTGCAATGGTATCCGTATCAGAGATCTGAAATCGAGGCTGTCCCCCCTGAGGGCCCTAGGAAAGTAATTAAAGTATTAATTAAACGGAGGCTTACTCAGCTAAGTTCAGCCATCGATCAAGGCTAACCATACCGGGCTCTTGTTGGCGCTGACAAAAAACACCGCTACCGAAATCATAGGGTCCCCATTGTACACCTCTCTCATCCTTTCCCCCCTTCTTCTCCCCCTGCCCCTCTCTCGCTAGATAGCTTCTCCCGCGAAGAAGGAACAGGACAGAAAGGAGAATAACGAAGAAGAGGAAGAGGCAGTCGGCGAAGAAAGAAGAAGGAGGAGAGGAAAAGGAGGCCATTCTTAAAACGATGCTCCCGATCGGTGAAAAAGAGTGAACGAGAAGAAGGTAACCGAGTAGATCGATGGAGAGATGAACGGAGAGAAGGAGGGAAGGGCTGGCGGTGGGTGGGGTAGAGAGGAGGCGAATGGAGAGAGGAAGGCAGAAGAGGAGGAATGCAGCTCGCGTGCTCCATCCCTGTCGTTACAAATTAGAGTAAAAATCATGAAGGAGGATCGTGGCAAATAACTTGCGCAGCGGGAGGGTTCCGAGAGGGCCAAGGAGCGAACAATGCCTTCATCCCTCCTCTCGCAACCTTCTTTGCCGCTCTTTCCTTCTCCGACCTCCGCCCCTCCCCTCCCCTTTCCCGCCTAAGTTTCCCACCCCCTTTGACTTTTTCCTCGTACCTCTCCTGTCCATGTTCTCCGGACTAACAATGACCAACCAGGCTTGAAGAGAGACCGGCCACTGCGCACGGTCGACGTTTGGCATATAGCCGACTATCACTGTCTACTACCCCGCCTGTCCCGCTTCCCTGTCTGGCATGCTGGTTGCTACCGTTTTCTCTTTTGCCTCGAACCGCCGTGTCGACATGTATTGGCGTGTCGATAAGTCCATACCCGAGGTTCCAGCTCAAGAAACACAAAAGTTTAAAGACCAGACTAACCAGTGGGGGCTCTTGACAGCTTCTCACTTGGTTTAGTAGTCGCGTTAGCCGCTGCTACAATCACCCTCCGCTTCTTAATGACGCTATATCGCGCCTCGCTGGATCACCACACAGGAGGTGATCCGAGGTGAAACTGAGGATATTTCGACGTGGAGACCTTCGTTTCGATTGACAGAGGATGCCAACGGTGATCGGAATTTCGGAAATGCGGGTGTGTGGAGAACAGTTTAATTTTAACCGCACCCATGCTTGTCGGTTGTGAGTATACTTGACTGCCGCTTCAACTTCGTAACAGTCGGTATATTAGACTAATAGCGACTTAAACACACAGCCAAACTCATTTCGTCTCATACTGATCCCTTCGCAACGATCTGAATGACGGTCTCGAGACTCGAAGGTCTCGTAACAGAAGCGAACAATTGTCGACGTTGCCGGTCAACCGATGAATAATGATCTTGCGCAGTTCGCCCTGAGGTAGGCAGCTCCTGACGGGGGCAACATGAGCACGGTGAACAGCGGGAGGAAGAGCATGATGCACAGGCTCTTCGTTCCTTGAGTCTGGCGACCAGCTTGGCGTCCGGTGTGGCGAACGCCTTGGTGAACAAATTGGTCGCGGCGTACGAATCCGACTGGTAGCACCAGACAGCTTCTCACTTCGGGCCTCGATCGCTCCCGATGCCTTGACGAGGCAAGGCGAAAGCCCGTCAGCCATTAATAATTGTTCGTAATAATGGGCAAAGTAACTGGGAGGGTGGAACGGAACGGGCGAGAGGTGGGCCGGCGAGGGATGGTGGCGGATGGCAGGAAAACAAAACGAACGGAAAAAAAGGGAGGGAAAAGGAGAGAAAAAAGGGGCGATGAGCCCGGTAACGAGCCTGACCGATTCTCGGCGTTGCTGGTGTCGATCTTACCCGGAGGCCACCCCCGCTGCGTTCCTAATAAACCCACTTGCCGGTGAGATAATGGATCCACAGTGACTCTACAACTCTGGAGTGGAGCGAAGTGCGGCCGAACGGAGGCGAATTGAGGCGAGCTGAGTCGAGCACGGAAGAGAGAGAGAGAGGGAGAGAGAGAGAGAGAGAGAGAGAGAGAGAGAGAGAGAGGGACAGAAAGGGAGAGAGAAGGCGGGAGAGGGAGACGAACGTTGAACACCTCGGATATCACGATGTCCGCCGCGACCAATCTGCCCGTATATGCTTGCCACCGCTGGCGCGACTGCCGTTTGTATGTTACCGTGCCAGAATCGATTTGCCAAATATGATTTTTCTGATTTACGATGGATCTGCGCCGCTGCGCAGGGATCGACGATACCTTCGTTGTACCTCGCTGGCTTCGTTCGCTCCTGTTTCGGATCGACGAGGCCCTGCGGGCATTGATTATCTAGGATAGGTTGCGCGTGACTCTGCGCTCATTCTAACGGCACGTTCCTTTCTGGCGCAACTAATGGTCAAGCGTGAAACGGTATGTGACGTATTTGTATATGGTACTTTTATGGTTATGGTAATTGAAACTCGGAAACTAAGACAAATTAAATAACATGGCTGACTGTGTGCGCACCGCTGGCTGAATATATTGTAGATCGGCTCGCGAATGCCAGTTTTGTTAAACATCTGATTTTGCTTTTTGTGCAAGCTATTAGTTTAATGATATGTGTTACAGTTTCGTTAATTACACGTTCTCTGATTTGATCATCCTTCGATTATGGTTTTCCGGGATTCTACCACGCCACATTCTACAGTTAAGGGTTTATCAAACGAAAACACGTTGTCATTGATTTACAGTTATTAACGATAAATCGTAAGCTTTTGATGTTAATCACAGCAGTACTTTCGTCGGCCAGTAATGAATAGAAGTGAATTTAGCTGACTCGGCATGTTTGTAATCGACCCTCGTGTGGCTTGGTCCCTAATAGCCAGTTACTTTGTGCCATGGTATAATTGGATCGTTTTCCGATCCTTGACTCTGAAAAGCTTCAATTTCCTATTCGGCTCTATCTCTTAACTTCCAGCACCGTCCGGATAACATTGGTAACGAGATCGTACGCATTGTTTTAATTCACATTTGGCTAGCGTACCGCTGATGATATATAGCGGTCATTTACGTGGAAATAATCACGGTGTGTGCTCCGTGGTCTTTAGCATTTCAAAGTTGTCGGTCGTTAGACTGTAAGAAAGACCGTCTCTAACCTATTAAAATCTAAAACGATCGATAGAGTTATTGCGAGCGAGTAATACATAGAATATTGAATCGTTCCAGTAACGGTAACCGTAAGCCCTACATAGAATTCTATATTATTTAATGCATGTGACTACTGTAAGGATGGCTGGATGGAAATGGAATTTTGGAAATAGGTCTTCCTAGAACTTTCTTTATTTTATACGGCTCTTTCTTTCGCTTTTCGTGACCGACTGCCGCTCGTCGCGCGTCGTCCTCGTACCCCTTTATTCTTTCTTTTTATCATCACCCTTTCTCCAGAGCAACGCTAACTCTGCTCGCGTGGACATCATTTATTTTTCACTCTTACAGTACGTATGCCCGAATTAAACATGTTGAATATGGAAAAGTGTGTGCAAGAACAATCGATTAATTCCTGAAATGCTTACATACCCATTATGATACTTTGTGAGTTTTACAATCTTAAACTCGGACTCAAACCTGCTCATAAGCTTTCTCAAATTGGGTCTTTGCATCGTAATTTAACTCGTGAGAAGAATCTAAATCCAGGATTGTTTAAGACGTGTAAATCGCTATGTGAAACTCATAAACAATTAGCGTGACAATGGCAGTAGGAAAGCAAAGTTAAATCTTTCTTTATTCATACGACTGTACTACAATTTGAAAGTGCGATATCAACTCAGCCGCAGATAGAACTGGAAAAATTGATCGTAGGACATAAAATGCACGCAAAACGGACAGACAAACTCCATATTCATATTAAGAGCTCTTACCTTCGGACATTTTAATGGCCTTTACCGCCAGTTTCATTTTCTCGACGCTTCACACGAGATGCCGCAGCGTTATTTAAAGGAAACTTCCAATTCGCGTCACGAACACGATTGTGGTAATCCATCGAGCGTATATATGACGGTAATCAGTCAGATGGCAAGACCTTGTGGTAGATCGCATCGTCGTGTGTCGTCTCGTGTGAGGGATTGCTCCCATTTGCATCCCCCGTGCGACGAATAATGCATAAGAGCCGGCAAACCGAATCTGTTCGAATCTCGGGGCGACAACATCGGACTAATCGCTCGAACCCGACCTACGAAAATTATGCGTTTCATACCGCCTTTGTAACACTTCCTTTCATGACACTATTCTAATTGCCCGATAGTCATGCTCGGTTTTAGATACAAAACACGGGGCAACTGCGTTTTATGTGAATCTGAATGAATGTGATAAACGGTTAATTCGATTAGCATTGTTCAAAACTTAAGTAGATATATATTTACGGTTATATGGAACAGAGAAATTGGTTTTTAATCGTGTAAAGTTGCGAAATTCGCATTATGATTACATAAAGAATGTAAATACTTAACGACCGTGTAATAAATAAGCTAAATACGACGTATATCTTCGGCCATGTATCGGTCATTCAGGACATCTAAGTTTTCAAGCAAGACTTTCTACATCTAAGTTTACAAGCAGCTTTCCGACGTTTCGATCCTAGTTTTGGATCCTCTTCAGGAAATGAAATTGTATGTCTGTAAATTGCAAAAAAAATTTCATTTATGGCCGAAGATATACATGGTCTGTCCGGAAAGTTCCCGGACTGATTTTTAAAAAAGAAAGTATTTGTCAGAATATTACGAACTATTAATATTTTTCAAAGTAGCACCCTCCCGCATCTACACACCGCTTCCAACGAGTTTTCCAGTTTTCATACGCCTCCTGGAACGCCTGGACCGGAAGGCTGTTTAGCTCCCTCATCACAGCCCGTTGAACCGCTTCTACCGACCCGTGATGCTTCCCCTTGATCGTCGATTTCATTCTCGGGAATAGAAAAAAGTCTGACGGGGCCAAGTCGGGGCTGCAGGGCGGCTGAGCCAGCGTTGTCACCTTGTGCTGGACAAGAAACTCCACAATGCGGAACGCTGTGTGGCTCGGCGCGTTGTCGTGGTGCAGCCGCCAATTCTTGGCGATGACTGGGCGGACACGAACAATGCGTTTTCGCAGTCTTGTGAGGACTTCCACGTAAAGATCTGTATTAACTGTTTGTTCGGGTGGTACAAACTCTACGTGGATGACTCCATGTCCATCAAAAAAGCAAATGAGCATTGACTCCGGTGTGCACAGTGGTCGTCGTCTTCCACTACTTCCCTACCTTCTCGGGACAGTTTGTGCTACTCAAAAACACCGGATCTACCCATGGCAGCAACACCGTAACCCTCCTTAATCACGTCGTGAGTCTCTTTGCCCGTTTTACCAAGCTTTACACAAAATTTGATCGCGTATCGCTGTTCCAGTAAACGCTCCATGATTTTCCGTGACGAGGCGCTTCGACAGGTGTTCACAATATAGGCGCCCTGCTTTTTTCTATGGCCGAGAGCCAATCGCCGATTTTTCCAGCTTTCTCAATACCCTGCTCCACCGATCCTACCCGCGCAGACCGCCTCTCCTCCGCTCGTTCGCCCAGGAAAAATCCAGTCCGGGAACTTTCCGGATAAACATTGTACGTCGTATTTAGTTAAAGTATGATTACCTTTGTTTAGAATACTGAGATGTTTCCACAATTGCTGTTAAAGTGAGAAACTTGTTTTCTTTTTGTTAACCCTTTTACTACCGGACGACGATATATCGTCGTTCGCTACACTTGCGAAAAGTGCCAGCGACGATATATCGTTGGGCATCCAATAGCGCCGTAGTATTCGCATTGCGAGAGAACTTTGCCTCAAAATAAATTTAGAAATCATTATAAACGATCTAATTTCAGTACGAGATGATTAATCCGCTGCTTTTTGTATCATGTAAATATCATTTTTAGTTTGGTTTTTATGAGCCTTTTCCGAAACCCATGTAAATTGCATGAATTTCATCCGGTTATCTTCGCATAGGCACCTCTGTTCCGGCCGGCACCAAAAAGGCTTAATTTGCATGGCCGTAAATGTGTTAGATAGATTCTGTTTCGTTCGAATAATAAGTTTATCCAAATTAACCCTTTCGCTTCTGCAGTCCAGTCCGCCGAAGTGCTGTCACTGAACGAAAGCACGCACCAGAAATGTGCACAGTGCGCGTGGTATTTGTATATAACTACGTTCTTCTAAGCCTTAAATAATTACTATGGTTAAGAAATCAATTATTGCTCTAATATAGCACGTATTCTTTATATTTTGCAAATGAAAAGATTTACAATTATACAAAATTATATTAATCCTTCGCGCGAATGCCGGATATATCCGGCGCTCAAGGCGACAGGGTTAATATCAGAAGTTATGAGTTTGACTTAATTTGACTGGCTGTTAATGTAGGAATGGAAAGGAACTGTTCGAACAATGAGGATATAAATCAAATCCGAAGCAATGTCATTTACAGAATAAATTACCTTTAGCAAAATATGCAAAAGCATGTTAAAAAAACAGTTTCCCTCTTTACTTTAAGAGAATGTGAAAAGTCAGACGCAGGTTCAAACACGAAGATGCACGTGGCATCCTCCAATTTCTCATTTGCTCAGTAATAATTGCTCAAAACTACGAAAACCTGGCACAGGTTGCCTCCAAAGGTTCTGTAATTAACTGCAACACAATATATTCTTTTCAGCCATTGTCAGACGAGGTGCAAACCGCCCAAGGAAAGTGTGAAGTCTGCCTCGTAGTCATCGGTTGGAGCGAAATATTGTTTTGTCATGATGCAAATGATCGTGGTCGAAGCAGTCAGCCGACTTTTTGTCTGCCAAACGCAACAATCATCTTCACAGCAGTGTCGCGTGCTTTGAACAAAAGTCTGCTTCTATATAAACGTTCACTCAAAATTCTACAAATCGTTGAGAATCAAAATTCTCATTCACCTAAACAAAATCGGCAAGCTGTTCAATTACAAATTCATTATTGAAAAACTTACATAGAATGAAGTTTTTATCGTTTATATTTCAGTTGAAAGAAGTGAATGGAAAAGGTTTTATATTTTGACTACCTTTCTGCACACATAGTGCAGATCCATAATCGTTTTCACAAGTTCGCTTACCGAAAAGATCCGTCTGAAGAATGGTTGAAATATCCACTAACTCGGTACAGTGCAGATAAACCAGACGCATTCAACTTTATGCAAATCTATTAAAGCTATATTCGGGCGTAAACTGGCGCTAATGGCGGGTCGGAGGTTGGAAAAACGATGTCTAACCGTGACAAGCAGGCGGTCTTGTTTTAAATCGTCACAGAATGCACAATAGTTGTGCGATTCGTCGACGATGCGGCGATAAATCTCGCGGCAGGTAGAAGGTAGGATCTCGGAGGATCACGAATAATTGGAAAGCAATGATGTTATCGCCGTTATTACACCGCCAGTGCTGTTAATCGACGCTAAGAAATTCGCATCCACGTCGTATTGATTAAATGAAAATGTTATTTCACTCACCTTTGTTATGTTGCCTCAATGAAGCGATGCAAATCTTTCACGAACACAGTAGCCGCAAGATATGAAACTGTGTATGGTACCTACTTGTTTGTCATTAGGTATGACATGTTCGGATCATGTAGATTTAAATGAAATGTCTAAAAAACAACGTTATCACTAACGTTGGCAAAATAGCTAATGGTTAGTGCTACTGAATCTATTGAAATAATCAAGTGGAAGCTACTGTTTTTAATCAATTTCAGGTTGCACTGTAATTGTGATCAGGACATATAACATACATATATAGAATTTAGAATTTTAGAGTTAGACGAATTTTCCATATCTATAATACTTTTATCGATAAATAACTCATTTATCTTCATTATCTAATTCTACTTTTGTGGCTATGAATCACTTTAGAAGGATAAAAAAATCTAATCAGAGAGTACCTGCAATAAGCCTACTTGCTGATCAGTTTGAATTCGAGAATCGAAGTATTCAGTACAAAAAACTAAGACATTCCAAAGCTAGACGTATCTCCAAGAGTTCCGCGATGATATCCCGTAGAGTACGATGTTGTCTAATTGATCACAAAAACAAAAGAGGCAATCGGGACCAAGCCGGCCACGAGGTGTATGCATGTCGCCTCAGTCACTTCTATAAACATGCTAATGGCGGTTCCCGATAATAAGTTAGTGTTCCGATACTCTCCGCCGCTCACACGCAAGCGAGTTCACGCGTAAATACAGGCCGTAGATAGAAGTATGTGTGGAAGGGTAGGAGAGAGGATAAAAGGCAGTGCGAAAGAGAAAGGAGAAGGAGCAGAGAGTGATTGGAAAAAGAAAGAGACAAAGAATGGGAGGGTGTCCAGATAGAGAGAGCATAATCGAGTGAGAGAGAAAGATAGAGAGAGAGAGAGAGAGAGAGAGAGAGAGAGCGAGAGAGGAGAGAAAGGAGAAGAGAGAGACCTGGTCTGACCACAAGAGCGTGCTTTACACGCTGATGCGTCGGAACATGTCGAGTTGGAGAAGCAGAAGGAGGAGATGGAGGTGGCTGTGGAGATGGAGGAAGTGGGAGAGGAGGTGGGGGATGAGGCGAGGAGGCAGCGGGGACAGCAAGGGAGAAGGGTTAGTAGCTCTTGTAACGCTATCGACCCTGTCGCTGTACATCACGTCGACACCATCCTAGTCGGCTCATTTCAGCCCGCGTGAGTAGTAGGAGTTGGCTTCTGCGCCATTACTTCGGTTGTCGGTCGTACGTGTACATGCACATTCGTACCAGAGGCGTGTTGGCGCATTCGGCCCCGCACGCACACGAGTCACCGAGTTCCATACAGGCGAGCCTACACTACCGGTCATGCGTTCTGCGTGAGCAAACCACGTACACGCAGGTTGCACGCAAGGTAGGAGTGGGAGGAGGGATGGAAGCGAGGATAGAGTGGGTGGGGGAGGGAAATGTGTATTATGCTCTGGGAGCACACTCCAGCGAAGACAAGAAACTGATTACGAGGAGTAAAGTTGTACGCGGCGACGAGTAATTTATAAGAGAGGATTCGCCGCTGAAATGAGCGCTATTATATCAGTGTAAAATTTCCCAATGCGAGGCGTTAATAAGACAAGAGGATGTGGCAATTAATATGGCTTCCAGTGGGAGCTGCGTCCGCCATATGACACGGTCGGGCAGACGATATATGAAAGTGGCCCGCCAAGACGCGGCAGATTGATATTAGGTGGATGAGAATGGTCTCAGCAATCTCGGCAAAGGACTGTAATGCGGCTTGACGTTGCGCGATTGAATTGTTAGCGGAATTATTGCCACCCGTCGAATGGGACTCTACCTTCTGAAATTGACACCGTTTTCACGGTACTAGATGTATATTGTATGAAGCATGATTTATTGTACAATGCAATATCGGTGCGTATGCGATAAAATGAGATTGACGATGCACGTGAACTGCTCGATAAGATGAAAAGATCGATGATAGAGTGGAACGTGGGCTGAGTGTTGATGCGAGTGCTGCTCCATTGGTTTATGATTTACTGTCACGAACGTTTACTGACGTATGAAAGGCAAGCTGCGCAGAAAAATTGTATCGCAAAGGTACATTCACATATGAGCACTAGATATTTTTGCCTTGTAGGCCGCGACGTAGTTCGTACGGTGCAAAATGATTTCGGTAGTCTTAAGATGGGATTATAGTCCGAGGTGCTAACATCTGCGTTGGAAGATACCAAAGATTAATACGGCTTCCGTGTGAGGTGTGTAACGGGTACGGCATGGTCAGACGAACAACGTGCTTATTAGAATTATGCTAATAACCAATGAAGACGGTTCGGTGCGCAAATTGTTGCTGTAGAGAAATTGTACAATGTGTTCCAGGGGAAAAAACTAAAATAGAATTAAATTGAATAATTAGGTACTTTCTTTGCGTATTACCTGTGTTTGTTCTCGACGCTGGTGCTTGGTATCGATATTTTTGTACAATATGACCCATTTGTCCCGAAATTCTGCACACCCTCCTTTTATTCACGTAACTATTGCATAATTGAAGGTTCTGTTACTTGTTTCCTTTCGTCTGTTATAGCACATTCAAAATTCTCTATAAAATTCACCATTTTGCACATCATAATAAACACTGTTAAAAAAATGAATATCCGCTCTCCCCACATCAGAATGTATGCAAAGACTTATCTCAATCTTACGCCACACGTAACCTGCGGAACAAAACGGCGTTCAGTTGAACGACCGAAAAATTAAATTTGTTCAGGCATGTAACAGAAACAGAGAATGGATAGAGCGTTATGTTAATTAACCGAATGCAGTTAATAGAAACAACATCGGCGTCTCAGCGAGCGTCGCCCAAATAAGGAAGCCCAGAGAAACGTAAAATCATAGGGAGCGAAACAAGAGCGGAAAAGAATCATACGGCGTCAGAGCTGGGTACCCGAGGGAAAGAAATAGACAACGCATTCCAGGAGGAGAATTTGGATACGGTTATAGTGGTCCAATCTGTTGCCGCTATCCGGGGCTAGAATGTCCTGCACTCCGGTCGACGTCAGTTCCGTTGCGGGTTAAACGTGCCCGAATGAAAACGTGCGAGAACGTCTGTTTCGCCCGGGATATCTCCCGGCCATTTTCGTTTAATTGATCGTCCTGAAGCGTTGGCGCGTATATGTGTCTCGTGGATCGGGAGCGATACCGGGACGGCGGTTTCAATGGGCAGTGGACGAGCCAATTAGCTCCGTCCCAATGCTCAGGTACACTCTTTGCCTCTCCGTCCAACTTTCGTCCACCCCTTATCCTTAATCCCGTCACCCTCTTTCACGCACAGGGCACTTTTTCCTATTTCTGCTTTTTTCCATTTCACCGTCCTTTTTCTCGTCGACGAACGAACCGTCGACATGCCCCCCCCCCCCCCCCCCCACACCTCTCTGGCCCTTCCTCTTCCACTTTGCCCTGCGCCCCCCTTTGTCACGATTCCCGGCTTATATGTGACCTGGAAGGCTTCCGGGCTGAAGCGGGACATTACGGGGCCTCGTCTCTACTGCGGACGGAACACAGAAACCGTGGTCCTATCTTATCCGCGGCGAAGTTTATAGCCCGGTCGACTCTAATTGGGCGAGAAATCATCGGGCACTCCTTTTCTCCGTCCGTACGTTCAAAAACGACGCTCACTAATTCACGATTTCTTGCACGTATTACTGCCGCGCCTCTCCTTACCGAATTCAACTCGATCCCCGAATGGACTCTGGTAGCCAGCAGCTATCCGTACCGTGAGAATTTCAACCCCTAGACGCCTTCGCAATCTCCTGCTTCTACTTACCTGATTCTTCGACGTCCATCAGCCAATCGCCTATTGGCAAAGTTCATCTTCCGAAAGAATTACCTCTCGGCTCACGTGACCCACTTCTCGGTGCACCTCGTCTGTTTCAATGTTTATCTGCGCTCCGAGACGATCATCGAGCATGCTTTACATCTTCATCAGCGCCCGAAACGATCCTCGTCTATATCGAGCCCTTGTTACCGATTATTGTTTCGGCCATCACTGACTGCCAATTAGGTACTTTCCGCCGTCAATTACCGGTGATTCCGGTGTGTCCTCTTCGACGCCCTTGTCACGACGGCGCATCTGACAAATAGGAGTCCGGACACTGCTGGGCCGGAGGAAGAGGGAGCGAGTGACGAACGGAGACAGATAGAGAAAGACAGATAGGCGGAGGAAGAGGTGGAGGAGTGGGAAAGACAGACGCGTGCGATTTACCGGGCACGAAAAGGTGCGCTCACTCGGCAGGCAATATCTCATTGAGTAAAGGAGGAGGTGACTTTAACGTTGGCCCCTCACTCTTCCCATGAGCAATCGCGGTTAAGACGGGTCCGACGTGCCCGGTAAGAGTAAGATCGTTAATCTTACCGTACCGATCGGTCCCTGATAGTAATTGTTACGTTCCCGTGCCTCGTCGCTGACTGTTTGAATGTGTGCGACTATCCACCTTCACTTCACACTCTCCAGGGCCCTCGTTCCCTCCTTCCTTCTCGCGCTCAAATCTGAGTCCCGTCTCGCTCGTTCATTCGCTCGCTTCTTCTTTCATCCTATTTCTCATTCGTGCGTGTGCTTGGCTGCCTGTTCGACGCTCATTCTTTCTTTTACGGTGGGAGTGCCAACCGCTCACCCACCACCGGTGTTAATGCCTTTGCCAAGTTTGTTCGCATTACAATACCGCCGATCTGTTTTCCCTCCTTCTCTGCCGCGCTAAGTCCACTACTCTCGCTTTTACGCAGACATACTTCGACTCACGGATAAACGCACCCTCTCTCTTCCTGCGGCAGCTCGCAAACTCCTTCGACTTCCCCATCCCTCTTTCGTTCACACTTTTGCCGAGAAACGGTGTGCTGCATGCACGCCTCTCCTCATTCTCTGTCCTACCGCGTGCATATCCCGATTCGAAGTCGAACGTGGCCATAAATTTGGTAGTCGCGCTAACCGTTGACGGGGACCACGATATCCGAAATGCTGGCGGATCCGGTGTTTTCGAGCTCTCCGCCGCTCGATTCGCCTTAAATTCAGAGAGAGTATCGTTTGAGAGCAAAACCAGTTTCGCGCCAGATTCCTTATTTGCGAGCCCGACGAAAACGTAGATTCGAGTTAATCGTCGATAAGCACTTCTCGTCCCGCGCTTTTTCCCACTGCGCGCCAGATATCCAATATATATGCGCGCGCGGCTGGCTAAGATGGCAAATAAACGCATCCATCGTCCGTTCACCGGTGGGAATGAATCGGGCCTAACGAAAAACGGTTTTAACCGCGAATTCGTTCGCTTCGATGTGTGCCCGATGAAGAACGGGATCAGGATCCGACTGAGTCGTTCGCCGAACGGTCTGAATCAGCTTCAACAACACTCGTACAAAGCGGTGCGTGGGTTAGCGAAGGAACAAGTTGCGACGACAGTCCGATCGGACGTCAAGGCCACGTCGGGTCGTAAATGCTGAAAAGACGCTCGGGGATGGCATTGTGGAACGGTACAAGAAGAGGTGCCGGCGTGATAGGTATTTACATGAAAATTCATTTAAATAAGAGTTCATTTTAACAGAGTTTTTTACAGGAGCGATACGTTTGTTGCTATACCGTAAACAGTACGAGCGCGGCGCCAAGAAAGTACATTCTCTCTAATCTAGCGATTCACCGGGACTAGTTCCTCCGAGCGAGCTCTGACAGACACGTGCTCCTTACTCACGGTGCGAGGCAACTTTTGCACACTCGGGCTTCTCGTTCGTTCTCAGGTAGTAGGCTGGTTGGAGAAAAGAGATAAAAAAAGAACATGGGGGATATGAGGGCGCTTGCCTCACGATCGCGATACGTATCGATGAAGCAATTAATTATCTATCTAATCCTCAGTAGTCCGTTCAACAATAGTATTATAGCGACATTGATGACATTGCAGTATAATATTACACAACGATACTCGTAGCACTTATTCGGTAATCGTTATCATATTAAATCGATTAGTAATTGTAGTAAGTAGCTTCGTAGGTACTAGAGGCACTAGCTAGTAAAAGACGAATGTCGTCTAGAGACCGACGTTAAAGGGAAAGTACAAGGTATGAAATAGGTGATATTCCGCTATCTCGATGACCACAATGCTCAACAATGTACTTTGTTGCTTCGGAGGTTGCGCGCCGCAGTCTGATGATCTTCGCCATCTTGTATTGGTCGACAGCGAAGTTCGTGTCTAGTACAAGTCTGCCTTTCGCACAGGCTGAGATGAATGCAATCGACGATAGACGGTTCACAAAAATGTTAAAAATGTGGATATCTTTAGTTTTCGTAAAGTCCAGACATTTTGTTTATTAATAAGATAGTTGAGTACGGTACACTTTTTGTGCACACCTTGAACATACATCTTTACGACTTGTATCAATATAAGATTATGAGTTTCTTCTACGGAGGAAGGGGGCGGGGTGGTCACCTTCTAAATTTACGTATCCTTAAAATGCCAATCATTGGGCGAGGTAATTTCCACGGCGAAATTATAAAACAACATATGCGGTTCGTCAAAGTCTTGCGTAGCGCATCAAAATTATAATCTTTCTATACTTCGAAAAATATGCTTTAACGATACGCCACAATTTGCCCATTCATCGACGATGTCCAACAAATTGACCTAAACTTCTCCCAAAACATATTCGTATCCACCGCATCGCGTAATCCGACTTCCTTAGAAGCGTTGTCAGTCCATTCCTATCCAAGCACACAATCGACACACCACTTCCCAAGCGACGCGCCTCAGATCACCTCGAAGAAATCCAACGCCAGCACCCCCAAGCAATCTATTGCATTCCCGTCTACGTCCCCAAAAAACAGACATGCTTCCAAAAGAAAATGCAGGATCCGATTCAACGGTCGTGCTTTGTCAGCTCGAGAGGCTGCTGATCCGTCCAGTGATCCCGCCAACCGATCGGCGGCGAGGAAGGTACGTCCTGATCGGAGTCTTGCACGTCGATCTCCTCGTCCTCGCCGTCCTCCGCGGCCGGCTCAAAGTCTATCCTCCGCTCGGATCCCAAGCCGCCGTGTCTCTGCTCGTAAACCGGACTCGCCGGCCGCTCCGGCTCCGGCGATGTTTCCCCAACCAGCTGACTGATCATTCGGAAGGCACTGGGCTTCCTCTCCGGCTGCCTGGTGACCGCCTCGACCCTCTCGGGCGCGGAGTCTCTCGCGGACGATGCAGTGACGACTGCCCGGAATGCGCTACTTTCGCCGCCCATTCCGCCGATGGAGCAGCCTGACGTACGGCCGATTTCCATAGCAGACGCGGAGTGCGGCTGCGACTGCGGTTGCGGCGGCGGCGGCGGCGGCGGCGGCGGCGGCGGTGGTGGCGGCGGTGGTGGCGGGGGCGGCGGAGGGGGCGGCGAGCGTTTTAAGAGGTTCATTCGCTGATGACGACGCCACTTTGCCCGTCTGTTGGAAAACCAAACCTAAGAGTCACGAGTTAGGTCGTTAGAAGGCTCGTGATCAGGATGTGCACGCGCGCGGGCGCTCAAGCGAGAGGCGGGTCGCACGCGGTGATCCCACCCTCGCTCAATTGCGTGTCGCCGATCTCTCCTCACCTGAACGCGGGCCTCCGACAGAGAGGTCTTCGAGGCCAACCGCTCGCGCGTCGACACGCACGGATAGTGCGACCGCTCGAACTCCTTCTCGAGCTCCTCCAGCTGCTCCGGGCTGAAGGTGGTGCGATTTCGGCGGAACTTTGGCTGCTCGGAGCCGTCCAGACTCCCGTCGTCGCCATCCCCGTCTGCGTAGCAAGAGCATTCATCTTTTCGACTGCCCCACAGATCTACCCCCGATTTGTCTCACGGTTATCTCGAGAATTTTCATACGTTAGGCCCCGGATGCAAATTTCGGGTTTTCGGTTTAGTGCGAGGCGGGGCGGATTCGAAATTACCACGGTGTTTAATGGTGTCAGGAGTAGGGTGAGAGTTTATGCAAAGGGGATGATTGTTGTGAGGGTCACTGATGACAAGTTGAAATGCGGATCTTTTGTGCCGCTTCGAATTGTTAACCGTAGTGCTTTCGCAAAAGCGACGATTTTTTGCGTTGACGCGTTAGTTTGCGAATCAATGGTTTGAGGATAATTGACGGTAATTCGTTTTCCTACAATTCACTGCCAGTTATCCATCACTTTCAATGTCTATTGTGCGGTTTCGTGACTAGAAGTTGGAGGAAACCCTCACTTTGTTTTTTCTTTTAACGTCCTCGTTACTTAAACATTTTACTGTACGATGTTACATAACCATATGTATGGCCTATAAACTATCTTCAAATGTAATTAGTAATTAGTCTAGAAAGATTCTGCAAATATATAACAAAACGAACATATCGCCTCTTTACTTCCGCATGAATATCCGAATACCTATGTTGAAGTGAACCTCTTACCGAAACAAAACATCAACCCCTTTCAGCAAGATTCTTCTCACCCATCAAATACATATCCACATATCCACATATCCCACGGCCTTCCCACAAATACCATCTACCTCCATCGTCATATCAGCAAAACGCATTTTAACTATTAACAACCCTCCCACGAAAATCCTCACTACGCGACGTCTTTACTAAAGAGACAAACTACCAAGTTTACTGAACGAACCGAACGGATCGAGGCCGAGAGCATCGATTGAAGCAATGATTCCTGATCGTTCACCTTGGAGGTATCCTCTCGCGATGGCGTCGGCGGCGTGAAGTGCGTGATCAGCGGTGCCGGCGGCGGAAGCGGATGCGGCGGCCGCCGCTGCCGCAGCGGCGCCTGGACTCAAAGATGGCGGCAGCAGGAGGGCTGAGGCACCGGAAATGCCAGTGGCCAGCGGCGGCAACATCCAAGGATGACCGGCGGCGCCCGGCGTCGGCCAGCCGGCCGGCAAATGGTGGCTCGTCGTCGGATGCTGGTGGGCCGAGTTGAAGTACGGATGCGGCCCTGTCGCGTACAATCCATATCCGGCTGCACGCGCAAATTCTGCTGCAGCGCGCTCAGCCGCGCGATTTCGTAGAATTCGATTTATGCTGCTTACCGACGGCGCAGTCGCGTTGCTGCAAACGCCTGCAATTCGAAAGAAGATACCACCATCGTTAATCCTTACCCCTCGCCGTCTTCCGTTGGCGGGAACGCACTAGTAATAAAAACGTGTGTTGTTTTACAATGGATAAATTGGTGGAACAGAAGTCGGTAGTTTAGGTTGGAGGTGCGTTCGAAATGAGAATGGGCGAGTGTTGTGTCTGATTGTGGACTGGAGGATGGAGAGGCTTTTTATGTCGGTTGCTCTTTTGCTATTTGGCGAAGTGATAAGGATATTTTCTGTGTCAGTCATTTGTGTGTATGCTTACGGTGGTTACTGTAAATAGGATTAATTTGGTGATTATGTATAACTTCCGGTTATTATTGAAGTTATTCGAGAAAATCCTCCCAGTGCTCAAGAAAAGTTCTGTCACAACTTGATAGGAAGAATCTATAAATCCCATTGGAGCATACTGTTTAGAAGAAAAATGAATATCACAATTATTTTTAAAAGAAAATCATTCTTTTAAATTTTACTTCTTACCTACCACTTTAAACAAACAAGCAAATATTGTAAAGAAATATTACCACAATTATATATAATATAATACCACTTTTGCTAAACGTGATAAATTCTTAAATATTTATCAAAATAAACGGTAATTATACGTAATCACCGTATTAACCTCATTTATCATAACAGTTATAGGTGTGGAAATGATGTATATTTTAATTATATAGATATGATACAAAGTAAAAGTAACTGGGGATTAAATATTAACTTTGACGTTAAAGAATACGGTCGATTAATATTTATTAATGTTAATTAATAAGGGATTGCATATTATAATTGAAATAAAAGCAATTATTTTTAATAGCGTACAAACCACGTGTGATTGAGATCACGCAGAAAAATGTTCTCGTTTCATTTAAATGTGCACGTAGTCCAACTTTACTCGCAATCCGACACTCTATGACCATTAGACATTTATTTTCATCATTAGATTGCCTACTAACTGTCGTAATATAATATTTTACTGATCAATGGGTAAAGACGAGTGGAGAAAGTAGATTGTTAGTCTGCAAGCGAATAATCATGTGCCGTGAATAGATAGAACCTTGTAACTTTGACGCGGAGCAGGGATTGTTGGGTAGGCCGATTAATTAACAAGTAAGAGAGCATTGATGTGCTTGTAAATAGGATAAGCTGTATCTTAATCGTATAATATTATAAGTGTGCAATTATCCTACAGCCGATAAATAACTAAAAAGATTTGATAAGAAAAGCATTTTTTAGAACTGAAATATCTTTTTAAAATATAAGATATATGACGGTCTGATTTTATCACCAGTTTCGGGTATTACAACAGTTGGCATATGGGGTATTACAACAGTATACAAAAAGGCATATGTCAAAAGCAAATCTTTCTTATTCTATCCTACCTAAATATTCTTTTAAGGTTATTTTGAGTAATTCAAGTAATTCGACGTTTGCTGAACTTAGTTGAAGTCATTGTACATAGTCATGGGCATTCAATTTTGAACAAGAATTAGATCTCTTTGTAACGCACGCTGAGCGTGGAAAAGTATTTAAAGGCTTACCCTCTGAAATGAGCCTCTCCCGAATCTCCCATGCAAAAATGGTTGGGTTCTCCCTCTTGTACTGCTCGATCTTGGCAACGACCGCTGGCGTGGCCACTTTCGGCTTGCTACCGCCAATCAGGCCGGGTGGGCGCAAAGTACCTGAAACATACGATAAAGCCGGCATGAAGGACGCGAAGCATTGACAAAGTCGAGGCTTCCCTCGAACAAAGTCGGTCAGAGGCAACAGGAGCGAGGCCCATTTATTTCCCGCTTTTTAAAAGGTGCGGGCCAGTTGGCGCGCTGAAAATTTCGGATGACGGTCGATAAAATTGCAAGGGACAACGCGATGCTAAAATATGGCGATGCTTTGCAAGGTTAATCTTAAATTGGTAGTCAATCGTATTTGCTATTTTCACATTATTTATACCTATACACGTGGTGATGGTACTTGCAGCAACGATATCTAGGTACATTACATCTCGGCTTACACAACTTACAATTAGACGCCCACCTTAGATCTGACAATTGCGTAGGATTACTCATTTCTTACGATCGTATAATCGTACGTTCGGTAAAAAGACCAGAATAATTACGGTTGTAGCATACATGTTTTTTGAGAATCACTGATACGTGAAAATGCTATAAAATTCTTCCGCAGACCTTTCTAAAAATGAGATAATTGATGAACTTTCCAGAATTTTTGGTAAGAAAGTGTAAACTGCTTCCGGTGTGGCAACTGCGAAGTGCAAGGTCGCGAGCGTTGCTCCTAGTAACACGTTGTTGATTTGAACGATCGTACCTAGCAACGATTGCATATAAATTGCAGACAATCGCGACAGATTACGCTTTACTACATCAAGAGAGGTAGGTAATGTTACTCTTGTGTAGTGAGTCAGAATACCCCGGCAGGAGAGTACGGCGCATATGATTCCTGGACGCCTGCTGAGGGATAAAGGGAGAGAACAGTCTTGTACCTCGTTGGCTACCGAGATGGAGAGTACAAAAATGTGATTTCTGGATGTCTATCGGTAGTAGCAATGAGGGCAATTCGCGGCCCCCCGAACCCGAAAGTAGGGACTTCAGTAGGAAAGCACGGCGCGTGTGATACCTGACGCTCGCTGGAGAAGAGTATAGGGGGACAATGGAGTTGTTCCTGGATTGCCACCGATATGGAGAGTACAGCGCATGCGATTCCTGGACGCCTATCGGTCGATATATTCGGGGCATTATCCATTCGGCCATAGAAAATATTGCCAGAAAGCGGAGTGTCAAAAGCACATATTCTTCTGCCTGAGAATGGGGGGAGAGCGGTTAGGATCTACAAAAATCGGTTAAATTGAATAGGAAAGTTCTGGTAAACTGCCTCCTGAAATGCATACACTCAAGTATGAAATTTTGCTTCACCGATCCCTCCTAAACTCTTCCTTGTACTTTTGTCTAGTTCTAATAAATCCTTGCTTATCAATATCCAGGCTACTTATTCCTTAAACCATCATCCACAATATCACCACCCACCATCCTGAGTACACGGTTCATTTACTGCGGCATTAAATGAATCTAATGTTAGTTTTAAAGCCCACATTAGATATGACAATTAGGTAGATTATTCATTTCATATGATCGTACATTAAGTAAAGAAACCAGAAGTATTGCGGGTCGTTTATTACGGCAGTAAGTGAGGCGAATGTTTACACATTAGTCAAGACAAATAAGAATGTGCCTCAATTTTGTGTGCGTGGAAGGAAAAAGAAGAAGGCGTTAACGAAAAAAAAGAAAAATGTTGCACGGTAAGCTAGAACAAACGATCAGCGGACGAAGGGTCTTACACGCCACGTCGCTGGTTCAACCGACCCGCAAAATGGTTACCAGCGTTTCAGGAAATACTTAGGTGACAAAAAAAGATGCTGAAAAAGAGCCCGATCATCGGCGCACGCCTGACGAAAGTAAAAGAATGCGCCCTTTTGCCGGGACCGCAAAGAAGCATGCGCTCGCCTTGACATTTGATACTAATCCTACCGTGTCTGAGTGGACCCACCGTGTAGTCATTAGAAGCTTAACTTACCTAATGTATCGTTGATCCAAGGAACGAATGTGTATGCGACGGCGCCTGTGCGCGACAGTCTGCGATAATTGCTGATATCCAGCACATGACGTCTAAGAGTTGCTCATATAAGTGTGACCCACATGATTCATGTTTCGGCATGTACGACAAAACCTACACGAATAACGCCGATTTTCGCGTGAGCAAATATTCAACTCGCGCGGCAAGCAGGGAAACGACAGGAGACAGCTGTGACGATCATAATGGCAGTAATTTCAGACAACACAATGAAAATCTTCTCCTATTATTATATTCCATCACAGTGGGCGTATATAGATTAAAATAAACAATTATTCAAGTTTTTAAAATGTATTATTTGGCCCACGTTCGTAAGTAGCAGCTTTACTTTGCAGAATTGAGATGAAGAGACAACTTAACTGTTGCATATCCTGCGTAGAAAATTGATGTTTTTTCGTTGAGCACCCAAACGAGACGATTTAGGTAAAAAAAAAAGAAGTTATTACGATTATTCCCTTCTCCTTCTATTAATTATTTCTGTGTCCAAGATATGAATCCTCGTGCTCCACTGCAACATCCAAAGGTGCTGTCCCTCAATGACTACGAAATCACGCTTCACTCGTATCCGTAATAATCGTCGAACAATCCTATTGCGTCGCATTTCGCACGGGGCCTCATTAAACCCCTCGGCAATTCAAAGCAGTCTCCGACACGCGAACGATAACGGTCTTTGGATTAAAAAGGACGAAGTTAACGTGCTATTATAGCACGAGGTCAATGGGTTAAAGCGTGAGGCGTTTGCTCGCGAGCATAATGACAGCGGGATCGCGACGAGCGAATTGCCGGAAAGGAGAAATCGCCATGTCAGTTTTGCGATGCCGAAGGAAGAAGAGGAGGAAGACGTCGAAGGCGAAGACCTCGGCTCTGGAAGTCGAGGGCTCTCGCATCAACAACTATAACGGGTGTATCGTCTCTTCCTCCTGAAGACTCCATCGCTGACGTCCTGTGCGCTCGAACTCACGGAGAAGACTGTCATTCGCGTCTTGCTTACCATCCTTATCGCTGTCGTTATACTCGACCTCGTCCTCCGCCTCGCATTTGAAGCATCCGATCCTCATTGCACGCATCATGAGATAGGCTCATGCACGCTCGAAGAAACGTGCGCGAGGAGGGCGAACGATCGGACGAAAGCTGACGATGAGAGTTGGCAAGGTAATGGAAACCAGAGGCGCAGGCAGACTTGAGCAATTATCGGTCGTTACGTACTATTATTAATAACAATAATAATGGCTGAAGCCGGCAGGGTATCGCGTGCGCTCCCACGGCTGAAGTGCGTGCCGGGTATAAACGATGTACCCTCCTAATAGGTATCCATGCCTCGAGCAAATTCCGAGCCCCGATCTCTCTGTCTCCGTTTCCCATCTCCTTTTCTCTCATTTTCACCTACCCTAACCCCCCCCCCCCCCTCTCTCTCTCTCTCTCTCTCGCGCGCGCGCGCTACGTCGACGTTCGCCTCCTTCGACCTGCCCGTATTTGCGCGTACAAGTGTACGCGTGCGTGCTTGCGTATATAAAATTTTCGAGAAGGGCCAGACTTAATAAAAGAAACCGCACGGAGCCAATTTTGCCGGCTACTCTTTCCCTCCGCGCGAAACTCCGATGGATGTATGTATGTCAGTTGCGGTTTCCTACCGGGACGAGCGTGTCTGTTAAAGGCTGAATGCCCTCGATCGGGACGATTGAAATTCTCATGGGCGTTTCGCAATGAAAATTCCGACGATTGTGTCCGGAACGAGCGACGGCAGGGGATCAAATGTCAGGGAAGGGAGTACGAATGTCGTGCGATTTGGTCATTCGCGCGTGAACGTGAGTATCGGAAGTGCAAGACTTGTTCTCAATGTACGGTATTCCAGTCGTTGTTTTGGATGCTTCTAGGAGAACATTCTTCCCAAACTTTTGATGATACTGTGAAGACCCTTTGTTGAGGATAATAGAGGTTAGGAGACTCATTACTATTTGCTTTGTCTGTTGTAATACGAATCACGCTGTTTGTACATGTATGGCTTATATTCTAGTTTACTCATTTATGCTTTTATTTCTTGATAAACGTCAAGGATATAGTATAATAGAGGTTAGGAGACACATTACTATTTGCATTATCTCTTATTGTAATATGTATCTCGCCGTTTATATGTTAGAACGTATATTCGAACCCATACACTTATGATTTCAGGTCTTGATAAACGAGGAAGATAATGTCTATAATATTTCGTTGATATTATGTTTTGAAGAACCTTTGTCGAGGATAATAGAGGTTAGCGGACTCATTACTGTTTGCTTTGTCTCTTGTTGCAATATGGATCTTGTTGTTTAAACATGTGTGTCTTATATTGGTGTCCCCTTACTTATGTTTTAAGTTTTTAATAAACGTGAAGGATAATCTGTACACACACAGTGCTCTATATCATAGTCAATAGTCATTGAATGTCTGAAGTAAATATTTGGAGCAATCAATTAAAATTGACAGGTACCTACATACCACTTTCACATTATAGGGGAGAGTGGCCTAAAGCGGGTAAGCTAACGTTGAAAGCTCAAAAATCTTAGTTTTTTGTTGGATTATAATAACAATTTTGATTCCATGTAGTAGGAGAGATATCGTACTTAACAATAAAAAAACAGGATGGTGTCATTTTGAAACAAATAATTATTTATAAGTAAAAATGAAAGTCTCTGCAAAAATCCGCTTTGCCAAACAGGTGGCCTAAAGCGGGTAAACCGTTTGGGCAAAGCGGGTAAGCACTGTGTGGTCATTTTTACGTGAAAGAATTGGTAACCCGCAAAATTGTGTGGTAATTTTTACGTGAAAGAGTTGGTAACGCTGTTCTCAACTCGGGTGCCTCATCGGAAATGGTCGAAACTCGGGAGTGTTCGGGTAAACACGGCATAGGCGACAATTAACAATCGCTTTACATTCGGCAATATACGAGAGCCCACGTGCTTTAGGCGGGCTACCCGCTTTGGGTTACTCTCCCCTATTCGACGAAAAAGGAGTGAAATTAAAAAAAAATTGTCTCCGAACTTCATGATCATACTTTACACATATAAGCTCCGATTCTGAAATAAGAACATAATCGTGCATGATCATGGCTTTTTCACTCTGACGGTTAGTATAAATGTGAAGGTCGCCGAACAAGGCAGTGAAATTATATATGCAATTTTACGGAATTGACAGGAGCGCCCACGGGGTAGCGCTATTATGTGCATTACATGTCACGATATTCTGAATGCCCCTACTTCGAAATTAGCGGCCCATGGACAGCTGGTCTACTTAATTCAGCGCTTGCTCTCAAAGATTCACGAAAGTTCAAAGTCCTCTTGGCACATTCTTGCTCAGATGGCATCTTTGCGTGCCGAACGAGACCGATTGGAAACAATCCGGATTGCCGTAGGAACGTCAGTCGTTCAGCATGAGCTTCGGTTCCTGAAAGATCGGCCCTTCTAATCTGCGAAGTGGATCTTAGGTACTTAGTGCTAGCGTAAGTAGAGTGTCCTTAACGAGATGGCATTTGACTGAGAAAACGAAGAACGATTTTCTTTCCACCATCCCTTTTAAGTCTGACGATGCACAACAAAAACGTTTTCTAGATGCCATCACGAATGTCTTATGACTGATAGTGTTGAGTTAGAGCAACACGGAATTCGCAATGTATAGTGAGAAATTTTTATTTGTATATTTGTACTTGTTGATGTGTGGGAGAAGTTTATTCAAACCTGTAACCGTACGGTTACATGTGACCGAACGAGGACTGTACCGCGTAATCGCAGGACGAATTACGAGAGGGACCCACTAACAATAGTGAGTGACCCATACCCCTTTTTCAAAGGGGAAAGAGGTGCGAAAGGAGCGAGGACGAGCGAGACGGCTACTTACTTACCTGTCTGAACCACGTAAAGTTAAGTTGTGTAGAAAAAGTGTGTTTGAGAGAAGAGTGGATGTAAAAGCAGTGCGTTTGTGTGAGTGAGAGTGTATCTTGTAAAAGCATCCTTGAGGTGTATGTGCTTTGTTCAGGGGAATCACGAGCACATAATTAATCACATTAACCATTGCCTTAAAAACAATCGAGTCATTAAGCTCGGCTAATCCATTTATAGAATCAAACCTGTCGCCCTGCGAGGAGATTCCCCCTTGCAGAGCTGTGCACCTCAACAGCGCAAGTTCGACAGGTGAGTCGCGAGCGTGCGTGCCTATTGTGTAAGGTAATCTTATTGTAATTTAGGCGCAATAAAGGATCTCTATAACCCAGCGTTCCGCCTAGCGGCTCGTTATTAAAACAAAAAACCCAACGGTAACAAACCATTGATTCTGGCGATTCAAGTAGAAACTATGTTCTTGGTCAAAATATTAGGTATAGTACGTACAACATAACGTGGAATATATTAATCAACATAAAAAAAGTGGAAATTATTTGTTAAGCTTCATAAAATTTATTCTAAGTATTACAAATGTGAGTAATTGTTATTTAAACACTGGATATTCTATTCCAAGTTCATTTCCGAAAGAACGTCCATGTCGTCAACAAACGCGAACGTGAATAATATAATGATTAATAACGTAAAGCGTATCGTAAACTGATTTAACCAGTGTTACACCCTGATATATTATATAACAGTACAATCAAATTGTCGATTCAATTTGCTGAGTTATGACTAGATACAACTCAAACCGCTTATACAAATTGACATTACCCCCGAAAATATACTTAATTAATTTAATTCGTTAGCGACTATACAGTTCAATCAAAGTACCTTATATTGCGTCCTCGACCTCATTGCACCATTAATAACAGTAAATAACGATAATCACTTAAATGCACCAACTGATCCAATAATACCCGCCGAACGCACATTTTCACGCCGACCTGATCTGTATAAGGCCGCCAGAAAGAACCGAAGTAAATCTCTGAGCAGCCGAAAGAAATCGATCAATGTCTCTGATACCGATCCCGCAGTTTAGACTCAGCGTTTCCGGTTCCCGATGAGTCAAGAATCGTCTGTGCGATCGACCGCGAGCCGGGGCGGAATTAATTGTTCGTCGCCGTTAAGTAATTGGTCGCGCGATTATGGTACATTATATTCATCTCGGGACGCCTAAGGAGTCCGTATCCGGGCGGGATGAAGACATTACCGGCGCGCTGAGAGAGCGGGCCGAACGGTATTTTTACGAGCGGCTCGTAAAGTTAACGAGGCCCGAGTGGGAGCCAGAACCAGCCGTGAAGGAGAGAAACCGAGGCGCGTTCCACCGATGGTCAGTGGCTCGCCTCCATTTTTTATTGCCCGCCAGGACGCTCCTACCCTCCTCTTCCTCTGCTTCTTCATCTTCTCCGAAGGAGAGTCAGTGGCTCCCGCCCGTTACGGGCTATCGTCGGCGTTGGCAAGAGAGGCTGGCAAGTGAGACCGGCAAGCGAGGCTGCCGACGATCTCCTTTTGACTTTCCGTGAATTTCAGGGGATCTGCGTGCCTACTTCTCCTCGGCTTCTATGCCCACGTTCGATTCTCCACCGATCGCACACTTTCGAGCGAGCCGCTGGGCGAATTGCAGGAACCGCTTACGAATAATATGCGATGCTGTTCCGGATGCTCGCCGAGCCGCGCCGCTGTTCGGCGGACGTTTTCTGGTGGAGATCGGTGCCAGGAAGGTGTTCATTCGGAGTGCACGTGCGGGGTTGTGTGGTCGAATAGAGTGGTTTAAGTGATTTCATGGAGTTGATGACAATTGTAGCAGTGAATTCGGTTCGTTGAACGTATTTTGGTAGGTGTATACGTTATGACGGCGATTTGAAGTACGATGTACTGTACAATATGGCTGATGCGAAGAAACTTTTGTACTTTGTACCAAATTTAAGGTGGCGTTGCAAAGTATAAGCTATACGAATTGACGATATTGCTATAGTTGCGCCAAAGCTGTCTTGAAATTGTACATGATAAGAACGTTTTCGATCGGACAGCTAATAACAGAATAACCTCCATGGCTAGTCTAATTTCACTATGAGAACTTGAAATAATTACCTTATGCCGATATGACTTATATACGATAATTGTTTCAATGAATATTTTATAATAGAAATTCTAAGTAAACTGTAGCTAATATTTGTTCTTCAATACGATGACGAATACGTCTCCAAATACTGCGAAAAATTGTATATAACGCCGATACCGAAGAGAATCGTTGAAATCCAGGCTTACGAGAGTTGATGTAATTTACCGTTTTACCATAAAATATCAAAGCTACTGATTATCCAGAAATTCTTCCCGTAACAGCAGTTACACGTCACAGGTAACAGAGGATGTTTCACACTTCGCTCGTACACGTACACGGCCACGTATTCTCGCTTAAAATTACACTCGCAGAACGGTAATTACAATTTTTGCACTTTGAACACCTCTCACGATGCTCTGCGGAAATCTCGAATAATATCGTTCACAATTATCGACGGATCATGGTAGACAGTAGGTAACGAGTACGAGTAAAAGGAAAAGTAACGTTCGTCCATTAAAAGCCACGGGATTAGCTTTCCGAGCGTATTAGCGTAACCGTGAAGCATCAATGTACTGACGGTGCGAAGCGTGCTTGCATCAAGTTACATATGACATCTCGTACTCGTGAGCGATATCGCATGAACTTTCCGAGCATCCGTTATCATTTTTCAATTTTTCGTTCTGCGTCATTTTTCGTTTCTGGCAAGCATACTATGCCTTGCGGGGAAGAAAATCAGCTGATCGTTCGAGCCGCCGCCGTAATTCTCGGCGAATAATTCGAGTTCGTTGCAAAGGGTCGACGTTTTAACGCGCGAAAGAAGCAGCTATTATAAGTTAATCTTCGACAGCTAACGAGCCTGGAAGTCTACTGCTCATTCAAAGCACTCGTTCCATCCGCCGTACCTACCATTATTGCGCGCCGCGTTTTCCGTTCGTTACTCTCCATGGGACATAAAACTCATCGGCAGATTAGTATTATGAAAACCACGGGTGCTTATGAACTTTACACGCTGCGATCATTACTGATTACGAGCCATGGCGACAGCCTTTTGATTCCTGCGCGCCAGATGACCGAGCGTGCGACTCAAACTACTGTGCCGCAGAACCGAGTGTCGTGTTTTAATGTGTGATTGCTATGGATGATTTTTCTCATTGCCGCTCTGACACAGGTACTCTGCCTCAATGTCGTCCTTATAAGTCCTCTTTATAATTCACGCAATTAACACACACTAACTCTTATAGGTATATTCATCTGAAAATATGTCTTTAAAATAGCCTTTGTTGCTTGCATTGTGTCAACAGTGCGAATTGTTTGAAATATATCAGACAAAGCACGTAGGTATAACGCTATGCATTATTCATAACACATGATCTCGAAAATGTTATCTACAGGTGTAAGTGGCACCGACAATTAGCTTGTGAAACCTAAACAAAACGCGTATGGACACGCCAAATCTATTGATAGAAGATTCTCTGTAAATTATAATGCCGTCCACGAAATAGAGTAAAGAAACAAAGCGCTTGGGTTGTTCCAAACCCGTAACGGCAAGGACGCACTTCCGAAACCCGATCGGATTCGTGGACGCAAATTACAGCTGCGACGAATTGCCATCAAGATCGAGCAAGGCGATGAGCCCCAATGCGATGAAGAACGAGCACACTCGACAGATTGTACCTTGAAGTGAGCGAAGCAGGCTTGTAATTTGCACGCGTCGCGTGAAGACGATAACATCGATAATTACGTTATCGAACAATCAACTTGTCCGCTCCAAATCCATCGGTGACTGGCTTGAATATTTGCTCTAGAGAACCCTTGCACAAGAACGATGTCGCATAAACATTTCAATGGTAAAGCATTTGACAAACGTATTCGAACGGACTACAATAATCGTAATTCATGTTAAGGATTTTCGTCGCTCTGCAATTCTGCAAACGCGAAGTTCCGAGTTTTGGGGATGGAGGATGATTATACGCTGATTAAGGCGTCGACGCGTCGCTCAGTAATTAAGCGATTGAGGATGTCGCCTAATTTCGGGCGGGATCTTTCGCGCGAATGGTTCAAGGCACATAAATGGCCAGTTGCGTCAATTTATCGAGAATCTGCCGGAGTATTAGATTGATTGAGGCGCCACAAAGGGTCTGCGAAATCGCGGCGGCTCAATGTGCGCTCTGGCGTACGAGCAGGTTGAGAACTTACCGAGAAGCTTCGTGACGACCGCGCCTTGCTGATTGAGCGACAGCACGTGATTAGCCAGATCGTTGTAATGCCTCAACGCTCCTAGGCCATGCGACAGTTCCAACAACCGTTGTCTTGATGTACCGCCGCCATTACCACTTGCAAATGGTCCCGCGGTGCAGTTTTGCAAGCTTACTCCTGAAATCAAGAATCGTACGGTACAACATGGTTATTATTAAAAGTCAGCATAAAATTTGATTCGCCGAAGACAAGTTCAGATTTCAAGCAAACACATTTCAGAACCGATACTCTTATTCGAAATTATTTCACGTATACGTATGGAAAGCATAGTACGTATGATTTATTGTCAAAAATATAGCGTTGCTATGTTAGATTCGTTATGGCAGTAACTGTTACTGAGTTGATTTTGATCGGAGTTCACCAAATTTCTCGTCAGTTATGATCAATTCAACTTATTTTACGTGTACGTATTATCTTTTGTTATCTTTTACTTTTGCTACATACTTTTAATCCTTGGTCGTCGAAGTTGGTGACTTTGTGACCTGAGCTTACGTGATACTTTGTCTTTGCATGTAAGCGATGCTATTCATTGTTTCATTGGCTATGCTCGGTGGAATTCAATTTTATTAGTCGATATGAAAAAGAAATAGTTTCCTGACAATAGCTGTTGCTCTTCGAGAAAGGTCTTTTGTATTTGCATACTAGTCAGGAAAATAAGAGCTGAAACTTGTCGAACACCGTAAGTATGTATTGACAGACATTGGAGTGTTCAAGAAAGAGATCGTTAATTTCATTTCGCGTAGAATAAATATCGCTTCATCTTCTGTGTTCTAAAGTCATCATGCAAAAAGCCATATTAAATTATAATTTGACATTAAAATAGATTCTTCAGACTCTATGAAGGTATTCGGCGTGAAATGTCGGCATCACTACTTCACACCGTTTTAACCAGAAGTATTCGATCAATTAAAAAAATAAACAAATGAACACCGAGTGTTATAACGAGGCAAATGAAAGGAAAGATCTTCCACGCCCAACTGCAATCAGCAACCGCAAATGTAGAACGCATCTCTTTCATACCGCGCTTTGTTCCCAAGAAAGAGCGTTCCGGGAAAAGAATCGACTTTGTACGCCGAGTACGACTACTGAAAAAAAGGGTAGAAAAATGTCATTTCAGGTTTTCAAACTGCACTCCCATGAATATGTATCCTCAATCTGTTTGCTGCCAATTAGTGCATGCTCGTGTCTAGGAATACATTCTCGGACCGACGCTCTTCAGAGCAAAAGACCGGTAAGTGTGCATGCGCTCGCATGACACATTGTCAATTACATAGCGACGAGAGTGAGAGACAAAGTGTGTGTGAGAGAAAGAGAGAGGGAGAGAGAGAGAAATGAAACACGACTGGACCGAGAGTTAACAATGCTCGGCGATTATCGTAAAATTAACAACATCCTGCCACTAATGCAATGGTACCCTTATTGCACGCTTTTGTGTTAGCGTGCAGTACTGCGCTAATGTGTAAACGTCACTGCGCATTGCCACTTTAATTGAAATACGTAACGTGCAGCTACTGTAAACGCACACATCTGTACCGCCGTTGCGGACAGAGGACGTGGCAGCTCGATACGCATTTGATGGTTCGATTTCTCAATGATGTTGATAACCAGCTTTAATGCCGCCTTACCTTGACGGTCAGAAATCGATATTCGTCTCCTTGGCCGCGCATCGTTGGAAATGGCAGCCACGGGCTTGCAATTATTTGTGTGTACGTACTACTTCGTTTCACACGCAATGTTAACGTGCACTATTCGCGATTGCAGTTTCTGCTAAATCATTCTTTGTCCATGGGATTGAAGACTTTTGCGATAGACGGTCCGGCGATGTTCTAGCTCCGGTTTTGGGTGACGCGCGTTTTGATGCGAATTAATACACATTTTTTTGCAAGGAATTAATTATTATTGGCTTCTGTTTTCATTACACTGCAAATTCTAGCGCAATGTGTAACTTTTACTGTGTATCATGG
This sequence comes from Anoplius nigerrimus, assembly GCA_914767735.1. NCBI lineage: Eukaryota > Metazoa > Arthropoda > Insecta > Hymenoptera > Pompilidae > Anoplius > Anoplius nigerrimus. The sequence goes on from OU612080.1 coordinate 21,841,398, forward strand.
ATTAGATTGCGTTAGATTATTTTGTAGTAGGCGAAAAAAATCGGACTCGGGTGGGCCGGGATTCAAACCCGGCTCTCCCGATTGCCGGTTGGTTGCTCTATCCAACTAAGCTACCCAAGCCCTTATCCAATTCTCTCCGCTCCTGCCCTTTTATTCTGAGACGTTATCATCCATCCATCCTTTACTACAATTTAAAAATGTTAGGTCGCATGTTTGTGATGTTAAATATTTTGTTCCTTTTTCTTCACAGTAGAACAACGCGGAAATACAAGTTGTAGCATAATTCGTTGAGATACAGACAAATTTCCGTTAATATGGATTAATTGATGAGTACGTTATTTTTACACTAAGTATGTTTTGTCTTAGCAATTGGAGAGAAACTAAGAAGGGTTATAGGTATCTAGGAGCAAAAACAAGCCGGTAGAAGAAAACTTCTATGTACGCGTTTTTCATTTCATTAATTTCAAGAAAAAACGACACTGGAAATCTGTCGCGAATACGTTCAACTACTTTTAACTTGCGAGTTGACGGAACTTTATTTAACTTGCAAGCCATAACTTTTTGTGTGTACTTTTGACTTGTTAGACGCACACACGACATAGTACTCCGTGTTGATTTACATCATGATTTCCAGTGTACACAGCATAGATTCCAAATATATTATTTTTAATTTCGGTATTATTACTCCCATGTTTTTCTTGTATAATTGTAAGCAATTGCCACTTAACAACGTCAGTATCTCTCTTTAGTGAGAACACTACCAAACTTAAGCTAATGAAAATTACAAAGAATTTCTCTCTTACCTCGAGGTTTCACGGTGCATGTTAAAAAAAATCTTGGGTGCAAAGTCCTTATTTAAAAGGCACAATACACACATAACCACCGTGTCGAAAGGAGTTTTGGCCGAAAAAAGTCGTCATTATCGCCTGAATTGATTTAAATTACTCGTGCACCCTAATGTTATCTTCTCGATGTTATCTTGTAGCTTGGCCTACTGCTTCACGAGGCATCTGCCGTGTAAACTAACCGGGCCATTAATCGCAAACGGTGCCGGGATCTCATCGTAATATCTGGAGGGAACGGCCCCGTCATTTTACAACCCAACAATCTTTACGATATTTCTCACAGTTAACACGTGGTCCTTCGATCAAGGAATGCTTCGCTGCCGAATACCGATCCTTATCTTACCGGAAACGACTTATTGTACGAGCATATCCTGTCATGCGTAATGATCAGATTTGAACACTAGGAGCGCGGTTCATTTCAATAATGTGCAAAAGACCTATCTGCTGCCGACAATGCTGATTTGTACTAAACGGTTAAGATTAAGTGTTAAGCTTAGTATCGGATTTCGATCGATTCTGCAGATTAGCTAAATCTGGAGACCGACTGTCGTTAAAAATTAGTGAACAGAAGTTGAGTCACTGGGTTTTCATTTCGTGTGTGTTTGTCGCAGGTTAGTTGGATGATGAGGTACAGTCATACGATTTAAGATTGAATAGGGGAAAGTTGCCAAAATCGTACCACTTAAGCAAATTTGTATAAAACACGAAACTGGAAATGTTATATATAAAAGTAACAATTTCAAATGATAGTGTGATGCTTATTTAATCATTTTATAATATAACAAGTGAATAAAAAAAGTTTATTGTTGATGTAAATTACACTTTTTGAAAGCATTGAAAAAGTACGATTTTAGCAACCGGTATCCTAAATCGTACCTCATAGTCCCCTAAATCGTACCTTTATAATTGTCGTGTTCTATCATACTTCTATCATAAAATATCATGCCCCTAGTATCTTCTAGTAAGTATCATGCCTCTATAATAAAAAATATGGTTTGGATATTCTCTTTGTGATATATTTATGCAGTTTTATACATTAAAAAATACTTTAAAATGTGTCTACAAAAAATGTTAATTAACAACATTTTTACATTGAGAATATGTTCAACCAGTTGATCTTCCACGCCTTCAGTTAATGTTGTGAAATTTCCATTCTTTTTTCTTTACGATAACAATCTTTTTATTGTACACTCAAGATGTCTTTTGAAAGTAGGTTTTGGTATGTTGAACCGCTTACAACACTCATTAAATCCATATTTCTTAGAAGGAAAAATATTTGAAAATATTTGGAAGTTGCAGTGTCTGCATAAGACATAAAAATCCTACCAATTGCATAAATCCTACCGGTACGATTTTAGAGACCGCACAGAGGTACGATTTAGGAAACTGTACAATATTTATTAAATTGGCGGTTATTGTAAGAGTAAGATATTTAACCAATAATTTGAAGTAGTAAATATGTAACCTTGATACACAAGCTTGTACTAAACATATATATAGAAACAATTATGTTATTTTCATAGGCATAATGCTTAGCAAAAGTTGACAAAATATTACATCAAGGTTACCTGAGTTTTAAACTCAGCTATTATTCGCACATCAGACACGCACACGTGTAAATTTTTGGTTTTGTAACGAACACGTTAAACTTAGTATCAAAATATACCGCTAGATAGCATTTTTCATTTATATTTAAGGAAAACTGCATGAGGTACGATTTAGGTGACCGGTACGATATATGCAACTCTCCCCTATATCCTATGCTTACAATTAGTAGGATAATTCATCTTTACAATACGCATCAACTTTAAACCCGTTTGCTCGGTCGCTCGTTCCTAGTTAAAGCAAAAAGCAAACATGTGAACGGAAACCATATGCCCTACAGTACGTTCAGTTCAGGTACAACGTATCCTAACTCTATTGACAAACAGATTCAAGTAAGTATAATACACCTATGGTGATTTTATTATATTTCACTCAACTTATTCGTTTGTGATAATACGGATGTAGTTTGGCACATTTATGGATCCATTCTACACTTAGACATTCACTGCATCCATTCTCAATAGCAAAATATTGGTGAACAATTGTGCAACGACAAAGCAGAACATCATTTTCAGAACGTCAAAATAAGATCAAGCCATTGTAGAAGAATAAAGTCCACCGTGTTGTAAAGTGACTGTGCTGGCCGGGCGAAAAATAATTTTCTGTTCAGAGTTCAATACACTCGGTCGCAGGCAGACTACCGATCTTTACGTCACTTGACCCGATTATTCCCAGAGTCTAATTTATGATCTGCCGAGCGATAATATTTCCGAATCCCGCTCGAATCCGTCAGTTTACGCCTGCCGCGTGATAAATTTCTCCGTGGTGAATCCGCGAACAAGAATTGAGCGCTCTGGGAATATTGAAATCCGAATGTGAACGGGTCCGCTCGGGTCATTTGTAACGCGTTGTTCTAACTGTTTACGAGGGGGCTGCGCGCAAATATGCGGTCGTTCGTTTGCGTAGTGATCGTTTAATTTGTCTGTTATAGGCAGAGCGAGCTGCAAGTCGGCCACCTTCGACACCGGCTTATTGCTCGCCACAATTTGTTGCTGCTTCAATCAACCTGGTTTATCTTTATACCTTATGGTGCATATTGAAAGAACGCCACTGATACGATGTGCCTGTATGCTATAATATATTCTAGCAAAAGCATTCCATCCGCACGCATGGAAGGCTGTATAACCTTTGTGGGCATTTTCGAGAACATGAATATTAGCATCTTCGCTGTCACAATAGGAAATCTTTCGCGAGTCATTACGCGCTGCAGTGCAAACATGAATCCACGATATTAATACAATTTCGATCCGATGCGCCGCATCGCATAAAATACTCCGACTATCACTCCACGAGCGAACGTCAACAACAGGGCTGCTTCGCATCTGCACAAATGAACGTTACTTATCGCTCGACCGGAATTGCACTCAGCGGAAAGTTTGCGACGAGAACTTTGTTACTCGTACAAATTGGCAAGGCGCATTTAGACGATTTCACTAGAGGTACCAGTGAACGCTTAATGCCATTTGCCTTTTCGAACCGGGGAGGATCGTAAAGACAGAGCAGCGAGGTGGCACAAAACGATAGAACCGCCATAACGGTCAGAGCCGTGGTACTATTGAGACGACGCACGTTTTTGAGAAACAGGGAAACGTGGAACGGAGTTAAGCGGAGCCGAGAGCTGGCCCTACTACCTTGTCCTGTTTCCCCGGACGGTGCATCGGCGCACATTCCATGCTCGTTTCGTGTCAAAGCGATCCGAGGTGTCGTGAAAACGAAAGTAGTCGATGCTACGGAAAGAAATGCGTCGCCGTCGTCATTGCATCGACACGAACCCGAGAACCGGTTCTGGACGAGTTCTCGGATAAAGTCCGGTATTTTCGAGGCGGTGCAAAATCGACGGTGGAAAAGACCGATTGTCGACGCTAGTCGGCGAATATGTTTTTCGCGCCGATCGATGTGCATTGATATCGACGATCGATGATCGAACGCTCACTTTGCTGGCCATGCCGCCCCAAAGATGGCAGGCGATGCTGATTGGTCGGATACGATTCATTTTTCTTGCCTAATTGGGATCAGTGCTTAATAGAGTGCGCAAAGAAAGGTATAAAGGGGAACGGAGTGAACTTCTGGGTTTTTAGGCATGGAGTTGGCGTTGGCAAATGAAACTCGTAGAAAGTTCAGAATCGGAAGTGTTTCTCCAAATATATTGTGACAATAATTATACTATCTTGTTGCGAATTGTTGATGTACGTTTAGAATTATGACTTTCTCGGTGCTTATGTCCAATAGATTGGAAGTAACTGTGATTATTTATGTATAAATGAGAGACTTCACGTGAGGTTGTAAGTAGTAGTTTACTAATGGCGCTCTGAAAAATGATCAGTTTTTTTGTTGGAAGTAACTCAGTTGCATGTGAAGTATGTTTCGGGATTCTGAATTATTGACGATTCAAAGCAGTCACGCTTGCTTTACAACTAACAAGAAAAGTTAACCATGAAGAAAAGAAAGTGCGGGAATGTCCCATTGACGTACAAATGTTTTGGTAGCTTTACACCGGATCGGCAGGAATCGGCAAATAGATAGAGTTACTAATAAGCAATGTTTAGCACATAACATTGCGTTTTGTCGTTAGAATGAAACTATCCATCGAAATTTTAACATCTGAGATCATTGAACCGAATCAAAATAAATACACGCTGTTATGAGATTACCAAATTCTGAACAATTTGTGCAATGACAAATAAGTTTTCACTTTGCTTAGTCCTGTACTTGGTGTACGCAGGCAATCCAACTAGTAGTGCAGCCTTGGGAATTAATGTAAGATGCAGTGGGGTAAATCCGTACACGGGGCAAATCCGCACTAGGCCCTTATTTATCCGAATATACCTAGGTGTATTGTACCAACTGTAGGGTAGAAATTTTAATTTGGTTAATATTCAATGATTTGGATAGTATTCAACATAGGTGGCCACCATATATTCTGTGATTCCCCCGCTTAACACGTTCGACAAAGTTCGTATTACTAATAATAATTCCCCTTTTGCCCCATGATATAAGGATATAAGATTCAATCATCCTTAAACAGGTTGGGCAGTTTTGCCCCAGTTCCGGGGCAAGTCCGTTCTAGCAGCACTGTTTTTAATTTATTAAGAAAATCATAAGTTTCAGAAGATATATTTAATCCAAATTAAGGTAACTTAAAGAATAAACCATGCGCTTAATAAAAACACTAAGATTATTAGGTTTTAGTGCAATAGATAGAAAATACTTCAGTTTAAAGTAAACTTTACAATTTCTGGGTCGGTTTTTCCCCACTCATTCTTACCACTTTCCTATATACAAAATAGATTCCGTAAAATTATGACATATCGAACCTGGTCGAACGGTTGATACTTCTTTCGTATTACTGGATTCAGTAGACTTCATGGATAATGTTTTTCGCATAATCAGTGGGTGGAAAATCAGGTATCATTGATTATACATTTATATAAACTTAGCGACTAATTAATAATCGGTAATTCGATGACAATTTCCACTATATTGTCTAATGGCTTCACTGAAAGCAATATGACAACAAAAGACCAAAAAGCAAAAAGATTTTACGTGGCGCAAACTACATAGAATCAATAACATTACAACGATAGAAGCATATTTATTTGAGAAGTTTTTCTAATTCAATTTTACACTAAAGCGATCAATTTTTGAACAAAAGTAAAATTACGAGCTAAAATAATAAATAGTTTAAAAAGACTACTGGTAAAGATATTATTTTCACGTTTTGTACAAAGATTTTTTTTAACAAAGATAACTCACGAAAGATTTAGAATTCATCAGCAGATAAATCTTTGCAATACATAAATATTAAATGTAAGATAGTACACACCCCATAAGCGTCTATGAATGCAATACCTCAAAATGTTATTAATGCGCCCATTATAAATGGTGCTGCAACATTAACTGCCAACTAAACAAGAAGTTTACTGTTGAATTATATTGTCAAATAGCAATGTAGCAGCTGGAATCAAGATTTAACTGGATCTATAAGGATATAAGTTGTACTAACTGCCCGCGTGTATCCGGCAACTAAAAACTGCAAATAGTGGGACACCATTCTTTCAGGCTCATTAATCTTTATCAGTAGCAACACATTCACTGACAGAGCAGTCGGTTATTACCTATAAATTATCGAATCAAGTTTAAATAATCAGCGTTATCGCGACACCCCACTCCCCAATTAAATAAATAATAAATCACAGCACACACTATTGAAATAACGATGACGTGATCAATGAAAACTAATTTTCATTGATACGTGGCTATTCATACCAAGACATATCGGTTATGCAAAAAGCGCATAGACGAATAAGACAGTCAAAAGTGCCCCGTAACCGATTAAAATTCTGAATGAGCCATTCGATAGTTTAAAAAAAAAAAAAAAAATTTGTAAATTTTAAACTTTGAATCTCAACCGTGGGGACGGGGAAGGGTAAAATCTACTGTCCGCTTCTTCCACCATTTTCTCGAAATTTAGTGGATAAAAAGATTTAACAAAGATCAGAGCTACATCTGGTAATGGTGCGCACATGTCAGATTTTGGCATGAACAATCCACATGATAAAAAAATAAAATCCGAAAAATCAATTAGAAAAACATCGATTTGGTGCAGAAGGAAGTCCAGATCAGCGATGCCGCTTTTGTTTTACGAGTAACGTCTTCTTGACTTTTTTAATCATTTTTACTGACCAGCAACAGTGTCCAAAAAATCAAAAACTCTTTTTTTAGTTAGTTTTTGCGCTGTCAGGACAACGTATGAGGTAAACTTTGATTACATTTTTGTCGCATAACTGTTTTATCTGATATTTAATGTTATTGAATACATTGAACAGTCGTAAAAATTCAAGAAAATTACATAAATAGAAGAAGTCAATGTTACAGTGTAGTCGTATATTTTTAAATGATGAAGAACGACACGTCTGGGTTTGAATGCTGTTGGATACTTTCTTTTTTATCTCTTTTTTTCCTTCCTCTGTGCAAACAATTTACTGTCCCATGTTTTAATATTATTTTTGTCAACATTTTAATGTATGACACACATGTACATGCCTTCAAAGCGCCTTTGATGTTACCGTTCTTCTAGTCTTGCATTTTGGAAATTGTGGTTTCGTTCAACAGTCTCTAAGGCAAAGTAAGCAATGATGCGAGCTTTCTAACATGCTATATTCAAGAATTGTAAACACACTGCTTTAGTCCGGTCTACTGAACTACTGAATGAAAATACGATATTGCGTTTAACTAACGGTGGAAAACGTTTTTGGGCAAGACACGTACACGAGTATTACATATTAAAATGTTGACAAAAATATTGTGAAATTATCTGACAGTAAATGGAAATTATTGTTGTAGAGAGAAAGGAAAATATGATGAAAAAAAGAAAGTATTGGGTTGTCCGGAAAGTTCCTGCCGATTTTTGGTAGGTGACGTAAGGACGGGTCTAAATATATTAGAACAATTAAAACCAAATGAAATGCATACATATTGTAATAGGCCGTACTTCAGGCATATTGGAAAAAACTCTGGTTACGATACGTTCATTTCTGTCGGTTTTATGCGTCTTTGAATACGAAAGAAAACAAAGTGCATTTCAAACTTAAGTAAATGCTCTTCTTTTACCGGAAAGGCAAAAATGCCACACTAGCAGCAAACAAGATATGCGCTGTTTATGGCGAAGGTGCTATAGCTGAAAAAAACTGTGCGGAAGTGATTTGTTAAGATTGATGCTGGTGATTTTAACCTTAAATAACAAGAACGCCCGGGTAAACTCTCCACCACAGATAAGGTTCAGATTAAAACAGTGATCGAGAATAACCCACGCTATACGACACGTAAATTAACGGAAATGGTAAATACGTCAAAATCCACCATGTACGAGTCGTCAAAAACGTCAAAAAATAGCGGATCAGAAGGGCATCCTGTTTCATCTGGACAATGTGCGGCCTTTGTGTGTCTTTGATAACTCGACAAAAGTTGTTGGAGCTCGGTTGGGATGTACTATCCTATCGACCATATTCGTCAGACCTCGCGCCCTCTGATTTCCACCTAATTTGCATCATTACAAAATTCTTTTAATGGAAAAAACGTCAACTTTTTTGTCGGCATAAAAAATGAGGTAGAAAAGTTTTTCACGGAAAAACATAAAATACTCTGGAAGGGCGGAATTTTAAAATTGCTTGAAAGATGAAAAAAGGTTGTAGAACAGAATGGCACCTGTACAATTTATTAAATATACACTAAAATTTAAATCTGCTGCCTTTAAATGTTCCTTCGAAATCGGCAGAAACTTTCCGAACAACCCAATACTTAACAGGATTCCAACCCAGGCAACAAGTTTTTCTGACTTAAAAGACTGACACCCTGTCACAAAGCTGTCGACGTTCTTCACTTGATCTTCATTCTTTTAGAATGCAAGTCTGCACGGTAATATCGACTTTCTAAATTTATTTAGTTTCCTTGCATTCTTACGACTGTTCAATGTTCTCAATAACATTAAATATGACGTAAAATAGTTATGTGACAAAAATTGAACCAAAGTTTACCTCATACGTTGTCCTAACACTCAAAAACGGACTAAAAAGGAGTTTTTGATTTTTCCGACACTGTTGCTGGTTAGCAAAAATTATTAAAGAAACAGTGGTACGTTGTTTATAACGTCTCAACTCAGAAAAAAATGGCATTGCTGAATTTTGCATGTAAAAATCTGAAAAAAATCTGCAAACAAATCTGAAATGTGCGCACCATTACCAGACGAAGCTCTGTTTCTTTTCACATTTTTTTATCCAATAGATTCCGAGAAAATGATGGGAAAAGCGGACAGTTCATTTTACCCTCCTTCGCCCCCCAGGGTCAAGTCACAAAGTTGAAAATTCACACAAATGTATATTTTTTCAAAAGCTATCGAATAGCTAAATTCAGAACTTCAATCGGTTTGGCGGCACTGTTGACTGCCTTATTCGGCTATGCCCTTAGAAGCATATTCTGCGGAGCAGGCAATTCCAAAATGATTATGTTGGATCCACCTAAATAGCAACATTTCGCACAATTAACCCTGCCCACATTTTACCGTAAAATATAGATTCACAATGACATTATAGCGTTCATTAGGTATGTGGATTGCAACTAAGTATGTGTTTAATCATTTAGTTTTAACACGCAATTAATACTTTCTGGATTTTCGTAGTTTCAAGTTCCAGATATTTTTAACTAGTCCAGTCTTCTGTGGGGTAAATAAAAACCTATTCTTATACGATTTTCTAATTATAGTAAGTTAGTAATAAGATTAAAGCAGTAATAATACGACTGTAGTTTATTTTTCTTATCTAGCATTATGAATTTTATCATGATTAATAGAAGACTATCAGTGCCGAACATTTCGAATGTATGCAAGAGGCGCATATATACTATATTTCTATGCAAGCGATACGCAAAAGAATATTTTGTCGTAGCGTTACTTTGTCGCACTTTTAGGAGTAATAATTTTAGGAATTCTCATTTCTATCATTCATTGCGATGTAATTAAATCTTTTACTGTAAATCATGAAGTTTATATAATAATTTGAACCAGATCGCCTTCGACCTACAATATTGAAAAATAAATATCACTTTACTATTACAACACAAAACTTGAAGGCGGTAAAAATGTCATTTGTTTCTACTGTACGACTCATCTACATAATTTTCCGCAATTCATCGATACGAATCCATTGCATGGATATGTTCCACTTGTATTTTCTAAACAGCAATGCAATATGTCATCAAACATTAATATAATTTGCATATTTGTTACAGCTCAATATAATTCCAACAACTACACCTACACCTGACTATGAAACTAGTATACAGCAAAACAGTACAGAAATTGTTCCAAATACTTTTTTCATACTATGATATAATAGTAACCGACATAAGCTAAAGTGAACGACAAAATAACGAATTACGAATTTTTAAGTTATCCCACTTCCATAATCAGGTGCAATACTTTTAAAAACGGAAAAATATCGGAAAAGGTTACTGAACCAAATTTCGTCTATTGCGAGATCTTTACCCATCGGTTCGGTTAACAAAACTGTACAAAGTCTACTCGGTCTCAATTTCTGGTTAAAAAAAAGTAGATGCACAATAACCGCGAAGCGACGACATGCATTAGCATCGTGCGTGACATAAAATTCGGCCGATCATGCGTAATTATGCGTGGTCGTAACATCACATTCTTTTATCGAGCTCGGCGAGAAACGCGTCGAGCGAGAGACGCATAATTGGGAGTTTATATCTGAGGCCAGTGAAGGTTGCTAGGGAAATGGAGCAAATCAGTTGCCCAAAGTGTAATTGAAAATCATCTGCGGGGGAAACCGTATCGCGGATGTATACACATAGCATATAGCAGGCTGGGTGTGGCTGCGAAATTGCTTCTGATACTGACGAAATCCGCGTTCGCCGAGTTTACCAATGCGCAGAAGTCGTTCGACGTCGATCGTGATGAATTGAACACACAGAGCGTGTTGATTTGTGAAAATCGCGAGTACGTAGGTATATAGAAACGTAAGACTGGTAGGCCGGTGACACACAGATAATTCGTGCACACGTTAGTGGTCGCAATTTATTGCCCTCGGCTAAATTCAAACTTTGTTTCGTTATGCAATTTCGAAAAATGTTCGTAATTTGTACGAAAATATTGAACGTAGGAAGGACGGAACAGAAGGGGATAACTGAATCATAGACAAAGTCATGCTTATCGCTAGAGCAAATGTTTTTATGGCATGATCATTTATGTAATAACCCGAAGCGGAGCAAATGTTATGTTGATACCAGTTTAACGCATATCGTACGGCAATCAAATTTTATAGTGGAAATCTATGACCCTGACGTCATCCGAAATGTGTAAAATAACGAATCAAATCTGTGGAACGAAATATTTATGGGAACTATAGTAGCATGTTTGCTACTTAAACATATGATGTTACCGTCATCTGCATTAATACTTCATATGTCATGCAATTATCTTGCCATGTTACCGATTTGTTTTTCACCTTATCTACAACAAGATCACATTTTGCGATTACGACATGAATGATTACATTTTTGCACTATAGTTTATAAGAATCTGTCTCAAAAGGCCTCTGTAGTCAAATATTCAACTTTCCGCCAAGAGGTGACCGGAGTGCAAAAAAAATCTTCTTCGCTATAGTATTCATTAGCAATACCAGTGACATGCAATGGACAGATCACATAATGCTTCCTGGAGCACCTAAACTATAGTCTGCAATCGATTTGCATCAATTAAAATGGATATTGCTTGAGCGCTGAGGTTGCAGAAACGTCACGTTTTTTTAGTCATAGGCACCAATTTAATATTTTTATTCGAAGCAACATGAAACACACAGAAACAGAATAATATTATGTACCCTGAATATTGCTTTACAGATCCAGTAATGTAACCTTATAAACTTTGTTAAAAACGACGTAAAGAGCGGAAGAAAGTTATTTGTTATTATAAAGGTAATATACTTAGTTGCACAGAAAATTTCTCTTCAGTTTGCAAGTAACATTATGTTAATTGTTTCGTAAATGCGATCAGCTGCTTTGTGAAAATTGTTACTGACAGATTTCAAACTGTTGCCACAGTAAAACAAAAGCGTATTCGAAAGTTGTAACCATAAACAAGAAGACAAAACTAAAATTTTCGTCTAAATTTTAACTTACTGTCATGCTCTGCATTTTGTGGTTAATTCGGACAATGCTATACTCATTACAATTAGGTACACACAGTGCATAATTTCACCTCACGTATCAGAGCAATGTACCGTACCAGATAGTCCCAGCCAGCAAAGACGTAATATATTATACTTAGTACTGCACATTGTTCACGTGTTAACTTCTCAAGTATGTTGCAATTTCAACATACCACCCCTTTTGGCATTAGTAACAGAGAATAGTACTAATTATACTGGCAAGACACCCAGACAATTTTCATAGAAAGAAACTGAAATTCAAGCGTGTCCGTAGCGAAAGAAGACTGATCCCATCCGAACGTCCTTCGCTCGTAATGCGGTTCCTGAATGGTAATAGTACCAAAGAATCCGGTCAAAACGGCCATCGAACTTCCAGAACACCCAAATTCCTCTCCCCCGAGGCGACCGATGTTTAAATACTTCCTCCTTCGATATTCCTCGTAATCGGGAGAAACCAAATTGAACTGCTTACAATGCCGACGAGGAAGGGCACCGCAGCACACCATTATACCCTCAAAAGATGTTATCGTGTAATCGTACAGTATCTCTCGACCGCAGCTCGTCAAACGTATTCAATGGCTTGAAAGGCTCGTCGAGTATTCTTCTAGGTATGCAATCTGAGCGCACAACAATCTCGAGCCACTTTGCGTGCGGGTAGTCTACTGTGCGGGCAGATAAATGTCGATATTGTTGGAACGCCATGCTGTTTCTCAGCCCGCGCGAACTCGACAATCGTAATCAGACTCGACATAAAGCTCGTTCGACGCCATTCACCCAACATTTAGGGCCTGGGACCCAAAGCGATCGGAAGCTGAGACTGCGTCGACTTCGTCAACCACCGAGACTCATCCTCATCTCCTTCTTCTCCCCTCCCTATCGCTATCTGGAGGAAACGACTAAGAAGGCGCATTATGACATCTGCATTCCTCGTGGCCGGCAATGTGACAGGATCGAGCCGGAGCAAATTGTCGAGAATCGAAGATTCTCCAAGAAGCTACCTGAAGCCGATTTGACCGAAGTGCTCTGGGTGTGGCTGGTGAAATTCTTCTCGCCGATGGATGAGCGTGTAACGTCCGATAGGCCGAGCCTGAGAGTTCTCGCGCGCGCGTGCACCCGCGCACGCAGACGACGTACTTGCAGAGCAGGCAGCAGCGCGAATAGATTGGTACGAACAACGAGAGCTGAACATTCGATGAGAGTTGCTTTGCGCCTCCTCGCGAAAAGACGTACTGTCGGCGACGTATTCAAAACCGGTTCTATACGAGCATGGCTGGCCGCCGTTCCATCTGCTCAAGTGTAAACCACGGCAAGATGCCGGAATATACGGTAGTTTACTAAGTTACAGGCGCACGTTCGACGCATCTTCTGGCACCGATCGGTGCCCGTGCACGCTTCTTATCAGAAATTCCTATTGCCTTCCGAAACGACTCCCTGTTTCGCGCCCGTTCGGAACTGTTTCTGTCGTTTCTCTCTGGCCGCTCGGCAGGAGGCGGGGTATTCCGCTTCATTACCATCGAGAGATGCGAACGACTCGAGCGAGAATAGAGTTCGATCGAATGACGATGCTTAGTTTATTTCGCGGACGATTGTATGGTGCGATGTGTTATAGGTACGTTAGCTTCGATTATGCTGACCGTGCAGTTCTGTAACGGCATCGATTTCGTGCGATTAGAGAATTATGTTAGCAGCCTTTGTTTTGATAGCGTTAGCGATGAGAATATCTTACTGGATAAATGGCATTGACGTACTTAGCTTAAAGTACCCTCAAGTCAAGAAGATTGAGAATTTTTCTGTCGCAGCGCATATAATTCTTTCCATGGTAATTTTCTGATACGGGCAAGTTCGTCCGCGATAATAATTTCACGTTCCATTCATCTTTTTATATAAATTGCTCGTTGGTTCAATGTACAATCACGCCTGCGCAAGTTTTAGCGTTCAGCAGTGTACTCTGGTGAAACAAATGCACCAGGAATTACAGGCTTGTGAATTTCAGCCTACATAATTGTGGATCATGATCACTCTAGCATTATAATTCCGACACTCGGCCACTTCATACTCTGTCAAAACAGTACCGTAATTTGATTAATAACAGTGCACCATACTGCGAATCGGCGTCAAAAAGATACTTTCAAATTTCCAATAACCTTTCATCATTCATTCCCTGTCACTTTCGCAATGTCCACAGGTATCGTGGAAGCTGAGAAGAACAATCGTCTTACTGAAGGGGGTAAGGGTTGCAATTGCGGAGAGAAAGTGTGGATACAGGGAGCGTCATCTTTGGCATCTCGAAAGCCATGAAACTTGGTTGTTACGCCTGTTTAACACGTTTCACTTGAAGCACAATGCTTCTGTCGCGGACGACGACGGCCGATAGGGAAAAAGTGGGCAGTCCATTGGTGCAAGGTAATCAGCACGACGAAGAAGCACTCTGAGCACGACCTCTCGATCGGATGACAACGAAAATCCGAACGTTTCTCCCCGTTCCTTGGCAACCGGCGGACAAATTGACTCCGAAAGGGAAGCCTCGCCATCGACAATTACATTTTTCCTTGCCATCGGCAATACCGCTTCATGACGCGACCTCCCCGCTGACGATGTAATCTCCCTCCGCACCTGTGCATTCCGACGCCTTGTTTGTCAGTGCATCAAGACGATCCTCACCTGCAGCAGTACGGACCGTCGATACTCTCGCATGCAGCCGGCACGACATGCATTAAGGTAAAAACTTAAGCGGCCATTGCGACTGATTATAGCTCGCGGAGTGATTTGCGAAGTCCGGCTGCTTTTTAATTATCGGCGATCGCGAATCTTCACGATCGCGATAGAAGGAGCTACCAAGATCGGCGAATAGAGGAAGCAGCCATCGCGCGATTTACGACTCAATTAATTATTCGGTCCTTCTTTCGGCAACGGATCATCGCCGAACACTTGGCGAACGTCGGCATACCCGATGGTTCATCGATTATTGTCGATACATTCGGTGGTTCCCTATGTGAGTACAGGTGCGACTTCGTGGGCAACGTTAAACAGCGGATTAAAACTTTAATAACGACGGCCTGCAATTTTCGGTTAATAAAACGCATGGCGAAGAATTGTCATTCAGCAGTGGTAGCACGCATCGGGTAATTATCAGGAGACTTATCATGGCGTAAAGGAATTAATTGGTTTACATTCGTTTACGCGTACGGTCCTTATCTCGGATCCACAGATGTAGGGGGGTAGGAGCGAGAAGTATTGTTAAGAAAATACCTGGAGTGTAACTTTCGAACGTTAGAACGCGGTCTGCACCATCGGTTAGTCCATCCTGACGCTAATAATTAATTATAATTACGCGATCCTGCCTCTTGCGTGCGTATCGCGCTCGGCGACAGTGGGAAAACATGCGGACTCACTTTGCTGATATTATCCTACGAATAACGAATGCGGGACACTTAAAAATATTTTTCGGTGAGAGGCACATCCGAGGCTACTCTCTTCCGTCAGCAATTTATCATTTTATCACTCAACGTCTTTGGCGGTCGCCTGAAATAATGGGCCGGCGCGACATTGTCACAGGTTGTCCCGTACTGTCAAAAGAACCGCTTCACGGCAATCGTGTCAAACACTCGCTGTGACACGGCACAGAGGCGCGCATACTAATTACGTTCTACCGATACTGTCATAAAGAAAACATGAAGTGATTTCACCCAAGAGATCCTATTGCCGATGATAAAACATTGCAGCGTCGTATAATCCCAAAGTTTCATGGTGATGCAATTCATTTGCACTGTACAGTATTTTCATTTCTGACACTCTTGGGGCATGATGTCTATAAGAATATTGACAACATCGCACGCAGCGCAGCATAAGAAAACGTGAAATTAAATCAAGCTGAAAAATACCGAGAAGAAGACTCACCGTCGATAAGGGATGTAGGTGGAACGCTCATCTGTTGGTGGTGATGGGCTGCGGGGTGTTGATGATGATGAGCCGGGTGGACCTGGAGAAGATGCGATCTTGTTTGTGAGAAAGTCGGCGAGGGAGGTTCCCAAGGTCGGGCAACCCCGGTGCTGACGGGAGCCTCGTCATCGAGACAGCAAAACTTGTCACTGGCAGCTGTCGCTGTGCTGGTACAGTTTACTACCAAATGTCCCTCGTTGTTATCGTTACACACGTCCCTGTTGTTGTTGTTATTATTATTGTTGCTATTGCCGAGGTTGTTATTGCTGCTGCTGCCGGTATTGCCGTTGCCGTTATTGCTTTTAGTTAGGCGCGTAGTAGTTGCGCCGGTCGCAGGGCTACCACTACCACTAGCACTGCCACTGACACTACCACTGCCAATGCCGTCGACCTGCACCATCTCGGCGTCAATCGCAGCCGCCGACTTGGCAGTACCAGAAGGGGTCGCGACGCCGCCACCGATCATCATCACCAGACGATCACTTCCACCCCCTCCACGCGGTGAGCAGTAGCAGCTCCTCCTTCTTCTTGTTCTCTTCTTCTCCTTCCTCCTTCTCTTCCTCGTCGTGGTCGCCGTCGTCGTCGTCGTCGTCGTCGTCGTCGTCGTCGTCGTCCTCCTCCTCCTCCTCCCCCTCCTCCTCCTCCTCCTCCTCCTCCTCCTCCTCCTCCTCCTCCTCCTCCCTCTCCTTCTCGGCCGTGGCCGCTTTCCTTTTCTCCTCCTGTCGGCTCTTGTTGTCTTCCTCGCGTCCCGTGCTTACGACTCTTCTTCTGGTAAAACTGATCGGTCGATCCACCACTCCTTGCATCCGTGACCGTTCTCGGGTCGAACTCTTCCCCGGTGAACCGACGCGGCGCCTTCGACGTCAACTTCCGTCTTCTCATCAATACCTACCTACTACTGTCAACAGCACTCGCGAGGTGCTTTCCCAGTAAACCGACAATACACGCTAATCCTCCTTCGCTCCGTATGACTGGAGGATGAGAAGCTGCCGTCGGAACCTGACTTCGGTATTGCTTCTGCTTATGATGCTGCTGCTGCGGACGGCAGCGAAGGTCGTAATTAACGTCGGAGTGCGCGGTGACCCCTCACCAGAAGCCAGTAGTGAAGGGCCATAACTTAAGACAGCGGAAGCGATTGGCGATATAGCGATCTGGTGGGCAAGTCCTGGGATCGGAAGTTCCGTGGTGCGCGCTCGACGTGCCGACGCGCGCCACACGCTACCTCCTAACGCTTCCTCGACCGACCTAGCACCACTCCGCCCACGTCGAAGGTACGCGGGCGCACACGCGCGAGCGCAATCCTACACCGCGATCCGTCGTCGTGCCTTCCTGCGCGCGATCACCGAAGCAGAATGACATCCTGTCCGCTTACCCAACGACGATCACCATCCATCGCGGTGCGAGCTTTTACGTTCGTTGTCGCGTCTACGTGGATGAACGACGACGTACGGTCCCCGCCAGTGATGCGTGTGCAGGCGCAGGCGCCACGACGATACTCGTGACTTTGTACTACTGCCTCTCCGCCCTCCCTCTCTCTCTCTCTCCGTCTTTCTCCTCTCCCTCTTTCTTACCCTTTCCCTTCCTCAACTCTATCACCGTTTCTCTCTCTTATCCGGCGTCTACCCTTGTTCTTTCTCAGTCCCTCTCTCCCTGTTTCTCTCCACGTCCTTCTTCCTCTTCTTGCTTTTCACTGCTCCTCCTATCTCCCTCGATGTCTCTTTCTATTCCGCAAAACTCCGTTCTTTGATTGAATGGCCAGACAGAAGCAACCCGCTACAACGAAGTAACCTGCTCGCGCTCCGCCGGATTCGAGCAGATTGGCTTCCGTTCGGCGTTTCAAAGCGCGCCCAGACTAGCTTTACCCCCACCACTGGCGTGCTCGAGCGCACCAGGCTTCGATGCTACTGCTTGCTACTACTTGATCGAGGTGAGATCGAGATTTAAGGTGCCAGGACGTTCGTTGCTCGTGACCGAGACCACTATGCACTATTCCTGTATGTATCATTCTCTCGCGTCTTCCATCTATCCCCTCCTCACCCCCTCTCTATCTCTTCTTTCCTCGTGCTCTCTCCCTCATCGAGGCCTTATATTTTCTCTTCAATTTCTTCCCACTGAAACGGTATCTATATACCTTTTCGCACGCTTCTCTCTCTGCCCCCCCCCCCTCTCTCCTAACGATCTCTTTAATCCTCAACTTCCACTTTCGATCTGCCTCTTGCCAGAAGGTGCCGTCTTCCGCCCTCTCCGACCTCGTACCTCGTCGACCGAGCGCTCCTTGACGGGCGAACGTGGCAGCAAGTAACCACGGTTAACACAACGAGGTAACCTGCTTGCGCTCCGCCGGATTCGAGCAGATTGCCTTCCGCTCGGCAGCTCGAAGCGCGCCCAGACTAGCCTTACCCCCACCTTGCTCAGTGAGCGAGGGAACTCACTGGCTACTTGGCGAGGTGAGATCAAGATTTAAGGCGCCGCGAGGCGGCAGCGGTGGCAGTGGCAACGGTGGCGATTGAGACGAGTGCTCGGAAATGAGCGACGAACGTGGTAGAGACAGAGAGGCTCATTACGCCGAGATCATTGACGGAGAAAGAGAGCCGGGAAGGAAGGCGGGATCGAGAGGCGGAGAAGAAGAAAGAGAGAAGCTAGTCTCGGCGAGCGCGGCGAAGAAGGGCGAGAGGCGAGTTGGCGAGAAAAAGGAGGTGGGTCAAGAGAAAAGGGAGGGAGAAGGAAACTTTGACGAAGCGCGACGACGGCGAAGTCGCGGGCGAAAGGAGTGCGGGGTGGAACGGTGCAAACGCCGCAGGGATACATGAAACAAGACCGTAAAGCCACCCAAGTGCGCACTCCTTGCCGCGCATCTGCTCTTATCCAACGCCCACCGACCATTACCGGCTCGATCGACCAATTGGGTGACCCGGTTGACGCCCACCGATCAGTCGGACCTCACCTTCGTTGTCGCCCACGCTCTTCAAAGTCCTTCCGCCTTCGGAGCGCTGCTTGTCGCGTCGTTATCGTCTATCCTCTCCTCCGCCGCACCCACCCTCCTCGGCCTTTTCCCAATTCATCCTCAACCATCGTCCTGGGCTGGCTCCTGTAATTCGGTCTGTCGCCATCGTCATCCTCGTCGATTAATTCTGAAATCGGAACATCGGCGTCAGATGAAATGTACGGACTGAATTAATTGATTGTCTGACTGTATCGTTGTCTCCCGCAGTTGCCGTCGATCGACCTTTGAATGTTTAATATGGCTTACTGGCGATATTTATAGATTTTACCCGTGCGACGAGGTTGGCTTTGATGCAGAAGCTAAGGAATTATTGAACTTTTGCGACCTCACACGTCAATGCTGAACGACGTACGTCCACGTAGGAAAATAACTGATCTGTCAAATAGTGCGGTGATAGAGTTCAACGAATCGGGCGTACCAGTCGTCCTCATCGACCGATCCGAGTGATGGTAATATCGAAAGTCTCAGTGTGTATATCATTACACCTCCAATTTTAATTCGCGGGAAATATTACATTGATCGACATTTTTTAGAATCATGCTGCAATTGAATATGTCGTACCGTCAGTCTTTTTGGTATAGTAGTACGTTGTTAATAATTACATTTAATAGTGCTAGTAATGAGTAGGAAATGCTACATGTTTGTTTTAAAGTTATACGTAGATGTATCGTAAATTAGTTTTGACTAAACTGTATTTATAGATGGAATGTTTGAAATTATAAAATTGTAAAGTTACTTTAAGGTACATTGAAGTTTGCGTAATTTGCTGAAATCAAGTAAATTTTCGATTATTTGTTCAAGAGTTCAATAATTGGCGTGATTTTATGTGTGCGTTGTTCCTTATAGGTACCTAACTACTGTGTGAGTTATATTTGTATTCGTATGTGCTAGAATGTGTCTAGGCGTATAAAGAATATTTCATTAAAAACGTAAGTAGGTACTTACCTTCAAAGAAGGCTTTTTAATCCAGATACATGGGAAGGAAATATGTAAGTTACAGAACAATTTAATCGTTTCACAAGGAAACATAGGCAACCCGGAAATTCAAAAAAAGATGAGCTTTTGCACGCAAGTAGTGTGAACCATCCCTAACACAAAAATATTTTTTTTACGTGCTAAACCCCACGTGGAAGGGAGAAATCACCCCTTGAAAAAATATTGAAATTTTCTTTTTCGTGAAATATCTCAGAAACGATAAGAGATATCGAAAAAACGTTTAATTAAAAATAAAATCGTTCGATCCCATCTGCAAAACTGCGTAATTAGTTTTTAATTTTTTTTATTTGTTTATAAAAAACAAACCCACCCCCATCCCCTTTTCAAATATTTTTTCTTCTTGTTCCACAATAAAATATCTCTGAACAACCTCTTTTCATACCTGTAAGCGATTTATGCGTTAGAATTTTTTTGGGCGGTTGTAAAAGCGAATAACTGCCGACAGTAAGATACACGTGACATAAGAGAGATGGTACGGATGAGACATATTCGAAAAGAACAATATAAAATATATCTTTATTGTACTATTCGCGACACGTGACGAATTCTGTTAAAAGTATACAGTGTAATTGGAGCAATAATGATACTCTTCATAGAAATGTTTAAAACACAGGTGCTGCCCGCACATCGCATAAACACTGGCAGTCCGCAAATACTACATTTAGGTACACGCTTCTCACTCTTAAAATAACAGAAACCGAAGTCGACAAAATTTGCGACGAAAGATCTTGCAATGTTGTGCAAGTTATCCATGCTCTGAAACGTAGATCGCGTTTTGAATATCGTTATTTTGCAGGACACAATTCCATGCACATTTTTGAATTTCCAAATCCACCAAGAACTTGCCTTGAGTCCGGCAGCGTTTATGCGATGTACGGGCAGCACCTGTGTTTGCACATTTCTATGAAGAGTATCATTACTGTTCCATTTACACTGTATAATTTCAACAGTATTCGTCACGTGTCCCGAATAGTACAATAACGATATATTTTATATTGTTGTCTCCGAATATGTCTTATGCCTACCATCTCTCTTATATCACGTGTATCTTACAGTCGGCAGTTATTCGTTTTCACAACCCCCCAAAAAAATTGTAACGTATATATCGCTTACAGGTATGAAAAGAGGTTGCTCAGAAGAGTTTTATTGTGGTACAAGATGAAAAAATATTTGAAAGGGGGATGGGGGTGGGTGTTGTTTTTCATAAACAAATAAAAAAATTAAAAAATTGATTACGCAGTTTTGCAGATGGTATCGAACGATTTAATTTTCAATTAAACTTTTTTTCGATATCTCTTATCGTTTCTGAGATATTTTACAAAAAAGAAAATTTTAATATTTTTTCAAGGGGTGATTTCTCCCTTCCATGTTGGGTTTAGCACGAAAAAAATTTTTTTTTGCGTTCGGGATGGTTCATACTACTTGCGTCCAAAAGCTCATATTTGTTTGAATTTCCGGGTTGCCTGTGTTTCCTTGTCAGTCCTCTTTGAATTGGGGGAGAGTAGCCTAAAGCGGGTAGGCTCTCGTATATTGCCGAATGAAAAGCGATTGTGAATTTATGCGTATATCGTGATTACCTGCACACTCCCGAGTTTCGATCGAGGTACAGAGAGTGTCGGCGGAATAAAAGAAAATGAGTGAATTGGTTAAAAAAAATCAAAGGTATGCAACTTCTGATCAGTCGGAAACTAGTACATAGGTATATCTATTATTTTGACACGATTTTACTTTATAATAGTAAGTATCGACGTTTTTTTTTGTGAGTTTTAATTTCTCAAGTTAGAAGTGAGCCTTTGGCCAAAGCGGGTAGGGCAAAGTGGGTACCTACCATATCTACCTACCCGCTTTTACCTGATACAGTTTTACGTTCATTTTTTTGACAATTGTTTAGATGGTGAATAAATACATGAGAAAAACGGGACAGGGAAGGGAAGTCTAAGTGTTGCTACATTTATACGATTGAGACTTTTTTATTGCTAAAGACTGATTAAATGACTCTGAAATTATTATTTAAATAACTATAACCTAAAAAGAGTTAATTTTTCATAATAGTTAGATATATATTTAAGATCTCAACAATTGTTCTAAAAAAGATTGGTATGTGATAATATTTTACTCGTTTGTAGTGCTTACCCGCTTTGCCCAAACGGCTTACCCGCTTTAGGCCCCCTCCTAGGGCAAAACGGGTTTTTCGAAGGTTTTTTATTTATAATTATAAATAATTATTTGTTTTGAAAATGACACCATCCTGTTTTATTATTGTTAAGTTCGATAACTCTCCTATTAAATGAAATCAAACTTGCTATTATAATCAAACAAATGTAAGATTTTTTAGCTTTTTAACGTTAGCTTACCCGCTTTAGGCTACCCTCCCCTACCTGTTACCTAGTCTGTTTGTATAAAGAGGGCCGCTTGTAATATTTCTAGATTGTATACACTGCCTATGTGCATATCTACATTTAGATGTCTAGTAATTTGACGATAAGATAATTTAAAAAAAAATTAATAAGGTGGAGTGAGGTAAAACCGACCCAGAAATTATAAAGTTTACTCTAAACTGATGTACTTTCTATCTATTCCACTAAAACCTAATAATCTTAGTGTTGTTATTTAGCGCATGGTTTATTCTTTAAGTTGCATTAATTTGGATTAAAAATATCTTCTGAAACTTAGGAGTTTCTTAATAAGTTAAGAACAGTACTGCTAGGGCGGGCTTGCCCCGGGACTGGGGCAAAACCGCCCAACCTGTTTAAAAATGATTGAATCTTATGTCCTTATATTATGGGGTAAAAGCGGAATTATTATTGGTAATACGAACTTTGTCGAACGAGTCAAACGGCGGAATCACAGAATACATGGCGACCACCTATGTTCAATACTATCCAAACCATTGAATACTAACCAAAGGAAGATTTCTACCTTACAGTTGGTACAATGCAACGTATATTTAAATAAATAAGGGCCTAATGCGGATTTGCCCCGTGTACGGATTTACCGCACTGCACCTTATGTTTTTTTCTTCAATGCGAACATAACAGATTTTTAAATTATACCGTATAATCACTGTAATTGGTAGCATCGAGAAAAATTTAATTATGTAAATTAAGTTGTTAAATTAATAAGAGAAAACTTTTTGTCGTGAGAAACAAATCTGATGCTCATTTCTAATATCTCAATTACATGCCAATTGAATACTTACGACCTCTGATTGAAACCACGGAACCTTAGATGAAACTTTATTTGGTCAAAACGATGAAAACATGACAATCGCTCGGTAAAATCACTGTCCATTGTAGCCACTCATCGCGGAATGAGAAAGCGTGCGAAAGAGGGACGTACGATATGGAAAATATGACAACAAACACGAGTAGCTATTCAGCTGGGAGAGATCGCGCTTATGCATTGTTTAAAAAATACATCCGTCAATTCAATCAGTGCATGTATGCAAAACCGAGAAGCCGGCTACCACGAGCTGACCGTAGTTTCGGATCGATCGAATCTCATATTCATCGTACGTTTCACACCGTATTACTCACAACTTTTTACAACTTCGTAATGGCATCGGTGTATATCTTTGTAAATAACTGATCACACGAGTACGTACGACAAATATGCGTAGCAGATGATCGCGACTCAGCATCGATGTCAGAGTGTATACTACTGTGCGGTATAAATATTTGACCGGCAAGAGTTTTCTCTTATTTATCAGACGATCTTCAGGATCAACGTGACATTCCCGTTTGTCTTTAGGCGGTTCGTTCCTCACATCATGTCTCATTCGCACCTCGTTGCCACAACGAGAAAGCTTATGGCAATAATTCGACGCTGAACGGGCAAGTAAATAACGAGATAGTCTTTGTCCCTTGATTGCCGGTGAGTATCACCTGGTCTATAGATCATACGGCTCGTTCTATTTCTTTGCAACAGATTGCTCCATTCCGACACCTTATATTTTACGCGCTTTGTGTACATCTTTGTGTAGAGAAAGACAGGTACACTTGACCGGAATCGATGCTGCATAATGATTATTAATTCTTTCCATGCGAACTTCCAACTGGCGTAAGCAGATGGATTGAAGTTCCAGCTCTGTGCAATCTATATCCCTACATACGCGATTTCCTCCGTTGCAACCACTTAGGTACGATGATATTTTGTGTAATACCTTGAATTAAACGGCTGCATAAATAAAGGTATAGTTAATTTAAGAATTTCTTTAGTAATTAGTCATCCTTTCTAACTGTGACGTAACTCTGTTGTTCCAAGTAATCGGATCAATTCTAGCGTTTAGAGTTATGTGGCATCGCTAAGATAATCGTTCGATCGATATTAACGATGTAAGAAGACATAGACTTTCTACTTCATACATTGTTTAATGTAGCACTTTCACATCTACTAAATTTATATTATATTTTACTAATGGGAATCTCATACGTTAGGGGAGAGTAGCTCAAAGCGGGTGGCACGCCTAAAGCGGGTAAGCTCTCTTATATTGCCTAATGCGATTGTGAATTTTCGCGTACGTCGTAATTACCCGAACACTCCTGAGTTTAGATCACTTCCGATCGGTCACCAAATTTGAGATACACCGAAAGTGGGCGCAATAAAAGAAATCTGGTGAATTCGTTAAAATATCCAATGATATATAGCTTCTGATTTGTAGAAACCTAGTACCTACATATATCATATTGTTATCATTATCATATTATTTTGGCACGATTTTATTTTACAAATGTAAGTATCGGAATTTTTTTTTGTTTTTTTTTTGTGAGTTTATAATTTATCAAGTTCGACATGTGCCTTTGGGCAAAGCGGGTAGAAGAGAGTTGCCCAAAGCGGGTAGCCCGCCTAAAGCACGTGGGCTCTCGTATCTTGCCGAATGTAAAGCAATTGTCAATTTTTCCGTATGCCGTGTTTACCCGAGCACTCCCAAGTTGCGATCACTTCCGATCAGGCACCCGAGTTGAGAACAGCGTTACCAACTCCTTCACGTAGAAATTACCACACAATTTTGCGAGTTACCAACTCTTTCACGTAAAAATGGCCACATGGCTTACCCGCTTTGCCCAAACGGCTTATCCGCTTTAGGCCCGCTATTTGGCAAAGCGGGTTTTTGTAGAGTGTTTCATTTTTACTTATAAATAATTATTTGTTTTAAAATGGCACCATCCTGTTTTTTTATTGTTAAGTACGATATCTCTCCTACTACATAAAATCAAAATTGTTATTATAATCCAACAAAAACTAAGATTTTTGAGCTTTTAACGTTAGCTTACCCGCTTTAGGCCACTCTCCCCTAAATACCTATGCTGCAAATATGTGGGTACATAGGTATATGTCAGTCATCATGACTGTAATCGATGCCTCAATAATAATTCTGTAATACGCAATGTTGAAAACTTGTCATTACGCGACGCGTTTTTTAATATTTTGCAACTCACGCAATTACACCAATCCTTTATTAAAAACACATACCTATGTACTGAAATAAGAGCAGAACTTTAAGTAACTGGTACATTCAATATTACTAAGCCTACTACACGTGTGTAGGATGATCAAACTTTTTGACTTATATTGGTACGATTAAATAATGTTCATATCCTTTATTGCATATTATTATTATAGCTGCATAAATTCACGTGGTTTTGACATGCTTATCTTAAGCTGTGTCTTTTATAAGTACAATTGACGTCGTCCCTGTTGTATTAAATAAATATACCTAGATAAATTCGATTTATTTCTCCTCTTGGAAACTACGGACCTATACCTGCCATGGGTAAATGTAGTTTCTCTAAGTACGGCCATACTCATCATTAGAACGTTGATTAGATAAGTGTCATTCTCCTTCGGATTTATGGTCATCATCATTAACGCGTTTTAAAAATACATCCTATTAAAACAAGTAATTAATATAAACAAAAAAACCAAATAATAAAACACTTCATTCAAAGATCGAAATCATATATAAGAACCTGTAGATTGAAACGTGAATAAATTTTCAAACACATAGGTACTGCGCAATACATAGATACCTGCTACGATACCAAAATCTATCCATCCAATCATACGACACAGAAACAATGAAAAAACCAGGAAATCGTCAACAATCTGCTCGTGTAAGAAACGACAAGAAAAATTACTTCATTTCCTTTACAACTACGGTGTTCATGCTCTTCGGATTTCACCTACAAATATACGGTAAGAATTTTTTGCCCATATGACTGACTACCTTATAATCCTAAACTCTCTCAACCTTCTTTTCCTCTGCATGCCGCGAGTTGATGGTCGCCAATAAAAGCGATGTGCTTGAAGCGAAGCAGTCCAATAAACGGGTGGGTAAAATGGAACGTGGGAGACGAAAACAGCAAAGGCAAACGGTCCTTCCTAAGCGTGAGTCATTTACATGCTGCCCACGGTTAGGTATATAGATAGGTGCCGGCAGGTCGATGGTACCTACCCCTAAGGAAAAGCTGCTGGAGTATCGATCTCAAAATGCCGTGGTTTTCTACTTCGCCAAGCTACGCGGCTATAAATAATAGCTTTATAGCTGTGGCGTGGACTGAACACCCTACCCACTATGCCGATCGTAATGGTCAATGCGGATGAACGTAATTTCAGGCGAACCCTTCGACTAACCTCGAGAGCCCTTGCCTTCTGAAAATGAATTTCAAACGCTTCGCAATCTCGGTAGTTGATATTTTGTTGACGTATTTTGCCAATACATTTCTCGTCATGTTAACACGATGAGAACGTCTGTTCAAAGCGTTTGATTTTGAATATTAACTGCTTGGGACAGCAGTGTTAGATAGTGAGAAAAATAATCTCTTTCGAGAATACCTGAGCGGATTAGAAATTAGCTTATTACCGGATATTGTTGGATAATTAGTCTAGGCGGCCATTTATTCCTCTAATATAGATGATGTTATATATGCCATAAAAGTAGTCTTGTGAATGTACTCGAATTTGCTATCTGTTCAATACCTTATAATTACTCCGAATATAATATCCCAAACGTGGAACACTCTTATGTAAATAGTTACAAGTAGGTACGTTTTTAAGTGCTGCAGTTGGCAAACGTTTAAATTCTATTGCACTGTGAATATTCATTAGTATTTACGTTTAAGTTATAGAAAAAATTATATTTTATTGGAACACGTTGACAACTTCAGCGTAACATTTTCAAATTGTTTGTTATTCCTACTTATAGATACTTTATTATTTGTGTCTAGTTGCAAACGGCTTTAGGAATTCAGTATGATAGGTACATTAGATTAACACAATCATATTAATAAAGTAACAAAACACAAATAGAATAATACAATTAGACCAACTGAATACAGTTACCTTATTTTACATAACAATTCATGATAACGTATGGAATGATGCAAGTATCTAGGTATATGTGTTTACGAAAACTTATTAGTGTAAACAAAAAAAAAACGAATTGAGCGATCCAATATTTATCTAACCATCCTCAAGATCTATTTAAACTATAAATGTCGGAGCATTTCACACAAACGTTCTTTTTATAAAATATTCATATTTTTCACTTCGTACATTATAGTCTAAATAATTGCATTGTCAATTAAAAATTAATGTTGTCTCTAATAATAAGACACGCTAATGGTAATAAAACGAATGCATGTAATCCGCAGAATCATTCAGGCATTAATAACTCAATTTTTGGATGTAATAAGAGCATTTACTTAAGACAACAAACGTATGACACGCCTTTCCTTGTATTAGTTGCTTTCTACTATAGTATTAGCACGTAAAAAATATCTATATCCATATACTATAAAAAGATCATTATCTTATATACCTATTATACATCTTTCCTAGGCAATACATAGGTTTACCAATTTGGAATCGGATAGAGCACAAAATATAATTACAGTCTCGCACCATTAAAATATCGACATTTAATTTAACGATATAAAGATAAGCTTTTGTCACATTTTCACCTTTTTTATCTATAAATATAAGTAAGTATATATTTTTCACTGAGAAGCTAACATGACACTCTATTTCCCACGTATTTGATAATATTTCGGTTTATGACACAGTGCTTTAAGTATGGATGAATGAGAAATGAAACCTTAAAAATACGTGGTCATCTGCAAACTTTTTTCTACACTTTCATTTGCTCTTGGCGCAAAAAATGCTCACCTAAGTAGTTAGAAAACATGTACGTTCAGCATTTGCGCACAATTACTTGAACTATGACTTCAAATGTTCCTCCATAATTTGCTGTGTCGCTTCTGTCACCACCTGACAGAGACAATATCGCGTGAATGCTCTGAACCTTGTCTACTAAATGCCTCAACGACGTGTCTAACAAGTCTGTAACTACACAACTTCCAAAGTAGCGATACGCTGTCTAAGCATATAAGTCTATTTTTGTCACGGGAGTGTCACATTATTAGTGCCCACGCAGGCACTAATCACTTAGCGAAATATTTGCTTTGTTTATTAAATCATATCGAGAGCAAGGTAAGTGCTTAAACGAGACTACGTCATTTATCTCGCTAACGTAATTTGAAAATACAATCTGGAAGTATAATATACATGTGGTCTGATCGTGGATATGAAACTGTTTACTATATCAAGTTCCAAGACATGAGTGTAACGTATTATATATTAGTGTACGTTTCAAGCCGTTAATAATACAACAGAATCCAATCTTACGTACAAAAAGAAAACATTTACTTTTTAATGAATCCAGTAGTTTAATAGTAGGTACCTACATGCTTCATGTATTCATGACATGGTACTGGGATGAAAAATATAATTACTGTAGCATTTTATTGTTTACTTTACTATTAAGTTTCTATTAATGATTATTTTATCTTAAAAAGTTTTGTAAATTATTTTAGTCTCAAAATACATTGAAAATAAACACCATTCATATTTTAATTGGACTGTGGAACAATAAATCCTTGATTGTATATTTGTCCACACAGAACTTGTTTTCATCAGTGACATACATTAGAATAAACAACATTATTATTAGACTATAACGCATACGTTGCAAGCGAGTTCCATAAATAATGGACATATTTAAAACTATGTGCAACTAACACAGTACGATACATAGGTACCTGAAGAAGCTGGTCGGTGGACGAAGGAGAAATAATCGTCCTGCGAAAACGAGATGAATCAAACGAATGTATTAATCACATGAGAACATTATCAATTAACATTATCTCGCGATACCGGTTACGAGATCGAAAATATCCCGGACGACACGATGCGTTATAAACAAACAATGAGACTGGACTGATTGCCGTCCTCGACGTCTTCTGTACATATAAATGCGAGTGGACGAGAAATGTTGAGGTTGTACGAGCGCCTACATTTTTTTTAGTCAGAAAGGAATTTCTACGGTTGCCGAGTTAGGCAACAGTTCATTACGTTCAACGGATACGGGCGGCAATAAAAACGTTGCATGAAATATTAATTTGTATTCTTCAAATTCGCTTATTTGTTAAGAATAGTTCCTCTGCTGATCCACAGCTGCCGACGACCGTCCATGAGCACACTGCGTGCCAAGGCAGTGAACTTCTACTGCTATCGCAATCCGAATCTCTCCATCTCTTGTACGGTAGGTACGTAGGTACCGTGCCGATTGTTTCCCGCCGGTGTCTCTTTCTTCAACGATCCTATTCCTTCGAGGCCTTCGTCGTCGGACAACTTTGAGTCTTTCGCCGCGGAACAGTTAATGAATTCACTAATTGCATAGTTGCTTAACGATTAGCGTGACGGATGTGCATAGTTTCGCAGCAACGACAGTTATACCTGCGCTCTTTCGATAATACAATGATAGGTAAGTAAGAAGGAGAGAGTCCTGCTCCACCAGTCATACCTTTGAAGTACGCCGGAATATTTTAGGTGCGCTATTCTCGTACTTACAATTAGATGACTCTGGTCTAAATCGGGTAAGCTAACGTTGAAAGCTCAAAATTCTTAGTTTTTGTTGGATTATAATAACAAGTTTGATTTTATTTAATAGGAGAGTTAT
This sequence comes from Anoplius nigerrimus, assembly GCA_914767735.1. NCBI lineage: Eukaryota > Metazoa > Arthropoda > Insecta > Hymenoptera > Pompilidae > Anoplius > Anoplius nigerrimus. The sequence goes on from OU612080.1 coordinate 21,871,527, forward strand.
TGTACTTAACAATAAAAAAACAGGATGGTGTCATTTTGAAACAAATAATTATTTATAAGTAAAAATGAAAGACTCTTGAAAAACCCGCTTTGCTCTGATAGGAGGCCTAAAGCGGGTAAGCCGTTTGGGCAAAGCGGTAAGGACTACAAACGAGAAATATACCTATTATCACATATCAATAATTTTTAGAACTAATATTAACATCGTAAATATATATTTAACTATTATAAAAAAATAACACTTTATAAATTATAATTATTAAAATAATAATCTCAGACTGTTGAGAAGGAGGGAGAATGATGAGGAGGATTGGAGACTGTAGAGGTTGCCAGGTTCGATCCTTTCAGAGTAAAATATTGCCGAGAATGGTACTGTAGAAGATTTGCAAAAAGATGATTTGAGAACTAACGACGCTGTGTTACACGCTGAGGTGATGTTTCGATACGATGATGATAGTACCTGAGCAGGTGAGTGTGTGTAGGGTTTTTATAAGGAGTTTTAGGCGTTAGGAGCGGAGGTAGGAAAGTGTGGAAACTAAGAGAGAGAGGTGATGGTTTGAAGGGCGATGGGACTTGAAAAAGAGATAGAGAACTCGGGAGTGTTCGGGTAAACACGGTAACGCGCAAATTGACAATCGCTTTCCATTCGGCAATATACGAGAGCTTACACGCTTTAGGCTACTCCCCCCTACATCCTTACGCTCCTCTACGCAATGCGGGCTGCGCCACGCGTACACTCTCTCTATGTCGGTAGCAGCATAAAAAAAAGATTCGCTCCATTATCTCTGGCAAAGAGTACCGGCAAGCACCTATACCTACATCGAGGACTGTAAAATTTATCATGGATACTTTACCTCGTCGCCTATCTCATTTGCCTGGTGGGTTCTCTAGTAGCGCCCGAAGGCAATCCGCCGCCGACACTACCAGCACGATGACTACCATTAGTGTTATTATATACTACTACTACTACTACTACTACTACTACTACTACTACTACTACTACTACTACTACTACTACTACTACTACTACTACTACTACTACTACTACTACTACTACTTCTACTACTACTACTACTACTACCGACTGTACTGCTCCTAATATTACCATCGCAATTACTATATTACTAATATTACTACTATTACTACTACGACTACTACTACATCACTACCAAGCTTCGCTCCTACTACTAGTAGCTACCATTCCTCTACTATATACAACACCATAATCTATTACCGCACCGCCGTTACCGTTGGCCTTACGCGAGTGGTAGTGGTAAATCATGCGACAGGAATGATTCGGCTAAATTGCTGCTCGCACGTATCCGCGCGCGAAACTGCCACGCGGGGTCGCCGCGTGGGAGGGTAAGGAGAGGGACACGACCTTTGCGCCTTCCATGTTGTCCACTCCCGGGAGAGGCAATGTCCGTCATGCACGGTAAGTACGCACGCGTCCCAGTAGCCATTGGTCTATTGATTTTACGACACCCTCGGCGTGCCCTCTCGCTGGGTATAACAACTTGCCAGGGCCGTCGTAAGCCGTACAATGAGCTCTGGCCAATGCCACCGACATCTGACGCATGGGCGTGGACTCGACTCGGGCGTTGCTAGCGCACGCTGCAAGGTGGGGATAACGCGGCGTCCGATTGGTTGATACCAGCCGAGGCTGCTCTACGGAACTAGCCACACTATCGGCAAACGTGATAACGCGCGAACTGAGCGCGACGCGTCCTTTCGCCTCTCTCGCCTTCTTCGTTTCTCTTCGTCTCTCTCCGCCACTCTTCGGCCGCACGGACTTCTCACTCTCTGCGTCTCTCGTTGATCCTTGCCGCTGCACGCGGCTCCAACGACATGTATTCGCATAGCTCTCGTTTGACTATGCTTGCGCGCCGCTTTCCAACGCCCGCCACTCGGCGGATCAAGGAGGCAGGGAGCCGTTTACGTAGTCACCTTCCCGCCCCCATTTTCAAGACGATGCAATTGTCTGACTGTCCAACCTCGTCGGTCATCGCACGATTGTGGTGATTAAGTATGGGCGAGACGCACGTAGCATCCACGTTTCGATCGAATTGTTAGTGACAATCTGTCGACTCTAAATTCCGTTGAAGCAGAACAGCCTGTAGCTGTTTGTTTTGAGATCAGAGCTTGTTTTGTTTGGTTCGCGTAATTAGTACTTATAGCGTCGAAATGCTCGGCATAGCATTTGTTCTGCTGGCTGTAGTTGCTGCTTCTATTTTTCTCGGATTAAATAAGTACATTTAAAACGAGAGACGGGTCTTGTTTAAATTAATGGTAATAGATGAATATATCGACCGTTTATTTTTAAAGTGGTGTAAGTCCATTTTTAACCAAAAATGAGATATCACGTAATTTGTACGTAACTTTGTGTGCACTTTTTATTTATAACATAATTATAAAACAATGTAGGCGAAATAATAAATTTATTTTACACGAAATACAACAAGAGCATTTTGTTTCAATAAAGAATCTACTAATCGAAAATCAAAGACGGGTAAGAAAAAATTACTAACGGAGAAAATGTAATCTGGTTTGTAATATTTGGATGAAGTTTTGTAAAAGTGCACCGTATGCTATTTGATATAAAACATCGATGGGGGATACTGAATTTGGGACGTTTGATCTATCACTTGCATGTCGGGAAAGTCCACCAAAATTTTAAAGAATTGTCCTGACATCTTTGTATAACGATGCCAAACCAAATTGCATACGAAAAATATAAGGATATAGAGCAGTTATTACCTTAATAACTAAACAATAGCTTAATAGCAAACCTAAATAACATAAACTAATTAACATTCAAAATAAGAAATACCTACTACTCTTATTTTATTTCTTATTATTATTATAAACAAAATTGGATTAATATAATATATATTTTAAGTCATATTTAATTTTTCAGAATTGAAATTAAATGATTTTTACAATTGACTTATTATGAAAGTGGTATAAGCCCGTTTTGAACCTGTTGTACACATTGTTGTAGTTACATTCGTACAAAATAAATCTATATAACTAATCAAATTACACATTGATAAATTAGTAGAAACATTGCCAGATTTGATATAATTAATGTATATTTATGAAACGACTAATAGGCTAGCCTTTAGTTTATTCGAAACAATAGAAAATGGACTTACACCACTTTCAAAATAAAAGGTCCATATCTGTAGTAGCGAGAGCACTTATTAATCCACACTCATCTGTTTCACAAAAATATTGTTATAATACACGCATCCGTCTGTTACGATAATTCTGGTCCCGCGTATGGTGTAATTGTCCAGTGTTAGGAATGTTGACCAAATACTAATCAGCAAAGTTTGTATTTATTTTCAAACGACTGTTACGGTAGAAAAAGGACATACCTACCTACCTACATTTAATTTTAATCATTATTATCGTCCAATGCACTGTATTTTCCTACTATTTCAATATTTTCTGTGAAAACATTTGCTAAAGTATGAAAGTCAGATTTGAGACTGAAAGTTTGGTTTATTATACTTATCTCAGGCAAGAAGGACGGTAGCTGGTGGTAAAATCACAAAAAGCGTTTTCCACCGCATGTTGGGAATTAAATACTTTTCTTTGCAAAAACGTGTCCAAAGCTCGGAAAAAATGGTAGGTAATCAGTTGGCGCGAGATCTGGCGAATACGGTGGATGACAGTGTTTCTATGTCCAGCTCTTATCATTTCCGTGAGGTAGATCTTGCAACGTGTGGTCGAGCGTTATCCTGCAAGAGGATTGGTCTGTCTCTGTTCACCAACATCGGCTGCATCATCGCAACCTGCAACATCATTTATTTTAACTGATTGCAGTAGACGTCCGCTGTTATTGATTGCGAAGGGTCTTATAAAACTATAGTGGATAACACCCACGCTGGACCACCAAACAGACACCATTAGTTTCTTTTGGTGCATACGCAGCTTTGGGGTATATTTTGGCGCTTCATCTTTGTCCAACCATTGTGCCGAACGCTTACGATTATCGAAAATTATCCACTTTTCATCGCAACTATCCGGTACAAAAATGGACCGCTTTTTAATCGTGATACTAAAGAACAGCAAGTCTCGAAGCCATTCCATTGCTAACGCTCGCTTGACTCCAATCTTGCTGCTATTTCACGCGCCCATTTAGATAAATTCGCTTCCACTACAGTTTTCCGTTGATCGTCATCCCGTTTGCCCTCAGGTCGCCCGCGTAGTTCACTTTAAATATCAAAATATCCAGGTTCGAATTTTTTAAACCATCGCCGTATCGTATGTTGATTAGCCACATCCTTGCCAAACACCTCGTTAACATTTCGACTTGTCTGCGCTGCATTAGTTCCACGATGGAACTCATATTCGAAAATAACACGAATTTTTTACTTATCCATGGCTTACAATATCTCACCTCCAAACGACAATACGATAGATTATTAAAAATAAAATAGTTCCAGTAAAAACCAGATAGCGTACTTATCTCTCCTCAATGCAAAATAAGGACGGTCGAAGTGAAATATCGGAGACATCGGGTATCAAACTTGATGCTTTAAGTAATCAGACATTTCATACCTAATGACCTAAGCTTTATATTTGCGCACCATTTAGGTATATCTATTATTGATATTGGTTGACAGTTGATGGGTATGTCTAAGGTTTACTGATAACAGTATTAAAGTCTATAATTCTGACCACGACTAATTGATATCGTACTGCTGTCAGTTACTCATTGATGTCCAATTATCATGAACTATTGAAAGCACTACAGCGTTACGCAGCTGTAGTTAAGATTTTTATTAAGCACCTTACTGTACATACATATTTGATTGATATAAGACTTGACATATAAGACTTGCAGCACTTAGGTATTACATTCCATGAGTTCTCGGAATTTTATCAAAAGGCAGCAAACTTGGCTCGCTAAATATTCAGTATCATACACGTAGATTCCCATCTATGTACGACACCTTGTTAAAAAGAAAATTGTTGTTAAATAACCAAATTGTAATAACGTCGTCAAATGTAATGGGGATCAAGAAATGAATTTTTTATTAGCATAGAAATTGAAGACTGAAAAGGTTAAAAACGTGTATCGGGGATACATTGTGTAGGGATACATTGGCATAATGACGGGCTGCAATCTTAATACAATCAAGACATTTATAGACAAGGTATCTCTCGAGAACGGGAGTCGGTGGCGCAGTAGTTAGCACTTACCGTAAAATTAAAGTAGCGAAAGGAAGGAAGTGGCATACGATTGTTACCACGCCAAATGAAGGCAACCGATCACCAAGCCGATAGTTCTACACCGTAGGTAGGTACATTGTGAGTAATCTAGACCATACCGTAAGGTAAGAGTAATTATGATCGCTCTTTGCATAAGTAGCATTAAGGTTTCTGTTAAACCCCGGATACGCATCTCCTGAATTGTCGTCCATAGAAAGGGTGGACTTTGTGAAAGGCTCGTTTGTAACCTAAAGCGGATGCGAAATTCATATTGCGTCTCACGTGCGGGAATACGATGGGTTGAAGCAGGAACAACCATCGGTCAGTAATTATTATTATGTCATAATATAATCTATATTAATTTTGTAAGGTTCGTGAGTGGTTTGCTAAGGAATTCGTAATATTGCAGAGTAAAAATTTGTGACAGCTATATAACGCTTTTCTGTCCCTAGTTATAAAGCACAGAAGGGTTGCTTATTTGTAAATCCATCGTCTACCATTCTAGCATAGAGTCAAATCAAAATGGCTGCCACGAATTTCTGAGTGCTTAATAGACACTGTAAATCCAGTTTCCAGAGTTAACGAGAAGCACGTTAATAAGGATTTTTTGTAAGTACTTATTATAAGACACTTCTAAAAAATTGAAACTTTAATGTTCTTTATTAGCAATGCCAGTATCAATGCGTCGCAGTTACATGTAGCATGACTGTTTCGATTCAGATGTAGGTACGTATGTCTGTAAACGTTTATTTATATAATAAATTATAAATCTTCGTGTTTCTACAAAAAATGTTTAGTTCGTATATAGATTTAGAATAAGAACGCAATTGAGTTAAGTTCAGCAAGACAGAACAGCCAAATCTCAGCTAGCAGATGATATATTTTTTGAGCATATAAAATTAACGTTAATTGGGTCATGATAAAATAATAATTTTTTAGCCACCCTGTTCTGAGAAAACGTACATAATGAATACGTGAGATAAAGTGCTTGCAAACTTCATAAACCAAACGCCAGTGTACATCTAACAAAGTTGCTAAGGTAGCGTAGGGTAAAACCGACCCAGAAATTGTAAAGTTTACTATAAACTGAAGTAGGTATTTTCTATCCATTCCACTAAAACCTAATAATCTTGGTGTTTTTATTTAGCCGATGGTTTATTCTTTAAGTTGCATCAATTTGGATTAAAAATATCTTCTGAAACTTATGATCTTCTTAATAAATTAAAAACAGTGCTGCAGGGTGGACTTGCCCCGCAACTGGGGCAAAAGCGGAATTATTATTAGTAATACGAACTTTGTCGAACGAGTTAAACGGGGGAACCACAGAATACGTAGCGGCCACCTATATTGAATATTATCCAAACCATTGAATACTAATCAAAGGAAGGTTTCTACCTTACAGTTGGTACAATGCAACGTATATTCGAATAAATAAGGGCCTAGTGCGGATTTGCTCCGTGTACGGATTTACCCCACTGCACCTTATTTCGAATTCCTACAGTAACCATCATCTTTAGTACCAAACGACACCCTCCCCCATAGAGTAACGTCTAGGTTTTAGTCAGTAGGAATCTGAGATACGCTGGCCTCCCCCCAAGGAGGCCAGAAGTCTTCCGAATATTTCTTTAACGTAAAAAAAAAGTACCAAACGACACCATTCAGCCGGATTTAGAAAATATAGGTACACGGCATTTCGTATACAAATTGAATTCCAAACCTTGCACTGAAAATCAAATCATTACCGTTGTAATAAAATCAAGTACTTATTACCTACATTATACCCAATAGATATGGCCCATACGCTACTACTGTAAGCACAATCAATCATCAGGCACGAAACAGACAAAATTCAATATACCTAGGTACATACACGAGACGCCGACCCGCGCAAAAGCAAGCAGGTAGCAGGCAATCTAAACAATTACGTAACGTAAACGCCAAACGAATGAAGACACATCGTCAAAGGATGGTCTTTCATTGACAGGTACCTTCATTGTGGTCATATTCTACCACTCTTACATCGGTATCGCTCGCGGTACATAATTGTGCCAATTCTCCAGCAACAAACCCAACCAGCCGTATCCATTACCTGGACACACTCATCACATCCTGGAAACGTGTTAACCCCCATTTAACCCCCGACGCAGGTAGGTAGAAAGCCGCGTATCGACAACCTACCAAAACAAAGATCATGTCCGTGTGATCGTCGACATTCGTACGTCACCTCAATTTCGTTCTTGACGATTCCGGTAAAACTCTCTCCGCGGCTTCTGCATTTATCTCCTACCTCCTGCTCGAGCAGGCCTATGCGCAAGTATACATATGTATGTGTCCAGTACCCTGCACGCGAGGATTAAAGACTGTATGATACCACCGGAACGAGAGGAACAAAGGAGTTCCAACCATGCCTTTATTTACTCGCAGCCGAGAGAGCAAGGAACAACCGGAAAGTTGAAGAAAGAAAGATGAAGGAGGTTTGGGAGGGAGGAGGAAGGAGGGAAAATTGTCGAGTTAACTCGTTCGAATCGTCTTCCCATCCATCGACCGTCGCCTGCGTGCATGCGTGCAGGACACTGGATATGTACATACATGTAACATGTACATGCTTGGAAATAAAGTACGTTGAAGGCACCGTTGACTTACACTTGTCGGATTCATATATGTCCTTTGCGGACCGGATGGAGACGGAAGCCGGAGTCGATTGCTCAATACTCTGGGAAACGGTCGAATGTGAAACGCAACGACGCGTATTGCCTTTATAGTAATTGTCCACGCCTACCCTTTCTTTCCTTCTTCCTTTACTCTTTACCTTCCTCTTCCCGCAAGCCTGTTCCAACTCGCCTTTATTTCGGTTCTTATTTTAACCCCTGCGCTTATTGTGCGCCTTGCCAAATGACAGGTTTGAGCCAGTGGTCTTCGCAGAAACTGAGTAACTCCGTTTTGCGTGGGTAATACAAAATTTAAGTAGATTCGGAAACGAGTGTAATGAGCGTACTTGGCTGCCTGCTCGATCAGTTTAGGTGAACTGCATTATTTGTCCCAGTACGCTGGATTCTTCCAATTTTCCACCGCTTTCTCTTTCGTGTGCTTTGCCGTGTCTGTGGGAAGTCGGAAATTGGGGCAGTCGACGTTCATCGTCTGAACTTAGCTGAATACCTCGAATTTTTGAATTGACTGAAGCTGGTAGTCGAACTCATAATCCATTTGGTATGGATGCAATATAGACGGAGAGCTGGCTACATGGTTAGCAACATGCCTCGGTGTAAGCAAAATTTTACATGAAACAGGTTCGATTGTTGCCGGCAAAGCGACAGCCCGACTGTCAGAAGGCGCGCTGGAAGCTAAATGCGTGGGCGGGCGATTAAACGTGTAAATTTCCCGACAAAAAAAACTATCGATGTGCAAGGCTGAAAATTTGCACAGGTGTTGAAGAGCATTAGGAAAAGCAGGGAAAGAAATGTCAGAAGCACAAGTGGAAACTAAAGGGTTGTCAGAAGTTGGCAAAGTTGCCAAAAATCTCGGAAAATGTACATATCAAGGAAAACTTCTCACAATTTACAATTGTATTATTCACCTATAGAATAGAGTACTTGCAAATTGTCAGAAGCCAAAGTGGAAGAGATAATGAGAAATTCGAGGGCAAAGTGCAAGAGCGTCTTCTCGCGCGCGCCGGACCGATCGCTTTTCTCTTGATTTTCATACCGTACATATTTCAGTGCACTTCTGACAATTAATATGAATACTTATGGAGGATTAAAGATACTATTGTTCAAATGTCATGTTGGCATGTTGCTAACCATGTAGCCAGCTCTCCGTCTAATATACTTTGAAGTTGTGAAATTGTTTTTGGACCTTCAGATATGCAGGACTTTCGAAAAAGTCGGTTAGTATTTGTATAAAGAAGATAACACGGATGCTGAATAAATCGGGATTAGTACAGGTACGTCAGATGGAGAAATCGTTTCTGACATTAACCGGCATAACCGATATAAATGATAATAATTCTTTCTCAACCGATAATAACTCTTTATTCAATTTAATATATATTAGTTAACAATATATATCATTCTCGTCTCCTTTCTTTATTATACTGCCTCTTCTTCGCGCGGTTAACTCCCCACTCTTCTTCCTTGTCTCCGCGTGGTGTCAAATCTTCACGCCTTTCATACATATGTAATGTCATTATACAACAACTTCACAATAAACAGTTTTGTATTACCTACAGCATTATGATTAACTTGCCGGTGTGTGTCATCGCGTACGATGTTTAACTTGGTATTCATAAACTGCGTTCTGAATGTCTGCATTGAAGGTAATCAGTTATGACCAACAAACAATAGCATCACGAATTTCGTTAGAATTGTGCATTGCATGGTTATAAAGGACAATGCTTAAAATATCAGAGTATTACTCTAATGAACCAATGGTAGATATGCAGATTTTTTAGGTTCGCGCTAACGGATGTGATTTAAACGCACGATCTCTTTACACGGAAAGTTTCCTAATCGATGAATTCCTCCGCATACGCCATTTTAAAGTCTTGACAAAGCCTTCGCGAATCAGGTTAATTTCAAACTCACCAACGAAACTCAGAGACATATCGAAATCAGTAGTAAGCGATTATACTTCCATACAAAAACATTTGTTTTTCTTACCGCGGCTAACCTTTCGTCCTGTAGTTATTAAAGTTTTTCCACTTTGAAGAGTATATTCTACTGTAAATATTACTCTTTTTTTTTACTATTCTATACATTTTGTGGCTTCGGTTTATTTTTTTCTTCTTTTAGGAAGACGCAAGTTGAGAGGTAGTTGATTTTACCACAATGTAAATACCTATGTTGACACAGTGGAAGAAGTTAATTACACAACGTATTGTTTTTACATTACTAAAAAAATACTGAGCTTTACATCAATTAAACGCCAATATAAGCTGGAACGCGTACGAAAAATAAATCAAATCGCTGTAGTCTTACAAAATTGATTCCAAAAGTACTCACGAAAATACACCTACGTGACGAAACTGCACTTTTTATCACTGATGTTAATATGACTAAGCACGTAATTACGCGATTTAATTGTGGGTAATTCGCATACCTATGTTTGAAACAAGAGTACGGCAAAGAAAATTCGAATATTTACTATAATCATAGTAGTACAGTAATCTTGCTGAGGAATAATATTACATTAAAAAACAGCATTAATATTTATGTCATGAAATACATTATTTAAAAGTGACTGTGCGAAATATCTGTCAGCTATGAAACTTTATCGATTAGATGTTTGATGTAGGTACAGCGTGCATTACTAGGTCTGTTCTTCATTCATTGGATTATGCAAAGTGTAATATACCCAATATACGTAGCAAGACTGTTTTATTCCGATGCATGTAAAACACTTCAGTCTTGAGGCACACTACATAGGTACCTACTACCTCCCGTATACTTCTACGTATTGTACAATTGTTTTATTATTCGCTGATATGCAAACAATTTACAGCATATTTTTGGTTGCGGGTGTGCCTTAACACAGTGAATGGTTTCTTATGTAATTTTCTTAGCAACATTAACATATGATAACATAGTAATATAACCTAGGCCGCAACCGATGCGGCTTCAGGAAGAATAGATGAGCATTTCGTATGCAACGTTCTAAAGATCTTTTATGCTATTCAGACCTTATTGCCATAACCTAACATTACTGGATGTACTCTTCCTTGATGTAAACATTAACCAAAAATGTGATAATCCGCATCACGTCAAAAAGTTGGCCACTAAAAGCATAATTAAATACTGTTGTAACTCGGCAAGACTAACGATGCAGAATGTACCTAACTTATTAAACATACATTAATCTAAATCCTCTCTGTCCATGTTACTCACACAATGTCTATAAACGTCGGTCTACGGCGATCGAAACACGTGAGACAGCTGCGCGTCTTTGATCGGGCTCGGCATTATCGGTCATCCCATTTGACATAATACTCGTACATTGAACGATCTGACGCGCGTGTCAGTCATGGATTCGATCAAATTAAGTGACTGTTGCCATCTCGGGCGTCGACCAAGCCTCGTTAAAGCGAGGAACACAAGCACAGCCATCTCCACTCCTCACTCATGCCGATCACAGTTTCACGAGGCGCAACCGGGCACGCACTCGCGCGTATATCACGTCGCACCGCAATAATGATACACAGACTCATAGCCTATGTCGATCAAGAGGAGAGCGAATAGTGGTAGGAGCAGCAACATCAGCAGCAGCTAGGGCGGCTTCGCATACTTACTTCTTACACATTAAATGCATAACCGTATCCTATCCAAGTGGCGGCAACCACCTGTGCGCATAGCTAATACCATATAATAAGGGCTCATGCATATGAATGTGGTGGGCCAGGCTACTCGCCTTATCGGAGAGGAATCTTTCGGGTCGCCCTGCCGCGCAACCCTTTTGGAGATATGTACGCGTACACGTGTGTGTGGAGACGTGTACGGATAGGTTTACGCGCGTATGTACATAGGTATGAGTGTAAACGCATAATAATGGACGTCGGTCATTTGACCGTGCGTGCGCGGTTACATGACTGCGCCACTTCTTTCGTAGATACGCACACTTACGTACTAAGTATGGGGGAGTCTCTCGCAGCCGTTCCTGTGATAGTTCACGGAATCGACTGTGTGCGCCCAAATGTGTAAATACCGACATGCGCATCCTCCACATGCGCGCTCGCATCGCCGTGACCGATCTGACGAGTGTGGAGACCAGCGAGGTAGGAACAGATACGAGCGACTAATGTCCGTGGAGAGAGGGAGGAGACTTCTTATATCCTCCTAACTTGTAATAAAGACCGCATAAGGAGGGACAGATGCGGTGAAACGGTAGCAAAGCCGATAAACTCTTTCCTCGCCCGATCTTCCTGTCGCTTTCGTCTCATCCTCCCTTGTCTATCGACGATCTGTTTTTCCGTCGGTCTATCCAAATTCCCTGAACTTCTTAACAATCTTCCCATCTGGCCGTACCTGTCTTTTGTTTGTATCTTTTCTATACATTAATGTTTTGTTTATATTTGCAATTTTGTGAGAGGGCACTGCATCGATGATTGCACGATTTAAAAGTAAGTGCACGTACTGTCCCGTTGACATTAGTAGTATCGCTAGATGCTGCGTTCGTGTTCCGTTTTTTACATGGTTTTGTTTATATTTGCAACTTTTTGAAAGCATACTGCAATAGTGTCGCTAGAGGTAAACGTGCACGTTCGCACTATCTCGATAGGATTAGCGGTACGATACTCCACATCCCTCAAAGTTCATCGTACACTTCCTACATATCAACAGTCCTCAAATAAGCATACATGTCAATATTCAGCTCACAGAACATTTAACTGACGCGATGCCGTTGATCCGTAAACGTGCCAAAAATGTTACGACCACTAATAGAATAGCATTTCTCTTAACGATTCTACAATATATTAAACGTCAACGTAGACGGGCGGGCGCAGAGACCGTGAATGGAATTAAAGAAAAAAAAGGGCAGCCGGCGTGAGGCGCAGACGGCAGGGACTCCTCGCATCGACATTCTCGAGGCATATCCTGCTGCTGATTGCATTAATTACTAAACGTCTGTCGCATGCATTGCCCACTTATCCTTCTCTTCCGGGGAAACCATTGTATCAGGACAATGTGCTCGGGATGTTTTCTTGTTTCTTCGCTACCTATTGCTCCGGTCGCGCACCGTCAGGCAGATGCTTGCTTGCACGCACGCACATACGCACCCACGTGCGCCGAAGAGGGATAGAGATGACGAGAGACAGTGATGAAGAGCGAGATAGGATGATACAGAATGAGAGACCGAGAGTAGAACGGAAAGAGGTAAAAGAGAAAAGGACAAATATGTACTGCGCACAAGTGCGGGCACGATTGGCGTAAGTGTACGTACGTACCTGCCTATCCATCCACTCGTACCTACCGCTCTTATCCATCCATCTTTTTCCCCGCATTTTTTCTCCACCTCACTCTCCTCGGGCTCACTCTCGGTCCCGGTGGCGCTCCGGCTGTAATGAATAGAGGATGCGCCGCACGGCGGGTGCAGTGGGGGCGGGAGAGGGGGTTGGAGCACAGACGAACGAGAGGAGGGCGAAAGAGGCGAGAGACAAAGAGGGAGGGAAGAGGGAAAGTCGAGTTAAACGAACACCTGTGCCAACTGGGGCGCGACCGAGGTACAGACGGATGGACAAGCGAACGGGTGGACAAAACAGGTGGGCCGCTCGCCGACTCTGCCGCGGCTGCCTCGCCGGGATTCTTAAACTTGTGTGTATGTACTATGTGTGCATCGCCGCTTGCGCCCGGCCACGTTCGCCGTCTTTAATTCATGAATTCTCATCGCGGCGCCATCGGGGTACCGTCATCGAAAAGAACAACCTCATCTGCGTACCCCGCAAGGAGAATGCCGACGACGTTGTTGCGACCAATTTACATGTTGGATACTTTGATTCAATCAATTACTTCGCCGTCCTATACACGCCGTTAGTCGGGTAGTACAAAGTAGGTGAATCGGTGGGGGTAATTGGGACAAATATCCGAGCAATACGTTCCTTTGCCGCTTTTACGCGCAAGGACGGAGGATGTGAAATGCTTAATTAAAAATTTAGCCGAGTGGTGGGAAATATCTATCGCGTAAAGAGTGTATAAGAGGAAACTTTGGTATTGGTGAATTTGGATGCGTTCTTCACCGGTCAATTCTTGTGTTTACTTTCTCCGTGCCATACTATTAGGAATGGATCACATAAATGTACGAACATAGATACACGTGAAAGGAGGCGTCACAAGTGCACGCAAGTTATATAAATCCGAGTGTATTTGACTTTAATTCATCGATTCTGCGTGAATTTTAGTGTAATATCGTTAGATTGTACTTTCGTCTTTCCCGCGGGCTTCATGACGCTTTCGCGCTCGCCAATTTATAACAGATGAAGTCACTCGTAATCTAGAGATCGCCCGCATTTGAGCAAACGACTTTATATCCTGTGATCCGATATTGAGTTACAAATCCGAGAAAAAATTTGTTAGTCAGATTGCAGTAGAATTGCACATATGCACTCAGATGCAGGAAAATAAGAAGTTGTGTGTGACGTGCGCGCGCGTGAATACACGCACACGCGATCATGTCAGAACAGGTGCATGTGCACGGATAATGCTTTGCGTGGAATTTTCTACCCAATGACCAACTAAACATTAGAGGCGAGGTTTTGTCATTATTCTTGCGCAAATTTCCTTCCTACAAACGGTGAGATCTGTAAATAGTGTAATAATACGATGGCGCGTTTGTACTCTCGCAGCAACGTAGTGTAATTACCAAAATTGTTCGCGGTTTGCATGTTACGTTCTGCACACTTATACTTGTACCCAGCGCGCCAACGCGGATGCATTTTTATTCTCAGCAGAATCAATCTAAGGTTTCCTGCCGGTTCGCATTTTCTTCGCCTACGTAATACTTAGATGCTAATAACCGAGGGCGAGGGGTCCGAAATAATGTAAACAAAAATGATTATTTTGTAGTTAATAGTTCAGTCGCTGTTCATCAAAGTATAATCTATGTAGGTACCTATTTGGTTGACACGCAGGGTTTGAAGAATCTATATGGCTACATACAAACAAAAATCTAATGTCATTATTCGATGGCATGTTACCGAAGGCATGCGATCAAGGTTGATCGCATTGATTTTTTGACCACAATAAATCAGATAAGAAAGTTATGCTTTGAAGACTTTTACATGTTCTACCAATTTCAACATGTTAATACTGCAATCATTCTTACCGCCAACTCAACAAACGTCAGAAAAGTAAAATGTTGTATATATAATGAGAAATTCGCTTCACTGACCGTATGCAACAATTTTCCCTCACGTATTCATTTTTATACCTCCCATTTCAAAATTGCAACACTACAAATATAAGAACACAATTTTCACGTGCTTATAATGTTTATACTTTCAAAATTTTTTTGTTATCTTTGAATAGAATTCGATAAATACATGATGAAACAATGCACAGTTACACAAATTCTTCCAATGTTCTATATCACACATCCAAAACGTTCACTTACTATTAAAATTACACCCTCATGAAAATATAGATTTCATGCCATCACCAGATCATTCTCCCGTTCAACTTTGAGTCAACTTCTACGAACAAAGGGACTCCTAGACGATATATGAATGTAACAGTTGCAATCGTTTGCCTCGATATCGAGTAGCTCCGCAGCCTGCGTTTAAATTATGAAATTTTCCCGGCCGCGTACTCTGCGTTGAATACCTCCGGCATTTATGCAACTGTTGAGTTTGCGTGCAACGCGTGGTAAATAGCACAGCAGCATTCGGCCTTATGACGGGACATACTAAAAAAATCGCATGCCCGACAAACAGCCGTACAAAATTTAATCGAATGATTTGCAGGTTCACTAATGTCTATTGTGGCGCTGATAGTGCGCACTCGCAGCGACAATGCGCATTACGTAACACGAGGCATAATCCGTGGGAGAATGGCAAATCCTCATGAAAGGACCGCTCGATAAAGCTCGGAGAAGCGTGTACCCGCCAGATCGAATAATCGATGACCCACTTTTTCTATTCAAACGTCTCTATCTTGAAACAAAAACGAGCGCTCTGACTGACAATGAGACTATTCGCGAATTGTGGATCATTGTCAAATGAGCATGGGATAATTGCGGCAGGCACATTACAAATCGTGATAATCTATTATGTTCTTACGTGAGTCTGACGCAAGTCATGCAACTTTGGAAAAGTTATGTGTCACCGTGACCGGAAAGCACTGTTACATTACATTTTATACATTGAATCTAAGCAAATGTTGTCATTTAGAGTCTATGCATATATAGAGAAATTGCACAAGGCAAAAGGGGTAGGAAAGATTAATTACAGATCTTTGGATTAGGGATATTTTATACTATTATTACAGGATTTGTCATATAGGTAGGTACAAGGAGAGAGTAATAGAGACGAAAACGTTGTAGTACGGAAAATTGATATTATTGCCTGACGAATCGAGAGATGTTTCAGTACAATTATTAATTGAAAACGGCACATGAAACGTTTCCTATCCGTAGCGATTCGAAGTTTTCAAAAAAGATAGAGGATTGTTAATTACCAAGTGTCCCGTACCCAACCTTTCCATCTCCCAATAATAGCCGTGGGATAATCCCAGGAAGTAAAGCGAAGATAATCTTTTCGACAACCGATCCAACTAGGCCCGACGGCTTTCTCGTTGCTCGGCATAATGTCGGAATAATTTCGCAGGGAAGTACAAGACAATGCACAACGGTGAACGCAACGTTCGTACAAAAAGACGAGGAGGAGACACAATAACCCGTTTGAAGCACGGAAGTTTCAAGACTGATCAATTCGGGTGAAAAGTCTCTGCCACGCCTCATAGCTCGAAATTTCTCTTTTTCGCCTTTGCGAACGTTCTCGCGTTATAATTATTCCGAGCGATAATTATTATTTCGAGCGGGACACGTTATTGATTAGTATTACGATAACACCGTGAAAAGTTTCCGGCCATCCAACCCTTGTTGCTTTACCGCGGAAAAAGAAAGTTTGGCGAAATTTTATTGTAGCGTGCGAAGATTCTTTATATTAGAATATCGATTAAAGTTTTGCTAGACGACCTACGGACGTCTGCGCGAATTCGTTTTATTTCTCAAAGTGAATTTATTGAAATCATATGGTCAGGCGGCCTCTGCATTATATTCGACGGCACGGCTTGGAACACACTTTATGCGGACCATCTGGATGTACCTACCCATCTACCTGCACCAAGATTAATATCGCGATTACTTCGGACAAACAGTACATTGTGGCTAAGTGATAATGCCAGCTGCATGTATTACAGACATCATATCTTAACCTTTACTGACTCTGCGTATTTTAAGAGCAGTGCTGCTTGATACTTGTTCTTGAGCATAGTTTTGATTCATGCAATGATAGAGATGTTCCATCAAT
The DNA here is from genome assembly GCA_914767735.1 of Anoplius nigerrimus. NCBI lineage: Eukaryota > Metazoa > Arthropoda > Insecta > Hymenoptera > Pompilidae > Anoplius > Anoplius nigerrimus. The sequence goes on from OU612080.1 coordinate 21,888,759, forward strand.
AGCGTTGTTTCTAACCACCTCAGTTACAACTACATCGGAAACTATGCCAGTGTGCTCTATGCAACTACATTACGCTCCTCAGGTGTTCAAAAGAGACAACGAACACGTTGTCTCCACTGAATCATTTACGTGTGCAATTTAGCAACTTCCAATCTACATGCCGCGCTTCTGCGCAATTCATTATAAGCAGACGAACATGGAAAATAAGGATTGCAAAAAAAGTCGAATGTCGCTTCTCTTTTTGTCTTAAGCAGGACTTTTAATATATTGACTGCGGGATCCGTAGTTTTACGTTTTTCCCGAACTGTCACTTAAGGACAGGTCACGTAAAAGTACGTACTGTATACGTAGAGCGGGCAACTATACTATTTTATATTTACCTATTCAAAAAATGTCGTTTTTTAAACAATAATCATAGTGCATATATACATATGTAAAACAAAGGACGTCATGGTTTTTCACGATTATACTGAAGGAATGAATTTCTAAAATATTCAGTCTGGCTACACACTTAAATCCGCGGTGGTAGGTATATACGCACAGTCAACATGTTACCCGCCTAGTTTATCTGTCTCAGAAGATGGCAGCCGAAAGGAACGTAAAGAAACAAAGGAGGAGAGGAGTTGGAAGCAAGGAGGAATTAGCAAAAGAAGCGTCCGACGGAATCTGGCCGGTCATAAAGGAGGGCCGATGTTTGCGATAAGGTAACACGCCGATGATGGACGACCTCGGTCCGAATCTCTCCACCTTCACTTCCGGGCCGCGGGCAGGTAGGTCGTCACCTGCCGAATGCCCACCGTGCACACGCTCGAAAATACCTGCGGTTCGTCGTCGCTAAGTGCCGAAACCGCGGTCTACGGCCAGATGGTACCTTCGAGGCTGTAGCACGAGCAACGGAACGAAAGGATGGCCACGCACGAGGGGTGGAGGGCGGCGTCGAACGAGTGGAAAGAGGTGGAATCGATCGACAGTCGAGTATATTACGAGTTCGATCTCACGGCGGAACGCGCACGCTGCCAGCTGCGAATTCTTTCTCGTTGCTTCCGGTGTACCCTGCTTATCCGACGCGCCACGCCAAATTTATCAATCGTGATCTACGCATAATGAGCTAATCGGATAGTATATTATTGTCCGACAGTAGCCCTCCTAAGTGTATGCCGGCGACGAGCCGCATTAAGGTAGGCTGAGAAAGTTTCCGCGCGGGGACGAGCGTGGCTCGAACGGTGGACAGTAAGCATGAGGCAGGAAGAGAGAATAGTGGCTGAGGGAGGAGGACGGAGGCGAGGGGAAGGAGACAAAGAGAGATTGAAAGAAAGAACGGGTGGAAGGGCAACACAATGAGAGGAAGTGAAGGTCCAACGAGTATGCCTTCTTTCCATTCCCGATTGCTACGGAACTTTGGCCCACGGTAGATATCGTCCGTCCCACCGACGTCTCATCACTGTACCCGTTGAGTATACATCCATACAAGATCCATCTACACCACAATGCTTCGGTATTATCTCTCGATCGAGCCCGGCTCACTTATGTATCGTAGTGCCATTCTAAATTACGGTTTCTTCCTCTTCATCGTCCTTGTCTGTTTCGCACTCATCCCACCGTGCATCCTATTCTTCCTTTCTTCTTCTGCATCCGCTCCGTGTAATAGGCTTGCGCGTTGAACCGTTTGCCTTCCTGGAGTCAGGTCAAGAAGGATTCAATCTTTCGCAAGCGACAACGGTCGGCTGAAGTTGTGGAAGGTTCTATGAAATGTAATTTGCCGAAGATATGCCTTTTTTGAAGGCCCTATATAAAAGGGGCTGATTTTACGCAACAGACGTGATTTTGAAATTATGTCCACATACGTCTAGAATCTAATAGTTAACAGCTTAAGGTTGAGGCAGTAGTTGGATAATAAAAAAAGAGCCTTAGACTCGATATGAAATATGAACAGGCAATTTGTCAATCAGAGTTACGGAAATAGTCAATCTATCAACTAACTTCGAACGCTGGCATAATTTTCACCAATTGTGCTCTTATCGCTGAACTGTTGATAATACCGTCCGTAGAAAAACTTCTGCTGTTCGCAAAGGTGATGCCGTAAGCAATGACGTCCGTAGCTAATGCCGATGAATAATTTCGATCGTTCGTTAACACGAAGCAGTAGACGCGCATTTAGAACAACTACAACGCATCGTCGAAACGCGCCAAAGGCAAAGCACCTGAAAATAGACCAACTGCGCCGACTTAATCGAGAATCAAGCGGAAATATCGAGAGCGTACCGATCATGTCTTGGCGATTAGAATTGATTTCGAAATTATCCCAACAGAGTAATTAAGCTCAAATTCCGTGAACCCGACTGCGCACATTTTGCAGCATCGTTTCGCGCTGTTAATAGTCAGATACGAGAAGCACGTATTTATCCGCTCGAAGGAGTTCTACTAGCGTGTGTGTGTGTGCGTGTACTCTTTCAACTTGACAGGGTGACTTTACGCGCAGTTTTGCGCAAAGAGTACCTGATCCCGAGTTCTTGCGGGCGCACCCGTACCCAGTAGCGCGCGCGCGCGCGCGCGCCCTAGTGTGCGTAACCGCGTGTAATAGTCAGGGAGGGGCACACCAGCTGGCGTCAGAGTGACAAGATCTAAAATTAGAGCGCTTATGTTGCGTGCCGATCGTCGCATGCGCATATCATACGCCCCCTTCCGGCTTTGCCTTATTTTCATAACTTCTTTCAATCCCCCCCCCCCCCCCATCCAATCCCACCCCAACCATCACGTTTTCCTCGCCGAAACCGCCAGGCAGTAGCTTCTCACTTCGCTCTTTCTTCCTTGTACCTCTTCGTTTAACACGACGATATCCACCCAGTTGTCCTTCTCGACCGGGCTCTCTCCCTCCTACGCCCTTTTACCCTCTGGCCTTTTTTCACCAACATCGCGCGCCCTCGTCTTCCTCATCCGCAGAGAAAAGAGAAACCGTGAGAAGGAGATCGATAATGCGGGAGCCGTGCAAAACTGCGAGTGTGCCCGGTTGAATCCCTGTACCTCCGGCCTGTAAGATGGTATGCGGAGCACTTTCTCGACTCTTACCGAACCCACGCCTATTTTCCACCGTGTTCCATGACACAAGAAACTTGAACGCGCCCATCGACCAACTGAAGTTATTAAATTGCCAGCCATACTTTTCGCGGTCGGTACGACGTACGTCCATCGCGGCCCTCGGCGCAGTTTTGAGAGTTTCCGAATGGCATGATAATCGATTGTCTCTTACAGTTCTCTTGGGGACTGACCATTCGCGTTCGGAAAGAAGTCGTATTTGGTATACCATTGACGATGGTCTTGCGTTATCAGGTGAACATTGTTCATGAATCGATCTACGATTAACTTAGAATTGTATTTCTTTGCTTCGTTATAGGTATGTTGATTTGATTGTTTGTGAGCATACTCTGATGGCGTTTATAATTCAGTTTATTTTCAAACAGATTTTATAAAGGTCTTGTTGACGTTGGGATATACAAATTAAAAAATGTGTAGGACATTTTCTTGTACTGTAAATGTTCGGTGTAAATAGTATATATACACATATAAATGTAAATAAAATAAGTAAAATAAAAATATAAATATATATATACGGATGTGTTTCGCAAAATTAACATTACATATACGATGCTATTAAATTTGTGTAAAATAAATCTGCCCATATTATAAAGAAAGAATGTTTTCTTTTGGAATGGAACAATTCAATTCTCAAGGTATGAACATTATACCTAACTCAGAAATAATATAATATTACTAAATGTTTATCATTTCAATATGCCTCAATGTGTTTAAGACCCACCCGTAAATGAAGCCGCACAATTCCTGGGCACTCGTGCATTCATTGGTATATACAATATTTATGTTCAGAGAATATATAATTCTTGTGTATGAACATCTTGCTTAATCAACGAAATCTTGGATTATTAGAAACTCCAATTACTAAACCCCATGCGCTGTAAATAACTTTAAATTAGAAATACATCTGCTGGCTTATTGCATAGTTGTTAAATTGAATTGTAGTTTTTCGTTTTGGTGGTTTCACAAGCCTTTTAATAGCGTCAGCATCAGTCTGTTATAGTAATTGGTTCGGTCTTAGCGACCGTTCTTACGTCAGATTCATGACAATATCCTCACGACGATCAATAAAAAATTAATGGATTCTGTGCATGTACGTGTGACCGCGGTTTAACGGTAATAAAAATGCACATATTCCCGTTTAGAAATAAGTATTGCATCCAAGTGTTCGATGTGAGTATAGCCGAGGGTAAATCAATCGCTTTATGGATTTGCTCGTATGTTTCCGTGTGTTAACGTCAATCATAATAATAACTTTTCGCAAAACTATAAATAAACGCCTATATCCTTTAATCATAACATCGTTCAAACAAATTGTTCTGCGAAAATGTTATTATCACATTTGTGAAAGCTTCATTGAAATACATTTAGCCTGCAAAAGGCCTATGATCATCGATAAATATGTAACTGTACTAATTAAGCAATTAGAAGACAAGAATCTATCAAAGTTAGACGTATTGTGTTGCACAAATATTGAGAATATTCTATCGAAATTCGTCACTAACGCACAGAAATTAAATTATTCTTTGCAAGGTTAGTAACCATAGAACATTGAAATTACAAAAATCATTTGCCTCTGTGTCTATTATCCAAATTTAAAACAGGATAGGAAACATATTTGAATTTTTCCTTTTTACAGGGTCTAAAAATATCTGTCTTGCTAACTGAGTAAAGTATACGTACCGGTTAGAATAAAATTGGTTAAAAAGGGTAAAATACAACACTGAACAGTAAGGTCATTAATACATCTAAATAGAACTTCCAATGTTAGCAGCTTCAAAATATCGATAATTGCGTGTTGATGTTCATGTGCGTAAACAACGTATTTAATCTACCCCAAATCACAAAAATTCCCAATCACTGGTATTTTCTAGTTTCTTTCCGGTTTGACGCCTACTAAATACAAATCCATTAATAATCGTTGCCGTGGAACAAGAATGTCTTGCATGAGTGAAGTTGAAAGAAAGAATCTGTTGGAAAAATCTTGTGCGACCATGTAGAAAGCGTACCCGAGTTGAGTATGTTATTGACCTTGCAAAGATACAAGCCAGTCATTGAAATCTTAGCATATTCCAATAGCGTCACACATCGAAATATCAAATAAATTGCTCCCGGTTAAAAAAAACTTCACTGACCAATAAAGAGTACAAAAAATACAGGCTACAACCTTAACTATCTCAACACACATCATTATGAAAATGATATAACTCAAATTAAAAATGAAATTCTTTTAATTCCTTCATTCGCTCCCAGCAAACATTATAGCTTAAACTAAATAAGTGATTAAATATAAAGTTCCCCGAATCTTTGGCTTAGAATGCTTCTTATCATTCCTGCAGAGTAAATGTCGCGGCTGTTAGATAAGCACAGCCGAACGAAAGACGCTCAAAATGTATAATGATCTCGGCCAATATCTTACTCGTCGCAGACACGCACTTTTGCTCTCCGTTCGACAAATGGCGTCTACGTGACACGATTTATATTCTCCGATCGAAGCACAGACTATCTCTGTGACTGATCGTTCATGGCTCGGTATTTGTCTTTCGCTGATCAACAATCGGCGCTCATATGACGAGGAAGTGGCCAGTGCGTATTAGACACATTCGAGATTTGACGTTGTGTAAGAAAGTTAGCAGCACAGTACAATGTCTCACTTTCTGCGGAAGCATCTGCCGTAAAATCGCGCGTCACAGCTGCGGCGTGAAATCGCGAACCCTTCGTCTGGGCCCATTGTCGTTTCAGATCTGATTTCGGACACTTTCCCGATTGGTCCCACGTGCGCCACAAAAGCGATATACGCTGATTTCTCGTTCGGCCGAAACTCGGCCAGCGAGAGACGATAAGATGCCGAGCTCGGTTATTTACGCCGGATTGGCTCGTGTTGACCTCTTAATGCGAGTAACATTGTTGGCGTTCATTTCCGATTCATGTTGATCGTATACCATACAAATGTAAGGGATAAAACCGAATCCATTGATGACCATGCAACACTTTCCCTACCCTACTACGTATGCAGATATCAATTTATTCGTATTACGGAATACATGACTGATACTGACATACTAATAAAAATCTTCGTTATTTCATAAGCAGGTAAAAAGTGAAATTGGTGACTCACGTTGTCCTTTTACAAGCCACGAATGTCGGTGAACGATCTTCCAAAAAGGAAAGCGGCGAAAAGACCGAAAGCGCACTCGCGGCAGCGCAAATTGGATCATATCGGTTACAAAGTACGTAACATCCGTTCGTGAAGAATCAGTAGTCGCGGATGGCCTATATGTGCAGGTATGCGGAGGGTAAGGAAGCACTGCAGCCCAAGCACATCTGCGCACCACGAATGGCGAGGCGTGTGCACCGGAGGCATTGCAGGTTGCTGCTCTCGCGCTCAGCCGGGAATGAGAGGACAGGAGCGAGGGAAGGAGTCAAAAAAGAGGGTGCACCTTCGCATATCGCGAAATACGATCGGCCGCGGTGGTCACGACCGGCTGGCCGAGATAAGGATCAAACCAAACGGAGGCAACCCCTTTCGCTTCGTGCTAGCCTTCGAGAACCTTGCCACGCTGCCACCGATTCCGGGCATCACCCCCCTCCCCCCACCTTCCAAACTCTTTCTTCCCTGTTCACGACGTCTTTCAATGATCTCGCTCTCTCTCACTCACTCCATCCCCTTCTCTCAATCCTTCATTCCCTCATACATGGCCCACAATAATATCGCCAGCTGTACGTCATTAGCTTAAGCGGTACAGTCTGCGTTCTCGAACTTTGCACGGCCATATCTTCTCGTTCGAGGTGATACTCACCTAGAATCGTCTCGCTCGGCTCGATGTCGCCTCGGTTCACCAACCGGCGTTTAACGACCATTATACAGACCATTACGTTACTCCTGGAGTGAAAAACTGCCAAGTGGGACGGAGAGCGGCACTCGAGTGCAAGCTAGATGTCCGTAGCGAACGCTGAGATGTTTCCCTGTTCCCCTTCGAACTTTATGAGTCCACGTCCAAGGCTCCTACGCTGATAGCTGCGAATCGGGTTTAAAGGATAGGGGTCGCATTTCCTTGCGAATGACCTTTCATTGGGGCGGATAAAGGTGGAACTTGAGGGGATGTTCATAAGGACGTAAAATTCTTAATGCTCCCTGTTTCTCTGCAAAGTGCTAGTTGCATAATTGGTAGTGAAATTCCTTGTAACAAAATATAAATGTTGCTAATAATGTGTTTTTAACTGAAAAAAATTAATTTTGCGCAATGGATGTTTATTTTGCGTCTTATTGTTGTGGAAGCAATAAAAAGTTTATCTGTGAAAAATACATTTTTTCCGGAAAGTTTAACACGTTCAGCGCGGCGTCGGTCTCTGGGGAACTTATCGTCAGCGAACTTATCGCTTCGGCAGGGTCGGTTCCTGGGACCGACACTATCAAGGAAACAAAATAAAAGTGTAATTTTCATGAGATTGATGAAAACATTCTAAACAAAAATATGGTTCGAATTTACATGTAGGCATTAAAAAAGGTGACAACGTTTATGGTTGAATTTCTCGCGGTCTTGCATCCAAATAGTTTTATTTAGGGTGTTGTAATAAATTTCATAAAAATTATACATTTATTTAATTTGCTTGATACTGTTGGTTCCAGGAACCGACGCTGCCCAAGCGATATAGGTATTCACTGTCGGTCCGAGACTGACGCCGGCCGAACGAAAAGTTCGCTGTCGGTCCCCAGGGCCCGACACCACGCCAAACGTGTTAAGAAATATGTTGTACTTTTATGTTGCAGTTTTGAGTATTTGTAACAAAGCATTTTACCGGAGAATATGTTTTATATTATTTATGTCATTGATGTATTTTTCTTAACATTGTCGAAACTGATAATCATGTTAACGGAACATCTGGTCTAAATATCCCACAATGATGTTTTCAACATGGCATAAAGGGCGATATTAATTACAATGACAATAGCATAAGCTTGCGACGGTCGGCATTTTCAACCTGTATTTGTAGCAGTTAAAGTAAGCTCCCTTGGACCATAGCGGAACCTTGGCATAGCCACTAAATGATAGAGAGCAATATTTGTAATTAGGCTCCTGTTACTGGACGCCATAAAAAAAGTAAAGATGCAGTACAAGATGTTTTATCTTTTCTACAATACTCTACTGACGCATCTACGTCAGATACCGCACCCACAACAAACGATGCGGATAGTCTTACAGGTACTTAGGTTTATCCTAAAGCCAAAGGTTACCTGCACACATAAACGTGAACTACAATCTTTAACAACAACAACGCAAACGGAGCCAACGTATACTCCAACCACATTGAAGTGTAAACAATTTTCCATTTTCACACTTTCCACGGGAAGAAATTTGTACGAGCCGGTTTCCCAAGCGTAGGGTAATAAAAGAGTCGAGACGGCGAGTTTTCTGCGCGGGTGGCACCCATTCTCTGAAGGCGTGTCCACGCACGCGTCACGGACACGGTGACTTTCACGGATCGTCATCGGAAAATGGTTCGAGGCGCTTCGGAGGCTTGAAAGCCCGTTGAAACGGTGCGTTTCGTAGCCCAGCTTTTTACCATAATTGTCATGTGCGACTACCTGCCACCCACGCCGCACGAATACGAAGAGAGCAGTCCGTGTACGCGGTGCGTAGACGACGGGGCACGACAATGGTCGCAGACCCATTATGAGAAAGAAGGGAGCCACCATTGAAAGGCTAATAAGGCTCATGAGCCACGGAGTTGCTCCTCTTTCTCGCCTTTAGCTCGACATCTCCTTTCTATGCCGCGCACCCACATCCGTTCGCCTTTCAAGTAGCACCCCAAAACACACCTTACGCAAATTAATGTGGTATGCTAACAGACCTCCGAAGCGAAGTGACCGGCCGTTGCACATCTTCGTCGCCTGCCCGCCGTTGCCGTCATCATCTTTAATAATGATTCATCGCCATACGGCGCGACTAATTGTTTACCGTTCGCTTATAATGCGAGCCGACAACTCGGTTCTTCGAACCGTGAACGCTTCTTCTTCATCAATACGCGTATGCATATGTATGTGTGTACTCTTCCCTTTCTTACCCTGTCTTCCTCCTTTATTTCGCGTTCACCGTCGGGGCTCAATGGAATTGTTTTATGTTTGACCTGATAGTGTAAGGCCCCACCGTTTCCGGTGCTAATTGATGTAGTCTTGTCTGTCCATTAGTTCGCGTTACACCGCGGAATAATGCTGCGCCTAACACGTGGGTGGAATATAATTGAATTTCGTAAATATTATGGCCACCTTTTCTCCCCCAGCACGGTGAGCTGTTGCTTTCAAGTGTGGTATTCTTACGCGGATATGTGGAATTTTCGACGATGTTATCTTTTTCGTTTATAGAACCTCACCAACAGTTTAATCGTGCAGTGCAAATGAAGGAAACAGAATATTGACAGATCAGAATTACATCGCCATCTACTGACGATCATCAGTAGTGATAGCAGGGAATTACTTAAAACTATGGTAAAGGTATAGAAAGGGAGGTAATTGTTGGGAATGACTCGTTCCTCACCGATTTTCATGAAACTTCGTGTAATGGTCAATTTTTGCATAAAAATAAGATCTGTAAAAGCAAAATGTGTCGCTCGCGTCTAATTAAAAAGTTATTTAACGTTAAAGTTTGTTATAAAACCTGCCTTACCGGCAGCGCGAACGCTATCTGCGCATGCGCACGGTGAAGTTTGAAGGAAGTTTGCGCGTATTTGAAATGAAATAATATTGAATTGGTGAAGGCTAGGTGTGGGTAAGGCTTCCCTTTTATAATACTTAAGGGTTTTCAATCAAAAAATGGTTTGAGAGTTGGTTTAGGTCTATATTTTTTTCAGCCAAATCTTACTTTTCGTTTTATTTCTATGGCTAGGTGTGGGTAAGGCTTCCCTTTCATAATATTTAAGGGTTTCCAATCAAAAAAGTGGGTTGAGAGTTGGTTTAGGTCTATATTTCTTTCAGCCAAATCTCACTTTTCATTTTATTTCTACGGCTATTCATAATGTTTAAGAGTTTTCAATTAAACAATGGTTTGAGAGTAGGTTCGGGTTATATTTTAATAGCAAAAGTGCAGCAACATCATTTCTATCGACAAAAGCACTACAAAAGGGAAGCCTAGCCTACACCCAGCCCTTAAATAATACAAAAAGTAAGATTTGGATGAAAGAAATCTAGACCTAAACCAACTCTCAAACCATTTTTTGATTGGAAACCCTTAAATATTATGTAAGGGAAGCCTTGCCCGCACCTAGCCGTAGAAATAAAATGAAAAGTGAGATTTGGCTGAAGGAAATATAGACCTAAACCAACTCTCAACCCACTTTTTTGATTGGATACCCTTAAATATTATGTAAGGGAAGCCTTGCCCGCACCTAGCCGTAGAAATAAAATGAAAAGTGAGATTTGGCTGAAAGAAATATAGACCTAAACCAACTCTCAACCCACTTTTTTGATTGGAAACCCTTAAATATTATGTAAGGGAAGCCTTGCCCACACCTAGCCTTCGCCAATTCAATATCATTTCGTTTCAAATACGCGCACTCTACCTGCAAACATGTCCATGCGCATGCGCAGACATCAGTGCGCACGCGCAGATAGCGTTCGCGCTGCCGGTAAGGCAGGTTTTATAAATAATTAATAACTTTTTAATTAGACGCGAGCGACACTTTTTGCTTTTACAGATCTTATTTTTATGCAAAAATTAATGTTTTTGCAAAGTTTCATGAAAATCGGTGAGGAACCAGTAATTCTCAACAATTACCACAACTACTATTCGGTTTAACTCTGACTTTCGTTGCGTCTGCTCTCCTCTACTACTCAAAATGCTATATCCCGGAAAGAAACGCGCTTCGCACCTCCCCTCGTGCAAATCCTGGCTCGGTGACGTCAGCGGCCGCCAGCTCTAGCGTCCATTGACATGCGCCGGCTAGCGTTTGTCACAGCAACGACTATGTACATACGTACGAACGTGTAATATGTAAACCTTTTAATAAGAACAAATATAAACCGAGTTGTACTGTGTTTGGTCTCATTTAACTCGGAATAATATTACTAATATGTTTTGTCTTCAGTCCGTCTTTTTTCCTTATCTGCCGTTTCTACTTCTGATCATCCGTATCGGCAAAAAGCAAACGAACGAATTCGACTACAGTAGATTTTCTATATGAGTCCGATTTGAGCTACACGATATCTGTCCACGGATGCCCCTTTCACAAACAGGGATCGTCGTCGGCCGGGCGGTTCCCCGTCATTTGTATCGCAGTGGCATTTTTTGATGCTGACAATTGAACAGCGACGCGGTCTATCGGTGAGACACTAACCCTAATTAAGAAATCAAAAATTGTTAATTGCAATTTTTCGTTAAAAAGAAGTTTACTTGTATATTGGAGACATTTTTCTGATAAAAATAAGACCAAATACGAAATGGTTACGACACTTGGTTTCGCTATTCTGACTTATCAAACACACTGTCGCGTAAACGTCGCGAGATCAATGTGGTGTGAAAAAGGAACTTCTATTCGATGCGAATGAAGCACCTGGCGGATGAATCGACGCTTACCGTGGAGCTAGATGAGAAACAAAGTTTTCTAGAGTGGAATGAATGTCCCCTATTCGTTATAAGTCCATTTGGCAGCATTTTTTTGCGTCTCTTACAGTGTAGGGACACCATTGGCAGGTGCCTTCTCACAAACTCATACAGGGAGCCTGCTACAGTTTAGCCGGCTTTAAACTCCTCATACGCAAATAAAGTGGCAAGCAATTTTATATGTAACTAGGAGTTTTAATTAGTAACAAAATATAACTCGATTGGTTTCGTGTTTGGTCTCAATTTACTTGGCAAAATATTAGCAATACTGTAAGAATAATAACCGATTTAAGGAATTAACTCTTTTATTAAACTTCTGTGTCTACACTTGTTCGTGGTTCGCTCAAGAAGAAGGCTCCGGCCCAGTGTCAGCAGGCAGAGCTGCAAAAGCCACATTTTTGAGTGTATGCGTGCCGTGTCGGTGAGAGCTGCGCGCGCCGGTTGTACGCACCGAACGTAAACAAAGACGGAACCATGATTCCTGTCTCCTTTCTACCAACGTCCTGTACCGAAGTTTGTAAGCTGCGCGCGCCGCTAATATGTCCGCGCCAACATCTCATTGTGTGCGTGCCGTGCGTGTGTAGAAAAGGAAGGAGCTTGTCTCCGTCTCATTTCTTCTTGTAGGTCTCGTGTGACGAAGAAGGAGCTTGTCTCCGTCTCGTTTCTTCTTGTAGGTCTCGTGTGACGAGGAAGGAGCTTGTCTCCGTCTCGTTTCTTCTTGTAGGTCTCGCGTGACGAAGAAGGAACTGTACTCTGTCTCGTTCTACGGTGTTGAATCTATTTTTAGCGTAACGATGGTATAACGCGTTTCGCTTACTTACTGGCTACTGGAGATTTTCGATGTCCCAGCGTCTTCAGAAGATTTGACAAGGTAAGCGCCGAAGTGAACACCTACAGGTGGATAAGATGGTCAAAACTGCTTCCAAGCCAAAACAAATTGTGACATAGCCATTCGATAGTTAATCGAAAAATACTCATTTTTTACATGTTTTAACCTTATACAGCGACTAGAACGGCAGTGGAAGGGATTGAAAAGAACAGCTATTTGTATTTTTTTTAATTGAAAATGAGCAGTTGAAAAAATTTGAAAAAAATTAGACGTGTGTCCTGATACGAAGTACACACTCTTGGTTTTTCTCAGATTTTTAAAACTTAAACTGTGGCAACTGAAAAATTAGAACCAAAAAAAATTGGCCTATTTGCTATTTTTTATTGAAGGTCTTCTGGGTGTATAACGAAATAAAAACCCTGTATGAGTGCAGTTAGGGATTGCAATATCGGACCAAAAGTTCAATACCGGTATTCGGTATTATTTAGATCTTAATACCGGAATACCGGTTTTAATACCGGTAGTAGGAATTTAAGAAAAAGACACAAAACACAGGTGTTTCTTTGTTTTATTTGCCAGTTTTATTAGAGAGAATAAATATCACAATTAATCATTTGTAACTTATAAATTATAACATTATATAAAGAATTACAAAAAAGTAACGGTACAAGGAACATCTTATGTATTTAAATCATAAAAAAGTGTAAATATTAGTATTCAATCTGTGGTGCTACTACAAATTCTTGAAATGTGATCTTAAAGAACATAATGCATCGATTGTACTGTCATTAAGCCCGAAACGTAATTTTGTACAAAAATTACCAGTTGTCGAAAACGCTCTTTCAGCACTACGCTAGTTGGTGGTACTGTTAGCAATGCGCGATATACTTTTCCAAGTATTTACCGCTAAATTCCTCATCTTCAAGTAAATCTATTTCTCGTCGGATGATTTTGGATATAACTGATTTCTGTATTTTATTTTGGTTTGTTTACATTTTTTTAGTAATCGCTAATTCCAATTTTTGTTCAAGAGACAATTCCTTTTCATCATCGACATTAGTGTCATTATCATCTTCGATAACTGTACCGAATTCTTCTGAATGTGGATAGGTTTGTGGATAAAAAGTTTTTAGAAAACTTACTATAAACTTGATCACATTTGAACTGGTTAATCTCTTCTCTTGTTTTCATTTTCATTTATAAAATCATTATAATTGTGTAAATACCGTAAGACATTTTCTATTTCGGTGTGCCTTTCTTCTGTGCGGTTTTTCTATACAATATATAATTTTTTAGATAGTGATGTGTGCTGTCCTTTGAGTGACTGCAACATGAAATTTATTGTTGCATTAGCTATTAATAAAATAGAATCTCTCCGAGATAATGCCTCCACAGCACAGTTTTATTGAAAGTAGAGCTGATACAGTTCTGTATATTAAGCCGAATTCACAACCGGAAAAATTAATTTGCAGGTTTAAGTCGTTTATTGCTTTTCTAGTAAATACCGAAAAAACGGTATTTAAACTTGTGAATACCGGTATTACAAAATTGTACAAATGGCTCAAAATACCGGTATTCGGTATTCCGGTATACCGGTATTGCAATCCCTAAGTGCAGTGATATGCCGCACCCCTGTTTTTTTTCAGATTTTTAAAAACGGTGGGTGATAGTAAAAAATATAAATAAAAACCTGTTATCTGGTCGTTTGTGGCGTGTTGAGAGTAATTTGTACACTGAATCTTTATGCATTCTTTACGTGATAAGTTTATTACGCAATATTCAATTATATGAGGTACATATCGTTATATGAAATGTATCGTTACGCGCAGTGCAACGATTTGATAGAAGGAATCGTCAAATGCTCGATACGCGCGACATGCGTTTTACCGAACATCTATGTATTATATATTGTGCAAATGAAGTATACAGACCAGGATATGGTAAATGAATCCAAAGCGTTTTTTGAAAATAGATTTATTTTCCAAAGGGCATAGCCGGGTAAGACAGTGAAATGTGCCCCAAAACCGATCGAAATTCTGAATGGGCCATTCGATAGCTTATGAAAAAAGAAACATTTTTGTGAATTTTCAACTTTGTATCTCGACCGTGGGGGGCGGGGGGTGTAAAATGTACTGTCCGCTTCTCCCACCATTTTCTCGGAATCTAGTGCATAAAAAAATTCGAAAAAAATCAGAGCCATATCTAGTAATGGCGCGCATATTACAGATTTTTTTTCAGATTTTTACATAAAAAATCCTATTGGTAAAAAAATAAAAACCGAAAAGTCAATCAGAAAAACATTTATTTGATACCGAAGGAGGTCCGGATCAGTGATGCCGCTTTTTTGTGTAATGTAATATTACAATCAACATCTCTCTGATTTTTTTTATAATTTTTGCTCACCAGCAACAGCGTCGGAAAAATAAATAACCCGTTTTTTCGTCAGTTTTTGGGTGTCAGAACAACGTATGAGGTAAACTTTGGTTTAATTTTTGTCACATAACTATTTCATGCAATGTTTAATGTTATTGATTACATTGCATAGTCGTAATAATGCAAGAAAACTAAATAAATGGAAGAAATCGATGTCACAATGTATGCCTTATGTTCTGAAAAATTGAAGATCAACCAAAGATCGTTGGTAGCGACACGCGTATGGTGACAGACTCTTTTGTCGAAGCAAACTTTTTCTTTGGGTTCGAATCCTGTTAGGTGCCTTTTTTTCATCGTTTTTTTTTGTCCTTTCTCTATGCAACAATAGTTAATATTTAATGTCAGACGACTTTCTCTATGCAACACATTTTTGTCATTATTACTGACAAAATATATGACTAGAATAACGGAATCATGGAAGGCGGTTAGAAGGCATGTGCATATTTATTACAACATTAAAATGTTGACAAAAATATTGTGAAATCATCTGACATTAAATATTAACTATTGTTGCATAGAAAAAGGACAAAAAAAAACGATGAAAAAAAGGCACCTAACAGGATTCGAACCCAAAGAAAAAGTTTGCTTCGACAAAAGAGTCTGTCACCATACGCGTGTCGCTACCAACGATCTTTGGTTGATCTTCAATTTTTCAGAACATAAGGCATACATTGTGACATCGATTTCTTCCATTTATTTAGTTTTCTTGCATTATTACGACTATGCAATGTAATCAATAACATTAAACATTGCATGAAATAGTTATGTGACAAAAATTAAACCAAAGTTTACCTCATACGTTGTTCTGACACCCAAAAACTGACGAAAAAACGGGTTATTTATTTTTCCGACGCTGTTGCTGGTGAGCAAAAATTATAAAAAAAATCAGAGAGATGTTGATTGTAATATTACATTACACAAAAAAGCGGCATCACTGATCCGGACCTCCTTCGGTATCAAATAAATGTTTTTCTGATTGACTTTTCGGTTTTTATTTTTTTACCAATAGGATTTTTTATGTAAAAATCTGAAAAAAAATCTGTAATATGCGCGCCATTACTAGATATGGCTCTGATTTTTTTCGAATTTTTTTATGCACTAGATTCCGAGAAAATGGTGGGAGAAGCGGACAGTACATTTTACACCCCCCGCCCCCCACGGTCGAGATACAAAGTTGAAAATTCACAAAAATGTTTCTTTTTTCATAAGCTATCGAATGGCCCATTCAGAATTTCGATCGGTTTTGGGGCACATTTCACTGTCTTACCCGGCTATGCCCTTTGGAAAATAAATCTATTTTCAAAAAACGCTTTGGATTCATTTACCATATCCTGGTCTGTATACTTCATTTGCACAATATATAATACATAGATGTTCGGTAAAACGCATGTCGCGCGTATCGAGCATTTGACGATTCCTTCTATCAAATCGTTGCACTGCGCGTAACGATACATTTCATATAACGATATGTACCTCATATAATTGAATATTGCGTAATAAACTTATCACGTAAAGAATGCATAAAGATTCAGTGTACAAATTACTCTCAACACGCCACAAACGACCAGATAACAGGTTTTTATTTATATTTTTTACTATCACCCACCGTTTTTAAAAATCTGAAAAAAAACAGGGGTGCGGCATATCACTGCACTCATACAGGGTTTTTATTTCGTTATACACCCAGAAGACCTTCAATAAAAAATAGCAAATAGGCCAATTTTTTTTGGTTCTAATTTTTCAGTTGCCACAGTTTAAGTTTTAAAAATCTGAGAAAAACCAAGAGTGTGTACTTCGTATCAGGACACACGTCTAATTTTTTTCAAATTTTTTCAACTGCTCATTTTCAATTAAAAAAAATACAAATAGCTGTTCTTTTCAATCCCTTCCACTGCCGTTCTAGTCGCTGTATAAGGTTAAAACATGTAAAAAATGAGTATTTTTCGATTAACTATCGAATGGCTATGTCACAATTTGTTTTGGCTTGGAAGCAGTTTTGACCATCTTATCCACCTGTAGGTGTTCACTTCGGCGCTTACCTTGTCAAATCTTCTGAAGACGCTGGGACATCGAAAATCTCCAGTAGCCAGTAAGTAAGCGAAACGCGTTATACCATCGTTACGCTAAAAATAGATTCAACACCGTAGAACGAGACAGAGTACAGTTCCTTCTTCGTCACGCGAGACCTACAAGAAGAAACGAGACGGAGACAAGCTCCTTCCTCGTCACACGAGACCTACAAGAAGAAACGAGACGGAGACAAGCTCCTTCTTCGTCACACGAGACCTACAAGAAGAAATGAGACGGAGACAAGCTCCTTCCTTTTCTACACACGCACGGCACGCACACAATGAGATGTTGGCGCGGACATATTAGCGGCGCGCGCAGCTTACAAACTTCGGTACAGGACGTTGGTAGAAAGGAGACAGGAATCATGGTTCCGTCTTTGTTTACGTTCGGTGCGTACAACCGGCGCGCGCAGCTCTCACCGACACGGCACGCATACACTCAAAAATGTGGCTTTTGCAGCTCTGCCTGCTGACACTGCTCCGGCCGTTTCCTCTTCCCCAGGAGGAAACCTAGAGAGGGGGCCGAAACAAGGGAAGATCGGGCAAAAGACGAGCGCGGGTTCCACGACCGCGCGGGAAGGCGGTGGCAACAGCGTGACGTCACCGTTGCATGCCCTGCATCGTGTATTCCGTACAATACGGTACTGACATTTTTATTCATAAAAAGTCAAAGTTGTAAAAATTTCTTCGCTGCACTAGTGTTGCCTCATCGTCATGTGGCATTCAATCATTCAACAATGGCTTCACCTTCACTCCGTCTTTTTATATCAACTGTCCCTACGTTTGGCGGTGTCGGCAAATTACAAAGAGACGGGCGCGTGGCCCAGCGTGGCCGGCAACGTGGCGCAGAGACAACATTCGTGTCAAATCACCGGATGTACGAGCAACGGAAAAACTTTAGAATTGCAAAGATAGAAATAAAGAAGTTTTACATACAGACAGGGTCGTTTCGTTTCTCATGTTCCGATCATTTGTATGAAATGGAATACAATAATCAATGTAAGAGAGCAAGTGTATTGGAAGGCATTTACTTCTTTAATTAACAAGTACTTTTTGCAACATTTTCAACTTCGTCGGTGCTGCTAGCACTTAAAATTATCACGATACAAAAATTGGGAGTGATGGGATTCGATCATGTATAAAAGTTCGTTCTACAAATTAGTTTAACACGCCAGTAAACGACTAGAAAGGATGATCTTGACTTTTTCACTGACACCCCTTTTTTAAAAATGAGCAAAAAGGGAAGTTTTCAATTTACACCTCACTGCCCATCGCCCTTGCAGATTCAACGTTAAAACATGATGAAAATGGGAATTTTTTAATGAGCTATCGAATGACGTTTTTGGTTTATAATTGTTTTGGGATCGCTTTTGAGCCCCATCATCCAACTACACCCTTCGAATAAGATACTTTATCAGATCATCGGTTAGGTTAGGGACGAAAAAGCGTTTTAATACCGCTGGCTTATGTCAAAGGAAACACGCATGCGATCGTGCCGGAGAAGAGTCAGAGTCATAGCTCATTCTTTGGCTCCGTTCGATACATAGTAGACGACTCGCTGACTGACAGCACAAATCTGAACTTTCCCCCACCACGATCGTCACGGCAGTGGTTCTTCGCAATTCTTCGTAACTTGGTGCACCGACGAGATATACTTAAAGACCGCTAGCCCTGGGTAAAATTTCGGGCACGCAAGGGGGCTCAAAGGGGCCCAAATGCTCTGTCGGCACGGAAGAATTCCGAGGTTCTAACTTTGTAGGTAACACCACGTACCGACGAGGAATTCAGAAGAACCACTGTCGTGACGGTCGTGGTGGTGAAAAGATGTACATTAGATGTATGGATACGTGCTCTCAGTCAGTGAGTCGTCTACTACGTACCGAACGGAGACAAGAAATGAGCTACGGCTCCGACTTCTCTCCGACACGATTGCGTACAAGTGTTTCCATTGGCATAAGCCAGCGGTATTAAAATGCTTTTTCGTCCCTAACCTAACCGATGATCTGATAAAGTATCTTATTCGAAGGGTGTAGTTGGATGATGGGGCTCAAAAGCGATCCCAAAACAATTATAAACCAAAATCGTAATTTGATAGCTCATTAAAAAATTCCAATTTTCATCATGTTTTAACTCTGAATCTGCAAGGGCGATGGGCAGTGAGGTATAAATTAAAAACTTCCCTTTTTGCTCATTTTTAAAAAAGGGGTGTCAGTGAAAAAGGAAGATCATCCTTTCTAGTCGTTTACTGGCTTGTTGAACTAATTTGTAGAACGAACTTTTATACATGATCGAATCCCATCACTCCCAATTTTTGTATCGTGATAATTTTAAGTGCTAGTAGCACCGACGAGGTTGAAAATGTTGCAAAAAGTACTTGTTAATTAAAGAAGTAAATGCCTTCCAATACACTTGCTCTCTTACATTGATTATTGTATTCCATTTCATACAAATGATCGGAACATGAGAAACGAAACAACCCTGTCTGTATGCAAAACTTCTTTATTTCTATCTTTGCAATTCTAAATTTTTTCCGTTGCTCGTACATACATCCGGTGATTTGACACGAATGTCGTCTCTGCGCCACGTTGCCGGCCACGCTGGGCCACGCGCCCGTCTCTTTGTAATTTGCCGACACCGCCAAACGTAGGGACAGTTGATATAGAAAGAGGGAGTGAAGATGAAGACATTGTTGAATGATTGAATGCCACATGACGATGAGGCAACACTAGTGCAGCGAAGAAATTTTTACAACTTTGACTTTTTATGAATAAAAATGTCAGTACCTTATTGCTAATATTTTGCCAAGTAAAATGAGACCAAACACGAAACCAATCGGGTTATATTTTGTTACTAATTAAAACTCCTATTTACAAATAAAATTGGTTGCCACTTTATTTGCGTATGAAGAGTTTAAAGCCGTCTAAACTGTAGCAGGATCCCTGTGTGAGTTTGTGAGGAGGCACCTGCCAATGGTGTCCCTACACGGTAAGAGACGCAAAAAAAAATGCCGCCAAATGGACTTATAACGAATAGGGGACATTCATTCCACTCAAGAAAACTTTGTTTCTCATCCAGCTCCACGGTAAGCGTCGATTCATTCGCCAGGTACTTGATTCACATCGAATAGAAGTTCCTTCTTCACACCACATTGATCTCGCGACGTTTAGGCGACAGTGTGTTTGACAAGTCAGAATAGCGAAACCAAGTGTCGTAACCATTTCGTATTTGGTCTTATTTTTATTAGGAAAACGTCTCCAATATACCAGTAAACTTCTTTCTACCGAAAAATTGCAATTAACAATTTTTGATTTCTTAACTAGGGTTAGTGTCTCACCGATAGACCGCGTCGCTGTTCAATTGTCAGCATCAAAAAATGCCACTGCGATACAAGCGACGGGGAACCACCAGGCCGACGACGACCCCTGTTTGTGAAAGGGGCATCCGTGGACAGATATCGTGTAGCTCAAATCGGACTCATATAGAAAATCTACTATAGTCGAATTCGTTCGTTTGCTTGTTGCCGATACGGATAATCAGAAGTAGAAACGGCAGATAAGGAAAAAAGACGGACTGAAGACAAAACATATTAGTAATATTATTCCGAGTAAAATGAGACCAAACATAGTACAACTCGGTTTATATTTGTACGTATTAAAACGTTTACATATTACACGTTCGTACATATGTACATAGTCGTTGCTGTAACAAATGCAAGCCGGCGCATGTCAACGGACGCTAGGGCTAGCGGCCGCTGACGTCACCGAGCCAGGATTTGCACGAGGGGAGACGCGAAGCGCGTTTCTTTCCGGACGGCACCGGACGGACACGGACGGACAAGGGATATAGCATTTTGAGTAGTAGAGCAGAGCAGATGCAAGGAAAATCAGAGTTGAACCGAATAGTAGTTGTTTTCTCGAAAATCACCTTACATTACGTATAAGATTATCAACTTTTCACCACGTTACGTTAGTATTCAAAGGAATTACGCTGCGATATCAGGCGTGACAGTTGCCGAATGCGAGAGGGAATCCCGCCTAGTGGTGGGGTTTAAGCGTCAAAATTTATCTGGGAGATCTCAGGAAAAATTCATCGGGCCTCCACTGTATCGCCTCCGCGAACTCTTAAAACTTGGCAACTAATAAATGTTAGTAAAAATTTATGCAGGATCGGAAAAATTTCACACTCAGGTGAGGAGTTTGAATCGTAACCATTGGATCCTGAGGCCGGCCAATTACATTTACTATTAGACATTTCGCATATATATTAATGTTTGTCTTGTACAAATACATTGTAAGAAGAAAAACATAAAAATGCACGTGAAGAATACGTCGAAAATATGACAATCGTCAAGAATATGACAATCGCATGAAGGAGGGGTGTCCCTATGCCTAGTGATCTTGAGAGTATTGGATTCGTGCGCAGATGCCGAAAATGTAAATGAAAGTGCGTACGTGTTCCCGGAACGCAGCAGTGGGAAGGTTTGAATCGGCCCGGTTAACATTAAATGCGCTTGAACATTACATGACATATAATTCGGCGCATGCACCGCATTCGTTTTATGCGGAGGGCTACAGAACATGGGTCCAAAAAAGAAGCTGGCTTTAATATCTAATTGAATATAACTTAACCTAAATATTATGTTAACTTATCTCTAGGAAAAAGAAAAATAAAGGATAAAATACAGAGATTAAGCTGCACAAAAAAAGGAAGAAAAAGAAAGAAACGACAAAATAATAATAATAAACCAAAGGAAAAAATAATAAAGAGAGTAGTACTGAGAAAAAAGACGTTTTGCCGTTGTGCATCCGATAATATTAGCGGAACTACAAATATTTTAGCATAAAATAACAAGCGCCATTACTACATATTCTCCTTGTTTTAGCAGTTTTCTTAGCACCTATATTTGTTTATTGTATCCCATCTCATAGCTTTGAATATTGCATAATATACTTTTCTTATAAAGGATGCATGAAAATTCGTTCTACAAATTAATTTGAACACGCCAGAAACGGCCAGAAAGGAGGTTCTTGATCATTTCACGGACACCCCTTTTTTAGAAATGAGCAAAAACGAAAGTTTTTAATTTACAACCTACTGCCCCTTGCCCTTCCAGATTGAAAGTTAAAACGTGATGAAAATGGGTATTTTTTAATGAGCTATCGCATGACGTTTTCGATTTATAATTGTTATATTATGTTATTTTGACCCCATCATCCAACTACACCCTTTGAATAAAAAACTTTATCAGATCATCGGATAGGTTAGGGACGAAAAAGCATTTTAATACCGCTGGTTTATGTCAAAGGAAACACGCATACGATCGTGCCGGAAAAGAGTCAGAGCCATAGCTCATTCTTTGACTCCGTTCGATACATAGTAGACGACTCGCTGACTGACAGCACCCATCTGAACTTTCCCCCACCACGATCGTCACGGCAGTGGTTCTTCGCAATTCTTCGTAACTTGGTGTAAAAACTGGAATCACTGAGTATGTTGCGTTGCCTCGAGTTTCCTGATTCGGCCGCTCTATACGCCGAGAGGGCGTCCCAGTACGGCTCAATTTTCGTGCGACACAAAGTCCCATAAGGCTAGCGGTCTTTAAGTATATCTCGTCGGTGCTTGGTGTAAAAACTGGAATTAGTGAGTTCGTTGCGTTGCCTTGAGTTTCCTGACTCGGCCGCTCTATACGCCGAGAGGGCGTCCCAGTGAGCGGTCTTTAAGTATATCTCGTCGGTGGATCGTATACATATATTCTATATTCTATATCCCACTAGTTCTATTTCTGACCAAGAAAAACTACACCTAAATAAAGTAAGTGAAGTGTTTTTCAATCTTATTTATTTAATCTTATTATAATTATAAATTTTGTTTATACACAAATACCATATAGTACATAGCATATGCGTAGCAATGCGTACATTTAGATGATCTTGCTATTATTGTTGATAGTTATAACTACAGATATTAAATTATGTATAATTGCCCCATACATCACAACATTTTTTTCATATACATTGTCAAATTAAATACTACAAGTGCCAATCTCACTACAAGCATCATACTTGGAACATTTCAAAATTAACATATTTTATAATATCTTAATAGTATTATGATATCTTTTACTATTTGTGCAACATAATCGTATAATATACTATATCCATTTTCAACATCCATATCAGTTTCTTTTTAGTTTTATATGCACCTTAGCTACCTGCACTTTTAGAAGTTTATATTGTCCTTCCTTGAGTTATATGTACATAGATCAGGTTGCCTTGTACCTGAGTTTTCATTAGCTATTTTACTATAGCGTTGTAAGTTAAGACATTTATGAACTTTCAAGTAAAAACTTATATTAAGAGAGTAGTTGTACTTTATGTATTTGCTACATAAACATATGCAATATGTACTTCTATTGTTAAAATGGGTCTTGAGGATCAAAAATCTTGAATATGTGATGTGAGACGATTGTACTATGTATTTTCTGAGGTAGAAATACAGGAACGTATAAATAGGTTGTTTATGAAGACAAAAGTATAACAAAACTTTTGTTCATAGTCGTGTTTATCTATAATTTTACACCATGCATTTTATTTTTATGCTTAACAAGGCTATAGAGATTATTTTAGAAACAGTCAATAATGACAGTTATTTCAAGTGTACTTATACAAATTACTTTGCTCTTTGTAGTCCTTGTTGATTCTCTATGGTATTTGCAGTTGTAACAAATGAATGTATGTAGGTCTTGTCACTAGTGCATTATTAGCTGGTAGACACAAAGTCATTGTTTCAAATTTCCTTGGTTTTTGCACATGGATCTCTTCATAATAAGGATACACTATACACTGTTTCATTTTTGGAGGCATTCATGTAATAAGAAGAAACAGAAAACAAGAGGCAACTGATTTCGATATTCTTATGGATTTCATAATTTGCAAAATGTCGAAAAGCAAAAATACTTTTCTTATTTGACCTTGCATTGGTACTTTTGTTGAACTGCTTTTTTAAATAGCCCTTTAAACAATCACAACAGACTACCTTTATTAATTTATGTGTTCCTATGACATTTTTGGATGTCTGGTGCATTTATTTTCGATATCAATACATACCTGCATTGTTTCTATAGACAAATATGCATTTCTTGCTAACAATGATGCATTACAGATGGAAATATGCATAGATTCCATAGAGTCTGCACAAAATGCACTGGAAGGTGGGGCTATGAGGTTGGAGATTTGTGCCGCCTTGTCAGAAGGCGGTTTAACACCTAGTCCGGGACTAGTGCGTGCAATTCGAAGAATTTCAACAACACCAATGTATGCAATGATTCGCATCAGGCGAGGACATTTTGTGTATACGGCTGACGAAATTGATGCAATGCTGTATGATGTCAAAGTACTGAAGGATCTTAGAGTGGATGGATTTGTTTTTGGAGCATTGACTGAACAAAATAATATTGATAAAAACACATGCGAAAAGATGCTGAAAATTGCTCATCCTTTACCAATCACTTTCCATCGTGCGTTTGATAAGGTAGCAAACCCCTTTGAAGCCCTGGAGACGTTGATCAAACTAGGTTTTGAGAGAATCCTCACATCTGGTCAACAAACATCCGCTGAAGATGGTTTGGACCTAATTCAAAAGTTAGTTAGCAAGGCTGGTGACAGAATTGTAGTGATGCCAGGCGCGGGCATCACGAGTAAAAATATTTGCAAGATAAAACTGAAATCCGGCGCACAGGAGTTTCACGCGTCAGCCAAAGAAAAAAAAGTGGGCTGTGAATTAAAAAGCGTAAAAATTGGAGCTGATGCTGACAATGATTGCATTGTAATAGCAAGTGCTATATTTACTAATGAGATGGTGAATGCTCTGGCAAGGACAGCGTGACAAACTTTTTCGTTGGAGAATCAAATGTGTGTTTTGTATATTTACCAGAACAAGGGCTCAGGGTTAAATGATTTTAATCATTATTATATTGTGTACTTTTATACGTGATAAATGATAATATTGAAAAAGAAGATAATTACAAAATTACATAAAGCAAAAATAAATTATTCAAGATATAAAAAGTTAACGTGGTATTAAAAGTTGGGGTTTTTCAACAAATAATTTGTCTGTAGCTATCTGGAGGTACTGCTATGAAGGGATAGTGAAGGAATTGTGAAGAGAAAGTGTCATATAATAGTGCATAACAGAGAAAACGAAAGTATTGATTGCAAAAGTGCCTGGGGTGATGTTCAGTTTGATGGCGAAAATGTATTCACTTAAACAAATGTGATACAGTGGAGGTCACTTCCAACATCTCTTGTAACGTATTTCTCATCTGTCATGTACAAACTTGGTTTTATACCCGCTTTTATTAAGATTTTTATGATGGACTTACGAGGGCCCCTTATGGGCGGGACACACTATACTTATTTGTAGGTGAGACAAAGAACAGTTACTAACACAATTGGTGGTTTATTTGTGTAGAAAAGGGAAGAATAAAAATAATACAGCCATGACAAAAAGGGGGTTGGAGAATGTAGAATTTAACTAATCAGCAGTGTTTGACAACTACATATGTCTGTCATGGAGAAATGGCATATTTTGTGTTATGACGACTATATCCGTCATGCGTAAAATTCAGTTACCCTGGCTATTGAAACTGTAATTTTAGAGAAAACTAAAATACATTCGTAAATTTCAATATGTTTAGAATCTTTGGAAGTAAAGGCAAAATAAAACAAACCGAGACCTGCTCTGAGAAGGGGTCGCCACACCTAACTGCTTAAGGTGGGCAGTACATGTAAACCCTTAAAAAAATCGAATTTTTCTTTTGCCTCAAATGTTAGTATAATGTCTTGACACTTAGCCGACCGCACGCGCCACAGGGAACTGTTCGGTTTCCACCCCTGTTGGGACAGCCAAACTGCGCTATCCACCGCGCATTTTTCGGAAGTCGCACGGACTGAAATTCGGTGTTTGAACTGAAAAAAGTTCGAAAACTAGTCATGTGAGCAATTATATTTCACGGCGACAATTTCGTTTAACGATTTCACATATTATTTATACAAAACATAAAAATAAAAGTTTATAACAATTATTTTTTAATCGTTTTTCAAAAAGTATGGGCAACAAAGTCAGCAAATTAAGGACATTGGAGATGAGTAAGGATAAATAAGACGACTCAAACGTGGAATAGAAAAACAGTAATATATTCTAATATTGTTCTTTTGTGTGGTATCGTTCAAAACATTGAAGTTTATGTAATGGCACATTACAGAATTCACAAACATATCGGGTATAGCACGATTTTTTATTTGCAGAGCATACTCTGCATCTCCGATGAGGATATTTTTTCTTTCCATTTGTTATGATGAGTACTAATTGGTGTTTTTTAAAATCTTGCGATGATCGTCCTGCTGGGTGCTTGTCTTGTTGGTTGAACTACGTTCCATGGTCCTGCCTGTTCGGTGTCAATATTTTGAATGCCCTCCTCCTTTGTTTCCACTAATCCAATTACCACTTCGAGTAAAAATTTTTTATAGTTCGTCCTGTTGTGGCGTCCTGTGTGAAGTTGAAAAGAGCAGCGTTAAAAAAATATAATGCTGCCTTCTTTGTCCACTTGGTGCTTTTCCGGCGAATATTATAGTAGGACATGTACTGGTCTGCACGATCAACTTCTTTCATATATTTATTGTATTCCACAACAGATTTGGGTTTTGTTGTCATCCCTGACCAATGTGGAATGTTGACCATTTCTGCCGAATGCATTGTTGAAATGGTTCTGACGGTTTGGTTCTTCGCAGCCTACCAGATGTGTAAAAGGACTTGTTAGCGCCAGATGGAAAAACCAATAAATAAATAAATAATAAAAGAGTAAGTAACTAAGATGATAAATAATTGTGTAGTTGCCGAGGTGATAACAAATGGCCCGACGCCTTGTTGTATGTCACCGAGGCAACGCGTTATTCTTTTGAGGATACAGCTGATTGCTCTAAGGAGGCAAGTGCGCGAGGCCGATGACCCGACGTCATCGTTGCTTCGATTACGTACGCAACGTTAGAAACATTAGAATGAAGGATCTGGCCCCGGAGTGGGGGGAGCGGATGCTCCCTGGAAACAGAACCGAGTCGAAGGACGAGGCACTCACCCCAGAACTTTCGAGTCTGACAGTATATAATTGCTGAGTTATTTTCTTTCTTTCCCGTTTCTTGCAAATTTCGTTTCATGTTGCTTCAGCGTAACGTTTCTTAAATTCCTCGGAAGTCCTCTAGTTACTCTAATCGTTCTGCAAACTCTTGTAACGTCCGCGTATAGCCCTATATGATTGCGATACTCAGAACGTGTCTGTCTTGGGGCTCACTTGACACCCGGCTCCAGTCGCGTCGCGCTAAACCTAAACAAAGCGGGACGACGTATGCGTCTCCTCTCAAACCTATCGACGAATCCCAGACCACAGAGAAGCGATAAGTCGAAATTCGAACGGCTTGACATTTTTTGAAAGGTTCTTCTCCATTGTCCGGATAGCCCTTTAAAAACAGACCCACATCTCGTAGAAGTGCGGCAGTGATTCTCATTCTCATCGGTGCACTCGCAGCGGTCGGACGTATTATTGAATCAGTTGTGACGTCCTAGCGTCAAGAATTTGTGTTTGTATGCGCGTTTTTGGGGTCTTGTGCCTACGCGACACACCCCTGGGAATTGCGCGTTGCAGTTCGTATGTTTGGGAGAAAGGTAGACGAAGAAGGAAGGTAGGGCTCCTGGATCGCCAGAGGTTCTGGTTCTGTGGGTATGAAGTGGTTTTTGATGGGAGGTGAGCACCTAATACCTAGTACCTTTCAAATTCCACGATGAAGGTGTTATTGCGTTGTGTTTCCCCGAACGGGTACTAGTTTTGCCCATTCAACTGATGAAGCGAATTTCACGCCGCCGCCAGTTGATCGGGATGTCTCTAATTTCGCGAGCCTTCTAATGGAGCGGATTCTACGCCGCCGCCAGAAGGGTTGGTTTCTATTATGGTATATTGGTGTGAGGTTTGGAAAGGGAGTTTTCCGTGAGGTTCACTAAGAGATGTTGATTTTTTGATGGATAACCAGTGCGTAATGTTTTAATGGAAGTTTCGAGAGTTGTTCGGACAGAGTAACTTCTAAGATCGGACTGTTGCTATGGAATCACTCTGACGCTTCTACCAGACGTGGGTCTGTTTTTGAAGGGTCAACCGGACCATGGAGAAGGACTTTTCGAAAAATGTCACGCTGTTCGATTTTCGACTTGTCGCTTCTCGGTGGTCTGGGATTCGTCGATAGTTTGAGAGGAGAGGCATTCGTCGTCCCGCTTTGTTTAGGCTTTAGCGCGATGCGCCTGGAGTCGGGTGTCAAGTGCGCCCCAAGACAGAGACCCAAGACAGAGACGTTCTGACTATAGCAATTGCATAAGGCTATACGCGGACGTTACACCTCCCCCCTTAAGTCTGACGTTAAGCGATGCTTATCGTCAGGTGGTCGTAGTAGCCTAGGGTGTTGTGGGTGTGCTGTGGGTTTGTGTTACATTAGAAGTGTGGTTGTAACAGTGTTCCTTATTCTAGTACTTATCCTATGATTTTAGATCGATAATATAAGGTTGGGGAAAAAGAAATCCATTATTTTTTCGGTACATGGCTGTAGTGAACGATATCTCGTAAAGTATCGATCAAAAAATTTGAAATTTATGCTCGTTGTAAAGATGACATTTCACACTAAAAAAAATTCTTTTGTTGTTTTTTGTTTCGTCCATTCAGTTGTGAGTTACAGGGTGTTAAAAATGGAAGTCAACAAAGCGAACATTCGGTACATTTTACAGTTTTTCTTCGATAAAGGCGAAAATGCAAGCCAGGCGGCTGAAATTGTAAATGGTGTTTATGGTGCCGATACTGTAACAGCTAATTACGTGCAATTTTGGTTTCGTCGATTCCGTTCAGGCATTTTTGATGTTAAAGATGCACCTCGCACAGGCAGGCCCATCGTCGAAAATGTCAACCAAATCACAGAAATAATCAATATTGACCGGCATGTTAGTAGCCGTAGCATCGCTCAGGAGCTAAAGATCGACCATAAAACAGTTTTAAACCATTTGCGCAAAGTTGAATTCAAAAAGAAGCTCGATGTTTGGGTGCCACACTAATTAACACCGAAAAACATGTTGGATCGAATTTCCATCTGCGAAGCCTTGGCCAAACGCAATGAAATCGACCCATTTCTTAAACGGATGGTGACTGGGGATGAGAAATGGGTCACATACGACAATATTGTGCGAAAACGATCGTCGTCAAAGCGCGGTGAAGCAGCTCAAACGGTGGCCAAACGAGGACTAACGGCCAGGAAGGTTCTACTGTGTATTTGGTGGGACTGGAAAGGAATAATTTGTTATGAGTTGCTTCCGTATGGCCAAACACTAAATTCAGATCTCCACTGTCAACAACTGGACTGTTTGAAGCTAGCGATTGACCAGAAACGGCCAGAATTGGCCAACAGAAGAGGTGTTGTGTTCTATCAGGACAACGCCAGGCCACACACGTCTGTAGTGACTCGCCAGAAACTCTTGAAGCTTGGTTGGGAAATTTTAATGCATCCGCCATATAGTCCGGACCTGGCACCAAGCGATTACCACCTTTTTCTCGCATTGCAAAACATCCTGTGTGATAAGAAATTGGAATCAAGAGAAGATTGTGAAAATCGATTATTAGAGTTTTTCGCCAATAAGGACCAAAACTTCTATGAGAGAGGCATTATGAAATTACCTTTAAAATGGCAACAAATTACCCAACAAAATGGTCCATATTTGACCCAAATCGGACAATCCAAAGCATGTTAAATAAAGTCTTGAACTTCGCGCAAAAATAATGGATTTCTTTTTCCCCAACCTTATATAACATGTGTGTTTGTAGCGTACATTTTATCTTATATCTACGAGAATAGTTAATTTCTAAACGCAAATCGCAAGGGCAAGGGTTCGTTTATATTTTATTTGAGCCAAGATGCACGATATTAAAATGGTAAATTACATAGTCTTAATCTATTTGTTTCTCTCTTCTCTCTCTCTCCAAGTTTTATTCGTTCATTCACAATTTAGAATCAATTAAACGGAACTGCTGGTGGCTGTCATACGGTTGGGTCAGGCGGGTTGAATTGTGACGGTGTTCCTTTTTCTTAATGGTGGCTGTGACAGTGTCCGGCACACTTCTCAAAAGAAACAGTCGCTACGTGCTGTGAGGCATGCTGATCCTTCGACGGGGGTCCTTCCATTGCCGGTTCGGGACAAGTGGGGTTTGCGCAAAGGTTTGGTGCTGTTGATTCCTCAGATGGTGTTGAATCTTTATGCAGATCTGGTAATGTGATTGGCGGCGTGGTAGGTGGAGTCCTGGCCCTTCCTAAATGTAACAATAGGTTGGCGACCGAGTCCCATAGGGCTCCTACAAGATAAACTGACCATCCGTAAATGGAATGTTGGGCATATCCATGTACCAGGGTATCTATGATGATTTTAATTAATTTAAAGATCACGAAGATGCCGAGTATGCCGGCGCTTGCTGATCCAAACGTGATGAAGGTGGACCACATTCGTGACCAGGCGTTCTCTGTGATTTTCTGTAGTGTTCCTTCGTCAAGGAAGTGTGACAGGGAGATGCCCTGAGGATTCGTTGGTTGTCCCGTTGCTCCAAGCGCAATAGTGTTCAGTACTGCGGGTCGTTCAACTGCGAACATCACATGTTCCTGTAATCGGTCCAAGTCCTTTTCAGAATAAATCCCAGTTTTGGCTAATGAGGCTGGATTCGTGTAAGTCCAGGTCGGTTTCGCCATGGGTTCCATAGTGCATTCTCCGATGTCGAGTAGAGAGAGAAAGATGTTAGATTACTGTGTGTGCATATCCGCAATCGTATCCTATCGGCCCTTGCCCGTAGGTTTCGCATGCGCTTACAATTGGTAGGAACAAAAGTATTATGAACTAAAAAGAAAAAGAAAACATTACATGTTCCAACTAAATATAATGTAATGTGCCTTTCAGTCAGATTGATCTGGTTCGGTTAATTTTTTTATGTTCCTGGTTCCTCGACACCCTCCATTCGTATGTGCGAATGCCGTAATTTATTTCCGTGAACTACACGCGGTTTGCCTTTCACAATTAGTTTAAAATTTCCATTTTCTAAAGTTTCAACGATCTCGTGTGGTCCGGTGTATGTATCAGAAAACTTTCCCTTCTTTGGTTCTTTTAATAGGAATACTTTGTCATGGATTTTGAATTCTTGCGGATTTATTTTCTTATCGTAATATCTTTTATATTTTTCTTTCGATTGAACTAACTTATCCCGCGCTAAACCTTGGATTGTATGCAAGTCTGTAAGTAATTGTGCCAAATAATCATCATATGAACGGTCGGAAATTTGATCCATATCAGGCTGACTGGAAGGCTGTCGAGCAATTTTACCGAATACTAATTCATGTGGGCTGTACCCGGTAGCTTCGTGTACGCTTGTATTATAAGAAAACGCTGCTAATTCTAATAGTTCGTCCCATTCGGTGTAACGATTGACAAAATGCTTTAAAAATTCTACTAGGACGAGGTGTGACCTTTCCAAAGATCCGTTCGCTTGTGGATAGAATGCCGTGGTACTGTACTGTTTAATTCTGAAATGCTTCGCGAACCTTTTCATTAAATTGCTAGTGAAATTTGCTCCTCGGTCGGTCAGTATTGCCTTAGGGGCACCGTACGTACAAATAAATCTTTTCACTAGTGCTTCTGCGACGTTAATCGAAGCAATGGTTTTCAATGGAATGGCTAGCGAATATTTGGTTAAATGATCTTGTATGGTAAGAATGTATTCATTCCCGTTGGATGTTCGCGGTAGTGGTCCAACAATATCTATGGAAATTTTTTCAAAGGCGTTACGCGGTGTGTCGGTGATTCTCATCGGTTGTTTTGTTTTTACACGGACTAGTTTCTTTAATTGGCATCCTAAACACTGTTGTATGTATTTCTGAATGTCGACTTTCATGTTTTCCCAGGTATAATTTTGTCGAATTCTGTGGTATGTTTTTGTGACCCCCTTGTGTCCTCCTAGAGCGGACGCATGGGCTTCCTCGATTATGGAAGGCCTTTGTTCGATTGGCGGTATTTGCACGATTCCATGACATACTGTGACCGTGGCACTAGTTCCTATTATCGTTCTGTGTAAAGCCGTCAATATCATATCCCAAGTGATGCCTGCTACTTCTGATGATTTTGCAATGCTGATAGTTTGTAAGTCAAGTTTTAATATGATTCTACGTAGTCGCGAAAATAATTTTGTGATAATATCTTGTGTTGCATTTTTCAATGGGGTTTTACAGATTAATGCTATGCGATATCGTCCGTTATGTTTTGTAACTACTGAGTTTCCTACCAATAATTGTTTTTCTGAGTGTGAATGATCTACCGAGTCTAGTTGCCTAGCCCCTTCGTCGCACGGAGCACCGTTAGTGTCAATAAAGTAAATACAATTGTCTTTGCGTGTCGTTAGTCGGTCCCTGTTGTTGATAATTTGTCGCTTAAAAGATCGGGTCCTGATCCCTTCATGTCTTTCGTCTAAACATTCGGAATTTTCGTTATCTTCACTTCCGTCATCGCTACTTAAATTTTCGGGTAATTCGGGATCGCTTTCCCCTCCGCTATCGGGATTATTTATTATTCTATCCGCGAGTTGCAATAATTCGGCGGGTATTCTTATGGATGGGTTTTCATCGGGTTGTTCGCTAGTAGTTGTATTTGGTGAATTTACGTTTGCTGTTGGTGGCTCTATGTTTCGCGAATTGTGTTCGTCGTCAACTGCTAAGGGTGTGACATTCTCATCCTCACTTTCCGAGTTTTCTGTCTCACTCGTGGAATTATCGTCCGACGGCGGATCGTCCTGCCTGTGTACATCTGCGCGCACAATGACTTCCCTACGAGGTTCTTCGGTCAAGTCTCCTACTGTGAAGGGAACCGCTTCCCCCTCCGATGTCATACCCCGCAATCCCGTTCTGTGTACTACCGGCTCGGGTTCATCGATTGCAAAATATGTTGGGGTCGCGTGATTGTTTGGTCGTTTCGCTTTTTTACTGTTTGTGGTAGGTTCGGAACCTTCAGGATACGGTAAGATTTCGTCTTCATTTGGACGTATCGGATATATTCGCGTTGGCTCTGATACGGCGGGTGGATTTCGCGACAACGCGTCTGCGTTAATATTAGTTTTTCCGGCTTTATAAATCATCTCGTATTCGTACTCTGCTAATTTCAGTCGCCAGCGAATAAGACGTGATGATGGGTTTTTTACACTGTGCATCCAAAGTAAGGGTTTATGGTCGGTGACTAAAACAAATTTCCGGCCATAAATGTATGGTCTGAAGTGGTGTACGGCGTAGACAATTGCCAGACATTCCTTTTCTATTGTCGGGTAATTTCTTTCGGCGTCGTTTAGGGTTCTAGAGGCGTAACTAACGGGTAGGTCCTTTCCGACAGGTCCTTGACTTAGAATGGCACCTATCGCGTAGCCGCTTGCGTCGGTAGTGATGACAAAGGGTTTTGTGAAATCTGGGTATTGGAGTACGGGCTCTTTATATAGTGAATCTCGTAAATTTTCAAATGCATTTTGTTGCTTCTCGGTCCAAACAAAATGTGTATCCTTCTTTAACAAATCGGTAAGTGGTTTCGCGGTTTTCGAGAAACCGTTAATGAATTTACGATAATAACCTGCTAGTCCTAGAAATTGTTTTATGTTCTTTGCATTCTTGGGTATGGGAAAATTGCTAACTGATTTTAATTTTTCCGGATCTGGGCGTACATCGTTTTCACTAATAATATGCCCTAAATAAGTTACTTCGGTTCGGAGAAATTCGCACTTATCCGGTTGTAATTGTAAATCTGCTTTTCTTAATCTGTCCATAAGTTTATCAAATTTGGCTTGGTGTTCTTGTAATGAACTTGAATATAATACGATATCGTCCAAATAAACAAAAATTTCGTTACCTTGCATTCCGGTAAGAACCCTATCCATTAATCTCTGAAAGGTAGCGGGAGCATTTTTTAGACCAAATGGCATTCTGTCAAATTCGTAATGGCCGTGGGGGGTGGAAAAAGCGGTTTTGTGACTATCTTCTTCATGCATTTTGATTTGATGGAAACCTGAGGCTAAATCAAAGATCGAGAAGTACTTGGCGCCTCCTAACTGATCGAGAATATCGGATATGTTTGGTAATGGATAAGCGTCTCCTATCGTTTTTTCGTTTAAATTGCGGAAATCCAGCACCATACGCCACCGTTTATTGCCCTGCGAGTCGGGTTTCTTACCCTAGTAGCACAAAATATTAAATAGATATGTATCTGATATTAAAAAGACATTCAATGTCTTTTTAATATTTAAATATGTAACAAATATTTATTTTATATTTAAAAACAAATATTTTTTTACAAATGTTTATTCAATATTCATTTCAGATTTAAAACGAAATATTTTTTTACAAATGTTTACTAAACATTTATTTGAGATCTAAAAAGAAATATTTTGTTACAAATGTTTATTCAATATTCATTTCAGATTTAAAACGAAATATTTTTTTACAAATGTTTACTAAATATTTATTTTAGATGTAAAACGAAATATTTTTTTACAAATGTTTATTTAATATTCATTTTAAATTTAAAACGAAACATTTTTTTACACATGTTTACTAAATATTTATTTTAGATGTAAAAAGAAATATTTTTTTACAAATATTTATTTAATATACATTTTAGATTAAAAACGAAACATTTTTTTACAAATGTTTACTAAACATTTAAGTATTTGAGATCTAAAAAGAAATATTTTTTACAAATGATTATTTAATATTTATCTTGGATTCGAAAAGAAATATTTCTTACAAATGTTTATTTAATATTTATCTTGGATTTAAAACGAAATATTTTTTTACAAATATTTATTTAATATACATTTTGGATTTAAAACGAAATATTTTTTTACAAATATTTATTTAATATACATTTTAGATTTAAAACGAAATATTTTTTTACAAATGTTTACTAAACATTTAAGTATTTGAGATCTAAAAAGAAATATTTTTTACAAATGATTATTTAATATTTATCTTAGATTTGAAAAGAAATATTTTTTTACAAATGTTTATTCAATATTTATCTTAGATTCGAAAAGAAATATTTTTTTACAAATATTTATTTAATATACATTTTAGATTTAAAACGAAACATTTTTTTACAAATGTTTACTAAACATTTAAGTATTTGAGATCTAAAAAGAAATATTTTTTACAAATATCATTCCCAACTAAATTATTTATTAAAGGGTTTAAAGGATATTTTTCCCGAATATAAAATTCCAGGTGATGCTCGTACTTTATTAAAAACTGAGCGATCATCTCATATTGTATCGTGTTTGAGTAAAAATAAAACCGCAGCACAACTTAAATATTTTGGCATAAAGAAGCACATAATAACTTTATTACAAGCAGAAGATGTATTTCTAGAACTGAAAGAAAGTTTTACAATAAAATTAATTCTTAATATTGACGGTATCCCAATTTCAAAGAATGCGAACAAACAATTTTGGCCTATTTTATGCAAATTAGTTTTAAATAATTCCGAATTCGAATCCAAAACCGGATTCGTTGCCTGATTACTTGGATGAATGTACGCGCGAATTGTACGATGTTTTGAAAAATAGAATTTTCTGCAATAATATTACGTTCAAAGTCCTTATAATTTGCTTCACATGCGATGCACCCGTGAGAGCTTTTTTAAAAAATATTAAAGGACACACAAGTTTACACGGTTGCGAAAGATGCACAGAACAAGGTACATGTTATAGTCACCGAATTATATATGAAAACCATAATGCTGGTGCACGAACACATTGTGATTTTGAGAATTTTATTGATATAAATCATCATAAAAATGAGCATAGAACTCCAATATTAAATATAAGCCAATTAAATGTAATAGAACATTTTGCTCTTGATTATATGCATCTGTGCTGTTTAGGAGTAATGAAGAAACTACTTTATTACTGGAATAAGAAACTTGTGAAATATCTTGTGATATATCTATGATTGATATATCTATATAAATAACTTTGTGAAATATCTGCTCTCATTCTTGTGGTAATTCTTTAACACGTTCGCCGCCAGGTCAGGCATCGACGACGCGCTCGGCAGTCAGCGCGTTAAATGTGACGGTGCAAAAATACCCTGTAAATTTTTATCCGTTGAGTTGCGCCTCATATATTATGGGACAAAAAGTGCTTGTATTCAAGTGTTCTACCACCCCTAAATTTTCTCTCTCAAATTCTGGCTCACCCTGTATGTAGCAAGGTGGTCCCCCCCCCCCCCCCCCCCCCCCCCCATTTTGTTCCATCGCTTCTTCAAACGCTCTAAGAAAATCATGTACTTTGTCGTTCCGTGATATCCACTTTAAAAGTATTTCAAAAGTAAAACCTATTATATGATCTTCCTCTATGACAAGAGAATAAATGTTTCTTTTTTGTTCACCAATCCTAGTCTTAAGCTGGCAAATAGCTTAATTCGTGTGGCAAAGAAGCGCAGTACAAGCGGGGAAACCGATAAATGACGTGTGATTGTTGTGCAATAGGAATCAAATCTTTGATTTTCGGGAAAACTCGGGATTTTTTGCAGAACATAAATGTTAAATTTGGTGAGGGGTCGCCGGATATCGTGTGAAAGCCCAGGAACGTACGAGAAAGAGGCAATATTGAATCTATTAAAGGCTCTTTCTTTTAGAACGTCAACATTTTATTTACTAATACTGTCTTCATAGAATTCTAAACGTATGATTCAATTACTTTAATCTACCAGCTGTTCGGATTGTGATTGTAATTATCTGTCCAATTAATATTAAGGTTTAAGTGACCCCTCTAACAATAGGTCCCTTTAGCGCAGCAGGAAAACGCAGTACGCAACCAACAGCGGGATCCCGAGTTCAAATCCCGTCAAGTGTAAAAAAATTTTCAGTTATGTAACATGGCCAGATCATGTACAACGGCTGAATCAATTAACAACATAATGTTCGCAAATAATGAATAATTCCCTGCTTTCAATTTTTCTTATTTTTTTAAAATTCAAATATTATTCAATATTATTTGCATATTAAATACATATTTTTTAAATATCTAATCAATATTATTTGAATATTAAATACATATTTTTTAAATATCTATTTTATATGATTTGAATATTTATTTTATATGTTTTGAATATCTGTTTTATATGTTTTGAATATCTATTTCATATGTTCTGAATATCTGTTTTATATGTGTTGAATATCTATTCTATATTCTCCGAATATCCAGATCTAATATTTTCTGAATATTAAAAAGTGTCGCCAAAAAAATATTTTTTTAATATTCGAAAAAAATATTAAACCAATATTTTTGTGCTACTAGGGTAGGTACTATCCAGACCGGCGTGTTGTAAGGACTTTCGGAATGTTTCACTATTCCCGTTTCTAACAGCTCGTTAACTTGTCTTCCTACTTCGTCGCGATGGATCGGAGGGTACCTATATTGTCGGGTGTGTACGGGTTTCCCGTCCGTTGTGGATATTTTGTGTTTTATCGCGGTTGTATGTCTAAGGGGTTCGCCGGGTATATGAAAACGATCAGCGTGATTGTATACTAGTGCTTCGACTGACTCCTTTTCTTCATTGTTTAAATGTTCTAATCTTAGCAATGATATGACTTTTTCGTATCTTTCTTTTGTTTTTGCAATCTCAGAATTTTCATTTTTATTTATCACCTTACACTCTACCGTTTTAATTTCATCAAAGTCCTCGAGTATTATATCGCTTGGGACCCGTATTTCTATATCTCTTTCTAAAGTATTTATTATTCTTGTGTGCACTTTTCCTTCGTGCACTTTGACTATCGCGTCTCCTAAAAACACTCCTTCTGTTACTTTTAATCGAGATAAATAACCTTCCTTTATCTCCGGGTTTACTACGCGTATATATATTTGTGCATCCGTTCGCGCGGGTACTCTAATAAGTCTTTTTTCTTCAAACGGTATATTTGTGTCTCCATACTCTAAACAGCGTCTCTTATAATTAATTATGGCCAAATTTTTGTCAAAAAAGTCCGAACCTATTATTCCTTCTTCAAATATTGGAAAGTCGTCATTTACTACATGCATCACGGTTTTACATCCTAGAATGTGCACGTCGATGTGCCCTAAGGTCATCACACGATGCGCCGTGATTCCGCACAATTTCAATATTTCACTTCGATTTATTTGAATTCCGGGTTTCAAGGTTCGGTGTTTTATCAAATTAGGCCCTGATCCACTATCTAACATGAAAATCGCTGAATATTTAAATTCGCCTGACCGTATCTTGACAGTGGGTACGCTCTCGTCCGATATTAATTTTATATGTACTTCGCGAATTATTGTGATGGGTTGTACGTTGGGTGCTCGTAAGTGTCCGTCGGCGGCGCACCCGGTTCCGCGAGGCTCATCTCGTTTCCCTGTACGTCAATTCGAGGCTCGATCGCGGGCTCCGCACGAATTTCGTCATCGACACCGCAGCGATTGCATGGTCTTTCTATCGCGGCAAAATTTTGCCTTGCCGGAGCTTCCCGATTAGTTCTAGGCTGATATTGTGGGTATTGTTGCGGCGGATTCGAAAAATTTGTTGGCGGGGGTCTAAACTTTGGCGGCTCGTTTCTATATGGGCTGGTCGGTACATGATTATGCGGTTGGTACTGTCGGCGATTATCATATCTATCGTTAAATGACGGTCGCGGTTCGTAAGAACGATGAGCTTGTGGCTGAAATTGATTACGCGGGTTGGAATAGTTATTTTGTCTGGGTTCCTGGATATTGGGTCTATTTTGTCTGGGCGATTGATTTATAAACCAGCATGTCCGTGCTGTGTGACCGTTTTTGTTACAATACTGACAACGTATGGGTTCGCTTTGAATTTGTCTCGCCGCGGCGTGCAACCTAGGTCTTTCGAGGCCGTTAATTTTCCTAATGTTTACCCTGACTTCATTTTCCCTCTCTAGGTCTATTGCCTGATTTATAGTTGTGGTGAAGTCTGCCCCTCTAGATAATCTAGTGCTAATTTCCGGCTGTAAACCCATCACGAATGTGTACACAAGACTTTCTTCGGTCAAATTTCTAAAGTCCAATGATATCGAACCGCTTCTTCGTTTTTCCGCATCGTATATTCTTTCGCCTATATCACGGACTCTATTAGCGTACGTTATTACACTCTCGTCGGTTTTTTGGCATGCGTTAGCTAATTTCCCTTGGGCTTCCCATACCGTTTCGCGTGGCCCAAAGATACGTCGCAAAAATCCTACCAATTCACTCATTTGTTTAAATTGATTGCCTAATATTGCCCGATGCGCGTCGCCTCTTAATTTGTTCCGTGCGGATCTTACTAGGCTCTCTTCATAATTTGGATTTATCATGTTGACGGCTTCTTCACAACCTTCCGCGAAATATGCAAACGATATGTTTTGGCCATTAAACACCGGAATGGCATCTAAAGCGTCACGGTACGAAGACATGTCATAGAGGTGGCTTACGCTATTCCCAACGACGTGCTGATGTCCATCTGGAGTGGGTGATCCAGCGCCCCTCGAAGTTCCTTGTTCTGCCATTTCTTTGTGATCGAATGTTTTATCCATCAGGTCTGTCCGTAGGCGGCAGCTATGCGGGTTACTCTGCTGTTGTTCCTGGTTTTCGATGTCGCCGCGTTTTGGTGGCGTGCTGAACATAGTTTGCGTGTCCTTGCCCGTACTTTCTTCCCTCTTCTTTTTTCTTTCTTGAGCACTGTTTTTTTTTTATATTACGAACTGCTACCGATCCCACCGCTGTCACCAAAAATTTTATATATGTGACGTCCTAGCGTCAAGAATTTGTGTTTGTATGCGCGTTTTTGGGGTCTTGTGCCTACGCGACACACCCCTGGGAATTGCGCGTTGCAGTTCGTATGTTTGGGAGAAAGGTAGACGATGAAGGAAGGTAGGGCTCCTGGATCGCCAGAGGTTCTGGTTCTGTGGGTATGAAGTGGTTTTTGATGGGAGGTGAGCACCTAATACCTAGTACCTTTCAAATTCCACGATGAAGGTGTTATTGCGTTGTGTTTCCCCGAACGGGTACTAGTTTTGCCCATTCAACTGATGAAGCGAATTTCACGCCGCCGCCAGTTGATCGGGATGTCTCTAATTTCGCGAGCCTTCTGATGGAGCGGTTTCTACGCCGCCGCCAGAAGGGTTGGTTTCTATTATGGTATATTGGTGTGAGGTTTGGAAAGGGAGTTTTCCGTGAGGTTCACTAAGAGATGTTGATTTTTTGATGGATAACCAGTGCGTAATGTTTTAATGGAAGTTTCGAGAGTTGTTCGGACAGAGTAACTTCTAAGATCGGACTGTTGCTATGGAATCACTCTGACGCTTCTACCAGACGTGGGTCTGTTTTTGAAGGGTCAACCGGACCATGGAGAAGGACTTTTCGAAAAATGTCACGCTGTTCGATTTTCGACTTGTCGCTTCTCGGTGGTCTGGGATTCGTCGATAGTTTGAGAGGAGAGGCATTCGTCGTCCCGCTTTGTTTAGGCTTTAGCGCGATGCGCCTGGAGTCGGGTGTCAAGTGCGCCCCAAGACAGAGACCCAAGACAGAGACGTTCTGACTATAGCAATTGCATAAGGCTATACGCGGACGTTACACAGTGTTGTGACTTGTGTCGACGATTTCCAACACAGGCCTTGCCTTGGCATCAAGTCCACGTAGTACTTGAGTATCACTTATTCCTTATTTCATTCTTACTTTATCATTGTCATTAAAATCTTTCATTTCTTCTACATTAATTATTCGGATTATTAATCATCAAATTAGTGGTTTACTCCTTCCGGCCCCTGCGCCTTGTGCCGGGCAC
This sequence comes from Anoplius nigerrimus, assembly GCA_914767735.1. Lineage (NCBI taxonomy): Eukaryota > Metazoa > Arthropoda > Insecta > Hymenoptera > Pompilidae > Anoplius > Anoplius nigerrimus. The sequence goes on from OU612080.1 coordinate 21,929,716, forward strand.
ACCACTACCGACCTTTTCACTAAAGCTTCACAAGCTAATAATTCTATTCTATTTCATTATTCTTATTTTATCTTATTATATAATATTACTTTCTTGTAATTATTGTAATTATTGTAAACTATTGTCATACTAGAATATTTTATCTTAATTTATTTTAATTTAATCGTATAGTATTAGGGGACAATTATCTGGTATTCCGGGCCTTCTACTCTCTTTTCATTTGTAACAAAAATTCACTTGAATTTTCCTAAAATGTTCTTACTACCTTAATTTCATTACAAACATCTACTTTAATCCACTCCCTTAGAGGAATAGTTAACCCTTTTACTGCGGCGCGCTCTCGGACGAAACCATCCATATGGACGGCGCGTTTTTCGCTTGTCAGTCGCTGCGAGTAGTCTTGTATATGGTGTGCCATTGTTGGGTTTGGGCCGCAACAGTGTAATATGAAGACAATTGATTGAACGATATTGAAACAATTGCCGATATTTAGTTGCAACGTTACATTAGACAACAAATTTCATGTTGAATCAGTTGGCAAAACAGTAATAAAAGAGTTATAGTTAAAAAATACAGAGGGCGTATATATACGCCTTTCGTATATATTGATGGATTTGTGAGGGCGTATATATACGCCTTTCGTATATATTGATGGATTTGAGAGGGCGTATATATACGCCTTTAGCAGTCAAAGGGTTAATATAGTTATATATGTAGAATAAACCCACACAGACATTATACTTATTTTCCTTCTGGTGGTATTACATAATCACTTAACTCTATATTATCTACTTATAATTAGTTAGTTAGTTAGTTAGTAACTACTTATAATTAGTATAACTTTGCTCCTCCCTGGCCCAGGGCACTCAACTGATCAATTATCCCGGAGCATTTGACCGAGAAAAATGCTCTGGCCCTCATAAATTCATCGATCTCCGTTCGTCGAGTTACATTTTATTCGAGTTTATTACTTAAATTCTCTGGGTAATTGTACGGTTTACACCGCATTAAATCCAAACATGTGTCCGTTAATCCGCGGCCTACCTGCTGGATCCCCCCTTGTTTTTCGCCCGCTCGGGTCTAACCGACCGCGGGACACAATTAATAAATACAGAGTCATACCGCTCGCGTATCGGGCAACAACTCTTCACGATCCTTTCGGGCCACGACAGTTCTTACTCTTATTTTATTTCCCTTTTTCTCTGCCCGCCCATCATATCAAATCCATACCCGGCCACCAAAAATTTTATTGGTCTACCGAAAGGTGCATATTCGAAATTTATCCGTATCGCCGTTGGGCCGCAAATCCATGATCGGCACATAGTATGATCCTCCCGTTTTCCTCCCGTATGGGACTAATTAACAGAGTTACATCTACTAATGTACCTTTCGACACAAATATATAATATTTCACATTCCTCCACAGTCGCTCAGCACGGGCCGCGCTAATCGTTCTTCCCATCGAGCACATCCCAGTGACCGGGGTGGCTACGCCACCCTCGGCCCTAGTTAATAATAAAATCAAACGCCCCGTGCGTGCCTGTAATATGCGCAAGGGGACGCCCAGGAGACCTCTCAAGGCGACAGGCCTTAAGGTGTTCAGTGCTACCATATCTCTAGACCAACCCAAGGAAATTAGGACTGATCCCACTCCATCCACTAGTATAGGTGAGCCACATCTGTCGCCCAAGCAGGCCCCATTAAATCCCAAACCAACAAATACTGATAATCCTTCCTCGCAGGACTCGAGCTATGAGTCTCTCTTCTCGTCTATCAAAGCCCTGACCGCGAAACAAGCCCGAAAAACTTCCCCGTTACAAAATATGCCAAAAAAGTCCAAGACTGCCCGAGAAGAGCAGCCTGGCTCTCACGCTCTCTCTCCGGTTGCACCACACATTGTGGAGGATGTTACTATTAAGGTACCCACCAGTAATAAATTCACCGCGCTGAGTGTGTTTGACAATATACGAGGTGTGTCTAAAAAGTTCGCGGAATTCCCTCCCCACGGTTTGTTGTGGAGTAGTGGAGGCAAGCCAGTGACCTCGCCCCAATCTTTGTACTCTAACTGAACCTCAGTCCAAGTTTCGTTGGCTTCTGAGTCTGTTGGGCGGTTGTGTGAATTTTTTTCTTAACCCTTTCTAAGTATCGCGTCGCCATCATGGAGATTTCTTCTAATGAGGAACAGCGAATCATCATTAAATTTCTCACAAAACTTGGTAAAACTCCTACTCAAATTTTGACGGACTTGAATACAGTTTATGGAGATGATTCCTTAAAAAAAACTGCTATTCACAAGTGGGTAACTCGATTCAAGGAAGGACGGGACAATGTGAAGGACGACGAACGAGAAGGACGTCTTTCCACTTCAAAAACTGAAGAAAACATCGATCGCATAAGAGATGCAGTGTTGCAAGACAGACGAATATCTATCAGACTGTTGCCTGATCATCTTGGTTTAAAAAAGGACACTGTGCACACAATTCTGAAGGAAAATTTGGGAATGAAAAAATTGTGCGTACACATCACTCGTGGTGCGTGAGTTTTTGGCCAAAAATGAGATTACTGTGATCGATCACCCACCGTATTTGTCCGATTTAGTACCTTGCGACTTCTTTTTGTTCCCAAAGTGCAAAATGTTACTTCGGGGACGCCATTTTGGGGACGTTGAGAACATTAAAAAGGAAACGACGAGGCTACTGAAGGACATGACTGAAGATTAACTGAAAACATGTTTTCAGCAGTGGAAACATCGTTGGATCAAGTGCATTGCATTAAGGGGGGAGTATTTTGAAGCGGACATTGAACCATTACAAAAATAATTGTAAAATAAAACGTTTATAAAAAAATTCCGCGAACTTTTTAGACACACCTCGTACATCAAGAAGCGCTGGCCCCGGGAGACCAGCCAGCCGAATTTACACGCTCAAAACGGCCTCCGCCGTTGTACATTTCAGGTTTTAACTCGGACATAATATCACTTAACAAGACATTAGTCAAGGAATTTGGAGACAGTTTCCAAATTAAATATCTTGGAAATAGAGTCAGAGTACAACTTTTTTACATGGAACACTATAATAAATTTAGGGACCAACTAAATGCGAAAAATACTCCTTATTTCACGTTCACATTAAATTCAGACAAGGCCCACGCATTCGTACTTAAAGGCCTACAAAACTCCCAGCAGAAGACGTACAATCTGAAATCAAAGCGGCTGGTCTCCCGGTAACCAGCGTGTCTCACCTTAACCCGCGTAATGAAAACTCAAAATTCGCCATATACAAAGTTATTTTTCCGGCCGACTGCGCGCCCGCACAGGTCTTCTCGACGGGCTTTATTTTTCACACCCGTGTCTACTGGGACAAATTCAAGTCTAATAAAAACTACACACAATGCTACCGCTGTCAGGAATACGGTCACTCAGCAAAAAACTGCAACTTACCGGTAGCGTGCGTTAAATGCGCAGGCTCTCATGCCACTAAGGAGTGTACTAAACCACGCGAGGTAACTCCCAAATACAAAGATTGTTCTGCCTCCCACACGGCCAATTACTCACAGTGTCCTTCTTTACAAATGCCACATTCTCCAATCTGCATAAATCTATTCCGACTCATTGTTTTGGGGAAGATTGGGGTTTCTATATATGATAGAGTGGACCAGTAATCATATATATCATCTTTGGGTACTTGTCCCATCAAGATAATTAACCCTAGAAACTTCTTCATTTCTGTCACTGTGACGTCAACCCATTTTACTGCTTTATATTCTCTATACTTGTTTGCAAGCTGAGAGCGATATCTGTTTGTTTCAGTTACCAATAATTCGAAGAGATCATCGCCAAGAAATAACTGTGCCACTTCCCATATGTTTTCATGATCTTGAAGCATCGTGTTAATGCTTGAAGTCCGACCATATGGCTGTAGTTAAACTATTGCATCATTCTTTGTCCAATCATCGACGTCGTTGATAATAATGTCAACTACGTACCGAACGGAGACATGAAATGAGCTACGGCTCCGACTTCTCTCCGACACGATTGCATACAAGTGTTTCCTTTGGCATAAGCCAGCGGTATTAAAATGCTTTTTCGTCCCTAACCTAACCGATGATCTGATAAAGTATCTTATTCGAAGTGTGTAGTTGGATGATGGGGCTCAAAAGCGATCCCAAAATAATTATGAACAAAAAACGTCATTCGATAGCTCATTAAAAAATTCCCATTTTCATCATGTTTTAACTTTGAATCTGCAAGGGTGATGGGCAGTGAGGTGTAAATTAAAAACTTCCCTTTTTGCTCATTTTTAAAAAAGGGGCGTCAGTGAAAAAGTCAAGATCATCCTTTCTAGTCGTTTACTGGCGTGTTAAACTAATTTGTAGAACGAACTTTTATACATGATCGAATCCCATCACTCCCAATTTTTGTATCGTGATAATTTTAAGTGCTAGCAGCACCGACGAGGTTGAAAATGTTGCAAAAAGTACTTGTTAATTAAAGAAGTAAATGCCTTCCAATACACTTGCTCTCTTACATTGATTATTGTAAGTATTCCATTTCATACAAATGATCGGAACATGAGAAACGAAACGACCCTGTCTGTATGCAAAACTTCTTTATTTCTATCTTTGCAATTCTAAAGTTTTTCCGTCGCTCTTACATCCGGTGATTTGACACGAATGTCGTCTCTGCGCTACGTTGCCGGCCACGCTGGGCCACGCTGGGCCACGCGCCCGTTTGTTTGTAGTTTGCCGACACCGCCAAACGTAGATAGGAACAGTTGATAAAGAAAGAGGGAGTGAAGGTGAAGACATTGTTGAATGATTGAATGCCACATGACGATGAGGCAACACTAGTGCAGCGAAGAAATTTTTACAACTTTGACATTTTATGAATAAAATTGTCAGTACCGTATTGCTAATATTTTGCCAAGTAAAATAAGACCAAACACGAAACCAATCGGGTTATATTTTGTTACTAATTAAAACTTCTATTTACATATAAAATTGCATGCTACTTTATTTGCGTATGAGGAGTTTAAAGCCGTCTAAACTGAAGCAGGATCCCTGTATGAGTTTGTGAGAAGGCACCTGCCAATGGTGTCCCTACACGGTAGGAGACGCAAAAAAATGCCGCCAAATGGACTTATAACGAATAGGGGACATTCATTCCACTCAAGAAAACTTTGTTTCACATCCAGCTCCACGGTAAGCGTCGATTCATCCGCCAGGTACTTGATTCACATCGAATAGAAGATCCTTCTTCACACCACATTGATCTCGCGACGTTTAGGCGACAGTGTGTTTGACATGTCAGAATAGCGAAACCAAGTGTCGTAACCATTTCGTATTTGGTCTTATTTTTATTAGAAAAATGTTTCCAATATACGAGTAAACTTCTTGTAGGGAAAGTACGGGAGGTTCGTATCGCGCCGCGTTATTTCTGTCCACAGATACCTGAGAAGGGCCGATTGCAACGCGTATGAGTAAGATCTCGTGTACGCACCGGGATGACGTAGGCCTAGGACAATTGACGAGAGGCATGGAGTAGAGGAGACAAAACACGGTGAGCCCGGGCGGGAACGCCGGGCAGGCCCCCGAGGAGGAGACGGGCATTCTTGGGAGAACGGTGAAGCGTAATAGAGAGCGAGACTGAGCATTGTGAAATTGTAGTATTGAGTGTAGGGATTGCAATATCGGACCAAAACTTAAATACCGGTATTCGGTATTGTTCAGATCACTATACCGGAATACCGGTTTTAATACCGGTATTAGGAATTTTAGAAAAAGAAAGAAACCAGGTGTTTTTTTGTTTTATTTGCCAGTTTTATTACAGAGAATAAACAACACAAAAAATCATTTATAACTTATACATTATAACAGTATATAAAGAATAACAAAAAATAAAGGAACAAGGAACATCTGATTATATATATATTTAAATCACAAAAAAGTAAAGGAACAAGGAACATCTTATTATATATATTTAAATAACAAAAAAGTTTAAATATAACTATTCAGTTTGTGGTACTATTACAAATTTTTAAAATATGACCGTAAAATTCATAACGCATCAATTGTACTATCATTAAGTCTGGAACGTAATTTTGTGCAAAAATTTCCAGCTGTCGAAAACGCTCTTTCAACATCTATGCTAGTTGGTGGTATGGTAAGCAATGCGCGATATACTTTTTCCATGTATTTACCTCTATATCCCTCGTCTCAAATAAATCTATTTCTCGTCTGATGGTTTTGGATATATCTGATTTTTGTACTATATTTTGGCTTGTTGAAATTTTTTTATTTATTGCTAATTCTAATTTTTCTTTCAGAGATAATTCCTTTTTACTATCGAGATTCGTGTCATCATCTTCGATAACTGTATCGAATTCTTCTGAATTGTTCTGATCTTGTGGGTAAAAAATTTTAAGAAAATTTACTATATACTTAATCAAATTTGATTTGGTTAGTCTCTTTTTTTCTTTTTTATTTTTAGTTTGAAAATCATTATAATTATGCAAGTACCGTAAGATATTTTCTGTTTCGGTATGCCTTTCTTCTGTGCGTTTTTGCAATGTAACATATAATTCGTCTGATAACGAGGTGTGTTGTTCTTTCAATGATTGCAACATGAAATTTATTGTTGCATTCGCGGTTAATAAATTGGAATCACTCCGACATAATGCCTCCACAGCTAGTTTTATGGGAAGTAGAGCTGACACTGTTCTAGATATTAACACGAATTCACTATCGGAAAGATTTATTTGTAGTTTTAAGTCGATTATAGCTTTTTGAATTGGATTTTTCAGTTTCAAAAATCGTTCCATCATTAGGAATAAACTGTTCCAACGTGTTTTAGTATCTAATATTAACATATTTTCTGTTTTATTTTCAGTTAATATATATTTTTGTAATAAAGCGTTTTTTGTAGGGGAACGTTTAAATAACTTAACAATTTTTCGGACTTTATTAATTATGGGAAGCAATTCTTGGTGTGTTAATATTTGATCCTCATTAACAATACCTTGTTCAACAATTACATTGTCATTATCTTCATTGTCAGTATCACGCTCACTCTCTTCAAAATCGGAATCAGAAGTTTCTGCATCCACAGTAGGTGGATTAGATAGAGAGTTCTTCTGTGCTTTATCTTTTTGGTATAATACATCTATTACTCCTAATTGAATACCGTGAGCATAGCACAATTACTGATTTGCACCGATCAAATTTCCCACTTTTTTCATTACTGTTGCTCCATCAGTCGTTATGGATACAATATCTTCTTTCAGGGATAAACCATGTTTCCCTACTTTAGATTTAAGCACTTCCACACATTTCTCGGCTGGCATACTTCCCGAGACATGTGTAAGTCCAATATTCCACAATTTTTTTTCTGAATGGATATTTATATTTAAATAGCGTCTATTTCTTACACTTGTCCATTCATCAAATGTAAGACTAAATTTTTCACCATTTCCTTTTAATTGTATTAACTCGTGTTTCAAATCATTGCGAACACCGTTACTGTAGTTTATAACAGTTCTTCTTATAGTGTTAATCGATGTTGGTAGATTTTTAAAACCTCGGGCGGATAGTGATTTTCTTAATTCAATAGAACTGCAAAACACTCGAAATGGCAAACCGTCTAATGCTGTCATTTTACTTATAATTTCATCCAAATTATCTTTTTTTTCAAAGTAATCTAAAATCCCTGATGGCTTGGGCTTAGAAACTGTGCTTAAATTTGTATCTTCATCGCAATTAGGTTCTTTCCTCTTTAACAAATTTGTATTATGTTTCGTTTTTAAATGTGTATGGAGTCCGCTTGTACTTCCTCCATTTACTTTAATAACTCTTGAACATTTTTTACATTGTGCCACCATATTCTTTTCATCATATAAATAATGAAACCAAACCGAAGTATTATCAACAGATTTTTTATGTTCTTGAAAGTTATTCTTGTTCATTATTATGGATTTATTGATTATGAGTGTATAATAAATCTGAAAAATATTTTAAACCCTAAAGTATGATATGCAAATACGATGTGAATAACAAACTCACCAATTTAAAAAATATTGAAATTTTCCGAAGTATTACGCACTTTCTTCGCAACTCCAACCTTGTTTTCAGAGATACGTGTCGCACACTCGTCAAAACCTTCCCGTGAAACTAATCGGCGATGTCGAATGTGAGGATTGAGAAATAATGCCACGCTTCGACTGTTTATAGAATACTGAAGTGGTTGCCGTCACAGCTTGTGGACAAGTGACTCTGCTTATGGGCAATGAATCTAGTCTATGCTACGCGAGAAAGGTGAATAACGTTACCATGCGCTGGCCCGCTCCCGGCAACGAGAAGACGCGAGCATCCTACAAAATTCGTCAATAGAAAAGTGAATACCATCACCATGCGCCGGCCCGCGCCCGGCAACGGGAAGACGCGAGCACACCGCAAAATTCGTCAATAGAAAAGTGAATACCGTTACCATGCGCTAACTCGCATCCGGCAACGGGAAGAGGCGAGCCTCTCGCCAAAATGTCCATGTGTTACATGTGTGATTGAGTGTAAAAACGAAATTACATCGCAACAATACGAATATCAGGCTACAAATTCTAGTAAATACCGAAAAAACGGTATTTAAACTTGTGAATACCGGTATTACAAAATCGTACAAAAGTTCAAAATACCGGTATTCGGTATCCCGGAATACCGGTATTGCAATCCCTAGTCACCGGCATAGATGATCTTCTTCTTATCGCGAAGGCAAAGATCGACGAGGACCGGCGAGTGGATGTGGCGGTGGCGCTGGAACGCATCCGTGAGGTTGCTCAAAAGAGTAATAATCTCAACGGGCAGTTCGTAGGCGCCCTCCACCGACCGGCCCTAATACTGGAGGCCAACTCGGAAGCTGACTGCGCCGAGCTCGAGGCAAAAAGGCAGCCGCCTCAAGTGGAGGATGTCTTGGACAAGCTGTCCAAGGCACAAGCCGAAGTAGAAGACCTGCGCCGATCAGTGAAGCGCGTCGAGACAGAAAATAGGGCTCTCCGGGAAAAGCACGGAATGCCACCACCTACGACGCCCATCGACGCGAGACAAAGCGTGAGCACCGCAAGCGCGGGAAAGAAGAATGAGGTGACAGGAGCCACTGCGGTACTCATTGGACTCCAGACGAGCTTTGAGAAGTTGGTCACAAGGTATAATGCGACCGAGCAACGTCTTGACACGCTCCAGGAGGCGATGTCGCAGCATGTGCGCGGACAATCGAGCGCCATCGCACCTCCCGCATCCGCGAGTGAAAGTGCACATAGTGTGGCCACGAGTGTGAGTGCAAATAGCGTGCCAGTGCGGGTAGTGCACAACTGTGAAAGTGCCACAATCCCCTCGAGACAAGCCATAAACAATGGAATAGGCGAAAGTCTAGAGGAGAAGAAAAAAAAAAGAAGAGGAAGAAGACAACGGCTGCAGCCGCTAAGAAGCTGCTTTGGCAGCAACAGCAGGAACAACGGGAGGAAGAAGCCCGAGCCGTGGAATACAGGGCGCAGCAAACCGAGACCTTGGTTCGACGTCACGCAGCGATGCAAAAGCAGCAGCACCCGGTCCCACAGGGGGGAAGTAAACAGTACAGCGCATTTCCCCCGCCAGGACGTGCAGCCTATACGCAAAGGATGCCGTCCATGTCCTTCGCGGCAGCGGTTAGAGGAAACGCGCGTCCCGTGTTGGGTAATGGTGCCGACCCCGACGGGTCTCATCTCCCGCGAGACGATCCAACCGCCACGCGCAGCTACGGGTACCGGGGTCAACGCAGGCCGCGGCAAACCCAGAACAAGCGGCGTAGGTAAGTAGGAGGGAGTATCACGACCACGTAAGGAAGTGATAAAGTCCTCCGAAATATCAGTACCCTGGACAGCTGCGGTGACAGGATCGGAATTGAACTCGGTACCCTTGGCATCCACTCGCGCACAGAGACGAAGCGCACCGCCACCGGAACTTTCATGATGCAAATCCAGGGAGCGGGGCGAAACGAGAAAGCAGACGCGCTCGCGCAACGCCTTTAGGCTCTCGCGGGTACTCAGAACATTAAAATATCTCGCCCGGAGAAACAAGCCAAGCTCAGCGTGGGTGGTCTCATAGACTACACGCACAGGGAGGAAGTAGCCGCGGCCAGCGCTAACGCGACCGATTGCGATGCCTCCGCGATCAAAATCGGTCCGCTGCGCGCAACGGGGAGGGGGTACGCGACGGCATGGGTACAATGCCCAGCCGTCGTCGCGCGAAAAGTTGCGAGCGCAGTAAAGCTCCGCGTGGGGTGGTTCTGGGCGTGGATCAACGCCTTGGAAAAAAGGAAGAAACGATGCTTCCGCTGCCTGTAAGAGGGGCACACACAAAACAACTGCCGCTCCGAGGTAGACAGGAGCGGCAAGTGTTTTAACTGCGGCGAGAGTGGGCATCAAGTGGCGGCGTGTACAGCGTCTCCACGATGCCCCCTCTGCTCCGACAAGGGGCGAAGATGCGAGTACAAGCTGGGCGGCGCAGCCTGTGCGAAACCCGCGAAACCCACGAAAACCGCGACCCCGATACCGACGGCGACTGAGCCGGCGGGCGCTAATCACCTCGTCATTGCGGACGAGGTGGAGATGAGCGATGTAAACGTAACTCTGGAGGGGCCGTCTAGCAAGCAGTAACAATGCATACACGCCTTCTCCAAATCAACCTCGGTTGCTCTCGCCGTGCACAGGACCTAATGCTCCAGTGCATGGCAGAACGCGGAATCCGACTGGTAGCAGTATCGGAGCCGTATAACGTCCCTGACCATCCGCATTGGTTCGAGGATAATATCGGCTCCGCTTGCATCTTTTATCGAAGCGTAAGTAAACCTACCCCTGCTCGCTCGTAGAGAAGGGAGATGGATTCGTGAGTGTTCGGTGGGTGGAATACTATTTTTTTGCCCTCACCCTCGTGTGGATTAGCCCTTTTCGAGGGATATCTCGTGACCTTAGGTCGTTGTGTCAGAAGACTATCGCCGGAGAGGTTGCTCGTCCTGGGGGACTTTATCGCTAAGTCTGTTAACTGGGGGAATCCGCGAAATCACCCGCGTGGTAGCAGCCTCGACGCATGGGCGACTGGTCTTGACCTTCGCCTATTGAATCGCGGCAACGCTCCCACGTGCTGGAGATGGAACGGATCATCCTGCATAGATATTTCGTTTGCCAGTCCGGCTGCTGTACAGCGCGTCACGCGATGGGAGGTGCTCGGAAGCATCGAAACGCTGTCCGATCACCTCTACATCGCGATAAACATCGGCGACGACGTCCCCCGCACGACGCCCCGCAGGCCGGGGACAACGGATGTCCGATGGAATAAAGAGCGACTGAACGCGGCCGCTCTGATTGCAGCGGCAATCGGAGTAGACTGGACCAACGTCGCCATGGTCCAGGAAGGTACCGACTTCCATCCCGACGCGGAGCCGGTCAATCTTCGGCGGACGCTGAAGTCAATTTGTGACGCAGCCATGCCACGGGCGCGAAAGAACTCACGGAAAGGCGTAAATTGGTGGTCTGAGAGCATTGCAAGAAGCCCGTACAGAATTAAAAACTGCCAAGGCGGACGCTTGGACGGAGCTCCTCGCCACCCTCGACGAGGATCCTTGGGGCCGCCCCTACAAAATTGTAATAAACAGACTGACGCCACGAGAAGCTTCGATGACGGAGCAACTTGACCGTCAGTTTCTCGACCGCGTAAACAACACGCTCTTTCCTCCAAATAGCGAGGCGAGCATCCCTCCCGCGGTAGGAGAGGAGGGAGGCTGGAACGAAGAGCACCACGTATCACCGGAGGAGCTAACGAACGCGCTCGCGAAATTAGGCAACAGGGCACTGGGTCCGGACGGAGTTCCAGGCAGACCGTTCGCAGGAATTGGCAAGGCGGCCGGACCCATCCTGACGCGGCTATATAACGGCTGCTTTCAGAGGGGAAGGTTTCCTGAATTATGGAAGACAGCCCTGCTATTGGCTGGTGTTACTAAAAAAAAAGGGCAGACGCTCCGACTCGCCCTCGGCGTATCGACCGATTTGCTTGCTTGACGAGATAAGTAAAACATACGAAAGGATTATTGTATCCCGTCTCGTCAAGTATTTAGAGACAATTGGCCCCGATCTACACAACAGCCAATTCGGTTTCGGGAGGGGGGGGGGGGGGGGGGGTGGGGGCGTTCAACGGTGGACGAAACTCTGAAATTACGGGAATTCACTGACACGGTAATGGCTAGGGGCGGAGTGGCCTTGGCGATAAGCCTCGATATCGTCAATGCCTTTAACTCCGTTCCGTGGCAGAGTATCAGAGATGCGCCGGACTACCATCGCTTCCCCGCGTATATAAAAGCTGCAGTGCGCGACTACCTGCGCGACAGGTAGGTATATACAATAGTATACCCCGGTTCAGACGGCACAGTGCGACGTCGATTAGAACGCGGCGTCCCGCAGGGCTCTGTTTTAGGACCACTACTGTGGAACATGGCGTTCGACGTAGTCCTGCGAACCACCCACCCCGACGGTGTGAGAGTCATCTGCTACGCGGATGATACTCTCATAGTTGCAGGAGGGGACGACTGGAGAGACGCAGCCAACCGGGTGGAGGAAGGTGCGCGGCTGATCTGCGATGGCATCAGACGACTCGGGCTTATTTTAGCCGCCGAGATAACCGAGGCCATGTGGTTCTTTAGACACACGCTACGGGCTTGGCGACCGCCCGAAACGCTTTGGATAACTGTCGGAGATCGACTAATCAAAGTATCGAGAGGTTTCAAGTATCTAGGTCTTCACTTGCAACACTCTTGACGAAGGAACGACCACATTGTGAAGGTTGCCCCAAAGATGGCGGCGGCAGCGGCTGCGCACGGCAGGCTGCTGCCAAACCTACGAGGACCTAACCATAAGGTCCGACGCCTCTACACGAATGCGGCCCAGGCTGTCGCCTTGTATGGCTCGCCCATATGGGCCGATGACCTGCTGCACGACCGGCGCAGCCTCACCCTTGTAAGGGCAGGGCAGAGACAGGTGGCGCTGCGAGTCATACGCGGATACAGAACGGTATCGCATGACGCCGCTTTGTTCCTGGCGAAAATGCTGCCATTCCAGCTGCTGGCCTAGACCCATTCTAACACATTGACTGCCAACAACGAGATATCTCGTAGTAAGCCGTCTGCACCAAAACTGCCAGCTACGAGATGTCTGATAGTGTTTTGTTTTTTATTCAATAAAAATACTGTAAATGCAATTACAATGTTATATCAGTAACTTAATATTATTATATTTTGTAAAATTTCATGTCTTCTTTAAAAAAATAAAACCTTGGAATCCAGAGCAAGACGCGCTGAATTTGCGTGGCAGTCAATGGGCTAAATGGTTTTATTATAAACGCAGCATTGGCCAGGATGGATCTCGACCGCCTGCTGAAGTAACACGCGCGTGTCGATGTCGCCTTCAAGCTGAGGCGTTCCGGGCCTGGTCAAACATCCTTGCCCATAGTACCACGGAATCGGGCCGTAGAGTAACGGAAACAATCCTCCCCGTCTTCGATTCGTGGATGGGTGGAAATAAGGGAGCCCTAACTTTCCGGGTAACACAGATCATGACCGGTCATGGTTCATTTGGTCAGTACCTCTATCGGATAGGCAAAGAGCCATCGGAGGAGTGCCTAGAGTGTGAATGCACCCTCGAAGACTCGGACCATGTGCTTGTCCACTGTCCGGCTTGGGAAGAGCAGCGCGCAGCGCTACGCTGGGTAATCGGGCAGGACATCTCTCTGCCGGCCATTGTTGCTGCAGTGACATTGCGGAGAGATGCCAAGAATGTTTTCGCGGCTTTTTGCGGGGATGTGATGTCTAGAAAGGAGGAGGCGGAAAGAGAAAGGGTTAGAGACCCTCTGTCGGCACGCAGCATCCTGAACCGGAATAGGAATAACTCGCGATTCGCGGGAGGGGCGCGGCGGCCGCGGTGGCAAGCGGTAACCGTGTCGCGTTATCAATAAGCTGTGTATTCTGCTACATCACAGGATTGACTATGCGGGTCTGCCCCGTGACCAGGGAGAGGTGTATGCACGATTTTTGTATAAATAATAGCGTGAAAGAGTGTGAGAGCGCGTTACTACCGGGTAAGCGCCTAGCGTCGTGATGCCACTGCGCTCAGTGACGTCTCGACGACATAATGGCGCAGGAAAGGAGCGGGGGCTCCTGGAATCAACACACACGTCATTACGGTGAATGAAGCGGAACATGCGTACCCCTTGTTTCGCGGTATGGTTTATCCGTTTATCCATATATACCATAATATGCTCGTCGGTCCAAGACCTCTCTACATTAGAAGAGTCATCTATTGCCTTCATAGCCATCACGCCGACTCCTTCTACGGGGACGGCAATTGGGCGAGATATCGTCAGCCTGAGCTTCGACTCTCCTACCCACCGATCTCCCTTACTCCATTTTCTATCACACTCCCATCAGCGGTGGCTCTCCCCGCAATGCATCAGGAAGCTACGTCTTCCGAGTGCATGGTGCGGAGACTAACCACATATCGCCCCCTCTTGCTCACTGACGATTCGGGCACGGTCTTTTTTGACTTGGCTGCTGCGGGCCAATGCTAACGTGAGATATCGTGTCAGCCCATACTACTCAGTAGAGAGTACCGGTGGTGGTTAGTCAGTAAAACCTGGCACAACCAGCAGATCGCCCCCGTTTCTGTTGGCGTCTTTTTTAAGATTCCTCATCGAAAAAAAAGACATATTCGGAGACAACTATATAAAATACATCTTTATTGTACTATTCGGGACACCTGACGAATACTGTTAAAATTATACAGTGTTATTGGAACAATTGGGATGTTACGTGCGAAAACTCCCATATTTATAAATATTAAGGGAAATATTCCTTCCGAATATTTCTCGCCGAGTTTTAGCCTTCATTTGGAGATAAGAGCGCTCTGTCTTTTCTATAGAACAAGAAAGGAATGGCCAGGTCAAGCAATTAGTCACTCTAGCCAGCACCTTACACACGCTCCTCTTTTTATCTCTCCCCTATGTTTCCCGCCAAGAACAGTACCCAGCCACAGCATCTTCCCGCTCCTTTACTCTCCCACTCCTCTCAGAATCCGTGTATAAAAACCCGGATCCTGAAGGATTCAAGGAGCATTCCTGTGTAGTTCATTCCAGACGACGAATCTCTGTCGCGATTACTCCGTTAAAGACTACGAGTAAGTAAGCCACAACCTAGTCGTCTAGACTCCAGAGTGTCTCCAGCAAGATCGGACATTAGTTCCCTTCGAGCAAACCCCCAATCCATATTCTCTGATAGGAGAGGATTATTAGCAAGACCAGGCCAGTCCTGATCGCGCAAAACTTTAAATTATAAGACAAAAAGAGCCTAGCCCCACGGGTTAGTAGTATATAGTTACCGCATTTCTTTTATTGTAATATTTTACCAAAAGAATATTTATTATTGTCTGAAAATTTGTCCACTTCATTCCCGAACGACCTTAACTCCGGATTGCCATTTATTCAATCTTAAATTCACGCCAGGGCCCACGACGATCCGCAATTGCTGTCAAGCGGATCGTATAGAGTAACAAAACGAGCCCTCTTTTAAGATACCCTTTGTACCCCCTCCCTCCTTTTCCTTCCACTCGTCCTGTTCGACGTAACCCAGGTTATAGTAGAACAGTGTACGACCGTCGACTCGAATAGGTGCACGGCCGATGAGTAACAGTTGTTACTCGGGGTTCGAGCCCGCGAGATGACTAAGCTTATGACGGTCAACGAACATCCACTCGTTGTTGCATGATTCGTCGCTACCAGGTTTGCTGTCTGATCAACGATTAACAAGTGTTTCCAGTCGTCACTATATAATTCGTTGATCCAGTAGACTGACAACGTGTGCGTATCCCAACGACATCCAGTCGAATCTGCACACGGGAACCCCCCTTCCCTCCACGGACGATCCTTACGTCATTTCCGCTCAGTGTCGTAGGACTCATCCACCGTATCCCTACCAGGATAACCTCACCCCTACAAGGGGCTTGTAACAGTGATAATTGTGATAATTGTGAAAATAATGATACTCTTCATAGAAATGTTTTAATCACAGGTCCTGCCCGCACCACGCACATCGCATAAACGCTGCCAGTCCGCAAATACTACATTTAGATACATACACGCTTCGCACTCTTAAAATAACAGAAATCGAAATCGACAAAATTTTCGACAAAAGATCTTGCAATGTTGTGCAAGTTATCGATGCCCTGAAACGTAGATCGATATGATTTGAATACATAAGATGTTCCTTATTCCTTTACATTTTGTTATTCTTTATATACTGTTATAATTTATACGTTACTGGCAAACGGTACAAAGGGACATCTGTGTTTTCTTTCTTTGTCTAAAATTTCAACTACCGGTATTAAAACCGGTATTCCGGTATGAAGATCTAACAAATACCGAATACCGGTATTCAACTTTTGGTCGGATATTGCAATCCCTAGTCGCGGCCTGAATTAGAGAATGAAAGGGCCCTCTTTGACCGATCTAGGCAAAGAAGACAGACCGCCATTGTTGCCGCGACAACAATGTGTACGATTCCGACCTCCATCGGGCGTCATACGAACGTCTGTTTTAGTCGATCGCGATTTCACGACTTTGCAGGGATCAGACGTTAGGTAATTTGTGAGCGGTAAAGGTAAAGAAAGACGTGCTCATCACCGATTTGCATGAAACTTTGCAAAAACATCAATTTTTGCATAAAAATAAGATCTGTAAAAGCCAAAAAGCGCGCTCTCGTCTAATTAAAAAGTTATTAAGCTTTTAAGTTTTGTTAAAAAATCTGCCTTACCGACAGCGCGAACGCTATCTGCGCATGCGCGCTGATGCCTGCGCATGCGCACTGATGTCTGCGCATGCGCACGGACAAGTTTGCAGGTAATGTGCGCGTATTTGAAATGAAATAATATTGAATTGGCGAAGGCTAGGTGTAGGCTAGGCTTCCCTTTCATAATATTTAAGGGTTTTCAAGCAAAAAATGGTTTGAGAGTTGGTTTAGGTCTAGATTTTTTTCAGCCAAATCTCACTTTTCGTTTTATTTCTATGGCTAGGTGTGGGCAAGGCTTCCCTTTCATAATGTTTAAGGGTTTTCAATCAAACAATGGTTTGAGAGTTGGTGTAGGTCTAGATTTGTTTCAGCCAAATCTCACTTTTCGTTTTATTTCTATGGCTAGGTGTGGGCAAGGCTTCCCTTTCATAATGTTTAAGGGTTTTCAATCAAACAATGGTTTGAGAGTTGGTGTAGGTCTAGATTTGTTTCAGCCAAATCTCACTTTTCGTTTTATTTCTATGGCTAGGTGTGGGCAAGGCTTCCCTTTCATAATGTTTAAGAGTTTTCAATTCAACAATGGTTTGAGAGTAGGTTCGGGTTATATTTTAATAGCAAAAGTGCAGCAACATCATTTCTATCGACAAAAGCACTACAAAGGGGAAGCCTAGCCCACACCTAGCCATAGAAATAAAACGAAAAGTAAGATTTGGCTGAAAGAAATCTAGACCTAAACCAACTCTCAAACCATTGTTTGATTGAAAACCCTTAAACATTATGAAAGGGAAGCCTTGCTCACACCTAGCCATAGAAATAAAATGAAAATTGAGATTCGGCTGAAAAAAATCTAGACCTAAACCAACTCTCAAACCATTTTTTGATTGAAAACCCTTAAATATTATGAAAGGGGAGCCTAGCCTACACCCAGCCCGTAAAAACATTATGAAAGGGAAGCCTTGCCCACACCTAGCCATAGAAATAAAATGAAAATTGAGATTTGGCTGAAAAAATCTAGACCTAAACCAACTCTCAAACCATTTTTTGCTTGAAAACCCTTAAATATTATGAAAGGGAAGCCTAGCCTACACCTAGCCTTCGCCAATTCAATATTATTTCATTTCAAATACGCGCACATTACCTGCAAACTTGTCCGTGCGCATGCGCAGACACCAGTGCGCATGCGCAGGCATTAGCGCGCATGCGCAGATAGCGTTCGCGCTGCCGGTAAGACAGGTTTTTTAACAAAACTTTAAAGCTTAATAACTTTTTAATTAGACGAGAGTGCGCTTTTTGGCTTTTGCAGCTCTTATTTTTATGCAAAAATTTACCATTACACGAAGTTTCATGCAAATCGGTGATGAGCACGTCTTTCTTTACCTTTACCCCACCGGATTAATACTTGTGCAGGGAATACGTAGTTCAGGTACTATTTTTTTCTCCGATTGCAGTACGATTGCAGCGCGCTTTTCGGCAATTTTTTCTTCAATTTCTCTTAGATTTGGGCATCCTCTGTATGATGCGAGGTGCCCAAATGTTTTGCAATTTACACAGAACGATTTATAATCCGCGTTTGGCTGACTTTCGCGCAATGAAGGAAGAGGACCTTTTGCGGGGCCGGATTCAAAAATTTTGCGGGGCCTGAATACACATTCAAATCCTATACTTAAATTTTACAACAAAGAATTATATATTTACAAACGCTGTTACATATGATATATATTTTATAAGATAAATATTAAATAATAATCCAATCCAATGATAATATTAAATTTTTCTCGCTTTTTTCGACGCCAAATCTTTGATAACATCATTAAAATTGATTGAAATTGCTACTTCACTTTCTATTGACAGTAGTCAGAGATAAAAATCTCTCTTGGCTTATCGATGACCGTAGATAATTTTTTATTAGTTTCAACCGCGAGAAACTACGTTCTGCTGAAGCCACGGTTACCAGCGCCGTTAACATAATTTGTAATGCGATTAATTTTGCATATACTTCCGAGAGATTGTTCTTTACAATGTAATTCATCGAATCTAAAGCCGAATAATTGGTTTGCGTTATTGACCGAAACACCTTTATTTTGTCAAACATTTCAGTTCCGTCGAAATCTCCTTCCAAATGTAAGTGAAAATCTTGACAACACATTAATTAACACGTTGCGTGCCACGCTGATTTTGCGTGTCCGCCGCGTCTGGCCAACGTGAATTTCTTATTATGCCTTACATATTTTTTCGAAATTTTTTGCACAACAGGTAAATTTTAGTATATAAGAGCGTATAATGCAATAATTTTTTTTGGGGTCACCGGTGACCCTCATGGCCAGACGGAGCGACTTAGTTTTGGTGACTGGTGACCCCCACCACCAGACGGACCGACGTCGACCGACAAACGATGATAATATTGAAAAATTTTAAAAACATGAAAATTCACTGGAATTATGTGTTCTAATAATCTTGGCTCCGCCGGTCACCGGTGACCCCCATGGCCAGACGGAGCGACTCGGTGTCGGTCACCGGTGACCCCCATGGCACGCAACGTGTTAATAATCATCATCTAATTTTCCAATCTCATTCATGTATAGAAAACCAAAAATATTTCGGTGTTTTGCATATAATGCGAATCTACTTCTAAAGGATACTAACGCAGTATATATTATTTTTAAAAAGTAATATACACGGAAGTATTAATCGAAATTAATCGGAAGTACATAATCGAATAATTTCCGTTTTTTGCCCCTGTACGATGATTTGAAATCTGGTGTTATATCCATTTCCTTTGCAACTCCATTTACTGCGATCATAGCTTTGCTAAATCCTTCATTTCTGTAATTCGCAAAGAATACATAAAGACCTTCCAGATGCTTCGTGGCCAAAACGATTTGCATCTTTTGATTTTGCAATACTTTGCTGACGATGTCAATTTTTGATAATATTTCATACCAAATAATAAGACTGGCAATAAATTCAAATTTATTTATCTTGCGCACTATAGACAAAATCTCAATTTTCAATTTATGGTCCGATGCGTTGTTCTCAATTTCGATCAAAGAGTTTCGAAATTGGCAAAGTTGAACTCGAATAGCCTTTGCATTATCAAAACGGCATTTCCACCTAATTTCTGATAATGGTTAGGTGTAATTTTTTCAACGTGTTTTTTTTAGAACATCCCAACGCGATGTCGATGCTGCAAATATCGTGTAAATCTTTTGCAATACACCAAAAAAATGTAGTACTTGGGTCGATGAATTTGCTATATCTCCCAATAACAAATTCAAATTATGACTACCACATGGTACGTAAAACGCTTTAGGATTTACACGTAATATATTTGTTTGTACTCCTTAATATATTCCCTTCATATTGGCACCGTTATCGTATCCTTGTCCGCAACAGTCGGATATTTTTACTCCCAAGTGATCCAAAATGAGCATGATAGTTTCAGATAGTCCTTTTCCTGTTATACTTACTACGAACTATTTCAAATGTTATAAAATGTTCCTTGATTTCAACCTGCTCGTGTGGTATGCTAACATAACGAAAAACAACCGATAATTGCTCTTGATGACTCACATCCGGTGTACAATCCAATAAAATGGAATAATTTTTGCTTTCCTTACTGCATCGATTATTACTTTCTGTACTTTATTTGCCATGGCACAGATTAATTCGTTTTGAATTGAATGCGGTAAATAACGGTGCCCTTTTATGGCTGTCCTGTTTAAGGGGTTATATCTAGTTGCGAGCGCAGAAAAACACGTTTCTTTATGAATTTTTGCTGAAGAGACATTTAATTTAACAAACATATAAAAAACATGTACATTTAAATTTCTTATATTTTAAAACCGCGTTTTCCGTTTTTAAAAATATCATGTTGTACTGCTCCTGTAGACGATCTCCTGGAGGTCCTCCGCAAAAAGGTGTCCGGCGGTAAGCAAAATATCTCTAGTTTGGATTATCTTAAATAAAAAATTCCAAAAAATTTGTTAGTGAAAAGATGAATGCAGGTATTAATCGATGAATTGTCAAAATTTTGACTTTTGACAAAATGGCGGCTTCCCAAACGAAAAAGTTTCGATTTTCGGGATAATTTCCAAACTCAAGTGGTCTAAAAAATCGAAATAATTGTCAGAAATCTTATTCCTTCGATTAATACCAGGGGGAATATGTCTAAGTAGGTTATGTAAAAATTTGAAACCGATCGGTCGAGCCGTTTTAGAGAAATCGTGCTCACCGACTACACACTTTCATAATCACTCATTCATGGATCATTCACACAACCCATAACTCTATCGAATGAATATTATACACTTTGTCAAATAGCAAAAAATCGGTGCAAAACAAAGCAAATATAAAAAACGCTACGAACTTATTACCCAACCCAACAAAATAAAAGTTAAGACGATATGAGGACTTTATGGAGTTACACTGAACTTTGATGATTTTTGTCGCTCCTTTAAACTGAATTGGCGCAACTAAAAATGTCTTGCACCTGTTAATTGTTTCAATCATTCTGTAAAAAGTTAATCAAAACCGGTGTTTTTTAATTGCGTAACTTTCTGGGTTCCGGCGAACCCCCTGAACCTGCCTTGTGCCGGCTCCGGTTGCAGCAATGACTTCGCGGAGAGATGCTTTCGCGACTTTCTGCGAGGATGTTATGTCCAGAAAGGAGATGGTGGAAAAAGCAAGAGTTACAGATCCTTTCTGCACACGCAGTATCCTGAATCGAGATAGAATTAACTTGCGGTTCGCGGGGTGGGCGGGGTGGGCGCGATGGCCGCCGTAATAAGCGGTAACCGAGTCACGTTACCACTAAGTTTATATTCTGTTGCGTCGCGGGTTGGACTATGCGGGTCTACCCTGTGGTGGAGGAGAGATGTACACGTTACCACTGATTGTGAGTAAGCGCCTAACGTCAGCAACGCCACTGCCCTCAGTGACGTCTCGGCGACATAATGGTGGAGGAAAGGAGTGGGGGCTCCTGGAATCAACGTTCCCGTCATCACGGTAAGTGAAGCGGAACATGCGTACTGCTTGTTCCGCGATATGGTTTATCCGTTTATCCGTATATACCACCGTGGCATAGCATACCTCAAAGTCGTACACGACATACAACATAGGCCAGATGTAACGAATTGTATCGCGTAGCGTTAAACAAACGTCAATAGATCACGTGCGTTAGTCGTGCATCTAGAGTGGGTTCTAGTGATTCTTTTGTTACAGCGGCCGTAAACGCTCGACACGGCGACGCTGCGACATACCTGCGCCCTTTCTCTGTCACTGTACTTCTCCCTTTTTTTCTGATGAATAAACCATTTTGAAATCATTTTCAAAACATAGGAAACGAAACCAGTAATTGACCTTAATACCAAACAGCTGATTACAATAAGAAACAAGCATAGCTGCTCGTCGGTCCACGGCCTCCCTGTCCTAGGAGAGTCCTGATGTATTGCCCTCATAGCTTAATTTGTTTGTTTTTTCATTTTACGCCAACTCCTCCTACGGAGAAGGCACTTGGGCGAGATACCGTGAGCCTGAGCTACCACTCTCTTACACACCTATGTCCCTGACCCCACTTTCTATCACATCCCCACTGGTGGTGGCTCTCCCCGCGATGCAACACGAGGTCTTGTCTCCCGAATGTGTCATGCGGAGACTAATCGCTACACTGCCTCTTCGTGCTCACTGACGATCTTTTCCCACCCGGTCTTTTTTCGTCGTTTTCTCCGCGTCGCGGGTGAGAGCTGCTGCGGGTCAATGCTAACGTAGATATCCTACCAGCCCTTACCGCCCAGCAGAGAGTACTAGTAGTGGTTTAGTCAGTGAAACCTGACACAGCCAGCAGTTCGCCCCCGTTTCTGCTGGTATCTTTTCAAGATTCCCCATCCCAAAAAAAACGTACAAGAAACTTACGATTCTAAGCGCACTCTCACAGTCTACTCATTTGATATTGATACAGTGTTAGATACCTACGTAATTATATGGTACTTGTTTTAACAGTCATGATTTAAGTGAAGCCAGCAGTATTCGTCTCCATGTTTTTCTTGTGGTAAAACTTTGTATCTTCATTTGTAAATTGGAATCTGTATCGCATATTCGGGTGCTTCAACGATATGCTTGCATCGTATTCAATTTTTTTATTGCCTACTTTTCTACTACAATAATATAACAATGGTGGGATACTTTGGCTGTTTTCCATCACATCAATACTATTAAACGGTATAAACGATTTTCTTGGAATGTATCCTAGTTTATGTTGTGGGAAGTTCAAAATATTCGTTATTGGGGTGTTATGTATTTGAACTCAAATCGGTATATGTACCAAAAGGCGTATGGTAACACAAAAATGTCAGTTGAGTCTCGTTCGCCTTGCCGACTGTATGGGAACTCCCGAGCCCGGCCGCAAATCCCGAGCGAGGGACGTGTCCACGCGATCTTCGAAAATACCGTTTTACACAATCCTCGCGATGTGAACAAGTGCGCTTCGCAAGCACCGCGACATCTTCCTAGAGCGGGCCCTTCTGAACTTTCCATAACATGCGAAATAAAAATGATAGATTAGGCTATTACTTTTTACATTGTCAACATTACCCCAGTCACTTCTCATTTATTTCTGTTAGCGATACAGTTTACGAATATTTTCACCTTCCATAGATATTTCGAAGTTCAAGATTCTACTATGGTTGCTGTCGCAATCAATTGCTATAATGTTAAGAAACTCTAGAAAACTATTCTACCGCCTGCGAGGCATATGTCTAGATATGATCCAACTTTGGATCACTTTTTATGTTATTTGTTTTTCTATTAGCCAATTGTATATACTGATACCTCTACTATTTTCGATACTGCTACCCCAGCTTACGTATTTGGAATTGAAGTCACCAGCTAATATAAATTAACCCTCGAGAACTCGCGCTATGATATTTTGTGCCGCGCCGAGAAAGAATCTAAGATATCTCAATAAATAGAAAAGATTGAAGACTGGCTTCCCGGCTCACTGAGTTTTACAATCTCCACTATCATTTGAACTTATTATTAACGAAATTATTTATTTATTATAATCTAGGGTCGACATTTCTCGAGTTACTACCGTGAACGACGACGATCGCACGCACAGTCTGCTTCCCCCACCATACTCATTTCTCCTGCCGTTCTGCTGTTATTCTTCGCCTGCCTATCTAGCGCGTAAATGTGTGCGCAAATACATGTGCGCGCGTATTTTGTGGTAGAGAGAAGCAGCGAGAAGAGTGGGGAGAGCAGCAGGATCGGCGGGGTACCGCGTATACGCATTTTCATGCTTTGCAGGCTCTTCGCAAAACCCGAAAAACTTATATTTAAATAATTAATTTCACATATGTGCTCAGTCACGTTGTGTCTAAGGGTACTAAATTTGTATGTAGTAAGATAATATGCTACATAAACGAAGCAAATGCTGCTAAAAAGTACATTAAAGTAAGTGCGGCACAAAATAACGCACGCGAGTCCTCGCGTGACAGTTCGAGGCGCGAGTTCTCGAGGGTTAATTGTGCTGGTTATTTAAAGTGAAGTTTTTGAATAATTTATTCAGTTCTAACATAAATTCTTTTTTGCAGTTGTTTTCCTATGATGCTTTTTTAGTAGAATGGCTGTTTTCGCTGGGCTCGCGCACGCTTCAGTGTCAGATTGACGAATGTCTTTATATGTAATGTCTTTGCTAGTCAATGTAGCGGTTCTCCCACCTGTTTTGGCATTATCTCTATCGCATCTTACTGTCGTAACACGGATTTTTCATAGCATAAGTGTGATGCACTAAAACTGTAAGAATTCGTTTAAAAAGAGAATTTATTGACCAGCATGGCGACAAAAAGTAGCAAATGTAATGTTGACAAGGCAGCGTGAATCAAAGGCTAGCGATATAATAACCTGAGCGGTAGCCGGCTCGAGCGAGACTAACGCGCGCGGCGGAGCACCTCTCGGTCATCCCGGAACAAAGCACCTTCGAACAATTGCGGGGCGCATCTTACACTTGGCGCGTGCAACCGTCAAGACTTCCTCTCGACACGCGATTCCCTCGAACTGCGTCCCATGCCTTCAAGGCACTTAAAATGTTTCACCCTTGGCAGGGCCTTAGTGAGCACATCTGCGGCCATCTCGCTCGTCGGACATGCTCCAAAGTGATCTGTCCACCCTTCAAAACCTCCGGCACGAAATGGTGTCTGACGTCGATGTGCTTGGTCCTGTCGTCGAAAACCGGGCTGTGAGCCATACTCGAAGCTCCGACATTGTCGTTATAAATTGTAACGGCAGTGAGACCGTCGAATCCGACCTCGGATAGAATTCCGCGGAGAAGTACCGCCTCTTCGGATGCCTCAGTCAGTGCCATGTACTCCGATTCAGTAGATGACAAGGCAACAGTCCGCTGCTTTCTGAAGCTCCAACTAACAACTCCACCTGCGATGACAAAAGCATATCCAGTAAAAGATCTCCTATCCAAAAGACAGCTCCCCCAATCGGCATTGACAAAACCCTTTAATTTTTCACTCGTGGGCTTGTACTCGATGGACATATCCATCGTACACTTTAGGTATCTTAACACCCTCTCCGCAGCGATCCAGTGTGTGCCATCATAGCAGGTCAGAAACTGGCTAAGGTGACTCACCGCGTACGCAATGTCTGGCCTTGTGGCCACAGCGGGGTACATCAGGCCACCGATTAACTCACGGTACGGTAACCTCTCGACATCTCCGCTCGTTGGCCGCTCACGCCTATTCAGCCTCGCACCCAGATCCATAGGGGTAGATGCAGGATTGCATTCAAGCATCCCAAAACGCCCAAGCAGGTCCCTGATATAGCCTCTCTGGCTGATCGCGATGCCATCCCTTTCGCGCGCAAACTCGATGCCGAGACAACACTTCACGTCACCAAGGTCGTTGACCTCAAAAAACTTACTGAGGTGACTCTTGACGTCTCGAATCGAGTCTGTACTTCGGGCCATGACTAATATATCGTCCACGTAGACTACGATGATGACTGCATCCCGTCCCCAACCAATATGATAGATACAGGGAACCGCGCCTATCGGACTGGCGCCCAGCTCGCGCATCCTCTCGTCAAGTTTATTGTCCCAACTTCGGCCCGCCTGCTTTAAGCCATACAGGGCCTTCTTCAAGTGGCACACCCCATTACCAAGCCTCAGGTCCTTCAGCATATTTTCGGACTTTTTCCGAATTGAAGCGTCGGCCTCGACGGATATCATTTCTTCCACAGCTTCCTCGAAGTGATTTGGAACGTTAATGAAAATCTCTTCTTCCAAAGTTCCGTTCAAATAAGCCGTCGATATGTCGAGCTGATGTATCTGCATGTTGAACTGGACTGCAATAGCGGTAATGAGTCTTATGGAACTCAAACGAGCAACAGGGGCAAACGTTTCGAAGAAATCAACACCGGGTCGTTGTGTAAACCCTTGAGCAACTATACGCGCCTTTCTTCTTTGAAATGTTCCATCTGGGTGGTATTTGTTTCGCAATACAAACCTACTCCCGATACTGCAATGGCACGTCGAACGACTCACGATATCCCAAGTATCGTTTTTTATGATTGACCTTACCTCCACTGCGATCGCTCGCTTCCACTCGCTACTGTCTTCTGCCGTTTCTTCAGTCTCCAGATTATGGTTACCTGAGGAGTC
Organism: Anoplius nigerrimus; assembly: GCA_914767735.1. Classification (NCBI taxonomy): domain Eukaryota; kingdom Metazoa; phylum Arthropoda; class Insecta; order Hymenoptera; family Pompilidae; genus Anoplius; species Anoplius nigerrimus. Next base: position 21,956,223 of record OU612080.1, read on the forward strand.
GTCATTCTCTACGTTCGGATTTCTCTGGGAATCGTCGACGTTATCCACCAAATGGAACAGTTTTCTCGGTCTTCCCCTGCATCCTGTGCGTAAAATTCGCGGTCTTCCACGCCCGCGTTTCGGGATTTCCATTCGCATTTCATTTGTTTCCGGAGCGTCGTCGCCTTCTTCTTCCCGACTCCCGGTTAGCGGCACGCGCTCGGCGACGATCGTTTCGTTCGGCGACGTCTCTACCGCCTCTGGTAGAAATTCCTCTTTCTCCGTCGAGCCTCTCGCGGTATTTTCGATCAATTTTACGTCGCGATTAATTTCTATCTTTCACTCGCTCGGTATCCAGACTCGGTACCCCTTCGCTTGTTCGGCGTACCCGACGAATATCCCCTCACGCGAACGAGGCTCAAAATTGTCTTTTTGATGCTTTGTGTTCAAGCAGAAGACTCTAGAACCAAATTCGCGCAAATGAGCAACGCTGGGTTTTCTACTCACCCATACTTCGTGCGGCGTTACATTACCAAGGCTTCTTGTTGGACAACGATTCCTAACATAGTTCGGTGCACATATCGCCTCTGCCCAAAAAGATGGCGCAAGCCCAGATTTAATGAGCATGCATCTGGCCATATCGATGAGCGTCCTATTTTTTCGCTCTGCCAATCCGTTTTGTTCCGAATTTCGTGGAACAGTAGTTCTACGCACAATACCGTGCTTCCTCAAAAAATCGTCGAATTCCTTATTGCAGTATTCGCGACCATTATCGCATTGAAGAAATTTAATACTCGTCCCGAGATGATTCTCTGCCATCGTCTTGTACTCACGGAAGGCCTGCAAAACTTCATTCTTCCTGTGCAGGAAACGTACCTCACACCATCTTGAGGCGTCGTCAATGAAGGTGACGAAATACAGCGCCCCCCCGTTCGATTCGATGCGCATGGGACCGCAAACGTCCGAGTGCACGATGCTCAAAGGATGTGTTTGCCTTTCGGATTTCTCTGGGAAGGGAGTCCGGGTCATCTTTCCCTTCGCGCAGATCTCGCATGCAATGTCGCCCTGTAATTTTGCGCTTTCCAATCCGCGTACCATCCCGATATTTTTCGCCTTTCTAATATCGTTAATATTAATATGCCCGAGGCGTCGATGCCACAACTCCAGATCGCCCGTCTTATCCGCGTTCGATACCGTGCTACACTCGTGCGCCTTGCTCTCCTTAACAAAGTATAAGTCGCTGATACGGTCCGCAACTAATATAGTCTTTCCGCGCTTATCGATAACCGACGCCTCAGTTCGCTCGAACGTAACCCTAAAACCACGATCGGCAATTTTCGCGACCGATAAAAGATTTGAACGCAAATCCGGAACCAGCAGCGTATCCTCGAGATGTAGGTTTCTCAAAATGCCCTTATTTTCGATGACAATCGAAACCACGCCTTTGCCGCTGACTCCAATCGATGAGCGATTTGACAAATTTAGGGTCCTGTGCGTTGATGCTTCCAAGGATCCGAACTTTCGCGAGTCGTTACATAAGTGAGACGTACACCCGCTATCGACACACCAGCATTTTGCGCGGGTTTCGTCAATGCACAATGCCTCGGCTTCCTCAAGCGGTGCATATAAGCTTGTGTTTTCATTTGTCCGTCCGGCACTAGCAGTCCTGTGCGTGTCTCTCTTCTTTTGTTCGCACTCGCTCGCTTTGTGTCCAATCTGGCGGCACTTGAAACAGCGCAATCCGACCGATGACCTATCGCTCTCACTCTTTCGCGAATGTGTTTCGCCGGCTCTGCCTCTCGCTCGCGGCTGCGTCGTCGTGCTTTGTCTCGCATACATCGCATTCTGAATGTCGCCTCGGCTGCCGTTTCTATACGCGTCGTTTTCTTCGATGATCGTAGATCTAAGCGTTTCCGGGGATGGAAGATCATCGCGCGACTCAATCGCGCACCGAAGAGTCTCAAACGTCGGAGGGAGGCTATATAATAATAAAATTGACAACATATCTAGAATGATTGTTATTTCCATCGCCTCGAGCTTATCCATGTAAAGGAATCGAAAACGAGAAGGTATAAAACGTGGGAGTTTAGGATAGTTTAACGACACGTGTATACGCTTTCGCATTCGATATATCTCTGCCCCTCCGGGCTAATCAGCAAAAGACGATCGCCGGCCAACAATTGCCGATCGCGTTACCCATCTCCTCCACCGCTCCCCGCGATCCGAGAGGCTATCGTGCACGTGGGTCCCTGCGACGGCCGCTGCTGACGTCATCAGGTGCCGCTATTGCCGCCACCGGCTCGTATCTCCTTACACTCGGCCAACCTGACGGCGATGTCTGTCCTCAGACCTCGTCTAAACATAGGATTAAACGCAAATGTTAATTAGCGCACATATCATCTACGAACGCGTCTCGACTACCGCTCGCGGCGTACGTGGTAGTACAGCGCCTTTCAGACGCACGTGAGCAGCACGCCCGAGATCCACCTGTAGATAACTAGTAACCCCGGGTGCCGCGCACCTCGAGGCCCCGCTTGCGGGCTGCCGGCCATGACCCTGGTCACGCCGCCCCGCTCCGATCAGTCAGCAGGCAATGAGTCGTAGGTCGCGCCTCACGCACTCACCCCGCTCGACTAATCTTGCAGACTGCTAGACACTAGTGGCGTCGTACCCATGTCGCTCCGGTGTGTCTACAGGCCATAAGCCGTGGCTACGACCACGCGGTTATGCCGCTCGATCCAAACGCAGGCCATAAGCCGTGGCAACGACCACGCGGTTATGCCGCTCGATCCAAACGCAGGCCATAAGCCGTGGCTACGACCACGCGGTTATGCCGCTCAATCCAGACGCAGGCCATAAGCCGTGGCTACGACCACGCGGTTATGCCGCTCAATCCAGACGCAGGCCATAAGCCGTGGCTACGACCACGCGGTTATGCCGCTCAATCCAGACGCAGGCCATAAGCCGTGGCTACGACCACGCGGTTATGCCGCTCAATCCAGACGCAGGCCATAAGCCGTAGCTACGACCACGCGGTTATGCCGCTCAATCCAGACGCCGTCCCCCATTGATATGCATGGTAAATGGCTAGTCCTCTGCTTGGATCGAAATCCAATTTTTCATCTGGTCCGCTGCTAGCACCGTGCGTGCGGACTTGCGCCCCTCTTGCAAGCCCTCGATCAAGTACCGATCATTGGGCAGCACGCGCATCACTCGTAGCGGACCGTTGTACTTGGGGTTCAGCCTCCGGCTGGATCCTGTCGCTGGGTCACTAGTGATCCGCGCCATCACTAGTTCGCCTTCCTTGTAGGTCATAGCTCCTCGCCTGTCAGCGTCGTACCTCTCCTTCTGCTGCCTCTGCTGATCTGCAATGTGCACAGCGACCCCTTCCCGCAACCGCTTAAGATCCGCTCTCTGCATGTCCGCTTGCACCTCGCTCAGGAGACGCGACTCGGTAATGGGCCTACCCCCACACCCGATCAGCGCGTTCAGCGGTGTCGTACCGATGCCCTGATTGTGCGTCATATTCAACGCTCCCTGGATCGGCTTTACGTGCTTGTCCCATGCAGAGGGTGACTGACCAGCCACCGCGGTAGCCAGCGAACTCAGTGTCGTACGGTTGTACCTCTCGCATTGTCCCATGGCGTGGCCACTGCGTTCAAGATATGTTTAATCCCGTACGTCTCGCAGAAGATCCGGAACGTGCGTGCCGTGAACGCCGTCCCTCGGTCGCTAATAATCCTGGTAGGCGCCCCGAACAGATGCGTGAGGTCCATCAGGATCTTCACCACTGTTTTGGCACGTGTATTTCGGACCGCCTCAATGAAAATAAACTTCGTGAACGCATCCACTACAACGAACACGTACTTCTTCCCGCTATCGCTTGTCTTAAACGGTCCCATGTGGTCTATGTGTAGCGTATGGAACGGTACTGGCTCCTTGCGTATCGGGTTCAGATAGCACTGGCTCTGGTTGGGCTTCCGTTTGTAGTAGGCACACTGCAAACATGCATCTACATACTTTTTCACAAAACTTCTCATATCTGCGAACCAGTAATTGGTTTGAATCCGTCGCAACGTTTTGTCCAACCCCAGATGGCCTGCGTCGTCATGATATAGACGACAAATTTGCATCCTCGCCATCTTCGGTACTGCCCATCGTTCCGTGCCGTCGTCCAGCCGCCGGTACACCTTTCCTCCCTTAGGCCTGTACTGGTCAAAGTACTGCTTGGTGTCCGCCGTGCGCCTCCGGGTTTCGAGCAGTCTCCGGATTCGACCCAGCTGTTCATCTTGTAGCTGTGCCGCCGTTATCCAGTCGGCCTCCGTCAGGTCGCACTGATAGCAACTACCCTCCGCTACCGGATTCCTACTAAAGGCGTCGGCGTGTGCCATCCGGCTGCCCGCACGATACTCTACCTCAAAGTCGAATTCCTGGATCACCAACCACCATCGTCTAATTCGTGGCAAGAGATCCCTCTTCGAGAAGGTAGTGCGTAAAGCGTTGCAGTCGGTCACCGCTTTAAATCTTCTGCCCAACAAGTACGTGCGGAAATGCCGCACAGCCAAGACTACGGCCATTGCTTCCAATTTGTAAGAGTGGTAGTGGCGTTGATCCGTGGTGGTCTGTTTACTGTAGTATGCCACTACCCGTTTCTCTCCGTCGGTACCGGACTGCAACAAGATCGCCCCCACTCCTAACGAGCTAGCGTCGGTGTGTAGCTCCGTTTCCTTTGAGGGGTCAAACACCGCCAAGATAGGCCTAGACGTGAGAATTTCTTTTACTTCCCTGAATGCTGTCTGTTGCATGGCCGTCCATTCCCAACGCGTGTCCTTCCGCGTCAGCCTCGTCAGCGGTGCGACGATCGTCGCATAGTTTTTCACAAACTTCCGGAAGTAGCCAGATAGTCCCAGGAACTGCCTAATCTGCTTCACGTTGCAGGGTGCCGGCATGCGCTGTACTGCCTCAATCTTGCCGAGCGCCTGGTCTTACCCCTTCGGCGCTTATCTCTCGGCCCAAGAATTCTATTTTCGTCTGTTCTAACCGGTCGAGGCCCTCGTCGAACGTCTTCGACGGGATAATTATGTCGTCCAAATACGGAAACGCGATGGTGTTCCGTAGGGGTCCTAAGGTTCGGTCCATCAATCGTTGAAAGACTGCCGGCGCATTACATAGTCCGAATGGCATCCTCAAGAACTCGTAATGCCCGTCTGGGGTTACGAACGCGGTCTTGGGTACCGACTCTTTGTCCACCGGCATTTGGTAGTACCCCGACGCCAGGTCTAGCCCCGTGAAATATTTGTTGCCCCCGAGCCGATCGATGACATTCTCGATTAACGGGAGGGGGTACTTGTCTTTGACCGTAATAGCATTTACGCGCCTAAAATCTACGCACATGCGCGGGTCACCCGACTTCTTCGTCATTAACACTATTGGGTTCGCGTACGGCGACTCCGACGGCCGTATTATACCGTGGTCCAATAGCTCCTGCACTAGCTTGCGTACCACCTGCCTCTCGATGTCTGCTAAGCGGTAGGGGCGGTACACCACCGGAACGTCCGTAGTGCATCTTATTATTAACGACGTCGTTTCCGTCTTTCCCAGATCGCGCAACGATCGAGACGCAATCAGAGTACTTCAGGAGGAGAGCTCCACACTTCCCCCTCTCTGTTGCACTCAGGTGGTGTAGCGATTCGGTCATCGCACACCCCCTCCCCCTCTCTTCGATCGCGGTAACCGCGTTAACGCCCAGCGTCGGCAATCGGCGTACGTTAAGCTGGCATCTACTCTGCGTTACCACTATATCGGGTCGCAAAAGAAAATCGCGCCCCACCGTGAGGTCATGCGGTACGTGCTCGCCCGATACAATTAGGATGCGCGTCTCTACGGTCGCCTCCATAACCTGGACGCCGCCGATCGCGAATTCGGTACACGTGATGACGTCACCGCTGTATACGCGCAACCCAACCATCGTGCAATTCGCTACTTCCAAGCGACGCGCTTGTACCTTGTCCCAACGTAGTAACGTATTCGAACTTCCCGTGTCGATCAAACACGTTAGCCGCGTCCCATTCACGCGCGCAACGCACTGATAACGGTGATGCTCACCTGCTCCTTCCACTGCCATGACGTCCTTGCCGAACGGACACTTATCTTGTTTGTGCCCGAACCGCTTACATTTCCGGCACTCCAACTTCGGCTTCGTGCAGTCCCGCGCCCGATGGCCCGGCAAGCCACAGTTGAAGCATTTGCCCTTCCTCAACGGCTTTCCGCTGTTGGTCCGGGGTGGCGCCGACGGTCCTGCCTGCGGCTTCTCGCCCTCCGGCGCGTGCCGCCGCGCCGCTCGCGTAGCCTGCGTGCTCGATGGTCCCGCTTCCGCTTTTGCACTCGGCATGCTGCCGAGGCTATTCATGTATGCATTCGGCGTATGCGCGTCTGTATGCCGGGCAGAGCGGACGGTACGCGCGATGCTTTCGTCCGCGATATCTCCTATCACCGCGTCGATGAGGTACTCATCCGGTACCTCTACGTTTAGTGCCCTGAACTTGGCCAGTTTCTGGAAACAATAGTCTCCCAATTTTTGGCCAGGCCGCGCTTCGTAATTGGCCGCATCTTTCAACAGTTTTGAAAACGGCACCGACCGGTGAAACTGGCGGCTGATCATTTCCTTCATTTCCGACCACTCCAGGTCGTACTGATTCTGCTCGTCGTACCACGCACGAGCATTCCCCTTCAAGCGATTCGCGACGAGCCGCATGATGTCGTCGTCCTCCCACCGGTATCGACGCCCGATGCGGTCGACGCGTTTCACCCAATCCTCCACCGTCACGGTGTCCTTTCCTGGGTCGTACTCGGGGATGAGATATTCGTCGCTCGCTCGTATCACGGTCGAGCTTGGAGTCTTGCACAGACGCTTCACCTCTTGTTGCAGGCGCTTGAGTTGCGACCGCACGTCTTCCTCGTCCGACGAGGTGCTTCGCGAACGACGCCTCTGCTTGCGTTGATCACGCGGCGACGGCGAACGGTCGTCGCTCGATCTTGAATCGCGACCACTGCGGTCACGGCTTTTACCCATCTTAATAACCTTTAAAGTTCCACTTATTAATGCACCTACAACACTATCGCGATTGCACTCGCAGCTACGGGGTATATCCCACTTCTGATATGTAAAGGAATCGAAAACGAGAAGGTATAAAACGTGGGAGTTTAGGATAGTTTAACGACACGTGTATACGCTTTCGCATTCGATATATCTCTGCCCCTCCGGGCTAATCAGCAAAAGACGATCGCCGGCCAACAATTGCCGATCGCGTTACCCATCTCCTCCACCGCTCCCCGCGATCCGAGAGGCTATAGTGCACGTGGGTCCCTGCGACGGCCGCTGCCGACGTCATCAGGTGCCGCTATTGCCGCCACCGGCTCGTATCTCCTTACATCCAGAACGTCGAAAAACATTTTTAGATGCTCGCGTACGTCTTCGCCATCTTGCATCTTCCTCAGAACGAGTTGTTTCAGCAATGTTGCCTTTCTCGCCGGCCCTTTCGATTGGTAAATCGATTTCAGCTTCAGCCATAATTCGCGAGAGGTTTCGCAATTTTTCACGTGGTTCAACTCAGAGGAACTGATGCCGAGAAGGATTTCCGACAATGCTTTTTCATCGGTGTACAGTAAAAGTCCGCTATATGTCCGCTGAAGTTAGTATCCGCTATAAGTCGCTGTGCCGCCATCTTGTTGGGGGGATCCCCCTCGCAACCGGCCACTGAGTCGCACGACATTGTCACACAATTTGTTTGATGCCGCCGACGGCAACACCGAGGCCTATCGGTGAGATACTAACCCCAACGACAAACAATTTAAAAAGTTTATTTGCGATATCTCGTTAAAAAAATGTTTACTAGCATATAGGAGACATTTTTCTGATACAAATGAAACCAAACACGATATTTCAGGATCTACTGGCATAGCCCCACTGAAGAGTCCGCCAGTAGATCCAGGACGAAACGAAAGTTTTAATTTAATTAATGTTCTTTTATTTGTGATCCTATAATAAGGCCTATAGCCCCAAAAATCTATATGATCAAACACGATATTGTTACGACACTTGGTTGCCTTGTTTCGGCTTGTCAATCTGACTGTTGGCAAAACTTTCGGGCAGCACAGCAGAATGTAGGAACGCTTCCTTTATAAGTCGCCAAACCTTATGTTCCTTCCTTTATAAGTCGCAAAACCTTATGTTCCTTCCTTTATATGTCGCATTTGCGGCTTTCCTTTGATCATATATAGAAACCATTCCACCATTTTCGCACCTCATCAAGCGGCTAAAAGTGTTTCAATTTGCTTGACTCACTCTCTGCTACATCTGTCTTCCTCTTTCCTACCACCACATCACATTGCTACATATCCACTCCACCAATGACCGCATTTTACATTTTATGTATATGTTTGTATTTATGTATGTTTGTATGTATCTATGTATGTATGTATGCATCTATCTATAATATGGATGAATGTAGAACTTTTAATTCGTAAGGAAATATAAACCGATTGGTACCGTGTTTGGCCTTGGATAATGAGATTTTTATTCACAAAAACTCAAATTACAAAAATTTTTTTTGTTGCATTAGTATTGCCTCACCGATATTTGGGCATTCTGTCTTTCCGAGCGTGTTTTTTTCTCGGTCCCTTTCTTTTCCTTATCTGCTGTCCCGTTTTGAGCCCCTCCGTATCGGCAAAATACAAAGAGCTGAGAATCGACTACATCTGTCCCGTATAAGTCGGTTTGCGGTCCCGAATTTCGGACATATAAAGGACTTCTACTGTAAGTACATATGTCCAATCCGCGAGAGCTCCTGCGTTGTCGCCCCCAACGACCGCCGGCCTCACCTTTGCACCGCTCACATAACACCACAAATCGGTTTTAATCAACAGCGCACGCATGTGGATCTTCCACGTGTCGTAATTCGTCGCTGTCAGAGTTTCCATTTTTGTGATCCCGATAGCGCTTATTTTCGCCACGTGTACTTTGTTGCAACGCACCTTACAAAACTTTAATTGTCACTATCAAAGCGCACTGAACTCTTATTACACCTTATGCGCTGTGCCTGGGCCCATAACCTGTTGACAAGGCAGCGTGAATCAAAGGCTAGCGATATAATAACCTGAGCGGTAGCCGGCTCGAGCGAGATAACGCGCGCGGCGGAGCACCTATCGGTCACTCCGGGACAAAGCACCTTCGAACAATCGCGGGGCGCATCTTACACTTGGCGCGTGCAACCGTCAACATGTAATTTTAAAGAAATGATACTACTAACGATTTCTCGTTTAAGGTGAACTCTGTAACCAGTGGAAGAAAGATTCGATGGGTGACGTTTGGAATAAAATATAAGCACTGAAGCTGACTTTTATTATGGGTAAAGAATGTAACCGCTTTGTAAAGATATGCGGAGAAATGTACATGAGCAGAACCATAACCAATAAGTTAGTTAACTTAGGTTGAGAATCCATGAGACAGTGTATTTTCACTTTATTATACACATAGGCAATATACAGTAGAGTTATAGAAGCAAATAATACAGTTAGGTTCTCTTAAGATTAACTGTACTTATATTTCCTCGGTCGAACAACAAGTTGCATTGAATAATAAATAAATTATCCTACCTATCCCATATAGCAACGTTTGGTACATCAGTTTGAGTATACTTGATGCACATGTTACTCGTATGTCAAATCTTAGCGAATATTGTTTCCTTATATTTGTTAATGTAATTTAATGAATTACAACGCAAATAATATATTCTCGATATTTGGGCGCATTTTCATACCAATATTCTCTTAATAACAAAGAATAGGTAGCCATTCTTACTATGCTTAGAAATTCTCATTTTCAAATGACGACGTTTTAGTTATAACTTTCACAATGCGACAACAAAAAAAAATATTTTCTCGCACATCTTTACAGTGGGGATTAAATATATTCAATTTTCAAAATACTTGAACAAAATAGTTTTATAATATAAGTTATATCGAGAATGTCGGCATATTTACGAAAACCTATCAAAATGTATTCTTTTGTATTCAACTTATAATCCAAAAATTGAAAAAAAATGTAATACTTCAAAACGTACGCATGCAACATTTGCCGCTTGGTTGACAAGAAAATTTCCTTACATTTATAATCATTTTCTCGTATTATTAAGTTATTGCCAACATTATTTCTTTGTAAGCGTATACTGTTCTTTGACTAACCCTGTCCTTAAGACCGTATTTAGTATCGCACATTTTATTCACTCCCATTAAAACGCAGTAAAATAAAATAAATATACTTGTCTATAATGTACTCACATTCTTTATACTTATACCAATGAAGTTAGTTCAGTAATAGAACGCATTGGAAACATAAGGAATTAACCACCTTGTAATTTGTAGATCTTCTAAACATAAGTTTTAATTAAGATGATGATGATTTCAAAACTACCTGGCAACTTGCTCCTGGCTATGTGTAAATTTGAATTTCGAATAGTACTCTACAGTGATGTATGTTTATGCTTTATATAATATAACGCCATAACAAATTTTGTTACACATGGTGCACATTCACCGTGTACATTCAAATTATAAATACATCAATTTTTTATTACTTTGTTAAAAAATATATTAGGTTGAGTCATAAGTAACTTCCGATGAGACAAACCAAGAGCGGGACGTCCTCCCGACTTTGATGAAAACCTTTTAAAGGCAATATTGGAGCAAAATCCACGCCAATCAATATGCGAAATAGCAAAAAGGTTGAATACCTCACAAACAACTGTTAACAACTGTTAACTATGGGTACCTCACAATCAGAGAGAACGGAATAGAGAAGATCGCATGTCAGTCGCCACAACTGTGCTCTCACGGGTAAAAATCGAGCCATTTTTAAACAGGATTATAACAGGCGATGAAAAATGGATTATTTAGGACAATACCGTCCGCAAAAGAAAGTGGCTTGATAAGGATCAACCACCCCTATCAGATCCGAAAGCAAACACTTATGGCAAAACAATTTTACTGTGTGTATGGTGGGATTGTCGAGGCATTATTCATTACGAGCTATTGAAATAATATTTAACGATTAATGCGGATAGATACGTCCAGCAGCCGAAAATGCGCAAGCGAAACACCATGAAAAACGTCTTGCACTCATCAATCGCAAAAACGTTATTCTTCTACGCGACAATGCGCGACCACATACAGCAAGGGTGACTCAAAAAAATTTCTTGAGCTTGGATGGTCTGTTTTACCACACCCACCTTACTCCCTGGACCTTGCCCCACAGACTATCACCTTTTCTGTTCCTTACAAAACTTTTTGAATGGAAAAACCATCAATTCTGAAGAGCAAGTTAGTCAGGCTGTCGAAAATTTCTTCTAGTCCAAACCAACCACATTTTACAAGGAAGGAATTGATAAACTGCCAGGAAGATGGGAGAAGGTCATACATAATAGTGGCGAATACATAACAAATTAATATAATTCTATTATTCAATTAAAGCCAAATAAATGTCTGATAAAAAAACGGAAGTTACTTATGACTCAACCTAATACTTATTTGCGAACAATCCGTTACCTAGTAAATGTGAATCGCATGAAACACCAGTGGTGTTTTCGGGATCAACAGCATAAAGTATTGTTTTGTTATTAAAACAAATGTACATTTATGGCATAGCTATTCAATATGATTCCTACGAACCTGTGAAATGTATGCATTTATTTCGTAGAATCTAATCTTCACATTTTCCGCGTAAAGATTATTATCATGCCTTATGTGAGTCCATAAAAGTGTTTTGGGAAGTGTTGCTTAAAGAATAGTTTGTTCCTATAAGAAATATAGCCTTATATATTAAAAACAGAAAAGGAAACATAAGTCGCTGCATGAACTTCAGTGCAACAAATTTATTATGATATATCATAATAAAAAGAAGGTAGATAATATAATGTCACAATCACAATTGAGTCAAGTAGTTATAACAGAAGCATTTAATTGCGAAGGTGTAACATTTACAGCAAAATGATTCAGCGATGAAAAATATAATCACATATTTTTCAGTACAATACCTTTGTAAAGAAACAAGATCATTATTGACATACTTGTTGTGTGGTATAGTTATTTTTTCACCTTACATTTTGCCTAGTAGTGATTGGATTACTTTTGGGTAACAAATTATTTATGTTCTGAAGATTTTTATTCTCTCGAGTGCCAATGTTGAAGATCAGAAGTAAACTAGAATAGTCCGATTGAGTTCTTTGGACGATTGCACAATTATTCGGACAATGGTATATTATGATCCGTGTATGTAGACAAAATATGTATATTGGAACTTTATGAAGAGTCAACTATTCATCAGTGATGAAGGTATAGCATAAAAATGAAACCTTATTGGAATAATACGTACCCAATTTGGAACGATATGCATGTGCTTTATAGTTATTAGATCCTTTGTCGTAAACGTGAGAAAAGTATTTGCATAACATTGAGCCTTGACAGTAGATACACATAGGTATCTAACGCATAAACGATATCTACTTTGAATAAGTATGCTTTATTTGCTAGCTTAACCATCAAATTGATCAAAGAAAATTGGTCTAAAAGCCCTAGAATACAACAATTACACTTTATATTCTAACGTAACCGGACCTTTTGCCATTTCTACTTAGCGTAATAGAAGACGCTCTCATTGAAGCAAAGTTGTGTTTTCAACATTTTACCAAACGAATGCATTTATTTCAGTTGAAAATAACTTGCGCTTTACAATGGATTTGGTACTAAAGTAATTAACGTTAACAAAATACAATAAATCATACAAACTCGATAATTCATGAAAACTTAATATGACCGATCGACTCACATTTACTTACAATTTACAATGAACGAATCTAATTCAACGGCAGCCTTTATATCTCTACATATACGTATATCGTAACAGCCCAACTAAAAAAACGTTGATCGAAGACATATCTGTTACCTGTTTGCCTGAGAAACCCGACGTATCTGTAAAATACAACTGCAACAGAATTCATTGTACGGCATACAATGTTCAGAAGAATGCAAACCGCATTTTTACGATTACGAAACCTACATCTTATAGAAAAACTGAACTTCAAGCGCATCTTGGAGCTGAACATTCGATTCAGAACGAGGTAAGATTATTTTCTTTCGCCTTCTTCGTCACGCTTTCGCGCTGTAATCGTCGTGTAGCCAACGCGTGCACTTCATTCAGAGTCCTTTTTTATTTCGATTATTATCCACCTGGCTTACCATCATTGTTTTCCTTGCTTCTGGCCTTACGTTTCTGTTGATAGAGTCAACAGTCCGACTCGATCTTCCGGCCACTCGTTTAGATATACTCGGCGAACATAATCCAGTAAGTGACATTTAAAACAGCGAAGAGGAATGGGAAGAAAACCCGGGAAACACGATCAATATTCAAAGCACGCATTCGTGCTCTTTGAGCTGGCGTTGGTCCAGGTGGCGGAGCGTTAGCTGATTTCTGTGATCGGCCGGATAACAGCATAGCGTTTTCCTGTGTGAAAACGATCACAACTTGAACTGTCAGCAAACAGACATACTTTCTGTGCCTCGGAGGTCAATGAAGTGCCAATACGTTGATAGAGATCGAGCCAATTAGATGAGTCAAATTCAATTTGGGGGACGTAAAGATTTATTCCTTCTTAATACGTATTAATGTGGGGATATTTTTTTAATTCTTGAGAAATGTTAACAGCTTTCCGATATTGGCTCAAACAGAACGTCTAAGTGTATTCCAATGTTTGACGCATTCTCATCATTACCACATTAAAGGCGGGCGATCTTGACGAAAGTATGCTAGGTAACGCGGCGACCGCCCCGCCTCGTTTTTCCTCCTAGAACTGGCGATATTTTGTGTAATCATAAAAAAATTTAGACTTCAAACAGTTTAAACTCTTAAAAGTTTTTAAGCTACAGTCGAGATAAATCGTAGTACTACGACTCCCGCCTTTAATGTGTTAACATAAGTACTAAGAAAATATTGTTTCCACGTAGGTATCAAACTAATCATCCATACGTTCTATGACATAGTCAAGTGTTCTTTCGATCTATTCCATTACTTTATTACGTGTCTCGCCCAGATCGCATTGGAATGGTTGGCTTGCGAAGAAAAGTAGGCTTGCTTTGTCCGGCAAGGGCAAGTATATTTTCCGTTGACATCTCCGAGGCACAGAAGCAGTCTGCACAGACACGCAAATCTTCAACCAGGCATTACCTTGGTTGCGATATCAAAGATCTTGTCTAACTTCGCGGAATCGGTGCCACTCGAAGACGGCGGCGGTGGTGGCGGGGCAGGTTTCGCAGCTGGTGCGTCGGAATCGCCCAGGACGATGTTCACCAAACAGTATTCCATCAGTGCCATGAACACAAAGATTGTACAGACAGACATAAAAGCGTCGACGGCCTTCAGATAGGAGACTGGTGGTAGCGAAGCTTGACTCTTCGCGTGCTGAGTTGACAGTGTCAGCAACGATGTCACACCCAGGGTGACTCTTGCCGGTGCCGCTTCTGGCTTGATCCAAAAGGAGACCCACTGCAAGGTAATTTCAATTTGCCGTAATATTTTGTCTGAACGACTCGTATTTTTTCAGTATGACACATAAGCCGTTTAATTGTCTAATTGGTTAATCGATAAAACAGAATAAAATTTGAAAATTAGTAAAACATAATAAAATGTATTATTTCCATACTTGATCGGCTTATCGAAGCAAGACATTTGTGAAGACAGTTTTCGTTATCTTCTTATATTAAACTCAGTGTTGGAAACATTTCTTTTAGCTGTAAAGTGCTGAGAGTCGTTCAAGTGTGCTGATAAGGATAAAAAAAAAAAGGTGGACAAATCGTCACTTTAATTTCCAAGGGGTTCTTATGCAGTGAAAAGGAGACTATGTCTTCAACCTTTTAGCGTGGCATATCACAATTCAGATAACACGCGCTTGTATTGTATATTTGAATAGTAAGTATGCAAATTAATTTTTGTATTGTATCTAGTATGTTGAAACAATTGCAGTTAACAAAAATAAAAATTCTTGATTTTCAAGGCAGGTTTATTTTCTTTATTACTACCATTAGAACACGTTGAAATTTCGTACCACATGTTTCATGAGATGTATACGTAAATACTGCCATTAGCCAGTTATGGAATCCATGCCGCGATTCGTGCACTACGATCTACATACAAATACATATATATGTCCTTACCGACATTATTACAATCAGGCATGTGGGAACGTACGTATGGAACAGGTAGTAACCGAGGCGCCGTTTCAATACAAATACCACTTCTAGGCATGTAAAGTTACCTGGGAAAATATATTTCCTAAGTATCAGACAACATTTAGTAACCCATAAACTGTTGAACGCAGAAATATTCAGACACCGTTTGAAACAGAGGATAGCAGGATTTATTTATTGGATGTGGTATGTGTGTAAGTATTGCAATTTCTTGGAATCGTTTGGATTCTTGAGAGAAATTGCGCAAATTCAGTTTTAAAACATTTTTCTTCAATACAAAATAAAAATCCAGAAATTAAGTTTTAGAGATTCATGTTAATTATATACCTATATAGCTTTCGGCCTCTACTCCTAATATTGTGCTTTTAAAAAGTCTTTAAAAAAGTATTAAAATCCCACTTTCGTCAGTCCGTTTAAGTGTCCAAGAACAGTTTAACAACACTTGTCTGCACGTCGCCTAGTAATCTTTTGCGAAGCCAAATCGTACAATTTCAATTCTAAAATGGTATCTCCCTTCAAAACTGCTCGATCACTTTTGCGATACACCTTATTGTTAGTACCATACAATAGCGCGCGCGTGCTATATATTAGGAGGACCGGAAAGTAATGTCGTTTCTGTGCATATCAATATTTGATTATCATTTGCTAGCTTATTGTATACTTCAACGTCGTTCCAATGACATTTTAATGTTGTAGTAACCTTTCTACTTGTAAATAATTAAATTTCTCATTTTTTTTTTGCGTTTTTGGGTGAAACGGCCAGCCGAATACCGGAAGAAGTACATATCCGGCATTATATGCTTTTTGAGTTTCACAAAGTTAGAAACGCAACAGTGGTTACCAACAACTTTTGCAATGTTTATCTAACAAGGGGAACACGCCACCTGTGGGTCACCGATTTTGTTCAAATTTTGCACACAGCTTCTATAACCGAAAATCTTCGACACGTGTTTTGCCAAAAGTAATACTACTTCCCCATTTCCGAAAAAATCGAGGTCAAAAATAAAAATTCTCCGATCGCGCTGAAAGTTTATAGGCGTGTTTAAAATTCAGTTTTGAGGGGTGTGTATATATTTGTTTTGCAATTAAGCAATGTTTAAAACGCGATCGGTCCTGAAGTGCCTTAAAGTTAAATATATTTTCAGCGAACTGTTATAGCCGAGCAGGAAAGGTGCTTGCGTTCTAGCCCTCTGGTCCCAAGTTCAAATCCGCGTGGTTTTGTTTTTTTTGCAGTAATTTTTTTTTTCAATGCGAACTTTAACCAACTACATGGAATAGTACGTTAACGTTTTCGACAGAAGTATGAGGAATATGAATAACATAAATATAAGGACATCAGGATATGTGTATGAAATCCCCAATTTGTAGAAAGAATATGGTTACAATTTTGTTGTGGTTTCATTCATAAAACGGTTACATTGCAGATATTTTTGTGCTGAAAATGTCGAATTTCGTGCCAAGAAAGAGCATTTGCGGGAAGTTACAAATTCATTATTTTATTTTAAATAAAATAAAATAAAATAAGTTATCGTATTTGTCGGGACACTCATGGCGTACGAAACGTACCTAGATATACCGTATCTAATCAGCGATCCCGTCATTTATTACCGCAATAAATTGTGGTGCCATAAATGAAACCACAATAAAATTGTAACTCTATTGTTTCTACAAAATCGGGATTTCATTCACATTTCCTTATGTCCTTATATTTATGTTATTCATATTCCTCATACTTCTGTCAAAAACGTTAACGTACTATTCCATGTAGTTGGTTAGAGTTCGCAGTGAAAAACAAAATAAAAATATTGTAAAAAAAACCACGCGGAGTTGAAGTCGGGACGAGAGGGCCAGAACGCAAACACCTTACCTGCTCGGCTATGACAGTTCGATGAAAATATCTTTAATTTTAACACATTAAGGACCGCACGTTTTTGGGCAAACTTCTATGTTCTAAAATCATCTTGTTGTTTATGAAGCATTTTTTGTGAAACTTTCAGAAATTGTATAATGGTATGCATTCTAGGGATTATTGCACAAAAGTCATGTTTTTTAATTATTATAATAACTTTTTTACTCAAAAAATTAATTTGTACGAAATTTTTAGAAATTGTAAAATAGGATGCACTTTAGGTATTATTCAAAAAAAATTTCTTGTAATAATTATTACAAAACTTTATTTAAAAATAAATTTTAGCGAAGTTTCTAGTACTTTTTTAAAGTATGGCACTGTGTAAAACATTTTTCTCTATGAAGAGGAACCATACAAAATTTACATAGATATCGTGATTCGATCCATCCGTAACAGACGGAATGCGCAACACGAGAAAATTCGTGAGCGGTCCGTAACAGATGGGACGCGAAACACGAGAAAACTCATGAGCGGTCCTTAACGTGTTAAGGTATTTCAGGACAGATCGCTTTTTTAAACATTGCTTAATTGCAAAATAAATATATACATACCCTCCAAAACTGAATTTCAAACACGCCTATAAAGTTTCAGCGCAATCGGAAAATTTTGATTTTTGACCTCGATTTTTTCAAAAATGGGAGAGTAGTGTCACTTTTGGCAAAACGCGTGTCGAAAATTTTCGGGTATAGAAGCTGTGTGCAAAATTTGAACAAAATCGGTGACCCACAGGTGGCGTGTTCCCCTTGTAAGTGCATTAGACGTTCGCAAATGCCAAAGGTCGTTTTCTAAGTGCAGATCCAGTAATATTGATCTTTTTCACTCGTGTCGATGAGGAAGACCGACAACCTTAGCCAACGACGTTTGCAGCAGATTGGTAAAGTAAGCAGGGCAGGTTTTTGGGTCCTGCATAATCTGTTCGAAGAAAACAAAGCTAATCGATCCGCCACATAAACTTATTGCTTCAAGGCCATAATACAGAAGCGTTTGTTGATCGTTTGATCGCTATATATGAAAAATGGGTCCTCTATGATAACCCAAAACGTAAAAAGCAATTTCTCTCCCTGAATGAACCGCCACGAAACGCTAAACCAGGTTTACAACCCTAAAAAGTGGTTTTGTGTGTTTGGTGGGGTATTCGTGGAATCGTTAATTTTTGAATTCTGAAACCCACCAATTATGAATGCAAACTTTCACTGTGAACAATTGGATTGGATAAATCAATCTTTAATTGAAAAGTGTCCAGCGATTATCAACAGAAAAGGCGTTATTCTGTAACACAATAATGCAAATTGCACTGTGCAAAACGAACCCTCAAAAAAATGAATGAATTGGGATGGGGAAGGTTCTGCTTCACCCACCATACTCGCCCGACATTGCACTATGACATTTCCCTTTTTCCGATCGCTACACCACTTTTTAAGTCACAAAAAATTGGAAAATTTGGATGATGTCCAAAATGACATCATAAGATATTGTGCTTAAAAACCGATTGATTTTTATCGATTTGACATTGAAAATTTGCACGCTATACGACAAAAGGTAGTTGATTACGAGGGTGACCACATCAGCGATTAAAAATGAAAACTTGTTAAAAATGTATTTGTTTCAATTTGGATGACCGAAACGACATTACTTTCCGGCCCCCCTAATATTATATAACATGATATAATGAGCGGATAAATACATCACTGCGGATGACACTCGGAAAGGTAAGAGCAAAATAGAATTACTCCGACCATACTCTATAACTGTGCATTAAGTGTGCCAACCACTGTACAATGAAAAATGACGTAGCTTAGCTTTAGCGGCTTTGTGTCAGAGGCTGAAGGGCGTTAGATACCATCAGAGACGGTTAATTAGGTGAGCCATTTTTGCTGAAAATCTGACATGGCGATTGAGTATGCGCTGACATGAGAATGCGTGTGCCGTTCCGTCGGAGTTTCCGATAAGGCAAGTATTGAATGATAAATGCAGGGGCGAGTGGCTTTACCTGTAGAATAGACCTGGGTGCAGTCGGCTGTATAATTCTTGACTAGTTGCAATTGGGGCAGCTCAATATTCTCATCGACGACAAGTGGTACGTCAGGATCCCACTGGAAGATCATTTCATCCGTCGTGTGCGACACTGTTGACCGAGTTGTTTTGTCCTTTTTCTCAAATCGTTTAATCATAATCGTGTCTAACTGGGCTATTACAAACTTCCCGCTCTATTGACGCACGAGGTGCAGAGACTATTTGTCCGATTAGTCTGCCGAGTTAATCCGCGAACGACGTAATCGTTCATTTCTGTCCCTATTGAACGCTGCGAGCGCGTAATTAGTGCTATCGAGTTATTTCACCGCAGAGCAGTTGTTACGTACCGAGTGAAAAGTCTTCATCAAACCGGTTGAGTGAAAGAGATCATGTCCGTAGTCTAACATTGTTCCATAGTTGTCGAAAAATAAAGGCATAGTAGGTTAAGACAGTGAAATGTGCCTCCAAACCGATTGAAATTCTACACGAGCCATTCGATAGCTTATGAAGGAAGAAACATTTTTGTGAATTTTCAACTTTGTATCTCGACCGTGGGGGGAGGGGGGGGGGGTGTAAAATGTACAGTCCGCTTTTCCCACCATTTTCTCGGAATCTAGTAGATAAAAAAATTTGAAAAAAACTGGAACTATATTTAGTAATGGTTTGCATATTTCAGATTTGTACATAAAAGATCCAATTGGCACAAAAATAAAAACCGAATAGTCATTCAGAAAAACATTGTACACCCGTACTTGGGTGACGGCCCCTGTGGTTATGTTTTCCGGATAACACTCTCCTTCGTTCAATTGAAACAGGATTTTGTAGGTAGTTTACAATAATTTCCTTTTGTATCACAATAATGACGAGTACGCATATACAAAATAGACAGATTGGAAATATTAACAAATGGAAATATGACACTCTCCTTCGTCCAATTGAACCAGGATTTTTGTAGGTAGTTTACAAGAATTTCATTTGTCATCCGGGAAACATAGCCACAGGGGCTACATCCAAGTACGACTGATGGGCGTTCAACGCGTTAATACCGAAGGAGGTCCGGATCAGTGATGCCGCTTTTTTCTGTAATGTAATGTTACAATTAACGTCTCTCTGATTTTTTTAATAACCTTTGCTGACCAGCAACAGTGTCGGAAAAATGAAAAATCCGTTTTTTTACTCAGTTTTTGGATGTCAGAACAATGTATGAGGTAAACTTTAGTTCAATTTTTGTTACATGACTATTTTATGTAATGTTAATGTTATTGATTACATTGCACAGTCGTAATAATGTAAGAAAACTAAATAAATGGAAGAAATTGATGTCACACTGTATGCCTTATATTCTGAAAAATTGAAGGTCAACTACAGATCGTTGGTAGCGTCACGCGTAACGAAACAATCAGTTTTGTCGAAGCAAACTTTTTGTCTGGGTTCGAATGCTGTTAGGTGCCTTTTTTTTTTTACATGGTTTTTGTGAACTTTCTCTGTGCAACAATAGTTAATATTTATTGTCAGATGATTTCAAAATATTTTTTGGCAACAGTTTAATGTTGTAATAAATATGCACATGCCTTCTTTTCTTTTTCTTTTTTAATCATATATTTTGGCAGTAAGAATGAGAAAAATGTGTTGCACAGAGAAAGTCGTCTGACAGTAAATATTAACTACTGTTGCACAGAGAAAGGGCACAAAAATCATGTAAAAAAAAAAAGGCACCTAACACGATTCGAACCCAGACAAAAAGTTTGCTTCGACAAAACTGATTGTTTCGTTACGCGTGACGCTACCAACGATCTACGGTTGATCTTCAATTTTTCAGAATATAGGTATGCACTGTGACATCAATCTCTTCGGTTTATTTAGTTTTCTTGCATTATTACGACTGTGCAATGTAATCAATAACATTAACATTTCATAAAATAGTCATGTGACAAAAATTGAACCAAAGTTTACGTCATACATTGTCCTGACATCCAAAAACTGAATAAAAAACGGGTTTTTCATTTTCCCGGCACTGTTACTGCTCAGCAAAAATTTTGAAAAAAATCAGAGAGACGTTAACTGTAATATTACATTGCAGTAAGAAGCGCCATCACTGATCCGGACTTTTTTTTTTTGTCTAGGAAATCTTCGGTAGACTTCTGACCTAATCACTGATCCGGACCTCCTTCGGTATCAAATCAATGTTTTTCTGAATGACTTTTCGGTCTTTATTTCTTTTCCAATTGGATTTTTTATGTAAAAATCTGAAATATGCGCACCATTACTAGACATAGTTCTGATTATTTACAATTTTTTTTTTTTATATACTAGATTCCGAGAAAATGGAGGGAGAAGCGGGCAGTACAATTTACACTCCCCCCCCCCCCTCCCTGCCCCAAGGTCGAGATACAAAGTTGAAAATTCACAAAAATGTTTCTTTTTTCATAAGCTATCGAATGGCTCATTCAGAATTTCAATCGGTTTGGGGGCACATTTTACCGTCTTAACCTGCTATGCCCTTTCTACAGAGGCGACTTATTGAATTCAAGGCACATAAGACATTCTGTTTATTTTCAAACGAATCAAACATTTTGATTAAGCGTTTTTCAACGTTAATGTATACAATGTTTACGTTCTGAATGCTGACTTTTTTATAATCCCTGAAGACCGTGTCTAATGATCAGAAAAAGGTTGAATCGAATATTTTATCGCGGCAGAAAGTGTACGATCACATTTGAAAGTTTTTCTGGGATTCAAATAATACAGTTTTATACTCACAGCTTTCCATTTGCAATTTACATTCCTGTGTGTCGTGTGGATAAATTAGAAAATTCATGGCACAGGAGAGTTTTAAGGTAAGTCTGGAAAATGATTTCAAAGATTGGGATATGTTACATTACGTTATAACTGCAGGACGTAAATAATGTCGCATATTTCATGCAATCTACGCAATACGTTAACGCTATTACTGGAAATACTTACTTTACCATGTACAAAATTGTTTTGTCTTTGTAGAGCCATAAGTAATGGTTCGGTATTGTCATCGTTTGAAAAGTAACAGACTTGGCATTCTTGAAGAAAGAGTCGGGACGCCACATATTTTTCAGCCAATCCACCTCAAGCAATCTTAAACGCGTTTTTAAAGAAGTGTACATAAATAAGCGTCTATGCATATAGTATGGTACGTTATTCAATGTTTCAGTATCTGATTAAATTTCATACAGCAAATTCTTATATTGAGAAAACATGTGTACTTCTAGTTCTTTAGGAGTTACATCAAATAAATCTAAGTCTTTCTTGAAATTTCATTAATCCTTGTGTCTAGACACTCAAAGAACTATTGAACACAGAAATGTAATACTCGTAATAACTCAGATCATTTATACTCAATGCGAAAAGAAAAAATCACACATATCCCATAACGGGAATGTATTGTTACAACCGCAGAAAATAGTTTGTATACCTGTATTCTGATGTCATATTTTCCGGCAATCGTAACCTATTATCCTTCCACGTCTGTGCAAAAAATATGTCAGCTGCATATGTCTGTGAAAAAAAAAGAGATTTTTTAACAAGTTAACAATGATATAAGGTAGTACCTTAGATAATTAAAAAGGATTGAAGTACACAATCGGTCACAATAATATATTGATACCGATATAATTCAATTGTTATAATCTATTTTTAAAACGTTTATTTACATTGTGAGAGAAAAATGCTGTGATGTACTATAGATATTCAGAACAAAAAGGTCAATGTTTTTGCTGTCTCCGATATAAGGAATGGGAAAAGAAAAATATTTAATTTGCTCATTGTAAATCGCCAATCAACTGTACATAATAAATAACGAATTTTTGCAACATCTATTACGTAGAAACTTTACTAAAGCGTTACGTAATACATTCCTTCTTCACTGCCATCTGAATTGAAAAATGGTAAATGAATACCAAGTTACACCTATATCCGAATATATTATACATATAACCAACTGTGGGTTCAATCTTTTGGAAAAATGTATTATTGTTAGCGTTGAGTTTTTTCAGTAAATCTAAAATAATTACATACCATTGAATTCTCATCAATGGAATCAAGTCCCATAACTGTGACGTGAAAGTAAACAACGGTTGCTTGGCCATCTTTCTTAGGCGGTCGCATTTTATCGTAAAGCTTAGGATCCTCCGGTAGAAGATCGAAGAATTCTAAGCTTCTCCTACAAAGAAACATTAAATTGAAGTCACTGCTACTGCTTATTGAATTTCTACAAGGGTGAGCCAGTAAAGCCCGGCAAGCAAATAACTTTTGAACATTGCAAATATTTCAAAGTATAGTACAGATGATAAGTTGTATGTGTTACAAAATATCTTTAATCCAGTAAATGACAAATTGAAAGGTCGTACGGTTGCAACTGTTGAAATTATTTTTAAAGTGACAATTGAAAGCATATATCAACGTACAATTATAGATATGACACGTAATGATGTAATACCGGCAATTTTTTTCAGTGTTTATTCTTGAAATTTATATTGTTTACCGCTTCTGTAATTAAAGTTCTTAGCACGCGTATAACTCATATGTCACTGCATTGTACTAAAAGTTATGTTAATTG
Source organism: Anoplius nigerrimus (assembly GCA_914767735.1). Lineage (NCBI taxonomy): Eukaryota > Metazoa > Arthropoda > Insecta > Hymenoptera > Pompilidae > Anoplius > Anoplius nigerrimus. Next base: position 21,980,006 of record OU612080.1, read on the forward strand.
AACACAGATTTACCGTCTTTTCATTTTCTTCACCTATTTCATTGTTCACACTTCAATGTGGCAATGGTTATTTTTATATGAAAAATGCAATAGGCTTACAAGAAGTTTCCCAATTTTACGCTTAACTCATATTTAATTCCTGATCTTTACACGTATTGTTTAATATAGATTGCTGCTTTTTGAAGGGTACGATGGAGAATTGATTCTATCTTAAATTATTTATACATAAGGAGAAGCATATTTTCAAAAATCAAGAAAAACAGAATATTTTTCCGGTCGATAGATTTAATACTGCGCTTTATTTTAATTACACAATTCCATTTAACTTTATTATTTTTTCTCACAAAGCAGTATAAAATAAAGCCTTACAAATGACACTAAAATTATAATTTCACGTATGTTGTGACACCTAATTGTTCCCATAATTTCAAAAATTATGTAATAGACGCGGATCTTTGTATGATCGTTAAACTTTTGGTTTTTAACGACACTAATTGTTACACTGTACGTAACATAAGTCTTAATTAACATCACAGTACATACGGATAATATATCACAAGATGCAAATTGACGTAATCCTGCTCATGTTACCAAATTGGGTTATATAGTCTTTGCCGAATTTAAATGAGCAGAACCCCATCAGCATGCCAGTCGTGAGCACCCATGTTAAACATAATAATTTTATCATCAATTCTAACGAACATGCAATTGAAACTTGATTACCATGCACTGATAAAAAAAAAAAGTATTTGCCGCACACAAAAATTCTAACAGACAAATAATACTCGACGAAATGTTCCAAAGTTTTTTATGACTTCCTGACTTTATTCCACGATTCCTAGGACGTCGTCAACGTTGAAATTATTATCCCTAAAGGTGGGATTTTCGATGAACGAGATGATCGAATCAACCTACAGACCCTCTAATTCAGTATTCAATTGTAAATTCCCCTCTTACGTACATGCACAACTTGTGTACAACCCTCAGTATCTTCAATGCAGGAGCAACTTAACTTCCCCGATTACCAATCTATCGCACCATAACTACGGAAGAGCACTAGACTACCGAAAGGGCAAATGACGATCTTACTGAGCGTTTGTGGGGCGGTCAAGCAGCAGAAGAATTAAGATCGAGGAAAGGATGACAGAAGTCATACTGCCTTCGTTCGTTTCCTCTGTTGACATTTCTGCTCGCTTTCTGCCTCAGCACATGTTTCGTCCCAGCTACAATCAGTCAGTCGCGGAGTCGAATTCTGGATGTCGCGCCAACTCGCCGAACCGATTCGCTGAACTGACTTTCTCAGCCCAGAAGCACGAAAATGGCGGCAATGAAGAGCGGGGAACCAGCAGAAGGAGGCAAATTCGTTCCGATGAGGGCGGTGGAAAACGAAAGGAAGATGAACGGGAGAAGGTTTGGAAGGTGGCTGGTATCCGTCGGTGGTACTCGAATACGTAGGCCTGTTATCGTTTCCTGGATGGTCTTTACCCGCTCCAGCTAGGACACACGACGGACGACTGACGACCGACTTCTTCGCGCGCGACTTTCTCGAGTCTGCAAAATCCTCTCATCTCGTCCGGTATAGATGAATCGCACCGGTGGAGAATGGTTAACGGCGATGATGCGGTCCTAACGGTGGTGGTGGTGGTGGTGGTGGTGGTGGTGGTGGTGGTGGTGGTGGTGGTGTTGGTGGAGGTGGTGGTGGTGGCGGTGGCGGTGGCGGTGGCGGTGGCGGTGGCGGTGGCGGTGGCGGTGGTGGTGGCGGTGGTGGTGGTGGTTACTGTGATGCACGTGGTAGTGATCGAGCATTACCAACAGCAGTAACACGAGCACCAATATCAGCACCAGCGACGGCAGCAGCTGGTGACAGGGGCAGTAGGCATCCTCCTACCGACGCACCCCCTCTTGACTCAGCACTGATCGGCGAAGAACTCGAAGAAGGGGTAACTCCCGCTCATGACGTTTTCGAAGACACGATGGAAAGGGTTGAGAGTATCGCGGAGAACCGCGGCTGAAGAATGGAAGAGGTGGTGGTAATCCCCCCGGGTGTGTCCATGTTCGATGGTCCATGGCACGAACTTACTCCAATGCGGTATTGCTCGGGCTGTTGCCAGAACTGACCTATTGTATAGTCGCAGCTCGAAGACTGCGGCTCTACGCCTAACGAGGGGTTAATTAACATTTGGTGTGGGGTACAATGGACTCTGAGAGTTGGAGGAAGGGGTGGATACGATGATCGCGGCTCGGTTGAACTGAAAACTGCTTCCAAAATTGCATATTATCTCGCTGATCGCAGCGTTTCCCGGTCAATATGCTGACGATCTGTGAATTTAGTTGGCTATCGGCGTCTTGTCTCGGAGTTTGTAGGAATCTTCTTTGCATTTTGTTATATGTCAGCGTGTACGACGCTGAAATCTGTCCACGCGGAATTGTACAGTGAGTTATATAGTTAAGATAAAGAAAGTAATACGTGGCTTATGCCATGCTATGATGAGTTTGAATATCAGTGGCGTTTAAATTACTTCACTTCCTGCAGAGATTTCAATACGTTTTTGATACTGTATTTTATGCACGTTATTACGGATTGTTAATCACACGTTTTCCGGGGTGTTCTGAGTACATTAATAGAACATGATACTAATAGAATCGTCCAAGTTGATGCGCATCAATTTCTAATCACTTTTTGTCTTAATAGATGTATGCAAAACTTCATTAGATAGTGCGAATTTAAGAGTAATACAAGAATTTATATACTTATGATATGTTTTTTAGGGATATGTGTCAAATGTCAGGCTTTTCAAATTTAATAATAAATTATCTGGTGCTAGTAACGCAACGATATCCCTCTATTGGTAAACAAAATTTGTATCGTAATTGCAAACAATGTTATATAATATTGTAAAAACAATTCTTTATTATTTTGTGTAAATGACTGATGATTTGATAAAGTATTATAGTTTATTTACCGAAAGTCATTTGCTTCGCTCTGGGCCAATAAAAATTATCGCATTCCAAACATTTTTTTCATGTTTGTTGACATAAAAATAAAATTCTTGTTACACATTCAATATTAAATCACTCAGAGGTATTTGTTTTATATCACAATCTATCGTTTCAGCCAGCTCGACTAATTATTTGTAAACGCATCCTGTTAAATAGCCTGTCTTAGCGAATACCACTATCTTTTATGCACATAAATGAGGGACGAAGTTACACCATCCTATGCTCAGTAACGATCCAACAGCATTATTCTTTCCAGGTAGTCTGCTGACAGCCATGCAGCGCCTAAACAGCGTCAAACTTGAGGAGGCACTGTGAATACAAAAGAAGATGGAGAAATCGGTGAAACGCTGAAGCTCGGCTGACAAAAAAGGAAAGAGGTAGAGGCATTATAAATGAGTAGAGCCTTAGTAGCGAGGAGGGGAGAAATGGGGAGTCGAAGCAAGGTAACGGCGAGGGAGATGATGAGAGCTGCGGAGTGCAGGGATGTGGAAAAGGTGTAGAGAAGTTGGACAAGAGGTGAAACGGTGTAAGGTGGAAAGAAGGTGGAACAGGAAAAGGAAGAGGAATAGAAGGAAGTGACGAAGGAGACGTCCTCCAGCGTCTCCTCTCATCTGGCCCTCTTTTTGCACCCTCCCACGTACACAAAGACGCTAACTACCGCGCTATTTGAAGACACTGTCGTCGACCGGCGGGACATGCCGGTCGATATATCGATCGTTCGAAAATTGTGCCGCGAATAGAAAGCTACGTGCCACGTCGCTCGTGCAACCTCGAGTGGCCACTCTTCGAGAGGACTGTATGTACATGTGCACACAAGTATCTACATGCGCGTCAGGCGGGTGCAGTAATACGAGGGGTAGGGAAGATGGCCCGCGGCGGGAGAAAGACGAAGAAGGAAATCGGAGAATGCGAGGAAGCGGAAGGGGTGAACGGAGACTCGGACTTTGTTATATATTTGATATAGACATGATTTGAGTATTCCGATGTGAAGAATCGTCCTCCTGCGCAACGGCCATCCAACAAGGGAAACTCTTTCATAGAAACAGACCGGACCACAAGCGGTTTGGGACCATTAACGGACTTCCTACATCTTGTCAGTCACTTCTGTGGTTCTATGTTCACCTATGAGTTCCGTATTTTGCATTCTAATAAAATGTAAGAACGGAGAACCATGCACTCCTTGCAATCCGGACCAATTAACTATAAGATTGATGATATATACGATATCGTTTATTTATACATTTGTGAGAAACGTGATGACTTTAGCAGTGTAAAGTGAAAGCAAAAGGAGGTATACAATTTTTTATGTAATTATACGCACTATGAGCGGAGACGACAAAATTTGAGTGTCTAAAAATTAGGGTGCAAAAATAAATGGGGCCAAATGAGCTTGCACAGCGTGACTTTCAATATACGAGTGAAGATTACAATTAGTGGTGCTAATTCAGTTGTATGAAGGAGATTCGCTGTATGACTTGTTCACAAGCCGTGGAATACTTACATAAGCAATTTCAAATTAATTACAAGGACCGTCGATGTAACGTACGCTAAGACTTGACAGGCTTAAAATTTTTCAATCTCACAATCTTAATGTCAAGTTTACATTGGGGTTACTATATAATTCGTTCAAGAGACTAGGCGTAAAAGTAGTATATTTACTATTATATACACAAATCATTGAGAACATTTCTGTATGTTCAAGTACTTTCAACTATGGTACACCTCGTAGCAGATGTATAAATTAATTGAATGAGGGCTAAGATTATATAAACCTTCACATAGATCAAAGATGAAGGTCAGATTCCCGATTAAGAAGACGTTTCTCATATTTCAAGCATTCCTTCTGCTGTAAAAGCGGAGGTGCAAGCTTTGCGTTATTAATTAAATAGTAAAAACAATTTTCTTACGTTTGTGTATACGGTGTACTTTTACAATCTGATATTGATTACTTCAACAACCTATTATAATAGGGTTTTGCAAAACAGTGAAGTGTTGATATTGAACAACAGTGAAAAATCTTACTTATTATTACCATGTACTCAGATTAATATATATGATATTTAACAGCTGCGCTTAAGAGAATAGTAAGCTCTAAATATTAAATTCTACAAAATCTAAAAACAAATGATTGTCTCGTAATCTTTAATTCATACATAAGAGCAATGTATAGTACATTGCACGTCGTAATTCAACTGCAAGTTAAATTCATATGTATTGAGTAATAAATATAATTTTGAAAAATGACGCTACAATATAAATATTATCAGTGTTGGCCTTGACTTTGCCATTTTCTTTGTAAAAGGGGGTGACAGATTTCCTTTCCTTGTAAATTTAAGTCTGGCACCGAATATCTTTTCTGAAAAGCTAAAGGCAAATCTTTTAACAATGTCGATATAATTTTCAAAGGGCATGTACGCAAGAAACAATAAAACCTTGCAACTTATTCTAGGGACAGACTACTTTCTCGTTTTATAACCTTCACACCTTTAAGTTGAGTATTACGTACTATACAGAAAGCGTTATCGCTTTTTATTTCATGTTTATGGTACCAATTAATAATACAACATTATATACATATTTTCATGTTTTCAAAAACACGTGTTAATTGCATCTTGTATAATTACTGAAAAGGTTCGATATTTTTTACACAACTGTTGTACAGCAACGAAAATGATAACCCGGTGCAAATATGATTAATTTAAGCAAATGGTGTTGAAATCGACTAAAATAAGTTACAAAGGAACAGGATGAAAGCACTATAAACTGCAATTAGCCACAAATATATATGCACGCTATTGAAGTTAACTGTCAAAAACAGGATTGTATGGACCACGTTTTCTCTTATCTCTGCATCATAACAAGCGTTGTTACAAGAAAGGACTAATTTTCGTTACCACTTATTTGTCGTCGATGAAGGGATCCCTTTGATGTGAATGAGAACGGTTCAGGTACACTGAAACTGAAAACAAATTGGAGTTGTAGCCACGTACGCTCAGCAATTTCGCGAAAGGTTGTTAAACATATTTGAAGCACAGACAAACTCGTTGCCGACTTGACAACTTGACTCACTCCCGTACAAGTGATACTTTATTATTTCAGGAAGTAGCGCGCACGTCATCGTTACCTCGATTTCGTGGTAATGAACCATCGAGAGCAGCCTCTTCTTACATCCACAATCAGGTCATTGGGCCTGGAAGCCTACTGGGAATAGAAGAATGCGGAGAACCACTCAGGAGGCTCCTCCTTCAGGGATCCGTTTCTCATCGCATTACGTTTTATCAACAACCGCAGTGTCGATGTCGAGCAAACACAAATTTTGCCATAATAACGAGTGAGGGATTTTGTTTTTAACAATTCACGTCGAAAATGAGGAGAAATTCCACTGCTTTCCAAATCGATAGACAGGCCATTTACGCAAAATATTGAGGCGATGGCGAGAAGTTAAAAATCGAAGGATTGGTCGTTGTTTAAATGTGCTCAATGTCTGAAGAGTGCGGATGGTTTTAATAACAAAGACGCATTTAATGGATACCAGAAAGAGCTGAGTGTCATGATTAACGTGAAAACGTTGTAGAACTCCAAATATATGGAGGAACTAAGTGGTGATACTTCGGCGAGATTATTCATAGAACAATAGAAATTCTTGAATGGTATTCGTGGTAGAATTAAAATTCTTTTCTTTTATTTTCCCATTTTCTGACTTAATTACAAGTGCACTCACTTTCAATCTATCAAAGTATATGATGTATGAGCGGGATTAGTAAGAATTAAAAATTGTTATATGCAGCAGTATACAATTGTCATTACAAGACTCGAAATCTGTGGGTTTATAATTGTTGTATACCTTCGATTTTTGTGCAATATAAACAAAAGTTTTTTTAATTGGTTTATTTTCCCAGGTTTTGTCAGAAAATATCGATTATTTATTTTTTGTGACAATTCGCTGCATAAAATGTTAATCGTGCATGTACTGTATATACTTCAATTATTGGTCACCTACCTAACGCTATCTTGAAAGGTAGAACAGGCATAGTCATCTAATTTTCTTGATTTCATGTAAAATGAGGAAACAAAAATAAACTTGTTTCTTGCTTTAAAGTAGATGTTGAACGGTTTGTTTCTTTTAAATTACGCTATTTAATGCGTCAACATAATATCTTCCGATGTATGATCATCATAACGGTATCTGATATATATTGTATCTAGGTATAAGAAAGTGATATTTATTTAAAAAAGTAATCATATAACGAGCAGGAAATAATTCCAATACATTTAAGATATCGTCAATTTACGAAATTTATTCCAAAACATTATTCCGACAACCTTTGAAAAACAGATTACAATGAGCTGCAGCACAGAACAATAATTACTTCCCACGTATATTTATGAGTACTTATCAGTTAGAAGCACGCATATAAATTTTTACGGTGAAAAAGTGAAAAACTTATCATCATCGAACCACGTATATGTATTTGCAAAGATGAATTTGAGTAATACATGAAAAAACCACCAGTTTTCGAAAACAAGTTTTTGCAAAAGCCGCTAAGAATGTTTGAAATGGCATAATAATATACACGCACGAGGAAAATTTAGTTGCCCGTCCGAGATAGATTATCGAGCAGAGATTATAGAATTATCGAATAAAATATCCATCTTCGACCACCGACGATTAGGTAAGAAAGGAGCGAAAGATCGAACTTTTGAGTCGAGTGCTGGCATGAGTGGTGCTGTCAGCCGCCCTTCAATCGTTCGGCCAAGGAAGCATTTACGTCAAAGGCTCAATGACGTCACACCCACAAGCCGAAATCTGTTCACGATAAAATCAAGAGAGCGCAAATGTCATGGTTCCCGCAATTTAGATGCACAAGATATTTTATTGCTCTTGCACATCGCGAAAACAACAACACCACTCTTTCTATGCACAAACACCACTTACAAAAACAATAAAAAGGACAGAAATTTTTCCCTGACCCCATAACCAATCGCTTCGCTTTTGTTTCTCCAATAAATATTCCTCGTAACATGCAATAACTCCTATGCAATATTTCCGCCGCCTAAAACCAGCCACAAAAATAATGTCCCTTTATGCATCAACTAACCGATGATTCCTCCTTCCCTTCCTTTCAAAATATTTACACCCCCTCAGAAGCCCATACCTCCTTTAATTCTGTGAAACATTCTAACGTCCGTCATTGAAGCCGAATTTAACGACCTCCATAAACGAGCGATAATAGATCCATTGCGAAGATGGGGTATACAAAAAAAAAGGAGTGGCGCATCTATAAGCGATACATGTTCCGTATCTTATTCCAAATTGCATTGAGGAGTGGATATCGATCAACGAGTGACAAGCTGCTAGTCAGTGTAATAGGGTGAGGTAGGAGCTGTAATACACAGTGACAGGCGCGGTCATATTTTTTTCGCGAACGTCAGCTGACAGTAGGGCGAGGGGTAGGATCGGGTAGGAGTGCGAGTCAGTGGCACTTATCGCGACTCACGGACGTGAAGGGATTAGCGCAGTTGGGGGTGCCAGTGGTAGCAGACGCCTGTCAGTGCCCCATCGTAGTATGCCGCCAAGCGCGAGACGGGGGTGAACTTTCGAGCTGGTTGGAGACGATGCACGATAAGCACGCTCGTCCCTGTTTCCTCTGACCTTACATCACTCGCTCCCTGTCCCCACATCTACACCCACACCAATTCCCCCCCCCCCCCCCCCGCCGCCCCTCATCATTCGGCTTTCTTGCGCACCTCTCTCGAACCAAAGCCCATCCATACTTCCCACCTACGTTCGATTACTGGCTGTTATTTTCGACCGATCGTCAATAAATTATCGTTGGGTCGCCTATGTGTACCTTCCTCCTTGCCCCTTGGACAACCCTGTTCCTCTTTTAATTTCCAAATACTGACAACATCGTAGCGAACGGACAAAAATTTGGGGCGAACGAATTTTAAAGTTCACGTACACGTTTGCGGATGAAGCGTTAATAGAGATTTGTCAAACGCTTCGTGACGTTTGAAAGGAAGATGGAAGTGGGTTCGTTGCCATTGAATCAATTCTGATCCAGAGTCAGAGATTGTTGCGGGAAACTGGTTCAAATGTTGTTAAGAGAAGTCTTTTTCAAGAAAGCGCTACATTGTCAGTAGTATTAATTATGGTACATAATGGTAGAATGTCTGAAAAGATAATGCATGTTTTACTACTGTCTTTAGACTTCTGATACTAATCATATTAATGGAAATTCGACAGCTTTCGGTTTGTACAAAGATTCTCTAATTTTCAGCTACTTAATTTGAATCCAGAGTAATATTCGAAGAGGATTATTATATTTCCAATTCGTTCTTTGACAATGTAATTGTATGGGTTAATATCACAAGTTCCTAAATGAACTGTTTAAAGAGTTAATCTGTCATCATTCTGTCACAGCGTGATAAAGGAATGAACAAAGCTTGCTGTCAAATATTGAACTGTGAAAGTAGCATTTGTCTGGTTCAATGTATTATAAAACCGAGACTCAAGCTGCACATGCACGAACACTGCCATTAAAACGTAGTCGAAACACATTTTCTAATTTCAGTCCATTTTCCAATTTAAAACTTTTTAATAGAAAATTTTACAATTGAAAAATGTTCCAAAAATGCGGAAAAAATAAATTATATTTTACTCCAAACACCTATTCCCTACTCTTATTTTCTACTTGGAGTTTTTCATACTTGCCTGAGGTAGAAATACATTCATCCTGAAGAGCGCCATGTTTTTCTGCAAACGTTATAAAGGGTATCCAACAATATTACTAAGTACGTCACTACATGCAAAAAAAATTAACATTCATGGTCTGACACTGATTTACCTAATGGTTAGCAGATCCGTGAAAAAATGTCAGATTAAAATTGGATTACATTCAATATTAAAAATTGAGGGAATATCCATTCTTTGAATAATTTACGTTAAATATTCTATACATAACAAAATTCCGTTTCAAAACAAAATTATTGTTTTGTTTGTCTAGGAGGAACCAGAGTTTTCTATTTTTTTTGAGTTTCCTATGTAGATTTTTATCGAATTGCTAAGTCGATCACAACTGTTCTCATATGAAGATTACATATGGGACTGTATCCTATGATTCTTCTGCAATATACGAAACTTCATCAATTTTCCGTTTAAATTTTCGTCCGTTCTTAGTTACCATTGAGATTCACTTTTACTCATATAATTTAAATTCACCACTTATCTGCACCTTAGAGTGCAAGAGGTTTTCGACATCTGAGTTTATTTTCTTTCAATACATTCTTGTACTTCTTAACTGAAAACACGGCTGCAATGCACTAATAATGAGCCACAATAGACAGTACGAGCACAAAGTCAATCTTCTTACTTACCCATGCACTGCCGTTCTCAAGTGAACGCTGTCTCGAAAATCCATTCTTTACGGTAGAACAAGTGAGGAAATGCATAGTAACAGTACATAATAACACTCGTATATGTGAGAGGATAGGTGACATTTATTTAATTATTTCATTATTACTGATTACGCCTACTGAATACTATACTCATATAGATACCTACAATTATGTTGATAATAATGCGTGAATTTGAAGAATGCGTGAGGTCAGCCGCGAGTTGTACAGCCCATGTCAGTGTTATACAGTGGTTGTATACGTAAATTATTACAAATAGAATTCGTGCCGTTGACGTGACGCAGACCCCCCTTGGCTCGTGTCAGCGATTCGCGAGTAATTGAATTTGTTCTTTTTCATCTGACAGCAAACGCTCTTTCTCGCCTGCACTCGGCCTGTTGCGCCTAGTTCTTCGAATAATGATCGCGCGAGCGTGTCCTTCAATTCCGTCGTCCCTTCGATCGTGTCGCCGATTACGTTGCCGATTATACCTTCGAACGTATGCGTTCAATGCTTATGATTACGTCCGAACTCTCTCTATCCGCAAATCAGAACGAGATAATGAGACTTGACGACTGTTTCGCCGCCGAACGTCATTTTGGTATATCGTATGCCAAGTAAGATTGTCGGTGCCGTAAACGACCTTCACATTGACCCATACTGCGGTTCCGCAAGTTTTACTCAAGCTTATTTCCGCCGCTCACGAAACAGTGGTCAAGACTCGATTTAAGGAATAGCATTAGTGACAACTAATGTCAGATTATTCATTGTCAAACAAACGACGGAGTAGTTAAGCTTCTTCGGTAGGAATGAACGATGCGTTAAGAGTATCTCTCGTCGGGGCGGAGTTAATCAAATGTCATTTGACAAGGGTACATGTTTTACAAATTACAGCAACCGGACTTTGTCAATCCCGTCGAAGAGATCAATTATCAATCACATCCGCGCGTATTATCCACGATTTGTGCTACCTTTTGTTCAATAATAATGTCAATACTCGCACTGATTTCATATTTCTCGTTGGCACGATTAAATAATGTGTCGTTCCTCGATCAAAACAATTAACTCATCCGTAATTCGACTGTAAAAACTTTATAAAAGTACGTTAAGTTTCTAAATGCGAAGTAAATCTCGATTATGATCTTATACATTATTTCTGCTATATAAACATCGGTATATAGTATATTGAATCCTTTGAACTTCTCCACACAACATCAATTCTTAGTTAGTAAAAATTCACTCCTCTCGCTGTTCTGTACAAACAATTCAGAAAGACGTATTCGTTGGGTATGCGACGTTCAAAAAGTGCGAAATCCAGGTACGTTAAGTGCAGGCAGACTCTCATACAAAAATACAAAATAAAGAAATTCTGCTGCCAATTACCTTCCTGATTTCCTTTTATTTTGTCTTTCTTATTAGACTAATTCTATAGATAGGTATCAGAACGATTGGACTTAACGGTAAAATTAGATTAAACGTTTTGCTCACCATGTGCACGTATGGATTCTCACGAATGTTTTATAAATAAAAAAAAGAACATACATCTTGGATATTGGCTATATTTAATGTCTCTCTTTTTATTCTTATAAAATTTTTACAGTGGCTATGACAAAATGTTTTGTTTATCATTTATTCTTTCCAATATGTACGCAAATTTATTACACTCTTTCTTTTGTCAACACATAAAGGTTGTTAAAGTTTTTAGAGACGAGGCATACATATGTAGCTTGATCCACGAGATATCCAGATATCAATATGTTATACCGCGTAGAAGACGTTTGATATCGTTACGAATGTGTATGTAAGTTTGCCTGCTTATAAGGTGCGGAAGGCTATGTGTACCTGGATAATGAATACCCAACATTATCGATTTCAAATAATACTTTACTTTATGTATGTGTGCTTAAGTGCACACTTGTATGCGTATTTAGGCAACATTTGTCTATTCGAAAAGAAATTTGCGAAAGTAATTTCAAGTCAGCGAACGAACGTGTCTTGAGACCGATTGCGAACAATATAGGTTAAGCCGCGGAAAATATCGACTACAGCAAAATATTTTGACCGGAACAAGCTGCTAAGTGGTGAAACCATAAAGCTAATAGTAACTTCCAAGATTATTCCAGAGGTTTGGCGCAGCGCTTTTTTTCTGTATTTGAAAACAGAACCGTAAAACGATCAATTCACGTTTTGTTGCAGTGAGTCAAGTCATCGTAATATTCTGTTATTAATTCAAATTAAGTTAGACACATATATGCTGCACATCGACAGCCTGTCTAGAACGTTCTTAAATAAAGGCTGTATTGAAAAAATTGTTTTGTAGCGTTCCTCAATCAATGTAATTTGTTCTGCAGACGTTTGCAATCCTTTTACAAACTTTTTACAAGTGTAACATTTTCCGTCCTCCTATTATCTCAGATGGAAAACGTGTAAGGGACAGTGTGCATATTCGGTAAACGTCAGCGTGCTGTACAGCCCTACGTTCAAACAATGACTCGCTAGGAAAAATTGGTTCAAGAGCACCTTTCATGGAGTAATTTTTTTTCATTCGGGATGATCTTGAAGGAATGTTGATAAAAGACAATGCAAACCGTGGCATTTGTCGTTGATACATCGCCAATCGGAACTAGACAAATAATAGTGATGAAAAATTGAGAAAGTACTCGCTGCGTGACAAAGATCGTTCACAGTGCACACTGACATCATCGCTCTTCTATCGCCGAACATATGTAGTAATATGTGATAAGGCGCATACCGAGACCCACTGTCGAGTTTCTCTGGTTCAGACGCAGGTGAAGATATTTGCACGATGTGACACGGTGCTCGACCGATCGTCACCCACAAATAGGCAACGAATCGACGCACCGGATGTATCGCTCTAATTTCGTCGGACGTACTGCCATCACCAAATGTGTTTCCTCTACACGTAAAGACCGATTACATATGGTGCGCATATGACGGCAAACTACACGTGTATACGCATTTCATTCGTTCCATCGTTCACACCCACACACAGACGCAGAGGGTACGCATATCACACACGCACACGCGAGCGTATATATACGTTCTTACATGCATATATATGTATATATATATATATATATATATATAAACATACGTGGTGACCATAACTGAAAATAAATTGCAAACGATTGCAGGGGATTGCATAAACCTTTGTTTTATTGATTTCCGTGGCCGATTGTAGAAGAGTGGCGACTAACTTTTTGAAACTAACAGGTAAACATGTATGGCATTCGCGGATTTGTCACAAACTGACTGACGTCCACATTATGATAATGTGTGCGCTGTCTGCAATTGTTATGTGCGACTTTGAGACTGTTTGAATACTTCACAATTTGTTTCTTAATAAATGATTCTAATTTGTAATGCTCAAAAATTGTTCATACGTCACAGTACTGAACTTTAGAAGAAATATCTACGCTGAATTTATTTAACAAACGATGATGATCTCGTGTTTACAGGACAGAATTTAATTCTTCGACGTAAGTGTCGAACAAGAATTAACACTAGATTTTGCGTGTAGTGTACGCATGATTCTGTCAAGCCAAATGCGTAACGCGTTTTCTCAATTTTATTTTTAGATCAATGACAGCACATATATTTATCCAACCCTTGCTAATAAACCCAAAACGTTCCATAGCGTACAGCCATTTCTGTTATTCCTCTTTGGCATTTATTCAAAATTGAGTGACGCAAACGACCATCGCTGGCCAATAAATCTTAGATCGTGAGTGACGTGACCGAGAAACAGTCGAGGTCGCACTCTTCGTAGCTGTTCTGCATCTCGCGCTTAATGTGGTTCGCTTCGAGTTCAATTCTCGACGATCCGTCGACGGTTATTCGTTTGCTAATCGATCAAATATGTGCTACAAAGGCACGTATATATACGCACGTATCGATGTGTATCCGGTGAACAACAGTACATCCATACCGTATATCGCGTTACACACTCGCGCTCGCTCACTTAGTACACGCACAGATGCACGCACACACGCGCGGCTGTCTTCGTATATGGAAGATATACCAACGCGATTCGGAAGGGCTGACTGTAAAGTCAATCGTAAACAGCGTCAAATAGTGACAAAGGTAAACGATATATGCGACACTCGTTAAACCTCACGTTGACGCGTTGCACAGCGTCCTCTACGAGTTGCTGCCTCCTATCCGTACCATACAATTTTTTTAAATAAACCCAGGAAATTACACGGTGCATATCCCCAGGCTGCAAGATAAAAACGATGCACATGTCAGCAGCGAATTTACTTAATGCGTAATCTTACTTTAGGAACAATTCATCGTGAAAACATACACGTATAAAAAATGCCCATTTAAGGTAAACGCCTTGAATCGTCGATCTTGTTTGCTACATCTGGCATGTTTAGAGGTTGTTAACGTACGGTAAGTGACTATCGTGTCGGAGAATTTGTACAATGCTACCGCAACGCGTGACACGCTCGAGGATCGAGAGTGGAGAAAAGAAAATGCAAGTTGGGCATTGAACTTTTCCACTTCGCCCGTAACCGACTGCAAATCCTTCAAGGAGTCAAAAATTTACAACGACTACTTTTCGGTTCATCAAAAGTCGACGATATTGTGGATATGTCAAATTGTCTCTTTCGAAGGCAGAACACATGTATTCGGATGGTCGTCGGTTGCAATAACTTTTAGAGTTACTAAGCTAAAGCAAGTAACATCAATGTAAAGTGAGTATATCAATGACCTCACATTAGTCGATCGTACCATTTTATGCATTCTACTCTCTTCGCTGACAAAGACGACAAAAATAATCGCAACGCAACACACGAAATCTTATTGGGTTGGCTGATCGCAGTACAGTGCGGTCTATGTAAAAGGATGGCTCTTTTTTCATTTAAATAATCACAAACCTCACTTTCGCATTTCATTGCAATCTCACTTTTATTACGATGCGCGCGAACGATCAACCACTATCAGTTGGCCTGAAAAGAGAAGCAATAAGTAATAAGTGACATGCCCTGGATGATGACTTCTGAATACAGGACACGGTCATCGTCGGTGTACTTGCTTTACTCTAGAAAGGCCATAATTGAATAAAACGCCATATTAAAATTACTTAGCTACTCTCGATGTGCAGGTATGACTCTTCTCAGCGAGGTGGAAACGGCAACTATCATCGTTCCCAAAAGGGCGTTCTTCTTCATTCAGACGCGATCAGATAGCGATCGATTATCGACGATCCGAGACGACTAATCGGACAGCTGTACTAGAGTACACGTCAACGTGAGGCAGGAGGATTGCACGAAATCAGCGCTTTCAAAAGTTCTTCGCGTTCTTACGTTAATTATATCCAAATAGCGAAAAGAACCAATTCATTGTCGGCTTTCCTCTCTTTCCTCGTGACGGTGTTAGGTGTAAAATGAGGTCGGGGAACATCGGAAACGCAGGAGATCAGATGATATACGGTGTGACGATGTATGCCTCTTTCTCTTACGCCTCACTCTCGGATAGTCGTCAACGAACTTAACGATCGTTCTACTCCGGAGAAAGAGAGAATCGGACGTGTGATTGGGGGGGGGGGGGGGGGGGGGGGTTATGGGGCGTAATGTGCGCGGGGTGGAGAGTGGGTGGGATTTTCTTTGCTTAAAATCAGTAGTTTGGTCTCGGGATCCAACGACTCGTAAAGAGTTATTGTATGAAATAATCAGGATGGTCTGAATCCTTCTCAAACCTCTTCGCCTCTTCTTGCATGCTCTCCTTGATCTTGAGGATGGCCGCTGACTCGGTCTGATCCTGCGAACCAACCAACACCAGGCCGGTTACACGTAAAAGGTTAGGCAAGCCCACCGTATTAGGGGGATACCTTGCCTGTTTGCTCAGCGATTCGTCAGCGAAATCAGAGTACTATTGGCCAAATGATCATCGGAGATTGTTTCTTACACTCAGTCGCGTGAAGGAAGGGATGTTACAATTAATAATAGGAGCAGAATTGTGGGGACATATTGCATTCTTGTTTTCCTTCAACATGATATCACTTCGTGTCATTTGCATTTAACATTTTTAATTAGTACAAATCTTTATGGTCTCGACGTTTTATGTGCATTCTTCAAGTTACGTATCTGTTAAGCAAATTTACATTAAGTATTTCCCAAATACAATTCATGATTAGCTTTGAATCTTTTTTTTATAACGTGATGAAATTTTACATTGATAACAGATTCGCGGTCTTAAGATTTAGTAAATCGGAATCTTGTCAACTTTGAACTGGTGTATCAATATTTTCTCCGATGTTTAACGAATCAGAATACAAAGTTGGCAAAGTGCCAACTAACCGAACCCAAGGTATACAGTTTCAACTATTAACAATTCCAATCGAAGGAAGAAAGCAAAGCGCAACACGAAGACAACTTTTCGCGTAACAAAAGGCATGTAAAAGAAATGCATATATATAGATACGTCGCAGTGTAACATGTACAAGAGAAGCGATGTGAAGAGATGTCATTTAGAATGCCGGAAAGCATTGCTGCACAGCGTATCCGAAATGGAAAGTGTAATGAATTGGCTAAGAATACTCTGCGAATGTACTTCGTGTTCATCGTGGACGAATAACGCTGGCTGACATAATACGCGTAAAAAGCGCAGCGTGGTGGCGGTGCGTCGTGACGGGGCTGGGCTCGTAAAACGTAAAAACTTGAACAAGCACGAAGAAGAGAAAAAAAAGGATACGACAATGTCATCGTATTAAGGAACCAAGAGAGAAATAAATGTTGGTTCAATGACATTTTAGGGTGCTCTGACCCACAACACATGGACGTTATATGTAAGAGAGTGAAGCCTGTGGCGAGCAAAAAAAGAATAACAATAATTATTAAACAAAGAAAAAAAAGTATGTTTTTCGCAATCCGCGCTTGTCGCCTGCCCCCCACACACGCACGCATCACCCCGGTTATCGAACAATGACAACAAGAGTATTGTAAACAAGAAGAACATAATAGAGAAACTCGACGTGTTTGTCCTTCACGCGCTTATATTTTTCCCTCTTTTGCAGAATGTTTTTTTTCTCTCGTTTATTAAGTTATTTAAATCTTTTTTCACTAACTCTCGATACGATCTCGCAATCCATCAATCACGTTGTGCTCACGCATCCATGTGCTACAGGTCAGTACAGGCTAGTACTATATATACAGCTATCACATAAATTGTTCTATCTGGCGTCTCTCTTGTTACGGTAATAACGTTTCTATCGAATCATCGATGTCACAGATGCTGAAGTTATCGTGGCCGTACATTTTAGATCATTTGTGACCGTAACCGTGACGTGCCGCGTTTTACAAAGCCCTTACTCTTGCAGATTCTCCGAACCTTTCTGTTTTCATTGGTACATCATTAGTACTGTTGCTATATTGTCTTCTGATCATTTTCGCGCTGCATGACCCACGATCAAGAGAAAAATACGAGAAAATAAGGTTGTGTCGGATGGAATCGATTCGGAATCAACTGAAACACCGAAAGGGGTGTCAAGAAAAAGACGACCAACGTGAGATGTGTCGAAAGCGCGTTATTCGACAAACTAACCGACCGCAAAAATATCAAAACGCATGTAAGTTCTCTGTCCGCAATAGATTTCAAACGTTATGCACACATATAGACACGTGCATTCGAATGTATTACCATACTGACATAATAGATTCACACATCTTACACATACGTATGTGCAAGAAGAGACAGATAGTTATATATAAATACTCCAGTAGCCAGCACCCTGCGGGTTTAACAGTAACTCAAGTAAAAAAGAAAAACGCAGTAGTCTCAGTGTAACAGGATTACATTTATTGTCTCGATCTCCCCTGGCTTAGGCATATATTAAATATGTTATGTTTATGATCATTCAGGTGTAAAACTTCAGCGGCTTACAACGTGGGAACGTGTCAAGTAAACTTGGCGTTAAGAGTATCAAGTTATGTATCTCGGCGCTTCTGATTCATAGCGGCTACGTGACGATACGTGAGTGGTCGTGACGTGACGTAGGTTTTATTCAGCGTTAATATAGCATGACGCAAGAATATACAGATACTATCGGTTTGCGTTCACATAGAGTCAGTGTTGCACGGCTATCAGAACTGTGCACTCATTCCCTGTCATCTATGCAAGAATAACGCGGCATTAATTCTCTAGTACTCCTAACGCTTTCGACTATCACTGAGCTTCTTTCTCATTTCGAAACCTACTACGCTGCGTTAAAAAATTAGAAAATCAGACGGGCAGATAGGAATGAAATTTGTTGTTTGCTTTGAAAATTCGGAGGAGACTATAAGAATTCGAAAGCATACTCCTAATTCGAACCGCCGACACATGATCGTGTCCCCATTAGCGATTAGAAGCCTATTTACTAGTAGTCAATTATTTCATTTCTATACATTATTTATTTTCACCGAAAGTATTTTTTGCAAGCTGGCACGAGCACTTTGGAGCAGCGGCAAGATTTATCTAGTGCTCGTATGTATATGTGTGTATATGTGTGGTTGTATCTGTATGTGTATACAGCGCGCGCTTCTACACCTGCCTATGAAACGTAGTGTTAAACAAAGAAAGAAAAAGAAACAACAACAACAGAGAATATAGTTACTGAATGAGCAGTGAGCACTGAGTACAAAGAGACAGTTATGGGAAATTTCAAATAAATAACCACTTCGAATTATATACGCAAATGATAACTATAAACCAATATCGAGCTACATACCACTTTTCTATGGACGAATCATCGGTCAAACTTGATAACCAAACCGCCGTCGGGTAAATGCTCCGAGTTTAATTGTAAAGAAAATATCCACGCTCATTTTCCTGACATGGGATTCTGAACTGTTAACCGCTATTTACTCGTCATTTCTTCGGGTGATTGTCTCCGGATATCCTGCCGATGATCCAAGCGCACGCACTTGCCGGTGCCGCAACCCATGCTTCTCTCTCTCTCTCTCTCTCTCTCTCTCTCTCTCTCTCTCTCTCTCTCTCTCTCTCTCTCTCTCTCTCTCTCTCTCCCTCTCTCTCTCTCCCTCTCTGTCCCTCTTTCTTTCTCGCCCCCCGCTTTCTCCCCGACTTGCTTCGGCCCACGTTAAATATTATTACATAGTTTCATCAGTAAGTGTATTTCAGTACTTTAAGTTAATTTAAACATAACTAATAGCAGCACAGAATAGTCCGGTACTGACCTATAACCACGTGCGGACGGATGGATTCCGGGTTTTCTCGTTCTCGATACTTTCACTTTCTTTCTCTCGTGTACCTTATCAGCCGTATTGTCTTTATCATTTTCCACTCAATCATTCACTTAGATCCAGTACTCACACTGCCTACATGTCTTATATTCATACAAAAATAGTAACGTTTCTATATATAACATTCGTCTTATTTTCCCAAGTACTCTTCAATAAGTTATTCGCGATAGCCATTTGCCTCGCAATATTCGTCAACATATCACGAATTATCGTCGAATTATAGTCGAATTGTAGTCGAATTATAGTCGAATTATAGTCGCGAGCAGGGCAAAATATATTCTATGTTAAGCTGAGCAATGTTTCAAAAGTGTATGTTCCTTGAGGAAGGTTGATGCATCATATGTTTTAACAATAATGTCGTAGAAAGTATCATGACATGTCGTAGTATCATGACTAATGTAAAAGTAGTTATTGGCGTTAACACTTAAAGGACCATTTATGTGGAACCAAATCTGAGTTTGTTACGATTTGTCTAACGACACATTCAAATATGTTCCCGCTACTGACACATTAATTAGCACAATTCAATGTTTTTCACATACATGCAATGTCACTCATCTTACTCGCGATTAAAAACAATCTATTGACAAACAAATTAGCGTAGGACAAAACGACACTGATTGGTTTGAATTTCATGCACTTTCTTTTATTTTGAGTATTTCCATACGAATAGAGTAAAACAGTGCTCAACAATACGTTCAATACCATTGACGAAAATACTTCGCAAATACATAGTACAAAGATCGGCTACAATTAAACGACAAGTTGACTAAAGGAAGAAGTTACGTACAATACGTTTGGCAATATATGAGCATTGAATAAATACAAATAGATTAAACCTAAAATTACTTATCTAACCTGCGTTGTATACGCAATACTCATCATTCCAGATATGAATTTAACTGCATTTATTTATAACGAGGTCCTTTGAATGTTATAAAATCAGAGCTATATTAAACTGTTATGTGTACTTTATTAAAAATACCTGCAAATTTATTGAATTATGTAAATCTATATTATTCCGAATATTATGTTCCGTAAAATTATTGTGTAAGGCACAAGAAAATATTGTTACGTGGACGTATATCTCCCGAATGCAAACGACAAAACTGTAACGTTACAGAGAATGATGCACTGTCTATAGATAAAGAAAACGCGCTCATCGGATATTGCGACGCTAATGGCTGCGAAGTAATTATATGCAAACCTGCTTTCAGCAAGTGTGAATTATGAGCAAACAATGGAGGGACTCGGTCTGAGCTCGGCTGCATTAATCGTCTCATCGCAGAGTTTTACCGCATCTACGTAGGGGAGAGCAAAATACTTCACGTAATTTTGATACTTTAAATGCCTTATTCCGACAACTACTCGATCTTCCTTCTCACGCGATTCTCAGGTTTAAAAGTTTGAAAAGTTCCGGACAAAGCCAAACGACATAGGTGACAACGTTACTTGCAATAGCTGTACGATACCGATGCAAGCCAATTGGGCCGGAGCGCAATACACACTTACTCTAACTATATGTCTTAACAATGTAATCAGTATTAACTCCGTAATGGGACGAAAATTCAGCCAGCGACTGGTACAAGCCAGTGATGCGATTAAAAAACGGAGGAAAACAGAATAAAAGTCGATTAATAATTATGCGATCAATAATCACAGTAGCGGACAGTTTGAATTTGTCTGTGTGGCTTTATATGTAATATATAATCTACACATACATAGTAATGTGTATATATATATATTTATATATGTGTTTGATGCATATATTACACGTTTACGCGGTATGAATGTGTACGTGTCGCGTTGTGTCGTGACTCAACGTAACGTGCCATATTATTCAATGTCGTGTGTAACAGCCTTTCGGGTTCTTCAGGCACCATTGCTTACGAGCTAAGTTTCAAAATAAATATAAATAATAAACTATAGTCAGACATGGACGCCAACTACTAAAACACGTCGTCGTCATTTTTATAGTAAAATGTAAAAATAATCGTAATAAAAAAAAGGAAAAAGAAACAGAAAAGAAAATAATAAACCTAATCTGCAACCTTGTGAGTATTTAGCGAAGCATATATGTAATGTGATCGTGTCGTTCATGTAATGCACCTCTGCACGGATGCACGTGTATGCATATGTACCCTTCTCATTATTCCTTTTCAGTCAATATTATACGTATATGTGTTGCGCGAGAAGGTCGCGCGCTGCGTTTGTCGTGTAAATTCTGTTATCATGCACAGTAATGAAATATAGTGTAGACTGTCATTAAAATTACTTTCATAGTGTAACAGTATTATAACGCGCGCTTACGTACTAGCCAAATCAAGTAGGAGCGATTGACAATAATAAACGCACAATACGGTGCGTCACCATGATCATTTTTTTTCGTTCTATCCTGCGACAAGCAAGATGTAGGCATCTAAGCCATTGGCGAAAAGTTTTACACCGCTTGCATTTTATACCGTACGTGTACGGGGAAACACACATTTCGCCAAGTTTTGTGTGCATGATCCATTCCGCATAACTGATTTACCGGGTAGTCTACGGCATCTACGAACTCGGGGCTGGATCCAAGGTGACTTGACTTTTTAAAAAAACTGTCGAGAATAGAGAATGTGCACGTACGTGATTACTGATTGCTTTTCGACTTAAAATCCTACCGACAACCCGAAGTAGGGGTATAAGGTAGCCAAAGTGAACAAAGAGTCACACCTTCGTCAAGAAATTGATTAACTATACGCGGGAACTGCGATATCGAGTATTTTGTAGCACACGTTGTGAACAGAAAAATGCTGTGACTAGACGAACGGTAATATCGACCATAACAAAGTTTCGCCTACTTTGATACGTGACACGCTTAGAATTAAGTCAAATTGCATTATATTGTTACTTTTGATTATCAAATATTTTGTTCATAAAATATATTATACACAAATCGTCGTAATAACGGCCAACGCAATTGCCATCTCGTAATAGAGTAACAACCAGCTCAATTTCGCAAAATCCAGTGGCAACTGCTATTCTATATTATGTATAGCGAGATCTTATGCTCGATTGTCTCAGCATTTTTGTGACCACCAAATATGTTTAAAAATAGATATACTGTTAGTATGATAATAGTTAGACGCATATTCAGCAAAAATAATAACATTAGATGCAAGGCTGCAAATATACATTTAACTTCCCAAAAGACCATCATATACAATTATTTTAGTTCATATTGAATTCGTAAGAATTGTTGATAATATGTAATCAAGCATTAATCAAGTATTTATTGCGAGCCCGAGCGTAAGCCCTCTAAATATTACAAAATTCCCGAAATACTTGAACAAAAGAAATAAATAATTGTCGCATTGATAGAAGCACCTGTGTCTGTTAATTGATGAATAATTAGAAGGAACATTTGTTTTAATGTGGACTTGTGCACAATACACTTACACATGGCTCAAGTTGTTGCTATATGTAGCAACAAATATTTACACAAGATTAATATGCATTTTCATATGACGTCGATGTCATGTTTCATTAAAATGTAGCCTATATATTAAGAGTCTAGCGTCAAACAATGCATGGACTACTCCCGTAAATTTGCGTATTTTATTATGTACAAATCCGCATTAACACGTCGAGTAATATAAAGAATTGTTACAGAACCTGCTCATACTCACATTTTCTCCAGGACCCCCAAAACCACCTAGATTATAGTCACCCATTCCACTCCCACTATCTTCTCGCGGTGTCCCTGGTCCACCATTAGCTGGGCTATTCTTCATACCATCAAGTCCATCGCCATTCAAAACTGGTCCCATCGTATTGGGACCCATAGGACCCATTGGACCTCCTTCTGGACCACCACTCATCGGAAAGTCCTACGATAATTGTAGTTATTAAGAATACCTTAACCAACTTTTGCGTACATAGAAAGTGAATGAAACAAAATTACAGGATGCAACAGAAAAAAAGTTCTATAAGATTTTTGATACAATTGCTCAACGCTTTCTCAACATTTGACTAAATTACAAATACTTACAAGAATTATTGAACGTTTAAGAATTTTTTAAGTTTGACTGCGTAGAATAAGTGAAACTGTATTTATGCCATACTATTGCACCATTCATAAATATAATTTTTCAAGTAATTTTGAAATTGTTGGGATACACCCATGTATCAACGGCTATGATATATAGAAAATATTCAAATTGTTTGAAATTCAATTACTCAAAACAAACATAAAAACAGATCTTATGCTTACTCCAGGCATATTTCCACCAGGTACAGGTTTCATCATGGTATACATATTTTCACCGCCGCTATTACTGCTATCTTGAGGGCTAGGCATTATAGGTGTTCCTGGACCAGGCGGACCAGTGGAACCTGGTGGTCCGCCATAGTTACCCGGTGATGATGACGAATAATTCATTGGCTATAAAGAATAAAATAACGTGTTAAAGAGAATACAGTAATGCAGGTGGCGCCTATTTACGTACAGAATAGATTTTTCAGAAATAAAACGTATAATAATTACATAATTTGCAATAGCTATTATACCGCAATGTTAACTATTAGGTTGAGTCATAAGTAACTTTCGGTTTTTTATCAGACATTTATTTGGCTTTCATTGAATAACAAAATTATATTAATTTGTTATGTATTCCCCACTATTATGTATAACCTTCTCCCATCTTCCTGGCAGTTTATCAATTCCTTCCTTGTAAAATGTGGTTGGTTTGGACTAGAAGAAATTATCGACAGCCTGATTGACGTGCTCTTCAGAATTGAAGGTTTTTCCATTTAAAAAGTTTTGTAAGGAACAGAAAAGGTGGTAGTCTCTGAGTCAAGGTCCGGGGTGGTGAAACCATCCAAGCTCTTGAGATTTTTTGAGTCACCCTTGCTGTATGTGGTCGCGCATTGTCGTGTAAAAGAATGACGTTTTTGCGATTGATGAGTGCAAGACGCTTTTCATGGTGTCTCTCTTGCACATTTTCAGCTGCTGGACGTATCTATCCTCAGAAATCGTTAAATTTTATTTCAAGAGCTCGTAATGAATAATGCCTCGACAATCCCACCACACACACAGTAAAATCTTTTTCCCATGGGTCTTTGCTTTCGGATCTGGTAGGAGTGGTTGATCATTATCAGGCCACTGTCTTTTGCGGACGATATTGTCAGAGATAATCCATTTTTTTATCGCCTGTTATAATCCTGTTTAAAAATGGCTCGATTTTTACCCGTGAGAACAGACTTGTGGCGACTGACATGCGATCTTCTTTATTCCGTTCTCTGAGATTGTCAGGTACACATACTCCTAACTTGTTGACTTTCCCTAATTTCTCCAGGTGGCGGTTAACAGTTGTTTGTGAGGTATTCAACCTTTTTGCTATACCACTTATTGATTGGCGTGGATTTTGCTCCAATATTGCGTTTAAAAGGTTTTCATCAAAGTCGAGAGGACGTCCCGCTCTTGATTTGTCTCATCGGAAGTTATTTATGACTCAACCTAATATATTATATCACATTGAAACAAAAACATTACACAACAAATGTGGCATCTCCTCAAATTACTTTCATATAAACAATAATTTCCATACACTCGATTAGATATCAAAATCGCTAAGAACAGGATATAATAATACAATCAATAAGTTAATGCGTACAGTAGATGTATTTGGTTGCCATTGTTGTCTGCCACCTGGTCCTGCCATACTCATCGGAGGCATACCTGGCCCGCCTGGACCGCCAGGCCCTAAACTACTGTTAGGGGGTGGTCCTCGCATACCTGGTCCATAACTTCCTGGTCCCATAGGGCCCATTCCAGGACCTCTAGGTGGGTTCATTCTCGGATTCATTGGGTTCATTCCTGGCGGACCTAGGAAAACAAACACGTTGAAATATATTTTTACTTCTGAACACTGCGTATTATTGCTATGGTCATGTTAATTCTAAATGTTAACCGCGTATTTATGGACCGACGGCAAAACATGTAGAATAACAGAATCAGCTTACCCGCAATATGGTACGGGAGATGGGATAATAAACATTACTCCTGCAGCAAGTGCACAGAAGCTCAAGTTCAAAAAGACCGAATTTTGTACCATGCTTTGCCGGAGTCAAAAACAAAGGGAAGCGAATGGGGCAACATGCTAATTTAGCAAATATATCCACACAATGTATACAGTAGGAGGCTCATGCTGAGGACAGAAACTGCACCATGCCATACTGACTCAAACAAATGGTGATGATGCCTGCGTATTGAAGATAACATTTATTGATGTTGTGATCTTTACTGTATAAATAGCTGTGCAATATTGTTTGTTAAATATTTTACAATGTTCAATGAATTTCAAAAACCGGCAGTGCAACGAATAGTGAACAATTTATGTTATCATCGTTGTTGCTGTCCTAAAACTGAGCAGAATTAACAGAAAATATAGTAAATTAGTTGAATGTAATTTGCATAAATAAATTATAAATCAATGGAGATCAACCATAGATTACCACAGTCATTGAACTTTGATTAGGTTAAATAATTCTGTGTGTGTGCGTTATATTTAAAAATAATGTATGAATTGAAGCTAATCATTGTTATACACGCTGTAATTAAAATATTGCGTTCTAGATAATTTATTATGATACAATAATATACAATCCATGAATTCTTACAATATTGCACAATTATTTTAGTGTTCATACACAGCCACAAAGAATTATATTCATGTTTGCGTAATTGCATTCATCATAAAATCAACGAAAGATTAAATGTTGATGCATTGTTTGAAAATATTTTTTCGTACAATTGTAATTGCATAATATTGTCCTCATACATATTACATTAATTTTCTTATACGCAATTGTGAAGTAATGTTAGGAATTTTGTTTCCAAACTTTTCTATTAAAATTCCCTAACATATTTTGTATGAAATGAGAACGATTTTATGTAAAAGTGAATACCATTTCCACCTGCGTTGTCTAATAAGCTATCAAAGAACCACAGTAAGAATATTAAGCTCTTTGTATTCTAAACGTGTTTTATTGCGATTGGCATGCTGGATGTAAGATCGGTCGAACAAATAATTTGCAAAGACACAAAGCTAGTGCAAATGTCTGTGTAAGTGGAAATAAACGATCAGAGGCAAAGAGGCGAAATAATAAAAGTTAGGCTTGACTAAATCATGTGAGTGTGATTCGGTTGCTGGGTTGCTTCCTACCTTGCCACCCTACAAATTCTCCAGCTTCGCCTGAGGAACACAAGAGCACACATTAGTACGGCAGGTAGGTAAGGTCAAGTTGATGGCGGTAAAGCCTAGTTATTTGGCAGTGGCATAGTATATAGATACCCGGTGTTTCCCTACAGTTATTATTGTAAAGCACAAAAAACAAATATATATTTGTGCGTTTGCAACGCAAGCAGTAATCTACATAAAATTAAATATTTCCAACCGCTCTTGGATGTAATTTATGGTTGGCTTTATGATTTAAAATTTGATATTTTAGAAGTTTTGCAATAAGCTACGCGTGAATTATTTGAAAATGTTAAAACTTATACAAAATGTAAGAAGAGTTTAATCTGCATATGGCAATATTATAGATAGATTTTGTAGAATAGTCTCATACTCCCCCATACAAATTCATAATTGTTTTGCATCGTATATTTAAAACGCCTTAAATGCAACCAGTAAAACAAATACTACCACTCAGAAAAAGAAACACGTTGTAAGGTATCGGATTTTTAAATAATATAACGAATGGAAAGAACAAAAAAAATGGTAAAAAACTACACCACTGCTTGTAACTAGACAATTCAAAAACCAATCCACTTCACATCACAGCAATCCAATCCAATTTTAATATTACTTATTCATATATTGCTGTGTGGTTTTTGGTACGCATGCGTCTATGCCATTCTCCTCTCACAACGCCTCTCAATGCCAGAAAAAAAAATATGATACAAATGTTCGAAGATCTCCTCACCTTGCCTAGTAGGATCCATGCTGTTGGGCATCATTGGTTGTCCAGGAGGCTGTAGAAAAAATAAAACATAAACCATCTCATAAGCGAGTTTCCTATGTACAATATTAGACAATATTTGTTTGATTAATAAAACAACAATTTTATGAAACTATAATTTTACGGATTTGTTTATCAATATCTGGAATTTCCATTGGCAATATAAATGTACTAAAAGCATTGGTTGTTACGATACCCACCCCATTGAAATCATTTGCCATTTGTGGCATGCGAACTCCAGGTCTTGGACCAGCAGGATATCTTGGACCCATAAACTGTAACAAGGTATACATTTCCATTAAAACCATTAAATTCCATTAAATGCGCCAAAAACAAGAACATTAAGTACCAGAAAAATAAATTAAGCAATTGATTGTGTGATAAAAATGTAACATTTCAACTATATAAAAAGTATAATTGTAATTGTATCTGTAATAACATAGTTATTGTAAGCAAGCATTCGCAGACTCACGATTAAAAAATTAAATGGTGTTTAAGACAAGTAAATCAAGCTCAAATGGAAAAGTATTTGTACAACTACTAGAAAGAATATCTCACCTGTTAGAAGTTCAAAGAACTTTTATATAGCTGTGGTCTTCTCGAAATAATAATTAAAACAATTGTAGAACAACAACGCAATCTACTCGCATATAGTATTCTTTTTAAACATTATTAAACTTGTTAAAAGGAATGTACAATTTCCGTAATAACGGTATTAGCAAGAACAACAGCAGTATTTGTTAAAAGTCTTGATAGCTATGGTACCAGTAGCATTTGCAATGACACTTTTTAAAAGAGGAATGTTAATTACGAAAGAAATAATCGAACTAATAAAACAAAGAATATAAAGAATTGTTTACAACCTTAGAAGTTAACTGACATCATCACATTGTATGCACCCATGTTTGCCTCATTCTATAAATATTTTATTAATAAAGCAATATACATGGACACAATATGTATGTTAAATAAATGGCAGGGCTTACATATGCGTTTACCAGCACTTGGTATCCACATTAGAATATGAAGAACAAACAATGTCGTAATGTCAACAGTAATGTTAGGGAAAAGCAAATTTGTTAGTAAACGGCGTTTGGATATACGATGATGCGGTGTAATGAGAGCGGAACGAGTGGATACAAACTTCGATGAGTGAGTGTGTTCGTGTTAAATGAAGCTTACCTGAGTGGACATCATCTGCGAGTGTGGGGGCGGGGGTGGCTGGGGGTGCTGGGGGGATGGCTGTGATGAGGGGTGTGTAGGCGGAGATGGTCGCATTGTCGAGTTGTTCTGCAACAAGCAACGCAAACGACAGACATGTAGCAACACTGCGATCCAGGCAACAGCTAAACTAGAAGGCTTGGGGATGATTGTGTTGATTCTATATATCGGTCTGAACTTGGAAAACAGCATGTAAGTTATAATTACGAAAATTACTTTGGTAACTTTCTTTCGAAACAGTTTGAACAATTTCAAGCTCAGGTTCATTAGCTTGCATAGAATATGACTGCGCTGCATATTCTTTTGTTCAATCTACTTTTCGTAATTATAACTCCAGTAAACGGGTTTGAAACCAAAGTGCAATAACAAGGTATGTTGTACAAATAAAATTCACTTTGAAACTTTTACATTGAACAAAAAAAAAACAAATTAAAAATTTGTTACTTATGTCATAAGTACTCGTTTTTAATGCAAAGCAAAGATATGTGCATTAATAGCACATTTAAAATATTTATTTCAAAGTGAAATTATAGTAATCGCATACATTTTATTTGAAATGATTCGGCAGATAACAAAAAATCAGGTAAGCAACATATGCATAACTATATTCTTTCAATTTTCACCGATATAAAGTGTGCCTCATCTTTTCACTATTGTAAGCACTCAATGTCGGTTGTTCACCGTACTAAGCAAAAAATACAAGAAAACTTCTATTCATGAAGATATTAATGAATTTGCATAGGCACTCTTGCCATTATATTTCTAGATTAGAATCTCAACTATTTTACAAGTCTACTATTCTTATGTTATGCAATACTGCATAGCACACACGCAATAAGTAGATCAACCTGTACATTGTAACATTAACCGGAAATCATCTGAGAACTCAATAGAGAAGAAGGGACAAAGCATTGTGTACTTCTTACACACTGGAAATTGAATAAAAAGACCAATTTTCACTCGACAATAGAAATGCATAATTTGAGACCATGCAATGTCTTATACTATATTTCATGAAATAAAAATGAAACTTGGTCAATTAACCAATGAAGTAAAATTGAATTTACTAATATTAAGTAATTAGTAATAATGAATATTTCATAACTTTTTATCACACTTACTCAGATTCATAACATAAGGCTTTTAGTACGAAAATATCAGTAAACTACTAAACCTTTTACAAGCCAATTCTACTAATGTAAAGAGCATATTGCAACAATAAGTGATCTCAAATGTTGAAAAAGTAAACAAATGAATTGTAGCGGTACATGTTTGTGTATGTGTGTATTACAATATAGTTATGACACTAAACCAAGGATATGTTACATTATTATATTGAAAATATTATAAACACAATAAAAAAGTGACAACAATTTCGTCAAATTTAAGATATATTCTCACCAAAATAATTGAAACAAAAAAAGTTGATCTTTTAATTACACATACCATAATTTGATTGATTTAACTTTAATACACACAATAAAAACATTAAAAACATATTCTTAATAAGTTGGATTTTATGCAAAGTATAAGACAATATTGCACAGCAAACAGTTTTCAGAGTTAAAAAGGTATCAATTTGGTAAATAGGACGAAAACGCAGTATACAGTGAAAATTAGAATTTGAGGGAGAAAATTAAGGGATGATAGAACACATAAATACAAGCAATTTTCGTGAAACAATGTATGGGCCCAACGTAAGGGATGATGAGATACAGGGTAGTTTTTCACCGCCACATTGAACGCGCTAACAGCCACACACGTTGCCGATGCCTGACATGGCGGTTAACGTGTTAAAGAATTATCACAAGAATGAGAGGAGATATTTCAGAAAACATTTTATTAACAGGAATGTCATTGATTTATATGCTCTGGATACCAGTCACGGTAAAGTCGTTGCACCTCGTACGCACACCCGACAGTCGCAGCATACACTAACAAGGGGAGTACCAGGGTTCTGGGTCACCGATTTTGTTCAAATTGTGCACAGACCTTCTTTAGCAGAAAATATTGGATACGTATTTTGCCGAAAGTGGCAACATTCCCCCATTTTTGAAAAAATCGAGGACAAAAATCAAAATTTTTCGATCGGGCTGAAATTTTGCAGGCGCGTTTAAAATTGCCTCCTAAAAGATACTCACACATTTATTTTGAATAAATTCCATACAATTTACTCGGTTTTCATCGAAGCGGCGTAGCACAGTAAGTATGGTACCAGCGTAGTAACTCAAGGTCTAGGGTTCGAGTCTACATACGGTTTTGTTTTGTATTTTTTTTCAAGTTTTTTTCAAGTCAATAGTTTAATCTAATTATAAGCAATTATATTTTATTACATTCCATAATTTTGCCGACGTTTTTATGTCGGTTGCTACAAGAACATATTACATATAGGATTCTTCAAAGAAGAAAACAATAGAAAGGAATAACCCAAACCTGATTAATTTATTGATGTAATGAAATAACGGTCCCGTGGATGGAAGCGGTATACCCAGGTATCATTCGAAATGAAAATAGATTATCTGGACTTCATGCTAATAATTCTCACTCATGACGTACCTAATGGTGTTGGTCGTGGTTTATATGGATTGCGAGTTCGGTTTGATTAAGGTGCCGAATTACAACATGAAAGCGATATAGTGAATGATGCGAATCAAGAAAATTTATTGTTGGAACAAGTACACGAGTCAACTCCTGCCTCAAGTATTGAATCTTACTCTACGTCTCCACCGTCCCAGAAAGGAGAAATGCAACATGGCACGTTGACAGAAAAAGTAAAAACTGTAACGGTTGCAAGACTTCATCCAACGTGGAGTTTGAAAACATTACAGCTAAAGAAAGGGTTTCACATAAAATGAAAGACCAAATTTATAGAGGAGAGGAAGAAATAGCCACGGGTACGACAAATTGTGATAAATATGCTAACATCGAACAAGACTCGAAATCGTTTGATTGAAGAAAGAGATATTCGTTCTTTTATGCCAACTTGGGTAAAGTATTTCTGTGTTTGTAAGAACCAAGTGGATGTTTTCATCCCAGGACAACGCATCACATATCAAAATTGCCCGCTGAACGGAAAAAAGTTCATCTAATGTGTACAAGGTCAGGCAAGTTGATGAAAGTAAAACACGCTGACAATTTAAATCATTATTTAAAACCATATGTGAAGAAGAATAA
Organism: Anoplius nigerrimus; assembly: GCA_914767735.1. Lineage (NCBI taxonomy): Eukaryota > Metazoa > Arthropoda > Insecta > Hymenoptera > Pompilidae > Anoplius > Anoplius nigerrimus. The sequence goes on from OU612080.1 coordinate 22,012,066, forward strand.
AGGTTCGGTTCGTGATTCGTGGACTGGTCAAGTAGGTCCAAGCGCAAATAATGAGAAGATTTTGAATGCTAATAATGATAGTTTGTGCACCTTGCAAGTTATTCGGCCTCACTGGACACCGGTATGTCAGCTTTGCGATGTATATTTTTACGGTCAAGTCAAATTATTTATTTAAATGTGTACAAAATTCAAGAATACTACTAAAAGAACAGCAGGATTTAAGCAGTAGCAAAGACGCCATTAAAATGCATTCTTTAATTCATCAACAATTATCCGCGCCAATCTTTTCGGTAATGTTTGAATATGCATGGTACGCGTAAAAATTAACAGACACCCGCAATTTTTTTTAAACGTTAGCTAGGTTTGTTTTTCTAAAGATGTCATGCAAAAAGTGTGTACGTGGAAAATACAGTCATTTATAAAATGGTCGTAGTGCCAACAAAATTTTTGTTTAACATGCTCTTACGATAAATATCATCCAAATAGTTACACACCATATTAATCTACATAAATGCAATATATATATTATTGATAGAATTTGGAATTACAATCAAGACTAAAAGTTATAAAAAATAGACCCAAACAAAAAAGGCAAAACCGCATCAAGATTCGAACCCCGGGCGCTTGAGTTACTACGCTAGTACAATACTTAGTCTGCTACGCCGCTTCAATGAAAACCGAGTAAATTTTATGGAACTTATCCATAATGCCATTTTTTAAAGATTAAAGATCATTTAGGAGGCAATTTTAAACGCGTCAGCAAAATTTCACAGCGATCAACAAATTTTGATTTTTGACCTCGATTTTTTCAAAAATCGGGGAGTGTTGCCACTTTTGGCAAAACACGTGTCCAATATTTTCGGTTAAAGACGATCTGTGCAAAATTTGAACAAAATCGCTGACCCATAACCCTGGTCCCTCCCTTGTAAGTAGTAAGCAGAAGCAGAGCAGCGCGCGTGGCCTGATGGATATTTCTTCATAAATTCGCGTGGCAATGGCGTGCTACCCATTAACTTTTTTTTCATTGAGTATATAAATTAATAGTATTCCTGTTAATAAAATGTTTTCTGAAACACTGCCCTGTAACCTTTCAATCCTTTCGTTCCGCCCATACATTGTATTACGAATATTGCTTGGATTGGTGTGTTCTATCAAACCTTAAATTATCTTCCTCGAATTCTGATTTACCCTGTATAATCTGATTTAGTAGCATAACCGCAAACATTTCATTCTTTGGTTGCAAACACATAGGTACGAAACATTGCATGTTATGAATATCATAAAATAAATTTCGTTCTATATATATTGGAATACTTTCCCAAAAAGATGATTAAAGACCTATTTTCTATTGATTGCAAAACCATAACGTCTGTAACTTGTTTGTGATATAGATTTTTACACATACTAGAATAAGCAACAGAATGCTTCCATGTCGTATATACAGCTAAACACATACATCACACAGATCACGGATATAGATTAGGCAGAACGATGAAAATCCACACTTATCAAAGAATTGGATGATATGACTTTGAAACAAGACTGTGCATTATTGCTAAAAAAAAAAAGTACAGTAAGGGTGCATATCGAAATATATTGAATATCCTATTGTTTATACGCAAACATGTTGTGTAGTCTTATGAACGTAATGAAGGAAATAAGTATATTACGTTCACTAAACTATGTTATCATAATCCATCTCCGATAGTGAAAGACTTTCGATAGAACTGTACAACTTCTTGTATTCAAATTTTTCTTTGTTCGATGATCAAAATGTATTGACTATTTTTGTATATTAAGCATTAGTTGACACAATATTGCACGAATAATTATTTCAATGTGCAAAATTAGTGAATTATATTAAATGTACAGTGAGTCACATTAACATTCGGGCGCAATGACCTCAAAACTATTATTTTTGTATATATTTATTCATACTAGTGTCAATAAACATGTTTTCTTGTTGTATTAAAAAATTTATTCTTGATACCAAAAATGTTTGATTTCCTTATATGATACAGAAAGCTCTATCTTCTTATTCACTAAAAAATATGGTAAATGATATTCAAACTTGGTACCTAAAAGAAGTATAAGAGTAGTCCGTTAATAATATGTCATTTATGATAAGTTTTACTAGTATTTACATACAGTGTATATCATGATAATATAATGTGCAGTATCTACACATGTTCACTTTGTTGTGCAACGTACATTGTTTTTGCAATATAAAATCACTTGATTCTTTCGTTTAACAATTATGACACAGAAACTATGAATGTAAGATTAATAACATCAATAATGTTAATAACTACGATGAGCATAAAATTTAACAATATTATACATAATTATACATATACAACAATATTTCTCGAAATTGAAAAACCCAGATACTAGGGAAAGCCACTGTACAATTGAGAATTTTTCAATGCAAAGTTCAAGTAGAATTTAGCAATGTGATATAAAATATATAAGTTCTTTCAAGTAAACACTTATGTTATGTTAATACAACTTGCATGTAGATCATTTATATTTCTCGTAATAATGTATTTAAATGTTTAATAATACAAAAAATGAAATTAGATGTATTTTATACTCATATTTGCTCATAGCTACGGCAAAATATTAATCATGCTGTAACATTTGACTTTATATTTTGTAGAAATCAAATATCCTGGTTCTGATAAAGATGATTCTATAATGAAGGGTATACAAGTAAACTAAATGGATTAAAAGTATATGCAAATAAAAATTAGACAAATATGTGCTGTAATACTGAATTTCAAACGTTTATTTCTCAAGAAAACTAACCTAAACATATAACTTATGCCATAGGTAACAATGTAACTACTGGACATTCCCCTAAATATTAAACTTACACTTATAAATCAATTTTCATCAACATTATGTTCATAAATGTATAAAATTTTAAGAAAATTTGTATTTCCTTCATCATGACTTCTTTACTAAACTATTTAAAAATATTTACTAAAATTATAGTTGGTTATGTGTATTCAGATACAGAGTATGTTAATTTTGATATGAATGCAAAGCATTGAATGAAATGCATTTATCCTCAAAATAACATACGAGGTTGGACCCAATATTCGAGGAATTATATATACACGCTTCGTATGATATAAGAACAAATGTGTTTAATGAATAACACTAACATGCCTGGAAAAAAAGAAAAGGAACGTAAAAAAAACATTACTAGATGTTTCTATTTGAATCTACTATTAACATTAAACTATACAATGCCGAAGAGGAACAGTATAGTGTTCCAAATTTATCTTTTTGGGTCATTACTATATCACAATGCCAGTATTAAATATAATTTATCATCAATATAAATTATCTTAAAAAACCAAATCAATCAAATTAGTACAAGTACATAGACATGAACCTTGGGTGGATACCACAGGAAAGAGGTATTTAAAAAAGCATGACAGAACAGTTAGTTTAAAATATATGTTTGCTTTAAAGAAAAAAAATTTGAGCTGAAAAAATGCTTCAATGTTGCACAATTAACTTGGCAGTAGTGTCGTATTCAACCTTTGTGTTAAAATCTCTATATTTATACTTTAAATAAACATATTCAATTTGTGAAGAACATTGCTAATAACACAGTCAATATACATTATCTCGCATATTTGCTGACTCATTAATCATTATAATTTCCGTTTACGAAGCCATTGTAATTACTAGTTCAAACTACTACCTGCAAATATCATCAAAATACTGCAAAAAGAAAAATTAACAAATCTTGATTTTTCCTAATATAACCTCTTTAACAGTGAAGATTATTGCTTCAATAGGACATTTTTTTTTAGCTTGACTCTATATACTTGATACACACCAATCAATTTGATCATCAGCAGAAATAATACCAAAAAAAAAGTTACAATTACAGTATGTCATCACGTCTTTTTATCTTAAGGAACACCTGATAAACAGTTTAATTGACAGCTTTGTGTTTTTCAACAATTAATAATGATAACAGAAAGCTATTGTTGCATATGGAAAAAGAATAGATATATTTACACAAAGTATGTAACTTAGTACCCAATAGGAGTCAAAAATTCCATTAACACATTTGAGAACATAAAGTCTATAGAAATTTATATATTTTCTTTAGCAATTTATACCTAACACAAAATATAATATAGTGTTTAATCACAAATTTTCCAGAACTTTTAAATGATCTTATACACGTTATCAGTGTATTATAAAGACAAGCAAGGTTTCTATAAAATGTTTTATTAAATTCACCAAAAAAGAAATAATCGTGAACATTATTTTAGCAATTTTGTAAAAATCAAATACTAAAAATACAGTACAATAAGGGCATACATAAGTTTTGGGGTAACTCTCTGCAATAGAATACTGTTATAGAACAAATTGAAATTTGTTACTTTTAAGAAAAGTGATTCATATTCAAAACTTAATGTTTTCTAATCATAATTATAATTCTACATATATGCAGAAATGCATGTATGTGACCAATGAGTAACTACGTGCGCTGTAGCAAAAATGAAGTCAGGTTAGGTTTTAATTTAGCTACACTTATATGACGAGGAAATGACTGTATTGAATGAGTGTGTGTAAACATACAGATATGTGAAATGTCAGATATGCAGGTGGATAAAATGATTAAAATTCTCGCAGTATCAATAAAAATCCATTGTATATACAACCTGCAAAGATTAACTAAACATTTTGCATAAAAAATGATGCACTATTTATGATATGACAGATTTCATTTTGATACCAAAAAATGATCAATTAAACTCAATCATTTTTTTCGTGTTAATCAGTTGATGAAAATTAGCAGAGGACAGAAAAATAGTGATATTGTAAAATTACACAAATACTCACAGAAAAGAATGCAGGAGGCATTGGACCACCAGGCATACCATCATTTGGTGGCATCTGGCCAATTGGGGATGGTGCTGGACCAGCATTCTGTAAATATTTTAATTTTGGATAAGATTGCCATGCACAAATTTATCAAACAATGAAGAGTCTTAACAGATGTACTAATTAATTTAAACAGAATTATGCCATGTATCACTTTTGATATAATTATATCAATCTTTTGGAAATTTGCATTGCCTTTTAAATTGGAAAAATTGGAAAATTAAAAGTGTTTTTAATTATTTTATAATTAAATATTGAAAAATCAAATGTGAAATGAATTGTGCAAACAATGATACACAAAAAACAAGTAATATAAAAGGGTATAACATTTAAAATTAATTTGTGGCATATAAAGCAATTTCCTGCCCGATAAGTTAAGTAGTATACTAAAATGTTTTAGACAATATAACGTACATGAGCAATGCCATTGACACCATATCCGCTGTTTACAAAGCCCTGGCAACAGAAAACAGTATTGTAATAGCAAGGTAAACTAAATGGGAGTCTGAACTAGTATCCCATAAGTATCAATGTAAATTGTTCCTACCACGTGCTGAATCGATAGGAAATAGTACAATGCAAATACTAACATAATCATGAAATGCTTTGGCTTCACTGCTATGTTCACACGAATCCCTTCGTTCAGGTGCTGCACAGTATAAGTCCCAGAATACACTGAAATATTTTTGTGATGTACACATTTGTAGATACTCTACTGATATATCAGAAATAAAATTGTTGATGATAAAGGTAAATTTGGGCAAAAGCATGCAATGTATTATACAATATCATCTTATATGCAGAAATAACATGTGGAAATGTGCACTTACCACCACCAAGAATGTAAAAATCCAGGAGGTTCACCCAGTGTTATATTTTTCTCCCATCGGATCTAAAAAACAACAACATAAGTATAAAGGATATTGAACACCATTCAAAACACATGTAAAAAAAAAAACAAGTATTAGAATACCTTAACACAACATTTCTTGAAACAATTTTAAAACATACAATGGTGATTGCAAATTACGTTTCAATTAATTTATAACATAAATGGGCAAATATAACTATTTTGTGAACTTCATAAACACCATTAGCGAAAAAGTAAAGTTTTAACCTAACTGAAAGACAACAGTGTTTTTATAAACAAAAAAGTATGTAAAATTATATAAACTGATAAAAACACATCAGGCAATGCATGCAAATCCTTCAAAAGTTTCAGAATATTACAAACACATTTAGGAAGTACTGTGTATTAGCATATATAATGTAAATACCTCGGACAGGAATGTCTGTGCTGCTTTTTGTGCGCCAACGTGAAGTAAATATTCATATACATATAAGGCTAACCTGTAATTAGTGCAATATGGTATTAGTACATATAGTAATGCTAGAAATGTTTCGGAAAATGTTAATTTAAAATATCTCACATGTTAAATCTGCAATTAAATATACATATGAAAATTAAAAATTAAACTACTGTACAGCATATAATTTCTTTGCAAGAAGTTGCATGCTGAGTAGTATGCTGTGAATATAGAAGTCTTTAAATGTTATGGTGACAGATAATTGCAGGACAAATTTAACATATTGTTTTAAATAAAAGTTAAAAATTGTAAATATTAAATATTCACTCAGGCAATGTAATATAAAATGAGAATGTGGCATCAATATTTTTTTGTAAATTAATGCCTAAGCTATTATTTACCCTTGTGTACAAATCTGTATGTTTGCATACAGGTACATACACACATATATATTTGAGTGACTAAAAATTTCTACAGTAGTAATTAAACTAAGTATAAGCAGAATTAAAAGGTTATAAACTTAATAACAGAGAATAAAAATATCTATCTTCCTTATTTATATTTTGAAAACTTCAAACAGTAATATCTGACGTATGTTGCATCTTGTTCTTTGAAAGATATAAACATGGCGCCGCATTGTAGTATTCGAAGAGTTGAGTGACTCTAGTAATTGACAAGAGTATAGTTCGAAATGCGTCGAGAAACCGTGTTATAAAGTTACATTTCACATCACAACCTCACTGACCTTTAAATTAAATGCATTTCAAGTAAAATAGGCATAAAGTGCTCACGGTAATAGATCTTTCAAGTTTTTTTATCATCAAGATAAGTTTTGATTCAAAGATGTAAAGGTACAAACTATCCATCTCTATATGTACTGTTCTATCAGTGCTTGAAGCTCTTGTGTCACGTTAGTAGTTTTTCGCAACAGACATCGTTCTTACTTTTCAGTATACCGTTTAAATGAACGATGTGATTGTAAATAGCAGGAAACGAGCAGCAACAAAGTATAATCGTGAAAAATGTTATTTAAATTCTTTATATAATTGATCACATGAGAGTTCCTGAACGCAAAGAACCATCCAGTATTAAACAAACTGGATGGTATGCACATCCACAAAGTGTAACGGAAAAAAAACATGATATTGGCAGACCAATTACGAGATTCTGGCAATACATACTTTTCTCTCGCTTGGGCGTCTGAGGGTACCGTGGACCCTTTTCCCTTCGAGTACATCGTTGTGCCTTGTCAATTCTTCCAGCGTAAACACGATAGTCGTCGAACCGTGCCAGCAATGTCCGACCGCGGATAATCAGACAAGGATCTGGACAGAGGGAGGCGAGGAAGCGGGAAGGAGATAGAATTGGACGCGTTCTCAGTAGTTCGTATTCCCGTGAGAACAAGGGTACGACGTAAAATAGAAATCCACTGCAGAAATAGGGATTTCGCTCCAGAGGCGGAATAAGTAACCCAAAGTACAGCGCTTATTTTCTTTCCGTCACACGGACGTATGCACGCACGCACGCACAGTCACACACACGCACACATAAACTCGCGCGCACTCTCTCACCCACACACACACACACACACACGCGCGCGCGCGCGCGCGCACGCGTCACGATCACGTCGTGTCACAGCCGGGACCAGCAGCCTATGGGCATATAGCCACTCCACATCATGGTTCGACGAATCACAAACTCACGTTCGTGGGACGAATGCACGTCGTCATCACTTGACGTCGCCGACACCAGTGCTCCTCTACCGTTCTATCTTTCTTTCTTCCTCAATGTCTCCCTTTCTTATCCTTTTCCCTATTACTACGCGCCACCTATCGAACTCACGCTCGTGCTACCGCGTCCTATTGTCCCGACACGATCCGCGAAGCGTCCTCTCTCCGCGGTGGCAAACTTGCGCTCGGTCACTTCGCTCTCTTCACTCTTTTGCTTTGACCCCCGCCCTCCCTCTTCCACAAACTGCCGCACACCTAACTTTACCGCGCCTAGCTTCGGCTCACCTCGTCTCACCTTACCGCGTCACACCTTACCTCACCTAACCCCTCTCCTGGCGAACCCCGCCTCCTCGCACACCGCACTGCACCTCACGGCCGCGATAGAACACAGAGAAGGTAGAGTACACTCACTTACACTTTACCTCAGCCGACCTTACTTCGGTAGCTCACCAATTCTGGAATCCTTGGATACATACGCTGCGCGGCGCGCGCTGCCACCTTTCCGTCGCACTGTCGTCTTCCTTTCGCGTGTAACGTGACGTGTCGTGCAGCGTTGTGACAACTGAAGTACAACTTTTTCACTCTATCTACTTGTCACGTATACGCGAGCGAGCCTCTTTCGTGACTTTGGAGCGCACAGTATGACGGTCGTACACAAGCAATTGAACTTACTGGTCACAATATAAACACGAGCGAGTCAGGGTTTATGCTTACTCTCTACGCACGCTTCACTCACGTATACAGTGAACGACAAAAACTTTTTGTCTTTCTCAAATATCTCTCTATCTCTTTTCGGCACGCAACCTTTACGCGTTGCGCGCGCATTCGCCATCTTTCATGCCAGGAACGTATGTATGGCCGATAAGTATCGCGCGGGAGATAGGTATATCGAAGCTCTACTTACTCTCTTTAAAATTTGCTCACCTTAAACAATCTTTACGGTCATGGCGTACTATACGTTGAACCATTCCGACGGACAAAGTTTACGGTACCGAGATCAGACTGGTATTCGATTTTAAGGTTGAAGAAATTATTTTTCCAGTGTGAAATGAAGCGTCAGGGAACAAAATGTACTGTATTGTATATGGAAAAGATTGTATACTTGTGGACTTGTGTTTCATGTTGGTTAGTTACTTGGCAATAATATCTGAAAGGTTATTGAGTATTTGTAAGAGAACGTTCTATATACCGCCAAAAAGTTGAGTTGCATTTGAGAAAAATTTTTAATTTGCTTTTTCAAATTCCTCTGTCAATCCTATTTATGCGCACTACACTTAATCTACATTCACGCCTATGCGGGAATATATAAGTAAACTATGTCAATGACGGACTGTAAAATGGTATGAGATGTCTACAGTGATTGTACATACACAGCATCTTGCATCTTGATTCATATTCTTATTTTTTCTAGTTATATAATTAAGTAACACTTTACGTACAATCAAACAAAATTAAACCGCGTAAAATATACACTTAGATTGTACCTTTATACAATTTCATATCCAGACGTCGTACAACACTAAGCAAAGTACAAGGTTCTGTTCTGCATTCAAATAAAAAAATATCATAGCCTTGTTACAAACATAATCGAAGCTATTGTAAGTATATGTTGAAAGGAACACTATATAGGTATTAAGAAAAAATATATATAATATTGGCGGCCGGAAAAGAGTTTTAGTTCAATTAGCAAAGATTAAAAACTCGTACAAACATAAAAGATGTATTAGTTTTTACATTCTTGATTTGATTGACTTTTACAAGTTTTATTATGTTTGAGTAGTATACCCAGGTAGATCTACGTTCTTATGTCAACGTGTGACTTGAAAAATGCCGATAACAATTTGAGCGTTAAGGGGTCCATTGTTGATCAACTTTATAATGGTGGCGATCTGGAAAAAAATAGCTGGTTCCAAATGCACCTTACATTGGTACGATCCTAATTGTAACTCTGCGTCCTATTGGATAACGGCCCATGCATACATGTAGAATGCTATGGCGCGCTACTCACTGCTAGAAACTATCGGCGCGGTACACGGCGGCGGGGGGTGGGGGGGGGGGCATCCGATTACGTCCGAAGGCTTCCGGATATACCCGACACGAAATAGTCGACAATCGACGAGACGTTCAGAGAGCAAGAGGGGAGGAGACAGGCTGTTCTCCTGGGTGTGCAGCTTCCCCTTTTTCAATTTTATCATGGAATCCAAGTATTGCCAGCGTTTAACGATGCAATGTAGAATCAGGCGAAAGTTACTCCTGTTATTTCTGCGAATAAAATACCTACAAGAGGGGAAGACAGATCGGGGGAAGCATAATTACAGCAGCTTTGCCCTATGTCCTGCGAATTAAGCTGAATTGTTTCCGTGTTTGTAGCAGCATAATCTTCGGAGTTTATGCCGTTACTTGGTTACTATGCTTGCTTTTGAACCGAAAAATGTGGCGCTCACTATTACGTGTAGTTACGGACATTGTGATTACATTATCGGCAAAAAAACAAGGCCGATTAAAGGTATAGTCGCAAAAAATTTAAATAGTAACATGTTACTGACGTGCATTAGTACAGCAAATATGGCGACAATATCTTTTCGTTGAATCTAATCGCATATCTTACATTTAAACAATTTTTGGAGTAATTATAGACCCTGTTTTTATTTCACATTTGACGTGATTTGTACGAATTTATTAATACTTTAATGGCCGCTTACACAACATGTGTGTTATGCTAGCGCAGAAGATTGTCGGCCGGTACCACATTCTCTGTGTGATGAATGATGAACGTAAAAAGGTGTGGATATTTCTATTGTGTTCCTATTTCATCGCTATGGCTTTGATTTTCGGTAATTATTGTTTCATTTCCTGTTTTTAACTTTAGATTTTACACCAGTGTACTACGTAAATGATGGAGCAAGTAGCGACGGTTCTACATTGGTGCCGTACCTAAAGCCACCGTACGAGCGCTAATGTCACGCTAATGTAAAAAAACCTACATATTTTATGTGTAAAATCTGTAAAGTACCATTACATGTAGGTAATTGATTACAAAATTATCACACAAATTATTTAAATTGTTGTTTTTTAAGTTATGTGTATGTTCGTACATGTTGAATTATTTCGTAAATTTACATCAAGTTTTTAAAAATTAATTCTTCAAAAATGTTGCCGGCCCCTGGCGACGTCTGACTGCGTACATGAGCGGCCGTTAAAGTGTTAATATCTGCAGCAAGCTAATATTTTTAATTATGGAATGTTTGAAGATATCACCATTTAATATATAGATGGACGGGCCAGGTACAATAACATGGGAAGAATTTGTAGGATGTGCGGAAAGTTTTGTTCTTCTGTCAAACCAGATTTCTGACGGATGGGTAATGGTTGGTGACAAGGTATTTACTATTTAATTCAGTATAAAAAAATATAAAAAATATACCGAACATTACGTTCATACGTTTTGTAATACCGAACGTTTTGTGAATGTTACGTAGACAAAATTCATAATTATTCCATTATGGAACAGAATTTGATTCTTAATATTCACATATCACAATGTATAATAGTTCATTAACTCTTTATAGCCATGCCATTTTAATTTGACGCGTGTTAAAATGATCGCTAATCCGTTCATTGTATTTTAATCATGTTGAGAATGAAAGATTCAATACTCAAGTAGACAATAACTACATTCCATTTTATCTGAATTATAAAAAAATTACTCGTAACAATCTATCGAAGGAATCACCTTCTTAAATTATTTGGAGATCAAGGGAAGTTATTATCAATCCATGTATAAATATTTTTTTTAAGTTTTATGTAACAGCTGCCTTTTCCTTAAGTCTGTCCTTGTAGCTTTACTATATTTTGCATACGTTATAGTTATTTAATTTCTTCAATAACTTCTGTATCGACAATATTTTTATCTACACAACACATTTGCAGTTTTGGGTTCATGAAAGGATGTATGATTTATTTGTTAAAGGATGAATCAGAATTCGGGGGAGGAAATTTAAGGGGTGATAGAAGACCTCATTACAAGCACTTTTTGTAAAACAATATATGGGCCCAACGTAAGGGGTGAAAAGTTACGGGGTAGTTTTTCGTCGTCACATTTAACGCGCTGAATGCCACGCGCGACGCCGAAGCCTGACATGGCGATTAACGTGTTAAAAAATTAGCACGAGAATGAGGGGAGACATTTCAGAAAACATTTTATTAACAGGATTGTTATTCACATTGTTTTACAAAAATTGTTTGTATTGATGTGTCCTATCACCACTTAAAATTTCTTCCACGGATTCTAATTCGCCCTGTATACATTCATTACATCTACTTGAATAAAGTGATTCTAGTTCAGCAATATGTTTTATATTATATGGTTTCTATTGCATTGCACTTTGAACGATAATCGTGTCATGAAACTTAAGAGCTTCGGAAATTAACGACTAAAATCTATGTTTACCTCACGTATTTATGTTCATGCAAAGCGTTTTATGCGACTACTAGGTTCATGTTGATTAAAAATTATTATATTCCCTAAATATAGTATTCGAATTTGGCGGTTAGAAGTTCTCTGCATAATCAAATATTTTCATGTTATCCGTAATTAACGGATACTGAATATTTTAGATCCTCCCAGAACAAGCGTATCTTAGTCGGCAGGTAAAAAGTTTCAATGTGTATCGTCCTGGATTACAAAATAATTGCACTGATGTTGACGAAGATTGGAGCAATAAGCTCAATCCGTTACACAAGAAAGATCCATTCGAGGCTGCCATGGTTGTAGAATCACCCGTTATTGTGGAACACCATGTTTTGTGGTCCACTAGTTACAGCGTGCCAGTGCTTTACTTTAATGGATGGAAATCGGGTAAGCTAAAGCAAACATGCTATTAAATGAACACGTTTTTATTACTTTCAGTAGGATATGGTAGTAGTGTAGTGACATTTACTTTTCCAGAATTTTAACATTTTTCGCAATTTATTAACATTTCTACCGAGATCTATAGATACATTTAGAAAATACCAACTTCAAGACGATTGGAGCAATACGTAGTCTTCATAAATCTTGTTTTTTGAATATGCATCTAAAAACTATCGTAATCGTTTTAGAACGGTTCATAGATCTTCTGAAAACAAAGCTTACTTAGTATCACAATCAATGCAAAGCTGGTAGTCATTGCAAGGGACGTAAAAAATACGATAATACATACTGTTGAGTAATGGCAGAATATGCAACATTTACATATGCAGGTTATTATATATACCTAACGTTATTTAATATAAAGTGGGATACCGATTAGAAAATTTAAAACAATAATAAGATTATTTAACATATGACCATAATGTTGACCACTTTACATTAACAAATATAATTTCCATTTATTTTAAAATGCGCTTAATCCTCACACTTTCAATTTTTAATTTGAACTTTAATGTGTTAAATAATGGTATGTGAACCAGAAGGTGTGGAAAATTGAAATTTAATGAAAAGTAGTGCAAGTGAAAATATGCACTCTCTTTGCTTTCGATGTATGTGATCGCCACTAGACCTTAATCTACGGAAATGACGAGGGTGTAATACTGATTGTTCCTTCAGCTGTAAAGCGCTTAAAACTGGGTTAAGATTCTGCACAACACGGAACGAATGGGTGAGAAACGGAAATGGGAAACAAAAGAACTCAATGCTCACAATCAGTCACGAAACGCGTTCAAAAGACCACCTCTCAAACGATAGTAGTACATGGCGGAATTGCCACTTTCCATCAGTAGACTCAAAAGCAAAAGGAAACAATTTAACATGTTTATTTATTTTGCCAGGATATACGAATAACGAAATTAAATAAAATCTCTTATTAAATTCTTTAGCAGCAAAATTCTGTGTTGAAATCGTTTTCCTTACTACTATCCGTAGAGAGGGAAAACAAATATTAAAATACGGTTTATCTGATAATGTGCAAGATCATTATTTGTTCTGTTCTTGCAATCACAGAGACCTTAAAAGAAAATGGATTTTGATTATCTTAGTAATTTATATTCAATTGAAATGTAGCTACAGAAATTAAAAACATCACCAAATGAAGGAGACCGTTTTCAAACATAGAAATATAATTTTTGCAATCACCTTAAAAAATGTGAGTCATTTACACCTAACAGAGATCGGTAACAAAGCTCTCAATAAACAGAATATATATATTTTTTAATTCGCCTTTCTTTATCATGCAGAGTAACATTCCGCTGTGCTGCACTGTGCAACGCTATATAAAATAATTGATTAGATCAGAATAATTGATTAGATTGCAAAATATATAAAATTTGTGTTAAGTTTGACCCTTCCTAGTTTGCAATAAAGCATTATTGTATAATGGCATTCATTAACAAATTCAGTTTGATATTCATTAGTACTCTATTAAATCCAGTGGTTACATCAATATACAGGATGGACCGTAATTTATAGCACAGTCGGGAGCAGAGCAATTCTCTATATTGAAATAGTTTGAATATGAACAACAAATTTTTTTGTTCGCACATTTTTCATGAAAGTATGTTGGATGTAAAACCGTTTGTGGAACATGTAATACTTTTGATTTTATTTTTCTTGAGAATTTGTGTTCCAAAAACGATTGAATATAAACTTCTTATTGTTGTACATTATATAATATATTACTTTCTACACAATTTTGTATTTAATGGACGAACTCCACTCTGAATTAATGAATCAATAAAAATGTTATGATTAAATTTGTAGAAAGGAATTTTAATGTAAGCGCAAGTAACGTTTGTTACTAATTTGCTGTTAAACAGTGCAAAGGGTGCAATGATTATTACATCCTGCGTTACAATATGCGCTATACTTTGTTTAGTTGCATCCGAATGTGAAGTTTATTATGCCGTGAATGTATATAATTACTGGAAAAAGCATCTTAAAAAAATACACACTCTCTAAAACAAACGGTAACAATATCTTGTTCTTGACAATAATTTTTTTGTATTACAAGATTACAATGCTTCCACTTCCTTCTAAAATAAAGTACATAGATTTATAACCAAACAGCTTGAATAATATATTCCCTGCGTTGATGAGAAATTAATGTTGGTGACGACATGTCAATATTTATGAATATTTTTTGCTTATCGTTTATGAATACTAGTTATATTAGTTTTTAAATTAAATTTCAAGTAAATATATCGTTATATTATAGTATTATTAATCAGCCATGCATCACCATGAACATTTATTTGATACAAATGTGTGTGCTATAACACGCAATGCTATAGTTCAAATATCTTCGTCAACATAATCGTACGATGTGAAATATGAGAAGTGATGGAATTGGCGGCAATTACATGACACTATCCTTGACGATCCATTATATATGTAGCTTTATGAAAAAACCGCGAATTAAAACATTCACACTGAATTCACGTGCAGTCGACATCAATTTGTACTAATTGGTGCTGAAAATTATAATGTTAAATATCAAACCATTTTTCATTTTACACTTTCTTTATTTTTATTTGGTAACTATGATCAGTATCGGTTTTTACAAATTTTTATGTAAATATGTGTCACGTTATCTCAAACGTTAACGAATCCTCTGAACATATATAAATCTGCAATACTGGTACATTTGTGTACAGTGTATTGTTAAATAGAATATATTCGACAGATAAACTAAACGAATATGTACTGCATTAATATCCTATCAGAATTGGTACAATGACCAAGCATTTTAAACATATATTTCGTTTGATAATCTGAAAAACGATATTTTTTTGTGGAAGATACATTTACCTAAACACAAACGTAAAAATGTACCAAAGGATTTTTAATTCATTAACTATTTTAAACTTAATTCAAAAACTATTTTTTCCTACATAAAAAATTACTACTGTTGACTTTAACAAGTTAGGATTTGAATTTTATTTCAAATGTAACTTTCAATAACAGTCACGTATCTTATCTGTTGTTATTTCCTTAATAGGAGGATTCAACTGATAGTATAGTTTTGTTTATTACGTATGAAAACGGTTAAGATATTGGCAAACAGGGGTAGGCATAACAATTTTTCATACTCCAAAATTTCGAGTTGCAAAAAAAAATTTTTAATTTTTTACAGATTTTCCGGGAATTAATCCGATAACTGTAGAAGAAGCACAGAAACTTATTCCTGGAGATAGTTTGAATTATACAGAATTATCTCAGGCAATTCACCCCATATTGGGTGTACCCTTTCTTCAACTACATCCGTGTAGATCACAGGAGCTCTTACGAACTATGTATAAGAGGTAAGTGTAAAAGGAAACGGAGAAATAATTTATGAGAATGAATACCACCGATTGGTACGTCAGAGGAAGACGGATAATGTCCTCGACCTCACTTCCGTAGTAAAATGTTTCCCAGAAAAATATGATCCGACCTAAACTTGATAATCACACGGTCGTTTGACATACCGTTTCAGCAAGAATAAACTGGTTAGTTGGCTGAGTACGATGGCTCCCGCGGCTCTTAATTTCGATTTACGAATGGAATATTGTAAGCTGACGTTATAACTAACGGAACTGAATGGAGCACAGACTTTTCAGGAGAAGATAATGTCTAGAAAAAATTTTCGTTGCAAAATTTAGTACGCTTTATGAATAAATTAATCCCAGAGAATATGCATAGCTGTAAAGGGGCAAATAACATAAGCAAAATTCCATTTCCTACCAATCAGACACTGTAGTTGTATGTAAGAAGTACATAATGTGCATTATTAAAAATTGTTTAATGTGACATTAATCTAACTTTTTGTTTAAATAACGCTCCCTTCTTCCTTGTTTCCTCTCCCTTCTCCTGCCACCGCCCCCCTCCCTATTCCTTCCATACGTTGAATCATATTGATTCTCCTTTCTACATGCTGTGGACAGCTTAATATATATTCATTATTTGTTTGGTTATGATGCGTAAAATTGTCATTTTTGGAAGAAGATGAATTCAGCAATGATGAGAGAATGTAAACAATTTATGCAAAATAAACAATCTGAATAAAAAATCAAGTACTGCATATTTTATGATACTAAGCTGTTGCGGCCATGCAAGTTTCATGTACAATTAATTGCACTAAAGACAATATTACAAATACTCAATGGTTTTATACAGGGTGTTACGTACTGTAGGTACAAGCCGACAGTGGCTGATTCTATATGATAAACTGAGTCGAAAATGCAAAATAAAATTTTTTCATATGAGGTTTTGATTTCGAGAAATATAGGTTCGAATAATTATCAAGTACGCGTGCACTTGGTCTAGATAAAACTTAACGGACTTCACTTTAAACTATCTCTGTCCCCTCTTGTAAACATATTCAGTGTTTGTATACATAGAATACATCGGTAGTCAAGACCACAACAATAGGAATAATTATTTTTTAGGAATTTGCACAGTTCAAAAAATGTTCGATTTTCAGATAATTTAGTAATCAAAACAATAACGTGAAAACGGTACAACAATTCTAGAATGCTCACAAAAACGACGGTTATTGATCGCATGCGAAGACAGAAAGTTCGTGATACTCATAGGCACACACCACGTTCACGCGGAAGCTGATAGTGGATTGCTCAGGGTCCGTCAATCACGCACAGGGTTTCCATTTTTGTCGGGATAAATGATACTGTAAAGTTGGTTTGTGCAACGGCTTATATCGACTTTTCCCCTGTACATATAATTGCTATTGGATAAAATTATTAAATTTTATATTTTAAATAGTTCTTTGTAGTCAAACTTATTTGAAAATATAATCCAGTTTGAATATTATATGAGCCGTTCAGTACACATATCGATTAACTCCACCAGTTACGTAAAAATTGTAACATTACTGACCACTATTTTTCTGCGCCTCTTTCTTATTAATTTTGTATACCGTTAGATGGAAGCTATATCTGCATTTATGCATTTTACAATATATGAGGCATTCCATGCCAAATCGGACACTTTCCGACCTCACCCCCTTCGATTTTTTTTTAAATTTTATATGTTTTTAAGGTTGATCAAAAACGCGTTCATGAATTTTTTCAGATTTTTTTGAGTGTCCGTTTTGGAAATATGAATTTTCTTAAAATTTGGTCTCTTTTTTTTCAAATGCTCATAACTTTGTGAAAAATGGACCAATTTGATCGTTTTTTTTTTCAAAATTTGTGTTTTTGAATGATCTTTCAAGAAAAAAATATGATTTTAACAAAAAAAAATGTTTCATTGTTTATTTTTAATTTAAAGCACAAAATATTTTTTATCTCAAAACACGCCCCGATCGATTTTTTTGAAAAAATTCTCAAAGAAGCTATGATGGATATAAGAACTATAAAAAATTGTCCGAACGTGGGCAAACTCCTCGTTCTATTTTTTTTCTTTATTTGAAAATATCTGTTCTATCAGGTCGTACGTTCATTTCAATGAAAAATGTTTTTTATCTCAAAACACGCCCCGATCGATTTTTTTGAAAAAATTCTCAAAGAAGCTATGATGGATATAAGAATTTTTAAAAATTGTGCGATCGTGGGCAAAGTCTTCGTTCTATTTTTTTTCTTAATTCGATAATATCTATTCTGTCAAACCATCAAATCTGTCAAATATTTTCGTACGAAGAAAAAAAAATAGAACGAGGAGTTTGCCCACGATCGGACATTTTTTAAAAGTTTCTATATCCATCCAAGCTTCTTTGAGAATTTTTTGAAAAATTCGATCGGGGCGTGTTTTGAGATAAAAAATATTTTTCGTTGAAACGGAACGTACGACCTGATAGAACAGATATTTTCAAATAGAAAAAAAAAATAGAACGAGGAATTTGCCCACGATCGGACAATTTTTTTAAGTTGTTATATCCATCGAAGTGTTTTTGAGAATTTTTTCAAAAGAATCGATCGGGGCGTGTTTTGAGATAAAAAATATTTTGTGCTTTAAATGAAAAATAGACAATGAAACATTTTTTTTTTGTTAAAATCATATTTTTTTCTTGAAAGATCATTCAAAAACACAAATTTTGAAAAAAAGAACGATTAAATTGGTCTATTTTTCACAAAGTTATGAGCATTTGAAAAAAAAGAGCCCAAATTTTAAGAAAATTCATATTTCCAAAACGGACACTCAAAAAAATCTGAAAAAATTCATGAACGCGTTTTTGATCAACCTTAAAAACATATAAAATTTAAAAAAAAATCGAAGGGGGTGAGGTCGGAAAGTGTCCGATTTGGCATGGAATGCCTCATATATTTGAATTTATATTATAAAGGGAATTTTAAAAAACAATATACTTTATTTCATCGCATTTCTCAAGTTTTTGCTTTATGAAGTTAATCGATTTGTGCACTGAACGGCTCATATGTGTATCAATGTGTAGCATTTATTTAGACCAGTTTAAAAAATAGTGGTCTAAACGATCAGCGGTATGTCTGAACAAAGATAGAAAAGATTCGAAATTATTATCATTGTTTGTACTATTCTGGAAAATACGTAATTGAATAACACGTCTTTACGTATCATTATGAATTACAATGCTCAAAGCTCTAACAAACACCATACTGCCATTCTTATACCGCCTGAAATTATAGAATTCCATGCATATGGTAGCACATTTGAATTAGTTCATTTCTTTGTTGACTTCAATGATCATACATATATAAATGTTTTATTATTATCTTGTTTTGACTAAAGGAAGAGGTGTGCATAGTATTCATAACATGTGTTGTGAAGTATTATGATATTCATAGTTGCTCGTGGTTACATTCCGCAACTTTTCAATTTTTTTGGTATTGCGCTCGTTGAAGTGGCTGAGTTTGTTCTGTACATCTTCGTTTAAGTATCGCTGTTTTACGAGACTCACAAACTAATGCAAAGTATTAAGAGGACAGGAAAGTCGGCTTTTTTTCCAAACCCGTGGGATAATATGGCCTTCAAACAAATCAGATGTAGTCACCTTTTTTATGAGATGTATTTATGCAGTACAAGTGGCCATCTGAATCTCATTCTTCCCTGCTAACATGACGACGATCAACATTGGGTTAGAGTAATATTAATCACATTCGTATGGTATGATATACAGGGTGATTCTAGTAACTGGGCCAAGCTATAACTCTTTTTTAAATAAATTTAGAACAAAATCGTAGAGGAAAAGTTTGTATTAGTCGAAAACCTCTATCATCCTATGCACCGACTTTTTTTCCAAGTGCGTTAGGCCATTCTGCAATAAAAATGTATAAAGGAAATCACCGAGAAAACAATAGTTTACGAGATATTTCGCTTTATTCGCACTCTTATAACAAATACTCGAACGTTTCACCATTAGCTTGCAAACATTTTTTAATACGTTTCTTGGTGTTTTTCATTACACTACTGAGTTGTGCAGTTGTTATGAGTGAACAGTGATGCCTAATTCTTTCCTTCAAGTCGTCTACAGAAACAAAAGTTTGGGCGTACACTACATTTTTTAAACATCCCCACAGGAAAAAGCAAGAGGATTCAAGTCTGGCGAACGGGGCGGCCAAGACGTTGGGCTGTGGGTACCAAACCAATTTTGCCCATACGTTGCGATTAAAAATGTGGTGACGACACGGGCGTTATGTGCAGGTGCTCCGTCTTGCTGGCAGTATTTTAGAATTAAACGCGATTGTAATGGAATATCGTCGAGTAGAGCGGGTAAAGTAAATTGCACAAACTGCCTATATGGCACGCCGTTCAGAATGTCAGGTAAAAAGTTAGGCCCGACAAGAGACGTGTTGAGTATTCCATACCACACGTTAATGCTGTAACGCAATTGGTTGTTCGTACTTCTCCTCAAATGTGGATTTTCCATATGCCAGTCGTGTTCATTATGCCTATTGGATATACCATTATTCGTAAATGTGCTTTCGTCTATCCATAAAATTGGTCGAGCAAAGTTGTCATTATGTAGCTCTAGTTGTAAAAAAAATCGACAAAATTGAATTCTTCTTAACGTATCTCCCGAACAATGATGGTGATCTTGAGTATCAGATGTTAGCAAGTATGATTGGAACGTAACTGGGACCAAAATCGTTTAAGTAATGTGATATTGAACGGTTTGGGCATCTGTTGTAAGAGTTCGAATAAACCTAAATACAGTAGAAGTCCGTTATTAGTCCGAAATTCGGGACCGCAAACGGACTTATACGGGACAGAGGTAGTCGATTCTCAGCTCTTTGTATTTTGCCGACACGGAAGGGCTCAGAACGGGACAGCAGATAAGGAAAAGAGAGGGACTGAAAAAAAAATACGCTCGGCAAGACAGAATGCCCACATATCGGTGAGGCAATACTAATGCAACAAAGAAAATTTTTTTAATGTGAGTTTTTGTGAATAAAAATGTCATTATCCTATTGCTAATATTTTTCCGAGTAAAATGAGACCAAACACGGTACCAATCGGTTTATATTTCCTTACGAATTAAAAGTTCTACATTTATCCATATTATACATAGATGCATACATACATACATAGATACATACATAGATACATACACACATACATAAATACAAACATTTACATAAAATGTAAAATGCGGTAATTGGTGGAGAGGATATGTAGCAATGTGATGTGGTGGTAGGAAAGAGGAAGACAGATGTAGCAGAGAGTGAGTCAAGAAAATTGAAACACTTTTATCCGCTTGATGAGGTGCGAAAATGGTGGAATGGTTCCTATATATGATCAAAGGAAAGCCGCAAATGCGACTATTAAAGGAAGAAACATAAGGTTTTGCGACTTATAAAGGAAGGAACGTAAGGTTTAGCGACTTATAAAGGAAGCGTTCCTACATTCTGCTGTGCTGCTCGAAAGTTTTGCCAACAGTCAGATTGAGAAGCCGAAACAAGGCAACCAAGTGTCGTAACAATATCGTGTTTGGTTTCATTTTTATCAGAAAAATGTCTCCTATATGCTAGTAAACATTTTTTTAACGAAATATCGCAAATAAACTTTTTAAGTTGTTTGTCGTTGGGGTTAGTGTCTCACCGATAGATCTCGGTTTGCCGTCGGCGGCATCAAACAAATTGTGTGGCAATGTCGTGCGACTCAGTGGCCGGTTGCGAGGGGGATCCCCCCAACAAGATGGCGGTACAGCGACTTACATCGGATACTAACTTCAGCGGACTTATAACGGACTGTTACTGTATCTCGTAAACTATTATTTTTTTCGATGATTTCCCTTATACATTTTTATTGCATAATGACCTAAGGAACGCAATTATGTAAAAAAAAAATGGGTGGTTCCATTTAAAAAAACAGTGCAACTGCACTTTGCACATGCACTAATGCACTTGGGAAAAAAGTCGGTGCATGGGATGATAGAGCTTTTCGACTAATACAAACTTTTCCTCTACGATTTTGTTCTAAATTTATTTAAAAAACAGTTACAGCTTGGCCCAGTTACTAGAATCACCCTGTATATGAAATTACAAAACGGATTGCGTGATAAGTTTTGCAGCATCAATTAAAAAATGTACACATAAAGTAAATAAAAAGAATCGGGAAAATTTGCTGATTTTCTGGTACATTTCACGTACCGAGAAAATATTTGTTTATACAATCTGATTAGACACGGTACGGTTGTGGAATAGTTCCGCTAGGATTCACACTGAAGGTACACACTATCGGTGTATATCTGATAACCTCAGACATTAGAAAGTATACACAATTGCTTCTTCGTTAAACATTATGATTCTTACACTCAATACTTTTACATTTCCAACATACCCAATCTTCATTATCAATAAGTGAGGACAGCATGAAGTGAATTTCTTTTAACATTGTGCTTAAAGCAAACAAAGCGGGAAGAAAGCCGAAGAAATATAGAACATATTGCTTGAGGAGAAGATTCGTCCATGGGCGGTTAAATAACTTCAACGTATTTCGTTGCACAAAACATTCTTGTCGAGAATGGCGATTGGCACGTGTCTCAAGTATAAAGCGTGAAGTATTCGATACGGTACACATGTTGTTCGCTAGCTAGACCAGCTAATATTAAGGTCATTTATAGAAAGACCCGTTAAATCAAGTACGCGTGCTTGAAGAGAATATTCAAAGTCAATTTTAACGAATCCTAAACATAACATAAAATTAAAATCAACGTTTTCTGTACTTACAAATAATTTTTGTTTTACACACAGCAATACTATTGATCACTGATGGCTGAGTACTTTTCATATGGGAAATTGTGTATCAGACTTTGCAAAACGTTACGATCCTGTTTATTGTCTGTTCATTTATTTAAAACATTTTTTCTACATACTTACCGAATGCATTCATTATATATTATATTTGTGTATACGGGCGGCAACACAGGACATGTTACTTTGTGTTGGTCTGTAACATCAACATTTAACTTTTTTTTATGGCTTGCATTTAAGAATTGTTGTTATGTGCGCGAGTCGGTAGCAAATGCACTCAGCCGTATGATAGTATTAAAGTTGGCAGTATCACAAACTATTTTATCAAGTAATCGTACAATTACTGATTTCTAGTTTAGTGAAAATAGTAACAGCATTCCAAACATCTATAAGAAAAATAAAACAAATTATATTGAAGATTTGTTAAACGGCAATAAAGAGGTAAACACGGTTTCATACTCAGGACTCTTGAATACCAAGTGCACAGTTGCTCTTTTTCGATTGCAGTACTACTTGACTGGAACATGCATCAGTTAAGCCATACGCCGACAGTAAATGTTGCTAACTTTAACGTAGACATTATTTGTCCATTCCTCATGTGATCTTAAGGTGATCGTTTAGAAAGTGTATACATTTTGTTTTCAAGCCAAAACCATCACTAACACATTATTTAAAAAATGAATTTGCTAACAAATAAAAGTTAACTAAAAATCTAATTCACATGAGAATGAGAACAATTAAGCCGCCGCGAGCGCTCGAAGCGAGTCGAATTGTCGTTTCCGTTACTAATTCCCTTTTCGCGCGCTTTTTGGACGCTTCTTGAATTCGCCTTGCGAACGCGCGGCTAGAATTACACGACGTGGGACACGTAGCACACAGTACCGTCGCGGTTGTTGAACGTTGTGGGACAGGACTTGTGGTAGCGACGATTATCATTTCTTAAGCAGTTTCGGCTGCTTTCCGGAAACCCGTCCAGAAAATACACTCCGAGTGGCAATCAGCGCTAGTAGTTACCATGCGAGTACATCATTTTAATCTGCATACTAATCCCCGTGGGCATGCGCGTGTACTCCTCTATTCATTTTGCCGACTTTTTGTGCGGAGTCCATCGCGATAAAGATTGTTTAACTTTGTGCTATGCATCATCCTTATACAGTAAATCGTATACTAATTTCAACCATATCGTAACACCTGTCCTTCTACATGTGTAATAAAACTTTTCTTTTTCTTTGTTGTATTTGTATACTCGTAGAGCTAACTCAACAAAATCTACGTTTGTCAACTGTACTATTTTATACTTCTCTTCTTCCTAAGCTTATAGCAATTTATTCCTATTTAATCATACAGGAAATTAGATGGATCAGTGAGAGTTGATATTTATTAAACAATTTAGCGTGAATTTGTTATTGCTCTTTAACTGTGGATAATAGTTCGCTGGACGCTTTAGGTATCAAACAGATTTCCTGTTGCATCTTGTATCGTATAAGTCGCGCGGTGAATACTAAGGCGAATCAATGCGCGACACGAGGTTGCGAATTCAAACGATAGGAAAAAATACGCTTAAGGTACAGTCATGAACGAAGTTTTATTGAGCAATTCGTGGAAATGTACGTTAATGAATCTGCTAATACTGTTTTTATTTCTCGAATAACTCTCCGGCGCCCTGCGTTTTGATTGCGGTATGTAAATATATAAGTTGTGATTTGTCTAAGTGTTCACGTGTCGCGCGTTATTTTTATCACCAGAAACACAGACGGTATCGGGACAGTATACAGGGAATTTACTTCTCTACCTTTTCTTCCGCTGACTAATTTTGCAATGAATCGCGTTGCCTTCCTATTCTCCTTTTCGTCTGACCTACATCTCATTGACTCAGAAAAAAACTGCATTTCGTCGCGAAAGCAAACGTACTCGTCGCCTGAAATAACCAGAGCCTTTGAGTCTCACTACAATAAATTAATTTTAGTTTTATCGTTACGGTAGTATTGGGAGTGAAAATTTGGCGTATGTAATATTGTTTTGCATTATTAAAGTGGTGAATTTTGTTCATTCTTAAAAATGTCATCTGCGATTATGCTTCGAGTTTAATAATATATTCGGTAGTATCCTGTCTAATTAAACTATAGGGCATGGAAAGCTATGAAATTACGTCTTACATCTTGGGGTTATGTCAATATTTTATACGTATTCTTAATGTGGATTTTTAAATATTCAAATCTTCCAAAATTTGTCGAAAATATATTATACTTGCAATCATAAATAGTTAAGGGGAATATTCATGCACATGTAGAATACTGATTACAATAATTGGTACAATATATTATACATACATTTCAATCGTATAATAAACACCATAAATAAAGACATTTATTTTTTTTACTGTTTTTGTCGCATATGAAATATTATACAATCGCTTGCTAAAGTAGTATAGTATTCTAAATAATGTTGTTTTTTAAAACACAGCATTGCAGTCTACGAGCTGGTCTAAGTATATTGAGCAACTTTTCTGTAAGAAGAGTAAAATACCCACATGCAGATTCTAAAAGACGAAAAATACGAAGAACTTAATTCTTAAATTATGTAACTCTCTTTTCCCGCAAACGATACCATCAAATACAAAATACTGCTTATGAACAATGTGCATATTTCTTTTTTTAATTAAAAACATTGTCTACAAAGATGAGTGTAGTGTTTTGTGTATACAAATTACATGGTGTACACGTTAAAAATGGAAAACCCGGTAATCCTCAGAATTCTGGCTATCCTTACTAATGACTTTATTTTACATTTCGGGCAGTTAGTGAATCTATACATGATGAAGTCATCAATACATTTTCGGGCCACTCCCATCGTTTTAATGTGCGCATAACCAATGTAATGCTGAATCGACCGGAATCAGTGGTAATTTAATGAGGCTAGGTCTGATGAGAGTGCCGTACGAGAATAAATCAGGTGTTACTGGAATAAGAGTAAATATTATCATTTGTTGAACTACGACATTTAGAATGTTGACAAATAGCATAACATAAAAAATGCTAAACATTAATGCACAATTTTTCCGGATGGTTGAGCCATTCGGTGTTTTGGATAATAAGGCTACAGTGGTTTGAAATTATGATATGATTCTAATGAACAAGAGAAAAACAATTTATGCGAATAGATCAAAATTAGCACAATAGAGATAGGTAAAAAGATCTTTTATACCATGATAAATTTTTGACGCAGATTGAGTTACAGTAGTACACGATGACCATGGGGTTCAAGATATTGTTACTGATATCTCGTCAGATAGCGCCACCGATTTACAAATGGGAGATCTGCATATCAAAATATGATGTGTTATTAGTATTGCGAGACTGAGTAATTCATGATTATGTTGATATGATCTATTTGACAGTTGATAAGGTTTACAACGTGGATAACAATAAATATTACTATCAGCATGTTAACAAGTTTTTTAATATTACTGGAGCTGTACATTGCTAAAAAAAATTTAATTAAATCGCGATTCTTTACATAACATGACATATACATTTGTTGTGACATAAAATGTAGGAATTAGCATATATTATTATTGTTTCGTTTGTATAAACTGTAAGATAGTATATATATTTGCAAGATGGATAATGTAGGTAGCATTAATAAATGAATTTCAACATAGTTAAATGTTTTATCAAGCAAAATTTGGAAAAGAATGGGAGAAATCTGTGTATATTAACTGGGACGAAATGTACTTAACTACTAAAGTAAAAACAATTGTATTGTAGATAGTACTTAATTATTAATATATATTATATATTAATAATTAATTCAGTCGTTTTTATTATACTTGTTGTTCAATGCCCATAGATCACTTAGACTAAGTTCACATAATGGAAGTATAGCGTATATATTAGTAGCATCTGCCAACTCAACATTCGTACATTTGTGCACAAAAATAAGACGATATAAATGAAGAAAGCTGATTCGGCGGCTGATTTGTTTTCCTTATCAATTAACCGTTACTTTGAATTATGGTCAGTTGGATGCCGACTCTTTTCATTGGCCACAGAATACCGTTTTAAATAATAACAGTGTAATTTCGTTACGAATAGAAGAAAAAACTAGTGCATTTTCCAGCACTTCTAACAGAAAATAATTGTAATTATTTATTAGTTGACAACTGGATGCTTTGTCTAATTTGGAAATGTATTCCCCGAGTCACAGGCTCTTCTCTATATCGAATGAATTAAAAAAAACAGTTTCTAAATTTTAATACTTTGGGGAATCTAGGATGTGTTGTACACTTATGTGACCGTAATCCAACTTTTCACCATCAATTAGGGTTATGTCACCTACAACATTGTCGGCATTAGATTACAAATGTTTCCGACGGTATACGCCCGTTTAGATCCCATTCGGTACTTAAATAATGACTGAAAATTGTCCCACCTCTAATCGCCATCAATTAATTCGTGATAGTAATTGCTGTTTAGGAGTCCTACAAATATGTGGACCGCATGGTAATCTGTTACGGTATTGGACTATGTTCGGAGTGAATATGTGCATAGTGCAAGTAGTACTTATATTCCGTGCAAAGGCAATAATTATCGGGTCTAGCTTACAACAGAGACCAGTTGCCTTCTACCGACTGTAAGGAGCTACCGTATTTTATCCTGATATGTCCTATATTATCACATTCTTTCACAGCAAAGCAGCAAAGCCTGCAACTACGTTGATATCATTATGCACATTTATACTTTACGACTAAAGCACGTCTAATAATGAGTGAAATTGTTTTTGTCCCCCTAAACTATGTGTATTAGTTTGAGGGTGCAAATCGAACAGTCATTTCCGCATAGGTCCATTAATGACTTATCCATTCATATCAGTTGACTTATTTTAATACTCTTGGATAAAAAGTGTCAACACATGAAAGTTTACTTGCTTACTTGATTGTTAAGAAACAAACAATTTTTTTAATTTCGAGTTATGTACGGTACTCGAATTATATTCTAAGGTATCACCTTCATTTCGCTTTGAATATTTTGAATAATATGATGTATGTATAGAAATCGCCTTGTGTTCTTCAAGGGCACTTTGCTCATTGATTTCTGAAATCTACAAAACTTCTACTGTCGCTTAATTGTTGCACATACCGCTTTTCGTATTGAAGCCATGGAATAGCACAAGGTGAGATATTACCTAGTTTCTCGAATTCCGTTACATTGCATTTGTTGACCACAATATTTCTCTAACATGGTTCTAATGTTTACCACATGTCAGGATGGCAGTACTGTCCGACACATGTAGCAGCTAAAGTCAACAAAGAAGTTCCGATAAAACTTTATTTTATTGATAGATGAAATATTTTTCTTAAAACCAGGCTGGACTTCTCCGTGCTTTAAAAGTTTTGAATATTATTGCATTTCGAGAAACAACAAAGTGATGCACCCCTACGTTTAAGAAATAAGAAACGATGTATTGGATTCTCCATTCCTCATATGTTCAACCTTATACTTTCATTTGTTTAAAAGTTACATACTGAGTATGTTTAGTATTTCGTAAATTATGGACTTTAATAACTTTCTCCATTTTTTCTTTAAATTTTGTAAAATAAACATGGTATCGAATTTTGTGCACGTATGAAATATTTTGTATCACTGACTATTGCATCTGAGTTAATGTAGTGCACAAAGCAATTTTCTCTTTGCATTATTTGTAAATGGTGACTTTAAACAAAAAATTATTTTTTACATAGAGTAAAGTGAGTATAAAATAGACCGCAGCTTTATGAAAATGAGTATATATAAAATAAATACCAATCCGTATAATTATAAAAAATGTTTAAACAGAAACGCCCTAATCAGTCCACCAAGCTTCAAATGCATGACTGAATCCATATTGGATTCATAATTAAGGAAAGAGATATATTCGATTAAATTCACAATAAACATTGGGCTGGCAGATGGGTTGTTTACTTCTGCTCGTTCTCAACCAGTAGTAGTTCATCTAACAGGACCAGGAAAAAAAGGTCAGCTTCACCCGAAAGTGGTGATATGGCAACCATGTCTTTAATGCATTTTTAGGTTTGGCAGCACCGCTATACTTACTTAGTCAGTACTTCAATGTAGTTTCAACTTTTAGTGTTTCCAGACGTAGAGTGCGCTAAATGACGCTACCTTTCGGCTAAAGTCGGTATTTCAGTTCGTAAAATACAAACATTGATCAAATATGCCCTTCCATGTATCACGGCCGTATTTTTATCAAGGGAAAGGAACATTTTCAAAGTATTAAAATAGTACTAAGTACTGGTTCAACATAATTATCACTATGCCCTATTTTTTTTTTTGGTATTATTGTTTACTAGCATGTCAATAATTCATGTATAGTTAACTTTCGGCAGGAAGTTTGTTAGAAACCATGAACATGTTTTATATTCTTTCATCACATAATCGAAATGCTGGAAAAGGTGTCAAATCTTACAAGAATATAGCGATCAATCTTGCATCATATTCAATTTCTTGTGTGCCGTGGAATTATTTCAGCACCGTTTCAATTTAAGAGGATGAACAGGTTATTAAGTGAAAGTAGGGTTACCATGAATTGTTTATGAAGAAATGATTGTGATCGTTACAGTTAAGCAATACTTGTAGTAAACTTCAAGATACAGAGCACCCTGTATTGTTCTAATGATTCTAGTAGGAATATTTATATTAAATTTGTGCAAATATATGTATCTGTTTGTACTTATTAAAGTTTCAGGAAAATGTTGTGTTACTTGAATACAAAAATATGAATTAGCGTTGTAGGTATGTGAAGCCATTGTGTAAGCTTTGCCTTTTCCCTATGATTACTTAAACTTCATTTGTCTATGCTTTGTGGTTGTGTACAAGGACTTATAATTTATAAGAATTCATGTTCTAAATTTCTTTGAGTGACAACACTTTCGAAACTATTTTATGAATTTAGAAACATGTAGGAACATCAATAGGAATCTAAAGACCTTTATCTATTGACTGTATCTATTGTTGATTGAATGATTTCGATACATTTCTTTTGTTAAGGTATTGTCATGAAAATTTGTAAGTTCACTTGCAATATAGTAAAATATTTTTATCCTCTGATTCTGACACAGATGTCCTCCATTGATGTTTCCTTTAATAAGTTACCAGATTTCTTTATAAAACACTAAATTTATTAAATAATAACCTGCAATATACAGCTGATACAAAGAATCCTGTTTTCTTAATGTTTTTAAAAAGTTTTGGAGCATTGCTAAGGTAATGCTTCTGTTTTCTGTGTAATTTTCTTGATATTAGTTTCTCTCTGAAACCTAATAACGTTCTTGAAGAAGGTGATTATATAAGAAACCTTGTACATCAATTTTATATTGTACATGTGTAAAATTAGGATGATTCACCGAAACTGCAATTTCGTAAAGAATATATGTTAACTTTCTATACTTTCAGAAGGTATTGTGCTGGGATTAGTAATAATTTATTCTAATCAAAATTTAAAAAAAATCCATAAAAAAATATATCTGCAGTCAGGTTATTTGCTATCTCTGGTAAAACCTACAGAACTTTAAATCATATTTAATATGTAGTACATTATAGTAATTTTGCCTTATATTTTATATACCCATATAGATCATATATACCTATCATGAAAAGTTATAGAAGTTATTTGTAAGAAATCTAACAGAATTACTAAAAAAGTATAAATATTTACGAATTTTCCATAGAATTGTACAATGTATACAATTATCTCTGTGAAAAAATCAGTACCAAATATAAAGAGCCTAGTTTCACTCTTGTTAGATACATATAATTGAAAGCGAACTAAAATTTATATTTATCTATTTTGAAGAAATAGTTTGACAACACCGAATAACGTGCTTTAAAGTATCGTCGGCGTTAAGAGTGTTCAGTCATTTTTGCATGTAATAATGATTGCACGAACGTTATTTTTTCATGATTGCTAATTTTGCATATGATTATGTGCACATGAGAGTGACTAAAATGAAGATTTCTGTAGGCAACATACTGATGTGTTGGTATTTGTAAGATGTACATTTACAATACTAACAACTAACTTTCATATGGGGGAATTCGTTCTAATTTTGTTATGCTTTTAAACATTTGTCTTGCCCAGGTGGTTTCGAGATTATTAATTAACGAATGCTCGAAGGCCAGGGCAACTGTTGTGGGGTAAATACGATACATTTGACCAAAAGTATTAGCTTGTATCGTGCTTACGAAAATAATAATATAAGTAACTAATAAATCATTTACTTATGTTAGAAATCACTTTGTTAATAGCTTGAGCGTGACTGTAATTTCGAATATTGAACGCTTGCTGTTTCAGCTAAATTATCTGATAAGAATTATTGTTTCTTTATTTTATACTTCCAGTCATCTGATGTGTTACTATTCTGTTAACATTACATTACATCGATATTATCAAATTAAGAAAAAAAATATAACGAACAGTTTGCCCACGATCGGATAATTTTTAAAAGTTCTTATATCCATCAGTCTTTTTAAGAATTACAAAAAAAATCGGTCGGGACGTGTTTTGAGATAAAAAAACATTTTGTGCTTTAAATTTAAAAAAAAACAATGAAAACAATAATTTTGGTTAAAATCATATTTTCTTCTTGGAAGAGCATTTAAAAACAGAAGTTTCGAAAAAAAACGATCCAATTGGTGTATTTTTCGCAAAGTTATGAGCATTTAAAAAAAAAAGGGCCCAAATTTTAAGAAAATTCATATTTTCGAAACGGATGGTCCAAAAAGTCTGGAAAAATTCATGATCGCGTGTTTCATTGGTCTTAAAAACATAAAATTTTGAAAAGATCGAAGGGGGTGAGGTACAGAAGTGTCCGATTTGGCATGGAACGCCCCATATATTGTTTAATCTTTAGTTTATGAGTTTCCATGCGAGCTTGAACTTAGTTCAGTAGGTATAAATAACTGATAGGTTGTTTCTACATTTCCGGACAAGTTATTAATATATATTATCAAAGTAATGTATATTTAAATTTATAATTGTTACTCCAACCATTCATTTTTTTCATTGCATGGAGAATAATTAGGCTTAATATATGTTGTAACAAATGTTTTAGCAATAGTCATGTTTCCATTGCATAATATACCGACAAATTCTGTGGTTTAAACATATTGCGTTTTGACGCGCTTGATTGAGCATTTTGAGATAAAATATATTCGTTTCTGGACGTTCTTTAATGGAAAGTTAAATAAATGTTATAATGAAATCCAACTAATAAATAATTTACTATTAAGATAAAATAGGTATCAACATTGTTCATACTCCTCTGTTTTCCGATTCCACTTATTTAAATAAGTGACACTTTTTCTTTGCATAATATATCGGACTAAATGAAAGTTATTAATATTATACCATGTCTGCTAAAACAAAAATCTCGTATGTCGAGCTATTTCGTTACGCGCCTCCGTAAAAAATGTAAGTCGAAATGATATCTATGTTTCCTAAAAATGTTCGAGCCAAAAACACATTTATAAACACATATTTACTAACAAGTGACAATTTCAGATTATCCCACCAAATACGCGAACTTAATGTGAAGAAAAAAATACTGAACTCTTAATGAGTGTAGTTGAAAAACCTTCCCGATACATAATCTACACATTCCAATTGTAAACATTCCATACAAAGAATACAAGCCTACTTGGCACACGCTCAGTTTTTGAAAAGATCGTCGTACCAATTCTCGGCAGTCTATTTCCTCCTTTTTCATTGCGCTACCAACTCCTGCGTACTATTTACATTGCACCGCAATATGCATAAGTCCTATAACGGTGACAAACGCGCGTATCGGAAAGAACTATCGCGACCTTTACAGAGGGACTAGTAACGAGAGACTACCTCAAAATTACTCTGAGCATGAACGTCGTCCACGATGAGGTCTCTACCGAGCGGTAGTCACGCAGATCCAAAGCAGATAACTTTCTTCGCGTCCGGGCATCGCGATTAGTTCGACGAGCATTCAACGTTGATTGAGACTTCGCCCGCAGACGAGTCGGCGATCTATCACGGGTGGTAGAAGGACGAGTTGATCAGTCGCGCGCGTGTAATGAGTCTCTCTTTCTCTCTCTCCCCACCACGGGCGCGCTTTTCGAACTCAGGCCACGGCTCGTACCGCGTACGCTTCATTCTCTACGGCACAGTCTCGCGATCGTCATCGTGCCGAGAGCACATAGCACGAGGTGTCGATAGGGAATCCTCTCCGTGACCAGTTCCGTTCCGCACGTTGCCTTTTGTCTCGGGACGCTTGTCGTCCTTAACGTAGATCGCGCGTACCATTCTGATTACGCTTGCGGATCACGCACGGCGCTTACACGCGTGTTCATCTAAAACGGTACGAAGACTTTTTCCTTTTTATCGCATCCTTCACGTAAGCCTCGAGCGCGCTGACGAGATTACCGCGTAGCTCCATGCCACCAATTAATTCGTTTCCGTGTGCTAATTTTTTGCAACACCAACGGAGATAATGTCACACTCGTCGTTCGCGTTTATCTTCGCGCATTTGCGGCGGTAAAATTCCGCGCGCGAAGACCGGCCGTTTGTGGGGTATATTTCGCTGCTCGGTGCTTTCTCTCGATGAGGAATGTACAAAATTTGACGCGCCACGTGCGCGTGGCGGTGTTGGTTACTTATGCTTTTTGTTTGGCGGATTCGAGTCTATAAGTTACGTCTCTTTAGCCGTTGCCCGAATTAGCTAACGTTTATGCATTCAACCTTTAGGACGATACGTTAATTGTGTACGATTTACGAATTTATATGTTCGGTGGCTACTTTTGATTGAGAGAGTACATTGATTTAACCGCATTTCTTAACATTCGCGTTATAAGAGCCGAGCACGACTCGCGTTCTTCTTGCTAAATCAATTTCCGTAAGTATGTTTTTGATGACGCTTTACGGTGTGTCACCTTACAAGATAAACTTGTGTTCGTACTTCTAGGGATGATATTTCAATTTACGATCATCTGGCATTATACCGGAATGAAAATCGGGTATCTTTATAGCCTATTTTGATCTCGTTTTCCGAAGCCCGAAATATGAAATCTTTGAAATTCACATGTTGACATAATAAACTAACTTCTTTTAAGTAATGAACTTTCCTGTATGCAGTGTGAGCAAACAAATGATGTGCCATTTGTGCACAGGTAGTAGCTCTTAAATATAGAAATTAACATTTAGTGACCACAATTCGAAAAATCATTATACGAAAGTTACAAAATACATCCGTATGTGCGTTTATTAACTTTCGTGTTGCACGAACTAGGTTACTAAATAGACATGTAATAAAATAAAATAAAAATTAATTGTTACATGTAAAGTATGCTTGCAATATAATTATTGACTGTGCGCTTTAATTAATTTTAACAAAATACTAACAATTACAAGTAACATCTAAATAATATAGTTTTAGTGAAAATATTCTATAAAAGTAACAGAATCCAAAACCATATCGCTCTTGTGGTAACTAGTTCAGTGCGTCAGAATTGATCGGTAAAAATGTAAATGAATCTAAACCGATCAGAGCGTTGGAAGTTTGGAAAATTAGTGTAAACTTAACCTTTAGTTGTCCGTTGTGAGTTTATTTGCAAACACGT
This sequence comes from Anoplius nigerrimus, assembly GCA_914767735.1. NCBI lineage: Eukaryota > Metazoa > Arthropoda > Insecta > Hymenoptera > Pompilidae > Anoplius > Anoplius nigerrimus. The sequence continues at coordinate 22,046,803 of OU612080.1, forward strand.
CTGACCCGATTTATGCATAAATATAATTTATGTCACAATATTTGTATCTCCTGTTTACTACAGCAGCTTTGTTAACCTGCGATAGTGTCAGGTGATCGTTACATGAAATTTGACCTAACACAACTCATAGTTGTCTACCACAAACGGGCGGAAAATAAGTGCAAATGTTAGACACCGTACACTCATTTTTGTTTAAAGATATAGATTTATATCTTGACAATCCACGTAGAGTGGGCGTACTCTTTCTGCCTAATCTCAATGTTCATTACAATATTATAATTAACACCTCATAGATTAACGTATTATGCTGTGTCATTCCTATCTATTATTCATCGGTCTGAATCTACAATGGTTAAATTGTCAAAATATTTGAATATCATTTCCTTACCTTTAGTCAGCTATTAAATTGTATTCTTACTCGTAATGAGTAAGTTTTTCTTCGATACTTTAATATTATACTCGAAGATATAAGTTTTTAATATTTCAAAATACAATGCCGTTTATCTTTATTGCAAAACTAGTGCTTCTCATTGCGTCACATTGCAGAATATTCAATTGCAGTATATACAGTCTGTTCATGGTTCTAAAAAATAGGAAACAGTCATATCTTAAAAAACGCTTGTGTAGTGAGTGAAGTAGGTTGCGCAGGCTTAAAATTTTTATGTCACGAGGGAAAATAGATTTAATAACCCGAGCATCATGTAGCAGAAGCACAAAGAATCCGATTATTATATTTCACAATGCATGGATATTTTGATACAACAATGTCAAAATAATAAAGTAATAAAGACTAATAGACTGATATAGATTTATGAGCAAAAGTTAGCCCCGAAATGTTGTAGTATCTGAAATAGTATTTGCTTACGTAACTGACACAAAATGTGGAAAAACGATAATGTGGCAATTTTAAGTAGTTAACGTTACAGTATTATTTTTATACGTGAAAACATTTTTTATGTATTTTAAATTTAAAATGAAGATAAACTGCGTCGCATGTAAAACGATTGCAGAACATTAATATTGATATATTTACACGGTGACATAGGATTACATTTTCCCAGAATACTATTGCTTTCATAATTCTTTTCAGATATGTTTCTTTATGTACTGTCATTGTACTCTATTTAAATCATAGAAAATCTACCAGAAATATTGTGTAAGATAGACGGCTTGAAAATATATTATTAGCGCGTTTCTTTTATGTTCCTAATTTATGGTTTATAGAGGTTTCTTCTACGTATTGTTGGTACGATAACTTTTTATGAACAGTACGTATTCGGCAACTAATTTGGATTGACTTTGAGAATGGAGTAATATAAAAAAGTGTATAATTTATCGCAAACCTAAGCTCTGTCTTAGCACTGTTTTTTCTCTGGTCTTTCAACCTTCACTTCTGTCGGTTGCTACATGAATCCTATTAGACTTTATTTTACCACTTGATTTTTTGTCTTCTCTTTTTACAATTAATAACATATTAATAATCTACAAATTTCGTTTTCGCAATTACGGTTCAAATATAGCCCAATACAAATACAATCCGCATCATATTATAAGGATTAAACCTTGACCGTCATACCTACATTTCGTATCTCAATGGCGTTTACTTTTTTAAACAGAAATGGGCATCGGGGTCCGTCAAGTAAGCGCATTTTTAACTGGTCGCTGAAAGATTTTCGCTGGAAGATAACTACGGTTCTACTAACGAAATTAATTTGCGGGACCGTCGTAGTGAGGAATGAGTATAGATCGTTGGTGCAAAGGTGTTACACTTCCGGATTTAATTCGAAAGGAGATTTCTCGAGACAGAGGCAAACAGCGGGCCAATAGGTCATCAGCGAGTAGGAGCGGAAGAAGGCGTTAAGAGCCAAAATCGGAAGAGGTCGAATAGGTACCGAGGACGCGGAACGTGATCGACGCTCTACCGTTTGGTGCGTGTGTGTTGGTGTGCACTAACGGTGCAACATCGTGGCCCTAATAATAATAACAAGAGGTAGCGAATTGAGAAGCGGCAGGGAAACATATATATACATATACGAGAGAAGAGATCGAAAAAGAGAGAAAGAGAGAAAGAAAGGAAGGGGACAGAACGTTGAGCGATCGAAACGATCCGATGAACAATAGAGGAACCCACCGGTGAGCTCCCGATGGGGTCGTAGAGTGAGCTGGCGCGTATTTCTGGTGTATAGTTATATTACGACCATGATAGGCCAGCAGCAGCGAGGCAGGAAGAGATCGTCGTAGGGGGAGATCGCCATAGCTAATCGCCGCGTACCACCCAAGGTGGCACAGATTGAGAGCCCCATCAGCATACATCCTCTGTCGCTGCTGAGCGAACGAACGAGGACCGACACACTGAGGCACTCCGACAAGTAGTAGCAAGTACGACGACGATTATACCGTGGTGCGTTCATTACGACGCTTCGAGTCGTCGGTGGTTTACCCTGTTGCTCCTCGTTTCTTATCGCGTCTACCCTCCTTTCACGCCTTGTCACTGTATCTTCGCCGAACTTGGCTCCTTACCACTTCTACGCCCATATTCGGCACCTCTCGACATTTCCGTTTGTAGGTCATCGGTAGTCGGACACTTTGAATCGTCGTAGCAGTCGTCGTCGTTGTCGGTTCATAAAAGAGCAAGAACGGAGAAGAAGCTCGAAGAAGGGAAGAAGCGGCTTACGCGGGCAAGGAGGAATACACGGAAGAAGAAGTGAGAGGATCGGAGTGAACGGTCCAATAGGAAGTCGATCGTAGCACTCTCTCTATTTCTCTCTCTCTCTCTCTCTCTCTCTCTCTCTCTCTCTCTCTGTCTCTCCCTCTCCCTCTCCCTCACCCTTTCCCTCTGTCTCCCTTTCTGGCAATTGCTCTCTCACCGCCCTCTTACTGCCCTCTTACTGCCCTCTCACCGCCCTCTCACTACTCTCTCACCGCTCTTTCGCCCTACCGGTCTCCCCATCGGGGTGCGTCGTACCGGCCACTTCCGACTTACCGGAAGTGACGCTCCATGTGAACACGGCCGACGAGCGCCTCTCGAACCGGATAACACTAGGACGCAAATCAAGGAACCAACGTCGCACGTACACCGACAGTCATGGAAGTTGCTACTGAACTGTACGTATACACTTTTTATCCGTTCTTTATGCGATGCGCTTCTTTACTCGATTCTCGTCAATCGTCACATACTGTCGTTCCAGTCTCTGCATCCTAGTATATCATACTTTGAGAAATGCCGTATCTTAGTTGGGATGCGAGATCCCTTATCATATTGATTGAATTTTTGTATTGGGCGAATCTAGAGAATTGTATTTCGATAGTAAAACTTGGGCTCATTTTTGTAGTGACAGTTTTGCAAGAGTAGTAAAAATGAAACAGTGCCTTTTGTTGTTCCGTTGAATTGTCATTATAGTCTTCGCGGGTAAATGTAATGACTAGAAAAGTCATAATCGCTGCCGTTATCGCAAAGAACGATAGTTTCACTCAAAATAGTCTGCAACCATACATAGGTGTTACGAAAATAGGCGCATTTTTGTGTCATGTGAGCAAGTGATTAAGTACTGTTATTAAAGGATACAGTTTTTAATACGGATAATGTAGAGTTAAGGTCACCGTGTTTACAATTTTTAGATATCTGTACAAAGTTGTTGCCTGTTGTTGCCTGAAATCTCTTAAAGTACTTTATTTTTTCTACTTAAATACATAATAAGGCATAATTTTTAATCGCTACTTGACCAGTGTCCTCTACATGTCATCAATGCAATATTCCACTAGAAACTGTATTTAAACGTAATTTATATATAGTAACTGTAATTTTGAATCCTATCTGATTAATACAGAATGATTTGCATTACTGATTTAAATTTCGAACATAATCGAATACTGAATCGTCAGCGACTAAATTTATCAACGAGACTACTCGGTTTTATATAAAAATAAATTTAAATAACTATTGCATTGAAAAATTTGAGTTTTCTCTGGAATAATTTACATATGTTGTTCCCAGAAAAATATGTAACCCTACCGACTGACTATCGAGTTTCTAAATCTTTTCTAACACGTATAAAGTTTATCGTTGTTCAAAGAAACAGCAACAAAGTACTTAACGGACTTTGTTCATGTAAATCTGAGCACATAACTGTGCGGCATGTTAAGTTACACATTTTTCAAATGTATTGTTCTAGGATTGTTGTTACAAAATACAGGTGTTATTGGTTGTAACGGATATCTTACTATAATTGCACTTATTTTTGCATAAAACTTCAAACTTGTTGAGTGGCAAGTTACAACGTATTAAGTACTGCACGGAAAAAAAATAATTTTGCTTTAGTTCTTATCTGATTGTATTAATCTAGCGAAAATCAAACATCTTACAATTCATTGAACACCGTTTCCTGCTTAATATGATAAACGCAGTGTTTTGAAATACGGGATAAAATACACTAATGACCGTAATTTTATATGTTGCATTTTTTAACGGGACCATATAATTTGCATAGTGTTTATAAGATTTTACATAAAATCTTACACTTTACAGAAAGTATTATTCCATTATTATTTATTCGCAGTAAGACATTTCCTGAAGTAACCAATATTTATTCATCGGAATTTTCGCAACTTAGCTTTATGTATACGTGCTAGTTTAAATTGTACGCGATATTAAATGTTCAACGCCTGCTTTCGTTGAGTGCGTAGACATCCGTGCAAAATCTGTAATATGTACAGCGTGCGCAACATGTCATGACGTGCAAAACCTTACATTATCATATTGAATTTATGGCATACCGATAATTCATATTTGTTCAAAAATGTGAGCAAAGTTTTTATACGTTATATGATCTACAGCTTAAATATGTATGCACTCTAAAGACATGACAGAAGTCTGTTCTTCTGTTACACCGCGGAGTATGTAATTCAACTTCCCATGCAGAAATATTTATTAAAGATAAAGATATAGCAGGATCCAATTCGTTTTAGTTTGTTACTTTATACTTAAGTAACATATATGTGAAAATGTGCACTGACACTGTTAATGTTTTGTTTTATGATTGTAGAGAAACGAGAAGTTCCACTAAGCAATGATTTTTTTCTGCATTTCCGTTTGCAATCAAAATGTGAATCTTTATTAGTCAATCTTTAAGTTCTTATTGTGTAACTGGGGTAACGATACATTGATTGTGATTTTTATGTATGGCAGTAAACTAAATTGATATGCGACCAGTTTACAAGCTGTTGATACGGGTTATTTGTAAACCATCCAATATTATCATGATACAAAATACTTGTATCCGATTTTTTATTAATGACATTCATTGAATATTTTGGCGTTTTAAATAAATGTTGACAAACATTTAATTCATTTATCTGATTACATATTATTACTTTAAATGAAAATACGAAGAAGACATAAGTACTTAGTCCGTTTGCTTTCTGTGCCAACTATTTATTTGTCTCGATTTTTTTCATTACAGTTGACTATGCGATTTATGGGTTAAGATTGTATATCCTGAGTGGATCTTGTATGGAAAAGTAAATGTTTATGCTAAGAATAGTAATGCAAGATATTGTGTCAATTTACGCATTTATATATTATACCTTCCGCATCATTCTTTGAAGCATTTCCGTATAAATAATTTCCGCCGGCATATGGGTTAATTTGAAGGAATTAATTGTGATTTATTACAAACACATGAGCCAGTCTAAAGTCAATATATACGCATTTCTAAAGAAATCAACGATTTTCCGTGGAAACCTACTACTACACACGCTTACTTGTTCAAACAACTGAAGTTATTTATCAATTTCCTGATAACACGTAGAGATCGTTAATTTGTGGTCTATATCTTCCTGAGTACCGCATTGATAGAGGGATGTAAATCCATTTGAAAATAACACATACATCCACCGATGGCGAATTTGTTAAAAAAGGATTAGAGGACGCACAATATTTTGCCTTGAGACATAATTGATGTATTGGGTGGCAACTAAGTGATTGCGGTTTTTAAATAAGAAGTAGGGACCCAAAATGTTTATATTTTTTTTTCAATGCATGTATGCGGTACATTCAGCTTCTCTGCAATGTCACATGTTGTGTTATGACGATCTAAATCGATAATGGCCTTGATATGGGTCTCATCGAGTTCAACTGGACGGCCAGATCGTTGAACATTTTTAGTGAAAAACCACCAGAATGAAAACTGGCAAACCAATTTTGGCACCGCCTTCCTTTCAAGGGTTCATTCCCACATACGGCACATAACTTCTTTTGCGCCTGCGATGCGTTCTTGCCTTTTCGGAAATAATACAAACAATATGCCTGAAATGCACGTGTTGTCTTCCATTTTTAAATTGCGATAAAAACAAAGCTAAAGAACTAATCGATATAATTTTTGTACTAAATTAAAGGTAGAAGTCCAAACAACAAGAAAAAAATATGGATTACGTGCTTTGAACACGTTAACGAGTCCAAAAAAGTGTAAAGACCATCTATCGACAAAGTCCGCAATCACTTGGTTGCCAACCCAATACATTATTGTGTTATGTTATCAAGTAGTCTTTTACGACGCTTTAATTGGTCGTGTATGTAATGCCCCTATTGTCATTTTCGACTTACTTTCAGCAAAAAATGGCATTAAAACGCAAAAAACGGTTACCCTCTACTTTTCTGTAAACAAAACAGCTTAATTTGCCTTGAATCCTTGCCAGTTATTACTTAAATGCGCGAATGGGAGTGTGAAACAGATACTCTAAAGGGTTACATTTAATATGCCAACAGAACATGGAAAAATGTATCATCTAAATATATCATTAGTGCCCCTTGATTTTTTGTTTCCCTTGAATGACAAAATTAAGGGGGACAGTATATGTAAACGCTCAAAATCGAGCCGTTATTCGCAATTTTTTTGGACGGGAAAGAAATGTGCAATCCTCCTGAAATTGTGGGCATGTTTAAAAGTACTATCGAAGACCTCACCAAAATGTTTTTGTGAAAAAATATTACAAAATGGCGGACTTATGGACTACTTAAGAGAGCGTCTCGTCCCCGTAGTTGTCAATTGGCGGTCTGGATGCATTTCGTAATTCTTATTTGAAATCAAAAATCCAAAGTGATTTGTCAATATTATAAGTTCTTCTACTGTGCAAACATCAAAAACGCGGAAAAAATCGCGAACTAAAATTTGTATGTAGTTTTAAACGGAAACTGTGAATTTCCTGGAACAAAATCTGACTTCAACCTGGTCTAAAAAATGGTAAGAAAGATTTTTTCATCTAATTGTAGGTTCACATAGAAGAGAATTTTATGCCGAAGAGAATAAACTGTGAATTGTTCCGAGCAGTTGAATAGTTTTTGTTTAATCGTACCCGCGAATTTGGAAGAAACGCAAAAATAGAAAGTGGAGAAAAAGCGGATTAAAGTTTTCGATGCGGATACTATGAATTATCGGTTACTTACAGCAATTTTCGGTTTCTCAGCTATTCCTGGACCATATAGTAGTCATTCTTTTTCGTACATCTCGTTTGCATTCATTATTTCGAGTCTCCTTGCTATTTTAGCCTCCTTGCTGCTGAGTGAGTACTGTTTGTCCTTTCTTATGATTCGACGCTTGTCGGCATTATGCTCGAACATTTTACATTGCTGAATTTTCAGGTCAAGCAATCACATAACCATTAAAATGGCATTTTGCGTATGTCTGCTAAAACGACGCGTTAAAAGTTCTTCATTGGAAAGCCTTTCGTAAATTAACCGGATGTGCTGTTCAATGTTTTTCATTAATCATTCGAGCTCCATGTTACACGTTGACAATTCATTTGTTGGGACGTCAGCTGTCCGGACCCGCCGTACAGTACTCATATTTTGGATTATTATCCGTGGAGCACGTATGATAGAAAGTAACCGCTATAGCCTTCTTCATATCCTCGAAGCTCTTAACATTCCTCAGAATAACTAATCCGTAGTATAATAACAATTTGTTCAATAGAGCTTCTTAACTTTTTAAGAAAGAGCTTTTTAACTTTTCGGAGACGATTGGCCATCCTCTACTGCACGTGGCCAATACAATCACTTTTTACCACTTTTTACCACATGATAAGGAAATGACTCTGCAAACAGTTACTGTTGCATTCATTGTATCTCCATTGACCATGCTGATAAGAAAATGCATAAAGCTTGTCTATCGGCATTGACAGACTGTAGCCTCTAAGGCAATATCTAGTTTTATCAACAAACTTACCAGAATAGTACAGTTTATACTAATTTTTCTCTATATTATAAATTATATTTAACACTATCTTAACTGAACTTATTGCGCAGTAGAACTCAATATTTCGAAAAAAATAATCATTGATAAAAACATGGTTACACTAAATACATTATTCCAATCATTTTTTCGTTAGGTTTTATCGATGGCTGATATGCACAGTTGAATGAAAATCATATTTGCAATATCTACTTTTGAAATATACATAAGTTAAGTAATTGCGAATTATTGTCGCCGTATCGTGGAATAATATAGAAAGGTTTCTACATGTAAAGCAAAATTAGATAAGATATATAAGTTACAAGCAACAGGAACACATAATGGTAAGCGGAAATGTGTATTAATGAAGGATATAGATGCACGTAGTGTCTGAAATTACAATACTAGATCAAAGAATGACGGATATTTTCTGAGCAACCAGTAAGCAAGAACAAAATATATAACACAATTAACCAGGAACGATAGATCCGGAACAAATTAGGTGTTAAAATGTTACTTGCCAAGAAAATGCTACTTTTTATGTTATAATCCGATCTAGTAGAAATCAGTTTCGAATTCACGCTTGATACGGGTGCCTTAAAATATCAATTAACGTACTCTAAGCACCTTAAGCACGCAAGTAAAAAAGTTTATTTTTAATACTATAGATCAACGAAGTAAAAAAATGAAAAGAAAATGTTTCAACACTCCTGCATATAGAATTTCATAATTCCTACCCTGGAAAAGAATTTCTGTTCCATCTCCATTTCTTATTTATTTACTTCTGATTCAGTTTATGTGGCTGCTTAAAAAGTTTCCAGTTTTCTTTAATTGTAATATCCTGTTGATACGTTACCCAAATCTATTTGTAAATAGCAACTACCTGTTGTAAATGTACAAAACATGTATAAGCGTGAGAGTGAATATATAGTACTTATCAGATTTCGAAACAAATTTGCATAATGATTATTGTATGTAACTATTTTATTGATAAATACGTTTTGCCATGATAAGCATTTGTTCAGTAGCCGATTAAGAAATTCCAGAAATTGTTTCCATATCTCTCCGTTGTTTATTTTCATCGAATATTAAAGTATGACAAATATTCGTTAATATATCATTGTAAGTTGTTTAATAACAGAAATTCCTGATACTCAGTACCACGTAGTTATGAAATAGTGCTTGTTATGTTACTAATCAATTTTCATCTTATATCCATCTGTGTTATACTGTTATATGTATACGCGTTAACACGCTTTGATAAGGCTGAAGGCATTTAACTACATCAAAGTATCTAGTATTTATTTTAGTTATTCTTCGCGTCTTCTGTCATGGAAATTTAATCAAAAAAATGTTATGTTGGGGCACACCACGTACGGGCGAAAACTGGTATTGTTGATTAAGTGTGTCAATGCCGAGACTGAAACGTGGTTTCGATGGTATACCGATTGAACAGCATGAAAGATTATATAAGATAAAAATTACATCTTGAACGCTACAATATTCATCCGTGACATCACCGTTACGTTGCATGGTCCACCTTTCAATACATCAGTATCTTCTAATTGTTTCAGTCTAAACTTATCATTAACGACCTATCCTATGCTATATACTTATTACTACATAAAATATTAATGCAAGTAATTAGTAGCCTACTTCATACTGGTAAGTTCTCAACCTTGAACCAGTAGAGTTGGAAAATTAATATTGGCATCGGTTAAAGAAGTAAATATAAAACAACAGTTTTGTGTCAAAAGGTACACCATATTGTTTGTTATATTCCCACTTTAAATTTGATGCTTCGTCGACGTTATTTTATGTTCATCATCAAAAATTGGTAAACGTAATACATTTGTATTAATCAACTCTCAATATGTTATCGCAAAAATATTAATTGGTAAATTGGTTTCACGTTAAAACATTTAATACCTGCGGTCAACAAGTTTTCCTTAGACATATAAAAAGAAATGTAATCTGAATGGTATGATATCAGAGAAAACTTTAATGAATAATTACGATAAAATACTATTCTTCATATTATTAAGTTAGTTGCATATCTGTTTATAGTTTTACTGCAAACGTAACGATAAAATTATCGCCCCGCGTCGTTAGCTTTTGCTTTTCACGCTGGTTGTTACATAAGCATATTCAACAGGTTGAGTGCCAAAGATAATTTTGGACACGTTTCCCTTGAGCAGAAGTTCATTTCTGACTGTTTCGAATTGTGAACGTATGATGAAGAGATACAGAGTGTTTTATTCTCAAGATTGAGAGTTGATAGTGCAGGCTTTGCGACATGCATCAGTCTCAGGAACTCATTCTTGTTGCCTAAAAGGAATTCAAGCGATGTTATGAATTACATTAATTTGAACCCATTTTTTAAGCTCAACTTAATTTAAATAAAACGTGTGAAATATGCCAGTCCAATGATCACAGTTCTTGACAAAATATTGTTACACAGCAATTCTAAATTATATGATTTTCATTTACGTAAAGCATGCGTTAACCTGTATGCAACAAATAATGCTTTAACGTCTTCAATTAAAGCGGCCTTTCAAATCCAACTGTATCAAAGAGTTACGCGTTTTGACATACTTACCTATTTAAGAGACCCGATCGGTCGATGTGTTAATATTGTTTCACGCAGTTTCTCAGACCTCTTCATCTAGACTTTATAATACGGCGCTGTCCTCTTCTTGTAATGCAGCACGCATTGTATATTACCTTCGAATTTTTACCCAGAATGCTTTTTACATTAAATTTATGTTCGTTTTGTCGTTTGTCGTTTGTCGTTTGTTCAATAGTTTTTTTCGTCATAAAACATTAATATCAATTTGATGAAACAACTCTTAATCAAACACTTCTCATTTACGGAAATATGTGTCACTGTAATGGCGCAAACTATTCGACTCATGATAATATAAATATAACATCAATCACGGTATGAAGTAATGTCCTAAGACACTTGGTTTATCAGTAAACAAAATACGTTACATTTCATTATATACGGTTTACAAGTCGTGAAGTTTTGCCAAATTTCGATTAAATAAGTCAAATTTAGGACATCCGTAGACTACATAGTCGGTACGGTAAGGAGATAATGCCGAATCTCCGTCGTGCCTGCTCTGTGTCAAGGACACCGTGAAGAGCGAGACTTTCCGTTCTCTAAACGTCTTCTAAGCTCTGTAATATCAGTTCAACAAGAATGTCCTAATCGCATCCAAGATTATTGACGTTTCGTAGTCATACTTTACTGCTTTGATATCCACTTTCACTTTTGGAGAACATTCTATACTTTTTCTAGCAATCCGTTATGCTTAGGAACATTGTATTTTAAATACTATTATTATATCAATAAAGTACTCCACTTTTTTACTCTAGAAAAAGCATAAGAAAATCAATTTCATCCGACTAAGTTTAGACACTTCTTCATGTTATGTAACTTATTCGAGTAAAACAATTTCCAAGATCTTAAGTAATATACGAGTGTGAAACATCGTGAAAAAATCTATGTCTTTGAAGCAGTCGAAACAATTGCCACATTGGATTTTCAATTAGAAAGTATCACGTGATCTATTTTATTAAAAACTTATCAGCTTCAAACTTCCAAACGAATAAAAAATGTACTTTATTCAATAGATGAGTAATTGTTGATGATATTTGCTGATAGTTTAAATTTTACAATTCCTCCTGAATAAATCAATGCTTTGACTTTTGAGCGTCACAACATTGAACAAATATAAATGCCATATTAGAAATAGAAAATGAGAGTTGCGTTTAAAATGATATAGTGTGGAGGAATGTGGTATTAATATGTTATGAATTTCCTTTCTCGTAACTTTACACTGTCTAAAGTATTAATATTTTGGTAACATCTAGTCGTAAGAATTCGTGGAGAAAATACGATGTAGAGAAATCAGTTTACGAACATAACGACACTTACGTTTGGATGTAAATTGAAAAGCAGGGAAATCTCAATAAATGTTAAGAAAGGATTGAGTAAAAAATGATGCAAGATTTATCTATTTTTATGTAGGAAATATTGGCTGGTTATTTGGCAGACGTAATTTTGCTACAAATACGTTAACAAACAGTCGATGAGTTTACGGATGTTTACCTTAGCCACATTACGTAGTCAGGAATCAGTATGTCATTATTGTTTCATAAAAAGTATAGTACCCAAGGTGAAACTGACTCCATTAATGAATAGATATCTAATTTGTAATCTTTTAATCTTCATTTTCTAATCGTAAACGTTTTGATTCAGTAAGCTTTTCTGCGTTCGTGTAACAATTAAGAGTATATAATAGTAAAGTGTGTTCAAACCGACTCTATATTTGCATACAACACTAATAATTCTAAAGCTGTCCACAATTTCAAAAACAAATTTACCGAACGGTGCAAGTTTACATTCGCATTCAAAGTAGAGAAAACGTTACCGTTTCAAATCAAAATGTTATATATGAATGACACCTAAAATCACACATTGACATGAGGTGAAACATATGAGGCAATTGGATTAAACTGTTTGACTTGCGGGTTCGACCACAACTAAACTTGTAATTTAAAGGTTGAGCGACACTGTCCAACAGTCCCTCAAGGCTACTTGTTGAAAGTCAGTTTAGAATTAATCGGGTCCAAAGTGCTCTGATGTCTCTTAAATGTAAAAGGAACGTAGGGCGGTGGTATAATACGTTGAAAGTAAAACTATTGATATTTATTTTACGGTCTAATATTTTCTGTACATAAACTATGATGAGGCATTCAAAATAACTAATCCATACGTTCGTATACCTGCCAACAAAAATGAGCAATATCAACTTATATGTATAGTGATTTTATAAGGCAACGAATATCGATTCACTTTCAAATCCTCTGCCTTTCCGTTTCCGCTTTCGTAATTTATCGATTTTATCTAACGGCAATAGAGTTATTACGACGTGCGTTAGCAATCAATTAACTCATGCAATTGGTTTCCGATTTACATCAAGTTTATCAAGGGTAAAGATTTTTCATGAGCAAAACGTATTTAAATTTAACATCAAATAAAAATTATAACACGGATTTCTCTTTATCATCATACTTTAAGCGATAACAAATTCAGAATTTGTTGTTTAGCTTTTTTCCCATTTAAGATTAATGAATGCGATAATGGGTGACGACACATAATGATCCATTTAACCTAATGTTCTTACGTGCTACAACCGGATGGCCGACGTGCAGCTTCATAACATCACCGACTGGCCCTGTAAAGAGTTAATAATTGGAGATGCTCATTTATATTTTATTAGCGTGTCGACTCCATGGGGTCTTTGGCCATATTTCTTCACACAGTTTCAATGTGATAACATTGTCTTATCACGTTACGTTACGTATAGATTTGTTATATTCACAATTACGCAAGTGCGAAGCTTTTGCCAAGTTGGCTAGGAATGCATCATAGTCGCAATATACCTAACATTCTTTATTAATGTCTACCGTATGATTCCATCTGTATCAAATACATAAATATACAAATTCTTTACATTACAAAATATACAGATTTTCAGGATAAGTTACCTTTTTTAGGAAATATGCTTTTTCATGACGTCACATTCGCGGACAAAATTATAATCGATTTGATTAGACAGAAATACAACATAAATAAAATAGTTTTGCAATCATTCTTGGCTAAAGAGTTCTCAAGAAAATGCGTAATTCAGAATGTTAAAGATGCTGTTCGGAAGTAGATCTTCATCCAAACAAATAATTTTCAGAATAATTATGCGTTGCGTGGAAACAATGAATGATATGTATACATATATTCTTATACGCACTAGGACGCAAGAAAATAACTCACGTCTTTAAGAAGAGAAACTTGTAAAGTGAGTGATCAAACTCGAAGCTTAGATGGAAAAAATATTCTTTTTATTTCTGATACTTCGTAAATTATAGATATGATTGTCTAAGTTTTTCTCGATATGCACTTGTTGAATAGTCGTATAAATAGCGCATGAACATATGGACCGTTTATTTTGAAAGTGGTGTAAGTCCATTTTCTGTTGTTTCGAGTAAATTAAAGGTTAGCATATTAATCAATTAAAAAATATACATTAATTGTATCAAGTCTGGCAATGTTTCTACGGATTTATCAATGAGTAATTTGATTATATAAATTTCTTTTAGGCCAATTTAACTGAAATAATGTATATTTACGGGCTGCAAATGGACTTACACCACTTTCATAATTAGTCAATTGTAAAGATCATTTTGTTTCAATTCTGAAAAAATAAATATCACTTCAAATATATATTATACTAATCCAATTTTTTTTATAAATAATAAGGAGAAATAAAATGGGACTAGTATTTTTTATTTTGAACGTTAATTAGTTTATATTATTTAAGTTTGCTATTAAGCTATTGTTTAGTTATTAAGGTAAAATAACTGCTTCAATGCTTATATTTTTCGTATGTAATTTGGTTTGGCATCGTTATACAAAGGTGTTTGGACAATTCTTTCAAAGTTTGGTGGTCTTTCCCGACATGTAAGTGATGAATCTAACGTCTAAAATTCTGTATCCCCCATCGATATTTTATATACAGTAGCATACGGCGCACTTTTACAAAACCACATCCAAATATTTTTAACGAGTTTACTTTTTCTCCGTTAGTAATTTTTCTTACCCGTTTTTGAATTGCGATTTGTAGATTCTTTATTTTACATCAAATAAAACGAGAGAATTTCGTGTAAAATAACTGTATTATTCTGTCCACATTGTTTTATGACATCATAATAATCCTGTGGTGTGTACAAGATTCGTGAAATAAAGCACGTGTAACCAAATTACCCACCTATGTCTATGAAAATTGGACTTACACCACTTTCATAATCAATGAATATGCAATTTCTTTAATCGATCAATTTTCAATTGAACAAAGTATTACCATTTTTAAGATATTAAATGCTAACACGTTATAAATAAAGAGTTTACGCTAGATTGAGTACAAATTACGTAATAACTTATTTTTGTTTAAAAGTGGACTTACACCACTTTCAAAATAAACGGTCCATATATCGTAAGTCAACGGGAGATATATTTATCAAATTCGTAAATGACGGAAATGCTTTACGTAACGTTTGCAGTAAAACGATTTGTTACTGGTTCTAAAAAAATATATTACCCAGGCAGTTGCGCAAGATACGCTTCTTCATACAGGTTGAAAAGTCACACTGCATTTACATCTTACGGGTGTTAAAAGCGTCTTTGTCCACAACAAGTAAAACTTTCATCGGGAAATATTGTTAACAGTGGTTACCATGGAGGCTCTTTCTACTTTACAGTCCAACAGATAGAAGCATGGTTCAATAAATCTACAAAAAGTTACTAAGTTTAACAAAAATGTAACATTACTACTTCAATTTACTAGAATACACACGAAATGTTTCCACCATTGACGTGTATGTGGCAGTAAAATGTGATGTGAGTTAACTCGTTTATTATAACCTGCTCTTTCTTATATCATCGTGAGCATAATCATTATACTGTTTATAGCACTGCCCAATTTTTACATTCCACATCTGTATTCCTTATTTTTACTTCCTCAGTTCTAAACCCAAAACAGAATGCAAAAAAGTGTTTCTGAATTTACTTGTAAAATATAAATGGGTTTAACTGTAAACATTTGTCGTGATCTTACTGATTTTTTGAATGGTTTATGCTAGCATAAAATCACGTATTACGATTAACATATTCTTTTTACTTTATCATTAACACAATGAAATAAATATTTCAGTTGTTTTCTCACTCGCTGTTTTAGTTAAAATCTGTGTCAATAGTGTAGATTACTACAACGTTGTAAAACGCGTAACTTGCCCATGTTAATTCACATTTGAACACATCTCTTCATTTTGTTCGTTAATTGGGACCGTGTTTTAGGTGTCGAAAAACAGTCATTAAAGACGTACCCCCACTGTCTGATTGGTTTTGTGCCGACAAACACATTGATTTCTATGCCATAACGCCAAAATATCGTTAACGAAGTGAACAGCTGTACCAGAAATTAATTACTGCAGATTGAACAAAGAATCAATTCCCATTTCATTATTATGTTCACTTCGTACTCTCTGTATATATATTAAGTATTGTTATTTATCATTTTGCGCAGTATACCAGAGCACTATGCGGTAATGGCGTTCCAATCGGCCTCTCGGAGCGGTGAAAAATTCTCACAACATTAACAACCCCTCCGCCAATTTAACATTATTCTAATTTTCAATGCTCTTAACGAGCATACGCCCGTCATGGTTAATTTATCAAACATTTACGCAACATGCGTCTTGATATTTCTCTTGGAAACTTTTTTAGTGCTAACGTACAATGTCGCAGTTCACTTACTGGTCGTCCTCTTTTGCAGTATCATAGCTGCATATGAACAGAGACGACAATGGTCTCGTGTATCATAGAGATACAAAAAGCATAATGCGGCGAATGTCCAAAGATCTGCTTTCAAGGTCGATTTTAATTATTCTCACGCTGAATGTTCTCGCAGTCGACAAATACACTTGGCCGTCACGGATAAAACCTCGATTACCTCTTTTTCACGAGTTGGTCGTCATAACTAATGCTTTGTGGAATACGTCCGAGTGACATTGCGTAGGATATCTTAATTGTCTTGGGAACAGACTAAATTGGAAGAATAGTAAGCGTAAGTGAAGAAAGGTGCTGAACAATATAAGTAATTATAATGTCAAGTATAGGTTTAATTAGGGACACTTTATTCCATTATTGCTCAGTAAAAGGATGCGTGGATACGCTGAATAGCTAATCATGGTCGGCAAATAATGAGAAATTAATTACATTGATGTAAGAAATTGCTGGAGACCATACTGCAGCCTGCATATAAAATTGAACGATGCAATTCTTTATTCCAATCCGACAATGCTGCTTTGGCTGATTTTCTTTCTCAGGCGGCTATTCACAGCGCGATTAAGAATATAGAGTAACGAATAATGGAATAAATCAATAATTAGATAGTATCCAAGTTTATATTTGGGTACCAAATTACGTGAAAGAAATTCAAATCTAGAAATAGTACGCTGTCGTGTTGGTTCAGCGCCTTGTAAGTAGCAAAAGATCGCCCAAAACCAAATATTCGTAAGAGTTTTAAAATATCACAAACAATAACTGCTTCGTTGTCACTGTCGATCTATATCAGTATATTTTGCAATTCGTCACGTAACGCTTTGCTACAAGATGGCAGTATACAGGGTGGTTCCGATCCGGTGGTACAACCGAAAAAGAGTTGAATCTAGATGCAAAAATAAGTAAAAAAAAAAACGTATGACAATTTTTTTTTTTAAACGCTCCCTTTTCGAGAAAATCGACTTTGAATTTTCG
Organism: Anoplius nigerrimus; assembly: GCA_914767735.1. NCBI lineage: Eukaryota > Metazoa > Arthropoda > Insecta > Hymenoptera > Pompilidae > Anoplius > Anoplius nigerrimus. Next base: position 22,064,407 of record OU612080.1, read on the forward strand.
TCAGGTGCAAGCGCCCTAAAGCATGGCATTGTACAGGGTCTACCATTTGACGCGGAACGCTCGCTTGCGAGAAAACGCTAAATGGCAACAGTGCTAGACTCGATACGGTCAAGAGTGTCGGTAGCGCCGGCGCACTGTCCCCGGCGGCGCGTGTATCGAGTCTAGCGCTGTTGCCATTTAGCGTTTTCTCGCAAGCGAGCGTTCCGCGTTAAATGATAGACCCTGTATATCTATATCTATCGCTTTGCGTCGTCTGCGAGTACGTTCAGGCAGCTATGACGTCACGATAGGTCGCTTCGGTCTCTCTGTCGCGTATACCGGATCTCCCTGCCGGGACTGCTTCGATGCTACGCAATGAGATAAGCCATCGCGCCGCGACTAAGATTCCTACAGCGCACCCGGTATATCGCACCGTGCTCGGGTGCACTTGCACTTTGCGAAAATTCAAAGTCGATTTTCTCGAAAATGGAGCGTTAAAAAAAAATTGTCATACGTTTTTTTCGTCTTACTTTTGCATGCCGATTCACCTCCTTTTCGGTTGTACCACCGGATCGAAACCACCCTGTATGATAAAATAGATCAGTTATGCAGACCGGAACCAGTAAGCTTCCCAATTTACATTATTTTAGTTTCTCATTATCTGCGTGCAGTATTTTAGTGTAATCTTTAGCAACGCCTGATGTTCTCTCAGTTGTTTATCTCTGCAACGAATTGGTATGATCACGCCGACGTGAATCGAATACGTTAACAATTACTGGCACGTGCGAAGCACATGCAAGCTTTTGCATCTACAATACATCACATTCTCTTGCAATGCATTAACTGCAATTACTACATTGGTACTTTTTTTTCACGTATGTCGAAGTCAACCAAGACCATTGCATTCTAAATCGCAAAACAGATTGCCTCCCCAAAAGCGTCGGATTTCAGTTTAATACATTTCAATTCTAATGCTCGATACCAATGCTCTTCGAAATGATTACCAGTTATTTGTGTTCCAAATATATTTTTGTCCACATGAAAGATTTATTTACTGTCTTCGTAATACCATCATTATCAGATTGAGAACGTTCAAAATGGTAAACAACTATACGATTTCGTAGTTAATCAATGATTTTAAATCCGTAAAATTACGTGAAAATGGTTGAAAGGACGGAAACCTGTACAGGAACCGTAAATAAACAAACAAACAAACAAACACAAATATACAACATGCAAACGTTAAAATCGTTTTTCTTTAACAAAACTTGTTCTTGATTATTAGTATCATTCCCGAATTCATGTCTGCGAGGTGGATTAATGCAAAATATTATAAATGGAAATTGACATGTAACCATGGCAGCAATGAGCGTTGACCGATACATAATAATTCATTAACACAAACATTGGTTGGCTACGATTTCAGAGTAACGCCGCCTGTAACGTTAGTGAAGAGACAAGCAGCATTAATGCCATGGTATTACCCTACTAACCTACTTATTTTTGTTCCATCGACATTACTTATAAACGGAAACCCTGACCATGGCACTTATGTTAATAAGTGTAATGCTGCTGGCATTTCTGCGATTCCAACAATTCCATTAATCCCATTCTAATTACAAAAACTGATTTTCGTTTCAAATGACTGAACATTTCACTTATAACTCAATGCGTTCGTTTGTACCTACAGGTCTTTTATTTTGTTTTTATTTCATGATGTATATGAGGCATTCCATGCCAAATCGGACACTTTTGTACCTCACCCCCGTCGATTTTTTTCTACATTTTTTATGTTTTTAAGGTCGATGAAAAACACGTTCATGAATTTTTTCAGATTTTTTTGACGAACCGTTTTGGAAATATGAATTTTCTTAAAATTTGGGCTTTTTTTTTCAAATGCTCATAACTTTGTGAAAAATGCACCAATTGGTTCGTTCTTATTTTCAAGATTTGTGTTTTCGAATGCTCTTTCAAGAAAAAAATGATTTTAATCAAAATTATTTTTTTTATTTTTTATTTTTAATTTAAAGCATAAAATGTTGTTTATCTCAAAACACGCCCCGATCGATTATTATAAAAATATTCTCAAAAATATTTAGATGGATATAAGAACTTTTAAAATTTGTCCGATCGTGGGCAAAGTTTTCATTCTATTTTTTTTCTTTATACGAAAATATTTGACAGATTTGACGATTTGACAGAATAGATATTGTCGAATTAAGAAAAAAACTAGAACGAGGAGTTTGCCCACGATCGGACAAATTTTAAAAGTTCTTATATCCATCAAAGTCTCTTGGAAAATTTTTTATAAAAATCGATCGGGGCGTGTTTTGAGATAAATAACGTTTTTCATTGAAACGGAATATACGGTTTCATAGAATAGATATTTTCGAATAAAGAGAAAAAATAGAACCAAGAGTTTGCCCACGATCGGACAAATTTTAAAAGTTCTTATATCCATCCAAGCTTCTTTGAGAATTTTTTCAAAAAAATCGATCGGGGCGTGTTTTGAGATAAAAAAACATTTTGTGGTTTAAATTAAAAATAAACAATAAAAAAATAATTTTGATGAAAATCATATTTTTTCCTTGAAAGAGCATTCAGAAACACAAATTTTGAAAAAAAAGAACGATCCAATTGGTGCATTTTTCACAAAGTTATGACCATTTAAAAAAAAAGAGCCCAAAGTTAAAGAAAATTCATATTTCCAAAACGGACCGTCAAAAAAATCTGAAAGACTTTATGAACGCGTTTTCATCGACCTTAAAAACATAAAAAATTTTGGAAAAATAGAAGGGGGTGGGGTACAAAAGTGTCCTATTTGGCATGGAATGCCTCATATACAAGGTGTCCCACATAACTGGTGGTACAATCGGGCAGTGGCTGATTCTACATGAAAAGCTGAGTGAACAATGTAGAAGAAAATTCTTTCATATGAGGCTTTGATTTCGAGAAAAGCAGGTTTGAATATTTGTCGAGTACGCGTGCACTTGGTCTAGATTTGACTTAACGCACTTCGCTTTAAACTATCTCTGTCCCCTCTTGTAAACAAATTCAGTGTTTGTATACATAGAATAGATCCGCGGCCAAGGCCACAACATTAGAAATACTTGCTTTTTAATCGTTTGCTCAATTCAAAAATTGCTGGAACTGATTTCCACGTTACTGCATACTTACATGTGCTCGTCTTATCAAACGCCCACGAATGTGTTCTAACGTTCCATTATGTAACTGTAATTGCTCAAACGCCGTAATAATGTTTTAGTTTAATTGTTCAAGACTTGTTACGTCTTTACTATATATAGCCTCATATGAACAAATTTTATTCTACATTTTCGACTCAGTTTTTCATGTAGAATCAGCCACTGCCCGCTTGTAGCGCCATTTACGGTACACCCTGTATATACCAATTGTAAAGCGTGTACTAGAGACGAGGTTTAATCTATTTCGGCGATAAAAATGATCAGAGGTTGTTTTCACATAATTCCAGTCAGTGAATTGTGCTGAAACGCGCCATGAAACCTAAAGGGAGAATTCCAGCTGCATGTGCTCTTGAAATCGCTGTGTATTTAAAGGAGAATTAACACATCAGAACCAATTACCGCTCTCGCATACAACCACTCTACGGTTAACTCTCAATTAACGTACAATTTTAATAGGACGCAATGTGCTTTTTCCAATTATCATTCTTGGTAGCGACTGAAAACTTGTACACAATGAAAACTGTAGGTTTTATCACATAACATGATCCGAATTCATCAATACTGCCGATTCGTACCACATTAATTAGTGTAAATTAGCCCGCGTTATCTCAATTTGTTAACCTAACCGGTTCTCAACTTGTTTTTCTAACGTTCTATTTTCGGTAATAAGAATCTTCCACCGTCAATACATCGATGGCAATGACGATGATCGCTAAGAAAAACAATACACTCTATACATATGTAGTTGACTTGAATTTAAAACGAATTGAGATGCTTGGTGTCGCTGCGTTTACACACATCAGAAAAGTATAACGTTATACATATTTTTCGATTCAATTTTTCCTGAACGTTTACGTGAATGACTATACTACCAATCGATATACAATACACTCTATGCATATGTAGTTAATCTGAATCTAAATTCGATTAAGGTGCTTCCGTGTGCATGCATTTGGATAGATGAGAGACGCATCGCGTAACTTATGCATATGGAAATGTATGTGTATATATATGTATAGGCCACGTGCAGTTCTACACCTCAGGGTCGTTCTCGTGGCACAACAGGCGCAGAATCATGTCAGTGAATGCTTTTGGCGCCGTCATTTGTAGTAACTGATAATGACGCCGGAACTGCAAGGCTACGATGAAATATGCGCGAAATTTAACGTTGGTATTTTTCGGTGTAATAGCATCTTAACAACGGTAGGCGAAACTAAGGAAAGGTGTGCGCCATTATTTAAGACGTCACTTTACCAAGTTCAAAGAATGGGTGTAGCATATTCTCAGTCTTGTTATACAAAACCCATGCTATTCATACACAAAGAGAATATTTTTATTAACACACACTTGGTCTCGATAGTTACAATCGGTATTAACATCAAATTCTCTGGCTTTATTTTTGTATGCAGTAAAGTACTTTTTCTGTTAAACTAGAAAAAAATACAAATTCCAATTGTTCTCACCAATTTCTATAACATTAATTTTTTAATTGTTATTCTCTTCGCTCGTGTTACTATTGAAAACAGGAAATAATGCAAGATGTACCAGAAGTGTTGCAGCATATTCTGTGTAGATTATATCACACATGTGTTCGTCGTGATGTGACATGTCACCAAACACCTTTAGAATTTCGTGCCAATTTTGTGTAATGTACGTCGTTTGGTTTCCAGTCCTTTGGATTAGGGAACATGATTCCACAACTTCGCTTCAGTGTTCGTAGTTTGCATTCGCTTATCTTGTACCCACCTAATTGGCCATGCAAACTGATTCTTTCATTTTTTTGTGTTATACCAAGAAATCCATTGTTATGTTTATTATGAACATATTATAAATTCCGTTTGAGTCAATATATTTCTATTCGTTTTATTAAAAAACTATAATAAGAAATAAAAACTCTGATTACACAATTTGCTGTGATAGTGCATACATAACTTGAACTTGAATAATTTTCTAAAAAATTAAGATAGATTCTGCAACCAGACACTACCGTGACCACAAACTGTCCTCCGCTAAAGATATTGTCGATCAAGAAGTTGACATTAGTAATCAACATTAACACATTAAGTAATCAACGATTATTAGCCCGTCATTTTGTAATCTGAAACAAAAGTATGTGAGCATAGAGGACTTTTGACCATGTGCTCTGGAACCTCTTGTCTATGTATGTATGTATGTCTGCATACGTTTCCGTGTATACACGCAATAGATTATTTACGGCTAAAACTTCACTTTTGATTTGCGCGTGGTACACAATTTCTAAGTAGTTTACAAGTTTTTATACATTTGCCATTAGTCATTATCACCATGTCTTGTTTTCTTAACTGTAACCAATCTGTTGTTGCGGCAATCTTTTGCAACACTACACAACTGTACAATTTCAAATAAATCGTTATCGAAACGGCTTATCATTCACGAAGAAGAAGTGACAGGAACGTTTAATGTCTACACTGCATAATCGGAAAGCATTTTTTTAGAAATATGCTATCCAAACAGTCGACCATCTGAGTAATCATATAATTAAACACATTCCATCTGTTAGCACAACTTCCTCACATAACATACGTGGAAATGTTCATCTACCTACGCTGCTGATACAATTATCAAAAAACCCGAACACTCTTACACACGTAATTAAAATAACTGTTATAACATATCTCTATAATATTATCATCCAAACGCTGCGAATGTGTATTCCATACCTAAAGATTTTCAAATAACTCTATCGCTTTAAGTCAATCACCTCATATGAAGTCATTATGGGAAAAGTCATGACGTTACTATTTTGTCACTTTTCTGATGCAGTTTATATTCCATCAAATTGAATACATGATGCCTCTATCATTCATACATGTGCACGGAACAGTTGGTACGCACATACATCGTGTGACCAACCAATCGTGCGTGACTGTGTCGTCACGTCCTGTTTTGTGGTCACACGTGTATAGTACGTATGCTCCGCTACGCGTGCAACAAGCACGTCACGTGTTGAGGTCGTTACATAATTTAATAAATTTTAGTATATGATCCGGCTAACGTGAGACGATGTTATACATTTTTTGTGTCGACCACATTTTATTATATCCGAATGATTATAACACTGTCGATTAATGACGTTTTCTTAATATGATATAAATGTGGATAAAAATAAATTTCACTCTCTTCTACTATTTTTTACATAAACGATAGACATGACCACCCCTGACAGCTGTTACAAAATTGATTTTATTCATAATCACTATACGTGGCAGTTAGTCTCGTAAGCTTGCGGCCATACATTGAGTTCGCGGCAACATTAGGTAATCATAAACGCTACATATGCTTTCAACAAAGATAACATAGTTGTTTAGCAACAGTGTAAATTTGAGTGAAGTAATTTGACAATTTACATTAAGTGAATAATGTGTGAATAAAGTGAATTCCCAAAAATTTTAACGCGATGAGCATCTTAAGATTATTATGCTCATTATTGACAAACCATTTTATGTATTTCATTCGGATTGTACAGAATTGAGATTGTCCAACATGTGAGTACAAAACCGATGATTGGATCAAGTAACGTTTATAGCGCCTTAACTGGCGTATAAGGGGGATCTTGCACACGTATACAGACCTGCCTCCTCAACTTACCAACACCCACACACCAGCTGTTAAGCGTAGCTCGGTCAACATTTGTCCTACATATATTCTAAATTGATCCTTTCTGGAAGTATGCCCCGCTATTGCGGTACATTTTGTGGTAAACAGTCATAATTAGAGAACATTTTATGCACGATTACCGATTCATGTAAAACTTCCTTCCTCCTCAATTTGGAAGCAATAACAACAGTATATTGATACGATAATCGTTTTGTATCTACACGTCAAACGATTTTACACAGAAACTAAGGCTATTACATTGTCGCATTTGTGAAATGTGGTGATGTTTCCGTATTGAATCGTATTAACGATAGTGTTCATTTATGAAAACAGAAGACGTTTTAACCTGATTTGTACACGTCTATGTTTGTTTTATGTCAACGCAGAATCGGTTTAATAAGATTTGACAAGCCGGTAACTGTAAACGGATTATAAAAGTACAAGATTATTATGTCTCGCGTGAACGTGGGACGTATTCTCTAAAAGCACAATTCACAAGTGTTGTAGAACATAAAATCATGAGCGCGAATATGCTATACTGCATAGGCATAGGAACAACATTTGTGTATTACGAACTGCAAAGTTGATCGCAATACGTAATCGTTATATGAAGCAGCATTGCATAGGCAAGACGTAATTTGATAAACTACGTTTCTTCCCTCAGCCTGTACTAAAGATTCAGCACGATGTAAACTCTACATTCTCCGGCCGGTTTTAAAAAATACTATAGTAATGTAAAAAAATAATTTAACTACTATGCGTACTGTGCAGTATGCCCGTAACAGTTACATGACATGTATGTAAAAATATGGCAAGATACTACAAGGTTTCAGCGGTTTTATTTTTCATCATACAGGGGCCATTGTAGTAAAATACAGCGGTAGTAAAATAAACAGAACATCTATAAGTTGCATCAGGGATTAAAATCACAAAATCTTTTAACATCCATTTTAAAGGGCAATGTGCTTAGAGCTTAGTTTATACTATTACTTCACGTATATTTGTGTAAATTTAAATAACAATTAGAAACATTCTTTTATGACACATTTAACCCTTACTATTCAAATCTAACAATGATTAAACAATAGAAAATTGTATTAAGAATTATTTGATGACATATTACAGTGAACAGTCATGGAGGGAAGTAAAAGCAGTGAAAATTACTACAATACGCATGTAGAAGGATTAGACATCCGACAGGAGCACAAAACCGCTTGACGGTAGACTCATATTTTTGCGTATCAAAACAAAGATGTATTAACATGAACCAATATAGAGTTGGGTGAACATAAACCCGCGGTGTTAGGTTATGTAACGTTTTATTACCGCAGGAAAAATGTGAAGTTAGCATTAGTTACGACATCAATTCATTCTTAAAGCAGCCTTATTTCATATTTTTTCTAAGCTACTATGCATTCAAATTTTCTTGGCTTTACGTACACACACAATGTTAATAGGTGCTGTTGTAAATTTGCTTTGTAACGTTATGGTGTGATCTTTTGTTGAGTACGCTGAGCAACGAAGTATAAATTTAATAATTTTTGTATCATAGTATTAAACATACATTTAAATTGAAAAACAAAATTGAGAGACTTAATTTAATGCTTACTAGGATGTAACACTGAGTCGAAGAAAATAAGCAGAAACTTAATGTAGTGTTGATGATTCAGAACACTAACGCATTATGAGTAAAAATGTAAAACAATTTTTTCACAGCTCAGTCACTTTTAACACTGAATTTTTATGGACATAAATGGACATTAAATATAGTGGAGAAAAGTATTGTAGTTCTAATTATATACTTATTACGTTGGCAGAAACGCAGAAAAGTTTACGTAAATTCTTTCTTTATAGACTTAAAAGTAGACATTGAGTGACATATTATTGTGCATACTTATATATCTGTAATCTATGGAAATTCTTAATGTTTCACCTTGCAAGTGCTATTAGAAGCTTGCTCTAAATGGGCGTGTAGGCAAATATGTACTGACATTCAGATGCATGGGAAGACTTTCCCCACATTCGCCACATTGTATGTTTCAACTCTTTTTACGAATACCAATAAACACGTGAATGCAAAGCACTAGCTAAATATTGGCTATTGTAAATATTGGTGGACTAAAAAACTCTAACTTTATTTAAACGCAGCATTGTTATCTCTCTATGAAAATGATATATAAGAAAACTACTACCAACACCGTAATTTACGATATTAAAATTGGAATTGAATACTTGCACAATATGACTCTCGTAAGGAGCTTTTAAAATAATAATATCCAATAATCACATGTTGACGCGTCTCCTGCAAACGATTACGGTATGATTTCCTACCATCGCTAATCTTCTGTGTACGCAATTTATAGTGCGACAGCTTATCCAGCCGGAAATATAACTGAACGTTTTACCTCTCATGCGAATCCTTATCTCTAACGTGAGAAACAAAACGCAGTGTCTCAATCTCAACAACATTTTGCGTAATTCGTCTTAGATTTTGCACATAATTATCTGACACAATATATTTTTCTTAACATGCGAAAATAAAACTGTATATATTTCATCAAATAAGTATTCTCATACAAACATAAAAAAGAGATTCCCTGTAAAAATTGTTGAATAACAAACTAACTAAGGAAATTCTTAAACAATTATTTTAGTTGAAAATTGTTTTTTTTTGTGCGCGGAAACAAACTTGTGAGAACAAACAAACAAAAAAATGCATTGTCAAACGTTTGCTGTATAACAAACGTTGGCTGACGTTATTCATGCAGTGCAGGTAATTCAAACGAGCAATATACTGAGAAAAAATCAAGCGAATAATCCCAAGAGATAATGTGCTCTGCGTCAGCTGGTTAGTACCCATAATAAAGGAATTATAAAACGATATCACGGAAACTTTGGAGATAGCGCCACTTTGTTGGCCAATTGGATCAGAACTTTCTTGTCATTGACCAATCGAGGAACGCTGCTCTGTTATCGCGTAACATCGCTTATGCTCTGACATAAAGTCACTATGAATTGAATCAGTGTAATTCCGAGCATTGAACCGGATCAATGCATTTCGTACCATTCCATTCGTAGTTGAATCAAAGTTTACGTACGCGACCTATGCATTAAATTTCGATCCACTGAAGAAAGTCTTTCTGTCCAAGTAGTCGTTGGACTTTCGCATCGCTGCCAGAGTAAATAAAACACATTTGCGGGTACAAGTGTTATTTATAAATGGACGGCATTGACATCAGAAAGCAGTTAGTACAGTTAGATGATATCAACAAGTGTCTCTTCTCGCGCACGGAATGACAGATAGTTATGATAGGGTAGATAGGAAAGACTCTGAATAATGTCGAAGTAGAGCAAGATTGAACTTGGATGCGCACTTGATCTTAAGAGAAGATAATTGTATTTTTGTGATAACGGAATTTCATATTGTCAGACGTTCTAATACTGTCACGTCAATTTAAAATTATATAGATACGCACATAAAGAAGTAATTACTTAATACCTCAATTGTGTAACAGCATAAACACATCTCCAAATAATGAACAAAAAATTAAGTTATTGTGGTAACATTTTCTTTACCTTTATTGCCTTTATCCACTGAATCTTTCTTTAAAAATGCGATGCTGTATACTTATACAGATCCATCAATAATAACCATCATACCTTGACAACACAAGATTTAAATTTTACGAGTGTTAAGTAAACCACCATTTATTATTCTCCACTTTATACTTTATTTGTCTTACGATATGGATCAGACATGCATTAAAATGTCTTGCCAAAGCATTTCACTGCACATACGGAAATACACCTCAGCATGTAACGCATTTAACCTTCACCCCCTTGTCACCATTTATATCTGTGAATTCACGTATCGCTTCCTGAAATCAGCAATCACTGACCATGCAATGTTCGTTGATTTCAGGTCGCCACTGTCGGGTGGTGAGAATCAAGACAGGATTGTTGAGAGAACCTCGTACTACCCTCAGGAACCGAGCAAGAGGCCGTTGACCAGAGGGGAGAAGGTGCGATCATGCTTGAGGCACAATGCACTGACTATGCTGACGGTAGGCGGTGTCGTTGGCGGCGTAATTCTCGGTATAATTCTGAGGAACGCGAGGAGCGAAAAATGGACGCCACGCGAGATAATGTACATCAGCTACGCTGGCGACCTTTTCCTGCGAATGCTCAAGAGCTTGATCCTGCCACTGATCATGTCCAGTTTGATCTCAGCAATCGGGTCGCTCGATCTGTCACTCAGCGGCAAAATTGGCGCTCGCGCGATTGCCTACTACATGGTCACCACTATCAGCGCCGTCATTTTAGGTGAGTATAGGCCGACACCCGATGCGTCGCTCTACAGCCTCTTTGCCGAATGCTCATAGTTATTCGCGATACGCCCACGATACGGAAGGTTAAGGTGTTACGAAACGCGGCCTTCTTCCTTTTACCAAACACACATCGAATTTTTGAACGATACCGAGAGTCGGGGATGTTTATCGTTTCCTTCTCGGCGTCTGGCTCGTGAGCCGTATAGTTTTTGATACGCTAAATACGGACTTGAGCCGCGTTTCTCATAGCTGAGCTCAGTTGACGGATGAAATGTTGGAAACATTTACGTTGAATACTCTTTGGAGTGTATGTTGGAATGATTGATAAGCTTTTTTGAAATATGAACTATGATGTTTGTTTACAATAAATGGTGAACGGTGTTGATAAGACACGACGCACGTTCGGATTTTCCTTAATGTCAAGTACTTATCAAAGGAACGTTGCTAGAATCCATTTAGTTAACACAACTGGATCCATTGAGGAAAGAAAGTAAAAAACAGAATTCACTTATGTAACGTTTTTGCAGATACATTTCTAGTGATAGGCAGCAACAGTATTGTAATATGGAAAAGAAACGATATTCCAAAACATGAATGACACAGTTACTAACAACTATTGAATTTATATATTTAAGGAACAAACAATTTGGAAATGTACTATCAAACATTTCTAATCGTACGACAAATCATAGTAGCTTCATTCACTATTGCATCTTTCACCAGCTGTAGGTCCTGAATTATTGCCGTGTTATTTTATTTAGGTTTCGTACCATTTTTACAATATTAATATGAAAATTTTAATTAATATCCGCTGTGTGAAACATGTATTTTCTTAGGGTCTTACCTAATTATACGCTGAGCATTTTAAAGAGGAACACTTTGAAGTGAAATGTAGGATCTACCACAAGTGCACTAAGTGATCTGTTGAAAAGAAAACCTCACATCCAACCAAATAAAGTTATGTTACTCGCACCGCGACGAGCATTGCGCTATCGTATATCATTGTACAAACAACGTAAAGTCTAGTGTGACGACTACGTGAGCAAGTAAAAGTTGCAAGAAAATTCCACCTTTTCATGCGATGTCTGAAGGGTAACGTAATACTTAAACTGTCGCATAAAATAATTCCATAAGTCGATTATTCATCTACCGACATTTGACAATAGAAGTTATATTGGCATTGACAATCCAATTATGTTTTTGCGTCGTTATTTTGAGGACATGACACAATCGTAACGGGTACAGAAAGAAGAGAGAGCAGCAAAGCAACATTGCCAAAAGAATATTTTAGGGTATCTGAGTCAACGTCGGTATCAGAGATCTTCAGTTTTATTTCTGGCTGTCTGATGCATCTAATTCACGTTTGAGTGATTAGCGTGCCACCATTATTACCATATTTTTGTATTTCGCCTCAGATAATAATTTCTTAAATATTGCCGTCGCGTCTCAAGAATTTGATATTGCGTATCTTTATGGGGCACCCTTGCTTTGTACGCTTAAATTCCTATTTAAATGTTACACATGTAGATTTGTTTGATTAACGATATTCTTTCACATTTCGTCGGAATAACTTACACTATTACAGCGATGTATGTACATACATCGTAGTCAGAGTGATTGGAATGAAAGTTCGGCGACCCTTCCATTTATCGTTATAGAATAAAAACACGTATGTCGAATGTCAGGTGCTATAAATATCACATATCACCGTGCATGAATATTGTTGCGGGGGAAAAAGTAATTTCATCGCTAATCATGCAAATAATGTTCAATTATAACCATAACGCGTAATATCGAGACAAAATTGGTTAAACAATCGACAGCTTACAATGGTGTCTAAGTTTCTCTTTGAGGTTGCAACAAAGTGTTAAATGCATAATTGAATACGCGTAAGATGGCGCAGATATCAACAAGTCGTAGAGTAGAGTGATATATGGAGTAAAATTTCAATGGCAAATATTGCATGCAAATACATTTTTAAGTAGGAAACCATGATCCAAAATGAGAGGAAGGTCAACGTTCATTAGCCACTTTGTAAGAACGGGACAACCTAAATGAACTAGGGAATACCACAGACGTCATAGATTACTTATTATCTCATGCTCTCAAACTCGTTTATTGTAATGTCAATGACCAACCCGGTGTCATAACTAAAGATACCGGATAGGATATATTGAATTCTAGATTGTACCACTACGATAGTTATCATATAGTTTTTGTGATACTATGGTCATTTGTGATTATCGTTCAACATAATTCCATTAAACTTTTGCTTTACCTGATCCAAAAGACGGTTTCCCACCAGAATATAGAGAACGGTATGATAAATGTAACGAATGATGAAATGCAACAACATAGAATACAATATACAAAATAGGTCTAATTAATTTAGTAAACTAATACATTGGAGTTGGTGAATCGAGCATATGCAGTTGTTCAAACCAAAGGAATATAAAAAATTCACAAGACAAAAATATAAGATATGCGACATACAGAATAAAATCAAATACCACAGAGAACCGGTAAACAATATAGGCATATACGTAAGAGTTATATTCAAGGAACATAATAGAAGAATAAGAAGAAAAGGTTAAAGCTTCCTCTTTTTGTAGGTATTATTTTGGTGGTCACAATACAACCTGGGAAAGGTGGTGCCGCGGATATTAACATCCAAAAGGAACCGCAAAATGTTTCGACCATCGACACGTTAATGGACCTAGTAAGAAACATGTTCCCACCGAATTTAGTAGAAGCTTGCATTGCTCAACATAAAACAGAACCAAAGGAGCCGGAGAATAAGACAAATAGTAAGGTTTTTAAATTTGTATGCAAACTATATCAAGTTTAAATTTCGATATTATAGATATGTACCTATCCCAATTGTGTAAAAATTGTCACTTGCTGCCGTGTTAAGATCAACAGATTTTCTTTAAAGTTTCTTCTTTTATGCGTTGAGAAAATTACGAATAGAACTTGTTTTACCATTATACGAGTGATGTACGGGGGTGGTACGTTCAATTTGTTGGCGTTCTTTATAAACGCATATTGACTACATTAAAGTTAAAAATTCGGCTAAAGAACTTCGGATAATTTGTTTGATATACTAATTAATTTGTTTTTCTTCGTCAATAGCCAATGTGGATGACTGGGAATATGTAGAAACAGTAGTGCATGGAACAAATATTCTCGGTTTAGTTGTTTTTTCAACTGTCTTGGGTATCACTCTCGCTAAAATGGGAGACCAAGGCAAGCCTCTGCTAAGCTTTTTCGAATCATTGTCTGGCGCTATGATGTTAATTACCAACTGGGTTATCTGGTACGTATATGAGTATATAAATTATTAGCGCGTAGACGCCCTTTACTCTTTATTTTTTTGAACATGCAGTCCTAATGAGTGTGTAGTTAAGGGGTTAGGCCACTCTAGACGCTTTAAAAATAGGCTTTTTTGGGGAATTTTTTTCAGACAAACTACAAAATATATCAAAACTACAAAAAGAGTGTGGTATTATACATACCATTGACTACATACACTATTTTTTTTGGAAGCGATTGTATGCAAAATGGCGGCCGTGCAGGATTTTAGCGACGACGCCTCGATTTTACAAGGGTCCACGGCCGGACTCGCAGTTTCTGTAATTTTTGAATTATGATGGGCTAATAAATTTTTGTCGATTGTATATAACAACAAGTAATATAGTACGTAGGATTTTTTCGATATATATATATAAATTTTTGGCCAAATGGCGTACTTCTGAATTGAAAAGTGGCACTCTTTTACTTCTTCAGAGAGCGATCTCTCCGCGAGCTTTATGCGCTGCTCGTCGACTTGCCGGCACATTTCGTAACTGTTGGGCCCGATATCTAAGCCTATTGCGTCCATTATGTGCAAAATGGAAGAAAAACCGTCATTGTACACACTAACGGCAATGTTGGTCGCTATATCCAGCACTGTTTTCCCACTTGAAGTGGATTTCGGAACCGCGCTTGCCACTTTCAGTACATTTTACTTCCGATTGGCATACGTTACAGACGACAACATTCGAAATAGCCGACAATACTGTAATAAAGTTGATGATACCATAACTAAATGCTGGATTTATTTCCATATCATACAAAGTATCGAGAAGAACGAGTGTTTGTCAAGTAGCTTCTATCTCAAATTCTTGCCTGTGTCTGTCTCAAGCAGATATTCGACTATTTGTGAGACTAAACTTAAGAAAATAGAAGAGTGGAATTATCCACACTAGTCATGCAATAAATAATTTCAATAACATTTACTGTATACCTGCCCTACAGCAACTTTCCCGCAGGGCTCATAAAAGGAGCGCGCTGCCGACAACGCGGCCTTGCAATAAAAATCGAAAATCGAATAGTTAGGGGCTTTTCCCGGCCATAATCTTTTGGCACATCATTTTTGAGATCCTAAGGGACCATTCAAAACCAAAAAAAAAAAAATCGATTTTTCAAAAATCCTGGAGTGGCCTAACCCCTTAACAAGTCGAATCAACCTACACATTTCGAATATAAATCCATTCCAACTCGCGGGCAAACAAGCTACTTTAAAAAATGTCTCGCGCCAACTGCAACAATGAAATTGATAATAATGTTCACGGATACATTTTGCAGTTGATTAATCATCATTTATCTGCGCAAACCGCAAAATTCCGCAAATAGAATCGTTTCTAAACAATTTATTTGATTACTTAGGCTATCGCCCGTTGGTGTTCTCTTCCTGGTCGCTTCAAAGATCGCAGCAATGAAGTCGCTCGACGAAGTTGTAGCGCAATTAGGCATGTACTTCCTGACAGTTCTATTCGGCCTATGCATTCATGGCTTTATGGTTCTGCCCGGATTGTACTTTGCGATAACGAAAAAGAATCCTTACCGGTACATCTCCAACATGGCGCACGCAATGGTCACCGCGTTCGGCACATCCTCAAGCTCAGCGACACTTCCTGTTGCCATAAATTGTCTCGAAGAGAGAAATGGTATCGATCCGCGCATTACTAGGTTTGTGTTGCCAATTGGTGCTACTATCAATATGGATGGTACGGCGCTTTATGAGGCGGTGGCTGCTATTTTCATTGCCCAAGTTCGTAAAGTTGGTTTGAGCTTCGGTCAGTTGGTTGCAGTTAGGTAAGTAAATCTCTCTACTCACTAAGTACAAAGTCGCAGACCCTATACCTTTTATTGCACTCAGAAGATTTATCAGTTTAATAAGAGCAGAATTATCTACCTTAAATTCTTGTCAATGTGTTTTCATCGGTCCACAATTTAGTTCACAACAATTTGTTATAGTTGAAACACTAATTTCTCATATGATGTTAAAGAAAGATGTACTCTAACCGTGCTAGTTACAAGTGTATGTGCTCGATATACAGGGTGGTTTCGATCCAGTGGCACAACCGAAAAGGAGGTGAATTTACATGCAAAAATAAGACTAAAAAAACGTATGACAATTTTTTTTTAAACGCTCCATTTTCGAGAAAATCGGCTTTGAATTTTTGTCAGGTGCAAGCGCCCTAAAGCATGGCAGTGTATATCTATACATATCTGTCGCTTTGCGTCGTCTGCGAGTACGTTCGGGCAGCTATGACGTGACGATAGGCCGCTTCAGTCTCACTGTCGCGTATACCGGATGTCCCTGCAGGGCCTGCTTCGATGTCACGCAGTGAGATAAGCCATCGCGCCGCGACCAAGATTCTTACAGCGCACCCGGTATATCGCGCCGCGCTCGGGTGCGCTTGCACTTTGCGAAAATTCAAAGTCGATTTTCTCGAAAACGGAGCGTTTAAAAAACAATTGTCATACGTTTTTTTCGACATATTTTTGCATGTAGATTCACGTCCTTTTCGGTTGTACCACCGGATCGAATCCACCCTGTATACAGATTGCATTTGACACGTTGAGATTCATACTCGTGTTGGGCGTCTATTTTATTTGTAGCATCACTGCAACCGCGGCAAGTATCGGTGCAGCTGGAATTCCACAAGCTGGTCTGGTTACAATGGTAATGGTGCTCGACACAGTTAGGCTCCCAGCGAATGATGTCTTCTTGATTGTCGCAGTTGATTGGTTACTGTAAGTAGCATCGTATTTTTTTATCCACTTTTCGATCGGTCACATGAGAACCGTACGTGATATATTTTACTAAATTTTCAGTGATCGCTGCCGTACAACTGTAAATGTAGTGGGCGATTCGCTTGGAGCAGGAATTGTCGACCATTTGAGCAAAAATGAGTTGTCATCAATGCCACACCATAATACGCAAAATCAAAACGGTGCCGATCATCATACAACATCGATATGAAAACAAACTATATTGAAAATACGGCTACATTAGTGCGAAGACCAATCCCAACCTTGTCCTTGAACATAGCCAAGTTCACGTTCAATGCCACATCCAAGATCAGAATTCGTCAAATTCGTGGAGCGGGCCATCTTGAACGTTATTTAACGAATTGCATACGCAAGCATAACACTCGAACATAGTGCAATGTTTCAGCAACATTCGGGTTTGCATATTGCACACAATATCGTATGAAATGAAAACGGAGGTCAACCGCGAGAAATTCATAAAAATAATGCGTCCATCTCGTACAGTTTCCGTGTCTTGACACGTTTCAAGCATTCTTATCGCTATTGATACGAGTTGCTATTACGGGTGTATTTTTACTGAAGAATATTCATCTTTACGAACAACTCTTTCAGTGAGAAGGACTGGAACAGCACAATGCTAATTGCACCTTATGTATTAGTGTCGCCGGAAATGGCTATTCAATTGCATATTTCCTCTGGAAAGCTCTGATCGTTTACGTGGTCAACGGTAAATCCATGTTCATCTTCTTATAAATGTCACGCTGCCTAACATTACGTGAATCTAAACAACATTATTACTGTTAGACATTTTATTAGCAGGTACTAAAACTGTTAGGTGTTTAGTCGGTTATGAGATACTCATTCTATGAAAGAAATTTGAATAAACGCATAATTTTGTATTTACATTCAATTACGATTAAAAATCAATTCCGTAATTTGCTTCTGTTTCCCGTAGAAATATATTTGTGCTATCAAACTTCTTCTATTTTGTGCCAATTCACTTTGGCCAGTTTTATCATAAAGTCGGAAAAATAATAATACGTAAAAAGTAATCTAAGTAAATTTATTATATTGGGACTTGAGTAAAGTTTAATTTCGTCTTGACAAAATATGTTATAATAGAAAGTATGAATTGACAGCACAATTTCCGTACAATTGGTAATGTAAAATATACTATATATTTAACAAACGCTTCGGCTTTCGAAATTTTTCAAAGTAAATAGCGGTTTATTAACTGCAGAATCTATGATATTGACTATAATAATTATATCGTGGCAGAATTTGAAATTATCAGAGAAGTGTAGTTAATACCGAAGACATGCCATCGAAAATCGCAAAGATTACGCACTATGTATTACGAGCAAGCAGATTAGCGGTGTCGCAACGTTATACTATCCTATTTTATAATTATGATTAGTCTTCGATAAGTGAAGTAAAAGAGACGATCCGAACAATTCTGATGACAGCTATCTTTACTCATCGACACGATCAATTGACTCGATCACGATTTTTTTCCTCCCGCGCAGCTTTATTCCTCGTTCTTTATTCTTAAAAGCATCGGAAATATCTTAACGATTACAGTCAAACTCTAACACAAATTGGCAAGTATCGTTATATTAGGTATGCGGACAAATAGATTATAACATAATCTTAATAATGCGCAGTGAAGGGCAGCGTTATACGAAACATTTTATTTTGTTAACAAAACGACGTCCATTGGCTCTATATTGACACGTAGATTTTTTTTATTGATATGCATTCAGTTTATGATTGTAAACTTAGTATCCACGGAAGTCACTTTAATTGAACTAAAAAAATTAATACAAATTTATTACTATTCTGCAATACATAATTTTAACCTAAACCGGAATACATATATATGTCTATAAATTGAATAGTATCACTTTTACTGCAAATATTTAATCCAGCTAATAATTTCAATTAAAGAGATGAACGAATACAGAATGGTTTCTTATGAGTACTAAAAGTATTACATAAAATTAATTTGATATTTACAAGACTTTAGATGTGCTCATACAAAAACTATATATTGTAAGTTCGTGTTGAATCCACTATTGTTGTCATAGTGTCATGTTATTATAGCATTAAGCAATAACATTGCGCCGATGATTCGCAATGTTTGTTACATTAAATCAACGTTTGATAGTCCAGTGTCATCTAAATTAGCAGTATGCGTTAATACTTATTGTTAGAATTCGTACTATAGGAGAATATCAGATAATACGTTAGTGAGACTTACTGACGGTAGTCAATAGTGCACGTGAATTATTAAACATAGCATACACACAAACGCGCAAACCAAAACAGCAATGCTAAGTGACATTACAAGAGCTTTGCTTACAGAGCTATTACAATAGCTGTAACTGACAAAATCTTCAGATTACTAATAACATTTTTGTTTTACCATTAATATTATTTATTAATAGCTGCTTTAGTAATAACAACTATAATACTCGTGCACTTATCGAAAGGCAATGCTGTATTTCAACATTACAAGATCGTCATACAACATCCATTCAAAAAGTAAGAATAACATAATTAAACTAAAATATACATAAAGAACTTTCTGTGCCAACATATTTTATCATGCTCGGCAAAATTGTAGCTACAAAAAAGATTGACTTAGGTTTTCTTTTTTATGACTTTTAGAGAAATATGATATTTTTCCTTGTTGATCACACAGACGCGATCGATTTATTCAATTTCGGAAAGAAGAATTTTCATCACTCTCATGTTGACATTTAATATGTCTTCCGAATTTTTTATTCAAAGACGGCAATGCACGCGCATTTGTGCATAACAATTAACTAGTCTGGAAAAAGAATTTTGTCGACGTCTAGCAGGAAACGCTTGTTCTACGAACATTTACATAACAACTATTGTTACTAGAGTAGAACTTTTATTGAACTCGTGTCAATCTAATATTCCACTAAATATAACTAATAAAATAAGAGTAAACATGATTGCTATATGTGCCATTTACAAATTGTTGTTGCTATTTTTATTATAAGAAGGTACTCATTTCTCTGAGGTATACTGCGCTTAGGACTAATTAACAATGTGTATTTGAAAGTATAAGACAATCGGAAAATACAGGTATTCTCACGCGTGCTATGAAGATGTTACAGTAATAACGAGTCTAATTAAGCTGATTTTCAAGCAATGCTACGCAAAGAATTACAAATCTAGACGCAACCCTGTGTATAATCTAGAACACAACGGAAATCCTTGGCGTATTTGTGAACAAAAGGATATATACAAAGACAATAATGGTTATACATGTTACGACAAACATAATACGACGGACGTGTTGCAAAGAATGATTTTAGCGATATCTCTATGACACGCATTCGTTGCAGCACGTAGCTGATTATAGAAAAATTGTTTCGCTGGCGAGACAGCCCAATATGTAATCGCATGACTATATTTACTATAAAACTTTGACCTTCGATTAATCTACAGCCCATTAAGAATTTATTGTCGAAGCGAGCTCTATGACTTTTACTTTTCTCTGTGGAAGTTTTACCGAAAATGCAATAATTGCTTGATAACATCAGCTTCAGAGAAAATGTTTTGACATTTTTCGTGCCGCTCGTTTACATTGTAATGAAGTTCTTTGGCTTGAAAAGTACTTGCACTCTTTAATTCCTCATAGTAATGCAAACACCCTAGACTTGCAAGTGCCTCCATTGCGTTTAGATTGAATTTAAGCAAACATTAAATCGTCTTCACTCATCGTTCCGCGAAACGATGTTCTTGAATGTCTCAACATAGAAAAATTTGATCAAAATTATCGATAATCGTTGATAAAATCACGGATATAAAGGAAAAATACGTAAATACTATGTATGTTTAAGTGATTGCGAACTATGATGTTCGCTTAGAGCGATTATTGTATTACAAATCGTAAATTATTCTTTAAAAGTAATAAATCAATTAATGTACAGGTTTAACTTATCACCGAATAGGTAGACGTAAATAATGATAACCCATAAAGCATGTAATTGACGCATAATCAAACACGACGCACAACTATTAACGAATGGGAATACACAATGTGCTTTTATGCCACACATTTAACAGAGAAACAGTTCAATACGAAAATTTTGAAAATAAGTCTTGCCAGACTGATAGATGTTGCTGCCTTGATCGTGCAATGTAAACGCTTTTAAATAAATCAAGATTTAACGATATCGTACTTACAAAATACCTATAATGCATTGTGTCTCAAAGTACGACATCTTTGTTTGCACCGAATGGTACTGTGTTCAACTTATTGTGATTTAATTTGTTCGAAGCAGTTAAGACAGCATTCTACTCAGTAATAAATTCTCTTGAATAATGTGAAAATTTTTCATAATGAAAAATAAGACAATCTTCATGAAAATACTGTTATACAAATGTCAACGGAACAATATAGTGAAATCTGTTACATGCCCCTGTCATACATATATTGCTAGTTAAACTAAGAGCTCACTATTTGTTTCCAACTGTTCTATACACTTCAAGCCATGCATTTCCATTATCAGTTTGCGCATCGTCAGACGTTCGAAACTAACAATTGACGACGAATAGAATGTGAGTTAAGAACATATAGACAATATCGAGAACTCGAATGTACAAAAATATATGATATACATTTACATATAGAACAGTCGTTGACGTGTGCTCTGTAACTGTTGTGAAGTTTCTTGCTTTACTAAATTTTGTTACAATCAAAGTATGTATAGCGTAGTCATAATTATCAATAAGTGTATGAACACTCAAAAACGGAGAAGTACTAGCGCAATGTCACATAACGACAATAAAATATTTGTTATGTATAAGAGTGTATCATACGCTCATTGAAATGTAATTATATGTAATAAAAATCTTGTTCGAATGAGTGACTATCGTTTCAATTACATCGTCCCTCATAAAATATCAATAAGCACAGAAATCATCGAACAGAAAAGTTCTACATGTATGTATGTCCTAATGAAACATTGGACTGACGTATTTAAACATTGGGATATTTCCAGTGACCTATTCTTGTAACTGACCTGAAATTAATCTTAGAATGTATGTGACTACTGGTTGTTGAAAGTGTATAAACATGATATGTTAATGATAAAATTTAGCACCAGCTACCATTAAAAGTTGCTGGTATAAGATAAACTGTTTCATCTCGAATGATATAGTAGATATACAAAAAATTGATTGACTTCAAAGTTGTTATGATGTGCAAAGTCCAATCACGCAGTTCTTTGTGTTTACACGAAAGAAAGCTTATATTGACAGCACATCAACTTTGACCTTCCATATCTCGAAAACAGCTGATGTAAAGTACACGCCCCGGCAGTATTTTGAAAATGTTTTCATAATAGTAAATGAGTCAATTATGAAAAGCGATAGTAGGGTATTATTAACGCAACGATATAGAACCAGTATAGGCCATTTTAGGGTAACTTGATTATCCATCAAATATTAGTATGATATGTATACCCAATAAACGACAGCCCTCGCTTAAATAATTACTTAGACTGTGTACCGCTTGGAAAACATTATCCAAGTTCAAATTTGTGATTGGACGTCTTTCTGAAAGAATTTTTCACAGCTTAATTATACCAGACAAAGTATCCCCCTCTCTCCCAAATTATTGGTCGTCAAAACTCTTAAATCAATTTTTGAAATTATAATTCTGAACTATTGCCATATAATAAATAAGCTCAATGCGAACAAGCAAGAAATGAACGCTCAGTTCAGGTAAAAGTATTTACGCAGGGATTAACGTTTTACTTGTAGACAAGTCTCTATTAAACGAACATCAATCAAACAATATTATACTTACAATTAGTGAACTGTACACACGATGAATACATGAGTGCAAGGATGGACATAAATATTTCTGTCATGCGATGCAATGATGACGAATGACGTTATGATGATTAGCCAATAACGGTTTCCCTGTGATAGATATCTACAATCTGCACGGCGTATGCACGTGTAAAACGGTATTCCCGTAAACACATAAGTAATAAACTATATCATCAGATGGGTATAAAAGGAGAACGATTAATCAATAGTACTATTAATCTCTTCTAGTCGTTCACTGCAACTCAAAGGCTTATACAGAGGTATCTATCAATGTTCCAATATGAAGCTGAACAACTAACTAATAAAGAAAAACTTATTCTATATTTAATTGTATAGACAGAGTTTTTATATACATACTTAGGTTCTACCAATAATTCAAATACACTTCCGATGAAACAAAATTTTGATTTTGTGTTTCAAGTATAATATCTAAATTAATTTGAACATAGTTACTAGCAACGAGGAGCTGAACGCTTTGGTATTGTTATAACATAAAGTGCATTAATTTATTTTAGGGAGCTGAAACATGCGGATCTACATCAACTTGATGCTGGTCGCTTTCGCTTTATTGGTGGCACTAAAAACTCAAGTCGAAGCAAAAGCGGTTCAATTTACTGAATCTATAGAGCAACGTCAAGAAACGGTAATGGTAGTGTGACATAATAGTATATTTGATTACATGGAAACCATACGGACTTTAATAGTATATATTCTCTAATACAATAATATAATTCTGTGCAGAGGGAACGTCGTGAAGCAGATGCTGAAGCAGTAGCTTTTCCTGTAGCAGAAAGTCCTTGCGGAGGTGAAGAACGTCCGCGTCCAACTCCTCGTCCAGCAAGATCAGCTCAGTTTTCTGAATCTATAGAAAAGCGACAAGAAACATTAGTGGTACAGTAACATAAAACCACACTTGCGTATTTTGAAATCAAAAGAACTTTAATAGTATATATTCTTTGATACCACGATATGATTTTATGCAGAGGGAACGTCGTGAGCCGGAAAGCCCTTGCGGAGGTGAAGAACGTCCGCGTTCAACATCTCGTCCTCCAAGATCAGCTCAGTTTTCTTTATCTACCGACAAGGGACAAGAAACATAAGTGGTACAGTAATGTAACAATATACGTGCGTATTTCCAAATGAGAAGGACTTTAACAGTATATATTCTTTTGATACCACGATGTAACTCTATGTAGATAGTGCGCTATGAAGCTGATGCTGAAACAGCTACTTTTCCTATACCAGAACGACCTTGGCGAGATGAAGGATGTCCGCGCCTTATCCCTCGCCTAGTAAGATCGGCCGAGACCACCGAACCTCAATATTTCGCAAAAAAATAAGTGGCAGCGTTCAATTCCTCGTCCAGTAAGATCAATCGAGATCATCGAACCTAAATATTTGACGAACCATAAACGGGAGCGTCCAGTACCTCGCCCAATTTAATGCATAAAAATGATTGATTTCACAAGTAAGGTTCACTGTAGAACAAAAAAAAAGAGTCTAAAACTAAGGTTCGCATGCATTGTAAATATATTTTAAATCATATAAATATTACAGTTCTCGTTTCTGCTAAATTAAACCAATGAATTAATGGCATCACATTACTGTTAACTACGTATAACTGTAACACTAGAGTTTATTTTAACAACATTACAGTTGTAACATGTTTAAGTTTGCTTTTTTGTAATAAATACAACCGAAAAAAGCCACTACTCATAACAGACCTGTTTTATATTCCTAACGAAATTGTAACAATACTTTGAAAACAAATGAACTAATTGTAATTATTATAGGCCAAGAATATTACATCACGATAGCAACCCTTAGGGTTCATGTGTATAAACACATTTTTTATATTTTTGTACTAAAAACGAAATATAAGGTTATTATAATATTAATAATGTAATGTCTGTAAAATATTAAATATGTATCCTTGTACTCAACAAAACGTTCACCCTCAACCATAGAAAGTCGTTCATCATGTAAGCATATTTTTACTGATACCTGCACTGAAACGATGCCAAACTATAATTGGTATTTATTTATTTCAAATACTCATAGTAATTAATTTGAATTAGATTTGAATGTTGTAGTTTTAATGTTTATATATACATATTACGCGAAATATAAGAATTAAAGACAAGTGTTTATAACCGTTTTCGTGGTGTAGTGGTTATCACATCCGCCTAACACGCGGAAGGTCCCCGGTTCGATCCCGGGCGAAAACATTATTTTTTCACATTTTAATTTTATCTACTCTAACTTTTCAAAACAAGCAAAATTATAATTTATATTGTTTCTCATTAACAACACCACTTTCAATTTGTTAATACGAATCTATTGCTGAAATAAAGTTTATGAGGCTAATCAGCACACAACTTCTGAGTACATGCTCAATTAAGGTAAAGGCAGTAGTGGTTGACCACTTAAGAGAAATCTTCCATGGAAACAATGATAACCACTGGCTCTATGATTACATGGCAAGAACCGATGCTTACAATTAGTGACACTCTTTAAACCTCTTAGATTATGTAACAAGACCACTATCAAAGAAATGTTTAGTTATATGAATTTGAAAAATATATTTAAAAAAATCGCAAAACGGGTCAGAAGGTGACTATTCCTAAAAATGACAAAGCTAGTAACTGACTCTTTGTTCGGTAGTAGTTGACCACCTATACCCGAAGGAGGATAAAGAAAAATCGTTTGTTTTTAACAATACCAACACAAATTACTTATATTTAAAGAGTAAAAGAAATTGATGTCATAAGAAGTTGAATCCGGAAACAGAGTAGACGTTGCGAGTTTTACTTCATTTCGTGAGTCCATTGACATAAAAAAGTACAGCCAAGCACTGGTAGTCCAAAATCGTTTCAAAATCGTTCATATTCAGGCACTTATATATTTCAAAAAACTAGTTGAGTATATTAGCAATTTTAATGTTGTAACATTTTTACTTAAAAAATCCTTTACTCAGCTTGTATCACGACAATCATTTTTATATAGGCTTTGATGCTTTACACATTTAACAACACGTCCCACGCTAGATACAAGTTCTTTGATTGTAACTGGGAAACCAGCTGTCTTCCAATTTTTAATTAACCAGCGGATCCGATTCTCTTCAGTTTGATTTACAATTGGAGGTGGCCCCATCTTTCTCTCCATAGGTGTTTTACCTTCCCCTTTGTATTTAAGGCTGATGGTTGGTGAGGCAAATTTACGTGCTGCATACATTTTAATGTTGCAACAGTGTTTATGATGTCATACACATGGCTGCTTTAAACCATTTTTTACCTGAACCATACAGCTATTCTTATCAGAAATGTTAATGAAATAGAAATATAACAACATATTACTTAGCTTATTGAATTTAAAAGTGCATTGTTAGCAAACATATTTCACTTTACATATAATTGATTTAAAATTTAATTGTCATATATTGAGGCATCTGAGGTTCACTTTTGTCAAGAGTGCACAATTTGTAGGAACCTTATTAATTTATGTTTCCTAACAACTGGTCAACTACTGGTACGTGGTCAGCCACTGGTGCCTTTACTTCAACATATTCTTTGGCGAAAAAAAACTGTGTTTGTTGTGTTAATACGTGCACAATGAAAAAAGAGTAGTTAGGGTAAAGAATGCATTAAAAATCTATAATGCCAGCCAACATCATTCATAAATCCTAAAAAATGCTTTTCAAACAAAACTGTTAACATTAATCTATTAAGCAGCAAATTTTATTATTCATCTACATGTTTTAAAAAATTAACTTCTATTGTAGACATATTTATTTTAGTCTATCACTGACTCATAATATTAAGAATACCCCATTGTTTGTACTTACTACGATTTCCATTGTTAAAACTTGCGCATTAGTATAAATTTTGCATTAAAAATGTATACTAAACTTCTAACATATTTACACTACTAATATTTGTACAATAATGTAATATTTGTATACAATAATGTATTATTGTACAAATATTAATAATGCATGCAACTTAAAATTCATGATAAAAAAAGAAGTAAATGACAAAGAACATGTTTTACTGTGCTGACGGTTAACTAAGATCTGAGTTATCGCATAATTCTTTGCATTGTGTTCTAGTACTCGATGCATAATATTTTTGACGTACATTTTTATAATGCTACGTTGAAATTTTTGCGTTAACTTATCGATAAAGTTTGGGGAACACATACACTCGAAAAGTTAATTGTATTTTAACTGACTTTAAGTTCGCAAAAAACAAATTATGACTATTTGGTATGTGTATATGTATATGTTTATTCAATAGATACTACTACCGGAGCTTCATCATCAGCGTCTTCTTGCAATCCCGAAAAGTCCCATAAAAATTTTGCAGTTAATCGCTCACAGAACGAAGCAGCGTGGGATTTTAAACGCCCGTCTATTTCAGAGTTACATTCAATGTTTGCAAAAAGTTTTCGTAAATTTGAGTAGACAAAGTTATTGCAGGCCACTATATCACAAAGTACTTCTTCGGGCACATGTGATAACTGTACTTCCAATGTTTTCAGAAACTCTATGTAAATAGCACGACGGAGTGGTATCACGGAATCAGCACCACAAATAAGTGAAATCATCTTCTTCCAATGTTCAAAAGCATCGAAACTCTCACCAGCAAGGAAGCAAATGAATGCCAACTGCAATTCTCCAATTATTTGCATAGGGCTGAAATAATAAGAACATAATGCTATTAGTGATGATGATTTTATCTAATAACACTGATGCTTAAATGTTTTTATTTATTCGAACAACCAGTACTTTGTTAATGTTTCTAGCAATGAATTCAATGCATAGCTAGAGTCCAAACAATGCTTTGTAATTTCAGTTGGATTTGCTCCTTCTGGATAATGCTTCCTGGGTAATTTTGAAAATCTTAAATCAGTTCCGGGTATAGGTTTTAGATGAGGCAGAAATTGATCTTCTTTTTCTTCTGTTAGTGTACAAGTTCTTTGCTTTGTGATAGCTTTATCAGTGCCTCTTGGTCTAGATGCATCATTACAGCCTTCCAATTCTAAAGCTGAACGTACATAACTACAAAAACAATAGATGTAGTCAGGAAGCTAGACAAAGGTCATGTTTAAAAGATATTGTTTTTCCCACCCGCAGAGTGGAGTACATCTTTCCAATAAAGGCAAATCGATATGATTTGTTAATTGCTTCCATTTTTTCCATATATCATATGGATAAGGTCCCAAAAATTTGTCCAAGTTCTTTATATTTTGTTTAAGTCTATCAACAGTCTCTTCTGAAACAGCTATTTATTTTGAATAACTATTATTTTGTGTATTTCAAATTTACTGCAATAATCGTGTTTCAATGAAATAGAGGAAATCAAGATGCCTTACATTCTATGCTCATTTGTTCTTCTTTGGCATCCCATTGCTTTACTAAAAATTCTTCTTGTTTAAATATGTGAAAAAAACTGATCCTTGGTACATTTTCACCAAATTCATCTACAACACTATATAAAAATCAGAACGTCTATAATGAAAGAATCAAAACATTGCTATAATTGGTTATTATATAAAATACCTGTAATGTATGTAATGAAAACCTGGTGGTATCATTTTGACACCTTTAAAATTTTCACCTGTATTCCACGATTTAATATCAATTCCAAAATCAGTCCCTGGTGGAACATTTAGTAAAATTAACGTTCCACCTTCAATTAACAGTCTCTGAGCCAGAGTTTGATCAATTTCTAATTCATCAATAGACATAGTAAAATTACATGTAATTCCTTGAACTTCTAAAGTGTAGTATTTGATCTAAAACAATGCAAGTGACATAAATACAGGATAATAGAATTATATTAATAATTAAATTATGTTGGCACAATACATACATATATTTAACCATATTATTAATTCTAAATGTCATACATATGATGAAAATATATTTCAAAAAGAAAAAAATGATTGATTACTACAAGCGTAGTAGAAATTGAAACACAATGAAAACTGTATTACACCAATAAAATATGGAAATAATTAACTCACATAAATTAGATATATGTCTTATACAAATTACATCACTTTTATTTCTTAAAAATTGTCCCAATGCTGAAACTATGTTTTTCAGGCGACACAATCAGTAAACATTAATTGATGTTATTCCTGCCACATGAAACAAATATCAGCGACTATACCTTTATTTGTAAACAAACCTTGCTGTAATCTTGGAGGAGAATAAAAATTGAATGCGACTGTCAAAATAATCAATTCTCCAAGTAATTGTATTATATATTCACACATTTATATGCAGATATTTATTTTTGAGTATTATTTTGCTGCATATTGGTAGTTATTTACGGATATGACAATGAAAAAATATTTAGAAGTAGTGTAAGAAGCCCATTGCATAGGTGGCCTTATAACCTAACTACAGAGTCAAGGGTTACATGTACAGGGTCTATCTTATAAAGTGGAACGTAGAAATGGGGGAAAACGTAAACGTGGCAACAGCGCTAGAGTCGATACGCGCGCCGCTGGGGAGAGTGGCTGAAAGCATAAGTTCTGTTGAGTACATGCTCACCAATGCTCACTGATGCTCACGCGGTCATTCTGACTTCGGTTCCGTTCGGCGAATTTCGGGCGAAATCGGGAAGCGGCAACTTTGTATGATATGTCAAACGCGATCGGAGAAGCAAAACAGGAGGTTTCGACGGCCACGCGTATTCCCGCCAGCTCGCAACCAAATGTTCGCTCATGCTTCGAGCCCGAATTCACTCTTCCAAAATCGTCAAAGACCGATTTCCTTCAAACTTAGTGCATCCGTAGATACGTAGACGGATTATCCATTCTGATAGTTTATTTATCCCGGAAAAGCTTAGGAGAGAAGAAGATGTCAATCAAGTTTTACTTTATCTAAACACATTTACAGCAATAACTGGTTGACAAATTAAGATATCGGGACGATTCTGATTTCAAAACGTCATAAAAAGTTTACGCTTAATTTCAACATATCATTTCAGGCAATTTCAATTTAGGATGCAGAAGTTGTGAACGATTAATTGATTTGTTGGAGTTTCAATCATAAAAAAAAACTAAAGTATAAAATAATAGTACCGCTTTATTTAGACCAAAAACTATTCATTGAATGTTAACAAGGAATTATCATAAGAAATACGTATCTACTAGTGTATCTACGGATGCACTAAGTTTGAAGGAAATCGGTCTTTGACGATTTTGGAAGAGTGAATTCGGGCTCGAAGCATGAGCGAACATTTGGTTGCGAGCTGGCGGGAATACGCGTGGCCGTCGAAACCTCCTGTTTTGCTTCTCCGATCGCGTTTGACATATCATACAAAGTTGCCGCTTCCCGACTTCGCCCGAAATTCGCCGAACGGAACCGAAGTCAGAATGACCGCGTGAGCATCAGTGAGCATGTACTCAACAGAACTTATACTTTCAGCCACTCTCCCCAGCGGCGCGCGTATCGACTCTAGCGCTGTTGCCACGTTTACGTTTTCCCCCATTTCTACGTTCCACTTTATAAGATAGACCCTGTATATATATATTACGTATTATACAGGGTGATTCTAGTAACTGGGCCAAGCGATAACTCTTTTTTAAATAAATTTAGAACAAAATCGTAGAGGAAAAGTTTGTATTAGGTGAAAAGCTCTATCATCCTATGCACCGACTTTTTTCCCAAGTGCATTGGTGCATGTGCAAAGTGCAGTTGCACTGTTTTTTTAAATGGAACCACCCATTTTTTTTTACATAAACACGTTCCTTAAGCCATTCTGCAATAAAAACGTATAAGGGAAATCATCGAAAAAGCAATAGTTTACGAGATATTTCACTTTATTCAAACTCTTATAACAGATACTCGAACGTTTCACCGTTAGCTTGCAAACATTTTTTAATACGTTCCTATCCTTGAGTATGAGATGTTAGTAAACATGATTGGAACGTAACTCTGACCAAAAACGTTTAGATAATGCGATAGTGAACGGTTTGGGCATCTGTTATAAGAGTTTGAATAAAGTGAAATATCTCGTAAACTATTGCTTTTTCGATGATTTCCCTTATACGTTTTTATTGCAGAATGGCTTAAGGAACGTGTTTATGTAAAAAAAAATGGGTGGTTCCATTTAAAAAAACAGTGCAACTGCACTTTGCACATGCACCAATGCACTTGGGAAAAAAGTCGGTGCATAGGATGATAGAGCTTTTCACCTAATACAAACTTTTCCTCTACGATTTTGTTCTAAATTTATTTAAAAAAGAGTTATCGCTTGGCCCAGTTACTAGAATCACCCTGTTTGAATAAAGTGAAATATCTCGTAAACTATTGTTTTTTCGATGATTTCCCTTATACGTTTTTATTGCAGAATGGCTTAAGGAACGTGTTTATGTAAAAAAAAATGGGTGGTTCCATTTAAAAAAACAGTGCAACTGCACTTTGCACATGCACCAATGCACTTGGGAAAAAAGTCGGTGCATAGGATGATAGAGCTTTTCACCTAATACAAACTTTTCCTCTACGATTTTGTTCTAAATTTATTTAAAAAAGAGTTATCGCTTGGCCCAGTTACTAGAATCACCCTGTATATATAAAAATGTCTGATTCACGCGTGTGCAAATTGGAGAATTAAAAGGACAAAATAAATCCTAAACTTTCGTTAAATTTTAT
This sequence comes from Anoplius nigerrimus, assembly GCA_914767735.1. Taxonomy (NCBI): domain Eukaryota; kingdom Metazoa; phylum Arthropoda; class Insecta; order Hymenoptera; family Pompilidae; genus Anoplius; species Anoplius nigerrimus. The sequence continues at coordinate 22,096,197 of OU612080.1, forward strand.
ATAGAGAGTCACAAAAAGGTGTTCTTTGTTATTGCGTTGTTATTTGTATTACAAGTATGTATATGTATGTACATATTGTATGCATATAAAATCGGAGAGGCTATTTATTACACAGAAACAAGAAGATATAGTTTATACAATGTTTGTTTTTTACTCATACTGTTAAGGAATAATTTGTCAAATGTTTCACGTATTTACATATAAGTTTAAATAGTTTTTTATTACCTCTCTTATAACAATAATGTTTACAATAATGGATAAAGGGGAATTGTTTTGTGCGAATAGTCCTCTTGTGACCTTTACTAATGTACAATTGCAATAGGATATTTGATAATATTTGTGTGTCATATAACTAAATAATTGTAACTTGTTAAAGAACATTATAACAGTTCCTATGTTATCAAAGTTACATCTTTACTAAATTGCATGTACAAGAAGTTTTGCACATTTTTTTGGAATGTTCATTTTCATGTTTCTTTTCTAATTTTATATAATATTTATTTATGCGTGTTGCTGTTAAGATTAAATTTTTGAATATTGTTGATGGCATATCTGGTAGTGGAAAACCGACACATGGTTTCCATATACGTGTCCCATTTTGCGAAAGAGTTAAAGAGGATGGTTGCGAAAAATATAAACCTTTCGGGATGCCAAAAGAACCTGTAATAGTAAGTGGTTACATTAACTTCCAACAATTAATCATATAGTTCAAATCAAAAACATATTGGGGTTACCATCTGAACAAATACCGAGCGATATTATCTCATCCCCTGTATGAGTTTTATTGCTGTACCACAATTTTAAAAGATCACAAATTGCTTTACACTTTTGAAAATCTTCAGCTCTACCTACTTGGTAGTAGCTAAGTGCCTAAAAACAATGTATGCATGACAAACATTGTCCACAAAACAAAGCACAGTACTTATATTACAAAAAAATGTTAAGAACACAAAAATATGACATTTTTGGTGTAAATCATATACCTTTCGGATTAAAAATTGTTGGAATGGATTTTTATTATGTGACATGTAAAAAAACCATCTTAATTCTGATGATTTTACACCTACAGGCAAGCTTGTTTTTCCATTTGCAATCGTTGCCCATTTATTTGGCCTATACATGTCATGTTTTTGAATTGTATGGGAAGTATCCACAAATTGACTTATACCTATTAATATAATTAGTACAATTTTACATCGAAACTATTACCAAAGAGTCTAATAGAATTCATTTTGACCACGGACCTAGATATCCCCATATTGGAGGGCAACCAAAATCTTTCGAACTTAGTCCAACAGTGTTCACAAAATCATACAAGATTTCTAGACCATAATGTGAGCTAACAACTACAATGTTATTCTGCGATATTTTGTTTAGAAGAGAATTTAAAATATTTGCATAAAAGCATGTTGGTCCCATTGAACAAAATATTATTCTCATATGAGGAGGAGCATATTCATTTATTTGCCTTGCCAATTTTTCCATACAAGTGAAGTTTCTATCAAGCCAATGACGTGGTTCTTCTGTATCTTCTCTATAATGTATTAACTTATATTGTGAGAAAGAATCAAGATTGAATTAAATTGACAGTTTAATTTGACATTCTTTACCTGGTCAATGCATCCAAGTATATCAGAATATCACAATTACATAAACCATCTGATATATTTTGTATAACAGCAGCTGAATGAAGACCACCACCTACAGCTTCAATGTCCTTCACAACTCTCTTAAGCTTAAAGAAACAACCTGGTTCATCATACAAACTGACAAATATACCACTTGACAACCATAATTCTTTTGTGGTAACTAACTGTGGTACTAAATCAGGACATACTGATCTCCCAGCTCCTATTATTGTAATATACCTCTGCTCATAATGCCTTTCAAAGGGTGTAAGACTCATTTCAGCGTTGCGTATCTATAGACAATATGTTACTCATATGTAATATGAGATTAACAATAGAATTGCAGTTTTAAAAATATAAAAACTGCTATTATAAAATTAAATAATGTACATACAAATAACAAATCCAGTTTTAGTGTTTGAAGTTCAGTTTTTGTAAGATTTCTGTTAATATTGTAATAATCATGTAGCATTTGCCAAAATTGAATAGAACCACCAACATAAGTTAGAGTTTTACCACTTATGCCAATTTCCTTCCATATCAACGGAGATTTTAAATGGGTCCACCCTCTTAAGGCACACATTTTTTGCAACCATAACTATATGCAATTAAGTATTAAGTATTTAAAATTTAGTAAAACTTGGGCCACATACCTTCCAGTCTGCAGGATTTATTGAAACTTTTCTATAATTGAAGTTTGGCAGTAATTTTGAAAGATTTTCAGCAACAAAACATGCATGGGCAAAATAACAATCATCCCATTCTCCTGCTATTACAACGACGCACTTTCTTACCGACATTTTTTATGTGCGCGCGGGTATAATAAAGACGGAATTTTATTAATTCTGATACACATATATTGTATAATTGTTGAGTATTAGAATTAAAGCTATGTTCAATTTACTCCCATATACACAGTGCTTAATTGTGCAAAACTACAAATTCATACAGTAATTTTAATTTTTTTTTAAATACTAGTAGAGATTTTTATTAAAACACATTTAAGTTTACAAAAAACGAATACATACCATGTCAATCTTCAATGATATAAAAATAAATAATTACGTTTATATAAAAATTGCTTAATATAATTCCTTACATAAATATGTAGAAAATGTATTTTGTTTGCTTTTATGTTATGTGTAGTCTACTGAGCTCAGACCATATCTAGGAATGTTTAACTGGTATAATGTTAAGGTTTAAATTTGCAATTTTGAACTTTTTCATTGTATGTCAGATTTTTGTCAAAACAAAAATATACCAAAGCGACTGCAGTCTCGTCACAAAAAGTCATTTGTGTCAGACAGGTCCGGTAAAGGAAACAATGGAATTTCTTCATATTCTTCATCAGAACACAGAGGTGGTATATGAAGTTCAGGCACTTCTGAACAGGACAATTCTTCGGGATCTAACATAAGGAAGCAGAAACTACATTTTAAAAAAGCTAACGTATGTATAGAAATTTGTACTAATTTTGTCATTCTTACCAGGTTCAGAAACATTCACATTTAATTTAAAATCATTTATTTTTAATAAATGAATAAACTCGCTCTTCATTGGTACTGTACACAAATCTTCTGTAGAACAAAATTAGTAAGGCATAAGGTAAGACAATCATTAATTATATTAAAACTCAATATGCAAACTGTATGAAGAACAATAATAATTAAGAAATCTGAAGTGTAGGCATATTTACCAAAACTGCCTTGGAAATCGTAATATGATGCTAAATTTTCCTTGCCTGGATATGCAGACTTGTGAATAATCTTTTTAGGTGTTAAAGGTTTCTTAAATACCACTTTATCTAATTGCCGATGAAATTTTATGCTTCTTGTAACTGGAGAACTTTTTTTTGCTGCTAAGTCCTTAAACTTGACCGGTTCAACATTGTAATTCTGCAAACCATTCATTCTATAGTAATTTCTATAAATGCATTACATCTGATCTGTGTTATGTAATTTCAAAAGTATAGAACTCTCTGTACCTTACTCGAATTGTTTTTCCTTCTTGGAGATATAGGTCGTCCATCAGAATCAAGCTGAGTAACTTTTGGTTTCAAATAATCTTGCTGTTTGCTTGTTACATATGATTTAGCATCCTTTAAGTTTGGGGTTCCAGGAATGTTTAAATCAGAAATTGACCGCAAGGATAAACCTTTTGGTTTAACAATGTTGGTCAATTTGCCTGTTACTCCAGGTGCTGCAAATGACACTTTTGGTCCTACTACAGCTTTTGTTGTTTCCCCTAAAAATAACTGGACGTAAATAAATAATAAGGGACTAGAAGGAATTTATGTTAACCAAAAACCGTTCTAATCAGTTGGTGCGTTAACCAGTTAAGTGTGGCGGCTTTTTCTCAGAGCAGCGCGCAGTTCATTTTATTTTGTCTTTATCTTTAAAGATTCGAAACATATTGAATTTTCCGAATATATGTTCGTTTCCACTGGGAATAAAGTTTAAATAGCAAGGGTAACTGTATTTTTCGCATGACGGATATTGTTGTTATGACACAAAACTCATGACACAATGCAATTTCTTCATGACGGATATAGACGTCAAACACACTTAACTGGTTAACTACCTTTCACTACAGTAACGTAATATTATTTGATTATAGTTGTGTTAATATAAAAAAATTGAGGGCCTTACCATTGTTTACATTGTTCACATCGCCAAATAAGTTAAATATTCCAGCCATTTTTTGTTTTGCAACAATAAGAGAGCCAATAAATTATCAATAATGTATTATTATACTATATATATTACTAACTTCTACCACATTAAGCACATTAATCTGTACTGATGCCTGGCAGATAAAAGAGATCAGTGTCAATATTATTAGCAAAAAGGTTTGATTCAGATTTAAAGTCCGCAAAAGCAACCGTTATGTATGTATAGTAAATTGAAATGAACAAGCTCTATATTTGCAAACTTGTTGGACGAAAAATTACTAAGAAGTATGGTTTTTTTGTATGGAAGACATTTATACTACAAATTTAACATCATACAAAAACCTACGAATAAATGGAAAAGGCCTTATTGGTGTCATTTATTTTTCTAATGAATGAATTAATATTGTTATCTGTTATTTTGATTACAGATTTCGGGACCCTCACTGAGTAGTGGGGTATGTACAGGTATGTATGAACTCTCTTTGGCCCTTGGATTAGGACAAATATATGTATTCCTTAGGAACGATCGCTCAATGTCAGTGTCAGCAGGCAGAACTGCAAAACAGCATTTTTTGAGTGTATGCGTGCCGTGTCGGTGAGAGCTGCGCGCGCCGGTTGTACGCACCGAACGTAAACAAAGACGGAACCATGATTCCTGTCTCCTTTCTACCAACGTCCTGTACCGAAGTCTGTAAGCTGCGCGCGCCGCTAATATGTCCGCGCCAACATCTCATTGTGTGCGTGCCGTGCGTGTGTAGAAAAGGAAGGAGCTTGTCTCCGTCTCATTTCTTCTTGTAGGTCTCGTGTGACGAGGAAGGAGCTTGTCTCCGTCTCGTTTCTTCTTGTGGGTCTCGTGTGACGAGGAAGGAGCTTGTCTCCGTCTCGTTTCTTCTTGTAGGTCTCGCGTGACGAAGAAGGAACTGTACTCTGTCTCGTTCTACGGTGTTGAATCTATTTTTAGCGTAACGATGGTAGCGCGTTTCGCTTACTTACTGGGTACTGGAGATTTTCGATGTCCCAGCGTCTTCAGAAGATTTGACAAGACAGGCGCCGAAGTGAAGACCTACAGGTGGATAAGATGGTCAAAACTGCTTCCAAGCCAAATGAAATTGTGAGATAGCCATTCGATAGTTAATCGAAAAATACTCATTTTTTACATGTTTTAACCTTATACAGCGACTAGAACGGCAGTGGAAGGGATTGAAAAGAACAGCTATTTGTATTTTTTTTATTTGAAAATGAGCAGTTGAAAAAATTTGAAAAAAATTAGACGTGTGTCCTGATACGAAGTACACACTCTTGGTTTTTTTCAGATTTTTAAAACTTAAACTGTGGCAACTGAAAAATTAGAACCAAAAAAAATTGGCCTATTTGCTATTTTTTATTGAAGGTCTTCTGGGTGTATAACGAAATAAAAACCCCGTATGAGTGCAGTGATATGCCGCACCCCTATTTTTTTCAGATTTTTAAAAACGGCGGGTGATAGTAAAAAATATAAATAAAAACCTGTTATCTGGTCGTTTGTGGCGTGTTGAGAGTAATTTGTACACTGAATCTTTATGCATTCTTTACGTGATAAGTTTATTACGCAATATTCAATTATATGAGGTACATATCGTTATATGAAATGTATCGTTACGCGCAGTGCAACGATTTGATAGAAGGAATCGTCAAATGCTCGATACGCGCGACATGCGTTTTACCGAACATCTATGTATTATATATTGTGCAAATGAAGTATACAGACCAGGATATGGTAAATGAATCCAAAGCGTTTTTTGAAAATAGATTTATTTTCCAAAGGGCATAGCCGGGTAAGACAGTGAAATGTGCCCCAAAACCGATCGAAATTCTGAATGGGCCATTCGATAGCTTATGAAAAAAGAAACATTTTTGTGAATTTTCAACTTTGTATCTCGACCGTGGGGGGCGGGGGGTGTAAAATGTACTGTCCGCTTCTCCCACCATTTTCTCGGAATCTAGTGCATAAAAAAATTCGAAAAAAATCAGAGCCATATCTAGTAATGGCGCGCATATTACAGATTTTTTTTCAGATTTTTACATAAAAAATCCTATTCGTAAAAAAATAAAAACCGAAAAGTCAATCAGAAAAACATTTATTTGATACCGAAGGAGGTCCGGATCAGTGATGCCGCTTTTTTGTGTAATGTAATATTACAATCAACATCTCTCTGATTTTTTTTATAATTTTTGCTCACCAGCAACAGCGTCGGAAAAATAAATAACCCGTTTTTTTCGTCAGTTTTTGGGTGTCAGAACAACGTATGAGGTAAACTTTGGTTTAATTTTTGTCACATAACTATTTCATGTAATGTTTAATGTTATTGATTACATTGCATAGTCGTAATAATGCAAGAAAACTAAATAAATGGAAGAAATCGATGTCACAATGTATGCCTTATGTTCTGAAAAATTGAAGATCAACCAAAGATCGTTGGTAGCGACACGCGTATGGCGACAGACTCTTTTGTCGAAGCAAACTTTTTCTTTGGGTTCGAATCCTGTTAGGTGCCTTTTTTTCATCGTTTTTTTTTGTCCTTTCTCTATGCAACAATAGTTAGTATTTAATGTCAGATGATTTCACAATATTTTTGTCAACATTTTAATGTTGTAATAAATATGCACATGCCTTCTAACCGCCTTCCATGATTCCGTTATTCTAGTCATATATTTTGTCAGTAATAATGACAAAAATGTGTTGCATAGAGAAAGTCATCCGACATTAAATATTAACTATTGTTGCATAGAGAAAGGACAAAAAAAACGATGAAAAAAAGGCACCTAACAGGATTCGAACCCAAAGAAAAAGTTTGCTTCGACAAAAGAGTCTGTCACCATACGCGTGTGGCTACCAACGATCTTTGGTTGATCTTCAATTTTTCAGAACATAAGGCATACATTGTGACATCGATTTCGTTCATTTATTTAGTTTTCTTGCATTATTACGACTATGCAATGTAATCAATAATATTAAACATTACATGAAATAGTTATGTGACAAAAATTAAACCAAAGTTTACCTCATACGTTGTTCTGACACCCAAAAACTGACGAAAAAACGGGTTATTTATTTTTCCGACGCTGTTGCTGGTGAGCAAAAATTATAAAAAAAATCAGAGAGATGTTGATTGTAATATTACATTACACAAAAAAGCGGCATCACTGATTCGGACCTCCTTCGGTATCAAATAAATGTTTTTCTGATTGACTTTTCGGTTTTTATTTTTTTACGAATAGGATTTTTTATGTAAAAATCTGAAAAAAAATCTGTAATATGCGCGCCATTACTAGATATGGCTCTGATTTTTTTCGAATTTTTTTATGCACTAGATTCCGAGAAAATGGTGGGAGAAGCGGACAGTACATTTTACACCCCCCGCCCCCCACGGTCGAGATACAAAGTTGAAAATTCACAAAAATGTTTCTTTTTTCATAAGCTATCGAATGGCCCATTCAGAATTTCGATCGGTTTTGGGGCACATTTCACTGTCTTACCCGGCTATGCCCTTTGGAAAATAAATCTATTTTCAAAAAACGCTTTGGATTCATTTACCATATCCTGGTCTGTATACTTCATTTGCACAATATATAATACATAGATGTTCGGTAAAACGCATGTCGCGCGTATCGAGCATTTGACGATTCCTTCTATCAAATCGTTGCACTGCGCGTAACGATACATTTCATATAACGATATGTACCTCATATAATTGAATATTGCGTAATAAACTTATCACGTAAAGAATGCATAAAGATTCAGTGTACAAATTACTCTCAACACGCCACAAACGACCAGATAACAGGTTTTTATTTATATTTTTTACTATCACCCGCCGTTTTTAAAAATCTGAAAAAAAATAGGGGTGCGGCATATCACTGCACTCATACAGGGTTTTTATTTCGTTATACACCCAGAAGACCTTCAATAAAAAATAGCAAATAGGCCAATTTTTTTTGGTTCTAATTTTTCAGTTGCCACAGTTTAAGTTTTAAAAATCTGAAAAAAACCAAGAGTGTGTACTTCGTATCAGGACACACGTCTAATTTTTTTCAAATTTTTTCAACTGCTCATTTTCAAATAAAAAAAATACAAATAGCTGTTCTTTTCAATCCCTTCCACTGCCGTTCTAGTCGCTGTATAAGGTTAAAACATGTAAAAAATGAGTATTTTTCGATTAACTATCGAATGGCTATCTCACAATTTCATTTGGCTTGGAAGCAGTTTTGACCATCTTATCCACCTGTAGATCTTCACTTCGGCGCCTGTCTTGTCAAATCTTCTGAAGACGCTGGGACATCGAAAATCTCCAGTACCCAGTAAGTAAGCGAAACGCGCTACCATCGTTACGCTAAAAATAGATTCAACACCGTAGAACGAGACAGAGTACAGTTCCTTCTTCGTCACGCGAGACCTACAAGAAGAAACGAGACGGAGACAAGCTCCTTCCTCGTCACACGAGACCCACAAGAAGAAACGAGACGGAGACAAGCTCCTTCCTCGTCACACGAGACCTACAAGAAGAAATGAGACGGAGACAAGCTCCTTCCTTTTCTACACACGCACGGCACGCACACAATGAGATGTTGGCGCGGACATATTAGCGGCGCGCGCAGCTTACAGACTTCGGTACAGGACGTTGGTAGAAAGGAGACAGGAATCATGGTCCCGTCTTTGTTTACGTTCGGTGCGTACAACCGGCGCGCGCAGCTCTCACCGACACGGCACGCATACACTCAAAAAATGCTGTTTTGCAGTTCTGCCTGCTGACACTGCTCAATGTACATGTACAGGGTCTTTCTTTTAACTCGGAACGCTCGATCTAGTGAAAACGCTAACGTGGCAACAGCGCTAGACTTGATACACGCGCCGCCGGGGACAGTGCGCCGGCGGTACCGATACTCTTAACCGTATCGACTCTAGCGCTGTTGCCATGTTAGCGTTTTCACTAGATCGAGCGTTCCGAGTTAAAAGAAAGACCCTGTATGTACACTGTTCCGTTTTTTAATGCTCTTCGCGCTTTTCCACGCGACCCGAGCTCCACTAATGTTTACGTGTGGTTCTATATAAATTACTAACTCTGGGTCAGGGCCAGGGCCTGTTCACTCCCCATCAGGGCCTGTTCACTCCCCATCCAAAACGTGGTCAGTTTGCAATAGTTTCGATTCGTTGCGCGCTAGATGTCGCGGTAGTAGCTCGATTGCGATTGGCTGAATTTTTGCGGGAGCCATGACAGATTTGATATAAACATGAATCATCGCCTGTCGATTGTTTACATTCTTGTTGCAAGTTGAGGCACGGCACGAGGCAACTGGAAATTTAGTGCATATTAGCGGAAAATTCTACGTTTTTGTGCATTTTTGAAGTGTGTGGTGCGAGCAAGTAAGAGCCATGAGTCTTAGCGAGTGCTGCGTGCTTGGATGCCGTTCAACGAGGGATACGGTGCTAACGCACCGTTTTCCAAAGGACCCTGCGAGGTTCGAATTGTGGAAAGCTGCAGTGTATTCGGAAAAAAATGGGTTTGAGTAGCGATGAGCTAAGGAAGAGGAATGTTTGCTACCGTCATTTTAAGGAAGAAAATTACTGCGTGGGTTTTGCACGCAGGACGCTGAAACGCAATGTTGTGCCAACATTGCATTTACCAGAAGCTAAAAGCATATCTCCAGAGGAAATAAACGTATGTCACTTTCATTCAATCCTACAATACGTCTATAAGATTCTTATATATTAATTAAAAATCTAATATATATTGGTTTGCATAATTAGATAATAGAAACAATGTAGCCCTCTTGTTCTTACGAGGTGCAACGTGGGGACAGAACCAACGGGGCACATATTCCTGTACGTGCTTCCACAACAGAAGTAAAGGTTTGTAACAATTATTCTAAAACAAAGTGTGTGTTGTACCCACATGATGTCATGCAAAATCTAATTGGTTTTCTCTTATGCAACCAGATATAAGGAGATGTGCAGCAATCGCGGTCACATAACTTGGAAAGTGGCAGTAGAGCCAGTTTGCATACTTCTGTATGTACTCCCAAAATGGAAGTAAAGGTATGTGTGACATATAGAGCACCCTCATACTTTGCATATACCCTCAACCCAATGCAATATATGTAATACCCTCATACTTTTATACAATATACAAAAAAGTTTCCTTTTGTTCATATTGTTCGCATTTTTCACATCAAAACAACCAGATCAGGTATTAATGACAGTTCTTTTTTTTCAGGTTCTGAAGAGGCGTTTCATACACGCAGCTGTCCAAAGTTATCAACAATGCATTGGTGAAATTATTAATATGAAACATATATATATAAGTTCGTTTGTGCATCTTTTTATGAATATTGATTTTATTTCACAATTACATACTGTTAATATTTTTAATACTTAAAACTACCCATTTTAGTACATAAGTTTATATTTGCCGATGCACTGTAGATTTCTTCTGGTAAAACAATTCAAAGTATTCAAGTGTACTAAAAGTTTAAAGGTTTAAATAATATTTGTTGTTCTCTTTCGGATTTAAGTAATTTCTGCTAGAGAACAATAAATATTGTAAGATTGTGCAAGACGGTAAATGCGTAGTGCATAGCGCAGTGCATTTGTCTCCAAATGACATTCAGGCGAGACAAGTGATGACTCCGTCAAAACACGTAGTTCGAAGATAACAACGGAACGTACGGAAGGCAGTCGGCATTTCACCTGTATTGAGAACGCACTAATAAAGAAGTGAAATATTAAAAGAAAGAATTATTATTCCGGTGTAAACCCATAACCCATCCTTACAAAATCAGAAGTGGGATAAAGACAAATAAAGAAAGTGATAGTGCAACGTGTGCAGTGGAGAAGACTGAAAGAACTGTGCTATTAGAGCTGAAAGAAAGTGAAAGAGCCATAGTAGTACCAGTTGACAATGGATGCAAGGGATCCAAATAACTTCACACTGACAGCATTGAAGGAGGCGTTGCGAGAACGAAACCTAGGGACCGCTGGAAGAAAGGCCGAGCTAATAACCAGATTAATGAAAGTAGACCCATCGGGAGAGTGGATGGAAAGTGTGAAAGAAAGAGGAGATGTAGTGGGAGACGATAATGAAGATACTGGGATAACGAGGAGAGAAAGGGACGTTCTAGAACGCGAAGCAAACATCGCGAAACGCGAAGCAGCTTTATTGGAACGTGAGCTGCAAGCGGCAAGAGAAGAAATTGAAAGAATGCGAATAGCAAACATGACTGTTGATGGCAACGATCAAGGTCCAAGCCAAGGAGGAAGGAGTCGCCAATTGAGTTTGAATAATATTTTCAATTTATTAAATGACTTTGAGGGAAGTCACGAGACATTTAGCACCTGGGAGAATCAAGTACGCCTCTTAAAAAATGCATACAATTTAAATGATGATGAAACAAAAGTAATGATTAGTGGAAAAATAAAAGGGAAAGCACAACGATGGTTTCACTCTAATTCGAATCATCTACACATGTCTATCGAAGAGCTCCTCAGTGAAATGAAAAGGATGTATGGCAGGGAAACAGACTGTGTGGTACGGAGAAAGAAATTTGAAGAAAGAATTTGGCAACGTGAGGAAACGTTTGCCGATTACTACCAGGAAAAGGTAATACTAGCAAATCAAGTTCCGATAACTGCAAATGAAATTGTGAGGTATCTTATACGTGGCATCCCGAATGAAAATCTGCGCAATCAAGTTAGGATGCAGAGGTTTAGCACAGAAACCGAACTATTGTACGTAATGGAAGACATAACGCTTCCATCTCTCTTCAAGACGGAGGTGAAAAAGGAAGAACGTTTTCGACGTGATGAAAGTGGGAAAAGCGGAGGACCGTCGCGTCAGCAAGGAAACAAACAAGAAAGCATAGTGACAAAAAATCCACCAACACGCTGTTACAACTGTGGTGAAGCTGGACACCTAGCCACAAGATGCACGAAACCCAAACAAGAGAACGGAGCATGCTATACATGCGGTAACATGGGTCATCAAGTGAAGAACTGCCCAGAGAAGGACAAAAAGAACAGAAAATCGCCTCAGCAAGTATTGAATCTAATGGGAGAAGGGAATGAGAGCGATGAATTTCTGAGAAAGATCAAGTATGAGGTATGCAATGAAAATATGAATATTGTTGACTTGACTTAGAAACACAAGTAGACTCAGCAAGTGCAATCAGTTTTATTAGAGAATCACTGATCCCGAGTAGTGTAGTGCAAGACATTAAAATTGAATTAGAACCGTTTGAAGGAATTAACGAATCGATGCTAAAAATTTTAGGTATGATTAATATGAATGTAATCATGAAAGCGAAAGAAAAAGTAAATGTTACTTTATACGTAGTCCATGATAAGACAATGCATGCTGAAGTTGTCCTAGGTCGCGATTTCATGAGAACACTTGGATTTAAATTGGTTGAGCCGGAAGGAATGTTTGAGTCAGATCAAAAAGTACACGAAGTTATGAACATTGATATTGGTAACTCTGGCGCAGAACATAATATAATTAACAGCTTGAAAATTAATTCGGAGATACCAAGTTCCGATATAGTAGCACTCGAAAGTGTGTTTAGAGCGAAGTATGTAATGGCAGAACGACCACAAGAGCCGGCGGTCAAAACAAAATTTGCTTTGAGATTGCGTCCGCATGCACCGTTCCATTTCAACCCACGTAGACTGTCGTTTAGCGAGCGGGAGAAATTTCAAAATATAATTGATAGATTATTGATGAAAGGTATAATTAGACCGAGTGAAACTGAATACGCGTCTCCGATTGTGATGGTGCAGAAAAAGAATGGTAAAGGCCGACTATGTGCCGACTTTAGAGTATTAAATAAATACATCATCCGAGATAACTATCCATTACCAGTAATTGAAGACCGCATTGCAGCATTATATGGAAAAAGATTTTATACAAAATTAGATCTGAAGGACGGGTTTCACCAAATTCGTGTGCATGAGGATTCAATCAAGTATACAGCATTTAATACGCCACTGGGACAATATGAGTACCTCGGAATGCCGTTTGGGTTAAAAACAGCAACGGCAAAGTTCTCTCGATTTGTTAATGCGGTATTTCAAGAATTAATTAGAGCTGGTCATGTACTCGCTTACGTGGACGATTTTTTAATTGCAACGAAGTCAATAGAAGAGCATTTAAAAATACTCAGTCGCGTGTTTGAATTGTTGGTCGCAAATAGACTTGAGCTAAGAATAGACAAGTGTGACTTCTTAACTACTGAAATAGAGTATTTAGGATATGTAATCAAGGAAAGTTTTGTTAGACCGCTAAATAGTGGAATTACTGCAATGAAGGATTATCCGATACCGCAGAATCAAAAAGATGTGCAGAGTTTTATTGGGTTGGCTTCCTATTTTCGTAAATTTATTGAAGGATTTGCAATAGTGGCAGCTCCACTATATAAACTATTGAAGAAAAATAATGACTTTAAAGTTGGAGAAACAGAATTGGAAGCATTCATGACATTAAAATCAAAATTAACAGAAGCATCAGTTTTAGCTATATACAACCCAAATGATGAGACAGAACTGCACACCGACGCAAGCATGTTAGGATTCGGAGCAGTGTTATTGCAGAGGAAAAATGATTCAAAGTTACATCCGATATTCTATTTTTCCAAACGCACAACAGAAGCGGAAAGTAAATACCATAGTTTTGAATTAGAAACATTGGCAATCATTTATGCTCTAAAAAGGTTTAGGATTTACCTGTACGGAATTAAATTTAAAATTGTAACGGATTGTAATGCGTTGAAACAAACTCTTGAGAAAAGGCAAGTTAATTCCAGAATTGAAAGGTGGGCAATAGAATTGTTAGCATACGACTATGTAACCGAACATAGGCCGGGCGTAAGGATGAAACATGTAGACGCCTTTAGCAGAATGCAAAGTATACTCGTAATTGAGGCTAATTCATTAGAGACCAATCTCGCTTTGAATCAGGGCAAGGACAGCAAAATCAAGGAATTGCAAACTAAATTACAGTCAGTAGAAGACACTCTGTACGAAATGCGTAATGGTATAGTATATCGGAAAGCAGGCGACAAACTACTATTTTACGTACCAGAGGGAATGGAAAGTCAAATTATGCATAAATATCATGATGAATTTGGACATGTAGGTGTAGAGAAGACTTGTAGCTTAATATCACAAAATTATTTCATACCACAACTAAGCAAGAAGGCAAAGGAATATGTCATGAACTGTTTAACGTGTATTGCATATTTACCGAAATCTAGTAAGATCGAAGGCAGGCTTCATAACATACCAAAAGGAGATCAACCATTTGTACAATTGCACATTGATCACTATGGTCCAATAGATAAAAGTTGTTTGTCAAAGCAACATATTCTGCTAGTCGTAGACGGATTTACGAAATACATAAAGTTGTATCCTGTAAAAAGCACCACGAGCAAGGAGGCAATAGCGTGTCTCAATTTGTATTTTAATAGCTATAGCAGACCTAAGATTATTATCTCTGACAGAGGGACATGTTTTACTTCGACAGAATTTGAAGAATTTTTAAAAATGAATAATATTGACCAAGTACTTGTAGCTACAGCAACACCGAGACCAAATGGTCAAGCGGAACGAATTAACCGAATATTAGGACCAATGTTGGGAAAATTAACTGAGGGTGAGGAAAGTAAGCGTTGGTATAAAGTAATTAGTGACGTAGAATATGCAATAAATAATACAGTTAATAAAAGTACTGGTCAGACACCAACTGGCGTACAGATGTCCTTGGCGTACAGATGTGCAGCTGTCAGATCTTGATGACAGCGAGTAGGTACAACGAAATGCGTGAAGTGTGAAAATGTATGTGTGTAAGAATGAATGGGTAGGTTCGGTGACCGAACCAAGTCAGGATGGCCGAAACTGTAAGATTGTGCAAGACGGTAAATGCGTAGTGCATAGCGCAGTGCATTTGTCTCCAAATGACATTCAGGCGAGACAAGTGACGACTCCGTCAAAACACGTAGTTCGAAGATAACAACGGAACGTACGGAAGGCAGTCGGCATTTCACCTGTATTGAGAACGCACTAATAAAGAAGTGAAATATTAAAAGAAAGAATTATTATTCCAGTGTAAACCCATAACCCATCCTTACAATATTTTTTAAACTTTTAAACTTTTGGTACACTTGAATACTTGGAATCGTTTTACCAGAACAAATCCACAGTGCATCACAGTGCATCGACTTTTTGGAGCGCTATAACTTTTGTTATTCGTTTTGTAGCACGATCCTAGTCACAAATTTAGTTCGTTTCCGTCGTTGTCCAACAGATAGCGCGGCGGTACTTACCACGTTTTTACAAGAGGGGAGTGCCCAGGCCCTGCTCTGGGTGCAACCATTGACACCGACGAGATATACTTAAAGACGGTAAAGGTAAAGAAAGACGCGTTTCTCACCGATTTGCATGAAACTTTGTAGAAACATCAATTTTTGCATAAAAATAAGATCTGTAAGAGCAAAAAAGGCCGCTCGCGTCTAATTAAAAAGTTATTAAGCGTTAAAGTTTAGTCATAATACCTGCCTTATTGACAGCACGAACGACATCTGCGCATGCGCACTGATGTTTGCGCATGCGCTCCGACGTCTGCGCATGCGCACGGACAAGATTGCAAGTAAAGTGCGCGTATTTGAAATGAAATAATATTGAATTGGCGAAGGCTAAGTGTGGGCAAGGCTTCCCTTTCATAATATTTAAGGGTTTTCAATCAAAAAATGGTTTGAGAGTTGGTTTAGGTCTAGATTTCTTTGAGCCAAATCTCACTTTTCGTTTTATTTCTATGGCTAGGTGTGGGCAAGGCTTCCCTTTCATAATGTTTAAGGGTTTTCAATCAAACAATGGTTTGAGAGTTGGCTTAGGTCTAGATTTCTTTCAGCCAAATCTTACTTCTTCTTGAAATTTCAAGAAGAAAGAAATTTCAAGAAGAAGTAAGAGCTCACTGACGAGATATACTTAAAGACCGCTCACCTTATGGGAGTTTGTGTCGCCCGAAAATTGAGCCGTACTGGGACGCCCTCTCGGCGTATAGAGCGGCCGAATCAGGAGACTCAAGGCAACGCAACGAACTCAGTGATTCCAGTTTTTACACCAAGTTACAAAGAATTGCGAAGAACCACTGCCGTGACGATCGTGGTGGGGGAAAGTTCAGATGTGTGCTGTCAGTCAGCGAGTCGTCTACTATGTATCGAACGGAGTCAAAGAATGAGCTATGGCTCTGACTCTTCTCCGGCACGATCGCATGCGTGTTTCCTTTGACATAAGCCAGCGGTATTAAAATGCTTTTTCGTCCCTAACCTAACCGATGATCTGATAAAGTATCTTATTCGAAGGGTGTAGTTGGATGATGGGGTCAAAATAACATAATATAACAATTATAAATCGAAAACGTCATTCGATAGCTTATTAAAAAATACCTATTTTCATCACGTTTTAACTTTCAATCTGGAAGGGCAAGGGGCAGTAGGTTGTAAATTAAAAACTTTCGTTTTTGCTCATTTCTAAAAAAGGGGTGTCCGTGAAAAAATCAAGAACCTCCTTTCTGGCCGTTTCTGGCGTGTTAAAATTAATTTGTAGAACGATTTTTCATACATCCTTTATAAGATAAGTATATTATGCAATATTCAATGCTATGAGATGGGGTACAATAAACAAATATAGGTGCTAAGAAACCTGCTAAAACAAGGAGAATATGTAGTAATGGCGCTTGTTATTTTATGGTAAAATATTTGTAGTTCCGCTAATATTATCGGTTGCACAACGGCAAAACGTCTTTTTTCTCGGTACTATTCTCTTTATTATTTTTTCCTTTAGTTTATTATTATTATTTTGTGGTTTCTTTCTTTTTCTTCTTTTTGTGTGCAGCTTAATCTCTCTGTATTTTATCCTTTATTTTTCTTTTTCCTAGAGATAAGTTAACATAATATTTAGGTTAAGTTATATTCAATTAGATATTAAAGCCAGTTTCTTTTTTGGACCCATGTTCTGTAGCCCCCCGCATAAAACGAATGCGGTGCATGCGCCGAATTATATTTCATCTAATGTTCAAGCGCATTTAATGTTAACCGGGCCGATGCAAACCTTCCCAGTGCTGCATTCCGGGAACACGTACACACTTTCATTTACACTTTCGGCATCTGCGCACGAATCCAATACTCTCAAGATCACTAGGCATAGGGACACCCCTCCTTCATGCGATTGTCATATTCTTGACGATTGTCATATTTTCGACGTATTATTTACGTGCATTTTTATGTTTTTCTTCTTACAATGTATTTGTACAAGAAAAACATTCATATATATGCGAAATGTCTAATAGTAAATGTAATTGGCCGGCCTGAGGATCCAATGGTTACGATTCAAACTCCTCACCTGAATGTGAAATTTTTCCGATCCTGCATAAATTTTTATTAACACTTATTAGCAGCCAAATTTTAAGAGTTCGCGGAGGCAATACAGTGGAGGCCCAACGAATTCTTCCTGAGATCTGCCAGATAAAGGGCATAGCCGGGTAAGACAGTGAAATGTGCCCCAAAACCGATCGAAATTCTGAATGGGCCATTCGATAGCTTATGAAAAAAGAAACATTTTTGTCAATTTTCAACTTTGTATCTCGACCGTGGGGGGCGGGGGGTGTAAAATGTACTGTCCGCTTCTCCCACCATTTTCTCGGAATCTAGTGCATAAAAAAATTCGAAAAAAATCAGAGTCATATCTAGCAATGACGCGCATATTCCAGATTTTTTGTCAGATTTTTACATAAAAAATCCCATTGGTAAAAAAATAAAAACCGAAAAGTCAATCAGAAAAACATTTATTTGATACCTAAGGAGGTCCGGATCAGCGATGCCGCTTTTTTCTGTAATGTAATATTACAATCAACATCTCTCTGATTTTTTTTATAATTCATGCTCACCGGCAACAGCGACGGAAAAATAAAAAACCCGTTTTTTCGTCAGTTTTTGGGTGTCAGAACAACGTATGAGATAAACTTTGGTTCAATTTTTGTCACATAACTATTTTATGTAATGTTTAATGTTATTCATTACATTCCATGGTCGTAATAATGCAAGAAAACTAAGTAAATGGAAGAAATCGATGTTACAATGTATGCCTTATGTTCTGAAAAATTGAAGATCAACCAAAGATCGGTGGTAGCGACACGCGTAAGATGGCAGTCTGTTTTGTCGAAGCAAACTTTTTCTTTGGGTTCGAATCCTGTTAGGTGCTTCGAGATACAAAGTTGAAAATTGACAAAAACGCTTCTTTTTTCATAAGCTATCGAATGGCCCATTCAGAGTTTCGATCGGTTTTGGGGCACATTTCACTGTCTTACCCGGCTATGCCCTTTTGAACGCTTAAACCCCACCACTAGACGGGATCCCCCTCGCATTCGGCAACTGTCACGCCTGATATCGCAGCGTAATTCCTTTGAATACTAACGTAACGTGGTGAAAAGTTGATAATCTTATATGTAATGTAAGGAGATTCTCGAGGAAACAACTACTATTCGGTTTAACTCTGAATTTCGTTGCGTCTGTTCTCCTCTACTACTCAAAATGCTATATGCCTTGTCCGTCCGTGTCCTACCGGTGCCGTCCGGAAAGAAACGCGCTTCGCGCCGCCCCTCGTGCAAATCCTGGCTCGGTGACGTCAGCGGCCGCCAGCTCTAGCGTCCATTGACATGCGCCGGCTTGCGTTTGTTACAGCAACGACTATGTGCATACATATGTACGAACGTGTAATATGTAAACCTTTTAATAAGTACAAATATAAACCGAGTTGTACTGTGTTTGGTCTCATTTAACTCGGAATAATATTACTAATATGTTTTGTCTTCAGTCCGTCTTTTTTTCTTATTTGCCGTTTCTACTTCTGACCATCCGTATCGGCAAAAAGCAAACGAGCGAATTCGACTACAGTAGATTTTCTATATGAGTCCGATTTGAGCTACACGATATCTGTCCACGGATGCCCCTTTCACAAACAGGGATCGTCGTCGGCTGGGCGGTTCCCCGTCGCTTGTATCGCAGTGGCATTTTTTGATGCTGACAATTGAACAGCGACGCGGTCTATCGGTGAGGCACTAACCCTAATTAACAAATCAAAAATTGTTAATTGCAATTTTTCGTTAAAAAGAAGTTTACTGGTATATTGGAGACATTGTTTTTATAAAAATAAGACCAAATACGAAATGGTTACGACACTTGGTTTCGCTATTCTGACTTGTCAAACACACTGTCGTCTAAACGTCGCGAGATCAATGTGGTGTGAAGAAGGAACTTCTATCCGATGTGAATCAAGTACCTGGCTGATGAATCGACGCTTACCGTGGAGCTGGATGAGAAACAAAGTTTTCTTGAGTGGAATGAATGTCACCTATTCGTTATATGTAAGTCCATTTGGTGGCATTTTTTTGCGCCTCTTACCGTGTAGGGACACCATTGGCAGGTGCGTTCTCACAAACTCATACAGGGATCCTGCTACAGTTTAGATGGCTTTAAACTCCTCATACGCAAATAAAGTGGCAAGCAATTTTATATGTAATTAGAAGTTTTAATTAGTAACAAAATATAACCCGATTGGTTTCGTCTTTGGTCTCATTTTACTTGGCAAAATATTAGCAATACGGTACTGACATTTTTATTCATAAAAAGTCAAAGCTGTGAAAAATTTCTTCGCTGCACTATAGTTGCCTCATCGTAATGTGGCATTCAATCATTCAACAATGTCTCCACCTTTACTCCCTCTTTCTTTATCAACTGTCCCTATCTACGTTTGGCGGTGTCGGCAAACTACAAAGAGACGGGCGCGTGGTCCAGCGTGGCCCAGCGTGGCCGTCAACGTGGCGCAGAGACGACATTCGTGTCAAATCACCGGATCTACGAGCAACGGAAAAACTTTAGAATTGCAAAGATAGAATAAAGAAGTTTTGCATACAGACAGGGTCGTTTCGTTTCTCATGTTCCGATCATTTCTATGAAATGGAATACAATTATCAATGTAAGTATTTTTTGATTATGAATGCAATTATGGAGTTATATTGTGTGTTTCTGATTGAGTTCCTTAGCGAGAGAAATATTTCTGATCCCCATTCTATCCTGGATCTGATAATGGCCTGGAATAACGTATTGATTGTTTGTGGGTGGGCCCCCCCATTTGGTGTCGAATAGCCAGTTGATTAATTTTTGATATTTAAACACTTTTTTTTTTACGCGTGTGAGATGGTAATTCCATAACATTCTATTGTCCATTGTAATGCCAGGTATTTTACTGTTTTGGTAGAGTGAATTGTGCCAATTTTGCCTTTTATGTGGTCTATGTGGTTTGGTGTCTTTCGGTGTGTAAAAAAAATCAGTTTTGTTTTGGGTATCAAAATTTTTAGTCTTATGTTTGTATGTTTTTCTGTCAGTGATCCGAAGCAGTGCATTAGGTTGGTTTTAAGTATTTTGTGGGCTTGGTGTACTGTGAGTATTGCTATGTCGTCGGCAAATGCTATTACAGTAAAAGTCCGCTATATGTCCGCTGAAGTTAGTATCCGCTATAAGTCGCTGTGCCGCCATCTTGTTGGGGGGATCCCCCTCGCATCCGGCCACTGAGTCGCACGACATTGTCACACAATTTGTTTGATGCCGCCGACGGCAACACCGAGGCCTATCGGTGAGACACTAACACCAACGACAAACAATTTAAAAAGTTTATTTGCGATATTTCGTTAAAAAAATGTTTACTAGCATATAGGAGACATTTTTCTGATAAAAATGAAACCAAACACGATATTGTTACGACACTTGGTTGCCTTGTTTCGGCTTGTCAATCTGACTGTTGGCAAAACTTTCAAGCAGCACAGCAGAATGTAGGAACGCTTTCTTTATAAGTCGCCAAACCTTATGTTCCTTCCTTTATAAGTCGCAAAACCTTATGTTCCTTCCTTTATATGTCGCATTTGCGGCTTTCCTTTGATCATATATAGGAACCATTCCACCATTTTTGCACATCATCAAGCGGCTAAAAGTGTTTCAATTTGCTTGACTCACTCTCTGCTACATCTGTCTTCCTCTTTCCTACCACCACATCACATTGCTACATATCCTCTCCACCAATGACCGCATTTTACATTTTATGTATATGTTTGTTAAGTTCGCTCGTTAGGACCGATCGCTCGGACGCTGCGTCTTGATCACGCTTCCGATGGCTATTCGTATGGGGTAAAGAAAATGTCGAATTCTCAGTTTCTCTTGCTCTCTCTTTATTTCACCAGGACATGCACGCACACACTCTGTCGCTCTGCCCACTCGATCCTTCTACTCCTATCGCTCAGGCGAGACTCGCGCTCTCGTTCCTCGCTCACGCGGACGAAGGCAGGGGAGGGCACTTCCCAAAATCCCAACGGCTCGCGTCATTTCGGAGAAGCGATCCTCTGCCCCTCCGAAGCGCGAACAGTCGCCCGATCCGAATGTTTATACTCTCTCTCTGTCGCTCTAACATGTTTGTATTTATGTATGTTTCTATGTATCTATGTATGTATGTATGCATCTATGTATAATATGGATGAATGTAGAACTTTTAATCCGTAAGGAAATATAAACCGATTGGTACCGTGTTTGGTCTCATTTTACTCGGAAAAATATCAGCAATAGGATAATGACATTTATATTCACATAAACTCAAATTAAAAAATTTTTTTTTTGTTGCATTAGTATTGCCTCATCGATATTTGGGCATTCTGTCTTTCCGAGCGTGTTTTTTTTCTCAGTCCCTCTCTTTTCCTTATCTGCTGTCCCGTTCTGAGCCCCTCCGTAACGGCAAAATACAAAGAGCTGAGAATCGATTACCTCTGCCCCGTATTAGTCGGTTTGCGGTTCCGAATTTCGGACATATGTATAAAGGACTTCTACTGTATTGTGGAGTGTTGTGGACTGTTTTGCACTATTTTGGCTGTATATAGATTATATAATAGAGGGCTGAGCGGTGATCCTTGTGGGAGTCCTGTAGATGCGTACCCTGTTTGTAGATATTTGTTGATGTGGTACAGTTGTATTTTTCTATATGGCTGGTATGACATTATCATAAGCTGCTTCTATATCCAAGAAAATTGCTCCAGATGTTGTTCTTTGTGTAAAGGACTCGTATATTATTGTGGTAATTAGTGCTAAGTTATCAATGCACGATTTATTTTTGCGGAATCCGAACTGCAGTTCTGGGATCAGTTTCTTTTTCTCGACATAGTGTGAAATTCTGTTGTGTAATATTTTTTCTGTGATTCTTAGTAATTGTTACGAGCCCGAGCGTGGGCGAGTGTATTAGGGTTTGTTATGGATGTGTGGAGAGACGTCCGCTGGTAATTCCAGCGGATTCCAGGAGACAGAGCCCTCAGACTAGGCCCAGAGACGAATCAAAGGGCTGTCGCTTCCGATACTCTGGAGGAGGAATTCCGAAGACAGAGCCCTCAGACTAGGCCCAGAGACGAATCAAAGGGCTGTCGCTTCCGATACTCTGAATGGAAAGGTGTTAGAAAGGGTTTTGGAATCGTAACAATTTATAATTATGGAATACGTTCGAGCGGTAAAACGTATTCCTGTGGGCTGTTAACGCTGTAGGTCCAGATTTCGAGGAGGCTGAGCAGTGAATACAAATCTTAACTAAATTAAATATATTCTTTTATAAAAATAATACATAGGAAAAAATAGTCTTTACAAAAGTCAAATATTCTTTGGTTGAAACGTAAGAAGCCTAATCTCCGTAGGCGTCGCACGGCAAAGTAGTAAAGTCTTTAAAGTGTTCGCGTTCTTTTACGGTGGGTAACGCCGGACCCTTGCTCTCGGTTTTGACGCACTGAGAAATGCGGGTTCAGAATCTTACAGAATTATTACGAGTACCACGGACAGCGAATGTGCGATTTAGCGTACTTTCAGCGTAACGTTCCTGACAAGAGTGAACGCCTTAGCGAGTTTTGGGTGCCCTTTTATAGGGCTAGAACTGAATTGGTGGGGGCACTTTTTGGGAATGTGACGTCACAACGCAAGTCCTGAGTCTTTATCG
Organism: Anoplius nigerrimus; assembly: GCA_914767735.1. NCBI lineage: Eukaryota > Metazoa > Arthropoda > Insecta > Hymenoptera > Pompilidae > Anoplius > Anoplius nigerrimus. The sequence continues at coordinate 22,119,592 of OU612080.1, forward strand.
CTAAGCGGGGCCCGTGACGACACAGCACTGAGCTCGCCTCGAACGGAACGAGTGGGGCAACCATGCTCACAGACGAACGAGTGCGGGAGTAGATGTAATTGTCCGCGGACTCGTATGTAACACCTCCCCCCTTAGACGAGATGTCGCGGAACGGGGCACTCTCGTAGGGTGAGCATGGTATGCTCCACGTGAGGTAAGGTCGGGGTTAGTAGTAGTAGTAGTAGTATAAACCCCGATAGGCATGATCGGGTATTCCTCCCAGGGCTGACGGCCTTTGCCCCTTCGCCACGGCGGCGACGGCCCCTCGTCGGCAACTCGGAACAATCTTCCCTTCTGCTTCGCCACCACTACCTCCTCCCACTCGCGGAACTAGTACCGCTAAGGCAGGAGGAGATACTTCCCTTCGGGGCTGCGGTGTGACGGGAGGTTGCCTAATGCTTGTATGACCGCTCGTTCGGTGCGCTATCGACTCAAAAGCCCGGGCATCGTCGCGCTTACACTTACTAGAGGGTTTGCCCCAGACGATGGGAATGTGCCGTTTGGGTCCCTACCTAGCCCTTTTAGGGCCCGCCTTGCCCACAGCTAAATTGGAGTTTTTGACGTAGCGGCACTCCCTCCGGGGCTGCGGTACCAGCCCGCTACCCCCCTCACCCCCGCCCTTTAACCTGGACCGTCGGTTGGTCATCATCAGCTGTGTGCCCTAGTTCAACCCCCTAACGATACTACTCCCCGCCCTAGAGCCGGCTACATCCGGATCTTGCCCCCCTCCCGAGTGAGTTTTACCCATGTTCAAAGCTAACCCTCCCCCCGTTGCGTCGATGCCGGTACATCTTCGCCAAAGAGAGAGTAATCTACTGCCGAAGGAATTAGGAGTGACTCTATTGCCAATGGATGGGAAGGACACCTATAAGTCCTCCGGTTTTGGTCTGCAGATCCCTTCTCTCGAACATGCTCTCCGGAGAGAGATCATGGACGTTTCCAGGCCGACCTGCCAGAGTAGAAGAGAGAAAGATTCCGTCAGAGAGGCACGGAGTTACCTTTGGAAGATAGACTGGTCGAAGAAGTCGCGAGCAAGTGGCCGAAGAAGGCCTCATCGCGTCACCCCTCCCCCGATTATACTCCCTCCCGACGATAGTGTGGAGCGCCAACGGATACAAGCTCGCCACCCAGCCGATACGGAATCCGAGTAACCTTCCCGCACAAGGCGGTCAGGCTAGAGTCGCCACCGCACAGCCAGCCGTGGTCCGCAGGCACCGTCTCCTCCTTGAGACAGGTCTGTGGTTAGGAGGATGGGACATCTTTTTAAAAACCCGCACACAGCCTCCGACTTCTCCGACGGCTGGGCCCGTCCTCACGTCTTGCGCGATAATGCGAAGCATCATCTTGCAATCCGATCGGATTCCCAAGCTCTCCCTCCGCAATGCCGGCAGTGCACGCGGACACTACGCGGTATTACTTTGCGAGGCGGCTTATAGTCTCCGCAAAACTTTTCAGTTTATAGAGGCAGCAGCCTCGCGGTCGATGCATCCACCAGACCACCGCTCATTGCAGCTGCAACTCGCGAAATGGCGCACATATCGTTCATCGTCACAGCTGGTCAGGCTTCGGTTTTAGTGAAGTCGATGCGCTGATATCGACTTCCAACTCCGGTACGCCGGGATCGTCAGTTCCCATACCAGCAGGGCGTACCTTTCTGGCACCGTGGCGGCGGTTTATAGTCTTCCGCACAACTGTCCTTTTTATAGAGGCGAAGCGACCTCGCGATCCGTCGCTTCCTCCGGATCACCGCCTACACAACTCCAGCTACCGATATGGCGCACACACCGGTCACTGCTAGAGCTGATTAAGCTACGGTTTGTGTGAAGACGATGCGCTAATATCGTCTTCCAACTCGGGTACGCTAGGGTCGTCAGGCCCATACCAGCAGGACGTACCTTTCTGGCCCGTGGCGGCGGTTTATAGTCTTCCGCAGAACTGTACTTTTGTTATAGAGGCGAAGCAGCCTCGCGGTCGATGCATCCATCAGACCACCGCCCATTGCAGCTGCAACTCGCGAAATGGCGCACAGATCGTTCATCGTCGCAGCTGGTCAGGCTTCGGTTTTAGTGAAGGCGATGCGCTAATATCGGCTTCCAACTCCGGTACGCCGGGATCGTCAGTTCCCATACCAGCAGGGCGTACCTTTCTGGCACCGTGGCGGCGGTTTATAGTCTTCCGCACAACTGTCCTTTTTATAGAGGCGAAGCAACCTCGCGATCCGTCGCTTCCTCCGGATCACCGCCTACACAGCTCCAGCTACCGATGTGGCGCACACACCGGTCACTGCCAGAGCTGATTAAGCTACGGTTTGTGTGAAGACGATGCGCTAATATCGTCTTCCAACTCGGGTACGCTGGGGTCGTCAGGCCCATACCAGCAGGACGTACCTTTCTGGCCCGTGGCGGCGGTTTATAGTCTTCCGCAGAACTGTACTTTTGTTATATATGGCGGGGTGTAGTTATGAATGGCGGGGTGTAGGAGTCCTCTTTTCGCGAATAGAATAGCATCGATGATGATAATTAGATTGGCTTGGTAGTCGGTGATTGTTCGGTCCAGTTCTGCTATCCAACTTGTTATGGAGTTTTCGAATTCAATTCGTGTTACCTCTGTTTCGGCGGCTTGGAGCGCGCTGGCCATGACTTCAGTTTGTTTTTGTAGATAAGCGGTTTTGTCTTCTAATGTTTTCATTCGTTCGTGCATGTGGTGGAATTCGGCGCGAATAATTAGTGTCTGGTTTGTTATTAATGTGGTCATCTCCTTCCCTTGGGCATATAGCTTGTCCAGTTCTGTGTCATAATACTTGGCGTCTTCCTCGTTCATGGTGCCAAATAGTGCCTTGCTCAAGGATCCGATAAACCCAAGGGGTACGCTACGTACCCTGAGTCTATTTTTCCCTTGGGGGTGGATAGCTGTCATCAAAAGGTCTTCGTATTTGGTTGAAACTTCTAATTTTTCCAGTAGGTGCGGTACTCTTCCTTCGGTCGAACAATAGTTGATCTTTACGGTTTCGCAGAATGCTGTTGCTCTTTCTATAGCTGCTTCTATGGCGGAGCGGTGGTTGAGGAATTTTTCCGTCTCAATTGAAGTGACCAAATGCCACTGTTTATGGAAAGTACGGAGATCTTGCAGTTTTTCGAAATATATGCCGGGGTCAGTTTTTAGAGGCGTGATTTGGTATTCTCCGAGCGTGGTTTCAGCGGTGCTGAGTATAAGCGTTATTGCGAGTATGGCGATCATGTTGGCTATCCTGCAACGGTTGTGAAAATATTCTTCTAGATTGTCGGTAGGCGCGAGTCAATGAGAGCAAGAGTGCGGGTTCGTGATCTACACGTTTTGTCTATTTGTCTGTCAGTATGCGTGCTTTAATTTGTCTTGGTGTTTAGTTATGAATTTATTTTCTGCGACTTGGAGCACGACGTTATTTAACTGTGTGGTGTCTATGACGCGGTACGGTCCCACGTATTGGGCATCGAATTTGTTGGTACGCGGTTCTTTTAGGACGAAGACGTCGTCGCCTGGTTTAAAGGTTTCCGGACGTGAGCGGGTGTCGTAATAAGTTTTTGATCTTTGTTTCGCGGTATTTAAATTGTCGGCGGCGATGTCCCTTATTTCATCCATTCGGGTTATTAGTTCGGCGAGATATGATCCATATGTTTCGAGAGGTTTATCCGTTTCAAAGGTACTGGGTAATCGAGCGAGTTTTCCGAAAACCAACTCGTACGGAGTGAAATTTGTAGCTTCGTGTACGGCTGTATTGTATGAAAGCATGGCGAATGGTATTAGGATGTCCCAGTCGTCATGCGTGTCCAGGTAATGTTTCATGTATTCCGTTAAAACAATGTGGCTTCTTTCTAGTGATCCGTTGGTTTGTGGGCGATATCCGGAGGTGGTTATTCGATTAATTTTGAAGATTTGTGCTAAGTTGGTCATCAATTTCCCGATGAAACTAGTTCCTTTGTCGGTGAGGATTGCCTTGGGTGTTCCGTATATTGCGATGAAGTGGCGGGCGAAAGCGTCAGCGATTGTAGTCGCACGAATATTTGGTATTGCTACGGCTAGGCAATATTTTGTTAAATTGTCTTGCATAGTTAAGATGTATCGATTTCCACTAGGTGTTTCCGGAAACGGTCCTACGGTGTCCAGAGATATTTTGTCAAAAGGCGCGGCCGGGGTGTCGGTAAGGAGCATTGGTTGTCTTGTTTTAACCCGAACGAGTTTCTGTAGCTGACAACTTTTGCATTTCCTTATATGATTTTGGATGTCGTTTCGCATCCCGGTCCAGTGATACAGCGATCTTAGTCTGTTATAGGTCTTCGTGACGCCCTTGTGACCGCCGATTAAGCTGTCATGAGCTTCCTGTATTAGTGTTGGTCTGTGTTCGGTCGGCGGAGTCTCTATGGTTTTGCTGCAGATTTGTACTCGGATGGAGGTTTTGCTGAATACTTTCTGTACTAAGTTGTGGAATTCTTGAGTTGCTATATCGTCATGACCGTCCCCCGTAGCTGATATCCTGATAGAGCGTGTTTTCGTTTGTCGGAGGGCTTCTCGGAGGTTGATCAGTCCAGTGAGTATTTCTTGTTCTGTAGGTTTTTGAAAATAATGTGAAGTTGCGGCGATGCTAAAGATTCGGTATTGTTCGTTGGTGGTTATAATGACTTGTCCCTTGCTCGGTTGATTCTCAACAAGATCCTCATGTCTTATGAGTTCTAAAGCGGCCATAGTCTTTCCTATTGTCGTGGTTAGTTTGCAATCCGTTGCGAAAAAATGCGCGTAATTTTGTTTCTTGAATGTTAAAGTTTCTTGAAGCACGTTTATTTCGGTATTGTCGCTGTCGTCGCTGCCTGTTGAGTCCGAACCGTACTCGGTGTCGTCCGTGTCTTCGTGTGTCGGTGTAAACGGCTGGTAAGCAGCAGGTAGAAGGCACTTGAGTTCTGCCTTGATTTTGTCGTCTGGGATCGGTACTGACAGTATGGTTTGTGTAGGTGCTATGTTTGACGCGGCGGGTGGTGGCGTAGTGGGTAGCGGTGTTGTTAGGTCCGGTGTCGTAAGTGGATGAGTAGCCGGTGGCGTGCTTTCTGCAGCTGGTGTTACTTCTTGTACTGTATTTTGAAGAGTCGGATTCTCGGTGCTGTCATCAAATGATAGCAGGTCGAGGTTTGTGTCTTCCCTGAGCGGTGTGCTATGCGGTGCCAATCGTACGTTTTGATCGTCATAACGGATACTGGCTTTCGGCGGGGAATGCATAACCGGGTTTCGGTTGCTTGCGAATGGGTTGAGTTGCGTTAAATCATCTTCTAGGCCCTTCTCGCGAGTTAGGCTTGGGAGTAGGCTTCGATTTGAATCCGGACAGGTGGTTGTTTCAGGATTTGGTGCGGTTTCGTCCTCCGATAATTCTTCCGGTGTGTTCTCTAGTTCTTCGTATCGGGGTCGGTTGGTTGCTAATCTTCTTGATTGTCGTAAGCGGCTTCCCACGGTGCTGGTGTCTATTGCTGATGGTGGACATGGTGGTCTGTACGTCGGATCTTCTTTATTGTGTTTCGATAGGGGTAAGCAAGTTACTGGATTTCTGGAGAGTGCGTCGGCGTTGCGATTACTCTTGCCGTCCTTATGCACGACTTCATAATCGTACTCCATTAGTCGTAGTTTCCATTTTACGAGTCGCGACGAGGGGTCCTTTACTGAGTGCAGCCAGACCAGAGGTCGGTGATCTGTTACAAGCGTGAATTTTTGGCCATAAATGTACGGTCTGAAGTACTTGACGGCGTACACCATAGCTAAACACTCTTTCTCAGTAGTGTCGTAGTTTCTTTCGGCTCTATTGAGGCTTCGGGATCCATATGCGACGGGTAAGTCGTCGCCCACGGGTCCTTGACTTAGTACGGCCCCGACTGCATAGTCTGAAGCGTCCGTGGTGATAACAAATGGTTCGGAGAAGTTTGGAAATTGCAGTATGGGTTCTTTACATAGTTCATCGCGGAGTTGATCGAATGCTTTTTGTTGTTCGTCGGTCCATTTGAAACGAATTCCCTTTCCCAAAAGGCTTACTAGCGGTTTGGCTATTGCGGAAAAGTCTTTTATGAATCTACGGTAGTAACCAGCTAGTCCCAAGAATTGCTGAATGTTTTTCTGTGATTTCGGGGTCGGAAAATCCTTGATGGCCTGTAATTTTCTCGGATCCGGTTTTACTCCTTCGTCCGAAATTATATGGCCCAGGTATGCCACTTCCTTTCGGAGAAAGTCGCACTTGCTGGTTTGCAGTGTGAGTCCATGGTTTTCTAGGCGGCGTAACAGTTTCTTGACTTTAATTTTGTGTTCGTGGAGTGATGATGAATATATTACTATATCGTCTAAGTAGACGAATAGTTCCGTGCCCTGTAGTCCGGTTAAAATTTGATTCATCAGACGCTGGAACGTAAGAGGCGCGTTCTTTAGGCCAAACGGCATACGAGCGAACTCGTAATGCCCTTCCGGGGTGGTAAAAGCCGTTTTCTGTCTATCTTTGGGATCCAACTCGATTTGGTGGAATCCGCTGGCGAGGTCAAATACTGAAAAATACTTTGCCCCTCCTAGTTTGTCCAGTATTTCCGTGATCTGGGGAAGTGGGTATTTGTCTCCCACGGTCTTGTCGTTTAAGGCGCGGAAGTCGATGACCATTCGCCATCGAACGTTTCCCTCCGCGTCCGGTTTTTTCGGTACTATCCATAATGGTGAATTGTATGGTGAAGTTGATTCCGTGATGATACCTTCGGCTAGCATCCCGCTGACTTGACGGCGTATTTCTTGTTGATGAATAATCGGGTATCTGTACTGTCTGGTGTTTATGGGTATGTCGTCGGTCGTGTGAATGGAGTGTTTGAAATTCGGGACCTTTCCAAGCTTATCTCCTGGAAGGTGGAAACTATGCGGGAATTCTGAGATGAGGTCTCGGACGTGCTGTTGTTCTTCTCGGTTTAAGTGGTCCGTCTTTAAGGCTTTCCATATGGCCGCGATTCGGTCTGTTGCGTTTCTGATTGTTGTAGTGTTTTCGTAATAAATTTCGTCGTCGGAAGAGCTGAGTAGGTCGTAGGGTTCGAGTGTCTGTGGTTCCAATTCGAGTTCGATATCCTCTTCGCTGGTGTTGGTAGCGAGGACGTAGCAGTTGCCATTACGATTAGTGACAGCTGCGTCTCCAAGGAATACTCCTTCTGGTGTTTCTACGCGGGGCAGGTATCCCTGTTCGATTTCTGGATTGGCTATTTTCAAAGATAGTTGCTGCGCGGTCCTTTTTTGTAATAGATATTTCGTTTTTGCGGGTGATATAGTAGGTTTGATTTCTTCGAACTCGAGGAAATTAGAGAATTGAATTGGTTTGACGGGGTCGTTGCGCGTAACAATGGTTTTATGATAATACGAAATTTCGGCGTCTTCCTGTAACAGGAATGGACCTCCTAAAAGGCCGTCTCCTGTGACCGGTAGATTTTCAACGACGTAAAAGAAAATCGGTGCTCCGTTGATGGTTAATATCGTTGTTCCGATGGTTTCGACCGGTGTTATCGTGATGCCCGTGATCGAAATTTTTTCGCGGGAAATCAACGGTGCTTTATCTCCCAACGTTTCGAGTACGACCAGGTTTACGCAGGCGGCTCCGTCTATGACGAAGTCCCCTTCTCCTGTTTCCAGCTCCGGAACTTCGACCCAGATTCTGGCCATCGGGACTTCCTTGATGAGGAATTGGTCTCTTCGTCGAACCTTACTGTTTTCGGGCGATCTTGAGTATTCTCGCTCGCCGTGTCGCCTGTACGGTGAGCGTTTGCGGAGTTTAAATGACCGGTAGATTCTCCTGACGAGTCGCGGGAAGACCTCCATGGCCGTTGTTCGCGACGTTCGGTGCGCGATTGTCGTCGGCATGTATTGCCGTCGTGACCCTGTATGCCGCAATTCCAGCAGTACAGGCGGGTTCTATCGCGTTTGTGATTATGTCTGTCATTTGTTTGTGTCCTATCGTTCGAGTGATTTCTATCTCGATCGTAAGAAGGCGAACGCGAGTTTCGGCCGTGCTGCAGAACCATAGCGGTAGTGCGTCCTCTCGTGTGGACTCGGGTAACGCGGATAAGAAACGTCCCTGCGTTCGGGGCTTCTTCGGTTTGGACTTTTACTTCGAGTGTCGTTGTTTGCTAATCTTCGGTTTCTCAATCGTCGTTCAATATGAAGGACAGTATCGAAACCCTCCTCTAATGTTTTTACTTTCGGGTCTGTTGCTGCGACACGCCACGCGACCTTCTCCGGTAATCCCTCTATAAAGTTTTCTAACGCGTCAATTTCCATTTCTCGGATTAGTTCGGCTTGGCTATGTGTGTATCTGTCGCGGATCGCGGTTCTCACGCAATGTACTAATTGGCTGACGCGATCTATGTAGTGTCTAAGACTCTCAGTGTCGCCGATCCTAAGGCGCGCTATCTCCCCTTGGAAATATGATAGGCTTTTTCCCGGCGCGTATCGTTTCTTTAAGTGTTTAACGAGTTCGTGCACTCTCGTGAATGCCTTGTCCTGAATGCATGTGCGGGCCGGTCCACTTAGCTTTGTTAGTATTATGGCTAAATATTGAGGTTCGGTTTGCTCCGGTATCAGCGCGAGACCGTTCTCGACGCTTTGAACGTACGTTGACAGAGAAGGATGTTCTCCGTCAAAAGTTGGTATGCCTAATGTGGCTTGTTGTAGACAATTATTTCGTGTGAATAACGCCATCGAGTTAGCCAGAGAGGCTGTTAAATTGGCCATATCCTCTGAGGAATTATTCGGTCCTTGCGAAACTGACATTTTCGTTCGCGTATTAGTTCAGTCCGTTTCAATAAATACGTATTCACTTATTCAGTCCTCAAAAACGGGGTTTCCACAACGGTAACTATCCCACCGCTGTCACCAGTTATGTTACGAGCCCGAGCGTGGGCGAGTGTATTAGGGTTTGTTATGGATGTGTGGAGAGACGTCCGCTGGTAATTCCAGCGGATTCCAGGAGACAGAGCCCTCAGACTAGGCCCAGAGACGAATCAAAGGGCTGTCGCTTCCGATACTCTGGAGGAGGAATTCAGGAGACAGAGCCCTCAGACTAGGCCCAGAGACGAATCAAAGGGCTGTCGCTTCCGATACTCTGGAGGAGGAATTCAGGAGACAGAGCCCTCAGACTAGGCCCAGAGACGAATCAAAGGGCTGTCGCTTCCGATACTCTGCGGGTAAGGAATTCAGGAGACAGAGCCCTCAGACTAGGCCCAGAGACGAATCAAAGGGCTGTCGCTTCCGATACTCTGGAGGAGGAATTCCGGAGACAGAGCCCTCAGACTAGGCCCAGAGACGAATCAAAGGGCTGTCGCTTCCGATACTCTGTAGGTGAGGTGGTAGAAGGAATTCAGGAGACAGAGCCCTCAGACTAGGCCCAGAGACGAATCAAAGGGCTGTCGCTTCCGATACTCTGAATGGAAAGGTGTTAGAAAGGGTTTTGGAATCGTAACAATTTATAATTATGGAATACGTTCGAGCGGTAAAACGTATTCCTGTGGGCTGTTAACGCTGTAGGTCCAGATTTCGAGGAGGCTGAGCAGTGAATACAAATCTTAACTAAATTAAATATATTCTTTTATAAAAATAATACATAGGAAAAAATAGTCTTTACAAAAGTCAAATATTCTTTGGTTGAAACGTAAGAAGCCTAATCTCCGTAGGCGTCGCACGGCAAAGTAGTAAAGTCTTTAAAGTGTTCGCGTTCTTTTACGGTGGGTAACGCCGGACCCTTGCTCTCGGTTTTGACGCACTGAGAAATGCGGGTTCAGAATCTTACAGAATTATTACGAGTACCACGGACAGCGAATGTGCGATTTAGCGTACTTTCAGCGTAACGTTCCTGACAAGAGTGAACGCCTTAGCGAGTTTTGGGTGCCCTTTTATAGGGCTAGAACTGAATTGGTGGGGGCACTTTTTGGGAATGTGACGTCACAACGCAAGTCCTGAGTCTTTATCGCTAAGCGGGGCCCGTGACGTCACAGCACTGAGCTCGCCTCGAACGGAACGAGTGGGGCAACCATGCTCACAGACGAACGAGTGCGGGAGTAGATGTAATTGTCCGCGGACTCGTATGTAACATATTGCAGACGATATGGCTATATGTCTGTAATTTATATTATCTGGTATTTGAATTATTAGTACTTGATATGACTTTCCAGTCTGGTGGGATTTTGTTGTATTTGATTTTTGCATTTATGAGCCTAGTTAGTTGTTGTATGAAATTTTTTGTTAATAGTTGTATCATGTGATTATTTATTCTGTCAGAAACTGCTGCGTGTAGTGGATGTTTTTAGTAGTGGGTTTGGAATCAACAGGAGATTGGATTCTGTGGGAAAATGTCAAGGATTTATTCATTTTTGGAGGGTTTACAGAAATTTGGTTCGGTGGTCGGTAAGTTAGGAATTGGCTCGACTCGTAATGACCGATCTCTTTTAACAGAGCCCGCTCGTCTCAAACTCTCGATGGTAAAACGCTTGTCTTTACAATATTGGATTCTACTATTTAGAGGGTGTCTTGTATTTTTCTAGGAGGTGATCGGCAGTGAGTCCTGCCGATCTATCCTCTGGCGGGCGACTTAAGGTCTTAGTCCGCAAATGACTCTACTGGGCAGTTTTCCTGTACTCTCCCCTCGTGGAGGCGGCCGGTGGCATAGTCCTACCGTCCTCTTCTCCAGAGGGTGACCCGGGAATCGCCCGCAAATGACTCTACGGGGTAGCCTTCCTGTACTCTCCCCTAGTGGAGGCGGCCGGTGGCGTAATACTACCGTCCTCTCCTCCACAGGGTGACCCGGGAATCGGCTCCCTTGCCTGGAGACACGCTGTACTCTCCCCTCCTGGAGGCGGCCGGTGGCATAGTCCTACCGTCCTCTCCTCCAGGGGGTGACCCAGAATGGTCACCGGCCCTGCTGGGCGACCGTTGTATTACCTTGTCTTCCCAGCAGGAAAATAAGAGATTGTACGGCCTAAGACACCGTCTTTTATACTCCTTCGTAACTAAGCAAGCGGGCTCATCAACAGGTGCGTTGCTATGCGTAGTGGTCATCTCGGCCGCGGGTCGCGATCGCCGGTTGTCGCGAATCTTCGACAACCTTCTCGATCCTTCTAGATGTTTCTGGATCCTTCTTGACTCTTCCCAGTCCGTTGCCTTGGTAACGTGTTTGGTACTAGTGGGACGAGGATAGCGAGCAGTGGGTCTCACTCACTCCCATGTCGCGAAAAATTGTTGTGGGTGTTGTTGGATGTTACATGCGGATTTTTTTTTACTATGTTGTATAACTTGCTCTATTTCTTCTATTGTTATGTCATTGCTTATGTGTTGGGTTTCTGGTATGTGTTGTATTGTGGGTGAGATGTAGGGATATTCAGTCCGAACTTCGGATATACTGTATACAGACTTTATTTGTACGGCGCGGTCTCTGACACGCGCTACCACAGGACCTCAGGTACAACTGCAACAGTCATGACGTTCAACCTCGCGCTTCGCTTTTCTCGGTCACGCCTCTGGTGGCGATGGACGGCCCTAGGTTATCCCCTAGGGTCCGCCAAAACACCCCCCCCCCCCCCCCCCCCCCAATTCGTCAGTTCTGTCCTGCCTAACATGTTAACTTAAGTATTATCACATCCATGCACACACACATACATTCATACTGGTATTTACATGTTGCGTATTTTTATAAAATATATGAAAGAGAGAAAAATATAAACTATGTCTATGTACATTACGTATGTACAAAACCTATATATATATGAGGCATTCCATGCCAAATCGGACACTTTCCGACCTCACCGAATTCTCAAAAAAGCTTAGATAGATATAACAACTTAAAAAAATTGTCCGATCGTGGGCAAACTCTTCGTTCTATTTTTTTTTCTTTAATCGAAAAAATCTGTTCTATCAGGTCGTACATTCCGTTTCAACGAAAAATGTTTTATATCTCAAAACACGCCCCGATCGATTTTTTTGAAAAAATTCTCAAAAAAGCTTGGATGGATATAACAACTTAAAAAAATTGTCCGATCGTGGGCAAACTCTTCGTTCTATTTTTTTTTTCTTTATTCGAAAAGATCTGTTCTATCAGGTCGTACATTCCGTTTCAACGAAAATGTTTTTTTATCTCAAAACACACCCCGATCGATTTTTTTTTTAATTCTCAAAGAAGCTTGGATGGATATAAGAACTTTTAAAAATTGTCCGATCGTGGGTGTTGTGATGCGTTCGACACCGAGCATGCATTTCGTTACGGGACTATACGGCGCACGTGTTTGGGGATATGACCCGGCAACAGGCCTTATCGCCTTCTTTTGTTCTCGGCGTGCGAGCTGCCGATGCGCTGCGCGTTTTCGGTCAGTCGCAGTGAAACCAGCAGAGAGTGTGCTACGATATAATAAACATTTGAGCATATACGGATCTTTTATTCTTTCGGCGATCCCACCTCAACCACACTACTCCTACAGTGTTACAACAGTGGGCAAACTCCTCGTTCTATTTTTTTTCTTTATTTGAAAAGATCTGTTCTATCAGGCCAAACGTTCCGTTTCAATGAAAAATGTTTTTTATCTCAAAACACGCCCCGATCGATTTTTTTGAAAAAATGTTTAAAGAAGCTTTGATCGATATAGGAACTTTTAAAAATTGTCCGATCGTGGGCAAACTCCTCGTTCTATTTTTTGACGAAGACTTTGCCCACGATCGGACCATTTTTAAAAGTTCCTATATACATCCAAGCTTCTTTGAGAATTTTTTCAAAAAAATCGATCGGGGCGTGTTTTGAGATAAAAAAACATTTTTCATTGAAACGGAACGTACGACTTGATAGAACAGATATTTTCAAATAAAGAAAAAAAATAGAACGAGGAGTTTGCCCACGATCGCACAATTTTCTAAAGTTGTTATGTCCATCTAAGCTTCTTTGAGAATTTTTTCAAAAAAATCGATCGGGGCCTGTTTTGAGATAAAAAACATTTTTCATTGAAACGGAAGGTACGACCTGATAGAACAAATATTATCAAATAAAGAAAAAAAATAGAATGCGGAGTTTGCCCACGATCGGACAGTTTTTTAAAGTTGTTACATCCATCGAAGTATTTTTGAGAATTTTTTCAAAAAAATCGATCGGGTCGTGTTTTGAGATAAAAAATATTTTGTGCTTTAAATTAAAAATAAACAAAAAAAGTTTTTTTTGGTGAAAATAATATTTTTTTCTTGAAAGATTGTTCAAAAACACAAATTTTGAAAAAAAGAACGATCCAATTGGTGCATTTTTCACAAAGTTATGAGCATCTGAAAAAAAGGGCCCAAATTTTAAGAAAATTCATATTTCCAAAACGGACCGTCAAAAAAATCTGAAAAAATTTATGAACGTGTTTTTTATCAACCTTAAAAACATATAAAATTTAAAAAAAAATCGAAGGGGGTGAGGTCCGAAAGTGTCCGATTTGGCATGGAATGCCTCATATGTATATAACGAAAAGTTCTTTGATTTCACTGTCTTTGATTTGTTCTCGTCCATTACACTAACACCGTATGCAGGTTTCAGTCTGTCAATGCTGACCTGCTGTTTTTCCCCTTTTATGTCCAGGATGAAATGTTTGTCTTTTCGTCCGAGGACTTTATACGGGCCTATATATGCTGTCTGTAAGGGTTTTTTATTTCCGTCGTTCCTGACGAACACGTGGGTGGTAGTTTGCAGATCTTCGAATACGAAGACCGGTTTCTCTCCGTGGTGGACGATCGGCATTGTGTTGCAGTTTCCTGATCTGTTCTTGTAACTCCCTTGCGAATGTTGTTATGTGGGTGTTGGCAGATGTAACGAAAATTTCGCCCGGGAGTCGCAATGTCTCTCCGTACACCAATTCCGCTGGAGATCGGCCCGCGTCTTCCTTGATGGCAGTTCGGACGCCCAGCAGTATTATCGGGAGGACCTCTGCCCACTTCTGCTTCTCATGGCACTTGATGGCTGTTTTTAACTGCCTATGGAATCGTTCCACCAGACCGTTGGCTTGCGGGTGGTAGGCGGTTGTCCGCAGGTGATTGGATCCGAGTAAGGCGTTCAGCTCCTGAAACAGAGTGGCTTCGAACTGTCGCCCACGATCGGTCGTGATTCGCAGGGGTACCCCGTATCGGGCGACCCACTGTAGCATTCCCCTCGCCACCGTGTCGGCTGCCACGTCTGGTATCGGGAAAGCTTCTGGCCACCGGGTGTAACGGTCCACTATCGTTAGGCAATATCGGCATCCTAGTGATGTCGGTAATGGGCCTACGATGTCCATGTGTATGTGCTCGAATCTGGCTGAGGGTGTTAGAAACTCTCCTCTGGGGGCTTGTACGTGCCTCGTGATTTTTGCACGCTGGCATGGGATGCAATTTCGCACCCACTCCCTGCAATCCTTGCTAAGGCCAGGCCAGATGAACTTCTTCCTCACTATGTCGATCGTTGTACGTGCCCCTGGATGTGTCATCCCGTGTAGCACGTCGAACGCTTGTTTGCGGAACTGGTGCGTTAGGAAGGGCCTGGCGGTTCCCTGTGAAATGTCGCAGTATACCGTACATCCTTGCTCCGGCAGATATATTTTTTTCATTATCAGACTGCAGTCCGCCTGTTGGGCTTCCCTTATTTCCTCGCTGTTAGCCTGTTCCTCCGCTAGACAATAGTCAATTCCCTTGGATATTTGGTCGATTCGAGATAGTGTGTCGGCGACTTCGTTCTCTTTGCCTGGTACATGTATAAATTCTATTGTGAATTGTGCTATGTATGTGATGTGTCTGTACTGGAGTGGTGTGCATTGCTCGGGCTTCCTGTTGAATGAATATATTAGCGGTTTGTGATCAGTTAATATCTTGAACTGTCTACCTTCTAGTGCGTAACTAAAGTGTTTAACTGCAGAATACGCTGCTAGTAGTTCCCGATCATATGCGCTGTACTTTTGTTGCGCATTGTTCAGTTTTTTTGAATAGAAGGCCAATGGTTGTGTTTTGCCTTCAACATGTTGTTGCAACACCGCCCCTATTGCAAAATTCGAGGCGTCGACCATCAGGGTGATTTCTGCCTCCGGTACTGGGTGTGCCAGGAGGGTGGCGTCCACTATTGCCTTCTTTGTGGCCTCAAACGCCTTGACACCTTCTTCGTCCCATTTGATTTTGTCCGTTCCTTTGCCTCTATTTAGGGCGTATAATTTTGCTTGGACCTTAGCTGCGTGTGGTATACATCGCCGGTAATAGTTCGCAATCCCAAGGAATCGTCCTAAATCTTTCACGGTATCCGGCCTTGGAAATTGTTTGATGGCGTCCACCTTCTCGGGCAGTGGTTTAACTCCTTCCGAGCTCACGAGGTACCCCAGGAATTCTGCTTCGCTTTTTCCGAAGTTGCACTTCGTCGGGTTGATTATTAGCCCGTAATTTTCGAAACGCTGGAACAATTGCTCCAGGTGTTGTAAGTGCTCTTCTTCGTCCCGGGAGGCTACCAACACGTCGTCAATGTATATGAAGCAGAAATCTAATCCTCGGGTCACTTCATCCATAAATCTCTGGAATGATTGAGCTGCGTTTCGCAATCCAAAGGGCATCCTCGTGAACTCATAGAGTCCGAATGGCGTAATTATTGCGGTTTTTGGGATGTCTTCCTCCGCCATTGGTATTTGGTAGTACGCCCGTACCAGATCGATGGTGCTGAAAATTATCTTACCACCTAAGGTCTGCGTGAAGTCCTCAATGTGTGGGATAGGATAGCCGTCGGGGACTGTCCTCTCATTCAGCCTCCTATAATCTCCACAAGGTCTCAACGCGTTTCCTTTCTTCTTTGCCATGTGTAGCGGTGCTGCCCAGCTGCTTGAGGATGGTCTATGATTCCTTCCTGCAACATGGCTTCGAACTCCTTCTTTGCAGTTTGGAGTCGGTCGGGAGCTAACCTGCGGCGTTTACCTGCTACTGGTTGTCCTAGAGTGGTGATGATATGGTGGACTGTGTCATGTTTTGCTGTTGCTCTTGCTAGTTCGCTATTGCTGGGTGACGCTGTAGGAGCTCAGCGTACCTTACTGTGTCTGGGATGAGTCTAATTGTGTCTATATTCCCCCGGCTGTATGCTCCTACCACGAACAGCTGGGTGAGTCTATCCCATAGTTTCCTCCCCTTGATGTCGACCAGCAGTCCATATTTGTCCAGGAAGTCCGCTCCCAATATTGCGTGTGCTGTTTCCGCCACTATTAATTTCCACCTAAATTCTCTTCGTAGGCCCAAGTTTATATTATAGCTTACCTCGCCATAGGTAGCAATTCGCGAGCCATTTGCTGCTGTGAGCAACAGATCCTGTTGTTTCCTCGCGCCTCGGACCCGTTTCTTTGGAATGACGCTGACATCGGCACCTGTGTCGATGAAAAAGCGGATTCCGTTTGTTTTATCCACTACGAAGAGACGGCGGCTCCCACGCCCCGGATAACTGGCCGTCATCAGTGTTCCGGCGGGGTAAAATCCTTAAATTGGGCGCAAGGCGGCTCGCATTTATATGCTTTATCGCCAAACTTTCTGTGTCTCCAACAGATTCCGTCCCTGGTCCTGCTTCGCGATCTTGTGCGCGTGGAACCGCGACCTCGTGCCTGTCTGTCCCTTTCTCTATCCTCCATGAGGATGGTCATCATGCGGGTTAGATTGGCTACCTGTTCCGCCAATGATGGTTCTTTGTCCACCGCGTTGACTGCGTTGGTCGCTTGGCGTGGCGTCACTTCGTAGATGTCATCTGCGAGGGCGGTTGCTTCGTTTAAGGTCGGGTTCTTTTGCGTCGCAAGAATTGTCTGAATATTAGCGGGTAGCCGGCTTTGCCACAGCTCCCGTACGAAATCTTCGGGGACCGCGTCTCCTGCTTTGTTCAACAAACTTCTTAAGAATCTTGATGGCGTTAAGTCGCCCATTTCTTCCTGTTCTAATAGTTGCCGAATCCTACTTCTTTTTGACGTGTTAGTTAGGCGCGATATCAATTCTGACTTGATCGTGTCGTACTTCCGTTCCTCCGGAAGGCGTTTTACTATATCGGCCACTTGCATCAGGATGCTGTTGTCTAAGTGGCTTATGACGCGTGCGAATTTTGTATCATCGGCCGTAATTCCCGCGGCTTTGAATTCATACTCGACCCTGGCGAACCAGAGTTCTGGGTCTGCCATCCAGAACGGCGGGAGTATGGCCGTTACTTTCGCGATCTCACCTGTTGCTTTTACCTCCTCGCTAGTCGCCATTGTCGTGCTTTTCCACGTGTTCTCTTCGTGGCGTCCCTAATGGCGTCCTTTTCGGCGTCCTTTTTCGGCGCTTTTTTCCGGTGTTTTCCCTACGTCTTCTACTTAGCCCACCGTTTTTTCCGAATCACGTCGGGGTCACCAATTTGTGGGTGAGATGTAGGGATATTCAGTCCGAACTTCGGATATACTGTATATAGACTTTATTTGTACGGCGCGGTCTCTGACACGCGCTACCACAGGACCTCAGGTACAACTGTAACAGTCATGGCATTCAACCTCGCGCTTCGCTTTTCTCGGTCACGCCTCTGGTGGCGATGGACGGCCCTAGGTTATCCCCTAGGGTCCGCCACAGTATGTTTCCAACGTGCATAAAGTCTGGGTTGACAGTTGGTATGAAGAGTTTGGTGGTTAGGTTGGCAAGGCCTATGGGGTTGATCACCGACGAGATATACTTAAAGACCGCTAGCCCTGGGTAAAATTTCGGGCACGCAAGGGGGCTCAAAGGGGCTCTGTCGGCACGGAAGAATTCCGAGGTTCTAACTTTGTAGGTAACACCACAGACGAGATAGGGATAGACATCGCACCTTATGGGACTTCGTGTCCACGCTGAAAAATACCGACAGCGCAAAAATATCGCGCAATTCGGAGCGCACTCTATGCTTTATGACGGTCAATCGTAGAACTAAGCCGAGCGCCACAACATTTCTTTGTGTGCGTTGTATGTATGTACGGCTTGTTACGTGGCTGCGTGAATCTATTTTTAACGAAACGAATGTAATATGTTTCGTGGTTTCGTTGACTGGAGATTTTCGATGGCCCAGCCCAGCGCCTGCAGGAGATTTGACAACGCACGCGCCGAAGCGAACACAGGTGGATAGGGTGGTCAAAACTGCACCCAAGACAAATAAAATAGTAAAATAACCATTCGATAGATTATGGAAAAATACTCATTTTTGGCATGCTTCAACCATATATAGCGACTAGGACGGTAGTGGGAGGAATTGAAAAAAAACAGTAATTTCTCCTTGTTTTTTCGAAAATGAGGAGGTGAAAAAATTTGGAATAAATCAAGCGTGTGTCCAGATACGAAGTACATACCTGTAAGATAATTAGAAGGAGATAAATGACGAGTGGTCAGGTTGTAAATGTATCTATTTATGTACTGTATCAAGTCGCCTGCTCTCGTCACAATCTCTTACAAGAATGACGATCGCCCGTGTCCGTCTTGCCGGCGACGGGCAATTCGGCATTCATCTGTTCTCCGGGAAACCAACAAAAGAACGGAGAAGTATCGCCCCAGAGAAGGGCCGCCGGTGTAGCTATGGTATACATATTATTGTATCTATGCCTTATCTCCTGGACGGCTTGGGGCATGCACCCGAAATTCGGGTTCGCGTACATTCGGCCAATCCTGACTTTTCGTCTGTCCTCAGGCGGTGCTACAACAAAGGGGATGTTAATTGTATTGATCGGTAACACCGCATAATTTATCCAGTTAACAGTGAGCCAATAATGAACTTAGCATTGTCACCACCGGGCAGCTCTGGTAGCCGTTGAAAACTCGACTTCAGCATCATCGGGGGCCTGTCCACGTCCTCCGAGTTGACCTAATCCTGTCTGCCTCATCTAAGTACCCCGTACTCTTCGGTGACGCTTCGATGTCCAATTCCGACTCCTCAAGGCACACACAGCCCATCTGTTTACGCGTCGTCCAATTCGGACCCAGGCACAGCGGCCCAGGCGTACCCAGAACCCTTTCTGACCGCTGGCCTTTCGACCGAGGATCCCAGACCCTTACGGCCGCTCGCAGCCATGGATTTATTCGGTACCCTTTCTAATCGTTCTCGCGGCTGGGGTGCCAGTACGCACCCCGAGCCGCCAACAACCCAGGCCTGTGCCGAATATCCTTTCTGATTGTCCCACTACGGACCCAGACACAGCGGCCCAGGCGTACTCAGTACCCTTTCCGACCGCTGGCCTTCCGACCGAGAATCCCAGATCCTTACGGCCGCTCGCAATCCAGAAATATATTCAGTACCCTTTCTAATCGCTGTTCCCGCGCCTAAGGTGCTATCACAGACCACGAGGCGCCAACGATCCAGGACTATACTGAACATCCTCTCTGATTGCCCTCCTCGACCCAAGCACTCAGTGCCTTTCAGGGTCAATCCGCAACTACTGCTCGATAGTTCGGGCTGAGTACGCAAGTGTTACCACTCAGGTGCATACCCCCCCACGTGGCGTTTCTAACATTGGTCGCGAATGACGTTCACCCCGTTCAATAAGCGACAATATATTTTCCATTTACACAATACATGTGCCTACAAGGAACATTAAACAAATCAGCGTCTTCGTACGCTGAGCTCCAGAAACGCCACGTCGCTGCCGTCTCACTCTTTCCGGCAGTCCTCCACCGCTACCCATGGCGACCACGTCGCCTCAGTGGTACGGTCGCTCCGCTTTGGCTTTCTGCACAGATAAATAAAATACATTGATATAGGTTGAACCTCATGATTACCCTCTGTGTTCGCCAGCTACCGCCCATCGTCGAAGGAAACACACAAAACGTCGTGTGACCATCCCCCTCCCCCCCCCTCCGTTAGGCGGTCGACGCACACCCCTGGATCGAGATCCACGGCTTTACGCGGTCAGCCGCTACCACCGTTCTCGCCTTCCTACCGCCTTCTCACAGATCCTCGATCTCGTAACGGTCGTTAAAGAGCACCGCTCGCACTCGGAACGGTCCCTTGTAACGCGGTTTCAGCTTCTTGCTACTTCCGGTCGCGGGGTCGCTCGTGATCTGTACCAACAACAGATCGCCCACTGCATACGTTGGTGCATCCCGTCGAGCCCGGTCGTAACGCTCTTTCTGAGCCTGTTGATCCTTCGTGATGTGGTCGGAAATGCTCCGACGCAACTCGGTCAGATCTACGCGATCTATTTCTCCCTGGATCGCACTCAGTAGTCGCCCTTCTGCCGCATTCCGGACGTCACACCCGATAAGTGCGCGCATCGGCGTCGTGGCGATCGCCTTGTTGAACATCGTGTTCAACGCGCTCTGCACCTTCTTTACTTCCTTGTCCCAGTCCCGGGGATCCTGTCCGGCCGCGGTTGTGGCCAATGCGTCTACAATAGTCTTATTGTAGCGTTCGCATTGTCCATTGGCCCTCGGCGTTGCGACTGCGTTTAGTACGTGCTTGATACCGTACGTATCACAAAAACTCTTAAAGTTCTGCGATGTGAAGCTGGTCCCGCGGTCGCTAATAATTCTCGTCGGTGCTCCGAACAAATGGACAAGACTCAGAAGAGCCCTCACAGTGTGGCGCGTCTTTTGATCCTTTACTGGCTCAATGATGGTAAATTTCGTAAATGCGTCCACCATCACTAGCAGATATTTGTTGTGCCTCCAGCTAGTCTCGAAAGGCCCCACGTGATCGATGTGCAGCGTGTAAAAAGGTACGGAGACCTTCTCGATTGTATGTAGCTTGCACATCTTCCTACCTGCGGTATGCTTGTAATAGGAACAATTCAAGCATGCCTTTACATACTTCGTGACGAAACGACGCATCTTTGGGAACCAATAGTTTCGTTGTATTCGCTCGAGCGTCTTCTCCGCGCTCAAGTGGCCCGCGTCATCGTGGCACAACCTACATATCTGCAGTCGAGCATCCTTGGGCACCACCCATGCCCTCTTCTGGTCCGGAAGGCGTCGATAGATCTTCCGGTCTTTCAGCACATATTCCTTGAAATAGTGCTTTGTCTCAGGAGTCTGTACTCTGCCGGATAAAATCTCTCCGAGCCGTGCCAATTGCTCGTCCTGTAATTGAGCTGGTACAATCCAGTCGGCCTCGGTGATGTCCACGTAGGCTACATCCAGGGTTATTTGAGGGTTCCGACTCAGTGCGTCCGCGTGAGCCATCCTCGTCCCCGGGCGGTACTCAATCTCGAAATCGTATTCCTGCACCTCCAACCACCAGCGTCCTACGCGGGGCAACAAGTCCCTTTTGGAAAACGTTGTCCTAAGTGCGTTGCAATCGGTGACCACTTTAAATTTGAGGCCCAACAGGTATACTCGGAAGTTGCGCAATGCGAATACTACTGCCATTGTCTCCAGTTCGTATGAATGATAGATACGTTGGTCAGTCGTCGTCTGCTTGCTGAAGTAAGCTATTGCAGTCATTTTCCCGTCCTGGAGTCGTTGTAATAGGACGGCTCCGACGCCAAGCGAACTTGCGTCCGTATGCAGCTCGGTGGGGCGGCACGGGTCGTAAATCGACAGTACAGGGCGAGTCGTCAGCGCGTCCTTGTGTTGGAAGCTCCGAGCCTCCTCTGAGTCTGAAGACGAAGATTGAGAAGGCGGCCAGCCAGGGTATCGTCGCCTACCTCGACACTCGCAAAACAGTTGTTTTTGTTTTACGTTTGAGTTATTTTTTTTCTCTTGTTCAGTTCCCTAGTTACCGTCGTCTCGTACAGAGTTACCGTTGTGTTCCTTCATAATATACTGACTTATTATAAATTAATACAATCCAATAAAGAGTTTCCGTTTTCGACTTGCAATTAAGAAAGCAAGACCAAGTATATTATTTCTTGGGCCCTGCGCATCCCAATCATCCAATACCTTGATTGCGCGAAACGCATTCTCCTGCCCGTCCCCCCACCGCCACGGTTGATCCTTTCTGGTCAGACGCGTAAGGGGTTCAGCGATCGTCGCGAAGTCCTTGACGAACTTGCGGAAGTAGCTGGCAAGTCCCAGAAATTGCCGGATCTGCTTTACCGACTGTGGTGGCTCCATTTTGGTAAAGGTAAAGAATCGCGGCCTCCTCACCGATTTGCATGAAACTTCGTGTAATGGTACATTTTTGCATAAAAATAAGATCTGTAAAAGAAAAAAAGCGCGCTCTCGTCTAATTAAAAAGTTATTAAGCGTCAAAGTTTATTGTAAAACCTGCCTTACCGGCACCGCGAACGACATCCGCGCATGCGCACTGATGTCTGCGCATGCGCACGGACAAGTTTGCAGGTAGAGTGCGCGTATTTGAAATGAAATAACATTGAATTGGCAAAGACTAGGCGTGGGCAAGGCTTCCCTTTCATAATATTTAAGGGTTTTCAATCAAAAAATGGTTTGAGAGTTGGTTTAGGTCTAGATTTCTTTCAGCCAAATCTCACTTTTCATTTTATTTCTACGGCTAGGTGCGGGCAAGGCTTCCCTTACATAATATTTAAGGGTTTTCAATCAAAAAATGGGTTGAGAGTTGGTTTAGGTCTATATTTCTTTCAGCCAAATCTCACTCTTCATTTTATTTCTACGGCTAGGTGCGGACAAGGCTTCCCTTACATAGTATTTAAGGGTTTTCAATCAAACAATGGTTTGAGAGTTGGTTCGGGTTTTATTTTAATAGCAAAAGTGCAGCAACATCATTTCTATCGACAAAAGCACTACAAAAGGGAAGCCTAGCCTACACCCAGCCCTTAAATAATACAAAAAGTAAGATTTGGCTGAAAGAAATCTAGACCTAAACCAACTCTCAAACCATTGTTTGATTGAAAACCCTTAAACATTATGAAAGGGAAGCCTTGCCCACACCTAGCCATAGAAATAAAATGAAAAGTGAGATTTGGCTGAAAGAAATATAGACCTAAACCAACTCTCAACCCATTTTTTGATTGAAAACCCTTAAATATTATGTAAGGGAAGCCTTGCCCGCACCTAGCCTTCGCCAATTCAATATCATTTCGTTTCAAATACGCGCACTCTACCTGCAAACTTGTTCGTGCGCATGCGCGGACGTCAGTGCGCATGCGCAGGCATCAGTGCGCATGCGCTGGGATAGCATTCTTGCTGCCGGTAAGGCAGATTTTCTAATAAACTTTAACACTTAATAACTTTTTAATTAAGCGAGAGCGCGCTTTTTTGTTTTTACAGATCTTATTTTTATGCAAAAATTGATGTTCCTGCAAAGTTTTATGCAAATCGGTGAGGAGGCCGCGATTCTTTACCTTTACCGCGGAGCCTTTCCATACCTTCCTCAATGGTTGCAGACGGTATTATTACGTCGTCTAGGTACGGAAAAGCAATTGTGTCCTTCAAGGGCCCAAGCGTTTTGTCCATCAGACGCTGAAACACGGCTGGAGCATTCGTCAAACCAAACGGCATCCGAAGGAACTCGTAATGTCCCTCCGGCGTTACAAATGCTGTTTTTGCAATCGAGTTTTCGGCAACCGGTACCTGATAGTAACCCGACGCCAAATCTAGACCCGTGAAATAACTGTGACCCCCGAGCTTATCTATTTGGTCATCTATTAACGGCAATGGGTATTTATCTTTTATCGTAATCGCATTGAGCTTCCGATAGTCGACACACATGCGGTAATCGCCCGTCTTCTTTTTAACCAACGTAATGGGACTCGCATACGGTGAGTCGGACTCGCGTACCAAGCCGTTATTTAGCAAATCCCGTATCATGTCTCGAACGACCCTTTTCTCGTTTTCCGCTAGACGGTACGGACGATACACAACAGGCTCATGTGTCAAGCACCGAATTTCAATCCTTGCCGCGTCCGTACGCCCGAGGTCGTGCATGGATGTCGATACGCAATCGCGGAACTCCTCGATTAGCCTTAAGCATGCAGCGCGCGCCGTCTCGTCCACATTTCCGAAGTTCAATTTCGTACATTCCGCCGGTTCGCACAAATATACTTTGAACAGCTCTGAGAATCGCGGTTTCTTGTCGACAGCAATTTCCTTGAACACAAGGCGACTACCCATTTTAATCATCGCGACGTGCTCCTGTTGAAGGAAATCCCGCCCCACGACAGCTCGGTACGAGGAACAATCATCCGGCACTATGAACGCCCGCACGTTGGCAGCAACGTTCTGGATCTGCACGATAATCGACGCCACGGTGCACGTAACGACCGATCGACCCGTGAAACCCCGAAAAACCACCTCCCTCGCGGGTTCCGTCGCGACGTCAAGTCCCCGTGCTACGGATGACCGTATCACCGTACACGCGCTTCCCGTTGTTACGTTGAGGGTGAATTAATGGAACGCTCACGCCCTTCACTCCTAACTTAACTTTATTTAAATATTGAAATACTGGCGCGACACCAGGGTAAAAGTATAGAATGAGAAAAAGTACAAAACGTCTGTTCGCTACGACGTGCAGGATACAAGTGAGGTCGCCAGTTCGAATATCGTCGAACGTTAACGAAGGGCGACAAAGGATTCGTCAGTTTGGCACGTAGGCCCACGTTGCCACCCGAGGCATACTTGAGCCCAGGTCAGATAAACTCCCAAACCTAAACATCGCTTGCTGCGAGCATATCTTTAAGCAGAGCATCGCGTTTCTATTCAGCTATACTGGGTGACGTTATTACACCGTATCGATCAGGCAATTGACCTTTCGGCCATTAATCCGAGCAGACAATTCGTACACATTGTCGCCCCGATTGGTAATATCGATACTTATTACCTCTTTCTGTTTGTAGTCCTCGCGGCGATGGCCGGTCTTTTTGCAGGCCGTGCAATAGCCGCCCTTTCGCCGACAGTCTCGCGCCAGATGTCCCGGCTGTCCGCAGGAAAAACATTTCGGCCTCCGGTCCCTTTCGTCCGGTACGTTTTCTGCATTGCGCCCCTTGGTCGCCGGCACTGCCACTGTCCGCGCTGGGGGTCCTGGCCGGTGGCTTCGTGTTGCCGCCTGGGTCGCGTCCCGCGTCATTTCGCCCATGCCGCACATATACGCGTACAACTCATTCGCGTCGGTGTGCTGGGCAGACCGAATTGCCCGCGCGATACTTGCGTCTGGTACGCCACCGATCACTAGATCCACAATGCACTTGTCGGGGATTGTGATTTCTAACTTTCGCAGCTTATTGATCTTTTGAAAGCAGTAATCCCCGAGGGACTGACCCGGCGCTGCCTCATAAATCGCCGCCTCCCGGAAAAGTTTGTTGAATGGCACGTTCCGGCGGAACTGTGCCACCAACAAAACCTTTGTCTCGCGCCAGGTGGACGGTATCCGTTGGCGCGTGTCATACCACTGCCTGGCATGACCGCGTAGACGCGTAGCGATCAGCCTCATCACTGATCGGTCGTCCCACTCATACCTCCCCGCCAACTCGTTCACATGGCGAACCCAACTTTCTATCGTAATATCGTCTTTCGACGGATCGAAGGCAGGAACAAGGAGTTCGTCCCCTGGACGGGCACGCTGGGGCGATCGCGACCGCGACAACGAACGTTGGCTCAGTCCCTCCACCAAGCGTTCCAGCCGTTCCAAGCGTGACGCTCCTTGGTCGCGCAGAGGTGACCGGGAGCGCGATCGGGAACGTGACGCACTGGCTACGCTCTCGATCAGCCGTTCCAGCCGATCAAGACGCGAATCTTCGCGGCGTTCATTTTCAGGACGTTCGGTGGGCGAACGTGGCGGACGGCACTCCTCCGCTTCGATGGGCGCGTCCTTTGAGATTGGCTCGGACATGATAATCGCGTTATCCCCTTTCTTTTTCTTGTTTTGACGTGACAACGTCTTTAAAATCGATGGTAAGGGTACTTCTCGTCAAAAAGCGAGCGTAACGGTAGAAGGAGTGGGGATACGTACCGACTGTAAACATAAAACAGTCGAGCTCCTCACCGATATGCGGCTCATGGGAGTCCCCGCTTGCTCGACCGAGCGTCTCACAGACACACTACTACTAAGTAATCTGCTTTTGTTTCTGGAAACAAGCTACGTGGAGTTTCGAGTTTCTAACTACGTATATACGCAAAAAAAAAACGTGGGGCGCTGGCGCTACTACCCGTGACAACGATACTTGTTACTTGCAGCAAAATAAAGATACAACATTATTCGATTACAGTTTCATTTATTACACATTATTTAATTACAGTCCTATACATTACACATTACAAATTTATCATATATTAAAATTGCTTGATTTCAAGGATTCTATTAACAATTGGCCGATGATAAGAGAAATAAGATACAATAGGCAGCATTTCTGCAGTTATGTGCCGAGAGAATGTTAAGTCAATTGCTGTTTGACCTAATGTTGTATAACTGTTACATTTAGAGGCACATTCAAGATTAAATGTAACAGTTATACAACATTAGGTCAAACAGCAATTGACTTAACATTCTCTCGGCACATATTGCTGTTTGACCTAATGTTGTATAACTGTTACATTTAGAGGCACATTCAAGATTAAATGTAACAGTTATACAACATTAGGTCAAACAGCAATTGACTTAACATTCTCTCGGCACATAACTGCAGAAATGCTGCCTATTGTATCTTATTTCTCTTATCATCGGCCAATTGTTAATAGAATCCTTGAAATCAAGCAATTTTAATATATGATAAATTTGTAATGTGTAATGTATAGGACTGTAATTAAATAATGTGTAATAAATGAAACTGTAATCGAATAATGTTGTATCTTTATTTTGCTGCAAGTAACAAGTATCGTTGTCACGGGTAGTAGCGCCGGCGCGAAGCGCCGGCGCCCCACGTTTTTTTTTTTTTTTTTTATTTGTTCTCACACTGCACTGCGCGTTCACTGACACTGGGTGTATCCCACTTCTGATGTGCAAGATAATTAGAAGGAGATAAATGACGAGTGGTCAGGTTGTAAATGTATCTATTTATGTACTGTATCAAGTCGCCTGCTCTCGTCACAATCTCTTACAAGAATGACAATCGCCCGTGTCCGTCTTGCCGGCGACGGGCAATTCGGCATTCATCTGTTCTCCGGGAAACCAACAAAAGAACGGAGAAGTATCGCCCCAGAGAAGGGCCGCCGGTGTAGCTATGGTATACATATTATTGTATATATGCCTTATCTCCTGGACGGCTTGGGGCATGCACCCGAAATTCGGGTTCGCGTACATACCCTTGATTTTTTTCAGCTTTTAAAACTCAAACTCCGAAAATTGAAATATAAAAACAAGAAAAAAATTGGAAAATTTGCAATTTTGTATTAATGGACTTCTGGATACATAACGAAAAGAAAACCCTGTATGACTGTAGTGATATGCCGTAGCCCTGTTTTTTTCCGATTTTTAAAAGGGGCGGGTGTTTGTAAAGAAAAAAGTAAAAACCTGTTACATTAGATTTTCGATATGAGTCTGATTTGAGCTACACGATATCTGTCCACGAATGGCCCCTTCCACAAAAGGGGGTCGCCGTCAGCCGAGCAGAGCGCGATTGCTTGTTTCGCAGCGGCATATTTTGATGCTGACAATTGACAGTAAGATTCTGTCGGTGGGATACTAACCCTAGTAAAGTAATGAAAAATTGTTAATTGCAATTTTTCGTTAAAAAGAAGTTTACTGGTATATTGGAGACATTTTTCCTATTAAAATGAGACTAAACACTATATGATTCGACACACGATTCACACGCAGTAGTGAATGTCTGAACGCCAAGTGCCATAAGAAGCTCGTCCTGCGTAACATTGTATTCGATTAATAAATATAGTCCGATTTATGTCGTGTTTGATCTTATTTTAATCAGAAAATTATAAATAGTACGTTGGAAACGTTTTCATGTTTTCATGTATCAAAAATGAATGTCAGAAATGTTTAAACATAAGGATTTGATACACTGATCTATAATTCGCTGATGTTGCCGTGACTCACGCCATATCGCTTTCTTTTGTCCGTCCTCGGCATCTCTTTTCAGCAAACTACAAAATAAGTTCCGAGTTACGAAAACATAGTCTCCGATTCTGAAAATGTCCGGTTTCGAGTCCCAGAGAGAAGCTCGTGGAGGGACAGAAACAAGGGAAGATCAGAACAGAAAACGTGAGCGCGATCTTCGATCTGCGATCTGCGATCCCCGAAACGCGGGGAGGTAGGTGGCAACAGCATGACGCCAATTGTTGCATGCCGTATTTTCCGTACAAGATGTTCAATTGTGGTTCCGCTTCTTTTTTCGCAAAATATACTTCTCTTCTTTGCAACAACGGGTGTTGCTTCACATGACGACAACAAAACGTTGCCATCGCTGCCGATTGCTTGTACCGCCAAAGTAAATACAGTGAATTCTGTAATTTTGCCCTAGGTCGGGTACATCAGGTCGGATTCGAAGTCAGGTGGTTGTAGAATCCAAAACACGCACTCACAGTGCGTAATTCACTTTGTATTTTGCCGATAGAAAGTGCCGACGACGAACAAAAGAAAGCGATAACACCTGAACCACGGCGACCTTAACGTACTAAAGATCAGTGTATCAAACGCTTATGTTTAAACGTTTTCTGTATTATTTTTTTCTCCACAAAAACGTTTCCAATATATTGTTAATAATTTCCTGATCAAAATGAGATCAAACGCGACATAAATCGGATTACATTTACTGGTATTGATTAAGGCATTTAATACAATTATTGCATAAAATAATTACAAAACTAAAACGTTCAATAAAGCTCACAAAATATTTGTATATTTATCTGAATGATGTCCAGAGGTAACCTTTATTAATCGAATTTATAATAGTAATGTTACACAGGGCTGTCACATAACGACACCCGGCCAAGATCACTCTTCACAGCATTCGGCCGGTGGGCCATCCGAAGAGTGTTGTCTGGATACAGTATTCTCTCCCACATTGTCAGTCGGGCCAGAATCGTATTTGGACAACTTGGGAATAGTAGACACGGTTTTCGAGCCGCGCGAACTGCCTTTGTAGTTCGCCGAACGAAGAAAAGGACAGCGAATGAAAGAGAGAAAACAAAAACGGCAGTAGAGACAGCCGAGCCATTTAAATCCCGGCGTATCAAATGATATGGTTTAAATGATTCATATTCTCTTTTATTACCAACTTTTCTGGTTAAGAAGTGTATATCAAAAATAATGAGATTGTTGGGATAAAAATGAAATCAAACTTGATATAATTGAGATGACTTTTACTAATCGTAGCAGATGAGGAAGACGGTTTCAGGCACGTCGAAAATCGTGTCCTTCTTTCTCACATTGTCAGTAAGCAGCAGTAAGCAGACTGACAATGTGAGAACGTAGGACACGGTTTCTTCGAGTCCGACAAAAGGCTCCCGATAACGTAGCGGGCCAGCCTGCGATAGACAACACAGTCTTTCGTGTGCTTTCACGCACTTCAAAAATCGTGTCCTTCCTTCTCACATTGTCAGTAAGCAGCAGTAAGCAGACTGACAATGTGAGAACGTAGGACACGGTTTCTTCGAGTCCGACAAAAGGCTCCCGATAACGTAGCGGGCCGATGAAGTAAATGTGGGCCGATTAGTTTCATGTTTGGTTTCATTTTACGCGGAAAAAATCTCATTAATATATTAAACACAGGTTTATTTATAAAAAAAAGTAAAATTTAAACAATTATGCTACTGTGTTACAAACAGCTAAACTGTCAACTGTCGTCAAAGCAAGCCGCTACGCTCGATGACTCATAAATCTCACGCTTGACTGAGTCCGCTTCACCTAACATAGGCGTAAGTACGGCGCATGCATAGGCGCCGACTCAGCCCACGGACAATGTGAGAGTAGCTCCAGTAGTGACAATGTGGGAGAGAATACTGTATACATATTACAGTAGAAGTCCGTTATTAGTCCGAAATTCGGGACCGCAAACGGACTAATACGGGACAGAGGTAGGCGATTTTCAGCTCTTTGTATTTTGCCGACACGGAAGGGCTCAGAACGGGACAGCAGATAAGGAAAAGAGAGGGACTAAAAAAAAACACGCTCGGCAAGACAGAATGCCCACATATCGGTGAGGCAATACTAATGCAACAAAGAAAATTTTTTAATTTGAGTTTTTGTGGATAAAAATGTCATTATCCTATTGCTAATATTTTTCCGAGTAAAATGAGACCAAACACGGTACCAATCGGTTTATATTTCCTTACGAATTAAAAGTTCTACATTTATCCATATTATAAATACATGCATACATACATACATAGATACATACAAACAAACATACATACATACATACATATATATACATAGGAGCAATGAATTAACAAACAAAACCATATTTATCTAACAACACGCAACAAAACAACTGACATTATATTAAATTTTAAATTATGTCGAAGTACACTTTGACAGTTTCTCTATTTGTTGAGCGCATTTGGCGACTTTTTCAAGATAATTGACACGGCATCACGTAGGCGGATTCTTGAGCGAGAATTGCGAGCGAGCGGTTATTATTGATTGTGCATATTACGAGTTCAGAATAAAATATACGTCATCGTATTTTAAAAAATATTCCAAGTGCCTACTCCGATTCGGCCGATATCTTACAATACATATGTAGCAATGTGATGTGGTGGTAAGAAAAAGGAAGACAGATGTGATGTGGTGGTAGGAAAGAGGAAGGACAGATGTATCAGAGAGTGAGTCAAGCAAGTTGAAACAGTTTTGACGAGGCTTGACAGCTTGACGAGGTGTGAACATGGTGGAATGGTTCCTATATTTGATCAAAGGAAAGCCGCAAAAGCGACTAATAACGGATAGAACGGAACGTTTTGCGACTTATAAAGGAAGGAACAGAAGGCGTTGCGACTTATAATGGAAACGTTCCTACATTCTGCTGTGCTGCTCGAAAGTTTTGCCAACCGTGAGATTGACAAGCCGAAACAAGGCAACCAAGTGTCGTAACAATATCGTGTTTGGTTTCATTTTTATCAGAAAAATCTCTCCTAGATGCTAGTAAACATTTTTTTAACGAAATATCGCAAATAAACTTTTTAAATTGCTTGTCATTGGGTTAGTGTCTCACCGATAAGCCTCGGTGTTGCGGTCGGCGGCATCAAACAAATTGTGTGGCAATGCGAGCGACCCAGTGGCCGGATGCGAGGGGGATCCCCCCAACAAGATGGCGGCAAAGCGACTAATAACGGATACTAACTTCAGCGGACTTATAACGGACTTTTACTGTATCTGGTAATCGAATTCAGCCTTGCCGCACGAGACATTGCTTGTTTAACAGTTGAATGTTGGGCAATAGTCGCACTTAGCGAACTTCTTTTATAGGAAACATATTCAAATTGAATGGACAATGTAAGCCAGAATGTAAAAAGTAACGATTTTGCAAAAGATAAAGTGTAACGGGCGTTGTTGGACAGGGTAAACATTTAAAAATTGCGCTGTTTCAAATATCATCGAATGAGGCGATTTACGGTCAATATCTAAGATATAGATTGGACCCAATTGGCGTCTTTGACCCCGAATGCGTTATAAAATAACAAACAGTACAGGAATTGGAAACTGTAGGTTTTCCACTGACGAACTCGATAGGAACATATATAAACTGTATTATACGATTATAGAATGTGCCAATTAATTTTGGTGGAAATATTAAGAAAAATTTGAATGTCATTGAGAAAATAAAGACACATTGGATTGTCAGAGTTATCAATGAAAGTAAGGATTGGCCAGAAGGTTGCCAGAATGTTGTTGGAAGAAGATTATTTCTTACCAACAAACAACAACAATTAACATGAGAATATATGGAAAACAATTGTGGTTTTTTATTATGACGAACTACAACTACGTATGATTGAGTTTTGTAAGAATTATAGTATGAATACACTCTACATATTTTTCGTGCATAAAATTCATATGGGTTTTGCATATTTTACATCCTCGGTTTGTATAGAACTTGTAACATTTTCAATTTTGACAAATGTCAAATTTTCACTTTCAACAATCAATAAAGGTTTGTACTGGGTGAAAAATATTTTTGATGCGTCCCTGATCGGTTTTTTAGTTCATATTCCCACATAGAGTGTCGTTGCCTCACAATTTTGCGTTCAACCGGTAACGTTGGACGTGACACCAAAATGGTATGGGGGCTCTAGAGCCCCCCGAGCGTGTGACAAAATTTTGCCCAGCATGCAATGTCTATCCCTATCTCGTCTGTGGTAACACCAAGCACCGACGAGGAATTCCTAAGAACCACTGTCGTGACGGGCGTGGTGGGGAAAAGATGTACATTGAGATGTATGTATACGTGCTCTCAGTCAGCGAGTCGTCTACTACGTACCGAACGAAGACAAGAAATAAGCTACGGCTCCGACTCCTCTCCGACACGATTGCGTACAAGTGTTTCCTTTGGCATAAGCCAGCGGTATTAAAATGCCTTTTCGTCCCTAACCTAACCGATGATCTGATAAAGTATCTTATTCGAAGGGTGATGATGGGGCTCAAAAGCGATCCCAAAACAATTATAAACCAAAAACGTCATTCGATAGCTCATTAAAAAATTCCCATTTTCATCATGTTTTAACGTTGAATCTGCAAGGGCGATGGGCAGTGAGGTGTAAATTGAAAACTTCCCTTTTTGCTCATTTTTAAAAAAGGGGTGTCAGTGAAAAAGTCAAGATCATCCTTTCTAGTCGTTTACTGGCGTGTTAAAATAATTTGTAGAACGAAATTTTATACATGATCGAATCCCATCACTCCCAATTTTTGTATCGTGATAATTTTAAGTGCTAGCAGCACCGACGAGGTTGAAAATGTTGCAAAAAGTACTTGTTAATTAAAGAAGTAAATGCCTTCCAATACACTTGCTCTCTTACATTGATTATTGTATTCCATTTCATACAAATGATCGGAACATGAGAAACGAAACGACCCTGTCTGTACGCAAAACTTCTTTATTTCTATCTTTACAATTCTAAAGTTTCTCCGTTGCTCGTACATCCGGTGATTTGACACGAATGTCGTCTCTGCGCCACGTTGCCGGCCACGCTGGGCCACGCGCCCGTCTCTTTGTAATTTGCCGACACCGCCAAACGTAGGGACAGTTGATATAGAAAGAGGGAGTGAAGATGAAGACATTGTTGAATGATTGAATGCCACATGACGATGGGGCAACACTAGTGCAGCGAAGAAATTTTTACAACTTTGACTTTTTATGAATAAAAATGTCAGTACTGTAAGAAAACCCGCACGCGGGAAGTATTGGGCAACGGTACAGTAAGGATTATGTACCTCCCCTGTCCGAAGGAGAGGTGTTGCCAGGCGAAGGGTTTCAGATAGCGACGGACAAAAGACGAGCAAGGAAACGGTGACGCTGCCGACACAGGGAATCGCGCAGGCGATCATTCTCGAGCGAGCAGTGCGAGCGACCAGTTAGATCTGATTTGTATTACTAGCTACGAATAAAATATACGTCAGCACACTTTCCAAAGTATTCAAACGCCTACCGTGATTACGTTCGATTTCTTACATATCAGAAGTGGGATAAACCACGGAAATCGCGAGTGGAATTGTGTGTGTGCGTCCAGTGAGTGAACAGTGAGACGTGGCAGAACAAGCGTCGCTGGACAATGTCGAAGGACGTGACGACGCCCGGCTCGAGCGTGTCGAACGTTTACTTAGCGAATTAGGAAGAGGGCGGAATCAAAAGTCGCGGGCAGGCTCTCAATCGCGTTCGCGTTCGCGTTCTCGAACGCCCTTGCGTGAAAGGGAAGGTGCGCGGTTGGAACGGATAGAACGGCAGTTAGAAAAACTATGTAGCCGTTCCGGGTCACGCCCGAAATCGCCGTCGTACACCCGCCCGGGGGACGAATTACTCATCCCCATCTTCGATCCCACGAAGGAAGAGGTGATCGTGGAAAACTGGGTCCGCCACGTGGATGACATGAGGAAACGGTACGAGTGGGACGACCGATCCGTAATGCGACTGATCGCCACCCGGTTGCGGGGTCATGCCAGACAATGGTATGATACACGTCAGAGAATACCAGCGACGTGGCGAGAGACGAAGGTCCTCCTAGTGGCGCAGTTTAGGAGAACAGTACCCTTTAATAAACTTTTCCTGGAGGCAGCAAATTATGAGGCTGCACCACAGCAACCGTTGGGAGACTACTGCTTCCAGAAGCTGAACAAACTTCGGAAGCTTGATATCGTTATCCCCGACAAATATCTAATCGAGATGGTCATCGGTGGGATACCGGATGCGGACATCGCCCGATCAGTTCGTTCCGCGCAGCATACAGATGCGAATGAACTGTATGCCTACATGAGTAGCATGGGCGACATGCCTCAGTTAGGAGGGAAAATGACGCAGCCAAAGGATAACCACACGCCGACGTACCGGGGTGCACCTGCACTACCCTCTGAGACAACCGCGGTCGGAGGTGGAAACCCAGAGGGACGGGAGCGCCGCATAAAATGTTATAATTGCGGGACAGTAGGACACATCGCACGGGATTGTCGGCGGAAAGATAACCGGTGTTCCATCTGTAGGCGATTCGGGCATCGTAGTGAAGACTGTGAAGAGCGCGGAGGGCCAAAGGACAGTGTGAACGATACATTAGAACGATTGTAGACGCACTGGCCACAACCTCTGCAGGCAAGGACCCCGAGACTGGGACAAGGAGGTGAAAAGAATACAAAGTGCATTGAACACTATGCACAACAAGGCGATTGCCACGACGCCAGTATGGGCACTCATGGGCTGCGATGTCAGGGGCGTCGCCGAGGGAAGAATTATGAGCGCAGCCCAGGGAGAGGTCGATCGCGTGGATTTGGTGGAATTACGGGATGGCATATCCAAACATATCAGCAACGAGCAACGGATGCAGAAAGAGCGTTACGATCGCATTCGTCGAGAGGCGCCAAGTACGCGGTCGCTGATCTGTTACTGGTACAGATCACCAGCGACTATGCGACGGATGGTAGCAAAAAGTTATTACCACATTTTAAAGGGCCCTTTCGAGTACGGACGGTTCTATTCAATGATAGATACGAAGTCGAGAACCTACGGGAGGGGGCCGCGGAACGTGACGACGGTGGTAGCCGTGGATCGCGTGCAACCATGGATCTCAATCCAAGGGGACGGCATGGTTGATTGATGATGAAAATATGCCTGATATTTAACCTACATATTTTTCTTTGTATTTTTAGTTTGTACAGAAGCCAAAAGCAGAATGATTTAGCAACCAGGGTAAATTGCGACATCGTTGACGGACGAAGGTTCTTGTGTGGAACCGGATGGCGGCAAGCAGGACACTTATTGTTAGAGACCTAAGTGATTAAAGCCATTGTTAAAACGCGTACCTGGTTGATAGAAAATGAACGATGGTTTTGGCTGGAACTGAGTGAGTACCTATTTGCCCCGCGAAGCAACCTAAAACGGGGGGGGGGGGGTACGGAATATCGCTTGAAGTGCGGAGCTTAACCGATGGCCTGTGTGCCGCGGTTGTGAATTAGTGGACGGGAGGAGTACTGGGTACTCTCGAATCATTGCGAACTGACGTTTCAACTTGAAGTTCGTAGCTTAACCGATAGGCTGTGTGCCGCGGTTGTGAATTAGTGGACGGGAGGAGTACTGGGTACTCTCGAATCATTGCGAACTGACGTTTCAACTTGAAGTTCGTAGCTTAACCGATAGGCTGTGTGCCGCGGTTGTGAATTGGTGGACGGGAGGAGTACTGGGTACCCTCGAATCATTGCGAACTGACGTTTCAACTTGAAGTTCGTAGCTTAACCGATAGGCTGTGTGCCGCGGTTGTGAAACAGTGGACGGGAGGAGTACTGGGTACCCCCGAATCATTGTGAATTGACGTTTCAACTTGAAGTTCGGAGATTAACCGATAGGCTGTGTGCCGCGGTTGTGAGACAGTGGTCGGGAGGAGTACTGGGTACTCCCGAATCATTGTGAACTGACGTTTGAACTTGAAGTTCGGAGCTTAACCGATAGGCTGTGTGCCGCGGTTGTGAGACAGTGGTGGGGAAGAGTACTGGGTATCCCCAAATCATTGTGAACTGATATTTGAACTTGAAGTTCGGAACTTAACCGATAGGCTGTGTGCCGCGGTTGCGAGACTGTGGCCAGGAGGAATATTGGGTACACCCGTACCGTTGACAATCAACGCAGGAGCCTCAAAGTCATAGGAAACTGATGGACTGTGTGCCCCGATTAGACAAGGGCACTCGGAGGAGCTGAGAGGAGCACCATGTATCAGACTGGAGAAATTACAGGCAACAGGAGAATACTATGAGCTAAGTCGCACCTTGTTTAGGTATTGTACAATAATTGTAAATTAGTGATATTAAATCTGTTTCTGGTTACAGGATGTCTGAGGACAGACATTGTAGTCAGGTTGGCCGAATGTAAGAAAACCCGCACGCGGGAAGTATTGGGCAACGGTACAGTAAGGATTATGTACCTCCCCTGTCCGAAGGAGAGGTGTTGCCAGGCGAAGGGTTTCAGATAGCGACGGACAAAAGACGAGCAAGGAAACGGTGACGCTGCCGACACAGGGAATCGCGCAGGCGATCATTCTCGAGCGAGCAGTGCGAGCGACCAGTTAGATCTGATTTGTATTACTAGCTACGAATAAAATATACGTCAGCACACTTTCCAAAGTATTCAAACGCCTACCGTGATTACGTTCGATTTCTTACAGTACCGTATTGCTAATATTTTGCCAAGTAAAATGAGACCAAACACGAAACCAATCGGGTTATATTTTGTTACTAATTAAAACTCCTATTTACATACAAAATTGCTTGCCACTTTATTTGCGTATGAGGAGTTTAAAGCCGTCTAAACTGTAGCAGGATCTCTGTGTGAGTTTGTGAGGAGGCACCTGCCAATGGTGTCCCTACACGGTAAGAGACGCAAAAAAAATGCCGCCAAATGGGCTTATAACGAATAGGGGACATTCATTCCACTCAAGAAAACTTTGTTTCTCATCCAGCTCCACGGTAAGCGTCGTCGATTCATCCGCCAGGTACTTGATTCACATCGAATAGAAGTTCCTTCTTCACACCACATTGATCTCGCGACGTTTAGGCGACAGTGTGTTTGACAAGTCAGAATAGCGAAACCAAGTGTCGTAACCATTTCGTATTTGGTCTTATTTTTATTAGAAAAACGTCTCCAATATACCAGTAAACTTCTTTTTATCGAAAAATTGCAATTAACAATTTTTGATTTCTTAACTAGGGTTAGTGTCTCACCGATAGACCGCGTCGCTGTTCAATTGTCAGCATCAAAAAATGCCACTGCGACACAAGCGACCGGGAACCGCCCGGCCGACGACGACCCCTGTTTGTGAAAGGGGCATCCGTGGACAGATATCGTGTAGCTCAAATCGGACTCATATAGAAAATCTACTGTAGTCGAATTCGCTCGTTTGCTCTTTGCCGATACGGATGATCAGAAGTAGAAACGGCAGATAAGGAAAAAAACGGACTGAAGACAAAACATATTAGTAATATTATTCCGAGTAAAATGAGACCAAACACAGTACAATTCGGTTTATGTTTGGACTTATTAAAAAGTTTACATATTACACGTTCGTACATATGTACACAGTCGTTGCTGTAACAAACGCAAGCCGGCGCATGTCAATGGACGCTAGAGCTGGCGGCCGCTGACGTCACCGAGCCAGGATTTGCACGAGGGGAGGCGCGAAGCGCGTTTCTTTCCGGGATATAGCATTTTGAGTAGTAGAGGAGAGCAGACGCAAGGAAAGTCACAGTTAAACCGAATAGTAGTTGTTTCCTCGAAAATCACCTTACATTACTTATAAGATTATCAACTTTTCACCACGTTACGTTTGTATTCAAAGGAATTACGCTGCGATATCAGGCGTGACAGTTGCCGAATGCGAGGGGGATCCCGCCTAGTGGTGGGGTTTAAGCGTCAAAAATCTGGCAGATCTCAGGAAAAATTCATCGGGCCTCCACTGTATCGCCTCCGTGAATTCTTAAAATTTGGCTGCTAATAGATGTTAATAAAAATGTATGCAGGATTCGAAAAATTTCACACTCAGGTGAGGAGTTTGAATCGTTACCATTGGATCCTGAGGCCGGCCAATTACATGTACTATTAGACATTTCGCATATATATTAATGTTTTTCTTGTACAAATACATTGTAAGAAGAAGAACATAAAAATGCACGTAAAGAATACGTCGAAAATATGACAATCGTCAAGAATACGACAACCGCATGATGGAGGGGTGCCCCTATGCCTAGTGATCTTGAGAGTATTGGATTCGTGCGCAGATGCCGAAAGTGTAAATGAAAGTGTGTACGTGTTCCCGGAACGCAG
Organism: Anoplius nigerrimus; assembly: GCA_914767735.1. NCBI lineage: Eukaryota > Metazoa > Arthropoda > Insecta > Hymenoptera > Pompilidae > Anoplius > Anoplius nigerrimus. Next base: position 22,157,937 of record OU612080.1, read on the forward strand.
CAGTGGGAAGGTTTGAATCGCCCCGGTTTACATTAAATGCGCTTGAATATTACATGAAATATAATTCGGCGCATGCACCGCATTCGTTTTATGCGGGGGGCTACAGAACATGGGTCCAAAAAAGAAGCTGGCTTTAATATCTAATTGAATATAACTTAACCTAAATATTATGTTAACTTATCTCTAGGAAAAAGAAAAATAAAGGATAAAATACAGAGAGATTAAGCTGCACAAAAAAAGCAAGAAAAAGAAAGAAACGACAAAATAATAATAATAAACTGAAGGAAAAAATAATAAAGAGAGTAGTACTGAGAAAAAAGACGTTTTGCCGTTGTGCAACCGATAATATTAGCGGAACTACAAGTATTTTAGCATAAAATAACAAGCGCCATTACTACATATTCTCCTTGTTTTAGCAGTTTTTTTAGGACCTATATTTGTTTATTGTACCCCATCTCATAGCATTGAATATTGCATAATATACTTATCTTATAAAGGATGCATGAAAATTCGTTCTACAAATTAATTTTAACACGCCAGAAACGGCCAGAATTCTTGATTTTTTCACGGACACCCCTTTTTTAGAAATGAGCAAAAACGAAAGTTTTTAATTTACAACCTACTGCCCCTTGCCCTTCCAGATTGAAAGTTAAAACGTGATGAAAATGGGTATTTTTTAATGAGCTATCAAATGACATTTTCGATTTATAATTGTTTTGGGAACACTTTTGACCCCATCATCCAACTACACCCTTCGAATAAAATACTTTATCAGACCATCGGATAGGTTAGGGACGAAAAAGCATTTTAATACCGCTGGTTTATGTCAAAGGAAACACGCATACGATCATGCCGGAGAAGAGTCAGAGCCATAGCTCATTCTTTGACTCCGTTCGATACATAGTAGGCGACTCGCTGACTGACAGCAAACATCTGAACATTCCCCCGCCACGATCGTCACGGCAGTGGTTCTTCGCAATTCTTCATAACTTGGTATAAAAACTGGTAAAGGTAAAGAATCGCGGCCTCCTCACCGATTTGCATGAAACGTCGTATAATGGTACATTTTTGCATAAGAATAAGATCTGTAAAAACAAAAAAGCGCGCTCTCGCTTAATTAAAAAGTTATTAAGTGTTAAAGTTTATTAGAAAATCTGCCTTACCGGCAGCAAGAATGCTATCACAGCGCATGCGCACTGATGCCTGCGCATGCGCACTGACGTCCGCGCATGCGCACGAACAAGTTTGCAGGTAGAGTGCGCGTATTTGAAACGAAATGATATTGAATTGGCGAAGGCTAGGTGTGGGCAAGGCTTCCCTTCCATAATATTTAAGGGTTTTCAATCAAAAAATGGGTTGAGAGTTGGTTTAGGTCTATATTTCTTTCAGCCAAATCTCACTTTTCATTTTATTTCTACGGCTAGGTGCGGGCAAGGCTTCCCTTACATAATATTTAAGGGTTTTCAATCAAAAAATGGGTTGAGAGTTGGTTTAGGTCTATATTTCTTTCAGCCAAATCTCACTTTTCATTTTATTTCTACGGCTCGGTGCGGGCAAGGCTTCCCTTACATAATATTTAAGGGTTTTCAATCAAAAAATGGGTTGAGAGTTGGTTTAGGTCTATATTTCTTTCAGCCAAATCTTACTTTTTGTATTATTTAAGGGCTGGGTGTAGGCTAGGCTTCCCTTTTGTAGTGCTTTTGTCGATAGAAATGATGTTGCTGCACTTTTGCTATTAAAATAAAACCCGAACCAACTCTCAAACCATTGTTTGATTGAAAACCCTTAAATATTATGTAAGGGAAGCCTTGCCCGCACCGAGCCGTAGAAATAAAATGAAAAGTGAGATTTGGCTGAAAGAAATATAGACCTAAACCAACTCTCAACCCATTTTTTGATTGAAAACCCTTAAATATTATGTAAGGGAAGCCTTGCCCGCACCTAGCCGTAGAAATAAAATGAAAAGTGAGATTTGGCTGAAAGAAATATAGACCTAAACCAACTCTCAACCCATTTTTTGATTGAAAACCCTTAAATATTATGAAAGGGAAGCCTTGCCCACACTTAGCCTTCGCCAATTCAATATTTTTTCATTTCAAATACGCGCACTCTACCTGCAAACTTGTCCGTGCGCATGCGCAGACATCAGTGCGCATGCGCAGATAGCGTTCGCGGTGCCGGTAAGGCAGGTTTTACAATAAACTTTGACGCTTAATAACTTTTTAATTAGACGAGAGCGCGCTTTTTTTCTTTTACAGATCTTATTTTTATGCAAAAATTGATGTTCCTGCAAAGTTTCATGCAAATCGGTGAGGAGGCCGCGATTCTTTACCTTTACCTAAAAACTGGAATCACTGAGTTTGTTGCGTTGCCTCGAGTTTCCTGATTCGGCCGCTCTATACGCGGAGAGGGCGTCCCAGTACGACTCAATTTTCGTGCGACACAAAGTCCCATAAGGCTAGCGGTCTTTAAGTATATCTCGTCGGTGGGTTGATGAGTTCATTGCGCTTTAAGTCCTTTATGTACTTGGAATTTTTTAATTTTTTGACTTTATTCCATATGGTGTTTATGTGTGTACTGGGATTAATTTGACTAATGTAGTTGTTGAATGCTTGGGTTTTTTTTTTGTTAAATGTTTTCTTTGCTTCTTTTGCTATTTGTTTGTATTTGAGCCATGTGTCTTTGTTGTTATTGTGTATTACCTCTTTTGCTGCCACTTTTTTCTGTTGGTGTATTATGGTGCATTCTGTGTCCCACCAGCTGTTTGCCAAATATTCTATTGTTGGTTCTTGTATGGATTAGTTTGTCCTTGTGTTGTTTGATGTTCTGTACTTGTTCAAAGGCTGCGTGAATTGCGTTTGTCCATTCTGTATATTGTGTTATCACATTGTTTGCGTTGATCTCTGGATTGAATGTGTAAGTATTAAGTATGCATTGGAGACTTTGGTTGTCGATGTTGTTTAGTTTTGGTTGGTGTTGTCTTGTGTATGCTGGTTATCTGTTTGTTTATTCTTTATTTGGATGATAATGGGTAGATGATCGCTTAGCAGTATGTTGTTAATAATTTTCTATGTTGCGTGTAGTGTGCATCGTGCATGTATGAATGTTATGTCTGGGACACTATTTGTGTTGTGATTTGTGATTCGTCTTCTGTGTCCATTATTTAATATATTGAATGGTATGTTTTGGAGTAATTTTGCTAAAGATTGTCCATTTCTATTGGGTTTTGTTGAGCCGCATGTATAATATTGTGCATTAAAATCCCCCCTAAAATCAATATGTTTGTTGGGTGTCTGGTGTGCTTCTGTATTGTTTGGAATAGTTCTTGCTATTCTGTACTTCTAAGATTGGAATTCGGTCTGATGTAAATGGAAGCTATATATAATGGTGTGTTTGCCTGTATTATTTTTATTATTGCTATTTCTATGTTGTTATTGTTAGCTGTATGTATCGGAATCGAATATGCTGTGATTGATTTTTTGATGATGAATATGATTCTGCCGCCAATGGTGTCTCTATCTTGCCTGTATATATTGTAGTTTTGTATATAGAATGGTATGTCAGGTTTGAGCCAGGTTTCTGTGATTGCTGGTATGTCTATGTTGTAATCATTTATTAGTTTGCAAAGTTCTATTTTCCTGTTGCTTATGCTTCTTGCGTTCCATTGTAATATGTTGGGCATGTTATGGTGTGCTTGGGTTTGGTGTATGGGTGTCTAGACATATGTGTCTGTTTTAAGGCTGGTGTCTTGATGTGTGGTGCTTTATAAGTTTGTTAATTTGAGTGGTTTTGTTATGTTGCTTTGTGTTTGAGAAAATCTCTGACGTCCCTTTTTTTTATTACTTTTTTAATAGTGCCCATTTGCTTGTCTGTTTTATATTTTCTTTTTGTTAGTTTGTTGGTGTTGTCTGTTGTATTTTGTATTGGTCTCTCCTGTGTGTATTCGATATATGGTGTCTGTTCCTGTTGTTGTATGTTGGTTGTTTTATGTATTGTCAGACCTTCCGTTGTTGCGTATTCTATGTCTCCTTGTTCTTGGTAATCTGCCTGTCCAATGGGTGTTTTTTGTAGGGAGATGGTAGCGTTTTCTTCTATGCGTGGTTGTATATGTTTTTGAATTTGTTCTATTGTGGTTATCTCTACCAAGGTTGTCTCTTGTTCTGGATAAGTAGGTGTTCTTTGCGTTGTAAATGGGATTGGTGGGTTTCTTCATGTATCTGTTATATTCGTTTCATTAGCGTCTGTTTGTACCGTTGTAACGGTTGGTCTTGGTGTTGGTAGATTATCCGTGTGGTTTGTTGTGTTTGTTGTTTTCTTTTTCCTCTTCCAAAATTCTGTTTTTTCGATTTGTTGCCATTCTTTCAGCGTTATGTAATCCTTATCATTACCAATGTTTTTTCTACTTCCCTCTCTTCTTTTATGTTCAATTTTTTTATTAATTCTTTTGTGGTGTTTGTATCACAATTATTGTATGCCATAGTTGTTTTTAACCCTTTGCACTCGGCACCGTTTCGGACGTTACCTACCAGCAACTTGACGCTACTTTTCGCGAAAACGTACACCCTGGAATCGTGATATTCTATAGCACAATATTTTGGAACCGAGTAAGGCATTGTAATGAAATTTGGTTTATTTGTATTTGTGGACATTGAAGAACACATATTTACAAAGAAAAATCAAAATTTGTTTTCTATAATTTTCTACAGTATGGTAATTTGATACGTCATCTACGGAGATGTTTTCATTTACATTACTTGTATCGCTATCACTATCTATAAAATTTCTTTTATAAAGTTTCCCTGTATCATTGACCCATACACGTGCACCTTTGTTCCACTAATTCTACATATCGCTCAACGGATTACAGAATTGTATAGTCCGTCGTGAACGCACTTCGCACGTTCTCTTTCGACGTGTAAAGCCGTTTGATTTATTTATCATGCATCTTGATAATTTTATCATATTTTGATTTGTTTTTTGTTCCATTTTAATAGAAAACTACAGGAAAACATATGTTTCATAAAAAATTGCGGTGGAATAAGTTAATTCTCCGAAATCGGTAATAAACTTTCATGTCCCCTCAGAGGGGACAACCGAGTGATATGCCAGACTTACGTTGTCCCCTCAGAGGGGACAACCGAGTGCAAAGGGTTAATATGACATTATATTTATATATCGGGAATTTTTTAGATAGAGACGGATGTTCTGCTCCACAATTTCTACAAACTACTTCGTTATTGCACTCTTCAATCCTGTGGTTGTCAGCACATCGGTCACATCTGTAGTTACCTCGGCATTGTACTGTGCTATGCTCAAAGCGTTTGCATATCATGCACATTTTAACTTTGTCTATATACGGGGTTACATAGTTTTTAACGCAACATATAACTAGTTTTTTTGGAGTTTATTGCCTAAAAATGTGATTTTTATCGTGGAACTTGGTATTTGTACTTCATTTTGTCTATCCCATCTGTTTAATCTTTCTATTTCCATTATTTGATGTTTGTGGTTGTACGTTTCTTCTATATCTTCTAATATTTCTTGGTTGGTTAGAGTTTGAAGCACATTTCTGATTATTTCCACTCTGCATATTGCGAATGTGGGGATGTAAAAAATCCAGTTTTTATTTTCATCGTTGACCGGTAGAGTTGTTAGTCTATTGGCGTCTTCCGCACTTTCGCATTTAATTTGCGCTGCAAATTTGCTGATTATTTTTATTCTATATGTATTACAATGTCTTTTGTTTAAATATTTTCCAATTATGACTCTATGCCTTGTGTTGTTGTTTGTTTCAAATGTGAAACGGTTTTCAGTTGCCATTTTGGGTGTGTTTTTGTCTGTGTTATGTAGGTAGAATTTATGATTTGTGTGTGGATTATATTAGTTAGTTATATATACGTGTGAATACAGTTTTCTTTTTATATATATAATTTATTTATTGATATAATATGAATTAGAGGCTAATTATCCTAATTAAATGTTGTGTGTACTATATCCTATGTAACGGTCCTTATTATTCTATTCTTATAATTAAATTGTATAACTATTTATTATACTATATGTGGTTAATGGTTAATAAATGCGCTTTTCACCCCAGTGGTGTATTGTCTTTGTTAATATGTTAATTTTGAACTCTTTCCTGGTCTTCGATATCACTTCCTCCTTGACAGCTTATTTCCTCGATCCGCTCATGACCACGTCTCAAGAGTGATTCGACTTATCATCTTATGGGGGTAAAGGTACAGTAACTTGCCTTCCGCACGGATTTGCATAAAACTTTGCAGGAACATCAATTTTTGCATAAAAGTAAGATCTGTAAAAGCCAAAAAGCCCGCTCGCGTCTAATTAAAAAGTTATTAAACGTTAAAGTTTATTATAAAACCTGCCTTACCGGCAACGCGAACGCTATCTGCGCATGCGCACTGATGTCTGCGCATGAGCACGGTGAAGTTTGCAGGTAATGCGCGCATATTTGAAATGAAATAATATTGAATTGGCGAAGGCTAGGTGTAGGCTAGGCTTCCCTTTCATAATATTTAAGGGTTTTCAATCAAAAAATGGTTTGAGAGTTGGTTTAGGTCTAGATTTCTTTCAGCCAAATCTTACTTTTCGTTTTATTTCTATGGCTGGGTGTGGGCAAGGCTTTCCTTTCATAATGTTTAAGAGTTTTCAATTAAACAATGGTTTGAGAGTAGGTTCGGGTTATATTTTAATAGCAAAAGTGCAGCAACATCATTTCTATCGACAAAAGCACTCCAAAAGGGAACCTAGCCCACACCTAGCCATAGAAATAAAACGAAAAGTAAGATTTGGCTGAAAGAAATCTAGACCTAAACCAACTCTCAAACCATTGTTTGATTGAAAACCCTTAAACATTATGAAAGGGAAGCCTTGCCCACACCTAGCCATAAAAATAAAACGAAAAGTGAGATTTGGCTGAAAGAAATCTAGACCTAAACCAACTCTCAAACCATTTTTTGATTGAAAACCCTTAAACATTATGAAAGGGAAGCCTTGCCCACACCCAGCCCGCAAATAATGTAAAAAGTAAGATTTGGCTTAGCAAAACCATAAACCTAAACCAACTCTCAAACCCCTGTTTGATTGAAAACCCTTAAATATTATGAAAGGGAAGCCTAGCCTACACCTAGCCTTCGCCAATTCAATATTATTTCATTTCAAATACGCGCGCATTACCTGCAAGCTTCACCGTGCGCATGCGCAGACATCAGTACGCATGCGCAGATAGCGTTCGCGCTGCCGGTAAGGCAGGTTTTATAATAAACTTTAACGTTTAATAACATTTTAATTAGACGCGAGCGGGCTTTTTGGCTTTTACAGATCTTATTTTTATGCAAAAATCTACCATTACACGAAGTTTCATGCAAATCCGTTCGGAAGGCAAGTTATCGTACCTTTACCTCTTATGGGCCTTCGTGTCTCATGTTCTGAAATACCGACCCGACAAAAAAGCAGACAATTTTGGGCGCACTCTATGATTTATCGTGGTTAATTTAGAAACTATGTGAAGGAGAGAAGGCAGATGAGATCGCTTCTTAGTTTGTCTAATTTCCCGCAAAATAAAACTGCACGGTTTAACTGTCTACCAACCATATTTGAGCAACAGTTTTCCACTCATCCAATTAATATCTGTTCCCAAAGTCAATTAGAAAGCAGTGTTATACCGGTGGGATTATATATACGGGGTGGTTTCGATCCGGTGGTACAACCGAAAAGGAGGTGAATCTACATGCAAAAATAAGTCGAAAATAACGTATGACAATTTTTTTTTAAACAGTCCATTTTCGAGAAAATCGACTTCGTCGGGCATTCCCCGAGGGTGTCCCTCCACTCACGGAGGGCCTTACCCCAGGAACAACGGCGCCACGCTGTAACTGCCTCCGCTGACGGCTGACACCCATCTCTGTTTATACCACGCTTGAAGTTAAACCATTTGTAATAGTACACCGCGAGGAGATGAAGTGGCATCGTTTTCGCCAGCAGAAGGGCAGCGTCGTATGGCACCGTCTCTTAGCCGTGAATTAATCGCAGAGCGACCTTCCTTTGCCTCGCTCTCGAGAGAGCAGCGCTCCGTTTGTCGCTCCGCAAATCTGCCGCCCACACAGGCGCGCCGTAGAGCGCGACAGAATGTGCCACGTTAGCATACAGTCGACGGACCTGATTGTTCGGCCCGCTTAGATTCGGCAGCAGCCTTCCCAGCGCAGCTGCCACCGAATCCATTTTTGGGGCAATCTTCTCGAAATGGTTGTCTCAACGCCACGAGTGGTCGAGGTGAAGTCCCAAATACCTCAATCCTTGAAACACACCAACTAATCGTCTCTGTACACCGATCTGAAACGGTTCAGGCGGCTGCCGAGCTCGTAAGCTATGATGGTAAAACCACATAGTCTCGGGGTCATTCCATGTCAAATCGACCAGTGGTTGGAATCGACCAATTTTGATTTGGATGAATTTTGGTCAGAACTTTTCTTTTATCATAAAACGAAGTCCTGCCAAAGGAAAAAAATTAAAAAATTTTTTTTTGGAAGTTATGCGAACTTGAAAATATTGCCATTTTTCCAGTTTCTGAATCTTATTTTTTGAATATCTCGAGAACTATTATAGGTACAGAAATGGGCAACAACTTTTTTTAAAGAGCATACTTGGAACTGTAATAAAAAATTATTGTAAAAAAAATGTTCGAAAAAATCGCTGATTTGCAGAATTTTCAAAATTAAAAAATCTTAAAAATCACTGAACCCCCATTTATTTTTGGCTCAAATTTTTTTCTAAGGTACCTCTAACTAATCTCAACAGATGCTGAAATTCTCAAGAAGGGGTTTTTTTTCTTTCAGAAGATATGAATTTTTTTTTTCTTTGGAACATACTGAATGAAATAACGATGTTATCACTTGTATCAATTCAAAAATTCATATCTTTTGAAAGAAAAAAAACCCCTTCTTGAAAATTTCAGCATCTTTTGAGATTAGTTAGAGGTACCTTGGAAAAAAATTTGAGCCAAAAATAAATGGGGGTTCAGCGATTTTTAAGATTTTTTAGTTTTCAAAATTCTGCAAATCAGCGATTTTTTCGAAAATTTTTTTCACAATAATATTTTATTACAGTTCCAAGTATGCTCTTTAAAAAAAGTTGTTGGCAATTTCTGTACCTATAATAGTTCTCGAGATATTAAAAAAATAAGATTCAGAAACTGGAAAAATGGCAACATTTTCAAGTTCGCATAACTTCCAAAAAAAATTTTTTTAATTTTTTTCCTTTGGCAGGACTTCGTTTTATGATAAAAGAAAAGTTCTGACCAAAATTCATCCAAATCAAAATTGGTCGATTCCAACCACTGGTCGATTTGACATGGAATGACCCCTCGGTTTTTGCGGATAATTTAAGTCCAAGCGCTTCGATCACCGCAAAAATTCGTTCTCTGCCTGCCTCAGCCAAGCCGGGCACTTCTTTTCAATGGTCTCCCCCTGCGACGATGAGAGTATCGTGCGCATAGCAGATGATCTCCACACCGTCCAGGAGAGCAGTACGCAAAACTATGTCGTATGCTAAATTCCATAGCAGGGGTCCAAGAACTGACCCCTGTGACATTCCACCTTCTATTTTTCTTCTCTCCCAACCGTCCCAGCCCCGGTACACTTATGTCACGTGTATCTTACTGTCGGCAGTTATTCGCTTTTACAACCGCCCAAAAACATTCTAACGCATAAATCGCTTACAGGTATGAAAAGAGGTTGTTCAGAGGTTTTTTATTGTGGAACAAAAAGAAAAAATATTTGAAAGGGGGATGGGGGTGAGGGTTGTTTTTCATAAACTGTTCGAGATTTTGGTGTTTTATCTCGAGAGAATTGCCGGGATGGTGGTGAGCCGGGGTTGAAACAAGTACAATTTTTAATGACTAAGATGTTGTTTATTCTCAGGTACATTTTGAGAGTTTGATCGTCGATCGCGCAAGCTTTGTTAGTGAGATTTCGAGATCGAGTTGTATATTTGAGAATAAGTCCACGAGATTATATTAATGCACAGAGGACTGAACATGAGACTGAGAGGCACGAAATGGACCACGTTGCGCCGCAATGTAGCTGCCGCATAATTATATTAATTATGCGGCATTTCTGTGCAGGGAACTACAGTTCTAGATTGAGATTGTAACTGTTAAACTTACATAATCTCGTGGCTCACAGAAGATGATGCAGCACGATCACAAATAATAGTTCACTAACAAAGCTGTTCTAACACGTCTTACACGTAATTTGAAAACTACGAGAGTGAGGCGCCGGTCGCACGTGGGCTACCGGTAGCCCGCGAGATGCGTGATGTCACACCATGTGACTTCGGGCGCTCAGGAGCTGCTGCCGCCGCAGTCCTGTGGCCGGTGTCCTAATTAATTCGGGAGATTCCCGAACATAAGCAAATAAAAAAATTAAAAAATTGGTTACGCAATTTTGCAGATGGGATCGAACGATTTAATTTTTAATTAAACTTTTTTTCGATATCTCTTATCGTTTCTGAGATATTTCACGAAAAAGAAAATTTCAATATTTTTTCAAGGGTGATTTTTTCCTTCATGTGGGGTTTACCACGTAAAAAAAATATTTTTGTGTGAAGGATCGTTCACACTACTTGCGTGCAAAAGCTCATATTTTTTTGAATTTCCGGGTTGTCTATGTTTCCTTGTCAGACGAGCGTGGCGCTGAAACGCCGCCACGCGGTCTGGCCCGGGAAAATGCGCGGCACTACTTCCTTCTCGTGGGAACACCGGTAGTGTGCGCACGTGCCAAGCCTTCTCACAAAGTTAATCTCATGTAATATTGTGCATCTCACAAAGGGAGGACCAGGATTGTGGGTCACCGATTTTGATGAAATTTGGCACAGACCTTCTTTAGCCGAAAATATTGGACACGTGTTTTGCCAAAAGTGGCACTTCTCCCCCATTTTTGAAAAAATCGAGGTCAAAAATCAAAATTTTTCGATCGATCTGAAATTTTAGATACACGTTTAGAATTGAAAAATACACAAAACGTATTATTTTATTTTGCAAGATATGAATGTTTAAAAAATTATATGCGTGTTAAGTATCCTGTAGTTTACAAGGTTTGCATCGAACCGTGCTAGCCGAGTTAGTAAAGCGTCTGACTACAAGTCTCATGGTGGAGAGTTCGAATCCTAGTGGCTTTGTCGTTTTGCATGTATATTTTTTTTTTTGCTTTTTTTTATATGTATTTTTGTCGTTTTTTACTTGCATGCATAAAATCATAATTATATTTCATTTATTTAATAATATTATTGTTATATTCACTACTGGGTTAAGTTGGAAGCGTGCATAAATTCCACATTAAAGACTACAATGTACGATTATGAAAATAAAAACGTATCACAACTGTCAAGGTGATACTTGTCATAAAAACATGAAAAAGATAAATTTTGCCGACACCATGCACATTTAATAAATGATTGCAATTTGCAAATGCAGAGAGTCCTTGGTACTACATCCGAAAAGCATACTTGCCGGACGTTCAGAAAAACATTTCGTGTCGGTGTTAATTTTGAAGTAAACCACGTGTATCTGATCATATTAGCGAAAATTGGGGCACATAATTGGTTATGCACCAATGAATGAATTTTTATAATATCTTATATCAAGTATGAATATAAGTACTGCATTGCTGCAGACATTGCCCATTCTTGGAGCATCCTTGTTGACACAAACGCCCGAAATTCCCGTGCTTCAACAAATTGGTCATACGTCGACTGTTCAATATGGGCATACTTATACTGATTTGTCCCACCAGTAGCAATTTCTTTTTCCCACCGGGAAATTTGGTCCTTCCTTTTAAGGTGGGTTTCCTCCTTTCTTCTGTAATGTTTTCAAGCCCCATCCGGGGTGAAGCCTTGCAAACGATACCTTTTTAATTTTTTCTGTCAAAAAGGCGTGCTGTATTTTTCCCTTTTTAGCGGGTGGTAATGTTAATGATGAATACGAATCAATACTCGACGAGGTATTCAATTCGTCGGCAATTTGTTCAGCCAAATCACTCACAGCATCGGCTTCCAGTTGTAACTCGTCAGTTTCAACAAACCGAAATTCGCTGTCAAGGTCCAGAAAACGACTGTAGATCTCACTGGCAATCAATTGTGCACGAACAGAAATTATCGGGCTGACTGTATCATTAATAATATTTTCTTTGCGAAGAATTTCCACAAAGTAATGCACAGCATCCGTCAATTCCTGCATCGTTGCGAACGTACTATTGATGGCAATTTCAAGATCTTCACTTGCAGCACTGGTAGAAGGCTGATCCATTTTTGACACAACGAAATATAATTTTGTCAAAACTCAATTTTTTTCGTCACAAAATTCCTTCTGGGAACTGCATGGGAGAAGAGTTTTACATCGACACTTTCACTAGAAGCAGTAGTCAATGAATGACCGCAACTTGCGCAAGGTACGAGGGATTGCTGCATTTCGAGAACTACCTGTGTCAAAAACTCATTCGAATCGATTTATTGTTCATAATATCCGAACGGATGAGGAGATTACGGGTTTTTCCCTACATTTGTTCTTACCGAACTTGGAATTTACGCATACTTCCAACCTAACCCAGTAGTGAATATAACAATAATATTATTAAATAAATGAAATATAATTATGATTTTATGCATGCAAGTAAAAAACGACAAAAATACATATAAAAAAAAGCAAAAAAAAATATACATGCAAAACGACAAAACCAGTAGGATTCGAACTCTCCACCATGAGACTTGTAGTCAGACGCTTTACTAACTCGGCTAGCACGGTTTGATGTAAACCCTGTAAACTACAGGATACTTAAAACGCATATAATTTTTTAAACATTCATATTTTGCAAAATAAAATAATACGTATTGTATATTTTTCAATTATAAACGTGTATCTAAAATTTCAGGTCGATCGAAAAATTTTGATTTTTGACCTTGATTTTTTCAAAAATGGGGGAGAAGTGCCACTTTTGGCAAAACACGTGTCCAATATTTTCGGCTAAAGAAGGTCTGTGCCAAATTTCATCAAAATCGGTGACCCACAATCCTGGTCCTCCCCTTGTCAGTTAAATATTGTCAGACTCATATATTTTCATATTGAAAGATGACACAAGATGACATTCTTGAGACTCGAAGAGCTTCAATCGACACAAAAGACACAAAACATTCTTCTTGGGACTCGATAAGCTTCATTCGCCTCAAAAGGCACAAGATATTCTTCTTGAGACTCGATACTATTCAATCGCCTCAAAAGGGACAATATGACACTCTTGAGACTCGGAGAGCTTTAATCGCCTCAAAAGGCACTCGATGACGCTTTTGAGACTCAAAGAGTTTCAATCGACTCAACAGACGCAAGATATTCTTCTTGAGATTCGATAAGCTTCAAATGTCTCAAAAGGCACTCGATGATGCCCTTGAGACTCGTAGAGCTTCAATCGACTCAAAAGGCACAAGATATTCTTCTTGAGACTCAATAATATTCAATCGCTTCAAAAGGGACAAGATGATACTCTTGTGACTCGGAGAGCTTTAATCGGCTCAAAAGGCAAAAGATATTCTTCGTGAGACTCGATAAGCTTCAATCGCCTCAAAAGGGACAAGATGATACTCTTGTGACTCAAAGAGTGTTGGGGAATGGGGAAATTAAATATTGACCAGAAGTGACCAAGTTGTATGGGAAGGTGGGAGCCAAATATTAAACTGACCATTTGACCATTTGGAGCAACGTATTCCAAAAGGCAATAAAAACGGCGAGGACTGCACCTCAATCAGGTGGGCCAGGAAAGAATGGAATGAAATGTGAGGAAATCAGAAATGAGTTCAGGGGAATTTAAGGGGAATTAAACGCCAGATCTTTTCGACCATGGATGATATATTATGGTATTCTACAATGAAAATGTACAATGATATTTGGACCCTTGTGTCCGAGAATGTGGTTGCCCAACTGTAGCCATGATTTCAATACAATGAGTTTGTAGAATTAGCTTATGCACAATTGGTGCCGGTTACGCACCAATTCGCTACAAATGAGTGTTACAAAAATGACATGCTTACATGAGGGAAACGTTCGGGATACAAGGAAACGTGTGACTCCTTGGTAGGGTCGAAGCGGAAAGAGGAAGAGGCCGTTGCCGAACCGGCCTCGTGTGATGTTAGATTTACGGTAATTACCGGAGTCACACGAGATTCACCGAACAGGTGTTCTTATGAGATGTAAGCAAATTATGACCAGTGAGGTGCTGCCGCGGATGAGAAAAATGAGAAGCAGCTCGCTTTGCTGCGCAATGCTTAATCCTAAACATTCCGCCCGCCATCAGCAACGTGTTGGTGATGAGTCCTCCTGTCGAAGTGGAAGCGGAGCGAGCTTGGTGAGCGGTCGCGTGAGCGTTGTGGTGGCCGTCTTGAGTGTAACAACTCTGGTCAAACCATCCTTTCCTGGGTGGAGTTGAGTAACCCTTGCCAATGGTCATTTACTCGGAGGGAGGCGCTCGTCGGTGATGAGAACGAGCGATCCAACCGTGATGTTGTTGGAAGGATGACGCCACTTTGCAACTGGAAGATAATGCTGCAAATAGTGACAAGACTAATGAGACCAGAACTGTTGCAACCGTTGTTGAATGAGTTGCCACCGAGAAAGTCGTCCGACTTTGAGGTCTGTCAGTGATGGCTCAGGAACTGTAGAGAGTGCGCTGTCAATGAGGAAATGCCCAGGAGTGAGTACGGATACGTCCTCCGGATCGTCGCTAAGTGCCTCCAGCGGTCTTGAGTTGAGCGTCGCTTCAATTTGAGTGAGCAGTGTAGAGTGCTCCTCAAATGTGAGAGTCGTATCTCAAAGGGTCCGCCTGAGATGAAATTTTATTAATTTCACCACAGATTCCCACTTACCTCCCATGTGAGGTGCTGCGGGTGGATTAAATCTTCAATGAGTCCGATCCTGGGTGAGAAGTGCAGCGGTGACGTGATGTTCCTGAGTGCTCTGAGTGAACAGCTTTTCGAGCATTGAGTCTGCGCCAATGAAATTTGTACCGCAATCAGAGTAGACCGTATGTGGAATACCTCGTCTTGAAGTAAATCTTTTATATGCTGCGATGAGTCCATCCGATGAATAGTCACTGACAGCCTCGAGGTGAACCGCTGATGTTGAGAAGCATACAAAGATGCACACCCAGCCTTTGATGAGTTTTCCTCCTCGACCTTTGAGAGATTTAAAGATGTGCGTAAAGGTCGCGATGGAGTGAACCGTGAGTGCGGCAGCTGGCCCATTAACTGCTGAGCTCGAATGCCACGTTGTCTTGCACATGAGATGCACCGCAGAACATGAGATTTTACTGGAGCTCTCCCACCTACAATCCGGTATGAGTGTCGAGTATATGCAAGTGTAAGTTGCGTACCTCCATGAAGTGTTCTCCGGTGAGCTTGATCAATGACCAATGTAGTAAACCGAGAGTGTCGAGGAAGAATGGCTGGATGCTTCTCTTCATAAGTGAGTGCTGACAAGTTGAGCCTGCCTCCAACTCGTATGACTCCTTGTTGATCCACAAATGCAGTCAGCCTTAAGAATGAGTGGTCTTTGGGAAGTGGTGAGTTTGCACAGAGGATCTTCAATTCTGGGGCAAAATACACAGCTTGTGTCGCTTTCACCCAAAAAAGCCTTGAGTGTTCCATGTCCGTGGGTGGAATGATTGTGACACGCGATGAGTCAGGTATTCCTCTGAGATGCCGTTGAATCCTGTGGATGAGTGCTGTTATTCTAATGAGTTTGTCTAATGAGGAATACCTGTAAATGAGATCCCAATGATAATCCACTTTGTCAGCTGAATCAGCGTCCCGTCCCGTCCACCATAATGAATGATCCTTGAGTTGCTGAGCTGTCAGTCCTCTTGAAGCACAGTCAGCGGAGTTGGAAGTGCCAGGAACATGCCGCCAATGAGCCTCCGATGTGAGTTCCTGGATTTGAGTAACTCTGTTCCTGACGTATTCCTTCCATTTTTATGCATGCGTCTTGATCCACGTGAGAGCCACTTGAGAATCCGTCCACAAATGAGTTGCCTCAATTTTGAGGTTAAGTGTGGCACGAGTGTACCGAATGAGTTTTGCCAGTAGCAGCGCTGCTGTGAGTTCTATCCTCGGGATGGTCAGTTTCTTGAGTGGTGCTACCTTTGTTTTTGAGATGTCTAGTGAAGTTTTGGCGCCTGTGGACGGTGAGTGAATAGGACGGTGAGACCAAGTAAACCACTGCTGCCATGGCCAGCTGAGATGCATCAGAGAAGCCATGAATTTCACCCGTTGAGTCACTCCACGTATTGAACCAGCGTGGGATGGTGATCTTGGCCAGGTCCGTGAGGTCTTCCCTGATGTTGATCCATCTTGAGACAAGCTGAGATGGTAGTGAGTCATTCCAGTTGAGGTTATGTAACCAAAGCTCCTGAAGAAGCATTTTTGCTCTGTTTACAACAGGTGAGATAAAACCGAGTGGATCAAATATCTGTGCCACTTCAGATAATATGAGACGCTTTGAGAATACCTCTGTGCGATTTGAGAATGATGAGGTGAACACGAATGAGTCAGAGTGCGGTAACCATTTTAATTCAAGAATTTTGGCCGTGCAATTGTCAAATGAGATGTCCGAGTCCATGAGGTCACTTGATGAGACTGCCTTGAGTAAGTCTGGATGAGGCGAGTGCCACTTTGCCAATGGAAAACCGCCCGCGTGGCACAATGAGATAAGTTGGTGGGCAATTTCTGTAAGATGAGTTACTGTGTCTGCTCCACCAAACATGTCATGACATACCTGCCATGAGTGATTGAAGGCACTGCCAGTGGGAACCTTGAGCCTTCATCCTTTGCCAATTGGATGAGTGTACGACCTGCCAGGAACGGAGCTGATTTCGTTCCATATGTGACAGTCGCAAGCTGGTATGGTGTCACTTTTTGAGTTTCGTCCACCCACAAAATGCGTTGAAGGTCCCAGTCGTCAGGGTGGACGTTGATTTGGCGATACATCTTGGTGATGTCTGTGGCAAAGATGTGTCGATGATGTCTAATCCAGATGAGTACGTCCGTGATGTTCAACAACAGATTTGCTCCAGTATGCATGATGTCATTCACTGAGTTCCCTGATGAGGTAGGGCTTGAACCATTGCCCCGGATAACGACGCACAAGAGTCGACCAAGGAGGGCAGAGGAGAACCCCCTGCAGCAAAGAAGAAGGCAACTCAGGATACAGTGGATAAGGGCTCGGAGGAAGCCATGGAGGTAGGGAACCCATAATGGCTATCCAATTCATTCAGACGAATCTCAATCATTCAAGCAAGGCGCAAGATCTCTTGACGCAAACAATGCTTGAGCGTAAAACGGACTGGGCGGTGGCGGCTGAGCCATATAGAGTGACACCGAGCACGAACTGGTTAACGGACAGAGATCACTCTGTGGCGCTAATACCTGGCCAGAGCGGGTGCCCCCGTCTGGTACACAGGGGGACTGGATATATTATTGCGAACTGCCGGGGAATTACTGTAGCGGCAGTGTATGTCCCCCCCAGGTGGAAAAGGATCCACTTTGAGCAGGTCCTATCCGAAATAGGGATCAGGTTGCGCCGGATTGGGAGCTCCCCAATAATTGTAATGGGCGACTTCAACGTCGCGTCGCCCATGTGGGGCTCCAAGAAAAGAGACTCGAGGGGCTCTGACACGGAGGCGTGGGCGGCGGCTCTGGGGTTAGGACTAATCAACAGAGGAAGGGAACCGACGTATGCCCGGCTGGGTGCAAGCTCCATAGTGGACTTAATATGGGGAAGTGCGACTGTTATGAGCAGAGTGATATCATGGAAAGTGCTAACGGAGGTCGGGACTCTTAGTGACCACCTCTATATTGAAATAAAAGTGAAGAGGAAAGGAAGGGAAACCAAGCCCTGGCACTATAAAGGCTGGAGTACCACAACCATAAACACCGAGAAGCTGGAGGCGGCTGCGATCGCAGTCGCATGGACCAGGAAGGACAGCGGAGGAAGGACCCGGAGCCCCTGAGCGTGGACGAGGAGGCGGCCTGGCTGTCTCGCGCCATGCAGGACGCATGTGACGCAGCGATGCGCAGAAGAAAGGGCGCTCCGAAGAGAGTGGTCCACTGGTGGACAGAAGACATAGAAAAGAAAAGAGAAGAATGCGTCGCTGCCAGAAGGGCCCTCGGAAGATGTCGGCGAGAGCGCGGTTCGATAGCCGCACCGAAAGAACCCTATGGGTAGAATACAGTAGGGCAAGAGCGAGGCTGGCGGAGGAGATCAAAGACAATAAAAAACGGTCTTGGCAAGAGCTAGTTAGCGAACTGGAAGATGACCTGTGGGGAAGAGCATACCGGGCGGTCCTTGGTCGTTTGAGGAAATGGTTCATGCCAGTCACTCAGACGCTGGAAAGAACCGTGCTGAACAAAGCGCTTCATCATAGGGGATTATTTGAAGAACCGGAGGATAGAGTTCCCAATGAAATGGGGGAAAGGATCTAGAAGGGTTACGAGGGGAGTTCCCCAAGGATCCGTGATGGGCCCATTACTGTGGGCGATACCCTCGGGCAGGCGGGCGGGTAGAATCTGGGAGAGATCCCCCCACATATAAAAAAAAAAAAGGGCTTGAACCATTGAACACAACACGTAACTTGGTCGTAGTGCTGTCGGGTTTGAGTACGCTATGATGGGGCAGGTAACAAGCTGGATGAGTGTTAGACGGTGGTGGTGAGCTACCCGATAGGACCCTTAACCCTCCGGATGCCAAGGCATCTGGTGCTAAGTTCATCCTGCTGACAAACTCACTCCCACCAGTCTCCTGCCGTTGAGTTGTCCCTGCCGGTGAGTTGACAGCACTAACCATATTACCGAGCTGGAGATACTCTGCCATAAAGGCATGATATAACCTCTCAAACTCACTGTCTCGTTGGAAGCGCTTGAGTGTTCGCTTTAGACAGTGGAAAGCCGTGTTGTATGAGTCACCTAACCTCTGATTGTGAGACGAAGCCTTGAGTGGAATCCGCACTGTGTACTGTCCTGAGCTGTCTCTGGAATCAGTGGCCACAAAATAATCCTCACACTCCTGTTCTTCTGGGGTGACTTGGCTCGGTGAGTCAGATGGAAATTCCTCTTGAACCCAGAATTTGGTGAGCAGTTGTTGAAGTGCGACATTGTCAGAGTGAGCCGATGCATGATGAGCATAACCTACACTCTGAGCACTTCCCAGTGGGCCAAGGACGAGCCAGCCAAAAACTGACAGCTGAGCTATGGGTGAGGACGGTGAGTGCTTAATGAGGTTAGGTTTGATGACTTGCCCACCATCTGCACCAATAATGATGCCAATGGCGCGTGGCTTGAAGAAATCAGGGTCTGCGAGCTTCAAGTCCTTGAGGTGTGGCCATGGTTGTGGTGGCACTTCTGTTGATGGCAGTACCGTTGTCACTCTCTTGAGAATATGAGCTCTCACATTAACCACCGATGATGAATGGAATGAGTGTAGAGTGAGCGATGCCACACCTCTTGTACGAGTAGACTATGTTCCACCGATGCCAATGATTGGGAAGGATGAGTGTTGGCGTTGTACCTTGAGTTGAGTGATGAGGGCTTCTGGGACGAAGGTGAGCTCTGAGCCTGGATCAATGAGTAAACGGAGAGTGTACCTCGTTTACACACAGTTCCGATTGCGCACATCCCGTTTGCACACAGATTTTTGCACACAGTCCCGATTGCGCACATCCTGATTGCACACGTTCCTTTTGCGCACACGACATATCGCGCCCGTCCCGTTTGCACACAAGACTTCTTTTGCTCACGTCCCGATTGCGCACATCCCGATTGCACACGTTCCTTTTGCGCCCAACGACAACTGTATGCGGACTGATTGCACACAGCACATTTTCCACGCGGATCGATTGCACACGAAATCCATTGCAAAGGGACCGATGGCGCACAAAATCTTGTCCTCGCGATCCGATTGCGCACAGGATTTTCTGTGCAATATCTGATCGACACAGGTAAATAGGATCACGAATTCAACTGCAAGTGAACCGATTGCACACAAGCCGTATGGCGCGCGTCCCGTTTGCGCACAAAGCTGTTTGCACGCGTTTCAATTGCACACAACGACAACTGTAAGCGGACTGATTGCGCACAGCACATTTTCCGCGCGGATCGATTGCACACGAAATCCATTGCTAAGGGACCGATTGCGCACAAAACCTTGTCCTCGCGATCCGATTGCGCACAGGATTTTCTGTGCAATATCTGATCGACACAGGTAAATAGGATCACGAATTCAACTGCAAGTGAACCGATTGCGCACATGGCGTATTGCGCGCGTCCCGTTTGCGCACAGAGCTGTTTGCACGTGTTTCAATTGCACACAACGGCAACTGTAAGCGGACTGATTGCGCCCAGCACATTTTCCGCGCGGATCGATTGCACACGAAATCCATTGCTAAAGGACCGATTGCGCACAAAACCTTGTCCTCGCGATCCGATTGCGCACAGGATTTTCTGTGCAATATCTGATCGACACAGGTAAATAGGATCACGAATTCAACTGCAAGTGAACCGATTGCGCACATGGCGTATTGCGCGCGTCCCGTTTGCGCACAGAGCTGTTTGCACGTGTTTCAATTGCACACAACGGCAACTGTAAGCGGACTGATTGCGCCCAGCACATTTTCCGCGCGGATCGATTGCACACGAAATCCATTGCTAAAGGACCGATTGCGCACAAAACCTTGTCCTCGCGATCCGATTGCGCACAGGATTTTCTGTGCAATATCTGATCGACACAGGTAAATAGGATCACGAATTCAACTGCAAGTGAACCGATTGCGCACAGCGACTACTCAGCAGTGATCGATTGCACACGAGATTTCTTCTGTAATATCGATAGCACATCTATTGGAAACGAAATCCAGTGCCAATTGACCTGTTGCACTCAAGAATTTGTCTTCACCACTTGAGTGCGCACTGGATTTTGTGGTTAATATCAGCTGCAAACAGGAAGATTGCGGGTAGGAATTCTTCCATAATATATAAAGTATAATAATATATTTTTTCCCTGATTCTGATATATTATAAGTGTATATCATATGTTCTTTGTTATTATATACTACATATGAGGCATTCCATGCCAAATCGGACACTTTTGTACCTCACCCCCTTCGATTTTTTTCTAAATTTTTTAGGTTTTTAAGACCGATGAAACACGGGTTTATGAATTTTTTTTAGATATTTTTGACCATCCGTTTCGAAAATATATTATTATATTTCTTAAAATTTGGGCTCTCTGATTTCAAATGCTCGTAACTTTGCGAAAAATGCACCAATTCGATCGCTCTTTTTTTCAAAATTTGTGTTTTTGAATGCTCTTTCAAGGAAATAATGATTTTATCTAAAATCATTTTTTTTTATTGTTTATTTTTAATTTAGAACACAAAATGCTTTTATCTCAAAACACGCTTCGATGGATTTTGTTGAAAAAATTCTCAAAAATACTTAAATGGATATAAGAACTCTTAAAATTTGGCCGATCGTGGGCAAAGTTTTCGTTTTAATTTTTTTCTTTTTACGAAAATATTTGACAGATTTAACGATTTGACAGAATAAATATGTAAGAGTTTATTATGATTTCGAGGTCTGGGTCTAAGGAAGAGCCGTTGATGCCTATAAACAGGTGTGGATTTTATTTTAACAAGAAAATGATAAACAATTTGGCAAACATAACAAATTAAAGTTTAATAATAGTTTCCTAACCTATAAACAGGAATCGAAAGCGATGCTCCTTTTCCCACGTTTTGCTCTATGTCTCTGTTTATCCTGTCCGTGTCTGTCCTCTATCTGTCTAACCGTTACCCGTCTGCTCCGCCAAAGTCTAGCGGTGTCGCAGTCGGTCTGGTAGTGGGGGGGCCCTTCCCCGTAAGCCGTTATAGCAAAAGGATTTCTCCTTTACAAATATTATCGAATTAAGGAAAAAAATAGAACGAGGAGTTTGCTCACGATCGGACAATTTTTAAAAGTTCCTATATCCATCCAAGCTTCTTTGAGAATTTTTCCAAAAAAGTCGATCGGGGCGTGTTTTGAGATAAAAAAAACATTTTGTGCTTTAAATAAAAAATAAAAAATAAAAAATAAAAAAAAATTAATTCTGATCAAAATCATATTTTTTTCCTGAAAGAGCATTCAGAAACACAAATTTTGAAAAAAATAACGATCCAATTGGTGCATTTTTTACAAAAGTTATGAGCATTTATAAAAAAGAGCCCAAATTTTAAGAAAATTCATATTTCCAAAACGGACCGTCAAAAAAATCTGAAAGATTCATGATCGCGTTTTCCATCGACCTTCAAAACATTAAAAATTTTGAAAAAAATCGAAGGGGGTGAGGTACAAAAGTGTCCGATTTGACATGGAATGCCTCATATATAATGTTTTATGTATGCTGTGAGCATATACTGGTCTGTCTGGTAATCAACAATATATTTCTGAGAAAACAGGAAAACGATTTATTGATTAGGATCAGGTTACATGTTCGATGAATCATTTTTGCGTAGTTGATTTTCAAGACAATACTTTCAAGTAGACTTTGTACAATTTGCAATTTCTTGACCCGAAAGGTATTACTCAATTCATTGTGGGGAATGTATCTCGCGATGCTCATTATTGTGAGAGCGGGGTTCAGATGGCGACCGGCGGGAAGTTCCAGGCGTCCTTTCCACACCCACCGCTGCAGGTGGTCGATCGGCGACACAATCAAACAGTTCTCTCCTCTCTCCGCATGGCGACCGGAGGCAAGATCCAGCCGTTCTCTCCTGTCGAAGATACTCGAAATAAACATCCCTCCGTACGCCCGCGATCCTCTCCCTAGGAAGCAACTCTCTTTGTCTCTCTCTTTCTTTCTCTCTCTCTCTCTCTCTCTCTCTCTCGTGTGGTCAAAAATTTTCTCGTACATATTGGCGCAGTTGGATGCTACAATGCAGATATATTATCAGTACATCATAATACATTTAGTAATCACGCGCTGATCATTTGCCAAAAGTAGAAGCCTAATCTTAGATGGGAATATGAATCTAAATTATGATCACAGTTTAATTGTAACTATTTTAATAGATTTAATCATTTAAATCTAGTAAATATAAAAGACATTTTTAATTATTAAAAACAATCACTAGGAGCTAATGACAAGAAAAATCACCGAAAAATTGTTAAAACGTCATTGAAAATTAGATTGATATAAATGTCTGAAGAAAAACGAAAGGTAACACTCTACTTGTCATGATAATCGTTTGGAAGGATAAGTCCGAAGCAAAGAGAGACATTGTTATAAATGTGTGTGCAAAAGTGTAAAAAGGATATTTCTTTCTTTAAGGGTTTATTTTGTTATTTGCTATTTTTGATTGCTTATTGCATATCAAATTACCGTGACATTGTGCGCCAGATTACATACACCAAACTGTATTTTGGCAGTTTTCAAGAAGGTTCAGTTAACACATGTACATTAAAAATACCGGCGAATTTATAAGGACTCGTCAAGTTCAGGAAATTTATTTATTTTCATGTCAAAGAAGAATGAATACCATTCGATAATTGCCGGTTTCTTAAATTCACGTTTTACACTATTTTTACGATTGATATTTTCACAAATTTTTATCTGTAATCTGGGGTTTTATTTCCTCTCCTTCTTAATGATATTCGCTTGCTCAGAATTGATGTTATTGTCGGATTAATTTATATGTCTAGTTAATACTGAGTAATGACTCTGCCTGACCTTTCTGTTGTTTACATCCTATTTTCAAGTTTCTAGAACTTTGACAAATGTAACAAGCCTTGCAGCTGCTGCAGGAGATATGATATATTATGCCATTCTGATGATCATAGGAATGGGATCATTGATAGAAGGTAAAATGCAGCAAATCAAGTGTTTTTCATGGAGAAAATACTGTGCAGTGTGTGTTTGCGGATAAACCATTTCAGGTGGTTGGGACAGAGGTAGAATATAATGCATTACAATGGTGATAAAACTTTCAAGTGGACCTCTACAAATATTGATTTTGTTCCTTCAGAGTACAGCTGCAAGAGGACTGTAAATGGCAAATATACAGTGCTACATAAGACAGTCAATTGTATGAGAAGGATAGTTTTTCTTCTAAGGGTCTACTGAACAAAATGAAGATTTTTCTTCCTCAGGGATGTGTCTGATAATCTTGTTGTACAATCTATTAAATCTATACCTACAATGAGGGTATGCATTGGTATGCTTCCGCATTTCAAATCGACAGAAATATAATTATTTCTAAGTAGTTACGAAGTAAATCGATTTTGGGGTCGGAGGCTTTTTTCCCCAAATCTCATTGTAAATTTGGCATATCTGCTCCATAAAATTTATAATCCTTATTTACATTGTAGAATTATAGTCTGAAGCGTAAACAGTCCTACTTATAATTTTTATAAAGTTCTCCATGAAATACTCAGTGAAATTTTGCATCTTACTCGTTTTCATGCCAAAGCTATTTGGTACTTCGTTGAGGCTGTTCAGGGCACCGCAATTCTCAACAATGATTTCCTTGTTCTCTACTTGTTACTGTGTTCTTTACTAATGTACCCTTTGATGTAGCATTTCACATGATATCACATAGATGGGATGAAAAATAAGGATTCTGTTAAAATCCCTTGGACGAAATTCATTAAAAATACCAAGTTTTGCTTACAGCCACAGTATTCAAAGTAAACAACAAAACCTGCAAGCAAACTTTTGGATACGTGATAGGCTCTCCATTATCTTTTGTGTAGTAAATTTGGTAATCGTGGAAGTTGTCACCACCATCGTCCCTTCTATAAGCATTATGATGACGACGTTATTACCGCAGTACTAACAGAGAGTGTGTAGTACCGCAGTGCTAACAGTGAAATATTCGAGCGATTTAATGAATTCCATCCCAGGCTAAAGTTCACTCGTGAAATAGAAATTAATAAACGTATTACTTTTCTCAATGTGTATTTAATCAAACGTAATACACATAATAATATTACAATAGATGGCTACCACAGAAAGCATGGTCTAGATGTTACAATAATTACACCTTGGCCCATTCACAGCAACACTGAGTGGGACTTTTTTTTCCCTCATCCAAGAAACCTTCGCAAGATTTCTGGGACACTGAGTGGAACTGGAAATTGGTTTAATAGCCAGTGCAATCAGATTATCACATGTCTTCTTTACGGAGAAATACTTGATTTCACACAGAAGACCATTAAGAGGACAACTTTTGTTCTCATGTTATTCACCTCCTTGTTCAGCAATGTATATTTGTCTTTAACCATCCTGTGGCGACTAGAGTAAAAAAGATTGCAATCAATAATCATGGAGGTTCAATTAATGCGCTTAATACAATACTAATGCCTTACATATGGTTACATTTGATCTTTAATAGAAAAATTAGTACGCAATATGTGTTTGCATACAAACCATTTTGCGTAGTTAAACAAAGACCAAATGTAACCATATGTAAGGCATTAGTATTGTATTAAGCGCATTAATTGAACCTCCATGATTATTGATTGCAATCTTTTTTACTCTAGTCGCCACAGGATGGTTAAAGACAAATATACATTGCTGAACAAGGAGGTGAATAACATGAGAACAAAAGTTGTCCTCTTAATGGTCTTCTGTGTTAAATCAAGTATTTCTCCGTAAAGAAGACATGTGATAATCTGATTGCGCTGGCTATTAAACCAATTTCCAGTTCCACTCAGTGTCCCAGAAATCTTGCGAAGGTTTCTTGGATGAGGGAAAAAAAAGTCCCACTCAGTGTTGCTGTGAATGGGCCAAGGTGTAATTATTGTAACATCTAGACCATGCTTTCTGTGGTAGCCATCTATTGTAATATTATTATGTGTATTACGTTTGATTAAATACACATTGAGAAAAGTAATACGTTTATTAATTTCTATTTCACGAGTGAACTTTAGCCTGGGATGGAATTCATTAAATCGCTCGAATATTTCACTGTTAGCACTGCGGTACTACACACTCTCTGTTAGTACTGCGGTAATAACGTCGTCATCATAATGCTTATAGAAGGGACGATGGTGGTGACAACTTCCACGATTACCAAATTTACTACACAAAAGATAATGGAGAGCCTATCACGTATCCAAAAGTTTGCTTGCAGGTTTTGTTGTTTACTTTGAATACTGTGGCTGTAAGCAAAACTTGGTATTTTTAATGAATTTCGTCCAAGGGATTTTAACAGAATCCTTATTTTTCATCCCATCTATGTGATATCATGTGAAATGCTACATCAAAGGGTACATTAGTAAAGAACACAGTAACAAGTAGAGAACAAGGAAATCATTGTTGAGAATTGCGGTGCCCTGAACAGCCTCAACGAAGTACCAAATAGCTTTGGCATGAAAACGAGTAAGATGCAAAATTTCACTGAGTATTTCATGGAGAACTTTATAAAAATTATAAGTAGGACTGTTTACGCTTCAGACTATAATTCTACAATGTAAATAAGGATTATAAATTTTATGGAGCAGATATGCCAAATTTACAATGAGATTTGGGGAAAAAAGCCTCCGACCCCAAAATCGATTTACTTCGTAACTACTTAGAAATAATTATATTTCTGTCGATTTGAAATGCGGAAGCATACCAATGCATACCCTCATTGTAGGTATAGATTTAATAGATTGTACAACAAGATTATCAGACACATCCCTGAGGAAGAAAAATCTTCATTTTGTTCAGTAGACCCTTAGGAGAAAAACTATCCTTCTCATACAATTGACTGTCTTATGTAGCACTGTATATTTGCCATTTACAGTCCTCTTGCAGCTGTACTCTGAAGGAACAAAATCAATATTTGTAGAGGTCCACTTGAAAGTTTTATCAACATTGTAATGCATTATATTCTACCTCTGTCCCAACCACCTGAAATGGTTTATCCGCAAACACACACTGCACAGTATTTTCTCCATGAAAAACACTTGATTTGCTCCATTTTACCTTCTATCAAAGATCCTATTCGGACTTCCGTTTCCGGAGAATGTGAGAGAGCGTGTCAGTGAGTGAGTGAGGAGATAGGAAAGCGTCAGGAAGGGAAAGAAGGGAGAGAAGGGTGTGGAGAGTAAGAGATTCAGGTGGAGGGAAAGGCGAGGGAGCGGAGATAGTGTGGGGAGAGAAGGAGGTTTAGAGGTGAATGAGTAAAGAGAGAGAAAGGAGGGAAGAAAAAAAAAGTAAGGTTAGGAAGAAAGAGTGGATAGGAGGAAGTGAGGAAGATAAAAGCGACAGCTAGTGGAAGAGATAGGAAAGAAAGCAGGAAGGGAGAGAAAGAGGAGACACCTAGCGGAATTAGGAGAAATAGAAAGAAAGGAAGGTAGGTAAAACAGAGAGAGCAGCTAAGGATGGGAGATAAAGAGAAAAAGAAAATAAGAGAGAAAGTGGGAAATGAGGGAAGCATGGAGGAATGGTGGAAAAGAAAAAGAGAGGTGGAGATGGAAGAGGGCGAAGAAGCAGGGGAAAAATGAATATTTAAAAAGGGGAAAAAGGTGCAAAGGTCTCCAATCAAGGAGGAAGGGAAAAAAGAGCGAGGCAAGGAGGGAGCGGGAGGACAAGAGGGGGAGGAGTGGGCTTCACAATTGAGAAGGGAGTGGGGGGAGATGAGGGAGGAGATGAGGAGTATGATGGAGGGAATGAGAGAAATGATGATAGATATAAGAACAGGGTGGAAAGAGGATTTGGAGAAGATGAAGAGGGAGATGAAGGAGGAGAGGGAGGAGTGGAGGAAGGAAAGAGAGGAGGTGAAGGAGAAAATCAAGGGACTAGAGGAGAGAATGGAGAAGATGGAAGGAGGCAAGGGGGAAGAAAAAGAAGAGAAGATAGGAGAGATAGAGAGGAAGATAAAGAGGGTAGAACAAAGATGGGAAGTGAAAGAAAGAGAAGAGAGAAGAAGGAATATCATAATAAAAGGGCTAAAGAAAGAAGGAAAGGAAAGAAAAGAAGAAATAGAGGGAGTACTGACGGAGTTGGGAGTGAAAGAAGGGATGGAAAGTATAAAAGAAATAGGAAGAGGGGGAAAAGGAAGGGGACAGGCAGTAGTAAGACTGAAAGATATGGAGAGTAAGAGAGAGGTGATGAGGAACAGAGGGAAAGTAAGAGAAACGGGACTAAAAGTGGAAGATGATTTAACATGGAACGAGAGAAGGATAAAATGGAGAATAGAAGAGAAAGCATGGGATGAGAGAAGGAAGGGTAAGAGGGTATGGGTAGGATATGGTAAGCTACGGATAGAAGGGAAGTGGTGGAGATGGGACGAGGAGAGGGAGGAACTGAGAGAATGGGAGGGGAGAGAGGAAAGGGAGCAGGAGGATAGAGAAAAGGAAAAGGGGGAAGGAGCGGGAAAAGGAAAAGGGGAGGTAGGATAAGGAAAACAGAAGGTAAGGAAGAAGAGAAAGAAGGAGGAGAAGGGAAGAGTGAGACAGGGAACGAGGAGGGGGGAGAGGGAGGAGTGGAATACTGTAAAGTGGCATTTTGGAATGTAGCGGGAGTGGAAAGAAAGGATAAGGGGTTTTGGGAGGGGATTCAAAATTGGGACGTGGTGATAATGATAGAGACGTGGCTGGAGAAGAAAGGATGGGAGAGGATAAGGGGAAGGCTTCCAGGAGAATATGTATGGGAAGTACAACTAGCAAGGAGGGAAAGGAAGAAAGGGAGGGCAATAGGTGGGATGTTGAAGGGAGTGAAAAGAGGGTTAGCTAGGGAGGAAAGGGGGGAGGAGGGCAGAAAAGTAGAAGGGATAATGGAATGCAAGGTGAAGCTGGGGAGGGAAAAGTGGAATATGATAGGCATATATGTAAACGGAGACTTAGAGGAGAAACTAAAAGAACTGGAAAGATGGATGGGGAAGGGAGATGAAGGGGAGAGGGTAATAATAGGGGGGACTTCAACGCGAGGACGGGGGAAGAGGGAGGATTATGGGAGGAAGGGGAAGGGAAAGAGGACAATGAGAGAAGAAGGAAATCGAAGGACAAGAAAAAGAATAAAGAAGGAGAGAGGCTAATAGAATTTATAGAGCAAAGGGGATGGGCTATTTGTAACGGAGGGGTGGAGGGGGACAGGGAGGGGGAATGGACGTTCACGGGAGGGGGGAGAGGGACGGTGATAGACTACATAATAGGAGACAGGGACACATGGGAGGGGATAGAGAGGATGGTAGTAGAGGACAGGGTGGAGTCAGACCATCATCCACTGGTGGCATGGATTAAAGGTAAAAAAAAAGAGGTGAAAGAGAACAAGGGAAATTGGAAAAGAAGACGGAGGGGGAGATGGGATGAGAGGGGAAGAAATGAATTTATGGAGAAGGTAGGCGAAAGAGGAAGGGAGAGAGGAGATGTGCAGGAAGAGATAAAAGAGTTAGAAGGAAGGATAAGGGAAGCATTAGGGAAAGAAGAGGAGGAGAGGGAGGGGAAAAGGGGGAGGGGGGGAAGGGGTGGTGGGACGATGAATGTAAGGAGGAAAAAGAAAAATTGAGAAAGGAACTGAGGAGATGGAGAAAAGTAGGGGGAGAAGGAAGAGAATATAGGGAAAGAAAGAAAAAATACGGAGAAATATGTGCAAGAAAAAAGGAGGAAGAAAGGGACAGGATGGTGAGGGAGGCAGGGAAAGCGAGAACGGAGGGGGAGGTGTGGGAAATATTGAAGAAGCAGAGGAAAAAGAAAAAAGGCATAGAGAGCAGTATTAACAGGGAGGAATGGGAGGAGTATTTCAGAAGACTGCTAGGGGGAGTCAAAGAGAAAGTAGTGATAGCAAAGGGGGAGGAGAATGGGAGAGGGGAGGATGAAGAAAGAGAGACGTGGGACGAATGGGAAAAAGCGGTAAAGAAAGTGAAGGATGGAAAGGCAATAGGGCTGGACGGGATCCCAAATGAAGTGTGGAAATATGGGGGAGAAAAGATAAGAAGGGAGGGTTAGGAGACGTGTAATAGGGTATGGAGGGGGGAAGGATGGCCGGAGGAATGGAAAGTGGGAGAAATAGTCCCAGTAAGGAAAAAAGGAGAGGGGAAAAGAGTGGAAGACTATAGAGGGGTGACAATTATGCCATCCCTCTATAGAATTTACACGGCGATACTGACAGAGAGGCTGAGGGAGGAGGTGGAAGGAAAGGGAATGTTGGGAGAGGGGCAAGCGGGCTTTAGGAGAGGAAGAGGAACGATAGACAACATATTTGTGCTGAATTATTTGATGGGCAGGCAGAGAGGAGGAAGGAAGGCAGGAGGAATAGCGTTATTTATAGACCTAAAAGCAGCGTTCGACTCGATTGATAGAAAGAAAGTTGCAGAAGCAATGAGGGAAAGGGGGGTAAGGGAGGGGCTGACCAGGAGGACGGGGGAGATCATGAGGGAGATGAGGTGCTCGGTAAAGTACGAAGGACAGGGGGGAGAGAGGTTTTGGCTCGCAAGGGGTTTAAGACAAGGATGCCCGTTGAGCCCCATGTTGTTCAATTTATTATTAGCGGATATAGAAGAAAACATGGAGAGAGGGAAGTGGGGAGGAATTCGGCTGGGGGAAAGAAGAATATATACACTGTCGTACGCGGATGACGTGGTAGTGATGGCTGAGGAGGAGGATGGGATGAGGGCGCTAATACCGCGACTGGAAAGATATTTGGACAGGAAGGGCCTGGAACTGAACACAAAGAAGTCAAAGATAATAAGGTTCAGGGAGGGGGAGGGGGGGGGGGGAGGAGGAGAGTGGATTGGAGGTGGAAGGGGGGAAGGTTGGAGGAGGTGAGGGAGACAAAGTATTTGGGCTACGTCATACAGCAAAACGGGAGTCAAGAGGCACACGTTAAGGAGAGGTTAAAAAAGGCGGCAGCGGTAATGCGGGAGGTATTGGGCTTGGGGAAGAGGATATGGGAGAGGGAATGGGAAAGGAGAATCTGGCTGTTCGATGCCCTGGTGTGGCCAGTAATGAGATATGGAGCAGAGATATGGGAATGGAGAGAAAAAAAAGAGGTGGAGAGATTGCAAGAAAGATATTTAAAATGGGTAATGGGAGTAGAATGGGTCACACCGGGGTATATGATAAGAGAGGAAATGGGAAGGGAGCTGATAAGGGTAAGGGCAGGCAGGAGGGCGTGGAGATATGGGGAAAGGGTGAGAGAGGGAAAGCGAGGAGAAATAGCAAGGATGTGCTGGGAGGAGATGGAGGAGAGAGGGAGAAAAGGAAAAGCAACAGGAAGATGGGAGATGGAAAGGAGAAGATTCTTTGAAATAAGAGGAATAACAGAGGGGAACGAGGAGGGTTTTGAGGAGCTGGAACGAAGGGATAGGGAGATGCAGAGCAGAGAAAGAGAGGAGAAAATTAAAAAATCAAAAAGTAATGAGTGGTACGGGAGAATAAAGGAACAAGGGATTCCGGCTTATATAAAGAATAAGTTATGGTCGGACAAAAGAAAGAGAAGGATAGCGAGGGCCAGAATGGGGAATGAAGTAAAAAGGGGGAGATATTGGGGGGCAGAGAAGGAAAGGGTATGTATTATAGAATATGTGGGGAAGAGGAGGAAACGTGGGAGCACGTGTGGGAGAGGTGCAAAGGGTAGGAAGGAGAACAGAGAGATAGAGGGTCATGGAGGGATAATGCAAAAAGGGTTTTGGGAGGGGGAAGGGAAGGAGAAGAGTGGTTGAGGAAACTGGAGGAGAGAAGGAGAAGAGCAGGGAAGGAGAAGGAAAAGGAGGAAGGGGGGGGGGAGGAGAATGGAGGAGGTGTAGGGAATGATGAGGAGAGAGAGAATGAAAGGAAGGAAACGGAAGTCATGGGTGCGAGAGAGAGGGAGAGAACGGGAGAGAGAGAGAGAGGGCGAGAGTGAGAGGGAGAGGACAGGAGGAGGTGTGTGCGGAGGAGGGGTAGGGGGAGAGAGAGAGCGGTGGGGGTCAGGAGGTGGATGTAGGCGGTAGTAGAAGTAGCGATAAAATGCGGAGAGAGTAGGGAGAGGAGAGGAGAAATAAACGGAGTAGGTTAAGTTAGTTGTATAAGGCGTAGTGATAAGGCGTGGAGATAAGGCATAGAGATAAGAAATAAGAAATAGAGTAAGAGGCGTTAGAGTATAAGAGGAAATTGTAAGAAAACTGTGACCCAGAGGGGATCAGAATAAAATCATACATACATACAAAGATCCTATTCCTATGATCATCAGAATGGCATAATATATCATATCTCCTGCAGCAGCTGCAAGGCTTGTTACATTTGTCAAAGTTCTAGAAACTTGAAAATAGGATGTAAACAACAGAAAGGTCAGGCAGAGTCATTACTCAGTATTAACTAGACATATAAATTAATCCGACAATAACATCAATTCTGAGCAAGCGAATATCATTAAGAAGGAGAGGAAATAAAACCTCAGATTACAGATAAAAATTTGTGAATATATCAGCCGTAAAAATAGAATTAAACGTGGATTTGAGAAACCGGCAATTATCGAATGGTATTCATTCTTCTTTGACATGGAAATAAATAAATTTCCTGAACTTGACGAGTCCTTTTAAATTCGCCGGTATTTTTAATGTACATGTGTTAACTGAACCTTCTTGAAAACTGCCAAAATACGGTTTGCTGTATGTAATCTGGCGCAGAATGTTATGGGAATTTGATATGCAATAAGCAATAAAAAATAGCAAATAACAAAATAATCCCCTAAAGAAGGAAATATCCTTTTTACACTTTTGCACACACATTTATAACAAAGGCTCTCTTTGATTCGGATTTGTACTGCCAAACGATTATCATGACCAGTAGAGTGTTACCTCTCGTTTTTTCTTCAGACATTTATATCAATCTAATTTTCAATGACGTTTTAGCAATTTTCCCGTAATTTTTCTTTTTATTAGCTCCTAGTCATTGTTTCAAATAATTGAAAATGTGTTTTATATTTACTAGATTCAAATTATTAAATCCATCAAAATAGTTATAATTAAACTGTTATCATAATTTAGATTCATATTCCCATTTAAGATTAGGCTTCTACTTTTGGCAAATGACCACCGCGTGATTACTAAATGTATTATGATGTACTGATAATATATCTGCATTGTAGCATCCAACTACGCCAATATGTACGAGACAATTTTTGACCACACGAGAGGGAGAGAGCCATCTGAATATTAGGGTACAACTGGCATCTCGTACCCCGCTTTCACAATAATGACCATCGCGAGATACATTCCCCACAATGAATAGAGTACCTTTCGGGTCAAGAAATTGCAAACTGTACAAAGTCTACTTGAAAGTATTATCTTGAAAATCAACTACGCAAAAATGATTCATCGAACATGTAACCTGATCCTAATCAAAAAATCGTTTTCCTGTTTTCTCAGAAATATATTGTTGATTACCAGACAGACCAGTATATGCTCATAGCATACATAAAATATTATATATGAGGCATTCCATGCCAAATCGGACACTTTTGTACCTCACCCCCTTCGATTTTTTGAACATTTTTAATGTTTTGAAGGTCGATGAAAAACGCGATCATGAATCTTTCAGATTTTTTTGACGGTCCGTTTTGGAAATATGAATTTTCTTAAAATTTGGGCTGTTTTTTATAAATGCTCATAACTTTGTGAAAAATGCACCAATTGGACCGTTCTTTTTTTTCAAAATTTGTGTTTCTGAATGCTCTTGCAGGAAAAAATATGTTTTTTATCGAAATAATTGTTTTCATTTTTTAAGTTTTATTTAAAGCACAAAATATTTTTCATCTCAAAACATGTCCCGTTCGATTCTTTTGAAAAAATTCTCGTAGAAAATTTGATGCATGTACGAACTAAAAAAATTTGCCTACTCGTGGGGAAACTCTTTGTTCTATTCTTTTTCTTTATTCGAAAACGTCTGTTCCATCACAGTGGAAATACACGGAACTTACGATTTGATTGAAAGAAATAGAACGAGGAGTTTCCCCACGATCGGACAAATTTTAAAAGTTCTTAAATCTATCAAATATTTTCGAGAGTTTTTTAAAAAAAATTGGACTTGGCATACATCTAGAAAAAAAACATTTTTCATTGAACCGGAACATGCGATTTGATCGAATAGATATTTTCGAATAAAGAAAAAAAATAGAACGAAGACTTTCCCCACCATCGGAGAAATTTTTTAAGTTCTTTTATGCATCAAAGCTTGTTTAAGAACTGTTTTAAAAAAATTGAAGGGGACATGTTTTGTGATAAAAATATTTTGTGCTCTAAATAAAAATTAAACAATGAAAACAATAATTTCGATAAAAATTATATTTTTTTCTTCAAAGAGCATTCAAAAAAAAATTTTGAAAAAAGAACGATCAATTTGGTGCATTTTTGGCAACGTTTTGAGCATTTGAAATCAAAGAGCCCAAATTTTAGGAAATTTCATATTTTCGAAACGGATGCTCAAAAATATCTAAAAAAAATTCTTAATCCCGTGTTTCATCGGTCTTAAAAACCTAAAAAAATTTGAAAAAAATCGAAGGGTGTGAGGTATAAAAGTATCCAATTTGGCATGAAAAGCCTCATATGTAGTATATAATAACAAAAAACACGTAATATGATATAGACATATAATGCAATACATCAGAATCAGGGAAAAAGTATATTATTATACATTACGTATTATGGAAGAAATCTTACCCGCACTCGACCTGTTTGCAGCTGATATTACCAACAAAATCCAGTGCGCACTCAAGTCGTGAAGACAAGTTCATGAGTGCAACAGGTCAATAGGCACTGGATTTCGTTTCCAATAGATGTGTGTGCTATCGGTTTTACAGAAAAAATCTCGTGTGCAAATGATCACTGCTGAGTAGTCGCTGTGCGCAATCAGTTCACTTGCAGTTGAATTTGTATTTAGTTTACCTGTGTGCAGCAGATATTGCATAGAAAATTCTGTGCGCAATCGGATCGCGAGGACAAGGTTTTGTGCGCAATCGGTTCCTGAGCAATGGATTTCGTGTGCAATCGATACGCGCGGATAATGTGCTGTGTGCAATCAGTCCGCAAACAGTTGTCGTCGTGCGCAAAAGGAACGTGTGCAATCGGGATGTGCGCAATCGGGACTGTGTGCAAAGAGGTACACTCAAGGAATACATACCCCTTGCAATTTATTTCGGCAAAAAATGGAAAGTGTTTCGATCGACTTGTGCTTATACACGATTAAAGAGGATGGAAAGGGCATCACAAAAATCGCAGGCGGAGCCTTCTAAGTGCATTATTTTCGAAGTTATAGCCAAAAAACCCAAGACTTGATTGTTCGAGGAAGAGTCTTGGTCGACCCCTACTACTGAAACAATATTTTTTGTAAAGATGGGCTTTTGCTGATAGTCCTTTCTTAAAGTAGGCCTCAAAAGCTTCAAGAAAATGTATGATTATCATAGGTTTTGATCGGTGGTTCGAAAGTTACAGGCGATTAAAGAAAATCGAGGAAACGGTAAGGAATACATACCCCTTGCAATTTATTTCGGCAAAAAATGGAAAGTGTTTCGGTCAACTTGTGCTTATACATGCTACAAGAGGATGGAAAGAGGATCACAAAAATCGCAGGCAGAGCTTTCGAAGTGCATTATTTTCGAAGTTATAGCCAAAAAACCAAAGACTTGATTAATCGAGGAAGAGCCTTGGTCAACCCCTACTACTGAAACATTATTTTTTTTAAAGATGGGCTTTCGCTGATAGTCCTATCTTAAGGTACGCGTCGAGAGCTTCTAGAAAATGTATGATTATCATAGGTTTCGATCGGTGTTTCGAAAGTTACAGGCGATTATAGAAAATCAAGGAAACGGTAAGGAATACATACCCCTTGCAATTTATTTCGGCACAAAATGGAAAGTGTTTCGGTCGACTTGTGCTTATACACCCTTAAAGAGGATGGAAAGAGGATCACAAAAATCGCAGGCAGAGCTTTCTAAGTGCATTATTTTCGAAGTTACAGCCAAAAAACCCAAGACTTGATTAATCGAGGAAAAGCCTTGGTCAACCACTACAACTGAAACATTATTTTTTTTTAAAGATGGGCTTTCGCTGATAGTCCTATCTTAAGGTACGCGTCGAGAGCTTCAAGAAAATGTATGATTATCATAGGTTTCGATCGGTGTTTCGAAAGTTACAGGCGATTAAAGAAAATCGAGGAAACGGTAAGGAATAAATACCCCTTGCCATTTATTTTGAAAAAAAATGGAAAGTGTTTCGGTCGACTTGTGCTTATACATGCTTAAAGAGGATGGAAAGAGGTACACAAAAATCGCAGGTAGAGCTTTCAAAGTGCATTATTTTCGAAGTTACAGCCAAAAAACCAAAGACTTGATTAATCGAGGAAGAGCCTTGGTTGACCACTACTACTGAAACAATATTTTTTTTAATGATGGGCCGTCGCTGATAGTCCTATCTCAAGGTACGCGTCGACAGCTTCAAGAAAATGTATGATTAGCATAGGTTTCGATCGGTGTTTCGAAAGTTACAGGCGATTAAAGAAAATCGAGGAAACGGTAAGGAATACATACCCATTGCAATATATTTCGGCAAATAATGGAAAGTGTTTCGGTCGACTTGTACTTATACACGCTTAAAGCGGATGGAACGAGGATCACAAAAATCGCAGGCAGAGCCTTCTAAGTGCATTATTTTCGAAGTTACAGCCAAAAAACCAAAGGCTTGATTAATCGAAGAAGAGCCTTGGTCGACCACTACTACTGAAACAATATTTTTTTTTAAGGATGAGCTGTCGCTGATAGTCCTATCTCAAGGTACGCGTCGACAGCTTCAAGAAAATGTATGATTAGCATAGGTTTCGATCGGTGTTTCGAAAGTTACAGGCGATTAAAGAAAATCGAGGAAACGGTAAGGATTACATACCCATTGCAATATATTTCGGCAAATAATGGAAAGTGTTTCAGTCGACTTGTACTTATACACGCTTAAGGAGGATGGAACGAGGACCACAAAAATCGCAGGCAGAGCCTTCTAAGTGCATTATTTTCGAAGTTACAGCCAAAAAACCAAAGACTTGATTAATCGAGGAAGAGCCTTGGTCAACCCCTACTACTGACACATTATTTTTTTTAAAGATGGGCTTTCGCTGATAGTCCTATCTTAAGGTACGCGTCGAGAGCTTCTAGAAAATGTATGATTATCATAGGTTTCGATCGGTGTTTCGAAAGTTACAGGCGATTATAGAAAATCAAGGAAACGGTAAGGAATAGATACCCCTTGCAATTTATTTCGAGAAAAAATGGAAAGTGTTTCGGTTGACTTGTGCTTATACATGCTTAAAGAGGATGGAAAGAGGTACACAAAAATCGCAGGTAGAGCTTTCTAAGTGCATTATTTTCGAATTTACAGCCAAAAAACCAAAGACTTGATTAATCGAAGAAGAGCCTTGGTCGACCACTACTATTGAAACAATATTTTTTTTTAAGATGGGCTTTCGCTGATAGTCCTATCTTAAGGTACGCGTCGACAGCTTCAAGAAAACGTATGATTATCATAGGTTTCGATCGGTGTTTCGAAAGTTACAGGCGATTAAAGAAAATCGAGGAAACGGTAAGGAATACATACCCATTGCAATATATTTCGGCAAATAATGGAAAGTGTTTCGGCCGACTTGTACTTATACACGCTCAAAGAGGATGGAAAGAGGATCACAAAAATCGCAGGCAGAGCTTTCTAAGTGCATTATTTTCGAAGTTATAGCAAAAAAACCAAAGACTTGATTAATCGAGGAAGAGCCTTGGTTGACCACTACTACTGAAACAATATTTTTTTTAATGATGGGCTGTCGCTGATAGTCCTATCTCAAGGTACGCGTCGACAGCTTCAAGAAAATGTATGATTAGCATAGGTTTCGATCGGTGTTTCGAAAGTTACAGGCGATTAAAGAAAATCGAGGAAACGGTAAGGAATACATACCCATTGCAATATATTTCGGCAAATAATGGAAAGTGTTTCAGTCGACTTGTACTTATACACGCTTAAGGAGGATGGAACGAGGATCACAAAAATCGCAGGCAGAGCCTTCTAAGTGCATTATTTTCGAAGTTACAGCCAAAAAACCAAAGACTTGATTAATCGAGGAAGAGCCTTGGTCGACCACTACAACTGAAACAATTTTTTTTTAAAGATGGGCTTTCGCTGGTAGCCCTATCTTAAGGTACGCGTCGAGAGCTTCAAGAAAATATATGATTATCATAGGTTTCGATAGGTGTTTCGAAAGTTACAGGCGATTATAGAAAATCAAGGAAACGGTAAGGAATACATACCCCTTGCATTTTATTTCGGCAAAAAATGGAAAGTGTTTCGGTCGACTTGTGCTTATACACCCTTAAAGAGGATGGAAAGAGGATCACAAAAATCGCAGGCAGAGCTTTCTAAGTGCATTATTTTCGAAGTTATAGCAAAAAAACCAAAGACTTGATTAATCGAACAAGAGCCTTGGTCGACCACTACTACTGAAACAATATTTTTTTTTAAAGATGAGCTGTCGCTGATAGTCCCATCTTAAGGTAGGCGTCGAGAGCTTCAAGAAAATGTATGATTATCATAGGTTTCGATCGGTGTTTCGAAAGTTACAGGCGATTATAGAAAATCAAGGAAACGGTAAGGAATACATACCCCTTGCAATTTATTTCGGCAAAAAATGGAAAGTTCTTCGATCGACTTGTGCTTACACACGCTTAAGGAGGATGGAAAGGGCATCACAAAAATCGCGGGCAGAGCTTATTAAGTGCATTATTTTCGAAGTTACAGCCAAAAAACCAAAGGCTTGATTAATCGAAGAAGAGCCTTGGTCGACCACTACAACTGAAACAATATTTTTTTTAAAGATGGGCTGTCGCTGATAGTCCTATCTCAAGGTACGCGTCGACAGCTTCAAAAA
The DNA here is from genome assembly GCA_914767735.1 of Anoplius nigerrimus. NCBI lineage: Eukaryota > Metazoa > Arthropoda > Insecta > Hymenoptera > Pompilidae > Anoplius > Anoplius nigerrimus. Next base: position 22,196,883 of record OU612080.1, read on the forward strand.
AATGTATGATTAGCATAGGTTTCGATCGGTGTTTCGAAAGTTACAGGCGATTATAAAAAATCGAGGAAACGGTAAGGAATACATACCCCTTGCAATTTATTTCGGCAAAAAATGGAAAGTGTTTCGGTCAACTTGTGCTTATACATGCTACAAGAGGATGGAAAGAGGATCACAAAAATCGCAGGCAGAGCTTTCGAAGTGCATTATTTTCGAAGTTATAGCCAAAAAACCAAAGACTTGATTAATCGAGGAAGAGCTTTGGTCAACCCCTACTACTGAAACATTATTTTTTTTAAAGATGGGCTTTCGCTGATAGTCCTATCTTAAGGTACGCGTCGAGAGCTTCTAGAAAATGTATGATTAGCATGGGTTTCGATCGGTGTTTCGAAAGTTACAGGCGATTATAGAAAATCAAGGAAACGGTAAGGAATACATACCCATTGCAATTTATTTCGGCAAAAAATGGAAAGTGTTTCGGTCGACTTGTGCTTATACATGCTTAAAGAGGATGGAAAGAGGATCACGAAAATCGCAGGCAGAGCTTTCTAAGTGCATTATTTTCGAAGTTATAGCAAAAAAACCAAAGACTTGATTAATCGAGGAAGAGCCTTGGTTGACCACTACTACTGAAACAATATTTTTTTTAATGATGGGCTGTCGCTGATAGTCCTATCTCAAGGTACGCGTCGACAGCTTCAAGAAAATGTATGATTAGCATAGGTTTCGATCGGTGTTTCGAAAGTTACAGGCGATTAAATAAAATCGAGGGAACGGTAAGGAATACATACCCATTGCAATATATTTCGGCAAATAATGGAAAGTGTTTCAGTCGACTTGTACTTATACACGCTTAAGGAGGATGGAACGAGGATCACAAAAATCGCAGGCAGAGCCTTCTAAGTGCATTATTTTCGGAGTTACAGCCAAAAAACCAAAGACTTGATTAATCGAGGTAGAGCCTTGGTCGACCACTACATCTGAAACAATTTTTTTTTAAAGATGGGCTTTCGCTGATAGTCCTATCTTAAGGTACGCGTCGAGAGCTTCAAGAAAATGTATGATTATCATAGGTTTCGATCGGTGTTTCGAAAGTTACAGGCGATTATAGAAAATCAAGGAAACGGTAAGGAATACATACCCCTTGCAACTTATTTCGGCACAAAATGGAAAGTTTTTCGATCGACTTGTGCTTACACAACCTTAAGGAGGATGGAAAGGGCATCACAAAAATCGCGGGCAGAGCTTTCTAAGTGCATTATTTTCGAAGTTATAGGAAAAAAACCAAAGACTTGATTAATCGAGGAAGAGCCTTGGTTGACCACTACTACTGAAACAATATTTTTTTTAATGATGGGCTGTCGCTGATAGTCCTATCTCAAGGTACGCGTCGACAGCTTCAAGAAAATGTATGATTAGCATAGGTTTCGATCGGTGTTTCGAAAGTTACAGGCGATTAAAGAAAATCGAGGAAACGGTAAGGAATGCATACCCATTTCAATTTATTTCGGCAAAAAAAGGAAAGTGTTTCAGTCGACTTGTGCTTATAAATGCTTAAAGAGGATGGAAAGAGGATCACTAAAATCGCAGGCAGAGCTTTCTAAGTGCATTATTTTCAAAGTTACAGCCAAAAAACCAAAGACTTGATTAATCGAGGAAGAGCCTTGGTCGACCACTACTACTGAAACAATATTTTTTTTAAAGATGAGCTGTCGCTGATAGTCCTATCTTAAGGTACGCGTCGACAGCTTCAAGAAAATATATGATTATCATAGATTTCGATCGGTGTTTCGAAAGTTACAGGTGATTATAGAAAATCGAGGAAACGCCAAGGAATACATACCCCTTGCATTTTATTTCGGCAAAAAATGGAAAGTGTTTCGGTCGACTTGTGCTTATACATGCTTAAAGAGGATGGAAAGAGGATCACAAAAATCGCAGGCAGAGCTTTCTAAGTGCATTATTTTCGAAGTTATAGCCAAAAAACCAAAGACTTGATTAATCGTGGAAGAGCCTTGGTCGACCAGTACAACTGAAACAATTTTTTTTAAAAGATGGGCTTTCGCTGATAGTCCTATCTCAAGGTACGCGTCGAGAGCTTCAAGAAAATGTATGATTATCATAGGTTTCGATCGGTGTTTCGAAAGTTACAGGCGATTATAGAAAATCGAGGAAACGGTAAGGAATACATACCCCTTGCAATTTATTTCGGCAAAAAATGGAAAGTTTTTCGGTCGACTTGTGCTTATACACGCTTAAAGAGGATGGAAGGAGGATCACAAAAATCGCAGGCAGAGCTTTCTAAGTGCATTATTTTCGAAGTTATAGCAAAAAAACCAAAGACTTGATTAATCGAGGAAGAGCCTTGGTTGACCACTACTACTGAAACAATATTTTTTTTAATGATGGGCTGTCGCTGATAGTCCTATCTCAAGGTACGCGTCGACAGCTTCAAGAAAATGTATGATTAGCATAGGTTTCGATCGGTGTTTCGAAAGTTACAGGCGATTAAAGAAAATCGAGGAAACGGTAAGGAATACATACCCATTGCAATTTATTTCGGCAAAAAATGGAAAGTGTTTCGGTCGACTTGTGCTTATACAGGCTTAAAAAGGATGGAACGAGGATCACAAAAATCGCAGGCAGAGCATTCTAAGTGCATTATTTTCGAAGTTATAGCAAAAAAACCAAAGACTTGATTAATCGTGGAAGAGCCTTGGTCGACCAGTACAACTGAAACAATTTTTTTTAAAAGATGGGCTTTCGCTGATAGTCCTATCTCAAGGTACGCGTCGAGAGCTTCAAGAAAATGTATGATTATCATAGGTTTCGATCGGTGTTTCGAAAGTTACAGGCGATTATAGAAAATCAAGGAAACGGTAAGGAATACATACCCCTTGCAATTTACTTCGGCAAAAAATGGAAAGTTTTTCGATCGACTTGTGCTTACACACGCTTAAGGAGAATGGAAAGGGCATCACAAAAATCGCGGGCAGAGCTTTCTAAGTGCATTATTTTCGAAGTTATAGCAAAAAAACCAAAGACTTGATTAATCGAGGAAGAGCCTTGGTCAACCCCTACTACTGAAACATTATTTTTCTTAAAGATGGGCTTTCGCTGATAGTCCTATCTTAAGGTACGCGTCGAGAACTTCTAGAAAATGTATGATTAGCATAGGTTTCGATCGGTGTTTCGAAAGTTACAGGCGATTATAGAAAATCGAGGAAACGGTAAGGAATACATACCCCTTGCAATTTATTTCGGCAAAAAATGGAAAGTTTTTCGGTCGACTTGTGCTTATACACGCTTAAAGAGGATGGAAGGAGGATCACAAAAATCGCAGGCAGAGCTTTCTAAGTGCATTATTTTCGAAGTTATAGCAAAAAAACCAAAGACTTGATTAATCGAGGAAGAGCCTTGGTTGACCACTACTACTGAAACAATATTTTTTATAATGATGGGCTGTCGCTGATAGTCCTATCTCAAGGTACGCGTCGACAGCTTCAAGAAAATGTATGATTAGCATAGGTTTCGATCGGTGTTTCGAAAGTTACAGGCGATTAAAGAAAATCGAGGAAACGGTAAGGAATACATACCCATTGCAATTTATTTCGGCAAAAAATGGAAAGTGTTTCGGTCGACTTGTGCTTATACAGGCTTAAAGAGGATGGAACGAGGATCACAAAAATCGCAGGCAGAGCATTCTAAGTGCATTATTTTCGAAATTACAGCCAAAAAACCAAAGACTTGATTAATCGAACAAGAGCCTTGGTCGACCACTACTACTGAAACAATATTTTTTTTTAAAGATGAACTGTCGCTGATAGTCCCATCTTAAGGTACGCGTCGAGAGCTTCAAGAAAATGTATGATTATCATAGGTTTCGATCGGTGTTTCGAAAGTTACAGGCGATTAAAGAAAATCGAGGAAACGGTAAGGAATACATACTCATTGCAATTTATTTCGGCAAAAAATAGAAAGTGTTTCGGTAGACTTGTGCTTATACATGCTTAAAGAGGATGTAAAGGGGATCACAAAAATCGCAGGCAGAGCCTCCTAAGTTCATTATTGTCGAAGTTACAGACAAAAAACTAAAGGCTTGATTAATCGAGGAAGAGCCTTGGTCGATCAGTACAACTGAAACAATTTTTTTTTAAAGATGGGCTTTTGCTGATCATCCTAACTTGAGGTAAGCGTCGAGAGTTTCAAGAAAATGTATGATTATCATAGGTTTCGATCGGTGTTTCGAAAGTTACAGGCGATTAAAGAAAATCGAGGAAACGGTAAGGAATACATACTTTTGGCGCTCCGCTCGCCCCTAGGCACCACAGCGATGTCATTGGCTGAGCGTCCCACCAATGAGAGTACGAGTGGAAGTTCGAGGAAATCGCGGGGCATTTAACCAGCATATAGATAATATGTAAATAACAAATGTTGTTTAGCCTAGAGACGCACCGTCTTTTGTTAAATTGATAAAAATAAAGAGAGCTGGAATTGTGAAGGCGAAAAAATTAGCTTATTCCTTAGGAAGTCCGCTACATACTCATTGCAATTTATTTCGGCAAAATATAGAAAGTGTTTCGGTAGACTTGTGCTTATACATGCTTAAAGAGGATGTAAAGGGGATCACAAAAATCGCAGGCAGAGCCTCCTAAGTTCATTATTGTCGAAGTTACAGACAAAAAACCAAAGGCTTGATTAATCGAGGAAGAGCCTTGGTCGATCAGTACAACTGAAACAATTTTTTATTAAAGATGGGCTTTCGCTGATCATCCTAACTTGAGGTACGCGTCGAGAGCTTCAAGAAAATGTATGATTATCATAGGTTTCGATCGGTGTTTCGAAAGTTACAGGCGATTATAGAAAATCAAGGAAACGGTAAGGAATACATGCCCCGTGCAATTTATTTCGGCAAAAAATGGAAAGTGTTTCGGTCGACTTGTGCTTATACATGCTAAAAGAGGATGGAAAGAGGATCACAAAAATCGCGGGCAGAGCCTCCTAAGTGCATTTTTTTCGAAGTTATAGCCAAAAAAGCAACGGCTTGATTAATCGAAGAAGAGCCTTGGTCGACCACTACAACTGAAACCATTTTTTTTTAAGATGGCCTTTCGCTGGTAGTCCTATCTTAAGGTACGCGTCGAGAGCTTCAAGAAAATGTAAGATTATCATAGGTTTCGATCGGTGTTTCGAAAGTTACAGGCGATTAAAGAAAATCGAGGAAACGGTAAGGAATACATACCCATTGCAATATATTTCGGCAAATAATGGAAAGTGTTTCGGTCGACTTGTACTTATACACGCTTAAAGCGGATGGAACGAGGATCACAAAAATCGCAGGCAGAGCCTTCTAAGTGCATTATTTTCGAAGTTACAGCCAAAAAACCAAAGACTTGATTAATCGAAGAAGAGCCTTGGTCGAACACTACTACTGAAACAATATTTTTTTTTAAGGATGAGCTGTCGCTGATAGTCCTATCTCAAGGTACGCGTCGACAGCTTCAAGAAAATGTATGATTAGCATAGGTTTCGATCGGTGTTTCGAAAGTTACAGGCGATTAAAGAAAATCGAGGAAACGGTAAGGATTACATACCCATTGCAATATATTTCGGCAAATAATGGAAAGTGTTTCAGTCGACTTGTACTTATACACGCTTAAGGAGGATGGAACGAGGACCACAAAAATCGCAGGCAGAGCCTTCTAAGTGCATTATTTTCGAAGTTACAGCCAAAAAACCAAAGACTTGATTAATCGAGGAAGAGCCTTGGTCAACCCCTACTACTGAAACATTATTTTTTTTAAAGATGGGCTTTCGCTGATAGTCCTATCTTAAGGTACGCGTCGAGAGCTTCTAGAAAATGTATGATTATCATAGGTTTCGATCGGTGTTTCGAAAGTTACAGGCGATTATAGAAAATCAAGGAAACGGTAAGGAATAGATACCCCTTGCAATTTATTTCGAGAAAAAATGGAAAGTGTTTCGGTTGACTTGTGCTTATACATGCTTAAAGAGGATGGAAAGAGGTACACAAAAATCGCAGGTAGAGCTTTCTAAGTGCATTATTTTCGAATTTACAGCCAAAAAACCAAAGACTTGATTAATCGAAGAAGAGCCTTGGTCGACCACTACTATTGAAACAATATTTTTTTTTAAGATGGGCTTTCGCTGATAGTCCTATCTTAAGGTACGCGTCGACAGCTTCAAGAAAACGTATGATTATCATAGGTTTCGATCGGTGTTTCGAAAGTTACAGGCGATTAAAGAAAATCGAGGAAACGGTAAGGAATACATACCCATTGCAATATATTTCGGCAAATAATGGAAAGTGTTTCGGCCGACTTGTACTTATACACGCTCAAAGAGGATGGAAAGAGGATCACAAAAATCGCAGGCAGAGCTTTCTAAGTGCATTATTTTCGAAGTTATAGCAAAAAAACCAAAGACTTGATTAATCGAGGAAGAGCCTTGGTTGACCACTACTACTGAAACAATATTTTTTTTAATGATGGGCTGTCGCTGATAGTCCTATCTCAAGGTACGCGTCGACAGCTTCAAGAAAATGTATGATTAGCATAGGTTTCGATCGGTGTTTCGAAAGTTACAGGCGATTAAAGAAAATCGAGGAAACGGTAAGGAATACATACCCATTGCAATATATTTCGGCAAATAATGGAAAGTGTTTCAGTCGACTTGTACTTATACACGCTTAAGGAGGATGGAACGAGGATCACAAAAATCGCAGGCAGAGCCTTCTAAGTGCATTATTTTCGAAGTTACAGCCAAAAAACCAAAGACTTGATTAATCGAGGAAGAGCCTGGGTCGACCACTACAACTGAAACAATTTTTTTTTAAAGATGGGCTTTCGCTGGTAGCCCTATCTTAAGGTACGCGTCGAGAGCTTCAAGAAAATATATGATTATCATAGGTTTCGATAGGTGTTTCGAAAGTTACAGGCGATTATAGAAAATCAAGGAAACGGTAAGGAATACATACCCCTTGCAATTTATTTCGGCAAAAAATGGAAAGTGTTTCGGTCGACTTGTGCTTATACACCCTTAAAGAGGATGGAAAGAGGATCACAAAAATCGCAGGCAGAGCTTTCTAAGTGCATTATTTTCGAAGTTATAGCAAAAAAACCAAAGACTTGATTAATCGAACAAGAGCCTTGGTCGACCACTACTACTGAAACAATATTTTTTTTTAAAGATGAGCTGTCGCTGATAGTCCCATCTTAAGGTAGGCGTCGAGAGCTTCAAGAAAATGTATGATTATCATAGGTTTCGATCGGTGTTTCGAAAGTTACAGGCGATTATAGAAAATCAAGGAAACGGTAAGGAATACATACCCCTTGCAATTTATTTCGGCAAAAAATGGAAAGTTCTTCGATCGACTTGTGCTTACACACGCTTAAGGAGGATGGAAAGGGCATCACAAAAATCGCGGGCAGAGCTTATTAAGTGCATTATTTTCGAAGTTACAGCCAAAAAACCAAAGGCTTGATTAATCGAAGAAGAGCCTTGGTCGACCACTACAACTGAAACAATATTTTTTTTAAAGATGGGCTGTCGCTGATAGTCCTATCTCAAGGTACGCGTCGACAGCTTCAAAAAAATGTATGATTAGCATAGGTTTCGATCGGTGTTTCGAAAGTTACAGGCGATTATAAAAAATCGAGGAAACGGTAAGGAATACATACCCCTTGCAATTTATTTCGGCAAAAAATGGAAAGTGTTTCGGTCAACTTGTGCTTATACATGCTACAAGAGGATGGAAAGAGGATCACAAAAATCGCAGGCAGAGCTTTCGAAGTGCATTATTTTCGAAGTTATAGCCAAAAAACCAAAGACTTGATTAATCGAGGAAGAGCTTTGGTCAACCCCTACTACTGAAACATTATTTTTTTTAAAGATGGGCTTTCGCTGATAGTCCTATCTTAAGGTACGCGTCGAGAGCTTCTAGAAAATGTATGATTAGCATGGGTTTCGATCGGTGTTTCGAAAGTTACAGGCGATTATAGAAAATCAAGGAAACGGTAAGGAATACATACCCATTGCAATTTATTTCGGCAAAAAATGGAAAGTGTTTCGGTCGACTTGTGCTTATACATGCTTAAAGAGGATGGAAAGAGGATCACGAAAATCGCAGGCAGAGCTTTCTAAGTGCATTATTTTCGAAGTTATAGCAAAAAAACCAAAGACTTGATTAATCGAGGAAGAGCCTTGGTTGACCACTACTACTGAAACAATATTTTTTTTAATGATGGGCTGTCGCTGATAGTCCTATCTCAAGGTACGCGTCGACAGCTTCAAGAAAATGTATGATTAGCATAGGTTTCGATCGGTGTTTCGAAAGTTACAGGCGATTAAATAAAATCGAGGGAACGGTAAGGAATACATACCCATTGCAATATATTTCGGCAAATAATGGAAAGTGTTTCAGTCGACTTGTACTTATACACGCTTAAGGAGGATGGAACGAGGATCACAAAAATCGCAGGCAGAGCCTTCTAAGTGCATTATTTTCGGAGTTACAGCCAAAAAACCAAAGACTTGATTAATCGAGGTAGAGCCTTGGTCGACCACTACATCTGAAACAATTTTTTTTTAAAGATGGGCTTTCGCTGATAGTCCTATCTTAAGGTACGCGTCGAGAGCTTCAAGAAAATGTATGATTATCATAGGTTTCGATCGGTGTTTCGAAAGTTACAGGCGATTATAGAAAATCAAGGAAACGGTAAGGAATACATACCCCTTGCAACTTATTTCGGCACAAAATGGAAAGTTTTTCGATCGACTTGTGCTTACACAACCTTAAGGAGGATGGAAAGGGCATCACAAAAATCGCGGGCAGAGCTTTCTAAGTGCATTATTTTCGAAGTTATAGGAAAAAAACCAAAGACTTGATTAATCGAGGAAGAGCCTTGGTTGACCACTACTACTGAAACAATATTTTTTTTAATGATGGGCTGTCGCTGATAGTCCTATCTCAAGGTACGCGTCGACAGCTTCAAGAAAATGTATGATTAGCATAGGTTTCGATCGGTGTTTCGAAAGTTACAGGCGATTAAAGAAAATCGAGGAAACGGTAAGGAATGCATACCCATTTCAATTTATTTCGGCAAAAAAAGGAAAGTGTTTCAGTCGACTTGTGCTTATAAATGCTTAAAGAGGATGGAAAGAGGATCACTAAAATCGCAGGCAGAGCTTTCTAAGTGCATTATTTTCAAAGTTACAGCCAAAAAACCAAAGACTTGATTAATCGAGGAAGAGCCTTGGTCGACCACTACTACTGAAACAATATTTTTTTTAAAGATGAGCTGTCGCTGATAGTCCTATCTTAAGGTACGCGTCGACAGCTTCAAGAAAATATATGATTATCATAGATTTCGATCGGTGTTTCGAAAGTTACAGGTGATTATAGAAAATCGAGGAAACGCCAAGGAATACATACCCCTTGCATTTTATTTCGGCAAAAAATGGAAAGTGTTTCGGTCGACTTGTGCTTATACATGCTTAAAGAGGATGGAAAGAGGATCACAAAAATCGCAGGCAGAGCTTTCTAAGTGCATTATTTTCGAAGTTATAGCCAAAAAACCAAAGACTTGATTAATCGTGGAAGAGCCTTGGTCGACCAGTACAACTGAAACAATTTTTTTTAAAAGATGGGCTTTCGCTGATAGTCCTATCTCAAGGTACGCGTCGAGAGCTTCAAGAAAATGTATGATTATCATAGGTTTCGATCGGTGTTTCGAAAGTTACAGGCGATTATAGAAAATCGAGGAAACGGTAAGGAATACATACCCCTTGCAATTTATTTCGGCAAAAAATGGAAAGTTTTTCGGTCGACTTGTGCTTATACACGCTTAAAGAGGATGGAAGGAGGATCACAAAAATCGCAGGCAGAGCTTTCTAAGTGCATTATTTTCGAAGTTATAGCAAAAAAACCAAAGACTTGATTAATCGAGGAAGAGCCTTGGTTGACCACTACTACTGAAACAATATTTTTTTTAATGATGGGCTGTCGCTGATAGTCCTATCTCAAGGTACGCGTCGACAGCTTCAAGAAAATGTATGATTAGCATAGGTTTCGATCGGTGTTTCGAAAGTTACAGGCGATTAAAGAAAATCGAGGAAACGGTAAGGAATACATACCCATTGCAATTTATTTCGGCAAAAAATGGAAAGTGTTTCGGTCGACTTGTGCTTATACAGGCTTAAAAAGGATGGAACGAGGATCACAAAAATCGCAGGCAGAGCATTCTAAGTGCATTATTTTCGAAGTTATAGCAAAAAAACCAAAGACTTGATTAATCGTGGAAGAGCCTTGGTCGACCAGTACAACTGAAACAATTTTTTTTAAAAGATGGGCTTTCGCTGATAGTCCTATCTCAAGGTACGCGTCGAGAGCTTCAAGAAAATGTATGATTATCATAGGTTTCGATCGGTGTTTCGAAAGTTACAGGCGATTATAGAAAATCAAGGAAACGGTAAGGAATACATACCCCTTGCAATTTACTTCGGCAAAAAATGGAAAGTTTTTCGATCGACTTGTGCTTACACACGCTTAAGGAGAATGGAAAGGGCATCACAAAAATCGCGGGCAGAGCTTTCTAAGTGCATTATTTTCGAAGTTATAGCAAAAAAACCAAAGACTTGATTAATCGAGGAAGAGCCTTCGTCAACCCCTACTACTGAAACATTATTTTTCTTAAAGATGGGCTTTCGCTGATAGTCCTATCTTAAGGTACGCGTCGAGAACTTCTAGAAAATGTATGATTAGCATAGGTTTCGATCGGTGTTTCGAAAGTTACAGGCGATTATAGAAAATCGAGGAAACGGTAAGGAATACATACCCCTTGCAATTTATTTCGGCAAAAAATGGAAAGTTTTTCGGTCGACTTGTGCTTATACACGCTTAAAGAGGATGGAAGGAGGATCACAAAAATCGCAGGCAGAGCTTTCTAAGTGCATTATTTTCGAAGTTATAGCAAAAAAACCAAAGACTTGATTAATCGAGGAAGAGCCTTGGTTGACCACTACTACTGAAACAATATTTTTTATAATGATGGGCTGTCGCTGATAGTCCTATCTCAAGGTACGCGTCGACAGCTTCAAGAAAATGTATGATTATCATAGGTTTCGATCGGTGTTTCGAAAGTTACAGGCGATTAAAGAAAATCGAGGAAACGGTAAGGAATACATACTCATTGCAATTTATTTCGGCAAAAAATAGAAAGTGTTTCGGTAGACTTGTGCTTATACATGCTTAAAGAGGATGTAAAGGGGATCACAAAAATCGCAGGCAGAGCCTCCTAAGTTCATTATTGTCGAAGTTACAGACAAAAAACTAAAGGCTTGATTAATCGAGGAAGAGCCTTGGTCGATCAGTACAACTGAAACAATTTTTTTTTAAAGATGGGCTTTTGCTGATCATCCTAACTTGAGGTAAGCGTCGAGAGTTTCAAGAAAATGTATGATTATCATAGGTTTCGATCGGTGTTTCGAAAGTTACAGGCGATTAAAGAAAATCGAGGAAACGGTAAGGAATACATACTCATTGCAATTTATTTCGCAAAATATAGAAAGTGTTTCGGTAGACTTGTGCTTATACATGCTTAAAGAGGATGTAAAGGGGATCACAAAAATCGCAGGCAGAGCCTCCTAAGTTCATTATTGTCGAAGTTACAGACAAAAAACCAAAGGCTTGATTAATCGAGGAAGAGCCTTGGTCGATCAGTACAACTGAAACAATTTTTTATTAAAGATGGGCTTTCGCTGATCATCCTAACTTGAGGTACGCGTCGAGAGCTTCAAGAAAATGTATGATTATCATAGGTTTCGATCGGTGTTTCGAAAGTTACAGGCGATTATAGAAAATCAAGGAAACGGTAAGGAATACATGCCCCGTGCAATTTATTTCGGCAAAAAATGGAAAGTGTTTCGGTCGACTTGTGCTTATACATGCTAAAAGAGGATGGAAAGAGGATCACAAAAATCGCGGGCAGAGCCTCCTAAGTGCATTTTTTTCGAAGTTATAGCCAAAAAAGCAACGGCTTGATTAATCGAAGAAGAGCCTTGGTCGACCACTACAACTGAAACCATTTTTTTTTAAGATGGCCTTTCGCTGGTAGTCCTATCTTAAGGTACGCGTCGAGAGCTTCAAGAAAATGTAAGATTATCATAGGTTTCGATCGGTGTTTCGAAAGTTACAGGCGATTAAAGAAAATCGAGGAAACGGTAAGGAATACATACCCATTGCAATATATTTCGGCAAATAATGGAAAGTGTTTCGGTCGACTTGTACTTATACACGCTTAAAGCGGATGGAACGAGGATCACAAAAATCGCAGGCAGAGCCTTCTAAGTGCATTATTTTCGAAGTTACAGCCAAAAAACCAAAGACTTGATTAATCGAAGAAGAGCCTTGGTCGAACACTACTACTGAAACAATATTTTTTTTTAAGGATGAGCTGTCGCTGATAGTCCTATCTCAAGGTACGCGTCGACAGCTTCAAGAAAATGTATGATTAGCATAGGTTTCGATCGGTGTTTCGAAAGTTACAGGCGATTAAAGAAAATCGAGGAAACGGTAAGGATTACATACCCATTGCAATATATTTCGGCAAATAATGGAAAGTGTTTCAGTCGACTTGTACTTATACACGCTTAAGGAGGATGGAACGAGGACCACAAAAATCGCAGGCAGAGCCTTCTAAGTGCATTATTTTCGAAGTTACAGCCAAAAAACCAAAGACTTGATTAATCGAGGAAGAGCCTTGGTCAACCCCTACTACTGAAACATTATTTTTTTTAAAGATGGGCTTTCGCTGATAGTCCTATCTTAAGGTACGCGTCGAGAGCTTCTAGAAAATGTATGATTATCATAGGTTTCGATCGGTGTTTCGAAAGTTACAGGCGATTATAGAAAATCAAGGAAACGGTAAGGAATAGATACCCCTTGCAATTTATTTCGAGAAAAAATGGAAAGTGTTTCGGTTGACTTGTGCTTATACATGCTTAAAGAGGATGGAAAGAGGTACACAAAAATCGCAGGTAGAGCTTTCTAAGTGCATTATTTTCGAATTTACAGCCAAAAAACCAAAGACTTGATTAATCGAAGAAGAGCCTTGGTCGACCACTACTATTGAAACAATATTTTTTTTTAAGATGGGCTTTCGCTGATAGTCCTATCTTAAGGTACGCGTCGACAGCTTCAAGAAAACGTATGATTATCATAGGTTTCGATCGGTGTTTCGAAAGTTACAGGCGATTAAAGAAAATCGAGGAAACGGTAAGGAATACATACCCATTGCAATATATTTCGGCAAATAATGGAAAGTGTTTCGGCCGACTTGTACTTATACACGCTCAAAGAGGATGGAAAGAGGATCACAAAAATCGCAGGCAGAGCTTTCTAAGTGCATTATTTTCGAAGTTATAGCAAAAAAACCAAAGACTTGATTAATCGAGGAAGAGCCTTGGTTGACCACTACTACTGAAACAATATTTTTTTTAATGATGGGCTGTCGCTGATAGTCCTATCTCAAGGTACGCGTCGACAGCTTCAAGAAAATGTATGATTAGCATAGGTTTCGATCGGTGTTTCGAAAGTTACAGGCGATTAAAGAAAATCGAGGAAACGGTAAGGAATACATACCCATTGCAATATATTTCGGCAAATAATGGAAAGTGTTTCAGTCGACTTGTACTTATACACGCTTAAGGAGGATGGAACGAGGATCACAAAAATCGCAGGCAGAGCCTTCTAAGTGCATTATTTTCGAAGTTACAGCCAAAAAACCAAAGACTTGATTAATCGAGGAAGAGCCTGGGTCGACCACTACAACTGAAACAATTTTTTTTTAAAGATGGGCTTTCGCTGGTAGCCCTATCTTAAGGTACGCGTCGAGAGCTTCAAGAAAATATATGATTATCATAGGTTTCGATAGGTGTTTCGAAAGTTACAGGCGATTATAGAAAATCAAGGAAACGGTAAGGAATACATACCCCTTGCAATTTATTTCGGCAAAAAATGGAAAGTTCTTCGATCGACTTGTGCTTACACACGCTTAAGGAGGATGGAAAGGGCATCACAAAAATCGCGGGCAGAGCTTATTAAGTGCATTATTTTCGAAGTTACAGCCAAAAAACCAAAGGCTTGATTAATCGAAGAAGAGCCTTGGTCGACCACTACAACTGAAACAATATTTTTTTTAAAGATGGGCTGTCGCTGATAGTCCTATCTCAAGGTACGCGTCGACAGCTTCAAAAAAATGTATGATTAGCATAGGTTTCGATCGGTGTTTCGAAAGTTACAGGCGATTATAAAAAATCGAGGAAACGGTAAGGAATACATACCCCTTGCAATTTATTTCGGCAAAAAATGGAAAGTGTTTCGGTCAACTTGTGCTTATACATGCTACAAGAGGATGGAAAGAGGATCACAAAAATCGCAGGCAGAGCTTTCGAAGTGCATTATTTTCGAAGTTATAGCCAAAAAACCAAAGACTTGATTAATCGAGGAAGAGCTTTGGTCAACCCCTACTACTGAAACATTATTTTTTTTAAAGATGGGCTTTCGCTGATAGTCCTATCTTAAGGTACGCGTCGAGAGCTTCTAGAAAATGTATGATTAGCATGGGTTTCGATCGGTGTTTCGAAAGTTACAGGCGATTATAGAAAATCAAGGAAACGGTAAGGAATACATACCCATTGCAATATATTTCGGCAAAAAATTGAAAGTGTTTCGGTCGACTTGTGCTTATACATGCTTAAAGAGGATGGAAAGAGGATCACGAAAATCGCAGGCAGAGCTTTCTAAGTGCATTATTTTCGAAGTTATAGCAAAAAAAACCAAAGACTTGATTAATCGAGGAAGAGCCTTGGTTGACCACTACTACTGAAACAATATTTTTTTTAATGATGGGCTGTCGCTGATAGTCCTATCTCAAGGTACGCGTCGACAGCTTCAAGAAAATGTATGATTAGCATAGGTTTCGATCGGTGTTTCGAAAGTTACAGGCGATTAAATAAAATCGAGGGAACGGTAAGGAATACATACCCATTGCAATATATTTCGGCAAATAATGGAAAGTGTTTCAGTCGACTTGTACTTATACACGCTTAAGGAGGATGGAACGAGGATCACAAAAATCGCAGGCAGAGCCTTCTAAGTGCATTATTTTCGGAGTTACAGCCAAAAAACCAAAGACTTGATTAATCGAGGTAGAGCCTTGGTCGACCACTACATCTGAAACAATTTTTTTTTAAAGATGGGCTTTCGCTGATAGTCCTATCTTAAGGTACGCGTCGAGAGCTTCAAGAAAATGTATGATTATCATAGGTTTCGATCGGTGTTTCGAAAGTTACAGGCGATTATAGAAAATCAAGGAAACGGTAAGGAATACATACCCCTTGCAATTTATTTCGGCACAAAATGGAAAGTGTTTCAGTCGACTTGTACTTATACACGCTTAAGGAGGATGGAACGAGGACCACAAAAATCGCAGGCAGAGCCTTCTAAGTGCATTATTTTCGAAGTTACAGCCAAAAAACCCAAGACTTGATTACTCGAGGAAAAGCCTTGGTCAAACACTGCAACTGAAACATTATTTTTTTTAAAGATGGGCTTTCGCTGATAGTCCTATCTTAAGGTACGCGTCGAGAGCTTCAAGAAAATATATGATTATCATAGGTTTCGATAGGTGTTTCGAAAGTTACAGGCGATTATAGAAAATCAAGGAAACGGTAAGGAATACATACCCCTTGCAATTTATTTCGGCAAAAAATGGAAAGTGTTTCGGTCGACTTGTGCTTATACACCCTTAAAGAGGATGGAAAGAGGATCACAAAAATCGCAGGCAGAGCTTTCTAAGTGCATTATTTTCGAAGTTATAGCAAAAAAACCAAAGACTTGATTAATCGAACAAGAGCCTTGGTCGACCACTACTACTGAAACAATATTTTTTTTTAAAGATGAGCTGTCGCTGATAGTCCCATCTTAAGGTAGGCGTCGAGAGCTTCAAGAAAATGTATGATTATCATAGGTTTCGATCGGTGTTTCGAAAGTTACAGGCGATTATAGAAAATCAAGGAAACGGTAAGGAATACATACCCCTTGCAATTTATTTCGGCAAAAAATGGAAAGTTCTTCGATCGACTTGTGCTTACACACGCTTAAGGAGGATGGAAAGGGCATCACAAAAATCGCGGGCAGAGCTTATTAAGTGCATTATTTTCGAAGTTACAGCCAAAAAACCAAAGACTTGATTAATCGAGGAAGAGCCTTGGTCAACCCCTACTATTGAAACAATATTTTTTTTTAAGATGGGCTTTCGCTGATAGTCCTATCTTAAGGTACGCGTCGACAGCTTCAAGAAAACGTATGATTATCATAGGTTTCGATCGGTGTTTCGAAAGTTACAGGCGATTAAAGAAAATCGAGGAAACGGTAAGGATTACATACCCATTGCAATATATTTCGGCAAATAATGGAAAGTGTTTCAGTCGACTTGTACTTATACACGCTTAAGGAGGATGGAACGAGGACCACAAAAATCGCAGGCAGAGCCTTCTAAGTGCATTATTTTCGAAGTTACAGCCAAAAAACCAAAGACTTGATTAATCGAGGAAGAGCCTTGGTCAACCCCTACTACTGAAACATTATTTTTTTTAAAGATGGGCTTTCGCTGATAGTCCTATCTTAAGGTACGCGTCGAGAGCTTCTAGAAAATGTATGATTATCATAGGTTTCGATCGGTGTTTCGAAAGTTACAGGCGATTATAGAAAATCAAGGAAACGGTAAGGAATAGATACCCCTTGCAATTTATTTCGAGAAAAAATGGAAAGTGTTTCGGTTGACTTGTGCTTATACATGCTTAAAGAGGATGGAAAGAGGTACACAAAAATCGCAGGTAGAGCTTTCTAAGTGCATTATTTTCGAATTTACAGCCAAAAAACCAAAGACTTGATTAATCGAAGAAGAGCCTTGGTCGACCACTACTATTGAAACAATATTTTTTTTTAAGATGGGCTTTCGCTGATAGTCCTATCTTAAGGTACGCGTCGACAGCTTCAAGAAAACGTATGATTATCATAGGTTTCGATCGGTGTTTCGAAAGTTACAGGCGATTAAAGAAAATCGAGGAAACGGTAAGGAATACATACCCATTGCAATATATTTCGGCAAATAATGGAAAGTGTTTCGGCCGACTTGTACTTATACACGCTCAAAGAGGATGGAAAGAGGATCACAAAAATCGCAGGCAGAGCTTTCTAAGTGCATTATTTTCGAAGTTATAGCAAAAAAACCAAAGACTTGATTAATCGAGGAAGAGCCTTGGTTGACCACTACTACTGAAACAATATTTTTTTTAATGATGGGCTGTCGCTGATAGTCCTATCTCAAGGTACGCGTCGACAGCTTCAAGAAAATGTATGATTAGCATAGGTTTCGATCGGTGTTTCGAAAGTTACAGGCGATTAAAGAAAATCGAGGAAACGGTAAGGAATACATACCCATTGCAATATATTTCGGCAAATAATGGAAAGTGTTTCAGTCGACTTGTACTTATACACGCTTAAGGAGGATGGAACGAGGATCACAAAAATCGCAGGCAGAGCCTTCTAAGTGCATTATTTTCGAAGTTACAGCCAAAAAACCAAAGACTTGATTAATCGAGGAAGAGCCTGGGTCGACCACTACAACTGAAACAATTTTTTTTTAAAGATGGGCTTTCGCTGGTAGCCCTATCTTAAGGTACGCGTCGAGAGCTTCAAGAAAATATATGATTATCATAGGTTTCGATAGGTGTTTCGAAAGTTACAGGCGATTATAGAAAATCAAGGAAACGGTAAGGAATACATACCCCTTGCAATTTATTTCGGCAAAAAATGGAAAGTTCTTCGATCGACTTGTGCTTACACACGCTTAAGGAGGATGGAAAGGGCATCACAAAAATCGCGGGCAGAGCTTATTAAGTGCATTATTTTCGAAGTTACAGCCAAAAAACCAAAGGCTTGATTAATCGAAGAAGAGCCTTGGTCGACCACTACAACTGAAACAATATTTTTTTTAAAGATGGGCTGTCGCTGATAGTCCTATCTCAAGGTACGCGTCGACAGCTTCAAAAAAATGTATGATTAGCATAGGTTTCGATCGGTGTTTCGAAAGTTACAGGCGATTATAAAAAATCGAGGAAACGGTAAGGAATACATACCCCTTGCAATTTATTTCGGCAAAAAATGGAAAGTGTTTCGGTCAACTTGTGCTTATACATGCTACAAGAGGATGGAAAGAGGATCACAAAAATCGCAGGCAGAGCTTTCGAAGTGCATTATTTTCGAAGTTATAGCCAAAAAACCAAAGACTTGATTAATCGAGGAAGAGCTTTGGTCAACCCCTACTACTGAAACATTATTTTTTTTAAAGATGGGCTTTCGCTGATAGTCCTATCTTAAGGTACGCGTCGAGAGCTTCTAGAAAATGTATGATTAGCATGGGTTTCGATCGGTGTTTCGAAAGTTACAGGCGATTATAGAAAATCAAGGAAACGGTAAGGAATACATACCCATTGCAATATATTTCGGCAAAAAATGGAAAGTGTTTCGGTCGACTTGTGCTTATACATGCTTAAAGAGGATGGAAAGAGGATCACGAAAATCGCAGGCAGAGCTTTCTAAGTGCATTATTTTCGAAGTTATAGCAAAAAAACCAAAGACTTGATTAATCGAGGAAGAGCCTTGGTTGACCACTACTACTGAAACAATATTTTTTTTAATGATGGGCTGTCGCTGATAGTCCTATCTCAAGGTACGCGTCGACAGCTTCAAGAAAATGTATGATTAGCATAGGTTTCGATCGGTGTTTCGAAAGTTACAGGCGATTAAATAAAATCGAGGGAACGGTAAGGAATACATACCCATTGCAATATATTTCGGCAAATAATGGAAAGTGTTTCAGTCGACTTGTACTTATACACGCTTAAGGAGGATGGAACGAGGATCACAAAAATCGCAGGCAGAGCCTTCTAAGTGCATTATTTTCGGAGTTACAGCCAAAAAACCAAAGACTTGATTAATCGAGGTAGAGCCTTGGTCGACCACTACATCTGAAACAATTTTTTTTTAAAGATGGGCTTTCGCTGATAGTCCTATCTTAAGGTACGCGTCGAGAGCTTCAAGAAAATGTATGATTATCATAGGTTTCGATCGGTGTTTCGAAAGTTACAGGCGATTATAGAAAATCAAGGAAACGGTAAGGAATACATACCCCTTGCAATTTATTTCGGCACGAAATGGAAAGTGTTTCAGTCGACTTGTACTTATACACGCTTAAGGAGGATGGAACGAGGACCACAAAAATCGCAGGCAGAGCCTTCTAAGTGCATTATTTTCGAAGTTACAGCCAAAAAACCCAAGACTTGATTACTCGAGGAAAAGCCTTGGTCAAACACTGCAACTGAAACATTATTTTTTTTAAAGATGGGCTTTCGCTGATAGTCCTATCTTAAGGTACGCGTCGAGAGCTTCAAGAAAATATATGATTATCATAGGTTTCGATAGGTGTTTCGAAAGTTACAGGCGATTATAGAAAATCAAGGAAACGGTAAGGAATACATACCCCTTGCAATTTATTTCGGCAAAAAATGGAAAGTGTTTCGGTCGACTTGTGCTTATACACCCTTAAAGAGGATGGAAAGAGGATCACAAAAATCGCAGGCAGAGCTTTCTAAGTGCATTATTTTCGAAGTTATAGCAAAAAAACCAAAGACTTGATTAATCGAACAAGAGCCTTGGTCGACCACTACTACTGAAACAATATTTTTTTTTAAAGATGAGCTGTCGCTGATAGTCCCATCTTAAGGTAGGCGTCGAGAGCTTCAAGAAAATGTATGATTATCATAGGTTTCGATCGGTGTTTCGAAAGTTACAGGCGATTATAGAAAATCAAGCAAACGGTAAGGAATACATACCCCTTGCAATTTATTTCGGCAAAAAATGGAAAGTTCTTCGATCGACTTGTGCTTACACACGCTTAAGGAGGATGGAAAGGGCATCACAAAAATCGCGGGCAGAGCTTATTAAGTGCATTATTTTCGAAGTTACAGCCAAAAAACCAAAGACTTGATTAATCGAGGAAGAGCCTTGGTCAACCCCTACTATTGAAACAATATTTTTTTTTAAGATGGGCTTTCGCTGATAGTCCTATCTTAAGGTACGCGTCGACAGCTTCAAGAAAACGTATGATTATCATAGGTTTCGATCGGTGTTTCGAAAGTTACAGGCGATTAAAGAAAATCGAGGAAACGGTAAGGAATACATACCCATTGCAATATATTTCGGCAAATAATGGAAAGTGTTTCGGCCGACTTGTACTTATACACGCTCAAAGAGGATGGAAAGAGGATAACAAAAATCGCAGGCAGAGCTTTCTAAGTGCATTATTTTCGAAGTTATAGCAAAAAAACCAAAGACTTGATTAATCGAGGAAGAGCCTTGGTTGACCACTACTACTGAAACAATATTTTTTTTAATGATGGGCTGTCGCTGATAGTCCTATCTCAAGGTACGCGTCGACAGCTTCAAGAAAATGTATGATTAGCATAGGTTTCGATCGGTGTTTCGAAAGTTACAGGCGATTAAAGAAAATCGAGGAAACGGTAAGGAATACATACCCATTGCAATATATTTCGACAAATAATGGAAAGTGTTTCAGTCGACTTGTACTTATACACGCTTAAGGAGGATGGAACGAGGATCACAAAAATCGCAGGCAGAGCCTTCTAAGTGCATTATTTTCGAAGTTACAGCCAAAAAACCAAAGACTTGATTAATCGAGGAAGAGCCTTGGTCGACCACTACAACTGAAACAATTTTTTTTTAAAGATGGGCTTTCGCTGGTAGTCCTATCTTAAGGTACGCGTCGAGAGCTTCAAGAAAATATATGATTATCATAGGTTTCGATAGGTGTTTCGAAAGTTACAGGCGATTATAGAAAATCAAGGAAACGGTAAGGAATACATACCCCTTGCAATTTATTTCGGCAAAAAATGGAAAGTGTTTCGGTCGACTTGTGCTTATACACCCTTAAAGAGGATGGAAAGGGCATCACAAAAATCGCAGGCAGAACCTCCTAAGTGCATTATTTTCGAAGTTGCAGCCAAAAAACCAAAGGCTTGATTAATCGAGGAAGAGCCTTGGTTGACCACTACTACTGAAACAATATTTTTTTTTAATGATGGGCTGTCGCTGATAGTCCTATCTCAAGGTACGCGTCGACAGCTTCAAGAAAATGTATGATTAGCATAGGTTTCGATCGGTGTTTCGAAAGTTACAGGCGATTATAGAAAATCGAGGAAACGGCAAGGAATACATACCCCTTGCAATTTATTTCGGCAAAAAATGGACAGTTTTTCGATCGACTTGTGCTTATACACGCTTAAAGAGGATGGAAAGGGCATCACAAAAATCGCAGGCAGAACCTCCTAAGTGCATTATTTTCGAAGTTGCAGCCAAAAAAGCAACGGCTTGATTAATCGAGGAAGAGCCTTGGTTGACCACTACTACTGAAACAATATTTTTTTTAATGATGGGCTGTCGCTGATAGTCCTATCTCAAGGTACGCGTCGACAGCTTCAAGAAAATGTATGATTAGCATAGGTTTCGATCGGTGTTTCGAAAGTTACAGGCGATTAAAGAAAATCGAGGAAACGGTAAGGAATACATACCCATTGCAATATATTTCGGCAAATAATGGAAAGTGTTTCAGTCGACTTGTACTTATACACGCCTAAGGAGGATGGAACGAGGACCACTAAAATCGCAGGCAGAGCTTTCTAAGTGCATTATTTTCAAAGTTACAGCCAAAAAACCAAAGGCCTGATTAATCGAGGAAGAGCCTTGGTCGACCACTACTACTGAAACAATATTTTTTTTAAAGATGAGCTGTCGCTGATAGTCCTATCTCAAGGTACGCGTCGACAGCTTCAAGAAAATGTATGATTAGCATAGGTTTCGATCGGTGTTTCGAAAGTTACAGGCGATTAAATAAAATCGAGGGAACGGTAAGGAATACATACCCATTGCAATATATTTCGGCAAATAATGGAAAGTGTTTCAGTCGACTTGTACTTATACACGCTTAAGGAGGATGGAACGAGGATCACAAAAATCGCAGGCAGAGCCTTCTAAGTGCATTATTTTCGGAGTTACAGCCAAAAAACCAAAGACTTGATTAATCGAGGTAGAGCCTTGGTCGACCACTACATCTGAAACAATTTTTTTTTTAAAGATGGGCTTTCGCTGATAGTCCTATCTTAAGGTACGCGTCGAGAGCTTCAAGAAAATGTATGATTATCATAGGTTTCGATCGGTGTTTCGAAAGTTACAGGCGATTATAGAAAATCAAGGAAACGGTAAGGAATACATACCCCTTGCAATTTATTTCGGCACAAAATGGAAAGTGTTTCAGTCGACTTGTACTTATACACGCTTAAGGAGGATGGAACGAGGACCACAAAAATCGCAGGCAGAGCCTTCTAAGTGCATTATTTTCGAAGTTACAGCCAAAAAACCCAAGACTTGATTACTCGAGGAAAAGCCTTGGTCAAACACTGCAACTGAAACATTATTTTTTTTAAAGATGGGCTTTCGCTGATAGTCCTATCTTAAGGTACGCGTCGAGAGCTTCAAGAAAATATATGATTATCATAGGTTTCGATAGGTGTTTCGAAAGTTACAGGCGATTATAGAAAATCAAGGAAACGGTAAGGAATACATACCCCTTGCAATTTATTTCGGCAAAAAATGGAAAGTGTTTCGGTCGACTTGTGCTTATACACCCTTAAAGAGGATGGAAAGAGGATCACAAAAATCGCAGGCAGAGCTTTCTAAGTGCATTATTTTCGAAGTTATAGCAAAAAAACCAAAGACTTGATTAATCGAACAAGAGCCTTGGTCGACCACTACTACTGAAACAATATTTTTTTTTAAAGATGAGCTGTCGCTGATAGTCCCATCTTAAGGTAGGCGTCGAGAGCTTCAAGAAAATGTATGATTATCATAGGTTTCGATCGGTGTTTCGAAAGTTACAGGCGATTATAGAAAATCAAGGAAACGGTAAGGAATACATACCCCTTGCAATTTATTTCGGCAAAAAATGGAAAGTTCTTCGATCGACTTGTGCTTACACACGCTTAAGGAGGATGGAAAGGGCATCACAAAAATCGCGGGCAGAGCTTATTAAGTGCATTATTTTCGAAGTTACAGCCAAAAAACCAAAGACTTGATTAATCGAGGAAGAGCCTTGGTCAACCCCTACTATTGAAACAATATTTTTTTTTAAGATGGGCTTTCGCTGATAGTCCTATCTTAAGGTACGCGTCGACAGCTTCAAGAAAACGTATGATTATCATAGGTTTCGATCGGTGTTTCGAAAGTTACAGGCGATTAAAGAAAATCGAGGAAACGGTAAGGAATACATACCCATTGCAATATATTTCGGCAAATAATGGAAAGTGTTTCGGCCGACTTGTACTTATACACGCTCAAAGAGGATGGAAAGAGGATAACAAAAATCGCAGGCAGAGCTTTCTAAGTGCATTATTTTCGAAGTTATAGCAAAAAAACCAAAGACTTGATTAATCGAGGAAGAGCCTTGGTTGACCACTACTACTGAAACAATATTTTTTTTAATGATGGGCTGTCGCTGATAGTCCTATCTCAAGGTACGCGTCGACAGCTTCAAGAAAATGTATGATTAGCATAGGTTTCGATCGGTGTTTCGAAAGTTACAGGCGATTAAAGAAAATCGAGGAAACGGTAAGGAATACATACCCATTGCAATATATTTCGACAAATAATGGAAAGTGTTTCAGTCGACTTGTACTTATACACGCTTAAGGAGGATGGAACGAGGATCACAAAAATCGCAGGCAGAGCCTTCTAAGTGCATTATTTTCGAAGTTACAGCCAAAAAACCAAAGACTTGATTAATCGAGGAAGAGCCTTGGTCGACCACTACAACTGAAACAATTTTTTTTTAAAGATGGGCTTTCGCTGGTAGTCCTATCTTAAGGTACGCGTCGAGAGCTTCAAGAAAATATATGATTATCATAGGTTTCGATAGGTGTTTCGAAAGTTACAGGCGATTATAGAAAATCAAGGAAACGGTAAGGAATACATACCCCTTGCAATTTATTTCGGCAAAAAATGGAAAGTGTTTCGGTCGACTTGTGCTTATACACCCTTAAAGAGGATGGAAAGGGCATCACAAAAATCGCAGGCAGAACCTCCTAAGTGCATTATTTTCGAAGTTGCAGCCAAAAAACCAAAGGCTTGATTAATCGAGGAAGAGCCTTGGTTGACCACTACTACTGAAACAATATTTTTTTTTAATGATGGGCTGTCGCTGATAGTCCTATCTCAAGGTACGCGTCGACAGCTTCAAGAAAATGTATGATTAGCATAGGTTTCGATCGGTGTTTCGAAAGTTACAGGCGATTATAGAAAATCGAGGAAACGGCAAGGAATACATACCCCTTGCAATTTATTTCGGCAAAAAATGGACAGTTTTTCGATCGACTTGTGCTTATACACGCTTAAAGAGGATGGAAAGGGCATCACAAAAATCGCAGGCAGAACCTCCTAAGTGCATTATTTTCGAAGTTGCAGCCAAAAAAGCAACGGCTTGATTAATCGAGGAAGAGCCTTGGTTGACCACTACTACTGAAACAATATTTTTTTTAATGATGGGCTGTCGCTGATAGTCCTATCTCAAGGTACGCGTCGACAGCTTCAAGAAAATGTATGATTAGCATAGGTTTCGATCGGTGTTTCGAAAGTTACAGGCGATTAAAGAAAATCGAGGAAACGGTAAGGAATACATACCCATTGCAATATATTTCGGCAAATAATGGAAAGTGTTTCAGTCGACTTGTACTTATACACGCCTAAGGAGGATGGAACGAGGACCACTAAAATCGCAGGCAGAGCTTTCTAAGTGCATTATTTTCAAAGTTACAGCCAAAAAACCAAAGGCCTGATTAATCGAGGAAGAGCCTTGGTCGACCACTACTACTGAAACAATATTTTTTTTAAAGATGAGCTGTCGCTGATAGTCCTATCTTAAGGTACGCGTCGACAGCTTCAAGAAAATATATGATTATCATAGATTTCGATCGGTGTTTCGAAAGTTACAGGCGATTATAGAAAATTGAGGAAACGGCAAGGAATACATACCCCTTGCAATTTATTTCGGCAAAAAATGGAAAGTGTTTCGGTCGACTTGTGCTTATACATGCTTAAAGAGGATGGAAAGAGGATCACAAAAATCGCAGGCAGAGCTTTCTAAGTGCATTATTTTCGAAGTTATAGCCAAAAAACCAAAGACTTGATTAATCGAGGAAGAGCCTTGGTCGACCAGTACAAATGAAACAATTTTTTTTTAAAGATGGTCTTTCGCTGATAGTCCTATCTTAAGGTACGCGTCGAGAGCTTCAAGAAAATGTATGATTAGCATAGGTTTCGATCGGTGTTTCGAAAGTTACAGGCGATTATAGAAAATCAAGGAAACGGTAAGGAATACATACCCTTTGCAATTTATTTCGGCAAAAAATGGAAAGTGTTTCGATCGACTTGTGCTTACACAACCTTAAGGAGGATGGAAAGGGCATCACAAAAATCGCGGGCAGAGCTTTCTAAGTGCATTATTTTCGAAGTTATAGGAAAAAAACCAAAGACTTGATTAATCGAGGAAGAGCCTTGGTTGACCACTACTACTGAAACAATATTTTTTTTAATGATGGGCTGTCGCTGATAGTCCTATCTCAAGGTACGCGTCGACAGCTTCAAGAAAATGTATGATTAGCATAGGTTTCGATCGGTGTTTCGAAAGTTACAGGCGATTAAAGAAAATCGAGGAAACGGTAAGGAATGCATACCCATTTCAATTTATTTCGGCAAAAAAAGGAAAGTGTTTCAGTCGACTTGTGCTTATAAATGCTTAAAGAGGATGGAAAGAGGATCACTAAAATCGCAGGCAGAGCTTTCTAAGTGCATTATTTTCAAAGTTACAGCCAAAAAACCAAAGACTTGATTAATCGAGGAAGAGCCTTGGTCGACCACTACTACTGAAACAATATTTTTTTTAAAGATGAGCTGTCGCTGATAGTCCTATCTTAAGGTACGCGTCGACAGCTTCAAGAAAATATATGATTATCATAGATTTCGATCGGTGTTTCGAAAGTTACAGGTGATTATAGAAAATCGAGGAAACGCCAAGGAATACATACCCCTTGCATTTTATTTCGGCAAAAAATGGAAAGTGTTTCGGTCGACTTGTGCTTATACATGCTTAAAGAGGATGGAAAGAGGATCACAAAAATCGCAGGCAGAGCTTTCTAAGTGCATTATTTTCGAAGTTATAGCCAAAAAACCAAAGACTTGATTAATCGTGGAAGAGCCTTGGTCGACCAGTACAACTGAAACAATTTTTTTTAAAAGATGGGCTTTCGCTGATAGTCCTATCTCAAGGTACGCGTCGAGAGCTTCAAGAAAATGTATGATTATCATAGGTTTCGATCGGTGTTTCGAAAGTTACAGGCGATTATAGAAAATCGAGGAAACGGTAAGGAATACATACCCCTTGCAATTTATTTCGGCAAAAAATGGAAAGTTTTTCGGTCGACTTGTGCTTATACACGCTTAAAGAGGATGGAAGGAGGATCACAAAAATCGCAGGCAGAGCTTTCTACGTGCATTATTTTCGAAGTTATAGCAAAAAAACCAAAGACTTGATTAATCGAGGAAGAGCCTTGGTTGACCACTACTACTGAAACAATATTTTTTTTAATGATGGGCTGTCGCTGATAGTCCTATCTCAAGGTACGCGTCGACAGCTTCAAGAAAATGTATGATTAGCATAGGTTTCGATCGGTGTTTCGAAAGTTACAGGCGATTAAAGAAAATCGAGGAAACGGTAAGGAATACATACCCATTGCAATTTATTTCGGCAAAAAATGGAAAGTGTTTCGGTCGACTTGTGCTTATACAGGCTTAAAGAGGATGGAACGAGGATCACAAAAATCGCAGGCAGAGCATTCTAAGTGCATTATTTTCGAAATTACAGCCAAAAAACCAAAGACTTGATTAATCGAACAAGAGCCTTGGTCGACCACTACTACTGAAACAATATTTTTTTTTTAAAGATGAACTGTCGCTGATAGTCCCATCTTAAGGTACGCGTCGAGAGCTTCAAGAAAATGTATGATTATCATAGGTTTCGATCGGTGTTTCGAAAGTTACAGGCGATTAAAGAAAATCGAGGAAACGGTAAGGAATACATACTCATTGCAATTTATTTCGGCAAAAAATAGAAAGTGTTTCGGTAGACTTGTGCTTATACATGCTTAAAGAGGATGTAAAGGGGATCACAAAAATCGCAGGCAGAGCCTCCTAAGTTCATTATTGTCGAAGTTACAGACAAAAAACTAAAGGCTTGATTAATCGAGGAAGAGCCTTGGTCGATCAGTACAACTGAAACAATTTTTTTTTAAAGATGGGCTTTTGCTGATCATCCTAACTTGAGGTAAGCGTCGAGAGTTTCAAGAAAATGTATGATTATCATAGGTTTCGATCGGTGTTTCGAAAGTTACAGGCGATTAAAGAAAATCGAGGAAACGGTAAGGAATACATACTCATTGCAATTTATTTCGGCAAAATATAGAAAGTGTTTCGGTAGACTTGTGCTTATACATGCTTAAAGAGGATGTAAAGGGGATCACAAAAATCGCAGGCAGAGCCTCCTAAGTTCATTATTGTCGAAGTTACAGACAAAAAACCAAAGGCTTGATTAATCGAGGAAGAGCCTTGGTCGATCAGTACAACTGAAACAATTTTTTATTAAAGATGGGCTTTCGCTGATCATCCTAACTTGAGGTAAGCGTCGAGAGCTTCAAGAAAATGTATGATTATCATAGGTTTCGATCGGTGTTTCGAAAGTTACAGGCGATTATAGAAAATCAAGGAAACGGTAAGGAATACATGCCCCGTGCAATTTATTTCGGCAAAAAATGGAAAGTGTTTCGGTCGACTTGTGCTTATACATGCTAAAAGAGGATGGAAAGAGGATCACAAAAATCGCGGGCAGAGCCTCCTAAGTGCATTTTTTTCGAAGTTATAGCCAAAAAAGCAACGGCTTGATTAATCGAAGAAGAGCCTTGGTCGACCACTACAACTGAAACCATTTTTTTTTAAGATGGCCTTTCGCTGGTAGTCCTATCTTAAGGTACGCGTCGAGAGCTTCAAGAAAATGTAAGATTATCATAGGTTTCGATCGGTGTTTCGAAAGTTACAGGCGATTAAAGAAAATCGAGGAAACGGTAAGGAATACATACCCATTGCAATATATTTCGGCAAATAATGGAAAGTGTTTCGGTCGACTTGTACTTATACACGCTTAAAGCGGATGGAACGAGGATCACAAAAATCGCAGGCAGAGCCTTCTAAGTGCATTATTTTCGAAGTTACAGCCAAAAAACCAAAGACTTGATTAATCGAAGAAGAGCCTTGGTCGAACACTACTACTGAAACAATATTTTTTTTTAAAGATGAGCTGTCGCTGATAATCCTAACTTAAGGTACGCGTCGAGAGCTTCAAGAAAATGTATGATTATCATAGGTTTCGATCGGGGTTTCGAAAGTTACAGGCGATTAAAGAAAATCGAGGAAACGGTAAGGAATACATACTCATTGCAATTTATTTCGGCAAAAAATGGAAAGTTTTTCGATCGACTTGTGCTTATACAGGCGTAAAGAGGATGGACAGGGCATCACAAAAACCGCAGGCAGAGCCTTGTAAGTGCATTATTTTCGATGTTATAGCCAAAAAACCAAAGACTTGATTAATCGAGGAAGAGCCTTGGTCGACCAGTACAACTGAAACAATTTTTTTTTAAAGATGGGCTTTTGCTGATCATCCTAACTTGAGGTAAGCGTCGAGAGCTTCAAGAAAATGTATGATTATCATAGGTTTCGATCGGTGTTTCGAAAGTTACAGGCGATTAAAGAAAATCGAGGAAACGGTAAGGAATACATACTCATTGCAATTTATTTCGGCAAAAAATGGAAAGTTTTTCGATCGACTTGTGCTTATACAGGCGTAAAGAGGATGGACAGGGCATCACAAAAACCGCAGGCAGAGCCTTGTAAGTGCATTATTTTCGAAGTTACAGCCAAAAAACCAAAGACTTGATTAATCGAAGAAGAGCCTTGGTCGAACACTACTACTGAAACAATATTTTTTTTTAAAGATGAGCTGTCGCTGATAATCCTAACTTGAGGTACGCGTCGAGAGCTTCAAGAAAATGTATGATTATCATAGGTTTCGATCGGGGTTTCGAAAGTTACAGGCGATTAAAGAAAATCGAGGAAACGGTAAGGAATACATACTCATTGCAATTTATTTCGGCAAAAAATGGAAAGTGTTTCGGTCGACTTGTGCTTATACATGCTAAAAGAGGATGGAAAGAGGATCACAAAAATCGCAGGCAGAGCTTTCTAAGTGCATTATTTTCGAAGTTATAGCAAAAAAACCAAAGACTTGATTAATCGAGGAAGAGCCTTGGTTGACCACTACTACTGAAACAATATTTTTTTTAATGATGGGCTGTCGCTGATAGTCCTATCTCAAGGTACGCGTCGACAGCTTCAAGAAAATGTATGATTAGCATAGGTTTCGATCGGTGTTTCGAAAGTTACAGGCGATTAAAGAAAATCGAGGAAACGGTAAGGAATACATACCCATTGCAATATATTTCGGCAAATAATGGAAAGTGTTTCGGCCGACTTGTACTTATACACGCTCAAAGAGGATGGAAAGAGGATCACAAAAATCGCAGGCAGAGCTTTCTAAGTGCATTATTTTCGAAGTTATAGCCAAAAAACCAAAGACTTGATTAATCGAGGAAGAGCCTTGGTTGACCACTACTACTGAAATAATATTTTTTTTTAAGATGGGCTTTCGCTGATAGTCCTATCTTAAGGTACGCGTCGACAGCTTCAAGAAAACGTATGATTAGCATAGGTTTCGATCGGTGTTTCGAAAGTTACAGGCGATTAAAGAAAATCGAGAAACGGTAAGGAATACATACCCATTGCAATATATTTCGGCAAATAATGGAAAGTGTTTCGGCCGACTTGTACTTATACACGCTCAAAGAGGATGGAAAGAGGATCACAAAAATCGCAGGCAGAGCTTTCTAAGTGCATTATTTTCGACGTTATAGCCAAAAAACCAAAGACTTGATTAATCGAGGAAGAGCCTTGGTTGACCACTACTACTGAAACAATATTTTTTTTAATGATGGGCTGTCGCTGATAGTCCTATCTCAAGGTACGCGTCGACAGCTTCAAGAAAATGTATGATTAGCATAGGTTTCGATCGGTGTTTCGAAAGTTACAGGCGATTAAAGAAAATCGAGGAAACGGTAAGGAATACATACCCATTGCAATATATTTCGGCAAATAATGGAAAGTGTTTCAGTCGACTTGTACTTATACACGCTTAAGGAGGATGGAACGAGGATCACAAAAATCGCAGGCAGAGCCTTCTAAGTGCATGATTTTCGAAGTTACAGCCAAAAAACCAAAGACTTGATTAATCGAGGAAGAGCCTTGGTCGACCACTACAACTGAAACAATTTTTTTTTAAAGATGGGCTTTCGCTGATAGTCCTATCTTAAGGTACGCGTCGAGAGCTTCAAGAAAATGTATGATTATCATAGGTTTCGATCGGTGTTTCGAAAGTTACAGGCGATTATAGAAAATCAAGGAAACGGTAAGGAATACATACCCCTTGCAATTTATTTCGGCAAAAAATGGAAAGTGTTTCGGTCGACTTGTGCTTATACACCCTTAAAGAGGATGGAAAGAGGATCACAAAAATCGCAGGCAGAGCTTTCTAAGTGCATTATTTTCGAAGTTATAGCAAAAAAACCAAGGACTTGATTAATCGAGGAAGAGCCTTGGTTGACCACTACTACTGAAACAATATTTTTTTTAATGATGGGCTGTCGCTGATAGTCCTATCTCAAGGTTCGCGTCGACAGCTTCAAGAAAATGTATGATTAGCATAGGTTTCGATCGGTGTTTCGAAAGTTACAGGCGATTATAGAAAATCGAGGAAACGGTAAGGAATACATACCCATTGCAATTTATTTCGGCAAAAAATGGAAAGTGTTTCGGTCGACTTGTACTTATACAGGCTTAAAGAGGATGGAAAGAGGATCACAAAAATCGCTGGCAGAGCTTTCTAAGTGCATTATTTTCGAAGTTATAGCCAAAAAACCAAAGACTTGATTAATCGAGGAAGAGCCTTGGTCGACCACTACAACTGACACAATTCTTTTTAAAGATGGCCTTTCGCTGATAGTCCTATCTTACGGTACACGTCGAGAGCTTCAAGAATATGTATGATTAGCATAGGTTTCGATCGGTGTTTCGAAAGTTACAGGCGATTATAGAAAATCAAGGAAACGGTAAGGAATACATACCCTTTGCAATTTATTTCGGCAAAAAATGGAAAGTTTTTCGATCGACTTGTGCTTACACACGCTTAAGGAGGATGGAAAGGGCATCACAAAAATCGCGGCCAGAGCTTTCTAAGTGCATTATTTTCGAAGTTACAGCCAAAAAACCAAAGGCTTGATTAATCGAAGAAGAGCCTTGGTCGACCACTACAACTGAAACAATTTTTTTTTAAGATGGGCTTTCGCTGATAGTCCGATCTTAAGGTACGCGTCGACAGCTTCAAGAAAATATATGATTATCATAGATTTCGATCGGTGTTTCGAAAGTTACAGGCGATTATAGAAAATTGAGGAAACGGCAAGGAATACATACCCATTGCAATTTATTTCGGCAAAAAATGGAAAGTGTTTCGGTCGACTTGTGCTTATACATGCTAAAAGAGGATGGAAAGAGGATCACAAAAATCGCAGGCAGAGCTTTCTAAGTGCATTATTTTCGAAGTCATAGCAAAAAAACCAAAGACTTGATTAATCGAGGAAGAGCCTTGGTTGACCACTACTACTGAAACAATATTTTTTTTAATGATGGGCTGTCGCTGATAGTCCTATCTCAAGGTACGCGTCGACAGCTTCAAGAAAATGTATGATTAGCATAGGTTTCGATCGGTGTATCGAAAGTTACAGGCGATTAAAGAAAATCGAGGAAACGGTAAGGAATACATACCCATTGCAATTTATTTCGGCAAAAAATGGAAAGTGTTTCAGTCGACTTGTGCTTATAAATGCTTAAAGAGGATGGAAAGAGGATCACTAAAATCGCAGGCAGAGCTTTCTAAGTGCATTATTTTCAAAGTTACAGCCAAAAAACCAAAGACTTGATTAATCGAGGAAGAGCCTTGGTCGACCACTACTACTGAAACAATATTTTTTTTAAAGATGAGCTGTCGCTGATAGTCCTATCTTAAGGTACGCGTCGACAGCTTCAAGAAAATATATGATTATCATAGATTTCGATCGGTGTTTCGAAAGTTACAGGCGATTATAGAAAATTGAGGAAACGGTAAGGAATACATACCCATTGCAATATATTTCGGCAAATAATGGAAAGTGTTTCAGTCGACTTGTACTTATACACGCTTAAGGAGGATGGAACGAGGATCACAAAAATCGCAGGCAGAGCCTTCTAAGTGCATGATTTTCGAAGTTACAGCCAAAAAACCAAAGACTTGATTAATCGAGGAAGAGCCTTGGTCGACCACTACAACTGACACAATTCTTTTTAAAGATGGCCTTTCGCTGATAGTCCTATCTTAAGGTACACGTCGAGAGCTTCAAGAAAATGTATGATTAGCATAGGTTTCGATCGGTGTTTCGAAAGTTACAGGCGATTATAGAAAATCAAGGAAACGGTAAGGAATACATACCCTTTGCAATTTATTTCGGCAAAAAATGGAAAGTTTTTCGATCGACTTGTGCTTACACACGCTTAAGGAGGATGGAAAGGGCATCACAAAAATCGCGGGCAGAGCTTTCTAAGTGCATTATTTTCGAAGTTACAGCCAAAAAACCAAAGGCTTGATTAATCGAAGAAGAGCCTTGGTCGACCACTACAACTGAAACAATATTTTTTTTAATGATGGGCTGTCGCTGATAGTCCTATCTCAAGGTACGCGTCGACAGCTTCAAGAAAATGTATGATTAGCATAGGTTTCGATCGGTGTTTCGAAAGTTACAGGCGATTAAAGAAAATCGAGGAAACGGTAAGGAATACATACCCATTGCAATTTATTTCGGCAAAAAATGGAAAGTGATTCAGTCGACTTGTGCTTATAAATGCTTAAAGAGGATGGAAAGAGGATCACTAAAATCGCAGGCAGAGCTTTCTAAGTGCATTATTTTCGAAGTTATAGGAAAAAAACCAAAGACTTGATTAATCGAGGAAGAGCCTTGGTTGACCACTACTACTGAAACAATATTTTTTTTAATGATGGGCTGTCGCTGATAGTCCTATCTCAAGGTACGCGTCGACAGCTTCAAGAAAATGTATGATTAGCATAGGTTTCGATTGGTGTTTCGAAAGTTACAGGCGATTAAAGAAAATCGAGGAAACGGTAAGGAATACATACCCATTGCAATTTATTTCGGCAAAAAATGGAAAGTGTTTCAGTCGACTTGTGCTTATAAATGCTAAAAGAGGATGGAAAGAGGATCACTAAAATCGCAGGCAGAGCTTTCTAAGTGCATTATTTTCGAAGTTATAGCCAAAAAACCAAAGACTTGATTAATCGAGGAAGAGCCTTGGTCGACCACTACAACTGTAACAATTTTTTTTTAAAGATGGGCTTTCGCTGATAGTCCTATCTTAAGGTACGCGTCGAGAGCTTCAAGAAAATGTATGATTATCATAGGTTTCGATCGGTGTTTCGAAAGTTACAGGCGATTATAGAAAATCAAGGAAACGGTAAGGAATACATACCCCTTGCAATTTATTTCGGCAAAAAATGGAAAGTGTTTCGGTCGACTTGTGCTTATACACCCTTAAAGAGGATGGAAAGAGGATCACAAAAATCGCAGGCAGAGCTTTCTAAGTGCATTATTTTCGAAGTTATAGCAAAAAAACCAAGGACTTGATTAATCGAGGAAGAGCCTTGGTTCACCACTACTACTGAAACAATATTTTTGTTAATGATGGGCTGTCGCTGATAGTCCTATCTCAAGGTACGCGTCGACAGCTTCAAGAAAATGTATGATTAGCATAGGTTTCGATCGGTGTTTCGAAAGTTACAGGCGATTATAGAAAATCGAGGAAACGGTAAGGAACACATACCCATTGCAATTTATTTCGGCAAAAAATGGAAAGTGTTTCGGTCGACTTGTACTTATACAGGCTTAAAGAGGATGGAAAGAGGATCACAAAAATCGCTGGCAGAGCTTTCTAAGTGCATTATTTTCGAAGTTATAGCCAAAAAACCAAAGACTTGATTAATCGAGGAAGAGCCTTGGTCGACCACTACAACTGACACAATTCTTTTTAAAGATGGCCTTTCGCTGATAGTCCTATCTTAAGGTACACGTCGAGAGCTTCAAGAAAATGTATGATTAGCATAGGTTTCGATCGGTGTTTCGAAAGTTACAGGCGATTATAGAAAATCAAGGAAACGGTAAGGAATACATACCCTTTGCAATTTATTTCGGCAAAAAATGGAAAGTTTTTCGATCGACTTGTGCTTACACACGCTTAAGGAGGATGGAAAGGGCATCACAAAAATCGCGGGCAGAGCTTTCCAAGTGCATTATTTTCGAAGTTACAGCCAAAAAACCAAAGGCTTGATTAATCGAAGAAGAGCCTTGGTCGACCACTACAACTGAAACAATTTTTTTTTAAGATGGGCTTTCGCTGATAGTCCGATCTTAAGGTACGCGTCGACAGCTTCAAGAAAATATATGATTATCATAGATTTCGATCGGTGTTTCGAAAGTTACAGGCGATTATAGAAAATTGAGGAAACGGCAAGGAATACATACCCATTGCAATTTATTTCGGCAAAAAATGGAAAGTGTTTCAGTCGACTTGTGCTTATAAATGCTTAAAGAGGATGGAAAGAGGATCACTAAAATCGCAGGCAGAGCTTTCTAAGTGCATTATTTTCAAAGTTACAGCCAAAAAACCAAAGACTTGATTAATCGAGGAAGAGCCTTGGTTGACCACTACTACTGAAACAATATTTTTTTTAATGATGGGCTGTCGCTGATAGTCCTATCTCAAGGTACGCGTCGACAGCTTCAAGAAAATGTATGATTAGCATAGGTTTCGATCGGTGTTTCGAAAGTTACAGGCGATTAAAGAAAATCGAGGAAACGGTAAGGAATACATACCCATTGCAATATATTTCGGCAAATAATGGAACGTGTTTCAGTCGACTTGTACTTATACACGCTTAAGGAGGATGGAACGAGGATCACAAAAATCGCAGGCAGAGCCTTCTAAGTGCATGATTTTCGAAGTTACAGCCAAAAAACCAAAGACTTGATTAATCGAGGAAGAGCCTTGGTCGACCACTACAACTGAAACAATTTTTTTTTTAAGATGGGCTTTCGCTGATAGTCCTATCTCAAGGTACGCGTCGACAGCTTCAAGAAAATGTATGATTAGCATAGGTTTCGATCGGTGTTTCGAAAGTTACAGGCGATTATAGAAAATCAAGGAAACGGTAAGGAATACATACCCTTTGCAATTTATTTCGGCAAAAAATGGAAAGTTTTTCGATCGACTTGTGCTTACACACGCTTAAGGAGGATGGAAAGGGCATCACAAAAATCGCGGGCAGAGCTTTCTAAGTGCATTATTTTCGAAGTTACAGCCAAAAAACCAAAGGCTTGATTAATCGAAGAAGAGCCTTGGTCGACCACTACAACTGAAACAATATTTTTTTTAATGATGGGCTGTCGCTGATAGTCCTATCTCAAGGTACGCGTCGACAGCTTCAAGAAAATGTATGATTAGCATAGGTTTCGATCGGTGTTTCGAAAGTTACAGGCGATTAAAGAAAATCGAGGAAACGGTAAGGAATACATACCCATTGCAATTTATTTCGGCAAAAAATGGAAAGTGTTTCAGTCGACTTGTGCTTATAAATGCTTAAAGAGGATGGAAAGAGGATCACTAAAATCGCAGGCAGAGCTTTCTAAGTGCATTATTTTCGAAGTTATAGGAAAAAAACCAAAGACTTGATTAATCGAGGAAGAGCCTTGGTTGACCACTACTACTGAAACAATATTTTTTTTAATGATGGGCTGTCGCTGATAGTCCTATCTCAAGGTACGCGTCGACAGCTTCAAGAAAATGTATGATTAGCATAGGTTTCGATTGGTGTTTCGAAAGTTACAGGCGATTAAAGAAAATCGAGGAAACGGTAAGGAATACATACCCATTGCAATTTATTTCGGCAAAAAATGGAAAGTGTTTCAGTCGACTTGTGCTTATAAATGCTTAAAGAGGATGGAAAGAGGATCACTAAAATCGCAGGCAGAGCTTTCTAAGTGCATTATTTTCAAAGTTACAGCCAAAAAACCA
The DNA here is from genome assembly GCA_914767735.1 of Anoplius nigerrimus. NCBI lineage: Eukaryota > Metazoa > Arthropoda > Insecta > Hymenoptera > Pompilidae > Anoplius > Anoplius nigerrimus. The sequence goes on from OU612080.1 coordinate 22,233,484, forward strand.
AAGACTTGATTAATCGAGGAAGAGCCTTGGTTGACCACTACTACTGAAACAATATTTTTTTTAATGATGGGCTGTCGCTGATAGTCCTATCTCAAGGTACGCGTCGACAGCTTCAAGAAAATGTATGATTAGCATAGGTTTCGATCGGTGTTTCGAAAGTTACAGGCGATTAAAGAAAATCGAGGAAACGATAAGGAATACATACCCATTGCAATATATTTCGGCAAATAATGGAAAGTGTTTCAGTCGACTTGTACTTATACACGATTAAGGAGGATGGAACGAGGATCACAAAAATCGCAGGCAGAGCCTTCTAAGTGCATGATTTTCGAAGTTACAGCCAAAAAACCAAAGACTTGATTAATGGAGGAAGAGCCTTGGTCGACCACTACAACTGAAACAATTTTTTTTTAAAGATGGGCTTTCGCTGATAGTCCTATCTTAAGGTACGCGTCGAGAGCTTCAAGAAAATGTATGATTATCATAGGTTTCGATCGGTGTTTCGAAAGTTACAGGCGATTATAGAAAATCAAGGAAACGGTAAGGAATACATACCCTTTGCAATTTATTTCGGCAAAAAATGGAAAGTTTTTCGATCGACTTGTGCTTACACACGCTTAAGGAGGATGGAAAGGGCATCACAAAAATCGCGGGCAGAGCTTTCTAAGTGCATTATTTTCGAAGTTACAGCCAAAAAACCAAAGGCTTGATTAATCGAAGAAGAGCCTTGGTCGACCACTACAACTGAAACAATTTTTTTTTAAGATGGGCTTTCGCTGATAGTCCGATCTTAAGGTACGCGTCGACAGCTTCAAGAAAATATATGATTATCATAGATTTCGATCGGTGTTTCGAAAGTTACAGGCGATTATAGAAAATTGAGGAAACGGCAAGGAATACATACCCATTGCAATTTATTTCGGCAAAAAATGGAAAGTGTTTCGGTCGACTTGTGCTTATACATGCTAAAAGAGGATGGAAAGAGGATCACAAAAATCGCAGGCAGAGCTTTCTAAGTGCATTATTTTCGAAGTTATAGCAAAAAAACCAAAGACTTGATTAATCGAGGAAGAGCCTTGGTTGACCACTACTACTGAAACAATATTTTTTTTAATGATGGGCTGTCGCTGATAGTCCTATCTCAAGGTACGCGTCGACAGCTTCAAGAAAATGTATGATTAGCATAGGTTTCGATCGGTGTATCGAAAGTTACAGGCGATTAAAGAAAATCGAGGAAACGGTAAGGAATACATACCCATTGCAATTTATTTCGGCAAAAAATGGAAAGTGTTTCAGTCGACTTGTGCTTATAAATGCTTAAAGAGGATGGAAAGAGGATCACTAAAATCGCAGGCAGAGCTTTCTAAGTGCATTATTTTCAAAGTTACAGCCAAAAAACCAAAGACTTGATTAATCGAGGAAGAGCCTTGGTCGACCACTACTACTGAAACAATATTTTTTTTAAAGATGAGCTGTCGCTGATAGTCCTATCTTAAGGTACGCGTCGACAGCTTCAAGAAAATATATGATTATCATAGATTTCGATCGGTGTTTCGAAAGTTACAGGCGATTATAGAAAATTGAGGAAACGGTAAGGAATACATACCCATTGCAATATATTTCGGCAAATAATGGAAAGTGTTTCAGTCGACTTGTACTTATACACGCTTAAGGAGGATGGAACGAGGATCACAAAAATCGCAGGCAGAGCCTTCTAAGTGCATGATTTTCGAAGTTACAGCCAAAAAACCAAAGACTTGATTAATCGAGGAAGAGCCTTGGTCGACCACTACAACTGACACAATTCTTTTTAAAGATGGCCTTTCGCTGATAGTCCTATCTTAAGGTACACGTCGAGAGCTTCAAGAAAATGTATGATTAGCATAGGTTTCGATCGGTGTTTCGAAAGTTACAGGCGATTATAGAAAATCGAGGAAACGGTAAGGAATACATACCCTTTGCAATTTATTTCGGCAAAAAATGGAAAGTTTTTCGATCGACTTGTGCTTACACACGCTTAAGGAGGATGGAAAGGGCATCACAAAAATCGCGGGCAGAGCTTTCTAAGTGCATTATTTTCGAAGTTACAGCCAAAAAACCAAAGGCTTGATTAATCGAAGAAGAGCCTTGGTCGACCACTACAACTGAAACAATATTTTTTTTAATGATGGGCTGTCGCTGATAGTCCTATCTCAAGGTACGCGTCGACAGCTTCAAGAAAATGTATGATTAGCATAGGTTTCGATCGGTGTTTCGAAAGTTACAGGCGATTAAAGAAAATCGAGGAAACGGTAAGGAATACATACCCATTGCAATTTATTTCGGCAAAAAATGGAAAGTGTTTCAGTCGACTTGTGCTTATAAATGCTTAAAGAGGATGGAAAGAGGATCACTAAAATCGCAGGCAGAGCTTTCTAAGTGCATTATTTTCGAAGTTATAGGAAAAAAACCAAAGACTTGATTAATCGAGGAAGAGCCTTGGTTGACCACTACTACTGAAACAATATTTTTTTTAATGATGGGCTGTCGCTGATAGTCCTATCTCAAGGTACGCGTCGACAGCTTCAAGAAAATGTATGATTAGCATAGGTTTCGATTGGTGTTTCGAAAGTTACAGGCGATTAAAGAAAATCGAGGAAACGGTAAGGAATACATACCCATTGCAATTTATTTCGGCAAAAAATGGAAAGTGTTTCAGTCGACTTGTGCTTATAAATGCTTAAAGAGGATGGAAAGAGGATCACTAAAATCGCAGGCAGAGCTTTCTAAGTGCATTATTTTCGAAGTTATAGCCAAAAAACCAAAGACTTGATTAATCGAGGAAGAGCCTTGGTCGACCACTACAACTGTAACAATTTTTTTTTAAAGATGGGCTTTCGCTGATAGTCCTATCTTAAGGTACGCGTCGAGAGCTTCAAGAAAATGTATGATTATCATAGGTTTCGATCGGTGTTTCGAAAGTTACAGGCGATTATAGAAAATCAAGGAAACGGTAAGGAATACATACCCCTTGCAATTTATTTCGGCAAAAAATGGAAAGTGTTTCGGTCGACTTGTGCTTATACACCCTTAAAGAGGATGGAAAGAGGGTCACAAAAATCGCAGGCAGAGCTTTCTAAGTGCATTATTTTCGAAGTTATAGCAAAAAAACCAAGGACTTGATTAATCGAGGAAGAGCCTTGGTTCACCACTACTACTGAAACAATATTTTTGTTAATGATGGGCTGTCGCTGATAGTCCTATCTCAAGGTACGCGTCGACAGCTTCAAGAAAATGTATGATTAGCATAGGTTTCGATCGGTGTTTCGAAAGTTACAGGCGATTATAGAAAATCGAGGAAACGGTAAGGAACACATACCCATTGCAATTTATTTCGGCAAAAAATGGAAAGTGTTTCGGTCGACTTGTACTTATACAGGCTTAAAGAGGATGGAAAGAGGATCACAAAAATCGCTGGCAGAGCTTTCTAAGTGCATTATTTTCGAAGTTATAGCCAAAAAACCAAAGACTTGATTAATCGAGGAAGAGCCTTGGTCGACCACTACAACTGACACAATTCTTTTTAAAGATGGCCTTTCGCTGATAGTCCTATCTTAAGGTACACGTCGAGAGCTTCAAGAAAATGTATGATTAGCATAGGTTTCGATCGGTGTTTCGAAAGTTACAGGCGATTATAGAAAATCAAGGAAACGGTAAGGAATACATACCCTTTGCAATTTATTTCGGCAAAAAATGGAAAGTTTTTCGATCGACTTGTGCTTACACACGCTTAAGGAGGATGGAAAGGGCATCACAAAAATCGCGGGCAGAGCTTTCTAAGTGCATTATTTTCGAAGTTACAGCCAAAAAACCAAAGGCTTGATTAATCGAAGAAGAGCCTTGGTCGACCACTACAACTGAAACAATTTTTTTTTAAGATGGGCTTTCGCTGATAGTCCGATCTTAAGGTACGCGTCGACAGCTTCAAGAAAATATATGATTATCATAGATTTCGATCGGTGTTTCGAAAGTTACAGGCGATTATAGAAAATTGAGGAAACGGCAAGGAATACATACCCATTGCAATTTATTTCGGCAAAAAATGGAAAGTGTTTCAGTCGACTTGTGCTTATAAATGCTTAAAGAGGATGGAAAGAGGATCACTAAAATCGCAGGCAGAGCTTTCTAAGTGCATTATTTTCAAAGTTACAGCCAAAAAACCAAAGACTTGATTAATCGAGGAAGAGCCTTGGTTGACCACTACTACTGAAACAATATTTTTTTTAATGATGGGCTGTCGCTGATAGTCCTATCTCAAGGTACGCGTCGACAGCTTCAAGAAAATGTATGATTAGCATAGGTTTCGATCGGTGTTTCGAAAGTTACAGGCGATTAAAGAAAATCGAGGAAACGGTAAGGAATACATACCCATTGCAATTTATTTCGGCAAAAAATGGAAAGTGTTTCAGTCGACTTGTGCTTATAAATGCTTAAAGAGGATGGAAAGAGGATCACTAAAATCGCAGGCAGAGCTTTCTAAGTGCATTATTTTCGAAGTTATAGGAAAAAAACCAAAGACTTGATTAATCGAGGAAGAGCCTTGGTTGACCACTACTACTGAAACAATATTTTTTTTAATGATGGGCTGTCGCTGATAGTCCTATCTCAAGGTACGCGTCGACAGCTTCAAGAAAATGTATGATTAGCATAGGTTTCGATTGGTGTTTCGAAAGTTACAGGCGATTAAAGAAAATCGAGGAAACGGTAAGGAATACATACCCATTGCAATTTATTTCGGCAAAAAATGGAAAGTGTTTCAGTCGACTTGTGCTTATAAATGCTTAAAGAGGATGGAAAGAGGATCACTAAAATCGCAGGCAGAGCTTTCTAAGTGCATTATTTTCAAAGTTACAGCCAAAAAACCAAAGACTTGATTAATCGAGGAAGAGCCTTGGTTGACCACTACTACTGAAACAATATTTTTTTTAATGATGGGCTGTCGCTGATAGTCCTATCTCAAGGTACGCGTCGAGAGCTTCAAGAAAATGTATGATTAGCATAGGTTTCGATCGGTGTTTCGAAAGTTACAGGCGATTAAAGAAAATCGAGGAAACGATAAGGAATACATACCCATTGCAATATATTTCGGCAAATAATGGAAAGTGTTTCAGTCGACTTGTACTTATACACGATTAAGGAGGATGGAACGAGGATCACAAAAATCGCAGGCAGAGCCTTCTAAGTGCATGATTTTCGAAGTTACAGCCAAAAAACCAAAGACTTGATTAATGGAGGAAGAGCCTTGGTCGACCACTACAACTGAAACAATTTTTTTTTAAAGATGGGCTTTCGCTGATAGTCCTATCTTAAGGTACGCGTCGAGAGCTTCAAGAAAATGTATGATTATCATAGGTTTCGATCGGTGTTTCGAAAGTTACAGGCGATTATAGAAAATCAAGGAAACGGTAAGGAATACATACCCCTTGCAATTTATTTCGGCAAAAAATGGAAAGTGTTTCGGTCGACTTGTGCTTATACACCCTTAAAGAGGATGGAAAGAGGATCACAAAAATCGCAGGCAAAGCTTTCTAAGTGCATTATTTTCGAAGTTATAGCAAAAAAACCAAGGACTTGATTAATCGAGGAAGAGCCTTGGTTCACCACTACTACTGAAACAATATTTTTGTTAATGATGGGCTGTCGCTGATAGTCCTATCTCAAGGTACGCGTCGACAGCTTCAAGAAAATGTATGATTAGCATAGGTTTCGATCGGTGTTTCGAAAGTTACAGGCGATTATAGAAAATCGAGGAAACGGTAAGGAATACATACCCATTGCAATTTATTTCGGCAAAAAATGGAAAGTGTTTCGGTCGACTTGTACTTATACAGGCTTAAAGAGGATGGAAAGAGGATCACAAAAATCGCTGGCAGAGCTTTCTAAGTGCATTATTTTCGAAGTTATAGCCAAAAAACCAAAGACTTGATTAATCGAGGAAGAGCCTTGGTCGACCACTACAACTGACACAATTCTTTTTAAAGATGGCCTTTCGCTGATAGTCCTATCTTAAGGTACACGTCGAGAGCTTCAAGAAAATGTATGATTAGCATAGGTTTCGATCGGTGTTTCGAAAGTTACCGGCGATTATAGAAAATCAAGGAAACGGTAAGGAATACATACCCTTTGCAATTTATTTCGGCAAAAAATGGAAAGTTTTTCGATCGACTTGTGCTTACACACGCTTAAGGAGGATGGAAAGGGCATCACAAAAATCGCAGGCAGAGCCTCCGAAGTGCATTATTTTCGAAGTTACAGCCAAAAAACCAAAGGCTTGATTAATCGAAGAAGAGCCTTGGTCGACCACTACTACTGAAACAATATTTTTTTTTAAGGATGAGCTGTCGCTGATAGTCCTATCTCAAGGTACGCGTCGACAGCTTCAAGAAAATGTATGATTAGCATAGGTTTCGATCGGTGTTTCGAAAGTTACAGACGATTAAAGAAAATCGAGGAAACGGTAAGGATTACATACCCATTGCAATATATTTCGGCAAATAATGGAAAGTGTTTCAGTCGACTTGTACTTATACACGCTTAAGGAGGATGGAACGAGGACCACAAAAATCGCAGGCAGAGCCTTCTAAGTGCATTATTTTCGAAGTTACAGCCAAAAAACCAAAGACTTGATTAATCGAGGAAGAGCCTTGGTCAACCCCTACTACTGAAACATTATTTTTTTTAAAGATGGGCTTTCGCTGATAGTCCTATCTTAAGGTACGCGTCGAGAGCTTCTAGAAAATGTATGATTATCATAGGTTTCGATCGGTGTTTCGAAAGTTACAGGCGATTATAGAAAATCAAGGAAACGGTAAGGAATAGATACCCCTTGCAATTTATTTCGAGAAAAAATGGAAAGTGTTTCGGTTGACTTGTGCTTATACATGCTTAAAGAGGATGGAAAGAGGTACACAAAAATCGCAGGTAGAGCTTTCTAAGTGCATTATTTTCGAATTTACAGCCCAAAAACCAAAGACTTGATTAATCGAAGAAGAGCCTTGGTCGACCACTACTATTGAAACAATATTTTTTTTTAAGATGGGCTTTCGCTGATAGTCCTATCTTAAGGTACGCGTCGACAGCTTCAAGAAAACGTATGATTATCATAGGTTTCGATCGGTGTTTCGAAAGTTACAGGCGATTAAAGAAAATCGAGGAAACGGTAAGGAATACATACCCATTGCAATATATTTCGGCAAATAATGGAAAGTGTTTCGGCCGACTTGTACTTATACACGCTCAAAGAGGATGGAAAGAGGATCACAAAAATCGCAGGCAGAGCTTTCTAAGTGCATTATTTTCGAAGTTATAGCAAAAAAACCAAAGACTTGATTAATCGAGGAAGAGCCTTGGTTGACCACTACTACTGAAACAATATTTTTTTTAATGATGGGCTGTCGCTGATAGTCCTATCTCAAGGTACGCGTCGACAGCTTCAAGAAAATGTATGATTAGCATAGGTTTCGATCGGTGTTTCGAAAGTTACAGGCGATTAAAGAAAATCGAGGAAACGGTAAGGAATACATACCCATTGCAATATATTTCGGCAAATAATGGAAAGTGTTTCAGTCGACTTGTACTTATACACGCTTAAGGAGGATGGAACGAGGATCACAAAAATCGCAGGCAGAGCCTTCTAAGTGCATTATTTTCGAAGTTACAGCCAAAAAACCAAAGACTTGATTAATCGAGGAAGAGCCTTGGTCGACCACTACAACTGAAACAATTTTTTTTTAAAGATGGGCTTTCGCTGGTAGCCCTATCTTAAGGTACGCGTCGAGAGCTTCAAGAAAATATATGATTATCATAGGTTTCGATAGGTGTTTCGAAAGTTACAGGCGATTATAGAAAATCAAGGAAACGGTAAGGAATACATACCCCTTGCAATTTATTTCGGCACAAAATGGAAAGTTTTTCGATCGACTTGTGCTTACACAACCTTAAGGAGGATGGAAAGGGCATCACAAAAATCGCGGGCAGAGCTTTCTAAGTGCATTATTTTCGAAGTTATAGGAAAAAAACCAAAGACTTGATTAATCGAGGAAGAGCCTTGGTTGACCACTACTACTGAAACAATATTTTTTTTAATGATGGGCTGTCGCTGATAGTCCTATCTCAAGGTACGCGTCGACAGCTTCAAGAAAATGTATGATTAGCATAGGTTTCGATCGGTGTTTCGAAAGTTACAGGCGATTAAAGAAAATCGAGGAAACGGTAAGGAATGCATACCCATTTCAATTTATTTCGGCAAAAAAAGGAAAGTGTTTCAGTCGACTTGTGCTTATAAATGCTTAAAGAGGATGGAAAGAGGATCACTAAAATCGCAGGCAGAGCTTTCTAAGTGCATTATTTTCAAAGTTACAGCCAAAAAACCAAAGACTTGATTAATCGAGGAAGAGCCTTGGTCGACCACTACTACTGAAACCATATTTTTTTTAAAGATGAGCTGTCGCTGATAGTCCTATCTTAAGGTACGCGTCGACAGCTTCAAGAAAATATATGATTATCATAGATTTCGATCGGTGTTTCGAAAGTTACAGGTGATTATAGAAAATCGAGGAAACGCCAAGGAATACATACCCCTTGCATTTTATTTCGGCAAAAAATGGAAAGTGTTTCGGTCGACTTGTGCTTATACATGCTTAAAGAGGATGGAAAGAGGATCACAAAAATCGCAGGCAGAGCCTTCTAAGTGCATTATTTTCGAAGTTACAGCCAAAAAACCAAAGACTTGATTAATCGAGGAAGAGCCTTGGTCGACCACTACAACTGAAACAATTTTTTTTTAAAGATGGGCTTTCGCTGGTAGCCCTATCTTAAGGTACGCGTCGAGAGCTTCAAGAAAATATATGATTATCATAGGTTTCGATAGGTGTTTCGAAAGTTACAGGCGATTATAGAAAATCAAGGAAACGGTAAGGAATACATACCCCTTGCAATTTATTTCGGCACAAAATGGAAAGTTTTTCGATCGACTTGTGCTTACACAACCTTAAGGAGGATGGAAAGGGCATCACAAAAATCGCGGGCAGAGCTTTCTAAGTGCATTATTTTCGAAGTTATAGGAAAAAAACCAAAGACTTGATTAATCGAGGAAGAGCCTTGGTTGACCACTACTACTGAAACAATATTTTTTTTAATGATGGGCTGTCGCTGATAGTCCTATCTCAAGGTACGCGTCGACAGCTTCAAGAAAATGTATGATTAGCATAGGTTTCGATCGGTGTTTCGAAAGTTACAGGCGATTAAAGAAAATCGAGGAAACGGTAAGGAATGCATACCCATTTCAATTTATTTCGGCAAAAAAAGGAAAGTGTTTCAGTCGACTTGTGCTTATAAATGCTTAAAGAGGATGGAAAGAGGATCACTAAAATCGCAGGCAGAGCTTTCTAAGTGCATTATTTTCAAAGTTACAGCCAAAAAACCAAAGACTTGATTAATCGAGGAAGAGCCTTGGTCGACCACTACTACTGAAACAATATTTTTTTTAAAGATGAGCTGTCGCTGATAGTCCTATCTTAAGGTACGCGTCGACAGCTTCAAGAAAATATATGATTATCATAGATTTCGATCGGTGTTTCGAAAGTTACAGGTGATTATAGAAAATCGAGGAAACGCCAAGGAATACATACCCCTTGCAATTTATTTCGGCAAAAAATGGAAAGTTTTTCGGTCGACTTGTGCTTATACACGCTTAAAGAGGATGGAAGGAGGATCACAAAAATCGCAGGCAGAGCTTTCTAAGTGCATTATTTTCGAAGTTATAGCAAAAAAACCAAAGACTTGATTAATCGAGGAAGAGCCTTGGTTGACCACTACTACTGAAACAATATTTTTTTTAATGATGGGCTGTCGCTGATAGTCCTATCTCAAGGTACGCGTCGACAGCTTCAAGAAAATGTATGATTAGCATAGGTTTCGATCGGTGTTTCGAAAGTTACAGGCGATTATAGAAAATCGAGGAAACGGTAAGGAATACATACCCATTGCAATTTATTTCGGCAAAAAATGGAAAGTGTTTCGGTCGACTTGTGCTTATACAGGCTTAAAGAGGATGGAACGAGGATCACAAAAATCGCAGGCAGAGCATTCTAAGTGCATTATTTTCGAAGTTATAGCAAAAAAACCAAAGACTTGATTAATCGTGGAAGAGCCTTGGTCGACCAGTACAACTGAAACAATTTTTTTTAAAAGATGGGCTTTCGCTGATAGTCCTATCTCAAGGTACGCGTCGAGAGCTTCAAGAAAATGTATGATTATCATAGGTTTCGATCGGTGTTTCGAAAGTTACAGGCGATTATAGAAAATCAAGGAAACGGTAAGGAATACATACCCCTTGCAATTTACTTCGGCAAAAAATGGAAAGTTTTTCGATCGACTTGTGCTTACACACGCTTAAGGAGAATGGAAAGGGCATCACAAAAATCGCGGGCAGAGCTTTCTAAGTGCATTATTTTCGAAGTTATAGCAAAAAAACCAAAGACTTGATTAATCGAGGAAGAGCCTTGGTCAACCCCTACTACTGAAACATTATTTTTCTTAAAGATGGGCTTTCGCTGATAGTCCTATCTTAAGGTACGCGTCGAGAACTTCTAGAAAATGTATGATTAGCATAGGTTTCGATCGGTGTTTCGAAAGTTACAGGCGATTATAGAAAATCGAGGAAACGGTAAGGAATACATACCCCTTGCAATTTATTTCGGCAAAAAATGGAAAGTTTTTCGGTCGACTTGTGCTTATACACGCTTAAAGAGGATGGAAGGAGGATCACAAAAATCGCAGGCAGAGCTTTCTAAGTGCATTATTTTCGAAGTTATAGCAAAAAAACCAAAGACTTGATTAATCGAGGAAGAGCCTTGGTTGACCACTACTACTGAAACAATATTTTTTATAATGATGGGCTGTCGCTGATAGTCCTATCTCAAGGTACGCGTCGACAGCTTCAAGAAAATGTATGATTAGCATAGGTTTCGATCGGTGTTTCGAAAGTTACAGGCGATTAAAGAAAATCGAGGAAACGGTAAGGAATACATACCCATTGCAATTTATTTCGGCAAAAAATGGAAAGTGTTTCGGTCGACTTGTGCTTATACAGGCTTAAAGAGGATGGAACGAGGATCACAAAAATCGCAGGCAGAGCATTCTAAGTGCATTATTTTCGAAATTACAGCCAAAAAACCAAAGACTTGATTAATCGAACAAGAGCCTTGGTCGACCACTACTACTGAAACAATATTTTTTTTTAAAGATGAACTGTCGCTGATAGTCCCATCTTAAGGTACGCGTCGAGAGCTTCAAGAAAATGTATGATTATCATAGGTTTCGATCGGTGTTTCGAAAGTTACAGGCGATTAAAGAAAATCGAGGAAACGGTAAGGAATACATACTCATTGCAATTTATTTCGGCAAAAAATAGAAAGTGTTTCGGTAGACTTGTGCTTATACATGCTTAAAGAGGATGTAAAGGGGATCACAAAAATCGCAGGCAGAGCCTCCTAAGTTCATTATTGTCGAAGTTACAGACAAAAAACTAAAGGCTTGATTAATCGAGGAAGAGCCTTGGTCGATCAGTACAACTGAAACAATTTTTTTTTAAAGATGGGCTTTTGCTGATCATCCTAACTTGAGGTAAGCGTCGAGAGTTTCAAGAAAATGTATGATTATCATAGGTTTCGATCGGTGTTTCGAAAGTTACAGGCGATTAAAGAAAATCGAGGAAACGGTAAGGAATACATACTCATTGCAATTTATTTCGGCAAAATATAGAAAGTGTTTCGGTAGACTTGTGCTTATACATGCTTAAAGAGGATGTAAAGGGGATCACAAAAATCGCAGGCAGAGCCTCCTAAGTTCATTATTGTCGAAGTTACAGACAAAAAACCAAAGGCTTGATTAATCGAGGAAGAGCCTTGGTCGATCAGTACAACTGAAACAATTTTTTATTAAAGATGGGCTTTCGCTGATCATCCTAACTTGAGGTACGCGTCGAGAGCTTCAAGAAAATGTATGATTATCATAGGTTTCGATCGGTGTTTCGAAAGTTACAGGCGATTATAGAAAATCAAGGAAACGGTAAGGAATACATGCCCCGTGCAATTTATTTCGGCAAAAAATGGAAAGTGTTTCGGTCGACTTGTGCTTATACATGCTAAAAGAGGATGGAAAGAGGATCACAAAAATCGCGGGCAGAGCCTCCTAAGTGCATTTTTTTCGAAGTTATAGCCAAAAAAGCAACGGCTTGATTAATCGAAGAAGAGCCTTGGTCGACCACTACAACTGAAACCATTTTTTTTTAAGATGGCCTTTCGCTGGTAGTCCTATCTTAAGGTACGCGTCGAGAGCTTCAAGAAAATGTAAGATTATCATAGGTTTCGATCGGTGTTTCGAAAGTTACAGGCGATTAAAGAAAATCGAGGAAACGGTAAGGAATACATACCCATTGCAATATATTTCGGCAAATAATGGAAAGTGTTTCGGTCGACTTGTACTTATACACGCTTAAAGCGGATGGAACGAGGATCACAAAAATCGCAGGCAGAGCCTTCTAAGTGCATTATTTTCGAAGTTACAGCCAAAAAACCAAAGACTTGATTAATCGAAGAAGAGCCTTGGTCGAACACTACTACTGAAACAATATTTTTTTTTAAGGATGAGCTGTCGCTGATAGTCCTATCTCAAGGTACGCGTCGACAGCTTCAAGAAAATGTATGATTAGCATAGGTTTCGATCGGTGTTTCGAAAGTTACAGGCGATTAAAGAAAATCGAGGAAACGGTAAGGATTACATACCCATTGCAATATATTTCGGCAAATAATGGAAAGTGTTTCAGTCGACTTGTACTTATACACGCTTAAGGAGGATGGAACGAGGACCACAAAAATCGCAGGCAGAGCCTTCTAAGTGCATTATTTTCGAAGTTACAGCCAAAAAACCAAAGACTTGATTAATCGAGGAAGAGCCTTGGTCAACCCCTACTACTGAAACATTATTTTTTTTAAAGATGGGCTTTCGCTGATAGTCCTATCTTAAGGTACGCGTCGAGAGCTTCTAGAAAATGTATGATTATCATAGGTTTCGATCGGTGTTTCGAAAGTTACAGGCGATTATAGAAAATCAAGGAAACGGTAAGGAATAGATACCCCTTGCAATTTATTTCGAGAAAAAATGGAAAGTGTTTCGGTTGACTTGTGCTTATACATGCTTAAAGAGGATGGAAAGAGGTACACAAAAATCGCAGGTAGAGCTTTCTAAGTGCATTATTTTCGAATTTACAGCCAAAAAACCAAAGACTTGATTAATCGAAGAAGAGCCTTGGTCGACCACTACTATTGAAACAATATTTTTTTTTAAGATGGACTTTCGCTGATAGTCCTATCTTAAGGTACGCGTCGACAGCTTCAAGAAAACGTATGATTATCATAGGTTTCGATCGGTGTTTCGAAAGTTACAGGCGATTAAAGAAAATCGAGGAAACGGTAAGGAATACATACCCATTGCAATATATTTCGGCAAATAATGGAAAGTGTTTCGGCCGACTTGTACTTATACACGCTCAAAGAGGATGGAAAGAGGATCACAAAAATCGCAGGCAGAGCTTTCTAAGTGCATTATTTTCGAAGTTATAGCAAAAAAACCAAAGACTTGATTAATCGAGGAAGAGCCTTGGTTGACCACTACTACTGAAACAATATTTTTTTTAATGATGGGCTGTCGCTGATAGTCCTATCTCAAGGTACGCGTCGACAGCTTCAAGAAAATGTATGATTAGCATAGGTTTCGATCGGTGTTTCGAAAGTTACAGGCGATTAAAGAAAATCGAGGAAACGGTAAGGAATACATACCCATTGCAATATATTTCGGCAAATAATGGAAAGTGTTTCAGTCGACTTGTACTTATACACGCTTAAGGAGGATGGAACGAGGATCACAAAAATCGCAGGCAGAGCCTTCTAAGTGCATTATTTTCGAAGTTACAGCCAAAAAACCAAAGACTTGATTAATCGAGGAAGAGCCTGGGTCGACCACTACAACTGAAACAATTTTTTTTTAAAGATGGGCTTTCGCTGGTAGCCCTATCTTAAGGTACGCGTCGAGAGCTTCTAGAAAATGTATGATTAGCATGGGTTTCGATCGGTGTTTCGAAAGTTACAGGCGATTATAGAAAATCAAGGAAACGGTAAGGAATACATACCCATTGCAATTTATTTCGGCAAAAAATGGAAAGTGTTTCGGTCGACTTGTGCTTATACATGCTTAAAGAGGATGGAAAGAGGATCACGAAAATCGCAGGCAGAGCTTTCTAAGTGCATTATTTTCGAAGTTATAGCAAAAAAACCAAAGACTTGATTAATCGAGGAAGAGCCTTGGTTGACCACTACTACTGAAACAATATTTTTTTTAATGATGGGCTGTCGCTGATAGTCCTATCTCAAGGTACGCGTCGACAGCTTCAAGAAAATGTATGATTAGCATAGGTTTCGATCGGTGTTTCGAAAGTTACAGGCGATTAAATAAAATCGAGGGAACGGTAAGGAATACATACCCATTGCAATACATTTCGGCAAATAATGGAAAGTGTTTCAGTCGACTTGTACTTATACACGCTTAAGGAGGATGGAACGAGGATCACAAAAATCGCAGGCAGAGCCTTCTAAGTGCATTATTTTCGGAGTTACAGCCAAAAAACCAAAGACTTGATTAATCGAGGTAGAGCCTTGGTCGACCACTACATCTGAAACAATTTTTTTTTAAAGATGGGCTTTCGCTGATAGTCCTATCTTAAGGTACGCGTCGAGAGCTTCAAGAAAATGTATGATTATCATAGGTTTCGATCGGTGTTTCGAAAGTTACAGGCGATTATAGAAAATCAAGGAAACGGTAAGGAATACATACCCCTTGCAATTTATTTCGGCACAAAATGGAAAGTGTTTCAGTCGACTTGTACTTATACACGCTTAAGGAGGATGGAACGAGGACCACAAAAATCGCAGGCAGAGCCTTCTAAGTGCATTATTTTCGAAGTTACAGCCAAAAAACCCAAGACTTGATTACTCGAGGAAAAGCCTTGGTCAAACACTGCAACTGAAACATTATTTTTTTTTAAAGATGGGCTTTCGCTGATAGTCCTATCTTAAGGTACGCGTCGAGAGCTTCAAGAAAATATATGATTATCATAGGTTTCGATAGGTGTTTCGAAAGTTACAGGCGATTATAGAAAATCAAGGAAACGGTAAGGAATACATACCCCTTGCAATTTATTTCGGCAAAAAATGGAAAGTGTTTCGGTCGACTTGTGCTTATACATGCTTAAAGAGGATGGAAAGAGGATCACAAAAATCGCAGGCAGAGCTTTCGAAGTGCATTATTTTCGAAGTTATAGCCAAAAAACCAAAGACTTGATTAATCGAGGAAGAGCCTTGGTCAACCCCTACTATTGAAACAATATTTTTTTTAAGATGGGCTTTCGCTGATAGTCCTAACTTAAGGTACGCGTCGACAGCTTCAAGAAAACGTATGATTATCATAGGTTTCGATCGGTGTTTCGAAAGTTACAGGCGATTAAAGAAAATCGAGGAAACGGTAAGGAATACATACCCATTGCAATATATTTCGGCAAATAATGGAAAGTGTTTCGGCCGACTTGTACTTATACACGCTCAAAGAGGATGGAAAGAGGATCACAAAAATCGCAGGCAGAGCTTTCTAAGTGCATTATTTTCGAAGTTATAGCAAAAAAACCAAAGACTTGATTAATCGAGGAAGAGCCTTGGTTGACCACTACTACTGAAACAATATTTTTTTTAATGATGGGCTGTCGCTGATAGTCCTATCTCAAGGTACGCGTCGACAGCTTCAAGAAAATGTATGATTAGCATAGGTTTCGATCGGTGTTTCGAAAGTTACAGGCGATTAAAGAAAATCGAGGAAACGGTAAGGAATACATACCCATTGCAATATATTTCGACAAATAATGGAAAGTGTTTCAGTCGACTTGTACTTATACACGCTTAAGGAGGATGGAACGAGGATCACAAAAATCGCAGGCAGAGCCTTCTAAGTGCATTATTTTCGAAGTTACAGCCAAAAAACCAAAGACTTGATTAATCGAGGAAGAGCCTTGGTCGACCACTACAACTGAAACAATTTTTTTTTAAAGATGGGCTTTCGCTGGTAGTCCTATCTTAAGGTACGCGTCGAGAGCTTCAAGAAAATATATGATTATCATAGGTTTCGATAGGTGTTTCGAAAGTTACAGGCGATTATAGAAAATCAAGGAAACGGTAAGGAATACATACCCCTTGCAATTTATTTCGGCAAAAAATGGAAAGTGTTTCGGTCGACTTGTGCTTATACACCCTTAAAGAGGATGGAAAGGGCATCACAAAAATCGCAGGCAGAACCTCCTAAGTGCATTATTTTCGAAGTTGCAGCCAAAAAACCAAAGGCTTGATTAATCGAGGAAGAGCCTTGGTTGACCACTACTACTGAAACAATATTTTTTTTTAATGATGGGCTGTCGCTGATAGTCCTATCTCAAGGTACGCGTCGACAGCTTCAAGAAAATGTATGATTAGCATAGGTTTCGATCGGTGTTTCGAAAGTTACAGGCGATTATAGAAAATCGAGGAAACGGCAAGGAATACATACCCCTTGCAATTTATTTCGGCAAAAAATGGACAGTTTTTCGATCGACTTGTGCTTATACACGCTTAAAGAGGATGGAAAGGGCATCACAAAAATCGCAGGCAGAACCTCCTAAGTGCATTATTTTCGAAGTTGCAGCCAAAAAAGCAACGGCTTGATTAATTGAGGAAGAGCCTTGGTTGACCACTACTACTGAAACAATATTTTTTTTAATGATGGGCTGTCGCTGATAGTCCTATCTCAAGGTACGCGTCGACAGCTTCAAGAAAATGTATGATTAGCATAGGTTTCGATCGGTGTTTCGAAAGTTACAGGCGATTAAAGAAAATCGAGGAAACGGTAAGGAATACATACCCATTGCAATATATTTCGGCAAATAATGGAAAGTGTTTCAGTCGACTTGTGCTTATAAATGCTTAAAGAGGATGGAAAGAGGATCACTAAAATCGCAGGCAGAGCTTTCTAAGTGCATTATTTTCAAAGTTACAGCCAAAAAACCAAAGACTTGATTAATCGAGGAAGAGCCTTGGTCGACCACTACTACTGAAACAATATTTTTTTTAAAGATGAGCTGTCGCTGATAGTCCTATCTTAAGGTACGCGTCGACAGCTTCAAGAAAATATATGATTATCATAGATTTCGATCGGTGTTTCGAAAGTTACAGGTGATTATAGAAAATCGAGGAAACGCCAAGGAATACATACCCCTTGCATTTTATTTCGGCAAAAAATGGAAAGTGTTTCGGTCGACTTGTGCTTATACATGCTTAAAGAGGATGGAAAGAGGATCACAAAAATCGCAGGCAGAGCTTTCTAAGTGCATTATTTTCGAAGTTATAGCCAAAAAACCAAAGACTTGATTAATCGTGGAAGAGCCTTGGTCGACCAGTACAACTGAAACAATTTTTTTTAAAAGATGGGCTTTCGCTGATAGTCCTATCTCAAGGTACGCGTCGAGAGCTTCAAGAAAATGTATGATTATCATAGGTTTCGATCGGTGTTTCGAAAGTTACAGGCGATTATAGAAAATCGAGGAAACGGTAAGGAATACATACCCCTTGCAATTTATTTCGGCAAAAAATGGAAAGTTTTTCGGTCGACTTGTGCTTATACACGCTTAAAGAGGATGGAAGGAGGATCACAAAAATCGCAGGCAGAGCTTTCTAAGTGCATTATTTTCGAAGTTATAGCAAAAAAACCAAAGACTTGATTAATCGAGGAAGAGCCTTGGTTGACCACTACTACTGAAACAATATTTTTTTTAATGATGGGCTGTCGCTGATAGTCCTATCTCAAGGTACGCGTCGACAGCTTCAAGAAAATGTATGATTAGCATAGGTTTCGATCGGTGTTTCGAAAGTTACAGGCGATTAAAGAAAATCGAGGAAACGGTAAGGAATACATACCCATTGCAATTTATTTCGGCAAAAAATGGAAAGTGTTTCGGTCGACTTGTGCTTATACAGGCTTAAAGAGGATGGAACGAGGATCACAAAAATCGCAGGCAGAGCATTCTAAGTGCATTATTTTCGAAGTTATAGCAAAAAAACCAAAGACTTGATTAATCGTGGAAGAGCCTTGGTCGACCAGTACAACTGAAACAATTTTTTTTAAAAGATGGGCTTTCGCTGATAGTCCTATCTCAAGGTACGCGTCGAGAGCTTCAAAAAAATGTATGATTATCATAGGTTTCGATCGGTGTTTCGAAAGTTACAGGCGATTATAGAAAATCAAGGAAACGGTAAGGAATACATACCCCTTGCAATTTACTTCGGCAAAAAATGGAAAGTTTTTCGATCGACTTGTGCTTACACACGCTTAAGGAGAATGGAAAGGGCATCACAAAAATCGCGGGCAGAGCTTTCTAAGTGCATTATTTTCGAAGTTATAGCAAAAAAACCAAAGACTTGATTAATCGAGGAAGAGCCTTGGTCAACCCCTACTACTGAAACAATATTTTTTATAATGATGGGCTGTCGCTGATAGTCCTATCTCAAGGTACGCGTCGACAGCTTCAAGAAAATGTATGATTAGCATAGGTTTCGATCGGTGTTTCGAAAGTTACAGGCGATTAAAGAAAATCGAGGAAACGGTAAGGAATACATACCCATTGCAATTTATTTCGGCAAAAAATGGAAAGTGTTTCGGTCGACTTGTGCTTATACAGGCTTAAAGAGGATGGAACGAGGATCACAAAAATCGCAGGCAGAGCATTCTAAGTGCATTATTTTCGAAATTACAGCCAAAAAACCAAAGACTTGATTAATCGAACAAGAGCCTTGGTCGACCACTACTACTGAAACAATATTTTTTTTTAAAGATGAACTGTCGCTGATAGTCCCATCTTAAGGTACGCGTCGAGAGCTTCAAGAAAATGTATGATTATCATAGGTTTCGATCGGTGTTTCGAAAGTTACAGGCGATTAAAGAAAATCGAGGAAACGGTAAGGAATACATACTCATTGCAATTTATTTCGGCAAAAAATAGAAAGTGTTTCGGTAGACTTGTGCTTATACATGCTTAAAGAGGATGTAAAGGGGATCACAAAAATCGCAGGCAGAGCCTCCTAAGTTCATTATTGTCGAAGTTACAGACAAAAAACTAAAGGCTTGATTAATCGAGGAAGAGCCTTGGTCGATCAGTACAACTGAAACAATTTTTTTTTAAAGATGGGCTTTTGCTGATCATCCTAACTTGAGGTAAGCGTCGAGAGTTTCAAGAAAATGTATGATTATCATAGGTTTCGATCGGTGTTTCGAAAGTTACAGGCGATTAAAGAAAATCGAGGAAACGGTAAGGAATACATACTCATTGCAATTTATTTCGGAAAAATATAGAAAGTGTTTCGGTAGACTTGTGCTTATACATGCTTAAAGAGGATGTAAAGGGGATCACAAAAATCGCAGGCAGAGCCTCCTAAGTTCATTATTGTCGAAGTTACAGACAAAAAACCAAAGGCTTGATTAATCGAGGAAGAGCCTTGGTCGATCAGTACAACTGAAACAATTTTTTATTAAAGATGGGCTTTCGCTGATCATCCTAACTTGAGGTACGCGTCGAGAGCTTCAAGAAAATGTATGATTATCATAGGTTTCGATCGGTGTTTCGAAAGTTACAGGCGATTATAGAAAATCAAGGAAACGGTAAGGAATACATGCCCCGTGCAATTTATTTCGGCAAAAAATGGAAAGTGTTTCGGTCGACTTGTGCTTATACATGCTAAAAGAGGATGGAAAGAGGAATCACAAAAATCACGGGCAGAGCCTCCTAAGTGCATTTTTTTCGAAGTTATAGCCAAAAAAGCAACGGCTTGATTAATCGAAGAAGAGCCTTGGTCGACCACTACAACTGAAACCATTTTTTTTTAAGATGGCCTTTCGCTGGTAGTCCTATCTTAAGGTACGCGTCGAGAGCTTCAAGAAAATGTAAGATTATCATAGGTTTCGATCGGTGTTTCGAAAGTTACAGGCGATTAAAGAAAATCGAGGAAACGGTAAGGAATACATACCCATTGCAATATATTTCGGCAAATAATGGAAAGTGTTTCGGTCGACTTGTACTTATACACGCTTAAAGCGGATGGAACGAGGATCACAAAAATCGCAGGCAGAGCCTTCTAAGTGCATTATTTTCGAAGTTACAGCCAAAAAACCAAAGACTTGATTAATCGAAGAAGAGCCTTGGTCGAACACTACTACTGAAACAATATTTTTTTTTAAAGATGAGCTGTCGCTGATAATCCTAACTTAAGGTACGCGTCGAGAGCTTCAAGAAAATGTATGATTATCATAGGTTTCGATCGGGGTTTCGAAAGTTACAGGCGATTAAAGAAAATCGAGGAAACGGTAAGGAATACATACTCATTGCAATTTATTTCGGCAAAAAATGGAAAGTTTTTCGATCGACTTGTGCTTATACAGGCGTAAAGAGGATGGACAGGGCATCACAAAAACCGCAGGCAGAGCCTTGTAAGTGCATTATTTTCGATGTTATAGCCAAAAAACCAAAGACTTGATTAATCGAGGAAGAGCCTTGGTCGACCAGTACAACTGAAACAATTTTTTTTTAAAGATGGGCTTTTGCTGATCATCCTAACTTGAGGTAAGCGTCGAGAGCTTCAAGAAAATGTATGATTATCATAGGTTTCGATCGGTGTTTCGAAAGTTACAGGCGATTAAAGAAAATCGAGGAAACGGTAAGGAATACATACTCATTGCAATTTATTTCGGCAAAAAATGGAAAGTTTTTCGATCGACTTGTGCTTATACAGGCGTAAAGAGGATGGACAGGGCATCACAAAAACCGCAGGCAGAGCCTTGTAAGTGCATTATTTTCGAAGTTACAGCCAAAAAACCAAAGACTTGATTAATCGAAGAAGAGCCTTGGTCGAACACTACTACTGAAACAATATTTTTTTTTAAAGATGAGCTGTCGCTGATAATCCTAACTTGAGGTACGCGTCGAGAGCTTCAAGAAAATGTATGATTATCATAGGTTTCGATCGGGGTTTCGAAAGTTACAGGCGATTAAAGAAAATCGAGGAAACGGTAAGGAATACATACTCATTGCAATTTATTTCGGCAAAAAATGGAAAGTGTTTCGGTCGACTTGTGCTTATACATGCTAAAAGAGGATGGAAAGAGGATCACAAAAATCGCAGGCAGAGCTTTCTAAGTGCATTATTTTCGAAGTTATAGCAAAAAAACCAAAGACTTGATTAATCGAGGAAGAGCCTTGGTTGACCACTACTACTGAAACAATATTTTTTTTAATGATGGGCTGTCGCTGATAGTCCTATCTCAAGGTACGCGTCGACAGCTTCAAGAAAATGTATGATTAGCATAGGTTTCGATCGGTGTTTCGAAAGTTACAGGCGATTAAAGAAAATCGAGGAAACGGTAAGGAATACATACCCATTGCAATATATTTCGGCAAATAATGGAAAGTGTTTCGGCCGACTTGTACTTATACACGCTCAAAGAGGATGGAAAGAGGATCACAAAAATCGCAGGCAGAGCTTTCTAAGTGCATTATTTTCGAAGTTATAGCCAAAAAACCAAAGACTTGATTAATCGAGGAAGAGCCTTGGTTGACCACTACTACTGAAATAATATTTTTTTTTTAAGATGGGCTTTCGCTGATAGTCCTATCTTAAGGTACGCGTCGACAGCTTCAAGAAAACGTATGATTAGCATAGGTTTCGATCGGTGTTTCGAAAGTTACAGGCGATTAAAGAAAATCGAGGAAACGGTAAGGAATACATACCCATTGCAATATATTTCGGCAAATAATGGAAAGTGTTTCGGCCGACTTGTACTTATACACGCTCAAAGAGGATGGAAAGAGGATCACAAAAATCGCAGGCAGAGCTTTCTAAGTGCATTATTTTCGACGTTATAGCCAAAAAACCAAAGACTTGATTAATCGAGGAAGAGCCTTGGTTGACCACTACTACTGAAACAATATTTTTTTTAATGATGGGCTGTCGCTGATAGTCCTATCTCAAGGTACGCGTCGACAGCTTCAAGAAAATGTATGATTAGCATAGGTTTCGATCGGTGTTTCGAAAGTTACAGGCGATTAAAGAAAATCGAGGAAACGGTAAGGAATACATACCCATTGCAATATATTTCGGCAAATAATGGAAAGTGTTTCAGTCGACTTGTACTTATACACGCTTAAGGAGGATGGAACGAGGATCACAAAAATCGCAGGCAGAGCCTTCTAAGTGCATGATTTTCGAAGTTACAGCCAAAAAACCAAAGACTTGATTAATCGAGGAAGAGCCTTGGTCGACCACTACAACTGAAACAATTTTTTTTTAAAGATGGGCTTTCGCTGATAGTCCTATCTTAAGGTACGCGTCGAGAGCTTCAAGAAAATGTATGATTATCATAGGTTTCGATCGGTGTTTCGAAAGTTACAGGCGATTATAGAAAATCAAGGAAACGGTAAGGAATACATACCCCTTGCAATTTATTTCGGCAAAAAATGGAAAGTGTTTCGGTCGACTTGTGCTTATACACCCTTAAAGAGGATGGAAAGAGGATCACAAAAATCGCAGGCAGAGCTTTCTAAGTGCATTATTTTCGAAGTTATAGCAAAAAAACCAAGGACTTGATTAATCGAGGAAGAGCCTTGGTTGACCACTACTACTGAAACAATATTTTTTTTAATGATGGGCTGTCGCTGATAGTCCTATCTCAAGGTTCGCGTCGACAGCTTCAAGAAAATGTATGATTAGCATAGGTTTCGATCGGTGTTTCGAAAGTTACAGGCGATTATAGAAAATCGAGGAAACGGTAAGGAATACATACCCATTGCAATTTATTTCGGCAAAAAATGGAAAGTGTTTCGGTCGACTTGTACTTATACAGGCTTAAAGAGGATGGAAAGAGGATCACAAAAATCGCTGGCAGAGCTTTCTAAGTGCATTATTTTCGAAGTTATAGCCAAAAAACCAAAGACTTGATTAATCGAGGAAGAGCCTTGGTCGACCACTACAACTGACACAATTCTTTTTAAAGATGGCCTTTCGCTGATAGTCCTATCTTACGGTACACGTCGAGAGCTTCAAGAATATGTATGATTAGCATAGGTTTCGATCGGTGTTTCGAAAGTTACAGGCGATTATAGAAAATCAAGGAAACGGTAAGGAATACATACCCTTTGCAATTTATTTCGGCAAAAAATGGAAAGTTTTTCGATCGACTTGTGCTTACACACGCTTAAGGAGGATGGAAAGGGCATCACAAAAATCGCGGGCAGAGCTTTCTAAGTGCATTATTTTCGAAGTTACAGCCAAAAAACCAAAGGCTTGATTAATCGAAGAAGAGCCTTGGTCGACCACTACAACTGAAACAATTTTTTTTTAAGATGGGCTTTCGCTGATAGTCCGATCTTAAGGTACGCGTCGACAGCTTCAAGAAAATATATGATTATCATAGATTTCGATCGGTGTTTCGAAAGTTACAGGCGATTATAGAAAATTGAGGAAACGGCAAGGAATACATACCCATTGCAATTTATTTCGGCAAAAAATGGAAAGTGTTTCGGTCGACTTGTGCTTATACATGCTAAAAGAGGATGGAAAGAGGATCACAAAAATCGCAGGCAGAGCTTTCTAAGTGCATTATTTTCGAAGTTATAGCAAAAAAACCAAAGACTTGATTAATCGAGGAAGAGCCTTGGTTGACCACTACTACTGAAACAATATTTTTTTTAATGATGGGCTGTCGCTGATAGTCCTATCTCAAGGTACGCGTCGACAGCTTCAAGAAAATGTATGATTAGCATAGGTTTCGATCGGTGTATCGAAAGTTACAGGCGATTAAAGAAAATCGAGGAAACGGTAAGGAATACATACCCATTGCAATTTATTTCGGCAAAAAATGGAAAGTGTTTCAGTCGACTTGTGCTTATAAATGCTAAAAGAGGATGGAAAGAGGATCACTAAAATCGCAGGCAGAGCTTTCTAAGTGCATTATTTTCAAAGTTACAGCCAAAAAACCAAAGACTTGATTAATCGAGGAAGAGCCTTGGTCGACCACTACTACTGAAACAATATTTTTTTTAAAGATGAGCTGTCGCTGATAGTCCTATCTTAAGGTACGCGTCGACAGCTTCAAGAAAATATATGATTATCATAGATTTCGATCGGTGTTTCGAAAGTTACAGGCGATTATAGAAAATTGAGGAAACGGTAAGGAATACATACCCATTGCAATATATTTCGGCAAATAATGGAAAGTGTTTCAGTCGACTTGTACTTATACACGCTTAAGGAGGATGGAACGAGGATCACAAAAATCGCAGGCAGAGCCTTCTAAGTGCATGATTTTCGAAGTTACAGCCAAAAAACCAAAGACTTGATTAATCGAGGAAGAGCCTTGGTCGACCACTACAACTGACACAATTCTTTTTAAAGATGGCCTTTCGCTGATAGTCCTATCTTAAGGTACACGTCGAGAGCTTCAAGAAAATGTATGATTAGCATAGGTTTCGATCGGTGTTTCGAAAGTTACAGGCGATTATAGAAAATCAAGGAAACGGTAAGGAATACATACCCTTTGCAATTTATTTCGGCAAAAAATGGAAAGTTTTTCGATCGACTTGTGCTTACACACGCTTAAGGAGGATGGAAAGGGCATCACAAAAATCGCGGGCAGAGCTTTCTAAGTGCATTATTTTCGAAGTTACAGCCAAAAAACCAAAGGCTTGATTAATCGAAGAAGAGCCTTGGTCGACCACTACAACTGAAACAATATTTTTTTTAATGATGGGCTGTCGCTGATAGTCCTATCTCAAGGTACGCGTCGACAGCTTCAAGAAAATGTATGATTAGCATAGGTTTCGATCGGTGTTTCGAAAGTTACAGGCGATTAAAGAAAATCGAGGAAACGGTAAGGAATACATACCCATTGCAATTTATTTCGGCAAAAAATGGAAAGTGTTTCAGTCGACTTGTGCTTATAAATGCTTAAAGAGGATGGAAAGAGGATCACTAAAATCGCAGGCAGAGCTTTCTAAGTGCATTATTTTCGAAGTTATAGGAAAAAAACCAAAGACTTGATTAATCGAGGAAGAGCCTTGGTTGACCACTACTACTGAAACAATATTTTTTTTAATGATGGGCTGTCGCTGATAGTCCTATCTCAAGGTACGCGTCGACAGCTTCAAGAAAATGTATGATTAGCATAGGTTTCGATTGGTGTTTCGAAAGTTACAGGCGATTAAAGAAAATCGAGGAAACGGTAAGGAATACATACCCATTGCAATTTATTTCGGCAAAAAATGGAAAGTGTTTCAGTCGACTTGTGCTTATAAATGCTTAAAGAGGATGGAAAGAGGATCACTAAAATCGCAGGCAGAGCTTTCTAAGTGCATTATTTTCAAAGTTACAGCCAAAAAACCAAAGACTTGATTAATCGAGGAAGAGCCTTGGTTGACCACTACTACTGAAACAATATTTTTTTTAATGATGGGCTGTCGCTGATAGTCCTATCTCAAGGTACGCGTCGACAGCTTCAAGAAAATGTATGATTAGCATAGGTTTCGATCGGTGTTTCGAAAGTTACAGGCGATTAAAGAAAATCGAGGAAACGATAAGGAATACATACCCATTGCAATATATTTCGGCAAATAATGGAAAGTGTTTCAGTCGACTTGTACTTATACACGATTAAGGAGGATGGAACGAGGATCACAAAAATCGCAGGCAGAGCCTTCTAAGTGCATGATTTTCGAAGTTACAGCCAAAAAACCAAAGACTTGATTAATGGAGGAAGAGCCTTGGTCGACCACTACAACTGAAACAATTTTTTTTTAAAGATGGGCTTTCGCTGATAGTCCTATCTTAAGGTACGCGTCGAGAGCTTCAAGAAAATGTATGATTAGCATAGGTTTCGATCGGTGTTTCGAAAGTTACAGGCGATTATAGAAAATCAAGGAAACGGTAAGGAATACATACCCCTTGCAATTTATTTCGGCAAAAAATGGAAAGTGTTTCGGTCGTCTTGTGCTTATACACCCTTAAAGAGGATGGAAAGAGGATCACAAAAATCGCAGGCAGAGCTTTCTAAGTGCATTATTTTCGATGTTATAGCCAAAAAACCAAAGACTTGATTAATCGAGGAAGAGCCTTGGTCGACCAGTACAACTGAAACAATTTTTTTTTAAAGATGGGCTTTTGCTGATCATCCTAACTTGAGGTAAGCGTCGAGAGCTTCAAGAAAATGTATGATTATCATAGGTTTCGATCGGTGTTTCGAAAGTTACAGGCGATTAAAGAAAATCGAGGAAACGGTAAGGAATACATACTCATTGCAATTTATTTCGGCAAAAAATGGAAAGTTTTTCGATCGACTTGTGCTTATACAGGCGTAAAGAGGATGGACAGGGCATCACAAAAACCGCAGGCAGAGCCTTGTAAGTGCATTATTTTCGAAGTTACAGCCAAAAAACCAAAGACTTGATTAATCGAAGAAGAGCCTTGGTCGAACACTACTACTGAAACAATATTTTTTTTTAAAGATGAGCTGTCGCTGATAATCCTAACTTGAGGTACGCGTCGAGAGCTTCAAGAAAATGTATGATTATCATAGGTTTCGATCGGGGTTTCGAAAGTTACAGGCGATTAAAGAAAATCGAGGAAACGGTAAGGAATACATACTCATTGCAATTTATTTCGGCAAAAAATGGAAAGTGTTTCGGTCGACTTGTGCTTATACATGCTAAAAGAGGATGGAAAGAGGATCACAAAAATCGCAGGCAGAGCTTTCTAAGTGCATTATTTTCGAAGTTATAGCAAAAAAACCAAAGACTTGATTAATCGAGGAAGAGCCTTGGTTGACCACTACTACTGAAACAATATTTTTTTTAATGATGGGCTGTCGCTGATAGTCCTATCTCAAGGTACGCGTCGACAGCTTCAAGAAAATGTATGATTAGCATAGGTTTCGATCGGTGTTTCGAAAGTTACAGGCGATTAAAGAAAATCGAGGAAACGGTAAGGAATACATACCCATTGCAATATATTTCGGCAAATAATGGAAAGTGTTTCGGCCGACTTGTACTTATACACGCTCAAAGAGGATGGAAAGAGGATCACAAAAATCGCAGGCAGAGCTTTCTAAGTGCATTATTTTCGAAGTTATAGCCAAAAAACCAAAGACTTGATTAATCGAGGAAGAGCCTTGGTTGACCACTACTACTGAAATAATATTTTTTTTTAAGATGGGCTTTCGCTGATAGTCCTATCTTAAGGTACGCGTCGACAGCTTCAAGAAAACGTATGATTAGCATAGGTTTCGATCGGTGTTTCGAAAGTTACAGGCGATTAAAGAAAATCGAGGAAACGGTAAGGAATACATACCCATTGCAATATATTTCGGCAAATAATGGAAAGTGTTTCGGCCGACTTGTACTTATACACGCTCAAAGAGGATGGAAAGAGGATCACAAAAATCGCAGGCAGAGCTTTCTAAGTGCATTATTTTCGACGTTATAGCCAAAAAACCAAAGACTTGATTAATCGAGGAAGAGCCTTGGTTGACCACTACTACTGAAACAATATTTTTTTTAATGATGGGCTGTCGCTGATAGTCCTATCTCAAGGTACGCGTCGACAGCTTCAAGAAAATGTATGATTAGCATAGGTTTCGATCGGTGTTTCGAAAGTTACAGGCGATTAAAGAAAATCGAGGAAACGGTAAGGAATACATACCCATTGCAATATATTTCGGCAAATAATGGAAAGTGTTTCAGTCGACTTGTACTTATACACGCTTAAGGAGGATGGAACGAGGATCACAAAAATCGCAGGCAGAGCCTTCTAAGTGCATGATTTTCGAAGTTACAGCCAAAAAACCAAAGACTTGATTAATCGAGGAAGAGCCTTGGTCGACCACTACAACTGAAACAATTTTTTTTTAAAGATGGGCTTTCGCTGATAGTCCTATCTTAAGGTACGCGTCGAGAGCTTCAAGAAAATGTATGATTATCATAGGTTTCGATCGGTGTTTCGAAAGTTACAGGCGATTATAGAAAATCAAGGAAACGGTAAGGAATACATACCCCTTGCAATTTATTTCGGCAAAAAATGGAAAGTGTTTCGGTCGACTTGTGCTTATACACCCTTAAAGAGGATGGAAAGAGGATCACAAAAATCGCAGGCAGAGCTTTCTAAGTGCATTATTTTCGAAGTTATAGCAAAAAAACCAAGGACTTGATTAATCGAGGAAGAGCCTTGGTTGACCACTACTACTGAAACAATATTTTTTTTAATGATGGGCTGTCGCTGATAGTCCTATCTCAAGGTTCGCGTCGACAGCTTCAAGAAAATGTATGATTAGCATAGGTTTCGATCGGTGTTTCGAAAGTTACAGGCGATTATAGAAAATCGAGGAAACGGTAAGGAATACATACCCATTGCAATTTATTTCGGCAAAAAATGGAAAGTGTTTCGGTCGACTTGTACTTATACAGGCTTAAAGAGGATGGAAAGAGGATCACAAAAATCGCTGGCAGAGCTTTCTAAGTGCATTATTTTCGAAGTTATAGCCAAAAAACCAAAGACTTGATTAATCGAGGAAGAGCCTTGGTCGACCACTACAACTGACACAATTCTTTTTAAAGATGGCCTTTCGCTGATAGTCCTATCTTACGGTACACGTCGAGAGCTTCAAGAATATGTATGATTAGCATAGGTTTCGATCGGTGTTTCGAAAGTTACAGGCGATTATAGAAAATCAAGGAAACGGTAAGGAATACATACCCTTTGCAATTTATTTCGGCAAAAAATGGAAAGTTTTTCGATCGACTTGTGCTTACACACGCTTAAGGAGGATGGAAAGGGCATCACAAAAATCGCGGGCAGAGCTTTCTAAGTGCATTATTTTCGAAGTTACAGCCAAAAAACCAAAGGCTTGATTAATCGAAGAAGAGCCTTGGTCGACCACTACAACTGAAACAATTTTTTTTTAAGATGGGCTTTCGCTGATAGTCCGATCTTAAGGTACGCGTCGACAGCTTCAAGAAAATATATGATTATCATAGATTTCGATCGGTGTTTCGAAAGTTACAGGCGATTATAGAAAATTGAGGAAACGGCAAGGAATACATACCCATTGCAATTTATTTCGGCAAAAAATGGAAAGTGTTTCGGTCGACTTGTGCTTATACATGCTAAAAGAGGATGGAAAGAGGATCACAAAAATCGCAGGCAGAGCTTTCTAAGTGCATTATTTTCGAAGTTATAGCAAAAAAACCAAAGACTTGATTAATCGAGGAAGAGCCTTGGTTGACCACTACTACTGAAACAATATTTTTTTTAATGATGGGCTGTCGCTGATAGTCCTATCTCAAGGTACGCGTCGACAGCTTCAAGAAAATGTATGATTAGCATAGGTTTCGATCGGTGTATCGAAAGTTACAGGCGATTAAAGAAAATCGAGGAAACGGTAAGGAATACATACCCATTGCAATTTATTTCGGCAAAAAATGGAAAGTGTTTCAGTCGACTTGTGCTTATAAATGCTTAAAGAGGATGGAAAGAGGATCACTAAAATCGCAGGCAGAGCTTTCTAAGTGCATTATTTTCAAAGTTACAGCCAAAAAACCAAAGACTTGATTAATCGAGGAAGAGCCTTGGTCGACCACTACTACTGAAACAATATTTTTTTTAAAGATGAGCTGTCGCTGATAGTCCTATCTTAAGGTACGCGTCGACAGCTTCAAGAAAATATATGATTATCATAGATTTCGATCGGTGTTTCGAAAGTTACAGGCGATTATAGAAAATTGAGGAAACGGTAAGGAATACATACCCATTGCAATATATTTCGGCAAATAATGGAAAGTGTTTCAGTCGACTTGTACTTATACACGCTTAAGGAGGATGGAACGAGGATCACAAAAATCGCAGGCAGAGCTTTCTAAGTGCATGATTTTCGAAGTTACAGCCAAAAAACCAAAGACTTGATTAATCGAGGAAGAGCCTTGGTCGACCACTACAACTGACACAATTCTTTTTAAAGATGGCCTTTCGCTGATAGTCCTATCTTAAGGTACACGTCGAGAGCTTCAAGAAAATGTATGATTAGCATAGGTTTCGATCGGTGTTTCGAAAGTTACAGGCGATTATAGAAAATCAAGGAAACGGTAAGGAATACATACCCTTTGCAATTTATTTCGGCAAAAAATGGAAAGTTTTTCGATCGACTTGTGCTTACACACGCTTAAGGAGGATGGAAAGGGCATCACAAAAATCGCGGGCAGAGCTTTCTAAGTGCATTATTTTCGAAGTTACAGCCAAAAAACCAAAGGCTTGATTAATCGAAGAACAGCCTTGGTCGACCACTACAACTGAAACAATATTTTTTTTAATGATGGGCTGTCGCTGATAGTCCTATCTCAAGGTACGCGTCGACAGCTTCAAGAAAATGTATGATTAGCATAGGTTTCGATCGGTGTTTCGAAAGTTACAGGCGATTAAAGAAAATCGAGGAAACGGTAAGGAATACATACCCATTGCAATTTATTTCGGCAAAAAATGGAAAGTGTTTCAGTCGACTTGTGCTTATAAATGCTTAAAGAGGATGGAAAGAGGATCACTAAAATCGCAGGCAGAGCTTTCTAAGTGCATTATTTTCGAAGTTATAGGAAAAAAACCAAAGACTTGATTAATCGAGGAAGAGCCTTGGTTGACCACTACTACTGAAACAATATTTTTTTTAATGATGGGCTGTCGCTGATAGTCCTATCTCAAGGTACGCGTCGACAGCTTCAAGAAAATGTATGATTAGCATAGGTTTCGATCGGTGTTTCGAAAGTTACAGGCGATTAAAGAAAATCGAGGAAACGGTAAGGAATACATACCCATTGCAATATATTTCGGCAAATAATGGAACGTGTTTCAGTCGACTTGTACTTATACACGCTTAAGGAGGATGGAACGAGGATCACAAAAATCGCAGGCAGAGCCTTCTAAGTGCATGATTTTCGAAGTTACAGCCAAAAAACCAAAGACTTGATTAATCGAGGAAGAGCCTTGGTCGACCACTACAACTGAAACAATTTTTTTTTAAAGATGGGCTTTCGCTGATAGTCCTATCTCAAGGTACGCGTCGACAGCTTCAAGAAAATGTATGATTAGCATAGGTTTCGATCGGTGTTTCGAAAGTTACAGGCGATTATAGAAAATCAAGGAAACGGTAAGGAATACATACCCTTTGCAATTTATTTCGGCAAAAAATGGAAAGTTTTTCGATCGACTTGTGCTTACACACGCTTAAGGAGGATGGAAAGGGCATCACAAAAATCGCGGGCAGAGCTTTCTAAGTGCATTATTTTCGAAGTTACAGCCAAAAAACCAAAGGCTTGATTAATCGAAGAAGAGCCTTGGTCGACCACTACAACTGAAACAATATTTTTTTTAATGATGGGCTGTCGCTGATAGTCCTATCTCAAGGTACGCGTCGACAGCTTCAAGAAAATGTATGATTAGCATAGGTTTCGATCGGTGTTTCGAAAGTTACAGGCGATTAAAGAAAATCGAGGAAACGGTAAGGAATACATACCCATTGCAATTTATTTCGGCAAAAAATGGAAAGTGTTTCAGTCGACTTGTGCTTATAAATGCTTAAAGAGGATGGAAAGAGGATCACTAAAATCGCAGGCAGAGCTTTCTAAGTGCATTATTTTCGAAGTTATAGGAAAAAAACCAAAGACTTGATTAATCGAGGAAGAGCCTTGGTTGACCACTACTACTGAAACAATATTTTTTTTAATGATGGGCTGTCGCTGATAGTCCTATCTCAAGGTACGCGTCGACAGCTTCAAGAAAATGTATGATTAGCATAGGTTTCGATTGGTGTTTCGAAAGTTACAGGCGATTAAAGAAAATCGAGGAAACGGTAAGGAATACATACCCATTGCAATTTATTTCGGCAAAAAATGGAAAGTGTTTCAGTCGACTTGTGCTTATAAATGCTTAAAGAGGATGGAAAGAGGATCACTAAAATCGCAGGCAGAGCTTTCTAAGTGCATTATTTTCAAAGTTACAGCCAAAAAACCAAAGACTTGATTAATCGAGGAAGAGCCTTGGTTGACCACTACTACTGAAACAATATTTTTTTTAATGATGGGCTGTCGCTGATAGTCCTATCTCAAGGTACGCGTCGACAGCTTCAAGAAAATGTATGATTAGCATAGGTTTCGATCGGTGTTTCGAAAGTTACAGGCGATTATAGAAAATCGAGGAAACGGTAAGGAATACATACCCATTGCAATTTATTTCGGCAAAAAATGGAAAGTGTTTCGGTCGACTTGTACTTATACAGGCTTAAAGAGGATGGAAAGAGGATCACAAAAATCGCTGGCAGAGCTTTCTAAGTGCATTATTTTCGAAGTTATAGCCAAAAAACCAAAGACTTGATTAATCGAGGAAGAGCCTTGGTCGACCACTACAACTGACACAATTCTTTTTAAAGATGGCCTTTCGCTGATAGTCCTATCTTACGGTACACGTCGAGAGCTTCAAGAATATGTATGATTAGCATAGGTTTCGATCGGTGTTTCGAAAGTTACAGGCGATTATAGAAAATCAAGGAAACGGTAAGGAATACATACCCTTTGCAATTTATTTCGGCAAAAAATGGAAAGTTTTTCGATCGACTTGTGCTTACACACGCTTAAGGAGGATGGAAAGGGCATCACAAAAATCGCGGGCAGAGCTTTCTAAGTGCATTATTTTCGAAGTTACAGCCAAAAAACCAAAGGCTTGATTAATCGAAGAAGAGCCTTGGTCGACCACTACAACTGAAACAATTTTTTTTTAAGATGGGCTTTCGCTGATAGTCCGATCTTAAGGTACGCGTCGACAGCTTCAAGAAAATATATGATTATCATAGATTTCGATCGGTGTTTCGAAAGTTACAGGCGATTATAGAAAATTGAGGAAACGGCAAGGAATACATACCCATTGCAATTTATTTCGGCAAAAAATGGAAAGTGTTTCGGTCGACTTGTGCTTATACATGCTAAAAGAGGATGGAAAGAGGATCACAAAAATCGCAGGCAGAGCTTTCTAAGTGCATTATTTTCGAAGTTATAGCAAAAAAACCAAAGACTTGATTAATCGAGGAAGAGCCTTGGTTGACCACTACTACTGAAACAATATTTTTTTTTAATGATGGGCTGTCGCTGATAGTCCTATCTCAAGGTACGCGTCGACAGCTTCAAGAAAATGTATGATTAGCATAGGTTTCGATCGGTGTATCGAAAGTTACAGGCGATTATAGAAAATCGAGGAAACGGTAAGGAATACATACCCATTGCAATTTATTTCGGCAAAAAATGGAAAGTGTTTCAGTCGACTTGTGCTTATAAATGCTTAAAGAGGATGGAAAGAGGATCACTAAAATCGCAGGCAGAGCTTTCTAAGTGCATTATTTTCAAAGTTACAGCCAAAAAACCAAAGACTTGATTAATCGAGGAAGAGCCTTGGTCGACCACTACTACTGAAACAATATTTTTTTTAAAGATGAGCTGTCGCTGATAGTCCTATCTTAAGGTACGCGTCGACAGCTTCAAGAAAATATATGATTATCATAGATTTCGATCGGTGTTTCGAAAGTTACAGGCGATTATAGAAAATTGAGGAAACGGTAAGGAATACATACCCATTGCAATATATTTCGGCAAATAATGGAAAGTGTTTCAGTCGACTTGTACTTATACACGCTTAAGGAGGATGGAACGAGGATCACAAAAATCGCAGGCAGAGCTTTCTAAGTGCATGATTTTCGAAGTTACAGCCAAAAAACCAAAGACTTGATTAATCGAGGAAGAGCCTTGGTCGACCACTACAACTGACACAATTCTTTTTAAAGATGGCCTTTCGCTGATAGTCCTATCTTAAGGTACACGTCGAGAGCTTCAAGAAAATGTATGATTAGCATAGGTTTCGATCGGTGTTTCGAAAGTTACAGGCGATTATAGAAAATCAAGGAAACGGTAAGGAATACATACCCTTTGCAATTTATTTCGGCAAAAAATGGAAAGTTTTTCGATCGACTTGTGCTTACACACGCTTAAGGAGGATGGAAAGGGCATCACAAAAATCGCGGGCAGAGCTTTCTAAGTGCATTATTTTCGAAGTTACAGCCAAAAAACCAAAGGCTTGATTAATCGAAGAAGAGCCTTGGTCGACCACTACAACTGAAACAATATTTTTTTTAATGATGGGCTGTCGCTGATAGTCCTATCTCAAGGTACGCGTCGACAGCTTCAAGAAAATGTATGATTAGCATAGGTTTCGATCGGTGTTTCGAAAGTTACAGGCGATTAAAGAAAATCGAGGAAACGGTAAGGAATACATACCCATTGCAATTTATTTCGGCAAAAAATGGAAAGTGTTTCAGTCGACTTGTGCTTATAAATGCTTAAAGAGGATGGAAAGAGGATCACTAAAATCGCAGGCAGAGCTTTCTAAGTGCATTATTTTCGAAGTTATAGGAAAAAAACCAAAGACTTGATTAATCGAGGAAGAGCCTTGGTTGACCACTACTACTGAAACAATATTTTTTTTAATGATGGGCTGTCGCTGATAGTCCTATCTCAAGGTACGCGTCGACAGCTTCAAGAAAATGTATGATTAGCATAGGTTTCGATTGGTGTTTCGAAAGTTACAGGCGATTAAAGAAAATCGAGGAAACGGTAAGGAATACATACCCATTGCAATTTATTTCGGCAAAAAATGGAAAGTGTTTCAGTCGACTTGTGCTTATAAATGCTTAAAGAGGATGGAAAGAGGATCACTAAAATCGCAGGCAGAGCTTTCTAAGTGCATTATTTTCAAAGTTACAGCCAAAAAACCAAAGACTTGATTAATCGAGGAAGAGCCTTGGTTGACCACTACTACTGAAACAATATTTTTTTTAATGATGGGCTGTCGCTGATAGTCCTATCTCAAGGTACGCGTCGACAGCTTCAAGAAAATGTATGATTAGCATAGGTTTCGATCGGTGTTTCGAAAGTTACAGGCGATTAAAGAAAATCGAGGAAACGATAAGGAATACATACCCATTGCAATATATTTCGGCAAATAATGGAAAGTGTTTCAGTCGACTTGTACTTATACACGATTAAGGAGGATGGAACGAGGATCACAAAAATCGCAGGCAGAGCCTTCTAAGTGCATGATTTTCGAAGTTACAGCCAAAAAACCAAAGACTTGATTAATGGAGGAAGAGCCTTGGTCGACCACTACAACTGAAACAATTTTTTTTTAAAGATGGGCTTTCGCTGATAGTCCTATCTTAAGGTACGCGTCGAGAGCTTCAAGAAAATGTATGATTAGCATAGGTTTCGATCGGTGTTTCGAAAGTTACAGGCGATTATAGAAAATCAAGGAAACGGTAAGGAATACATACCCCTTGCAATTTATTTCGGCAAAAAATGGAAAGTGTTTCGGTCGTCTTGTGCTTATACACCCTTAAAGAGGATGGAAAGAGGATCACAAAAATCGCAGGCAGAGCTTTCTAAGTGCATTATTTTCGAAGTTATAGCAAAAAAACCAAGGACTTGATTAATCGAGGAAGAGCCTTGGTTCACCACTACTACTGAAACAATATTTTTGTTAATGATGGGCTGTCGCTGATAGTCCTATCTCAAGGTACGCGTCGACAGCTTCAAGAAAATGTATGATTAGCATAGGTTTCGATCGGTGTTTCGAAAGTTACAGGCGATTATAGAAAATCGAGGAAACGGTAAGGAACACATACCCATTGCAATTTATTTCGGCAAAAAATGGAAAGTGTTTCGGTCGACTTGTACTTATACAGGCTTAAAGAGGATGGAAAGAGGATCACAAAAATCGCTGGCAGAGCTTTCTAAGTGCATTATTTTCGAAGTTATAGCCAAAAAACCAAAGACTTGATTAATCGAGGAAGAGCCTTGGTCGACCACTACAACTGACACAATTCTTTTTAAAGATGGCCTTTCGCTGATAGTCCTATCTTAAGGTACACGTCGAGAGCTTCAAGAAAATGTATGATTAGCATAGGTTTCGATCGGTGTTTCGAAAGTTACAGGCGATTATAGAAAATCAAGGAAACGGTAAGGAATACATACCCTTTGCAATTTATTTCGGCAAAAAATGGAAAGTTTTTCGATCGACTTGTGCTTACACACGCTTAAGGAGGATGGAAAGGGCATCACAAAAATCGCGGGCAGAGCTTTCTAAGTGCATTATTTTCGAAGTTACAGCCAAAAAACCAAAGGCTTGATTAATCGAAGAAGAGCCTTGGTCGACCACTACAACTGAAACAATTTTTTTTTAAGATGGGCTTTCGCTGATAGTCCGATCTTAAGGTACGCGTCGACAGCTTCAAGAAAATATATGATTATCATAGATTTCGATCGGTGTTTCGAAAGTTACAGGCGATTATAGAAAATTGAGGAAACGGCAAGGAATACATACCCATTGCAATTTATTTCGGCAAAAAATGGAAAGTGTTTCAGTCGACTTGTGCTTATAAATGCTTAAAGAGGATGGAAAGAGGATCACTAAAATCGCAGGCAGAGCTTTCTAAGTGCATTATTTTCAAAGTTACAGCCAAAAAACCAAAGACTTGATTAATCGATGAAGAGCCTTGGTTGACCACTACTACTGAAACAATATTTTTTTTAATGATGGGCTGTCGCTGATAGTCCTATCTCAAGGTACGCGTCGACAGCTTCAAGAAAATGTATGATTAGCATAGGTTTCGATCGGTGTTTCGAAAGTTACAGGCGATTAAAGAAAATCGAGGAAACGGTAAGGAATACATACCCATTGCAATATATTTCGGCAAATAATGGAACGTGTTTCAGTCGACTTGTACTTATACACGCTTAAGGAGGATGGAACGAGGATCACAAAAATCGCAGGCAGAGCCTTCTAAGTGCATGATTTTCGAAGTTACAGCCAAAAAACCAAAGACTTGATTAATCGAGGAAGAGCCTTGGTCGAACACTACAACTGAAACAATTTTTTTTTAAAGATGGGCTTTCGCTGATAGTCCTATCTCAAGGTACGCGTCGACAGCTTCAAGAAAATGTATGATTAGCATAGGTTTCGATCGGTGTTTCGAAAGTTACAGGCGATTATAGAAAATCAAGGAAACGGTAAGGAATACATACCCTTTGCAATTTATTTCGGCAAAAAATGGAAAGTTTTTCGATCGACTTGTGCTTACACACGCTTAAGGAGGATGGAAAGGGCATCACAAAAATCGCGGGCAGAGCTTTCTAAGTGCATTATTTTCGAAGTTACAGCCAAAAAACCAAAGGCTTGATTAATCGAAGAAGAGCCTTGGTCGACCACTACAACTGAAACAATATTTTTTTTAATGATGGGCTGTCGCTGATAGTCCTATCTCAAGGTACGCGTCGACAGCTTCAAGAAAATGTATGATTAGCATAGGTTTCGATCGGTGTTTCGAAAGTTACAGGCGATTAAAGAAAATCGAGGAAACGGTAAGGAATACATACCCATTGCAATTTATTTCGGCAAAAAATGGAAAGTGTTTCAGTCGACTTGTGCTTATAAATGCTTAAAGAGGATGGAAAGAGGATCACTAAAATCGCAGGCAGAGCTTTCTAAGTGCATTATTTTCGAAGTTATAGGAAAAAAACCAAAGACTTGATTAATCGAGGAAGAGCCTTGGTTGACCACTACTACTGAAACAATATTTTTTTTAATGATGGGCTGTCGCTGATAGTCCTATCTCAAGGTACGCGTCGACAGCTTCAAGAAAATGTATGATTAGCATAGGTTTCGATTGGTGTTTCGAAAGTTACAGGCGATTAAAGAAAATCGAGGAAACGGTAAGGAATACATACCCATTGCAATTTATTTCGGCAAAAAATGGAAAGTGTTTCAGTCGACTTGTGCTTATAAATGCTTAAAGAGGATGGAAAGAGGATCACTAAAATCGCAGGCAGAGCTTTCTAAGTGCATTATTTTCAAAGTTACAGCCAAAAAACCAAAGACTTGATTAATCGAGGAAGAGCCTTGGTTGACCACTACTACTGAAACAATATTTTTTTTAATGATGGGCTGTCGCTGATAGTCCTATCTCAAGGTACGCGTCGACAGCTTCAAGAAAATGTATGATTAGCATAGGTTTCGATCGGTGTTTCGAAAGTTACAGGCGATTAAAGAAAATCGAGGAAACGATAAGGAATACATACCCATTGCAATATATTTCGGCAAATAATGGAAAGTGTTTCAGTCGACTTGTACTTATACACGATTAAGGAGGATGGAACGAGGATCACAAAAATCGCAGGCAGAGCCTTCTAAGTGCATGATTTTCGAAGTTACAGCCAAAAAACCAAAGACTTGATTAATGGAGGAAGAGCCTTGGTCGACCACTACAACTGAAACAATTTTTTTTTAAAGATGGGCTTTCGCTGATAGTCCTATCTTAAGGTACGCGTCGAGAGCTTCAAGAAAATGTATGATTATCATAGGTTTCGATCGGTGTTTCGAAAGTTACAGGCGATTATAGAAAATCAAGGAAACGGTAAGGAATACATACCCCTTGCAATTTATTTCGGCAAAAAATGGAAAGTGTTTCGGTCGACTTGTGCTTATACACCCTTAAAGAGGATGGAAAGAGGATCACAAAAATCGCAGGCAAAGCTTTCTAAGTGCATTATTTTCGAAGTTATAGCAAAAAAACCAAGGACTTGATTAATCGAGGAAGAGCCTTGGTTCACCACTACTACTGAAACAATATTTTTGTTAATGATGGGCTGTCGCTGATAGTCCTATCTCAAGGTACGCGTCGACAGCTTCAAGAAAATGTATGATTAGCATAGGTTTCGATCGGTGTTTCGAAAGTTACAGGCGATTATAGAAAATCGAGGAAACGGTAAGGAATACATACCCATTGCAATTTATTTCGGCAAAAAATGGAAAGTGTTTCGGTCGACTTGTACTTATACAGGCTTAAAGAGGATGGAAAGAGGATCACAAAAATCGCTGGCAGAGCTTTCTAAGTGCATTATTTTCGAAGTTATAGCCAAAAAACCAAAGACTTGATTAATCGAGGAAGAGCCTTGGTCGACCACTACAACTGACACAATTCTTTTTAAAGATGGCCTTTCGCTGATAGTCCTATCTTAAGGTACACGTCGAGAGCTTCAAGAAAATGTATGATTAGCATAGGTTTCGATCGGTGTTTCGAAAGTTACCGGCGATTATAGAAAATCAAGGAAACGGTAAGGAATACATACCCTTTGCAATTTATTTCGGCAAAAAATGGAAAGTTTTTCGATCGACTTGTGCTTACACACGCTTAAGGAGGATGGAAAGGGCATCACAAAAATCGCAGGCAGAGCCTCCGAAGTGCATTATTTTCGAAGTTACAGCCAAAAAACCAAAGGCTTGATTAATCGAAGAAGAGCCTTGGTCGACCACTACTACTGAAACAATATTTTTTTTTAAGGATGAGCTGTCGCTGATAGTCCTATCTCAAGGTACGCGTCGACAGCTTCAAGAAAATGTATGATTAGCATAGGTTTCGATCGGTGTTTCGAAAGTTACAGGCGATTAAAGAAAATCGAGGAAACGGTAAGGATTACATACCCATTGCAATATATTTCGGCAAATAATGGAAAGTGTTTCAGTCGACTTGTACTTATACACGCTTAAGGAGGATGGAACGAGGACCACAAAAATCGCAGGCAGAGCCTTCTAAGTGCATTATTTTCGAAGTTACAGCCAAAAAACCAAAGACTTGATTAATCGAGGAAGAGCCTTGGTCAACCCCTACTACTGAAACATTATTTTTTTTAAAGATGGGCTTTCGCTGATAGTCCTATCTTAAGGTACGCGTCGAGAGCTTCTAGAAAATGTATGATTATCATAGGTTTCGATCGGTGTTTCGAAAGTTACAGGCGATTATAGAAAATCAAGGAAACGGTAAGGAATAGATACCCCTTGCAATTTATTTCGAGAAAAAATGGAAAGTGTTTCGGTTGACTTGTGCTTATACATGCTTAAAGAGGATGGAAAGAGGTACACAAAAATCGCAGGTAGAGCTTTCTAAGTGCATTATTTTCGAATTTACAGCCAAAAAACCAAAGACTTGATTAATCGAAGAAGAGCCTTGGTCGACCACTACTATTGAAACAATATTTTTTTTTAAGATGGGCTTTCGCTGATAGTCCTATCTTAAGGTACGCGTCGACAGCTTCAAGAAAACGTATGATTATCATAGGTTTCGATCGGTGTTTCGAAAGTTACAGGCGATTAAAGAAAATCGAGGAAACGGTAAGGAATACATACCCATTGCAATATATTTCGGCAAATAATGGAAAGTGTTTCGGCCGACTTGTACTTATACACGCTCAAAGAGGATGGAAAGAGGATCACAAAAATCGCAGGCAGAGCTTTCTAAGTGCATTATTTTCGAAGTTATAGCAAAAAAACCAAAGACTTGATTAATCGAGGAAGAGCCTTGGTTGACCACTACTACTGAAACAATATTTTTTTTAATGATGGGCTGTCGCTGATAGTCCTATCTCAAGGTACGCGTCGACAGCTTCAAGAAAATGTATGATTAGCATAGGTTTCGATCGGTGTTTCGAAAGTTACAGGCGATTAAAGAAAATCGAGGAAACGGTAAGGAATACATACCCATTGCAATATATTTCGGCAAATAATGGAAAGTGTTTCAGTCGACTTGTACTTATACACGCTTAAGGAGGATGGAACGAGGATCACAAAAATCGCAGGCAGAGCCTTCTAAGTGCATTATTTTCGAAGTTACAGCCAAAAAACCAAAGACTTGATTAATCGAGGAAGAGCCTTGGTCGACCACTACAACTGAAACAATTTTTTTTTAAAGATGGGCTTTCGCTGGTAGCCCTATCTTAAGGTACGCGTCGAGAGCTTCAAGAAAATATATGATTATCATAGGTTTCGATAGGTGTTTCGAAAGTTACAGGCGATTATAGAAAATCAAGGAAACGGTAAGGAATACATACCCCTTGCAATTTATTTCGGCACAAAATGGAAAGTTTTTCGATCGACTTGTGCTTACACAACCTTAAGGAGGATGGAAAGGGCATCACAAAAATCGCGGGCAGAGCTTTCTAAGTGCATTATTTTCGAAGTTATAGGAAAAAAACCAAAGACTTGATTAATCGAGGAAGAGCCTTGGTTGACCACTACTACTGAAACAATATTTTTTTTAATGATGGGCTGTCGCTGATAGTCCTATCTCAAGGTACGCGTCGACAGCTTCAAGAAAATGTATGATTAGCATAGGTTTCGATCGGTGTTTCGAAAGTTACAGGCGATTAAAGAAAATCGAGGAAACGGTAAGGAATGCATACCCATTTCAATTTATTTCGGCAAAAAAAGGAAAGTGTTTCAGTCGACTTGTGCTTATAAATGCTTAAAGAGGATGGAAAGAGGATCACT
Organism: Anoplius nigerrimus; assembly: GCA_914767735.1. Taxonomy (NCBI): domain Eukaryota; kingdom Metazoa; phylum Arthropoda; class Insecta; order Hymenoptera; family Pompilidae; genus Anoplius; species Anoplius nigerrimus. The sequence goes on from OU612080.1 coordinate 22,275,144, forward strand.
AAAATCGCAGGCAGAGCTTTCTAAGTGCATTATTTTCAAAGTTACAGCCAAAAAACCAAAGACTTGATTAATCGAGGAAGAGCCTTGGTCGACCACTACTACTGAAACAATATTTTTTTTAAAGATGAGCTGTCGCTGATAGTCCTATCTTAAGGTACGCGTCGACAGCTTCAAGAAAATATATGATTATCATAGATTTCGATCGGTGTTTCGAAAGTTACAGGTGATTATAGAAAATCGAGGAAACGCCAAGGAATACATACCCCTTGCATTTTATTTCGGCAAAAAATGGAAAGTGTTTCGGTCGACTTGTGCTTATACATGCTTAAAGAGGATGGAAAGAGGATCACAAAAATCGCAGGCAGAGCCTTCTAAGTGCATTATTTTCGAAGTTACAGCCAAAAAACCAAAGACTTGATTAATCGAGGAAGAGCCTTGGTCGACCACTACAACTGAAACAATTTTTTTTTAAAGATGGGCTTTCGCTGGTAGCCCTATCTTAAGGTACGCGTCGAGAGCTTCAAGAAAATATATGATTATCATAGGTTTCGATAGGTGTTTCGAAAGTTACAGGCGATTATAGAAAATCAAGGAAACGGTAAGGAATACATACCCCTTGCAATTTATTTCGGCACAAAATGGAAAGTTTTTCGATCGACTTGTGCTTACACAACCTTAAGGAGGATGGAAAGGGCATCACAAAAATCGCGGGCAGAGCTTTCTAAGTGCATTATTTTCGAAGTTATAGGAAAAAAACCAAAGACTTGATTAATCGAGGAAGAGCCTTGGTTGACCACTACTACTGAAACAATATTTTTTTTAATGATGGGCTGTCGCTGATAGTCCTATCTCAAGGTACGCGTCGACAGCTTCAAGAAAATGTATGATTAGCATAGGTTTCGATCGGTGTGTCGAAAGTTACAGGCGATTAAAGAAAATCGAGGAAACGGTAAGGAATGCATACCCATTTCAATTTATTTCGGCAAAAAAAGGAAAGTGTTTCAGTCGACTTGTGCTTATAAATGCTTAAAGAGGATGGAAAGAGGATCACTAAAATCGCAGGCAGAGCTTTCTAAGTGCATTATTTTCAAAGTTACAGCCAAAAAACCAAAGACTTGATTAATCGAGGAAGAGCCTTGGTCGACCACTACTACTGAAACAATATTTTTTTTAAAGATGAGCTGTCGCTGATAGTCCTATCTTAAGGTACGCGTCGACAGCTTCAAGAAAATATATGATTATCATAGATTTCGATCGGTGTTTCGAAAGTTACAGGTGATTATAGAAAATCGAGGAAACGCCAAGGAATACATACCCCTTGCATTTTATTTCGGCAAAAAATGGAAAGTGTTTCGGTCGACTTGTGCTTATACATGCTTAAAGAGGATGGAAAGAGGATCACAAAAATCGCAGGCAGAGCTTTCTAAGTGCATTATTTTCGAAGTTATAGCCAAAAAACCAAAGACTTGATTAATCGTGGAAGAGCCTTGGTCGACCAGTACAACTGAAACAATTTTTTTTAAAAGATGGGCTTTCGCTGATAGTCCTATCTCAAGGTACGCGTCGAGAGCTTCAAGAAAATGTATGATTATCATAGGTTTCGATCGGTGTTTCGAAAGTTACAGGCGATTATAGAAAATCGAGGAAACGGTAAGGAATACATACCCCTTGCAATTTATTTCGGCAAAAAATGGAAAGTTTTTCGGTCGACTTGTGCTTATACACGCTTAAAGAGGATGGAAGGAGGATCACAAAAATCGCAGGCAGAGCTTTCTAAGTGCATTATTTTCGAAGTTATAGCAAAAAAACCAAAGACTTGATTAATCGAGGAAGAGCCTTGGTTGACCACTACTACTGAAACAATATTTTTTTTAATGATGGGCTGTCGCTGATAGTCCTATCTCAAGGTACGCGTCGACAGCTTCAAGAAAATGTATGATTAGCATAGGTTTCGATCGGTGTTTCGAAAGTTACAGGCGATTAAAGAAAATCAAGGAAACGGTAAGGAATACATACCCATTGCAATTTATTTCGGCAAAAAATGGAAAGTGTTTCGGTCGACTTGTGCTTATACAGGCTTAAAGAGGATGGAACGAGGATCACAAAAATCGCAGGCAGAGCATTCTAAGTGCATTATTTTCGAAGTTATAGCAAAAAAACCAAAGACTTGATTAATCGTGGAAGAGCCTTGGTCGACCAGTACAACTGAAACAATTTTTTTTAAAAGATGGGCTTTCGCTGATAGTCCTATCTCAAGGTACGCGTCGAGAGCTTCAAGAAAATGTATGATTATCATAGGTTTCGATCGGTGTTTCGAAAGTTACAGGCGATTATAGAAAATCAAGGAAACGGTAAGGAATACATACCCCTTGCAATTTACTTCGGCAAAAAATGGAAAGTTTTTCGATCGACTTGTGCTTACACACGCTTAAGGAGAATGGAAAGGGCATCACAAAAATCGCGGGCAGAGCTTTCTAAGTGCATTATTTTCGAAGTTATAGCAAAAAAACCAAAGACTTGATTAATCGAGGAAGAGCCTTGGTCAACCCCTACTACTGAAACATTATTTTTCTTAAAGATGGGCTTTCGCTGATAGTCCTATCTTAAGGTACGCGTCGAGAACTTCTAGAAAATGTATGATTAGCATAGGTTTCGATCGGTGTTTCGAAAGTTACAGGCGATTATAGAAAATCGAGGAAACGGTAAGGAATACATACCCCTTGCAATTTATTTCGGCAAAAAATGGAAAGTTTTTCGGTCGACTTGTGCTTATACACGCTTAAAGAGGATGGAAGGAGGATCACAAAAATCGCAGGCAGAGCTTTCTAAGTGCATTATTTTCGAAGTTATAGCAAAAAAACCAAAGACTTGATTAATCGAGGAAGAGCCTTGGTTGACCACTACTACTGAAACAATATTTTTTATAATGATGGGCTGTCGCTGATAGTCCTATCTCAAGGTACGCGTCGACAGCTTCAAGAAAATGTATGATTAGCATAGGTTTCGATCGGTGTTTCGAAAGTTACAGGCGATTAAAGAAAATCGAGGAAACGGTAAGGAATACATACCCATTGCAATTTATTTCGGCAAAAAATGGAAAGTGTTTCGGTCGACTTGTGCTTATACAGGCTTAAAGAGGATGGAACGAGGATCACAAAAATCGCAGGCAGAGCATTCTAAGTGCATTATTTTCGAAATTACAGCCAAAAAACCAAAGACTTGATTAATCGAACAAGAGCCTTGGTCGACCACTACTACTGAAACAATATTTTTTTTTAAAGATGAACTGTCGCTGATAGTCCCATCTTAAGGTACGCGTCGAGAGCTTCAAGAAAATGTATGATTATCATAGGTTTCGATCGGTGTTTCGAAAGTTACAGGCGATTAAAGAAAATCGAGGAAACGGTAAGGAATACATACTCATTGCAATTTATTTCGGCAAAAAATAGAAAGTGTTTCGGTAGACTTGTGCTTATACATGCTTAAAGAGGATGTAAAGGGGATCACAAAAATCGCAGGCAGAGCCTCCTAAGTTCATTATTGTCGAAGTTACAGACAAAAAACTAAAGGCTTGATTAATCGAGGAAGAGCCTTGGTCGATCAGTACAACTGAAACAATTTTTTTTTAAAGATGGGCTTTTGCTGATCATCCTAACTTGAGGTAAGCGTCGAGAGTTTCAAGAAAATGTATGATTATCATAGGTTTCGATCGGTGTTTGGAAAGTTACAGGCGATTAAAGAAAATCGAGGAAACGGTAAGGAATACATACTCATTGCAATTTATTTCGGCAAAATATAGAAAGTGTTTCGGTAGACTTGTGCTTATACATGCTTAAAGAGGATGTAAAGGGGATCACAAAAATCGCAGGCAGAGCCTCCTAAGTTCATTATTGTCGAAGTTACAGACAAAAAACCAAAGGCTTGATTAATCGAGGAAGAGCCTTGGTCGACCACTACAACTGAAACCATTTTTTTTTAAGATGGCCTTTCGCTGGTAGTCCTATCTTAAGGTACGCGTCGAGAGCTTCAAGAAAATGTAAGATTATCATAGGTTTCGATCGGTGTTTCGAAAGTTACAGGCGATTAAAGAAAATCGAGGAAACGGTAAGGAATACATACCCATTGCAATATATTTCGGCAAATAATGGAAAGTGTTTCGGTCGACTTGTACTTATACACGCTTAAAGCGGATGGAACGAGGATCACAAAAATCGCAGGCAGAGCCTTCTAAGTGCATTATTTTCGAAGTTACAGCCAAAAAACCAAAGACTTGATTAATCGAAGAAGAGCCTTGGTCGAACACTACTACTGAAACAATATTTTTTTTTAAGGATGAGCTGTCGCTGATAGTCCTATCTCAAGGTACGCGTCGACAGCTTCAAGAAAATGTATGATTAGCATAGGTTTCGATCGGTGTTTCGAAAGTTACAGGCGATTAAAGAAAATCGAGGAAACGGTAAGGATTACATACCCATTGCAATATATTTCGGCAAATAATGGAAAGTGTTTCAGTCGACTTGTACTTATACACGCTTAAGGAGGATGGAACGAGGACCACAAAAATCGCAGGCAGAGCCTTCTAAGTGCATTATTTTCGAAGTTACAGCCAAAAAACCAAAGACTTGATTAATCGAGGAAGAGCCTTGGTCAACCCCTACTACTGAAACATTATTTTTTTTAAAGATGGGCTTTCGCTGATAGTCCTATCTTAAGGTACGCGTCGAGAGCTTCTAGAAAATGTATGATTATCATAGGTTTCGATCGGTGTTTCGAAAGTTACAGGCGATTATAGAAAATCAAGGAAACGGTAAGGAATAGATACCCCTTGCAATTTATTTCGAGAAAAAATGGAAAGTGTTTCGGTTGACTTGTGCTTATACATGCTTAAAGAGGATGGAAAGAGGTACACAAAAATCGCAGGTAGAGCTTTCTAAGTGCATTATTTTCGAATTTACAGCCAAAAAACCAAAGACTTGATTAATCGAAGAAGAGCCTTGGTCGACCACTACTATTGAAACAATATTTTTTTTTAAGATGGACTTTCGCTGATAGTCCTATCTTAAGGTACGCGTCGACAGCTTCAAGAAAACGTATGATTATCATAGGTTTCGATCGGTGTTTCGAAAGTTACAGGCGATTAAAGAAAATCGAGGAAACGGTAAGGAATACATACCCATTGCAATATATTTCGGCAAATAATGGAAAGTGTTTCGGCCGACTTGTACTTATACACGCTCAAAGAGGATGGAAAGAGGATCACAAAAATCGCAGGCAGAGCTTTCTAAGTGCATTATTTTCGAAGTTATAGCAAAAAAACCAAAGACTTGATTAATCGAGGAAGAGCCTTGGTTGACCACTACTACTGAAACAATATTTTTTTTAATGATGGGCTGTCGCTGATAGTCCTATCTCAAGGTACGCGTCGACAGCTTCAAGAAAATGTATGATTAGCATAGGTTTCGATCGGTGTTTCGAAAGTTACAGGCGATTAAAGAAAATCGAGGAAACGGTAAGGAATACATACCCATTGCAATATATTTCGGCAAATAATGGAAAGTGTTTCAGTCGACTTGTACTTATACACGCTTAAGGAGGATGGAACGAGGATCACAAAAATCGCAGGCAGAGCCTTCTAAGTGCATTATTTTCGAAGTTACAGCCAAAAAACCAAAGACTTGATTAATCGAGGAAGAGCCTGGGTCGACCACTACAACTGAAACAATTTTTTTTTAAAGATGGGCTTTCGCTGGTAGCCCTATCTTAAGGTACGCGTCGAGAGCTTCTAGAAAATGTTTGATTAGCATGGGTTTCGATCGGTGTTTCGAAAGTTACAGGCGATTATAGAAAATCAAGGAAACGGTAAGGAATACATACCCATTGCAATTTATTTCGGCAAAAAATGGAAAGCGTTTCGGTCGACTTGTGCTTATACATGCTTAAAGAGGATGGAAAGAGGATCACGAAAATCGCAGGCAGAGCTTTCTAAGTGCATTATTTTCGAAGTTATAGCAAAAAAACCAAAGACTTGATTAATCGAGGAAGAGCCTTGGTTGACCACTACTACTGAAACAATATTTTTTTTAATGATGGGCTGTCGCTGATAGTCCTATCTCAAGGTACGCGTCGACAGCTTCAAGAAAATGTATGATTAGCATAGGTTTCGATCGGTGTTTCGAAAGTTACAGGCGATTAAATAAAATCGAGGGAACGGTAAGGAATACATACCCATTGCAATACATTTCGGCAAATAATGGAAAGTGTTTCAGTCGACTTGTACTTATACACGCTTAAGGAGGATGGAACGAGGATCACAAAAATCGCAGGCAGAGCCTTCTAAGTGCATTATTTTCGGAGTTACAGCCAAAAAACCAAAGACTTGATTAATCGAGGTAGAGCCTTGGTCGACCACTACATCTGAAACAATTTTTTTTTAAAGATGGGCTTTCGCTGATAGTCCTATCTTAAGGTACGCGTCGAGAGCTTCAAGAAAATGTATGATTATCATAGGTTTCGATCGGTGTTTCGAAAGTTACAGGCGATTATAGAAAATCAAGGAAACGGTAAGGAATACATACCCCTTGCAATTTATTTCGGCACAAAATGGAAAGTGTTTCAGTCGACTTGTACTTATACACGCTTAAGGAGGATGGAACGAGGACCACAAAAATCGCAGGCAGAGCCTTCTAAGTGCATTATTTTCGAAGTTACAGCCAAAAAACCCAAGACTTGATTACTCGAGGAAAAGCCTTGGTCAAACACTGCAACTGAAACATTATTTTTTTTTAAAGATGGGCTTTCGCTGATAGTCCTATCTTAAGGTACGCGTCGAGAGCTTCAAGAAAATATATGATTATCATAGGTTTCGATAGGTGTTTCGAAAGTTACAGGCGATTATAGAAAATCAAGGAAACGGTAAGGAATACATACCCCTTGCAATTTATTTCGGCAAAAAATGGAAAGTGTTTCGGTCGACTTGTGCTTATACATGCTTAAAGAGGATGGAAAGAGGATCACAAAAATCGCAGGCAGAGCTTTCGAAGTGCATTATTTTCGAAGTTATAGCCAAAAAACCAAAGACTTGATTAATCGAGGAAGAGCCTTGGTCAACCCCTACTATTGAAACAATATTTTTTTTTAAGATGGGCTTTCGCTGATAGTCCTATCTTAAGGTACGCGTCGACAGCTTCAAGAAAACGTATGATTATCATAGGTTTCGATCGGTGTTTCGAAAGTTACAGGCGATTAAAGAAAATCGAGGAAACGGTAAGGAATACATACCCATTGCAATATATTTCGGCAAATAATGGAAAGTGTTTCGGCCGACTTGTACTTATACACGCTCAAAGAGGATGGAAAGAGGATCACAAAAATCGCAGGCAGAGCTTTCTAAGTGCATTATTTTCGAAGTTATAGCAAAAAAACCAAAGACTTGATTAATCGAGGAAGAGCCTTGGTTGACCACTACTACTGAAACAATATTTTTTTTAATGATGGGCTGTCGCTGATAGTCCTATCTCAAGGTACGCGTCGACAGCTTCAAGAAAATGTATGATTAGCATAGGTTTCGATCGGTGTTTCGAAAGTTACAGGCGATTAAAGAAAATCGAGGAAACGGTAAGGAATACATACCCATTGCAATATATTTCGACAAATAATGGAAAGTGTTTCAGTCGACTTGTACTTATACACGCTTAAGGAGGATGGAACGAGGATCACAAAAATCGCAGGCAGAGCCTTCTAAGTGCATTATTTTCGAAGTTACAGCCAAAAAACCAAAGACTTGATTAATCGAGGAAGAGCCTTGGTCGACCACTACAACTGAAACAATTTTTTTTTAAAGATGGGCTTTCGCTGGTAGTCCTATCTTAAGGTACGCGTCGAGAGCTTCAAGAAAATATATGATTATCATAGGTTTCGATAGGTGTTTCGAAAGTTACAGGCGATTATAGAAAATCAAGGAAACGGTAAGGAATACATACCCCTTGCAATTTATTTCGGCAAAAAATGGAAAGTGTTTCGGTCGACTTGTGCTTATACACCCTTAAAGAGGATGGAAAGGGCATCACAAAAATCGCAGGCAGAACCTCCTAAGTGCATTATTTTCGAAGTTGCAGCCAAAAAACCAAAGGCTTGATTAATCGAGGAAGAGCCTTGGTTGACCACTACTACTGAAACAATATTTTTTTTTAATGATGGGCTGTCGCTGATAGTCCTATCTCAAGGTACGCGTCGACAGCTTCAAGAAAATGTATGATTAGCATAGGTTTCGATCGGTGTTTCGAAAGTTACAGGCGATTATAGAAAATCGAGGAAACGGCAAGGAATACATACCCCTTGCAATTTATTTCGGCAAAAAATGGACAGTTTTTCGATCGACTTGTGCTTATACACGCTTAAAGAGGATGGAAAGGGCATCACAAAAATCGCAGGCAGAACCTCCTAAGTGCATTATTTTCGAAGTTGCAGCCAAAAAAGCAACGGCTTGATTAATCGAGGAAGAGCCTTGGTTGACCACTACTACTGAAACAATATTTTTTTTAATGATGGGCTGTCGCTGATAGTCCTATCTCAAGGTACGCGTCGACAGCTTCAAGAAAATGTATGATTAGCATAGGTTTCGATCGGTGTTTCGAAAGTTACAGGCGATTAAAGAAAATCGAGGAAACGGTAAGGAATACATACCCATTGCAATATATTTCGGCAAATAATGGAAAGTGTTTCAGTCGACTTGTACTTATACACGCCTAAGGAGGATGGAACGAGGACCACTAAAATCGCAGGCAGAGCTTTCTAAGTGCATTATTTTCAAAGTTACAGCCAAAAAACCAAAGGCCTGATTAATCGAGGAAGAGCCTTGGTCGACCACTACTACTGAAACAATATTTTTTTTAAAGATGAGCTGTCGCTGATAGTCCTATCTTAAGGTACGCGTCGACAGCTTCAAGAAAATATATGATTATCATAGATTTCGATCGGTGTTTCGAAAGTTACAGGCGATTATAGAAAATTGAGGAAACGGCAAGGAATACATACCCCTTGCAATTTATTTCGGCAAAAAATGGAAAGTGTTTCGGTCGACTTGTGCTTATACATGCTTAAAGAGGATGGAAAGAGGATCACAAAAATCGCAGGCAGAGCTTTCTAAGTGCATTATTTTCGAAGTTATAGCCAAAAAACCAAAGACTTGATTAATCGAGGAAGAGCCTTGGTCGACCAGTACAAATGAAACAATTTTTTTTTAAAGATGGTCTTTCGCTGATAGTCCTATCTTAAGGTACGCGTCGAGAGCTTCAAGAAAATGTATGATTAGCATAGGTTTCGATCGGTGTTTCGAAAGTTACAGGCGATTATAGAAAATCAAGGAAACGGTAAGGAATACATACCCTTTGCAATTTATTTCGGCAAAAAATGGAAAGTTTTTCGATCGACTTGTGCTTACACAACCTTAAGGAGGATGGAAAGGGCATCACAAAAATCGCGGGCAGAGCTTTCTAAGTGCATTATTTTCGAAGTTATAGGAAAAAAACCAAAGACTTGATTAATCGAGGAAGAGCCTTGGTTGACCACTACTACTGAAACAATATTTTTTTTAATGATGGGCTGTCGCTGATAGTCCTATCTCAAGGTACGCGTCGACAGCTTCAAGAAAATGTATGATTAGCATAGGTTTCGATCGGTGTTTCGAAAGTTACAGGCGATTAAAGAAAATCGAGGAAACGGTAAGGAATGCATACCCATTTCAATTTATTTCGGCAAAAAAAGGAAAGTGTTTCAGTCGACTTGTGCTTATAAATGCTTAAAGAGGATGGAAAGAGGATCACTAAAATCGCAGGCAGAGCTTTCTAAGTGCATTATTTTCAAAGTTACAGCCAAAAAACCAAAGACTTGATTAATCGAGGAAGAGCCTTGGTCGACCACTACTACTGAAACAATATTTTTTTTAAAGATGAGCTGTCGCTGATAGTCCTATCTTAAGGTACGCGTCGACAGCTTCAAGAAAATATATGATTATCATAGATTTCGATCGGTGTTTCGAAAGTTACAGGTGATTATAGAAAATCGAGGAAACGCCAAGGAATACATACCCCTTGCATTTTATTTCGGCAAAAAATGGAAAGTGTTTCGGTCGACTTGTGCTTATACATGTTTAAAGAGGATGGAAAGAGGATCACAAAAATCGCAGGCAGAGCTTTCTAAGTGCATTATTTTCGAAGTTATAGCCAAAAAACCAAAGACTTGATTAATCGTGGAAGAGCCTTGGTCGACCAGTACAACTGAAACAATTTTTTTTAAAAGATGGGCTTTCGCTGATAGTCCTATCTCAAGGTACGCGTCGAGAGCTTCAAGAAAATGTATGATTATCATAGGTTTCGATCGGTGTTTCGAAAGTTACAGGCGATTATAGAAAATCGAGGAAACGGTAAGGAATACATACCCCTTGCAATTTATTTCGGCAAAAAATGGAAAGTTTTCCGGTCGACTTGTGCTTATACACGCTTAAAGAGGATGGAAGGAGGATCACAAAAATCGCAGGCAGAGCTTTCTAAGTGCATTATTTTCGAAGTTATAGCAAAAAAACCAAAGACTTGATTAATCGAGGAAGAGCCTTGGTTGACCACTACTACTGAAACAATATTTTTTTTAATGATGGGCTGTCGCTGATAGTCCTATCTCAAGGTACGCGTCGACAGCTTCAAGAAAATGTATGATTAGCATAGGTTTCGATCGGTGTTTCGAAAGTTACAGGCGATTAAAGAAAATCGAGGAAACGGTAAGGAATACATACCCATTGCAATTTATTTCGGCAAAAAATGGAAAGTGTTTCGGTCGACTTGTGCTTATACAGGCTTAAAGAGGATGGAACGAGGATCACAAAAATCGCAGGCAGAGCATTCTAAGTGCATTATTTTCGAAGTTATAGCAAAAAAACCAAAGACTTGATTAATCGTGGAAGAGCCTTGGTCGACCAGTACAACTGAAACAATTTTTTTTAAAAGATGGGCTTTCGCTGATAGTCCTATCTCAAGGTACGCGTCGAGAGCTTCAAAAAAATGTATGATTATCATAGGTTTCGATCGGTGTTTCGAAAGTTACAGGCGATTATAGAAAATCAAGGAAACGGTAAGGAATACATACCCCTTGCAATTTACTTCGGCAAAAAATGGAAAGTTTTTCGATCGACTTGTGCTTACACACGCTTAAGGAGAATGGAAAGGGCATCACAAAAATCGCGGGCAGAGCTTTCTAAGTGCATTATTTTCGAAGTTATAGCAAAAAAACCAAAGACTTGATTAATCGAGGAAGAGCCTTGGTCAACCCCTACTACTGAAACAATATTTTTTATAATGATGGGCTGTCGCTGATAGTCCTATCTCAAGGTACGCGTCGACAGCTTCAAGAAAATGTATGATTAGCATAGGTTTCGATCGGTGTTTCGAAAGTTACAGGCGATTAAAGAAAATCGAGGAAACGGTAAGGAATACATACCCATTGCAATTTATTTCGGCAAAAAATGGAAAGTGTTTCGGTCGACTTGTGCTTATACAGGCTTAAAGAGGATGGAACGAGGATCACAAAAATCGCAGGCAGAGCATTCTAAGTGCATTATTTTCGAAATTACAGCCAAAAAACCAAAGACTTGATTAATCGAACAAGAGCCTTGGTCGACCACTACTACTGAAACAATATTTTTTTTTAAAGATGAACTGTCGCTGATAGTCCCATCTTAAGGTACGCGTCGAGAGCTTCAAGAAAATGTATGATTATCATAGGTTTCGATCGGTGTTTCGAAAGTTACAGGCGATTAAAGAAAATCGAGGAAACGGTAAGGAATACATACTCATTGCAATTTATTTCGGCAAAAAATAGAAAGTGTTTCGGTAGACTTGTGCTTATACATGCTTAAAGAGGATGTAAAGGGGATCACAAAAATCGCAGGCAGAGCCTCCTAAGTTCATTATTGTCGAAGTTACAGACAAAAAACTAAAGGCTTGATTAATCGAGGAAGAGCCTTGGTCGATCAGTACAACTGAAACAATTTTTTTTTAAAGATGGGCTTTTGCTGATCATCCTAACTTGAGGTAAGCGTCGAGAGTTTCAAGAAAATGTATGATTATCATAGGTTTCGATCGGTGTTTCGAAAGTTACAGGCGATTAAAGAAAATCGAGGAAACGGTAAGGAATACATACTCATTGCAATTTATTTCGGCAAAATATAGAAAGTGTTTCGGTAGACTTGTGCTTATACATGCTTAAAGAGGATGTAAAGGGGATCACAAAAATCGCAGGCAGAGCCTCCTAAGTTCATTATTGTCGAAGTTACAGACAAAAAACCAAAGGCTTGATTAATCGAGGAAGAGCCTTGGTCGATCAGTACAACTGAAACAATTTTTTATTAAAGATGGGCTTTCGCTGATCATCCTAACTTGAGGTACGCGTCGAGAGCTTCAAGAAAATGTATGATTATCATAGGTTTCGATCGGTGTTTCGAAAGTTACAGGCGATTATAGAAAATCAAGGAAACGGTAAGGAATACATGCCCCGTGCAATTTATTTCGGCAAAAAATGGAAAGTGTTTCGGTCGACTTGTGCTAATACATGCTAAAAGAGGATGGAAAGAGGAATCACAAAAATCACGGGCAGAGCCTCCTAAGTGCATTTTTTTCGAAGTTATAGCCAAAAAAGCAACGGCTTGATTAATCGAAGAAGAGCCTTGGTCGACCACTACAACTGAAACCATTTTTTTTTAAGATGGCCTTTCGCTGGTAGTCCTATCTTAAGGTACGCGTCGAGAGCTTCAAGAAAATGTAAGATTATCATAGGTTTCGATCGGTGTTTCGAAAGTTACAGGCGATTAAAGAAAATCGAGGAAACGGTAAGGAATACATACCCATTGCAATATATTTCGGCAAATAATGGAAAGTGTTTCGGTCGACTTGTACTTATACACGCTTAAAGCGGATGGAACGAGGATCACAAAAATCGCAGGCAGAGCCTTCTAAGTGCATTATTTTCGAAGTTACAGCCAAAAAACCAAAGACTTGATTAATCGAAGAAGAGCCTTGGTCGAACACTACTACTGAAACAATATTTTTTTTTAAAGATGAGCTGTCGCTGATAATCCTAACTTAAGGTACGCGTCGAGAGCTTCAAGAAAATGTATGATTATCATAGGTTTCGATCGGGGTTTCGAAAGTTACAGGCGATTAAAGAAAATCGAGGAAACGGTAAGGAATACATACTCATTGCAATTTATTTCGGCAAAAAATGGAAAGTTTTTCGATCGACTTGTGCTTATACAGGCGTAAAGAGGATGGACAGGGCATCACAAAAACCGCAGGCAGAGCCTTGTAAGTGCATTATTTTCGATGTTATAGCCAAAAAACCAAAGACTTGATTAATCGAGGAAGAGCCTTGGTCGACCAGTACAACTGAAACAATTTTTTTTTAAAGATGGGCTTTTGCTGATCATCCTAACTTGAGGTAAGCGTCGAGAGCTTCAAGAAAATGTATGATTATCATAGGTTTCGATCGGTGTTTCGAAAGTTACAGGCGATTAAAGAAAATCGAGGAAACGGTAAGGAATACATACTCATTGCAATTTATTTCGGCAAAAAATGGAAAGTTTTTCGATCGACTTGTGCTTATACAGGCGTAAAGAGGATGGACAGGGCATCACAAAAACCGCAGGCAGAGCCTTGTAAGTGCATTATTTTCGAAGTTACAGCCAAAAAACCAAAGACTTGATTAATCGAAGAAGAGCCTTGGTCGAACACTACTACTGAAACAATATTTTTTTTTAAAGATGAGCTGTCGCTGATAATCCTAACTTGAGGTACGCGTCGAGAGCTTCAAGAAAATGTATGATTATCATAGGTTTCGATCGGGGTTTCGAAAGTTACAGGCGATTAAAGAAAATCGAGGAAACGGTAAGGAATACATACTCATTGCAATTTATTTCGGCAAAAAATGGAAAGTGTTTCGGTCGACTTGTGCTTATACATGCTAAAAGAGGATGGAAAGAGGATCACAAAAATCGCAGGCAGAGCTTTCTAAGTGCATTATTTTCGAAGTTATAGCAAAAAAACCAAAGACTTGATTAATCGAGGAAGAGCCTTGGTTGACCACTACTACTGAAACAATATTTTTTTTAATGATGGGCTGTCGCTGATAGTCCTATCTCAAGGTACGCGTCGACAGCTTCAAGAAAATGTATGATTAGCATAGGTTTCGATCGGTGTTTCGAAAGTTACAGGCGATTAAAGAAAATCGAGGAAACGGTAAGGAATACATACCCATTGCAATATATTTCGGCAAATAATGGAAAGTGTTTCGGCCGACTTGTACTTATACACGCTCAAAGAGGATGGAAAGAGGATCACAAAAATCGCAGGCAGAGCTTTCTAAGTGCATTATTTTCGAAGTTATAGCCAAAAAACCAAAGACTTGATTAATCGAGGAAGAGCCTTGGTTGACCACTACTACTGAAATAATATTTTTTTTTAAGATGGGCTTTCGCTGATAGTCCTATCTTAAGGTACGCGTCGACAGCTTCAAGAAAACGTATGATTAGCATAGGTTTCGATCGGTGTTTCGAAAGTTACAGGCGATTAAAGAAAATCGAGGAAACGGTAAGGAATACATACCCATTGCAATATATTTCGGCAAATAATGGAAAGTGTTTCGGCCGACTTGTACTTATACACGCTCAAAGAGGATGGAAAGAGGATCACAAAAATCGCAGGCAGAGCTTTCTAAGTGCATTATTTTCGACGTTATAGCCAAAAAACCAAAGACTTGATTAATCGAGGAAGAGCCTTGGTTGACCACTACTACTGAAACAATATTTTTTTTAATGATGGGCTGTCGCTGATAGTCCTATCTCAAGGTACGCGTCGACAGCTTCAAGAAAATGTATGATTAGCATAGGTTTCGATCGGTGTTTCGAAAGTTACAGGCGATTAAAGAAAATCGAGGAAACGGTAAGGAATACATACCCATTGCAATATATTTCGGCAAATAATGGAAAGTGTTTCAGTCGACTTGTACTTATACACGCTTAAGGAGGATGGAACGAGGATCACAAAAATCGCAGGCAGAGCCTTCTAAGTGCATGATTTTCGAAGTTACAGCCAAAAAACCAAAGACTTGATTAATCGAGGAAGAGCCTTGGTCGACCACTACAACTGAAACAATTTTTTTTTAAAGATGGGCTTTCGCTGATAGTCCTATCTTAAGGTACGCGTCGAGAGCTTCAAGAAAATGTATGATTATCATAGGTTTCGATCGGTGTTTCGAAAGTTACAGGCGATTATAGAAAATCAAGGAAACGGTAAGGAATACATACCCCTTGCAATTTATTTCGGCAAAAAATGGAAAGTGTTTCGGTCGACTTGTGCTTATACACCCTTAAAGAGGATGGAAAGAGGATCACAAAAATCGCAGGCAGAGCTTTCTAAGTGCATTATTTTCGAAGTTATAGCAAAAAAACCAAGGACTTGATTAATCGAGGAAGAGCCTTGGTTGACCACTACTACTGAAACAATATTTTTTTTAATGATGGGCTGTCGCTGATAGTCCTATCTCAAGGTACGCGTCGACAGCTTCAAGAAAATGTATGATTAGCATAGGTTTCGATCGGTGTTTCGAAAGTTACAGGCGATTATAGAAAATCGAGGAAACGGTAAGGAATACATACCCATTGCAATTTATTTCGGCAAAAAAATGGAAAGTGTTTCGGTCGACTTGTACTTATACAGGCTTAAAGAGGATGGAAAGAGGATCACAAAAATCGCTGGCAGAGCTTTCTAAGTGCATTATTTTCGAAGTTATAGCCAAAAAACCAAAGACTTGATTAATCGAGGAAGAGCCTTGGTCGACCACTACAACTGACACAATTCTTTTTAAAGATGGCCTTTCGCTGATAGTCCTATCTTACGGTACACGTCGAGAGCTTCAAGAATATGTATGATTAGCATAGGTTTCGATCGGTGTTTCGAAAGTTACAGGCGATTATAGAAAATCAAGGAAACGGTAAGGAATACATACCCTTTGCAATTTATTTCGGCAAAAAATGGAAAGTTTTTCGATCGACTTGTGCTTACACACGCTTAAGGAGGATGGAAAGGGCATCACAAAAATCGCGGGCAGAGCTTTCTAAGTGCATTATTTTCGAAGTTACAGCCAAAAAACCAAAGGCTTGATTAATCGAAGAAGAGCCTTGGTCGACCACTACAACTGAAACAATTTTTTTTTTAAGATGGGCTTTCGCTGATAGTCCGATCTTAAGGTACGCGTCGACAGCTTCAAGAAAATATATGATTATCATAGATTTCGATCGGTGTTTCGAAAGTTACAGGCGATTATAGAAAATTGAGGAAACGGCAAGGAATACATACCCATTGCAATTTATTTCGGCAAAAAAATGGAAAGTGTTTCGGTCGACTTGTGCTTATACATGCTAAAAGAGGATGGAAAGAGGATCACAAAAATCGCAGGCAGAGCTTTCTAAGTGCATTATTTTCGAAGTTATAGCAAAAAAACCAAAGACTTGATTAATCGAGGAAGAGCCTTGGTTGACCACTACTACTGAAACAATATTTTTTTTAATGATGGGCTGTCGCTGATAGTCCTATCTCAAGGTACGCGTCGACAGCTTCAAGAAAATGTATGATTAGCATAGGTTTCGATCGGTGTTTCGAAAGTTACAGGCGATTAAAGAAAATCGAGGAAACGGTAAGGAATACATACCCATTGCAATTTATTTCGGCAAAAAATGGAAAGTGTTTCAGTCGACTTGTGCTTATAAATGCTTAAAGAGGATGGAAAGAGGATCACTAAAATCGCAGGCAGAGCTTTCTAAGTGCATTATTTTCAAAGTTACAGCCAAAAAACCAAAGACTTGATTAATCGAGGAAGAGCCTTGGTCGACCACTACTACTGAAACAATATTTTTTTTAAAGATGAGCTGTCGCTGATAGTCCTATCTTAAGGTACGCGTCGACAGCTTCAAGAAAATATATGATTATCATAGATTTCGATCGGTGTTTCGAAAGTTACAGGCGATTATAGAAAAATGAGGAAACGGTAAGGAATACATACCCATTGCAATATATTTCGGCAAATAATGGAAAGTGTTTCAGTCGACTTGTACTTATACACGCTTAAGGAGGATGGAACGAGGATCACAAAAATCGCAGGCAGAGCCTTCTAAGTGCATGATTTTCGAAGTTACAGCCAAAAAACCAAAGACTTGATTAATCGAGGAAGAGCCTTGGTCGACCACTACAACTGACACAATTCTTTTTAAAGATGGCCTTTCGCTGATAGTCCTATCTTAAGGTACACGTCGAGAGCTTCAAGAAAATGTATGATTAGCATAGGTTTCGATCGGTGTTTCGAAAGTTACAGGCGATTATAGAAAATCAAGGAAACGGTAAGGAATACATACCCTTTGCAATTTATTTCGGCAAAAAATGGAAAGTTTTTCGATCGACTTGTGCTTACACACGCTTAAGGAGGATGGAAAGGGCATCACAAAAATCGCGGGCAGAGCTTTCTAAGTGCATTATTTTCGAAGTTACAGCCAAAAAACCAAAGGCTTGATTAATCGAAGAAGAGCCTTGGTCGACCACTACAACTGAAACAATATTTTTTTTAATGATGGGCTGTCGCTGATAGTCCTATCTCAAGGTACGCGTCGACAGCTTCAAGAAAATGTATGATTAGCATAGGTTTCGATCGGTGTTTCGAAAGTTACAGGCGATTAAAGAAAATCGAGGAAACGGTAAGGAATACATACCCATTGCAATTTATTTCGGCAAAAAATGGAAAGTGTTTCAGTCGACTTGTGCTTATAAATGCTTAAAGAGGATGGAAAGAGGATCACTAAAATCGCAGGCAGAGCTTTCTAAGTGCATTATTTTCGAAGTTATAGGAAAAAAACCAAAGACTTGATTAATCGAGGAAGAGCCTTGGTTGACCACTACTACTGAAACAATATTTTTTTTAATGATGGGCTGTCGCTGATAGTCCTATCTCAAGGTACGCGTCGACAGCTTCAAGAAAATGTATGATTAGCATAGGTTTCGATTGGTGTTTCGAAAGTTACAGGCGATTAAAGAAAATCGAGGAAACGGTAAGGAATACATACCCATTGCAATTTATTTCGGCAAAAAATGGAAAGTGTTTCAGTCGACTTGTGCTTATAAATGCTTAAAGAGGATGGAAAGAGGATCACTAAAATCGCAGGCAGAGCTTTCTAAGTGCATTATTTTCAAAGTTACAGCCAAAAAACCAAAGACTTGATTAATCGAGGAAGAGCCTTGGTTGACCACTACTACTGAAACAATATTTTTTTTAATGATGGGCTGTCGCTGATAGTCCTATCTCAAGGTACGCGTCGACAGCTTCAAGAAAATGTATGATTAGCATAGGTTTCGATCGGTGTTTCGAAAGTTACAGGCGATTAAAGAAAATCGAGGAAACGATAAGGAATACATACCCATTGCAATATATTTCGGCAAATAATGGAAAGTGTTTCAGTCGACTTGTACTTATACACGATTAAGGAGGATGGAACGAGGATCACAAAAATCGCAGGCAGAGCCTTCTAAGTGCATGATTTTCGAAGTTACAGCCAAAAAACCAAAGACTTGATTAATGGAGGAAGAGCCTTGGTCGACCACTACAACTGAAACAATTTTTTTTTAAAGATGGGCTTTCGCTGATAGTCCTATCTTAAGGTACGCGTCGAGAGCTTCAAGAAAATGTATGATTAGCATAGGTTTCGATCGGTGTTTCGAAAGTTACAGGCGATTATAGAAAATCAAGGAAACGGTAAGGAATACATACCCCTTGCAATTTATTTCGGCAAAAAATGGAAAGTGTTTCGGTCGACTTGTGCTTATACACCCTTAAAGAGGATGGAAAGAGGATCACAAAAATCGCAGGCAGAGCTTTCTAAGTGCATTATTTTCGAAGTTATAGCAAAAAAACCAAGGACTTGATTAATCGAGGAAGAGCCTTGGTTCACCACTACTACTGAAACAATATTTTTGTTAATGATGGGCTGTCGCTGATAGTCCTATCTCAAGGTACGCGTCGACAGCTTCAAGAAAATGTATGATTAGCATAGGTTTCGATCGGTGTTTCGAAAGTTACAGGCGATTATAGAAAATCGAGGAAACGGTAAGGAACACATACCCATTGCAATTTATTTCGGCAAAAAATGGAAAGTGTTTCGGTCGACTTGTACTTATACAGGCTTAAAGAGGATGGAAAGAGGATCACAAAAATCGCTGGCAGAGCTTTCTAAGTGCATTATTTTCGAAGTTATAGCCAAAAAACCAAAGACTTGATTAATCGAGGAAGAGCCTTGGTCGACCACTACAACTGACACAATTCTTTTTAAAGATGGCCTTTCGCTGATAGTCCTATCTTAAGGTACACGTCGAGAGCTTCAAGAAAATGTATGATTAGCATAGGTTTCGATCGGTGTTTCGAAAGTTACAGGCGATTATAGAAAATCAAGGAAACGGTAAGGAATACATACCCTTTGCAATTTATTTCGGCAAAAAATGGAAAGTTTTTCGATCGACTTGTGCTTACACACGCTTAAGGAGGATGGAAAGGGCATCACAAAAATCGCGGGCAGAGCTTTCTAAGTGCATTATTTTCGAAGTTACAGCCAAAAAACCAAAGGCTTGATTAATCGAAGAAGAGCCTTGGTCGACCACTACAACTGAAACAATTTTTTTTTAAGATGGGCTTTCGCTGATAGTCCGATCTTAAGGTACGCGTCGACAGCTTCAAGAAAATATATGATTATCATAGATTTCGATCGGTGTTTCGAAAGTTACAGGCGATTATAGAAAATTGAGGAAACGGCAAGGAATACATACCCATTGCAATTTATTTCGGCAAAAAATGGAAAGTGTTTCAGTCGACTTGTGCTTATAAATGCTTAAAGAGGATGGAAAGAGGATCACTAAAATCGCAGGCAGAGCTTTCTAAGTGCATTATTTTCAAAGTTACAGCCAAAAAACCAAAGACTTGATTAATCGAGGAAGAGCCTTGGTTGACCACTACTACTGAAACAATATTTTTTTTAATGATGGGCTGTCGCTGATAGTCCTATCTCAAGGTACGCGTCGACAGCTTCAAGAAAATGTATGATTAGCATAGGTTTCGATCGGTGTTTCGAAAGTTACAGGCGATTAAAGAAAATCGAGGAAACGGTAAGGAATACATACCCATTGCAATATATTTCGGCAAATAATGGAACGTGTTTCAGTCGACTTGTACTTATACACGCTTAAGGAGGATGGAACGAGGATCACAAAAATCGCAGGCAGAGCCTTCTAAGTGCATGATTTTCGAAGTTACAGCCAAAAAACCAAAGACTTGATTAATCGAGGAAGAGCCTTGGTCGACCACTACAACTGAAACAATTTTTTTTTAAAGATGGGCTTTCGCTGATAGTCCTATCTCAAGGTACGCGTCGACAGCTTCAAGAAAATGTATGATTAGCATAGGTTTCGATCGGTGTTTCGAAAGTTACAGGCGATTATAGAAAATCAAGGAAACGGTAAGGAATACATACCCTTTGCAATTTATTTCGGCAAAAAATGGAAAGTTTTTCGATCGACTTGTGCTTACACACGCTTAAGGAGGATGGAAAGGGCATCACAAAAATCGCGGGCAGAGCTTTCTAAGTGCATTATTTTCGAAGTTACAGCCAAAAAACCAAAGGCTTGATTAATCGAAGAAGAGCCTTGGTCGACCACTACAACTGAAACAATATTTTTTTTAATGATGGGCTGTCGCTGATAGTCCTATCTCAAGGTACGCGTCGACAGCTTCAAGAAAATGTATGATTAGCATAGGTTTCGATCGGTGTTTCGAAAGTTACAGGCGATTAAAGAAAATCGAGGAAACGGTAAGGAATACATACCCATTGCAATTTATTTCGGCAAAAAATGGAAAGTGTTTCAGTCGACTTGTGCTTATAAATGCTTAAAGAGGATGGAAAGAGGATCACTAAAATCGCAGGCAGAGCTTTCTAAGTGCATTATTTTCGAAGTTATAGGAAAAAAACCAAAGACTTGATTAATCGAGGAAGAGCCTTGGTTGACCACTACTACTGAAACAATATTTTTTTTAATGATGGGCTGTCGCTGATAGTCCTATCTCAAGGTACGCGTCGACAGCTTCAAGAAAATGTATGATTAGCATAGGTTTCGATTGGTGTTTCGAAAGTTACAGGCGATTAAAGAAAATCGAGGAAACGGTAAGGAATACATACCCATTGCAATTTATTTCGGCAAAAAATGGAAAGTGTTTCAGTCGACTTGTGCTTATAAATGCTTAAAGAGGATGGAAAGAGGATCACTAAAATCGCAGGCAGAGCTTTCTAAGTGCATTATTTTCAAAGTTACAGCCAAAAAACCAAAGACTTGATTAATCGAGGAAGAGCCTTGGTTGACCACTACTACTGAAACAATATTTTTTTTAATGATGGGCTGTCGCTGATAGTCCTATCTCAAGCTACGCGTCGACAGCTTCAAGAAAATGTATGATTAGCATAGGTTTCGATCGGTGTTTCGAAAGTTACAGGCGATTAAAGAAAATCGAGGAAACGATAAGGAATACATACCCATTGCAATATATTTCGGTAAATAATGGAAAGTGTTTCAGTCGACTTGTACTTATACACGATTAAGGAGGATGGAACGAGGATCACAAAAATCGCAGGCAGAGCCTTCTAAGTGCATGATTTTCGAAGTTACAGCCAAAAAACCAAAGACTTGATTAATGGAGGAAGAGCCTTGGTCGACCACTACAACTGAAACAATTTTTTTTTAAAGATGGGCTTTCGCTGATAGTCCTATCTTAAGGTACGCGTCGAGAGCTTCAAGAAAATGTATGATTATCATAGGTTTCGATCGGTGTTTCGAAAGTTACAGGCGATTATAGAAAATCAAGGAAACGGTAAGGAATACATACCCCTTGCAATTTATTTCGGCAAAAAATGGAAAGTGTTTCGGTCGACTTGTGCTTATACACCCTTAAAGAGGATGGAAAGAGGATCACAAAAATCGCAGGCAAAGCTTTCTAAGTGCATTATTTTCGAAGTTATAGCAAAAAAACCAAGGACTTGATTAATCGAGGAAGAGCATTGGTTCACCACTACTACTGAAACAATATTTTTGTTAATGATGGGCTGTCGCTGATAGTCCTATCTCAAGGTACGCGTCGACAGCTTCAAGAAAATGTATGATTAGCATAGGTTTCGATCGGTGTTTCGAAAGTTACAGGCGATTATAGAAAATCGAGGAAACGGTAAGGAATACATACCCATTGCAATTTATTTCGGCAAAAAATGGAAAGTGTTTCGGTCGACTTGTACTTATACAGGCTTAAAGAGGATGGAAAGAGGATCACAAAAATCGCTGGCAGAGCTTTCTAAGTGCATTATTTTCGAAGTTATAGCCAAAAAACCAAAGACTTGATTAATCGAGGAAGAGCCTTGGTCGACCACTACAACTGACACAATTCTTTTTAAAGATGGCCTTTCGCTGATAGTCCTATCTTAAGGTACACGTCGAGAGCTTCAAGAAAATGTATGATTAGCATAGGTTTCGATCGGTGTTTCGAAAGTTACAGGCGATTATAGAAAATCAAGGAAACGGTAAGGAATACATACCCTTTGCAATTTATTTCGGCAAAAAATGGAAAGTTTTTCGATCGACTTGTGCTTACACACGCTTAAGGAGGATGGAAAGGGCATCACAAAAATCGCGGGCAGAGCTTTCTAAGTGCATTATTTTCGAAGTTACAGCCAAAAAACCAAAGGCTTGATTAATCGAAGAAGAGCCTTGGTCGACCACTACAACTGAAACAATTTTTTTTTAAGATGGGCTTTCGCTGATAGTCCGATCTTAAGGTACGCGTCGACAGCTTCAAGAAAATATATGATTATCATAGATTTCGATCGGTGTTTCGAAAGTTACAGGCGATTATAGAAAATTGAGGAAACGGCAAGGAATACATACCCATTGCAATTTATTTCGGCAAAAAATGGAAAGTGTTTCAGTCGACTTGTGCTTATAAATGCTTAAAGAGGATGGAAAGAGGATCACTAAAATCGCAGGCAGAGCTTTCTAAGTGCATTATTTTCAAAGTTACAGCCAAAAAACCAAAGACTTGATTAATCGAGGAAGAGCCTTGGTTGACCACTACTACTGAAACAATATTTTTTTTAATGATGGGCTGTCGCTGATAGTCCTATCTCAAGGTACGCGTCGACAGCTTCAAGAAAATGTATGATTAGCATAGGTTTCGATCGGTGTTTCGAAAGTTACAGGCGATTAAAGAAAATCGAGGAAACGGTAAGGAATACATACCCATTGCAATATATTTCGGCAAATAATGGAAAGTGTTTCAGTCGACTTGTACTTATACACGCTTAAGGAGGATGGAACGAGGATCACTAAAATCGCAGGCAGAGCTTTCTAAGTGCATTATTTTCAAAGTTACAGCCAAAAAACCAAAGACTTGATTAATCGAGGAAGAGCCTTGGTTGACCACTACTACTGAAACAATATTTTTTTTAATGATGGGCTGTCGCTGATAGTCCTATCTCAAGGTACGCGTCGACAGCTTCAAGAAAATGTATGATTAGCATAGGTTTCGATCGGGGTTTCGAAAGTTACAGGCGATTAAAGAAAATCGAGGAAACGGTAAGGAATACATACTCATTGCAATTTATTTCGGCAAAAAATGGAAAGTGTTTCGGTCGACTTGTACTTATACATGCTAAAAGAGGATGGAAAGAGGATCAGAAAAATCGCAGGCAGAGCTTTCTAAGTGCATTATTTTCGAAGTTACAGCCAAAAAACCAAAGACTTGATTAATTGAGGAAGAGCCTTGGTCGACCACTACTACTGAAACATTATTTTTTTTAAAGATGGGCTTTCGCAGATAGTCCTATCTTAAGGTACGCGTCGAGAGCTTCTAGAAAATGTATGATTATCATAGGTTTCGATCGGTGTTTCGAAAGTTACAGGCGATTACAGAAAATCAAGGAAACGGTAAGGAATACATACCCCTTGCAATTTATTTCGAGAAAAAATGGAAAGTGTTTCGGTTGACTTGTGCTTATACATGCTTAAAGAGGATGGAAAGAGGTACACAAAAATCGCAGGTAGAGCTTTCTAAGTGCATTATTTTCGAATTTACAGCCAAAAAACCAAAGACTTGATTAATCGAAGAAGAGCCTTGGTCGACCACTACTATTGAAACAATATTTTTTTTAAGATGGGCTTTCGCTGATAGTCCTATCTTAAGGTACGCGTCGACAGCTTCAAGAAAACGTATGATTATCATAGGTTTCGATCGGTGTTTCGAAAGTTACAGGCGATTAAAGAAAATCGAGGAAACGGTAAGGAATACACACCCATTGCAATATATTTCGGCAAATAATGGAAAGTGTTTCAGTCGACTTGTACTTATACACGCTTAAGGAGGATGGAACGAGGATCACAAAAATCGCAGGCAGAGCCTTCTAAGTGCATTATTTTCGAAGTTACAGCCAAAAAACCAAAGACTTGATTAATCGAGGAAGAGCCTTGGTCGACCACTACAACTGAAACAATTTTTTTTTAAAGATGGGCTTTCGCTGGTAGCCCTATCTTAAGGTACGCGTCGAGAGCTTCAAGAAAATATATGATTATCATAGGTTTCGATAGGTGTTTCGAAAGTTACAGGCGATTATAGAAAATCAAGGAAACGGTAAGGAATACATACCCCTTGCAATTTATTTCGGCAAAAAATGGAAAGTGTTTCGGTCGACTTGTGCTTATACACCCTTAAAGAGGATGGAAAGAGGATCACAAAAATCGCAGGCAGAGCTTTCTAAGTGCATTATTTTCGAAGTTATAGCAAAAAAACCAAAGACTTGATTAATCGAACAAGAGCCTTGGTCGACCACTACTACTGAAACAATATTTTTTTTTAAAGATGAGCTGTCGCTGATAGTCCCATCTGAAGGTAGGCGTCGAGAGCTTCAAGAAAATGTATGATTATCATAGGTTTCGATCGGTGTTTCGAAAGTTACAGGCGATTATAGAAAATCAAGGAAACGGTAAGGAATACATACCCCTTGCAATTTATTTCGGCAAAAAATGGAAAGTTCTTCGATCGACTTGTGCTTACACACGCTTAAGGAGGATGGAAAGGGCATCACAAAAATCGCGGGCAGAGCTTATTAAGTGCATTATTTTCGAAGTTACAGCCAAAAAACCAAAGGCTTGATTAATCGAAGAAGAGCCTTGGTCGACCACTACAACTGAAACAATATTTTTTTTAAAGATGGGCTGTCGCTGATAGTCCTATCTCAAGGTACGCGTCGACAGCTTCAAAAAAATGTATGATTAGCATAGGTTTCGATCGCTGTTTCGAAAGTTACAGGCGATTATAAAAAATCGAGGAAACGGTAAGGAATACATACCCCTTGCAATTTATTTCGGCAAAAAATGGAAAGTGTTTCGGTCAACTTGTGCTTATACATGCTACAAGAGGATGGAAAGAGGATCACAAAAATCGCAGGCAGAGCTTTCGAAGTGCATTATTTTCGAAGTTATAGCCAAAAAACCAAAGACTTGATTAATCGAGGAAGAGCTTTGGTCAACCCCTACTACTGAAACATTATTTTTTTTAAAGATGGGCTTTCGCTGATAGTCCTATCTTAAGGTACGCGTCGAGAGCTTCTAGAAAATGTATGATTAGCATGGGTTTCGATCGGTGTTTCGAAAGTTACAGGCGATTATAGAAAATCAAGGAAACGGTAAGGAATACATACCCATTGCAATTTATTTCGGCAAAAAATGGAAAGTGTTTCGGTCGACTTGTGCTTATACATGCTAAAAGAGGATGGAAAGAGGATCACAAAAATCGCGGGCAGAGCCTCCTAAGTGCATTTTTTTCGAAGTTATAGCCAAAAAACCAACGGCTTGATTAATCGAAGAAGAGCCTTGGTCGACCACTACAACTGAAACCATTTTTTTTTAAGATTGCCTTTCGCTGGTAGTCCTATCTTAAGGTACGCGTCGAGAGCTTCAAGAAAATGTAAGATTATCATAGGTTTCGATCGGTGTTTCGAAAGTTACAGGCGATTAAAGAAAATCGAGGAAACGGTAAGGAATACATACCCATTGCAATATATTTCGGCAAATAATGGAAAGTGTTTCGGTCGACTTGTACTTATACACGCTTAAAGCGGATGGAACGAGGATCACAAAAATCGCAGGCAGAGCCTTCTAAGTGCATTATTTTCGAAGTTACAGCCAAAAAACCAAAGACTTGATTAATCGAAGAAGAGCCTTGGTCGAACACTACTACTGAAACAATATTTTTTTTTAAAGATGAGCTGTCGCTGATAATCCTAACTTAAGGTACGCGTCGAGAGCTTCAAGAAAATGTATGATTATCATAGGTTTCGATCGGGGTTTCGACAGTTACAGGCGATTAAAGAAAATCGAGGAAACGGTAAGGAATACATACTCATTGCAATTTATTTCGGCAAAAAATGGAAAGTTTTTCGATCGACTTGTGCTTATACAGGCGTAAAGAGGATGGACAGGGCATCACAAAAACCGCAGTCAGAGCCTTGTAAGTGCATTATTTTCGATGTTATAGCCAAAAAACCAAAGACTTGATTAATCGAGGAAGAGCCTTGGTCGACCAGTACAACTGAAACAATTTTTTTTTAAAGATGGGCTTTTGCTGATCATCCTAACTTGAGGTAAGCGTCGAGAGCTTCAAGAAAATGTATGATTATCATAGGTTTCGATCGGTGTTTCGAAAGTTACAGGCGATTAAAGAAAATCGAGGAAACGGTAAGGAATACATACTCATTGCAATTTATTTCGGCAAAAAATGGAAAGTTTTTCGATCGACTTGTGCTTATACAGGCGTAAAGAGGATGGACAGGGCATCACAAAAACCGCAGGCAGAGCCTTGTAAGTGCATTATTTTCGAAGTTACAGCCAAAAAACCAAAGACTTGATTAATCGAAGAAGAGCCTTGGTCGAACACTACTACTGAAACAATATTTTTTTTTAAAGATGAGCTGTCGCTGATAATCCTAACTTGAGGTACGCGTCGAGAGCTTCAAGAAAATGTATGATTATCATAGGTTTCGATCGGGGTTTCGAAAGTTACAGGCGATTAAAGAAAATCGAGGAAACGGTAAGGAATACATACTCATTGCAATTTATTTCGGCAAAAAATGGAAAGTGTTTCGGTCGACTTGTACTTATACATGCTAAAAGAGGATGGAAAGAGGATCAGAAAAATCGCAGGCAGAGCTTTCTAAGTGCATTATTTTCGAAGTTACAGCCAAAAAACCAAAGACTTGATTAATTGAGGAAGAGCCTTGGTCGACCACTACTACTGAAACATTATTTTTTTTAAAGATGGGCTTTCGCAGATAGTCCTATCTTAAGGTACGCGTCGAGAGCTTCTAGAAAATGTATGATTATCATAGGTTTCGATCGGTGTTTCGAAAGTTACAGGCGATTACACAAAATCAAGGAAACGGTAAGGAATACATACCCCTTGCAATTCATTTCGAGAAAAAATGGAAAGTGTTTCGGCCGACTTGTACTTATACATGCTTAAAGAGGATGGAAAGAGGTACACAAAAATCGCAGGTAGAGCTTTCTAAGTGCATTATTTTCGAAGTTACAGCCAAAAAACCAAAGATTTGATTAATCGAAGAAGAGCCTTGGTCGACCACTACTACTGAAATAATATTTTTTTTTAAGATGGGCTTTCGCTGATAGTCCTATCTTAAGGTACGCGTCGACAGCTTCAAGAAAACGTATGATTAGCATAGGTTTCGATCGGTGTTTCGAAAGTTACAGGCGATTAAAGAAAATCGAGGAAACGGTAAGGAATACATACCCATTGCAATATATTTCGGCAAATAATGGAAAGTGTTTCGGCCGACTTGTACTTATACACGCTCAAAGAGGATGGAAAGAGGATCACAAAAATCGCAGGCAGAGCTTTCTAAGTGCATTATTTTCGAAGTTATAGCCAAAAAACCAAAGACTTGATTAATCGAGGAAGAGCCTTGGTTGACCACTACTACTGAAACAATATTTTTTTTAATGATGGGCTGTCGCTGATAGTCCTATCTCAAGGTACGCGTCGACAGCTTCAAGAAAATGTATGATTAGCATAGGTTTCGATCGGTGTTTCGAAAGTTACAGGCGATTAAAGAAAATCGAGGAAACGGTAAGGAATACATACCCATTGCAATATATTTCGGCAAATAATGGAAAGTGTTTCAGTCGACTTGTACTTATACACGCTTAAGGAGGATGGAACGAGGATCACAAAAATCGCAGGCAGAGCCTTCTAAGTGCATGATTTTCGAAGTTACAGCCAAAAAACCAAAGACTTGATTAATCGAGGAAGAGCCTTGGTCGACCACTACAACTGAAACAATTTTTTTTTAAAGATGGGCTTTCGCTGATAGTCCTATCTTAAGGTACGCGTCGAGAGCTTCAAGAAAATGTATGATTATCATAGGTTTCGATCGGTGTTTTGAAAGTTACAGGCGATTATAGAAAATCAAGGAAACGGTAAGGAATACATACCCCTTGCAATTTATTTCGGCAAAAAATGGAAAGTGTTTCGGTCGACTTGTACTTATACAGGCTTAAAGAGGATGGAAAGAGGATCACAAAAATCGCTGGCAGAGCTTTCTAAGTGCATTATTTTCGAAGTTATAGCCAAAAAACCAAAGACTTGATTAATCGAGGAAGAGCCTTGGTCGACCACTACAACTGACACAATTCTTTTTAAAGATGGCCTTTCGCTGATAGTCCTATCTTACGGTACACGTCGAGAGCTTCAAGAATATGTATGATTAGCATAGGTTTCGATCGGTGTTTCGAAAGTTACAGGCGATTATAGAAAATCAAGGAAACGGTAAGGAATACATACCCTTTGCAATTTATTTCGGCAAAAAATGGAAAGTTTTTCGATCGACTTGTGCTTACACACGCTTAAGGAGGATGGAAAGGGCATCACAAAAATCGCGGGCAGAGCTTTCTAAGTGCATTATTTTCGAAGTTACAGCCAAAAAACCAAAGGCTTGATTAATCGAAGAAGAGCCTTGGTCGACCACTACAACTGAAACAATTTTTTTTTAAGATGGGCTTTCGCTGATAGTCCGATCTTAAGGTACGCGTCGACAGCTTCAAGAAAATATATGATTATCATAGATTTCGATCGGTGTTTCGAAAGTTACAGGCGATTATAGAAAATTGAGGAAACGGCAAGGAATACATACCCATTGCAATTTATTTCGGCAAAAAATGGAAAGTGTTTCGGTCGACTTGTGCTTATACATGCTAAAAGAGGATGGAAAGAGGATCACAAAAATCGCAGGCAGAGCTTTCTAAGTGCATTATTTTCGAAGTTATAGCAAAAAAACCAAAGACTTGATTAATCGAGGAAGAGCCTTGGTTGACCACTACTACTGAAACAATATTTTTTTTAATGATGGGCTGTCGCTGATAGTCCTATCTCAAGGTACGCGTCGACAGCTTCAAGAAAATGTATGATTAGCATAGGTTTCGATCGGTGTTTCGAAAGTTACAGGCGATTAAAGAAAATCGAGGAAACGGTAAGGAATACATACCCATTGCAATTTATTTCGGCAAAAAATGGAAAGTGTTTCAGTCGACTTGTGCTTATAAATGCTTAAAGAGGATGGAAAGAGGATCACTAAAATCGCAGGCAGAGCTTTCTAAGTGCATTATTTTCAAAGTTACAGCCAAAAAACCAAAGACTTGATTAATCGAGGAAGAGCCTTGGTCGACCACTACTACTGAAACAATATTTTTTTTAAAGATGAGCTGTCGCTGATAGTCCTATCTTAAGGTACGCGTCGACAGCTTCAAGAAAATATATGATTATCATAGATTTCGATCGGTGTTTCGAAAGTTACAGGCGATTATAGAAAATTGAGGAAACGGTAAGGAATACATACCCATTGCAATATATTTCGGCAAATAATGGAAAGTGTTTCGGTCGACTTGTACTTATACAGGCTTAAAGAGGATGGAAAGAGGATCACAAAAATCGCTGGCAGAGCTTTCTAAGTGCATTATTTTCGAAGTTATAGCCAAAAAACCAAAGACTTGATTAATCGAGGAAGAGCCTTGGTCGACCACTACAACTGACACAATTCTTTTTAAAGATGGCCTTTCGCTGATAGTCCTATCTTAAGGTACACGTCGAGAGCTTCAAGAAAATGTATGATTAGCATAGGTTTCGATCGGTGTTTCGAAAGTTACAGGCGATTATAGAAAATCAAGGAAACGGTAAGGAATACATACCCTTTGCAATTTATTTCGGCAAAAAATGGAAAGTTTTTCGATCGACTTGTGCTTACACACGCTTAAGGAGGATGGAAAGGGCATCACAAAAATCGCGGGCAGAGCTTTCTAAGTGCATTATTTTCGAAGTTACAGCCAAAAAACCAAAGGCTTGATTAATCGAAGAAGAGCCTTGGTCGACCACTACAACTGAAACAATTTTTTTTTAAGATGGGCTTTCGCTGATAGTCCTATCTCAAGGTACGCGTCGACAGCTTCAAGAAAATGTATGATTAGCATAGGTTTCGATTGGTGTTTCGAAAGTTAGAGGCGATTAAAGAAAATCGAGGAAACGGTAAGGAATACATACCCATTGCAATTTATTTCGGCAAAAAATGGAAAGTGTTTCAGTCGACTTGTGCTTATAAATGCTTAAAGAGGATGGAAAGAGGATCACTAAAATCGCAGGCAGAGCTTTCTAAGTGCATTATTTTCAAAGTTACAGCCAAAAAACCAAAGACTTGATTAATCGAGGAAGAGCCTTGGTTGACCACTACTACTGAAACAATATTTTTTTTAATGATGGGCTGTCGCTGATAGTCCTATCTCAAGGTACGCGTCGACAGCTTCAAGAAAATGTATGATTAGCTTAGGTTTCGGTCGGTGTTTCGAAAGTTACAGGCGATTAAATAAAATCGAGGGAACGGTAAGGAATACATACCCATTGCAATATATTTCGGCAAATAATGGAAAGTGTTTCAGTCGACTTGTACTTATACACGCTTAAGGAGGATGGAACGAGGATCACAAAAATCGCAGGCAGAGCCTTCTAAGTGCATTATTTTCGGAGTTACAGCCAAAAAACCAAAGACTTGATTAATCGAGGT
Organism: Anoplius nigerrimus; assembly: GCA_914767735.1. Classification (NCBI taxonomy): domain Eukaryota; kingdom Metazoa; phylum Arthropoda; class Insecta; order Hymenoptera; family Pompilidae; genus Anoplius; species Anoplius nigerrimus. The sequence continues at coordinate 22,306,426 of OU612080.1, forward strand.
AGAGCCTTGGTCGACCACTACATCTGAAACAATTTTTTTTTAAAGATGGGCTTTCGCTGATAGTCCTATCTTAAGGTACGCGTCGAGAGCTTCAAGAAAATGTATGATTATCATAGGTTTCGATCGGTGTTTCGAAAGTTACAGGCGATTATAGAAAATCAAGGAAACGGTAAGGAATACATACCCCTTGCAATTTATTTCGGCAAAAAATGGAAAGTGTTTCGGTCGACTTGTGCTTATACATGCTTAAAGAGGATGGAAAGAGGATCACGAAAATCGCAGGCAGAGCTTTCTAAGTGCATTATTTTCGAAGTTATAGCAAAAAAACCAAAGATATGATTAATCGAGGAAGAGCCTTGGTTGACCACTACTACTGAAACAATATTTTTTTTAATGATGGGCTTTCGCTGATAGTCCGATCTTAAGGTACGCGTCGACAGCTTCAAGAAAATATATGATTATCATAGATTTCGATCGGTGTTTCGAAAGTTACAGGCGATTATAGAAAATTGAGGAAACGGCAAGGAATACATACCCATTGCAATTTATTTCGGCAAAAAATGGAAAGTGTTTCAGTCGACTTGTGCTTATAAATGCTTAAAGAGGATGGAAAGAGGATCACTAAAATCGCAGGCAGAGCTTTCTAAGTGCATTATTTTCAAAGTTACAGCCAAAAAACCAAAGACTTGATTAATCGAGGAAGAGCCTTGGTTGACCACTACTACTGAAACAATATTTTTTTTAATGATGGGCTGTAGCTGATAGTCCTATCTCAAGGTACGCGTCGACAGCTTCAAGAAAATGTATGATTAGCATAGGTTTCGATCGGTGTTTCGAAAGTTACAGGCGATTAAAGAAAATCGAGGAAACGGTAAGGAATACATACCCATTGCAATATATTTCGGCAAATAATGGAAAGTGTTTCAGTCGACTTGTACTTATACATGCTTAAGGAGGATGGAACGAGGATCACAAAAATCGCAGGCAGAGCCTTCTAAGTGCATGATTTTCGAAGTTACAGCCAAAAAACCAAAGACTTGATTAATCGAGGAAGAGCCTTGGTCGACCACTACAACGGAAACAATTTTTTTTTAAAGATGGGCTTTCGCTGATAGTCCTATCTCAAGGTACGCGTCGACAGCTTCAAGAAAATGTATGATTAGCATAGGTTTCGATCGGTGTTTCGAAAGTTACAGGCGATTAAAGAAAATCGAGGAAACGGTAAGGAATACATACCCATTGCAATATATTTCGGCAAATAATGGAAAGTGTTTCGGTCGACTTGTACTTATACACGCTTAAAGCGGATGGAACGAGGATCACAAAAATCGCAGGCAGAGCCTTCTAAGTGCATTATTTTCGAAGTTACAGCCAAAAAACCAAAGACTTGATTAATCGAAGAAGAGCCTTGGTCGAACACTACTACTGAAACAATATTTTTTTTTAAAGATGAGCTGTCGCTGATAATCCTAACTTAAGGTACGCGTCGAGAGCTTCAAGAAAATGTATGATTATCATAGGTTTCGATCGGGGTTTCGAAAGTTACAGGCGATTAAAGAAAATCGAGGAAACGGTAAGGATACATACTCATTGCAATTTATTTCGGCAAAAAATGGAAAGTTTTTCGATCGACTTGTGCTTATACAGGCGTAAAGAGGATGGACAGGGCATCACAAAAACCGCAGGCAGAGCCTTGTAAGTGCATTATTTTCGATGTTATAGCCAAAAAACCAAAGACTTGATTAATCGAGGAAGAGCCTTGGTCGACCACTACAACGGAAACAATTTTTTTTTAAAGATGGGCTTTCGCTGATAGTCCTATCTCAAGGTACGCGTCGACAGCTTCAAGAAAATGTATGATTAGCATAGGTTTCGATCGGTGTTTCGAAAGTTACAGGCGATTAAAGAAAATCGAGGAAACGGTAAGGAATACATACCCATTGCAATATATTTCGGCAAATAATGGAAAGTGTTTCGGTCGACTTGTACTTATACACGCTTAAAGCGGATGGAACGAGGATCACAAAAATCGCAGGCAGAGCCTTCTAAGTGCATTATTTTCGAAGTTACAGCCAAAAAACCAAAGACTTGATTAATCGAAGAAGAGCCTTGGTCGAACACTACTACTGAAACAATATTTTTTTTTAAAGATGAGCTGTCGCTGATAATCCTAACTTAAGGTACGCGTCGAGAGCTTCAAGAAAATGTATGATTATCATAGGTTTCGATCGGGGTTTCGAAAGTTACAGGCGATTAAAGAAAATCGAGGAAACGGTAAGGAATACATACTCATTGCAATTTATTTCGGCAAAAAATGGAAAGTTTTTCGATCGACTTGTGCTTATACAGGCGTAAAGAGGATGGACAGGGCATCACAAAAACCGCAGGCAGAGCCTTGTAAGTGCATTATTTTCGATGTTATAGCCAAAAAACCAAAGACTTGATTAATCGAGGAAGAGCCTTGGTCGACCAGTACAACTGAAACAATTTTTTTTTAAAGATGGGCTTTTGCTGATCATCCTAACTTGAGGTAAGCGTCGAGAGCTTCAAGAAAATGTATGATTATCATAGGTTTCGATCGGTGTTTCGAAAGTTACAGGCGATTAAAGAAAATCGAGGAAACGGTAAGGAATACATACTCATTGCAATTTATTTCGGCAAAAAATGGAAAGTTTTTCGATCGACTTGTGCTTATACAGGCGTAAAGAGGATGGACAGGGCATCACAAAAACCGCAGGCAGAGCCTTGTAAGTGCATTATTTTCGAAGTTACAGCCAAAAAACCAAAGACTTGATTAATCGAAGAAGAGCCTTGGTCGAACACTACTACTGAAACAATATTTTTTTTTAAAGATGAGCTGTCGCTGATAATCCTAACTTGAGGTACGCGTCGAGAGCTTCAAGAAAATGTATGATTATCATAGGTTTCGATCGGGGTTTCGAAAGTTACAGGCGATTAAAGAAAATCGAGGAAACGGTAAGGAATACATACTCATTGCAATTTATTTCGGCAAAAAATGGAAAGTGTTTCGGTCGACTTGTACTTATACATGCTAAAAGAGGATGGAAAGAGGATCAGAAAAATCGCAGGCAGAGCTTTCTAAGTGCATTATTTTCGAAGTTACAGCCAAAAAACCAAAGACTTGATTAATTGAGGAAGAGCCTTGGTCGACCACTACATCTGAAACAATTTTTTTTTAAAGATGGGCTTTCGCTGATAGTCCTATCTTAAGGTACGCGTCGAGAGCTTCAAGAAAATGTATGATTATCATAGGTTTCGATCGGTGTTTCGAAAGTTACAGGCGATTATAGAAAATCAAGGAAACGGTAAGGAATACATACCCCTTGCAATTTATTTCGGCACAAAATGGAAAGTGTTTCAGTCGACTTGTACTTATACACGCTTAAGGAGGATGGAACGAGGACCACAAAAATCGCAGGCAGAGCCTTCTAAGTGCATTATTTTCGAAGTTACAGCCAAAAAACCAAAGACTTGATTAATCGAGGAAGAGCCTTGGTCGACCACTGCAACTGAAACATTATTTTTTTTTAAAGATGGGCTTTCGCTGATAGTCCTATCTTAAGGTACGCGTCGAGAGCTTCAAGAAAATGTATGATTATCATAGGTTTCGATCGGTGTTTCGAAAGTTACAGGCGATTATAGAAAATCAAGAAAACGGTAAGGAATACATACCCCTTGCAATTTATTTCGGCAAAAAATGGAAAGTGTTTCGGTCGACTTGTGCTTATACATGCTTAAAGAGGATGGAAAGAGGATCACGAAAATCGCAGGCAGAGCTTTCTAAGTGCATTATTTTCGAAGTTATAGCAAAAAAACCAAAGATATGATTAATCGAGGAAGAGCCTTGGTTGACCACTACTACTGAAACAATATTTTTTTTAATGATGGGCTTTCGCTGATAGTCCGATCTTAAGGTACGCGTCGACAGCTTCAAGAAAATATATGATTATCATAGATTTCGATCGGTGTTTCGAAAGTTACAGGCGATTATAGAAAATTGAGGAAACGGCAAGGAATACATACCCATTGCAATTTATTTCGGCAAAAAATGGAAAGTGTTTCAGTCGACTTGTGCTTATAAATGCTTAAAGAGGATGGAAAGAGGATCACTAAAATCGCAGGCAGAGCTTTCTAAGTGCATTATTTTCAAAGTTACAGCCAAAAAACCAAAGACTTGATTAATCGAGGAAGAGCCTTGGTTGACCACTACTACTGAAACAATATTTTTTTTAATGATGGGCTGTAGCTGATAGTCCTATCTCAAGGTACGCGTCGACAGCTTCAAGAAAATGTATGATTAGCATAGGTTTCGATCGGTGTTTCGAAAGTTACAGGCGATTAAAGAAAATCGAGGAAACGGTAAGGAATACATACCCATTGCAATATATTTCGGCAAATAATGGAAAGTGTTTCAGTCGACTTGTACTTATACATGCTTAAGGAGGATGGAACGAGGATCACAAAAATCGCAGGCAGAGCCTTCTAAGTGCATGTTTTTCGAAGTTACAGCCAAAAAACCAAAGACTTGATTAATCGAGGAAGAGCCTTGGTCGACCACTACAACGGAAACAATTTTTTTTTAAAGATGGGCTTTCGCTGATAGTCCTATCTCAAGGTACGCGTCGACAGCTTCAAGAAAATGTATGATTAGCATAGGTTTCGATCGGTGTTTCGAAAGTTACAGGCGATTAAAGAAAATCGAGGAAACGGTAAGGAATACATACCCATTGCAATATATTTCGGCAAATAATGGAAAGTGTTTCGGTCGACTTGTACTTATACACGCTTAAAGCGGATGGAACGAGGATCACAAAAATCGCAGGCAGAGCCTTCTAAGTGCATTATTTTCGAAGTTACAGCCAAAAAACCAAAGACTTGATTAATCGAAGAAGAGCCTTGGTCGAACACTACTACTGAAACAATATTTTTTTTTAAAGATGAGCTGTCGCTGATAATCCTAACTTAAGGTACGCGTCGAGAGCTTCAAGAAAATGTATGATTATCATAGGTTTCGATCGGGGTTTCGAAAGTTACAGGCGATTAAAGAAAATCGAGGAAACGGTAAGGATACATACTCATTGCAATTTATTTCGGCAAAAAATGGAAAGTTTTTCGATCGACTTGTGCTTATACAGGCGTAAAGAGGATGGACAGGGCATCACAAAAACCGCAGGCAGAGCCTTGTAAGTGCATTATTTTCGATGTTATAGCCAAAAAACCAAAGACTTGATTAATCGAGGAAGAGCCTTGGTCGACCACTACAACGGAAACAATTTTTTTTTAAAGATGGGCTTTCGCTGATAGTCCTATCTCAAGGTACGCGTCGACAGCTTCAAGAAAATGTATGATTAGCATAGGTTTCGATCGGTGTTTCGAAAGTTACAGGCGATTAAAGAAAATCGAGGAAACGGTAAGGAATACATACCCATTGCAATATATTTCGGCAAATAATGGAAAGTGTTTCGGTCGACTTGTACTTATACACGCTTAAAGCGGATGGAACGAGGATCACAAAAATCGCAGGCAGAGCCTTCTAAGTGCATTATTTTCGAAGTTACAGCCAAAAAACCAAAGACTTGATTAATCGAAGAAGAGCCTTGGTCGAACACTACTACTGAAACAATATTTTTTTTTAAAGATGAGCTGTCGCTGATAATCCTAACTTAAGGTACGCGTCGAGAGCTTCAAGAAAATGTATGATTATCATAGGTTTCGATCGGGGTTTCGAAAGTTACAGGCGATTAAAGAAAATCGAGGAAACGGTAAGGAATACATACTCATTGCAATTTATTTCGGCAAAAAATGGAAAGTTTTTCGATCGACTTGTGCTTATACAGGCGTAAAGAGGATGGACAGGGCATCACAAAAACCGCAGGCAGAGCCTTGTAAGTGCATTATTTTCGATGTTATAGCCAAAAAACCAAAGACTTGATTAATCGAGGAAGAGCCTTGGTCGACCAGTACAACTGAAACAATTTTTTTTTAAAGATGGGCTTTTGCTGATCATCCTAACTTGAGGTAAGCGTCGAGAGCTTCAAGAAAATGTATGATTATCATAGGTTTCGATCGGTGTTTCGAAAGTTACAGGCGATTAAAGAAAATCGAGGAAACGGTAAGGAATACATACTCATTGCAATTTATTTCGGCAAAAAATGGAAAGTTTTTCGATCGACTTGTGCTTATACAGGCGTAAAGAGGATGGACAGGGCATCACAAAAACCGCAGGCAGAGCCTTGTAAGTGCATTATTTTCGAAGTTACAGCCAAAAAACCAAAGACTTGATTAATCGAAGAAGAGCCTTGGTCGAACACTACTACTGAAACAATATTTTTTTTTAAAGATGAGCTGTCGCTGATAATCCTAACTTGAGGTACGCGTCGAGAGCTTCAAGAAAATGTATGATTATCATAGGTTTCGATCGGGGTTTCGAAAGTTACAGGCGATTAAAGAAAATCGAGGAAACGGTAAGGAATACATACTCATTGCAATTTATTTCGGCAAAAAATGGAAAGTGTTTCGGTCGACTTGTACTTATACATGCTAAAAGAGGATGGAAAGAGGATCAGAAAAATCGCAGGCAGAGCTTTCTAAGTGCATTATTTTCGAAGTTACAGCCAAAAAACCAAAGACTTGATTAATTGAGGAAGAGCCTTGGTCGACCACTACTACTGAAACAATATTTTTTTTAATGATGGGCTGTCGCTGATAGTCCTATCTCAAGGTACGCGTCGACAGCTTCAAGAAAATGTATGATTAGCATAGGTTTCGATCGGTGTTTCGAAAGTTACAGGCGATTAAAGAAAATCGAGGAAACGGTAAGGAATACATACCCATTGCAATATATTTCGGCAAATAATGGAAAGTGTTTCAGTCGACTTGTACTTATACACGCTTAAGGAGGATGGAACGAGGATCACAAAAATCGCAGGCAGAGCCTTCTAAGTGCATTATTTTCGAAGTTACAGCCAAAAAACCAAAGACTTGATTAATCGAGGAAGAGCCTTGGTCGACCACTACAACTGAAACAATTTTTTTTTAAAGATGGGCTTTCGCTGGTAGCCCTATCTTAAGGTACGCGTCGAGAGCTTCAAGAAAATATATGATTATCATAGGTTTCGATAGGTGTTTCGAAAGTTACAGGCGATTATAGAAAATCAAGGAAACGGTAAGGAATACATACCCCTTGCAATTTATTTCGGCAAAAAATGGAAAGTGTTTCGGTCGACTTGTGCTTATACATGCTTAAAGAGGATGGAAAGAGGATCACGAAAATCGCAGGCAGAGCTTTCTAAGTGCATTATTTTCGAAGTTATAGCAAAAAAACCAAAGACTTGATTAATCGAGGAAGAGCCTTGGTTGACCACTACTACTGAAACAATATTTTTTTTAATGATGGGCTGTCGCTGATAGTCCTATCTCAAGGTACGCGTCGACAGCTTCAAGAAAATGTATGATTAGCATAGGTTTCGATCGGTGTTTCGAAAGTTACAGGCGATTAAAGAAAATCGAGGAAACGGTAAGGAATACATACCCATTGCAATATATTTCGGCAAATAATGGAAAGTGTTTCGGCCGACTTGTACTTATACACGCTCAAAGAGGATGGAAAGAGGATCACAAAAATCGCAGGCAGAGCTTTCTAAGTGCATTATTTTCGAAGTTATAGCCAAAAAACCAAAGACTTGATTAATCGAGGAAGAGCCTTGGTTGACCACTACTACTGAAATAATATTTTTTTTTAAGATGGGCTTTCGCTGATAGTCCTATCTTAAGGTACGCGTCGACAGCTTCAAGAAAACGTATGATTAGCATAGGTTTCGATCGGTGTTTCGAAAGTTACAGGCGATTAAAGAAAATCGAGGAAACGGTAAGGAATACATACCCCTTGCAATTTATTTCGGCAAAAAATGGAAAGTTCTTCGATCGACTTGTGCTTACACACGCTTAAGGAGGATGGAAAGGGCATCACAAAAATCGCGGGCAGAGCTTATTAAGTGCAATATTTTCGAAGTTACAGCCAAAAAACCAAAGGCTTGATTAATCGAAGAAGAGCCTTGGTCGACCACTACAACTGAAACAATATTTTTTTTAAAGATGGGCTGTCGCTGATAGTCCTATCTCAAGGTACGCGTCGACAGCTTCAAAAAAATGTATGATTAGCATAGGTTTCGATCGGTGTTTCGAAAGTTACAGGCGATTATAAAAAATCGAGGAAACGGTAAGGAATACATACCCCTTGCAATTTATTTCGGCAAAAAATGGAAAGTGTTTCGGTCAACTTGTGCTTATACATGCTACAAGAGGATGGAAAGAGGATCACAAAAATCGCAGGCAGAGCTTTCGAAGTGCATTATTTTCGAAGTTATAGCAAAAAAACCAAAGATATGATTAATCGAGGAAGAGCCTTGGTTGACCACTACTACTGAAACAATATTTTTTTTAATGATGGGCTGTCGCTGATAGTCCTATCTCAAGGTACGCGTCGACAGCTTCAAGAAAATGTATGATTAGCATAGGTTTCGATCGGTGTTTCGAAAGTTACAGGCGATTAAATAAAATCGAGGGAACGGTAAGGAATACATACCCATTGCAATATATTTCGGCAAATAATGGAAAGTGTTTCAGTCGACTTGTACTTATACACGCTTAAGGAGGATGGAACGAGGATCACAAAAATCGCAGGCAGAGCCTTCTAAGTGCATTATTTTCGGAGTTACAGCCAAAAAACCAAAGACTTGATTAATCGAGGTAGAGCCTTGGTCGACCACTACATCTGAAACAATTTTTTTTTAAAGATGGGCTTTCGCTGATAGTCCTATCTTAAGGTACGCGTCGAGAGCTTCAAGAAAATGTATGATTATCATAGGTTTCGATCGGTGTTTCGAAAGTTACAGGCGATTATAGAAAATCAAGGAAACGGTAAGGAATACATACCCCTTGCAATTTATTTCGGCACAAAATGGAAAGTGTTTCAGTCGACTTGTACTTATACACGCTTAAGGAGGATGGAACGAGGACCACAAAAATCGCAGGCAGAGCCTTCTAAGTGCATTATTTTCGAAGTTACAGCCAAAAAACCAAAGACTTGATTAATCGAGGAAGAGCCTTGGTCGACCACTGCAACTGAAACATTATTTTTTTTTAAAGATGGGCTTTCGCTGATAGTCCTATCTTAAGGTACGCGTCGAGAGCTTCAAGAAAATGTATGATTATCATAGGTTTCGATCGGTGTTTCGAAAGTTACAGGCGATTATAGAAAATCAAGAAAACGGTAAGGAATACATACCCCTTGCAATTTATTTCGGCAAAAAATGGAAAGTGTTTCGGTCGACTTGTGCTTATACATGCTTAAAGAGGATGGAAAGAGGATCACAAAAATCGCAGGCAGAGCTTTCGAAGTGCATTATTTTCGAAGTTATAGCCAAAAAACCAAAGACTTGATTAATCGAGGAAGAGCCTTGGTCAACCCCTACTACTGAAACATTATTTTTTTTAAAGATGGGCTTTCGCTGATAGTCCTATCTTAAGGTACGCGTCGAGAGCTTCTAGAAAATGTATGATTATCATAGGTTTCGATCGGTGTTTCGAAAGTTACAGGCGATTATAGAAAATCAAGGAAACGGTAAGGAATAGATACCCCTTGCAATTTATTTCGAGAAAAAATGGAAAGTGTTTCGGTTGACTTGTGCTTATACATGCTTAAAGAGGATGGAAAGAGGTACACAAAAATCGCAGGTAGAGCTTTCTAAGTGCATTATTTTCGAATTTACAGCCAAAAAACCAAAGACTTGATTAATCGAAGAAGAGCCTTGGTCGACCACTACTATTGAAACAATATTTTTTTTTAAGATGGGCTTTCGCTGATAGTCCTATCTTAAGGTACGCGTCGACAGCTTCAAGAAAACGTATGATTATCATAGGTTTCGATCGGTGTTTCGAAAGTTACAGGCGATTAAAGAAAATCGAGGAAACGGTAAGGAATACATACCCATTGCAATATATTTCGGCAAATAATGGAAAGTGTTTCGGCCGACTTGTACTTATACACGCTCAAAGAGGATGGAAAGAGGATCACAAAAATCGCAGGCAGAGCTTTCTAAGTGCATTATTTTCGAAGTTATAGCAAAAAAACCAAAGACTTGATTAATCGAGGAAGAGCCTTGGTTGACCACTACTACTGAAACAATATTTTTTTTAATGATGGGCTGTCGCTGATAGTCCTATCTCAAGGTACGCGTCGACAGCTTCAAGAAAATGTATGATTAGCATAGGTTTCGATCGGTGTTTCGAAAGTTACAGGCGATTAAAGAAAATCGAGGAAACGGTAAGGAATACATACCCATTGCAATATATTTCGACAAATAATGGAAAGTGTTTCAGTCGACTTGTACTTATACACGCTTAAGGAGGATGGAACGAGGATCACAAAAATCGCAGGCAGAGCCTTCTAAGTGCATTATTTTCGAAGTTACAGCCAAAAAACCAAAGACTTGATTAATCGAGGAAGAGCCTTGGTCGACCACTACAACTGAAACAATTTTTTTTTAAAGATGGGCTTTCGCTGGTAGTCCTATCTTAAGGTACGCGTCGAGAGCTTCAAGAAAATATATGATTATCATAGGTTTCGATAGGTGTTTCGAAAGTTACAGGCGATTATAGAAAATCAAGGAAACGGTAAGGAATACATACCCCTTGCAATTTATTTCGGCAAAAAATGGAAAGTGTTTCGGTCGACTTGTGCTTATACACCCTTAAAGAGGATGGAAAGGGCATCACAAAAATCGCAGGCAGAGCTTTCTAAGTGCATTATTTTCGAAGTTATAGCAAAAAAACCAAAGACTTGATTAATCGAGGAAGAGCCTTGGTTGACCACTACTACTGAAACAATATTTTTTTTTAATGATGGGCTGTCGCTGATAGTCCTATCTCAAGGTACGCGTCGACAGCTTCAAGAAAATGTATGATTAGCATAGGTTTCGATCGGTGTTTCGAAAGTTACAGGCGATTATAGAAAATCGAGGAAACGGCAAGGAATACATACCCCTTGCAATTTATTTCGGCAAAAAATGGACAGTTTTTCGATCGACTTGTGCTTATACACGCTTAAAGAGGATGGAAAGGGCATCACAAAAATCGCAGGCAGAACCTCCTAAGTGCATTATTTTCGAAGTTGCAGCCAAAAAAGCAACGGCTTGATTAATCGAGGAAGAGCCTTGGTTGACCACTGCTACTGAAACAATATTTTTTTTAATGATGGGCTGTCGCTGATAGTCCTATCTCAAGGTACGCGTCGACAGCTTCAAGAAAATGTATGATTAGCATAGGTTTCGATCGGTGTTTCGAAAGTTACAGGCGATTAAAGAAAATCGAGGAAACGGTAAGGAATACATACCCATTGCAATATATTTCGGCAAATAATGGAAAGTGTTTCAGTCGACTTGTACTTATACACGCCTAAGGAGGATGGAACGAGGACCACTAAAATCGCAGGCAGAGCTTTCTAAGTGCATTATTTTCAAAGTTACAGCCAAAAAACCAAAGGCTTGATTAATCGAGGAAGAGCCTTGGTCGACCACTACTACTGAAACAATATTTTTTTTAAAGATGAGCTGTCGCTGATAGTCCTATCTTAAGGTACGCGTCGACAGCTTCAAGAAAATATATGATTATCATAGATTTCGATCGGTGTTTCGAAAGTTACAGGCGATTATAGAAAATTGAGGAAACGGCAAGGAATACATACCCCTTGCAATTTATTTCGGCAAAAAATGGAAAGTGTTTCGGTCGACTTGTGCTTATACATGCTTAAAGAGGATGGAAAGAGGATCACAAAAATCGCAGGCAGAGCTTTCTAAGTGCATTATTTTCGAAGTTATAGCCAAAAAACCAAAGACTTGATTAATCGAGGAAGAGCCTTGGTCGACCAGTACAAATGAAACAATTTTTTTTTAAAGATGGTCTTTCGCTGATAGTCCTATCTTAAGGTACGCGTCGAGAGCTTCAAGAAAATGTATGATTAGCATAGGTTTCGATCGGTGTTTCGAAAGTTACAGGCGATTATAGAAAATCAAGGAAACGGTAAGGAATACATACCCTTTGCAATTTATTTCGGCAAAAAATGGAAAGTTTTTCGATCGACTTGTGCTTACACAACCTTAAGGAGGATGGAAAGGGCATCACAGAAATCGCGGGCAGAGCTTTCTAAGTGCATTATTTTCGAAGTTATAGGAAAAAAACCAAAGACTTGATTAATCGAGGAAGAGCCTTGGTTGACCACTACTACTGAAACAATATTTTTTTTAATGATGGGCTGTCGCTGATAGTCCTATCTCAAGGTACGCGTCGACAGCTTCAAGAAAATGTATGATTAGCATAGGTTTCGATCGGTGTTTCGAAAGTTACAGGCGATTAAAGAAAATCGAGGAAACGGTAAGGAATGCATACCCATTGCAATTTATTTCGGCAAAAAAAGGAAAGTGTTTCAGTCGACTTGTGCTTATAAATGCTTAAAGAGGATGGAAAGAGGATCACTAAAATCGCAGGCAGAGCTTTCTAAGTGCATTATTTTCAAAGTTACAGCCAAAAAACCAAAGACTTGATTAATCGAGGAAGAGCCTTGGTCGACCACTACTACTGAAACAATATTTTTTTTAAAGATGAGCTGTCGCTGATAGTCCTATCTTAAGGTACGCGTCGACAGCTTCAAGAAAATATATGATTATCATAGATTTCGATCGGTGTTTCGAAAGTTACAGGTGATTATAGAAAATCGAGGAAACGCCAAGGAATACATACACCTTGCATTTTATTTCGGCAAAAAATGGAAAGTGTTTCGGTCGACTTGTGCTTATACATGCTTAAAGAGGATGGAAAGAGGATCACAAAAATCGCAGGCAGAGCATTCTAAGTGCATTATTTTCGAAGTTATAGCCAAAAAACCAAAGACTTGATTAATCGTGGAAGAGCCTTGGTCGACCAGTACAACTGAAACAATTTTTTTTAAAAGATGGGCTTTCGCTGATAGTCCTATCTCAAGGTACGCGTCGAGAGCTTCAAGAAAATGTATGATTATCATAGGTTTCGATCGGTGTTTCGAAAGTTACAGGCGATTATAGAAAATCGAGGAAACGGTAAGGAATACATACCCCTTGCAATTTATTTCGGCAAAAAATGGAAAGTTTTTCGGTCGACTTGTGCTTATACACGCTTAAAGAGGATGGAAGGAGGATCACAAAAATCGCAGGCAGAGCTTTCTAAGTGCATTATTTTCGAAGTTATAGCAAAAAAACCAAAGACTTGATTAATCGAGGAAGAGCCTTGGTTGACCACTACTACTGAAACAATATTTTTTATAATGATGGGCTGTCGCTGATAGTCCTATCTCAAGGTACGCGTCGACAGCTTCAAGAAAATGTATGATTAGCATAGGTTTCGATCGGTGTTTCGAAAGTTACAGGCGATTAAAGAAAATCGAGGAAACGGTAAGGAATACATGTTTGTATGTATGTATTTATTTTTTGTTTTCCCTTGCGGGGTTACAACTTATGTTACCTTACCTCTACATACAATCCAAAACCTATCTTATCCTCTAACGCCGCTTACATAGACCTTAACCTACCTAATCTAATCTTAAACCTAACCTAATTCGCTTTCGCTTCGTCCTCTCTTCGCTCGCTCGCTCGGTCGCTCGCTCGCTCTCTCTCCCCTCCCCCCCCTCTCTCCGCTCCCCATTCTCTCCCGCTCTCCTTCCATTCTCTCCCTCTCTCTCATTCCCGACTTCCGTTTCCTCCTCATCCGCTACTTCCTCACCCTCTCTCCTCCTCTCATTCACACCATCTCCCCCCATCCTCCCTCCCTCTCCCCTCTCCCTTTCCTCCCTCTTACTTTCCTCTTTTCTTCTCATCTCCTCTATCTTTCTTAGCCACTCTTCCCCCCTCCCATCTCCCCCCAATACCTGTCCTATCCTCTCCTTCCATAACCCTCTTTCCTCCCTCTCTCTTCCCCACTTCCCACATCTCTCCCACACATGCTCCCATGTCTCTTCTTCTTCTCCACACAATCTACAAACCCTCTCTTCCTCCTTCTTCCAGAACTTCCCACTCCTCATCTCATTCCCCATCCTGGCCCTTGCTATTCTTGTCTTTCTCTTCTCCGACCATCTTTTATTTCCTCTGTACACCGCCTTCCCCAATTCCATTATCACCTTGTACCACTTGTTTGACCTGGATGACTCTATCTTTTCCCTTCTTTCCCTCTTCTGCTCTTCCCTATCTCTTCTCTCCAACTCCTCAAATCCCTCCTCTTTTCCCATCTCCATCCCTAGTCTCCTCCAGAATCCCCTCCTCTCCTCTTCCCATCTCCCTACCGTCTTATTCCTTCCTTCCCTCTCCTTTACCTCCTCCCAGCACCTCCTCGTCAGTTCCCCTCCCTTCCCTTCTTCCAATCTCTGTTCAAATTTCCACGCCCTCCTTCCCATCCTCACCCTCAACTTCTCTCTTTCCATCTCCTCTCTCACCATGTACCCCGGTGTTACCCTGCTTATTCCCATCACCCACTTTAAATACCTCTCCTGACTTCTCTCCATTTCCTCTCTTTCCTCCCAACCCCAGATCTCCGCTCCATATCCCATCACCGGCCAAACTAACGCGTCAAAGAGCCATACTCTTCTTTCCCAATCCCTCCCCCATAGTCCCTTACCCAACCCCCATACCTCCCTCATCACCACCACCGCCTTCCTCACTCTCTCCCTCACCTGTGCATCCTGCCTTCCATTCCTTTTAATCATGTATCCCAAATAATTATATTCCTTTACTTCCTCTATCTCCTTCCCTTTCCACCTCCATTTCACCCTCCTCATTCTTCCTCCCCCCTCCCTACATCTCATTATCTTTGATTTCTTCTCGTTTAATACCAGGGCCTTCTCCTCCAAATACCGCTCCAATCTCCTCATCATTGCCCTCATGTCATCCTCTTCCTCAGCCAATAACACGATGTCGTCCGCGTACGCCATCGTGTATACCCTCCCTTCCCCCAGTTTCACCCCTCCCCACCTCCCCTTTTCCATATACCCCTCTAAGTCCGCTATTAATATATTAAATAATATTGGACTTAGAGGGCACCCTTGTCGTAGCCCCCTTTCCAACCAGAAAACCTCACCTTCTTCTCCCCCGCACCTCACCTTGCACTTCACTTCATCTAGCACCTCCGCTACTCTCTCGACCAACCCCTCCCTTATTCCTCTCTCCCTCATTACTCTTATTACTATTCCCCTGTTTACGCTGTCGAACGCTGCTTTGAGGTCCACGAATAGTATTGTGCATTTCTTCTTTCTCCCTAACTGCCTATTTATTATGTAGTTTAGCACATAGATGTTATCCATCGTCCCCCTGCCCTTTCTAAATCCCACCTGCCCTTTCCCCAGTATGTCCTTCCTTTCCACCTCCTCCCCTAGCCTCCCCGCCAATATCGCCGTGTAAGTCCTATATAGTGACGGCATCACTGTCACTCCCCTGTATTCCTCTACCCTTCTGCCCTCCCCTTTCTTAATTACCGGCACAATTTCCCCCGTTTTCCATCCCTCCGGCCATCCCTCCCCTTCCCACACCTTCCTACATATCTCCCACCCCTCCTTCCTAATCTTTCCTCCCCCATACCTCCACACCTCGTTCGGCACCCCGTCTATCCCTATCGCCTTCCCCTCTTTCAGCCTATCCGCTACCTTTTCCCATTCTTCCCATCCTATACTCTCCTCCTTATTTTCCCCCTCCCCTTTTCTACCCACCCCCCCACACCTTACCCGTTCCTTCACCCCTCCTAACAGCCCCATGAAATATTCCTCCCACTCTTCCCTCTTTATCCCCTCATTCACCCCTTTCCATTTATTTCTTCTCCTTTTTATTACCTTCCATACTTCTCCTTCCGTTCTTGCCTCCCCTGCTATCCTTATCCATTTCTCCCTCTCTTCCTCTTTCTTTCTCTCACACAACTCTTTGTATCTCCTTTTCCTTTCTCTGTACACTTCTCCCTCTCCCCCTTCCCTCCTCCATCTCCTCAGTTCCGTTCTTACCCCCCTCTTCTCCTGCTTACATTCCTCATCCCACCATCCCCCCATCACTCTTTTTTGCTCCCTTACCCCCCCCTTCCTTCTTACCCTTTATTGCCTCTCTTATCCTTCCTTCTAATTCCCCTAGTACTTCGTCCACCCCCCCTTCCTCCCCCTTTTTATCCCTCGTCCTCGCCTCAAAATCCTCTCTTCCCTTCTCGTTCCACACCCCTCTACTCCTTTTCCCCCTTCCTTTCCCCTTTCTTTCCATTCCTTCCCCCTTTCCCCTTATCCAAGCTACCACGGGCTGGTGATCTGAATCCACCCTGCTCTCCACCTCCATTCCCCCTATCCCCTCCCATGTTTCCCTATCCCCTATGATGTAGTCTATTACCGTTCCTTTCCCTCTCCCCGTATACGTCCATTCCCCATTCCAATCCCCTTCCATCCCTCCATTACATATCACACCTCCATTCTGTTCTAACCACCTCAGTAGTTTCACTCCTTCTCCATTAACCTTTTTGTCCTTCGACCTCCTCAACCTTTGTTCTCCCTCTTTCCAGTTCCCTTCATCCCACATCCCTCCCTCCTCTCCTGTTCTTGCGTTGAAATCACCTCCTATCATCACCCTTTCTCCCACCCTCACCTCCCCCATCCATCTGTCCAATTCTCTTAACTTCTCCTCCAAATCCCCGTTCACATATACGCCTATTATTTTCCATTTTTCTTTCCCCAGTATTACCCCACATTCCATTATCCCTTCCTTCTCCTTTCTCTTCCCCTCCTCTTCTTCCCACATTAAACCCCTTCTTACCCCTTTCAACATCCCCCCTATTGCCCTTCCTTTAATTCTTTCCCTTCTCGCGAATTGAACTTCCCAGTCATATTCCTTCGGCAGTCCCTTCTTCACCCATTTCCAACTTCTTTCTTCTACCCATGTCTCCATAAGCATTATAATATCCCATTCCTTGATTCCCTCCCAGAACTCCTTGTCCTTCCCTCCTAATCCTGCTACATTCCAGAATGCCACCTTCCACTTCCCCCTCCTTTCTTTCCTCTCCTCCTCCTTTCTCCTCTCCTCCCCTTGTCCCCTTTCTCCTTCCTCTTCCCTGACCTTTCCCTTTCTCTCCCTTTCCTCGTCTCCCTCCTCGTCTATTTCCCTTCTTCCCCCCCCCCCTCTTCTCTCTTCCCCCTGTCTCTGTCCCCTGCCCCTATCCCATTCCAACAGTTCCCCTCTCTCCTCGTCCCACCTCCACCATATTCCTTCCACCTGCATCTTTTCGTATCCCACCCACACCCTTTTCCCTTTCCTCCTTTCCTCCCATGCCTTTTGTTCTATCTTCCACTTTGTCCTTCTCTCCTTCCAAGTAAGATCATCCTCTACCCTCATGTTCTTTTCCCTTATTCTTGCTCTGTTCTTCATTAGTTCTTTCTTCTTCTCTAATTCTTTCAACCTCACTAACATTTTCCTTTCTTCCCCTCCTATCTTTCCTATCTCTTTCATTCCCTCTATTTCATCCTTGCTCACTCCCAATTCTTCCAAAACTCCTTCTACCTCCTCTCTCCCTTCCTTCCCCCCTTTCTTACCCCCTTTTATAATTACGTTTTTCCTTCTTTCCTCTCTTTCTTTTCTCTCCCATTTCCCCTCCATCACTTTCATCCTCTCTTCCCAACCCCCCGTCGCCTCTCTCTCCCCTTCCTTTCTCCCCAACTCCAACTCCTTTATCCTTTCCTCCATTCCCCTTACCATTTTGCCTATTCCTTCCCTCTCCTTTTCCCATTTCTTTCTTTCTTCCCTCTCTTGTTTCAGTTCTCTTCTTAACTCCTCCACTTCCTTCCTCCACTCTGCTTTCATCTCCGCTTTCAGCTCTTCCTTCAGCTCTCCTCCTAACCTTCCCATCTCCTCCGCCATCGTTCTTCTCACCACCTCCGCAATTCCCCCCCAGTCCCCTCTTTCACCGCCCTCCTCCCTCTCCTTCCCCTTTTTACTATCCTCCTGCTTCCTCTCTCCCTCTTCCTTCCTCGGCGATCTTTGCACCTTTTTACTTTGTTTAAAGATCCATTTCCCCTCCTCCCTCTCCCCTGCCCCTCCTTCCATCTCTATACCTCTTTTCCTCTTCGACAATTCCCCTGCGCTGCCTAAGCTGCTCTCACTCCCTGACAGCTCCCTTGCGCTCCTATCCATTCCTTCCTCCCTACCTTACCCACTCTGCTTGCCCCCTCTCTCGTTCCCGCCTCACTCAATAGATGGCCTACCACCTTGTTCCTTCCCTCTCTTCCCTTCCCTCCCTCTCCACGCCTTTCTGACTGTCTCCCGCCTCCACCAGCTGTCGCTTCTTCCGATCTCTTGCTCTCTCCCCACGTGGCCCTTAACCTCTCTCTTTTCCCTACTTCTCCTCCTATTCTTATCTCCTCTTTCCTTGCACCTTCCTTACTCCCTTCACTCTCTATGCAACTACTCCCTCTCTTCTTCCCTCTACACTCTCCCACGCCTCTCCTAAAGCCCCTATCCTCTCTCTCCCACACTTTCTTTACCACACTCTCTCACCGCACGTTCACACTCATCCACTCCGGAAACGGAAGTCCGGTAAGGAATACATACCCATTGCAATTTATTTCGGCAAAAAATGGAAAGTGTTTCGGTCGACTTGTGCTTATACAGGCTTAAAGAGGATGGAACGAGGATCACAAAAATCGCAGGCAGAGCATTCTAAGTGCATTATTTTCGAAATTACAGCCAAAAAACCAAAGACTTGATTAATCGAACAAGAGCCTTGGTCGACCACTACTACTGAAACAATATTTTTTTTTAAAGATGAACTGTCGCTGATAGTCCCATCTTAAGGTACGCGTCGAGAGCTTCAAGAAAATGTATGATTATGATAGGTTTCGATCGGTGTTTCGAAAGTTACAGGCGATTAAAGAAAATCGAGGAAACGGTAAGGAATACATACTCATTGCAATTTATTTCGGCAAAAAATAGAAAGTGTTTCGGTAGACTTGTGCTTATACATGCTTAAAGAGGATGTAAAGGGGATCACAAAAATCGCAGGCAGAGCCTCCTAAGTTCATTATTGTCGAAGTTACAGACAAAAAACCAAAGGCTTGATTAATCGAGGAAGAGCCTTGGTCGATCAGTACAACTGAAACAATTTTTTTTTAAAGATGGGCTTTTGCTGATCATCCTAACTTGAGGTAAGCGTCGAGAGCTTCAAGAAAATGTATGATTATCATAGGTTTCGATCGGTGTTTCGAAAGTTACAGGCGATTAAAGAAAATCGAGGAAACGGTAAGGAATACATACTCATTGCAATTTATTTCGGCAAAATATAGAAAGTGTTTCGGTAGACTTGTGCTTATACATGCTTAAAGAGGATGTAAAGGGGATCACAAAAATCGCAGGCAGAGCCTCCTAAGTTCATTATTGTCGAAGTTACAGACAAAAAACCAAAGGCTTGATTAATCGAGGAAGAGCCTTGGTCGATCAGTACAACTGAAACAATTTTTTATTAAAGATGGGCTTTCGCTGATCATCCTAACTTGAGGTACGCGTCGAGAGCTTCAAGAAAATGTATGATTATCATAGGTTTCGATCGGTGTTTCGAAAGTTACAGGCGATTATAGAAAATCAAGGAAACGGTAAGGAATACATGCCCCGTGCAATTTATTTCGGCAAAAAATGGAAAGTGTTTCGGTCGACTTGTGCTTATACATGCTAAAAGAGGATGGAAAGAGGATCACAAAAATCGCGGGCAGAGCCTCCTAAGTGCATTTTTTTCGAAGTTATAGCCAAAAAAGCAACGGCTTGATTAATCGAAGAAGAGCCTTGGTCGACCACTACAACTGAAACCATTTTTTTTTAAGATGGCCTTTCGCTGGTAGTCCTATCTTAAGGTACGCGTCGAGAGCTTCAAGAAAATGTAAGATTATCATAGGTTTCGATCGGTGTTTCGAAAGTTACAGGCGATTAAAGAAAATCGAGGAAACGGTAAGGAATACATACCCATTGCAATATATTTCGGCAAATAATGGAAAGTGTTTCGGTCGACTTGTACTTATACACGCTTAAAGCGGATGGAACGAGGATCACAAAAATCGCAGGCAGAGCCTTCTAAGTGCATTATTTTCGAAGTTACAGCCAAAAAACCAAAGACTTGATTAATCGAAGAAGAGCCTTGGTCGAACACTACTACTGAAACAATATTTTTTTTTAAAGATGAGCTGTCGCTGATAATCCTAACTTAAGGTACGCGTCGAGAGCTTCAAGAAAATGTATGATTATCATAGGTTTCGATCGGGGTTTCGAAAGTTACAGGCGATTAAAGAAAATCGAGGAAACGGTAAGGAATACATACTCATTGCAATTTATTTCGGCAAAAAATGGAAAGTTTTTCGATCGACTTGTGCTTATACAGGCGTAAAGAGGATGGACAGGGCATCACAAAAACCGCAGGCAGAGCCTTGTAAGTGCATTATTTTCGATGTTATAGCCAAAAAACCAAAGACTTGATTAATCGAGGAAGAGCCTTGGTCGACCAGTACAACTGAAACAATTTTTTTTTAAAGATGGGCTTTTGCTGATCATCCTAACTTGAGGTAAGCGTCGAGAGCTTCAAGAAAATGTATGATTATCATAGGTTTCGATCGGTGTTTCGAAAGTTACAGGCGATTAAAGAAAATCGAGGAAACGGTGAGGAATACATACTCATTGCAATTTATTTCGGCAAAAAATGGAAAGTTTTTCGATCGACTTGTGCTTATACAGGCGTAAAGAGGATGGACAGGGCATCACAAAAACCGCAGGCAGAGCCTTGTAAGTGCATTATTTTCGAAGTTACAGCCAAAAAACCAAAGACTTGATTAATTGAGGAAGAGCCTTGGTCGACCACTACTACTGAAACATTATTTTTTTTAAAGATGGGCTTTCGCAGATAGTCCTATCTTAAGGTACGCGTCGAGAGCTTCTAGAAAATGTATGATTATCATAGGTTTCGATCGGTGTTTCGAAAGTTACAGGCGATTACAGAAAATCAAGGAAACGGTAAGGAATACATACCCCTTGCAATTTATTTCGAGAAAAAATGGAAAGTGTTTCGGCCGACTTGTACTTATACATGCTTAAAGAGGATGGAAGGAGGTACACAAAAATCGCAGGTAGAGCTTTCTAAGTGCATTATTTTCGAAGTTACAGCCAAAAAACCAAAGATTTGATTAATCGAAGAAGAGCCTTGGTCGACCACTACTACTGAAATAATATTTTTTTTTAAGATGGGCTTTCGCTGATAGTCCTATCTTAAGGTACGCGTCGACAGCTTCAAGAAAACGTATGATTAGCATAGGTTTCGATCGGTGTTTCGAAAGTTACAGGCGATTAAAGAAAATCGAGGAAACGGTAAGGAATACATACCCATTGCAATATATTTCGGCAAATAATGGAAAGTGTTTCGGCCGACTTGTACTTATACACGCTCAAAGAGGATGGAAAGAGGATCACAAAAATCGCAGGCAGAGCTTTCTAAGTGCATTATTTTCGAAGTTATAGCCAAAAAACCAAAGACTTGATTAATCGAGGAAGAGCCTTGGTTGACCACTACTACTGAAACAATATTTTTTTTAATGATGGGCTGTCGCTGATAGTCCTATCTCAAGGTTCGCGTCGACAGCTTCAAGAAAATGTATGATTAGCATAGGTTTCGATCGGTGTTTCGAAAGTTACAGGCGATTATAGAAAATCGAGGAAACGGTAAGGAATACATACCCATTGCAATTTATTTCGGCAAAAAATGGAAAGTGTTTCGGTCGACTTGTACTTATACAGGCTTAAAGAGGATGGAAAGAGGATCACAAAAATCGCTGGCAGAGCTTTCTAAGTGCATTATTTTCGAAGTTATAGCCAAAAAACCAAAGACTTGATTAATCGAGGAAGAGCCTTGGTCGACCACTACAACTGACACAATTCTTTTTAAAGATGGCCTTTCGCTGATAGTCCTATCTTACGGTACACGTCGAGAGCTTCAAGAATATGTATGATTAGCATAGGTTTCGATCGGTGTTTCGAAAGTTACAGGCGATTATAGAAAATCAAGGAAACGGTAAGGAATACATACCCTTTGCAATTTATTTCGGCAAAAAATGGAAAGTTTTTCGATCGACTTGTGCTTACACACGCTTAAGGAGGATGGAAAGGGCATCACAAAAATCGCGGGCAGAGCTTTCTAAGTGCATTATTTTCGAAGTTACAGCCAAAAAACCAAAGGCTTGATTAATCGAAGAAGAGCCTTGGTCGACCACTACAACTGAAACAATTTTTTTTTAAGATGGGCTTTCGCTGATAGTCCGATCTTAAGGTACGCGTCGACAGCTTCAAGAAAATATATGATTATCATAGATTTCGATCGGTGTTTCGAAAGTTACAGGCGATTATAGAAAATTGAGGAAACGGCAAGGAATACATACCCATTGCAATTTATTTCGGCAAAAAATGGAAAGTGTTTCGGTCGACTTGTGCTTATACATGCTAAAAGAGGATGGAAAGAGGATCACAAAAATCGCAGGCAGAGCTTTCTAAGTGCATTATTTTCGAAGTTATAGCAAAAAAACCAAAGACTTGATTAATCGAGGAAGAGCCTTGGTTGACCACTACTACTGAAACAATATTTTTTTTAATGATGGGCTGTCGCTGATAGTCCTATCTCAAGGTACGCGTCGACAGCTTCAAGAAAATGTATGATTAGCATAGGTTTCGATCGGTGTTTCGAAAGTTACAGGCGATTAAAGAAAATCGAGGAAACGGTAAGGAATACATACCCATTGCAATTTATTTCGGCAAAAAATGGAAAGTGTTTCAGTCGACTTGTGCTTATAAATGCTTAAAGAGGATGGAAAGAGGATCACTAAAATCGCAGGCAGAGCTTTCTAAGTGCATTATTTTCAAAGTTACAGCCAAAAAACCAAAGACTTGATTAATCGAGGAAGAGCCTTGGTCGACCACTACTACTGAAACAATATTTTTTTTAAAGATGAGCTGTCGCTGATAGTCCTATCTTAAGGTACGCGTCGACAGCTTCAAGAAAATATATGATTATCATAGATTTCGATCGGTGTTTCGAAAGTTACAGGCGATTATAGAAAATTGAGGAAACGGTAAGGAATACATACCCATTGCAATATATTTCGGCAAATAATGGAAAGTGTTTCAGTCGACTTGTACTTATACACGCTTAAGGAGGATGGAACGAGGATCACAAAAATCGCAGGCAGAGCCTTCTAAGTGCATGATTTTCGAAGTTACAGCCAAAAAACCAAAGACTTGATTAATCGAGGAAGAGCCTTGGTCGACCACTACAACTGACACAATTCTTTTTAAAGATGGCCTTTCGCTGATAGTCCTATCTTAAGGTACACGTCGAGAGCTTCAAGAAAATGTATGATTAGCATAGGTTTCGATCGGTGTTTCGAAAGTTACAGGCGATTATAGAAAATCAAGGAAACGGTAAGGAATACATACCCTTTGCAATTTATTTCGGCAAAAAATGGAAAGTTTTTCGATCGACTTGTGCTTACACACGCTTAAGGAGGATGGAAAGGGCATCACAAAAATCGCGGGCAGAGCTTTCTAAGTGCATTATTTTCGAAGTTACAGCCAAAAAACCAAAGGCTTGATTAATCGAAGAAGAGCCTTGGTCGACCACTACAACTGAAACAATATTTTTTTTAATGATGGGCTGTCGCTGATAGTCCTATCTCAAGGTACGCGTCGACAGCTTCAAGAAAATGTATGATTAGCATAGGTTTCGATCGGTGTTTCGAAAGTTACAGGCGATTAAAGAAAATCGAGGAAACGGTAAGGAATACATACCCATTGCAATTTATTTCGGCAAAAAATGGAAAGTGTTTCAGTCGACTTGTGCTTATAAATGCTTAAAGAGGATGGAAAGAGGATCACTAAAATCGCAGGCAGAGCTTTCTAAGTGCATTATTTTCGAAGTTATAGCCAAAAAACCAAAGACTTGAGCAAAAAAACCAAGGACTTGATTAATCGAGGAAGAGCCTTGGTTGACCACTACTACTGAAACAATATTTTTTTTAATGATGGGCTGTCGCTGATAGTCCTATCTCAAGGTACGCGTCGACAGCTTCAAGAAAATGTATGATTAGCATAGGTTTCGATCGGTGTTTCGAAAGTTACAGGCGATTAAAGAAAATCGAGGAAACGGTAAGGAATACATACCCATTGCAATATATTTCGGCAAATAATGGAAAGTGTTTCAGTCGACTTGTACTTATACACGCTTAAGGAGGATGGAACGAGGATCACAAAAATCGCAGGCAGAGCCTTCTAAGTGCATGATTTTCGAAGTTACAGCCAAAAAACCAAAGACTTGATTAATCGAGGAAGAGCCTTGGTCGACCACTACAACTGAAACAATTTTTTTTTAAAGATGGGCTTTCGCTGATAGTCCTATCTTAAGGTACGCGTCGAGAGCTTCAAGAAAATGTATGATTATCATAGGTTTCGATCGGTGTTTCGAAAGTTACAGGCGATTATAGAAAATCAAGGAAACGGTAAGGAATACATACCACTTGCAATTTATTTCGGCAAAAAATGGAAAGTGTTTCGGTCGACTTGTGCTTATACACCCTTAAAGAGGATGGAAAGAGGATCACAAAAATCGCAGGCAGAGCTTTCTAAGTGCATTATTTTCGAAGTTATAGCAAAAAAACCATGGACTTGATTAATCGAGGAAGAGCCTTGGTTGACCACTACTACTGAAACAATATTTTTTTTAATGATGGGCTGTCGCTGATAGTCCTATCTCAAGGTACGCGTCGACAGCTTCAAGAAAATGTATGATTAGCATAGGTTTCGATCGGTGTTTCGAAAGTTACAGGCGATTATAGAAAATCGAGGAAACGGTAAGGAATACATACCCATTGCAATTTATTTCGGCAAAAAATGGAAAGTGTTTCGGTCGACTTGTACTTATACAGGCTTAAAGAGGATGGAAAGAGGATCACAAAAATCGCTGGCAGAGCTTTCTAAGTGCATTATTTTCGAAGTTATAGCCAAAAAACCAAAGACTTGATTAATCGAGGAAGAGCCTTGGTCGACCACTACAACTGACACAATTCTTTTTAAAGATGGCCTTTCGCTGATAGTCCTATCTTACGGTACACGTCGAGAGCTTCAAGAATATGTATGATTAGCATAGGTTTCGATCGGTGTTTCGAAAGTTACAGGCGATTATAGAAAATCAAGGAAACGGTAAGGAATACATACCCTTTGCAATTTATTTCGGCAAAAAATGGAAAGTTTTTCGATCGACTTGTGCTTACACACGCTTAAGGAGGATGGAAAGGGCATCACAAAAATCGCGGGCAGAGCTTTCTAAGTGCATTATTTTCGAAGTTACAGCCAAAAAACCAAAGGCTTGATTAATCGAAGAAGAGCCTTGGTCGACCACTACAACTGAAACAATTTTTTTTTAAGATGGGCTTTCGCTGATAGTCCGATCTTAAGGTACGCGTCGACAGCTTCAAGAAAATATATGATTATCATAGATTTCGATCGGTGTTTCGAAAGTTACAGGCGATTATAGAAAATTGAGGAAACGGTAAGGAATACATACCCATTGCAATTTATTTCGGCAAAAAATGGAAAGTGTTTCAGTCGACTTGTGCTTATAAATGCTTAAAGAGGATGGAAAGAGGATCACTAAAATCGCAGGCAGAGCTTTCTAAGTGCATTATTTTCGAAGTTATAGGAAAAAAACCAAAGACTTGATTAATCGAGGAAGAGCCTTGGTTGACCACTACTACTGAAACAATATTTTTTTTAATGATGGGCTGTCGCTGATAGTCCTATCTCAAGGTACGCGTCGACAGCTTCAAGAAAATATATGATTATCATAGATTTCGATCGGTGTTTCGAAAGTTACAGGCGATTATAGAAAATTGAGGAAACGGTAAGGAATACATACCCATTGCAATATATTTCGGCAAATAATGGAAAGTGTTTCAGTCGACTTGTACTTATACACGCTTAAGGAGGATGGAACGAGGATCACAAAAATCGCAGGCAGAGCCTTCTAAGTGCATGATTTTCGAAGTTACAGCCAAAAAACCAAAGACTTGAATAATCGAGGAAGAGCCTTGGTCGACCACTACAACTGAAACAATTTTTTTTTAAAGATGGGCTTTCGCTGATAGTCCTATCTTAAGGTACGCGTCGAGAGCTTCAAGAAAATGTATGATTATCATAGATTTCGATCGGTGTTTCGAAAGTTACAGGCGATTATAGAAAATTGAGGAAACGGTAAGGAATACATACCCATTGCAATATATTTCGGCAAATAATGGAAAGTGTTTCAGTCGACTTGTACTTATACACGCTTAAGGAGGATGGAACGAGGATCACAAAAATCGCAGGCAGAGCCTTCTAAGTGCATGATTTTCGAAGTTACAGCCAAAAAACCAAAGACTTGATTAATCGAGGAAGAGCCTTGGTCGACCACTACAACTGACACAATTCTTTTTAAAGATGGCCTTTCGCTGATAGTCCTATCTTAAGGTACACGTCGAGAGCTTCAAGAAAATGTATGATTAGCATAGGTTTCGATCGGTGTTTCGAAAGTTACAGGCGATTATAGAAAATCAAGGAAACGGTAAGGAATACATACCCTTTGCAATTTATTTCGGCAAAAAATGGAAAGTTTTTCGATCGACTTGTGCTTACACACGCTTAAGGAGGATGGAAAGGGCATCACAAAAATCGCGGGCAGAGCTTTCTAAGTGCATTATTTTCGAAGTTACAGCCAAAAAACCAAAGGCTTGATTAATCGAAGAAGAGCCTTGGTCGACCACTACAACTGAAACAATATTTTTTTTAATGATGGGCTGTCGCTGATAGTCCTATCTCAAGGTACGCGTCGACAGCTTCAAGAAAATGTATGATTAGCATAGGTTTCGATCGGTGTTTCGAAAGTTACAGGCGATTAAAGAAAATCGAGGAAACGGTAAGGAATACATACCCATTGCAATTTATTTCGGCAAAAAATGGAAAGTGTTTCAGTCGACTTGTGCTTATAAATGCTTAAAGAGGATGGAACGAGGATCACAAAAATCGCAGGCAGAGCCTTCTAAGTGCATGATTTTCGAAGTTACAGCCAAAAAACCAAAGACTTGATTAATCGAGGAAGAGCCTTGGTCGACCACTACAACTGAAACAATTTTTTTTTAAAGATGGGCTTTCGCTGATAGTCCTATCTTAAGGTACGCGTCGAGAGCTTCAAGAAAATGTATGATTATCATAGGTTTCGATCGGTGTTTCGAAAGTTACAGGCGATTATAGAAAATCAAGGAAACGGTAAGGAATACATACCACTTGCAATTTATTTCGGCAAAAAATGGAAAGTGTTTCGGTCGACTTGTGCTTATACACCCTTAAAGAGGATGGAAAGAGGATCACAAAAATCGCAGGCAGAGCTTTCTAAGTGCATTATTTTCGAAGTTATAGCAAAAAAACCATGGACTTGATTAATCGAGGAAGAGCCTTGGTTGACCACTACTACTGAAACAATATTTTTTTTAATGATGGGCTGTCGCTGATAGTCCTATCTCAAGGTACGCGTCGACAGCTTCAAGAAAATGTATGATTAGCATAGGTTTCGATCGGTGTTTCGAAAGTTACAGGCGATTATAGAAAATCGAGGAAACGGTAAGGAATACATACCCATTGCAATTTATTTCGGCAAAAAATGGAAAGTGTTTCGGTCGACTTGTACTTATACAGGCTTAAAGAGGATGGAAAGAGGATCACAAAAATCGCTGGCAGAGCTTTCTAAGTGCATTATTTTCGAAGTTATAGCCAAAAAACCAAAGACTTGATTAATCGAGGAAGAGCCTTGGTCGACCACTACAACTGACACAATTCTTTTTAAAGATGGCCTTTCGCTGATAGTCCTATCTTACGGTACACGTCGAGAGCTTCAAGAATATGTATGATTAGCATAGGTTTCGATCGGTGTTTCGAAAGTTACAGGCGATTATAGAAAATCAAGGAAACGGTAAGGAATACATACCCTTTGCAATTTATTTCGGCAAAAAATGGAAAGTTTTTCGATCGACTTGTGCTTACACACGCTTAAGGAGGATGGAAAGGGCATCACAAAAATCGCGGGCAGAGCTTTCTAAGTGCATTATTTTCGAAGTTACAGCCAAAAAACCAAAGGCTTGATTAATCGAAGAAGAGCCTTGGTCGACCACTACAACTGAAACAATTTTTTTTTAAGATGGGCTTTCGCTGATAGTCCGATCTTAAGGTACGCGTCGACAGCTTCAAGAAAATATATGATTATCATAGATTTCGATCGGTGTTTCGAAAGTTACAGGCGATTATAGAAAATTGAGGAAACGGTAAGGAATACATACCCATTGCAATTTATTTCGGCAAAAAATGGAAAGTGTTTCAGTCGACTTGTGCTTATAAATGCTTAAAGAGGATGGAAAGAGGATCACTAAAATCGCAGGCAGAGCTTTCTAAGTGCATTATTTTCGAAGTTATAGGAAAAAAACCAAAGACTTGATTAATCGAGGAAGAGCCTTGGTTGACCACTACTACTGAAACAATATTTTTTTTAATGATGGGCTGTCGCTGATAGTCCTATCTCAAGGTACGCGTCGACAGCTTCATGAAAATATATGATTATCATAGATTTCGATCGGTGTTTCGAAAGTTACAGGCGATTATAGAAAATTGAGGAAACGGTAAGGAATACATACCCATTGCAATATATTTCGGCAAATAATGGAAAGTGTTTCAGTCGACTTGTACTTATACACGCTTAAGGAGGATGGAACGAGGATCACAAAAATCGCAGGCAGAGCCTTCTAAGTGCATGATTTTCGAAGTTACAGCCAAAAAACCAAAGACTTGAATAATCGAGGAAGAGCCTTGGTCGACCACTACAACTGAAACAATTTTTTTTTAAAGATGGGCTTTCGCTGATAGTCCTATCTTAAGGTACGCGTCGAGAGCTTCAAGAAAATGTATGATTATCATAGGTTTCGATCGGTGTTTCGAAAGTTACAGGCGATTATAGAAAATCAAGAAAACGGTAAGGAATACATACCCCTTGCAATTTATTTCGGCAAAAAATGGAAAGTGTTTCGGTCGACTTGTGCTTATACACCCTTAAAGAGGATGGAAAGAGGATCACAAAAATCGCAGGCAGAGCTTTCTAAGTGCATTATTTTCGAAGTTATAGCAAAAAAACCAAGGACTTGATTAATCGAGGAAGAGCCTTGGTTGACCACTACTACTGAAACAATATTTTTTTTAATGATGGGCTGTCGCTGATAGTCCTATCTCAAGGTACGCGTCGACAGCTTCAAGAAAATGTATGATTAGCATAGGTTTCGATCGGTGTTTCGAAAGTTACAGGCGATTATAGAAAATCGAGGAAACGGTAAGGAATACATACCCATTGCAATTTATTTCGGCAAAAAATGGAAAGTGTTTCGGTCGACTTGTACTTATACAGGCTTAAAGAGGATGGAAAGAGGATCACAAAAATCGCTGGCAGAGCTTTCTAAGTGCATTATTTTCGAAGTTACAGCCAAAAAACCAAAGGCTTGATTAATCGAAGAAGAGCCTTGGTCGACCACTACTACTGAAACAATATTTTTTTTAATGATGGGCTGTCGCTGATAGTCCTATCTCAAGGTACGCGTCGACAGCTTCAAGAAAATGTATGATTAGCATAGGTTTCGATCGGTGTTTCGAAAGTTACAGGCGATTAAAGAAAATCGAGGAAACGGTAAGGAATACATACCCATTGCAATATATTTCGGCAAATAATGGAAAGTGTTTCAGTCGACTTGTACTTATACACGCTTAAGGAGGATGGAACGAGGATCACAAAAATCGCAGGCAGAGCCTTCTAAGTGCATGATTTTCGAAGTTACAGCCAAAAAACCAAAGACTTGATTAATCGAGGAAGAGCCTTGGTCGACCACTACAACTGAAACAATTTTTTTTTAAAGATGGGCTTTCGCTGATAGTCCTATCTTAAGGTACGCGTCGAGAGCTTCAAGAAAATGTATGATTATCATAGGTTTCGATCGGTGTTTCGAAAGTTACAGGCGATTATAGAAAATCAAGGAAACGGTAAGGAATACATACCCCTTGCAATTTATTTCGGCAAAAAATGGAAAGTGTTTCGGTCGACTTGTGCTTATACACCCTTAAAGAGGATGGAAAGAGGATCACAAAAATCGCAGGCAGAGCTTTCTAAGTGCATTATTTTCGAAGTTACAGCCAAAAAACCAAAGGCTTGATTAATCGAAGAAGAGCCTTGGTCGACCACTACAACTGAAACAATTTTTTTTTAAGATGGGCTTTCGCTGATAGTCCGATCTTAAGGTACGCGTCGACAGCTTCAAGAAAATATATGATTATCATAGATTTCGATCGGTGTTTCGAAAGTTACAGGCGATTATAGAAAATTGAGGAAACGGCAAGGAATACATACCCATTGCAATTTATTTCGGCAAAAAATGGAAAGTGTTTCGGTCGACTTGTGCTTATACATGCTAAAAGAGGATGGAAAGAGGATCACAAAAATCGCAGGCAGAGCTTTCTAAGTGCATTATTTTCGAAGTTATAGCAAAAAAACCAAAGACTTGATTAATCGAGGAAGAGCCTTGGTTGACCACTACTACTGAAACAATATTTTTTTTAATGATGGGCTGTCGCTGATAGTCCTATCTCAAGGTACGCGTCGACAGCTTCAAGAAAATGTATGATTAGCATAGGTTTCGATCGGTGTTTCGAAAGTTACAGGCGATTAAAGAAAATCGAGGAAACGGTAAGGAATACATACCCATTGCAATTTATTTCGGCAAAAAATGGAAAGTGTTTCAGTCGACTTGTGCTTATAAATGCTTAAAGAGGATGGAAAGAGGATCACTAAAATCGCAGGCAGAGCTTTCTAAGTGCATTATTTTCAAAGTTACAGCCAAAAAACCAAAGACTTGATTAATCGAGGAAGAGCCTTGGTTGACCACTACTACTGAAACAATATTTTTTTTAATGATGGGCTGTCGCTGATAGTCCTATCTCAAGGTACGCGTCGACAGCTTCAAGAAAATGTATGATTAGCATAGGTTTCGATCGGTGTTTCGAAAGTTACAGGCGATTAAAGAAAATCGAGGAAACGATAAGGAATACATACCCATTGCAATATATTTCGGCAAATAATGGAAAGTGTTTCAGTCGACTTGTACTTATACACGCTTAAGGAGGATGGAACGAGGATCACAAAAATCGCAGGCAGAGCCTTCTAAGTGCATGATTTTCGAAGTTACAGCCAAAAAACCAAAGACTTGATTAATCGAGGAAGAGCCTTGGTCGACCACTACAACTGAAACAATTTTTTTTTAAAGATGGGCTTTCGCTGATAGTCCTATCTTAAGGTACGCGTCGAGAGCTTCAAGAAAATGTATGATTATCATAGGTTTCGATCGGTGTTTCGAAAGTTACAGGCGATTATAGAAAATCAAGGAAACGGTAAGGAATACATACCCCTTGCAATTTATTTCGGCAAAAAATGGAAAGTGTTTCGGTCGACTTGTGCTTATACACCCTTAAAGAGGATGGAAAGAGGATCACAAAAATCGCAGGCAGAGCTTTCTAAGTGCATTATTTTCGAAGTTATAGCAAAAAAACCAAGGACTTGATTAATCGAGGAAGAGCCTTGGTTCACCACTACTACTGAAACAATATTTTTGTTAATGATGGGCTGTCGCTGATAGTCCTATCTCAAGGTACGCGTCGACAGCTTCAAGAAAATGTATGATTAGCATAGGTTTCGATCGGTGTTTCGAAAGTTACAGGCGATTATAGAAAATCGAGGAAACGGTAAGGAATACATACCCATTGCAATTTATTTCGGCAAAAAATGGAAAGTGTTTCGGTCGACTTGTACTTATACAGGCTTAAAGAGGATGGAAAGAGGATCACAAAAATCGCTGGCAGAGCTTTCTAAGTGCATTATTTTCGAAGTTATAGCCAAAAAACCAAAGACTTGATTAATCGAGGAAGAGCCTTGGTCGACCACTACAACTGACACAATTCTTTTTAAAGATGGCCTTTCGCTGATAGTCCTATCTTAAGGTACACGTCGAGAGCTTCAAGAAAATGTATGATTAGCATAGGTTTCGATCGGTGTTTCGAAAGTTACAGGCGATTATAGAAAATCAAGGAAACGGTAAGGAATACATACCCTTTGCAATTTATTTCGGCAAAAAATGGAAAGTTTTTCGATCGACTTGTGCTTACACACGCTTAAGGAGGATGGAAAGGGCATCACAAAAATCGCGGGCAGAGCTTTCTAAGTGCATTATTTTCGAAGTTACAGCCAAAAAACCAAAGGCTTGATTAATCGAAGAAGAGCCTTGGTCGACCACTACAACTGAAACAATTTTTTTTTAATGATGGGCTGTCGCTGATAGTCCTATCTCAAGGTACGCGTCGACAGCTTCAAGAAAATGTATGATTAGCATAGGTTTCGATCGGTGTTTCGAAAGTTACAGGCGATTAAAGAAAATCGAGGAAACGGTAAGGAATACATACCCATTGCAATTTATTTCGGCAAAAAATGGAAAGTGTTTCAGTCGACTTGTGCTTATTAATGCTTAAAGAGGATGGAAAGAGGATCACTAAAATCGCAGGCAGAGCTTTCTAAGTGCATTATTTTCAAAGTTACAGCCAAAAAACCAAAGACTTGATTAATCGAGGAAGAGCCTTGGTCGACCACTACTACTGAAACAATATTTTTTTTAAAGATGAGCTGTCGCTGATAGTCCTATCTTAAGGTACGCGTCGACAGCTTCAAGAAAATATATGATTATCATAGATTTCGATCGGTGTTTCGAAAGTTACAGGCGATTATAGAAAATTGAGGAAACGGTAAGGAATACATACCCATTGCAATATATTTCGGCAAATAATGGAAAGTGTTTCGGTCGACTTGTACTTATATAGGCTTAAAGAGGATGGAAAGAGGATCACAAAAATCGCTGGCAGAGCTTTCTAAGTGCATTATTTTCGAAGTTATAGCCAAAAAACCAAAGACTTGATTAATCGAGGAAGAGCCTTGGTCGACCACTACAACTGACACAATTCTTTTTAAAGATGGCCTTTCGCTGATAGTCTTATCTTACGGTACACGTCGAGAGCTTCAAGAATATGTATGATTAGCATAGGTTTCGATCGGTGTTTCGAAAGTTACAGGCGATTATAGAAAATCAAGGAAACGGTAAGGAATACATACCCTTTGCAATTTATTTCGGCAAAAAATGGAAAGTTTTTCGATCGACTTGTGCTTACACACGCTTAAGGAGGATGGAAAGGGCATCACAAAAATCGCGGGCAGAGCTTTCTAAGTGCATTATTTTCGAAGTTACAGCCAAAAAACCAAAGGCTTGATTAATCGAAGAAGAGCCTTGGTCGACCACTACAACTGAAACAATTTTTTTTTAATGATGGGCTGTCGCTGATAGTCCTATCTCAAGGTACGCGTCGACAGCTTCAAGAAAATGTATGATTAGCATAGGTTTCGAACGGTGTTTCGAAAGTTACAGGCGATTAAAGAAAATCGAGGAAACGGTAAGGAATACATACCCATTGCAATTTATTTCGGCAAAAAATGGAAAGTGTTTCAGTCGACTTGTGCTTATAAATGCTTAAAGAGGATGGAAAGAGGATCACTAAAATCGCAGGCAGAGCTTTCTAAGTGCATTATTTTCAAAGTTACAGCCAAAAAACCAAAGACTTGATTAATCGAGGAAGAGCCTAGGTCGACCACTACTACTGAAACAATATTTTTTTTAAAGATGAGCTGTCGCTGATAGTCCTATCTTAAGGTACGCGTCGACAGCTTCAAGAAAATATATGATTATCATAGATTTCGATCGGTGTTTCGAAAGTTACAGGCGATTATAGAAAATTGAGGAAACGGTAAGGAATACATACCCATTGCAATATATTTCGGCAAATAATGGAAAGTGTTTCAGTCGACTTGTACTTATACACGCTTAAGGAGGATGGAACGAGGATCACAAAAATCGCAGGCAGAGCCTTCTAAGTGCATGATTTTCGAAGTTACAGCCAAAAAACCAAAGACTTGATTAATCGAGGAAGAGCCTTGGTCGACCACTACAACTGACACAATTCTTTTTAAAGATGGCCTTTCGCTGATAGTCCTATCTTAAGGTACACGTCGAGAGCTTCAAGAAAATGTATGATTAGCATAGGTTTCGATCGGTGTTTCGAAAGTTACAGGCGATTATAGAAAATCAAGGAAACGGTAAGGAATACATACCCTTTGCAATTTATTTCGGCAAAAAATGGAAAGTTTTTCGATCGACTTGTGCTTACACACGCTTAAGGAGGATGGAAAGGGCATCACAAAAATCGCGGGCAGAGCTTTCTAAGTGCATTATTTTCGAAGTTACAGCCAAAAAACCAAAGGCTTGATTAATCGAAGAAGAGCCTTGGTCGACCACTACAACTGAAACAATATTTTTTTTAATGATGGGCTGTCGCTGATAGTCCTATCTCAAGGTACGCGTCGACAGCTTCAAGAAAATGTATGATTAGCATAGGTTTCGATCGGTGTTTCGAAAGTTACAGGCGATTAAAGAAAATCGAGGAAACGGTAAGGAATACATACCCCTTGCAATTTATTTCGGCAAAAAATGGAAAGTGTTTCGGTCGACTTGTGCTTATACACCCTTAAAGAGGATGGAAAGAGGATCACAAAAATCGCAGGCAGAGCTTTCTAAGTGCATTATTTTCGAAGTTATAGCAAAAAAACCAAGGACTTGATTAATCGAGGAAGAGCCTTGGTTGACCACTACTACTGAAACAATATTTTTTTTAATGATGGGCTGTCGCTGATAGTCCTATCTCAAGGTTCGCGTCGACAGCTTCAAGAAAATGTATGATTAGCATAGGTTTCGATCGGTGTTTCGAAAGTTACAGGCGATTATAGAAAATCGAGGAAACGGTAAGGAATACATACCCATTGCAATTTATTTCGGCAAAAAATGGAAAGTGTTTCGGTCGACTTGTACTTATACAGGCTTAAAGAGGATGGAAAGAGGATCACAAAAATCGCTGGCAGAGCTTTCTAAGTGCATTATTTTCGAAGTTATAGCCAAAAAACCAAAGACTTGATTAATCGAGGAAGAGCCTTGGTCGACCACTACAACTGACACAATTCTTTTTAAAGATGGCCTTTCGCTGATAGTCCTATCTTACGGTACACGTCGAGAGCTTCAAGAATATGTATGATTAGCATAGGTTTCGATCGGTGTTTCGAAAGTTACAGGCGATTATAGAAAATCAAGGAAACGGTAAGGAATACATACCCTTTGCAATTTATTTCGGCAAAAAATGGAAAGTGTTTCGGTCGACTTGTGCTTATACATGCTTAAAGAGGATGGAAAGAGGATCACAAAAATCGCAGGCAGAGCTTTCTAAGTGCATTATTTTCGAAGTTATAGCCAAAAAACCAAAGACTTGATTAATCGAGGAAGAGCCTTGGTCGACCAGTACAAATGAAACAATTTTTTTTTAAAGATGGTCTTTCGCTGATAGTCCTATCTTAAGGTACGCGTCGAGAGCTTCAAGAAAATGTATGATTAGCATAGGTTTCGATCGGTGTTTCGAAAGTTACAGGCGATTATAGAAAATCAAGGAAACGGTAAGGAATACATACCCTTTGCAATTTATTTCGGCAAAAAATGGAAAGTTTTTCGATCGACTTGTGCTTACACAACCTTAAGGAGGATGGAAAGGGCATCACAAAAATCGCGGGCAGAGCTTTCTAAGTGCATTATTTTCGAAGTTATAGGAAAAAAACCAAAGACTTGATTAATCGAGGAAGAGCCTTGGTTGACCACTACTACTGAAACAATATTTTTTTTAATGATGGGCTGTCGCTGATAGTCCTATCTCAAGGTACGCGTCGACAGCTTCAAGAAAATGTATGATTAGCATAGGTTTCGATCGGTGTTTCGAAAGTTACAGGCGATTAAAGAAAATCGAGGAAACGGTAAGGAATGCATACCCATTGCAATTTATTTCGGCAAAAAAAGGAAAGTGTTTCAGTCGACTTGTGCTTATAAATGCTTAAAGAGGATGGAAAGAGGATCACTAAAATCGCAGGCAGAGCTTTCTAAGTGCATTATTTTCAAAGTTACAGCCAAAAAACCAAAGACTTGATTAATCGAGGAAGAGCCTTGGTCGACCACTACTACTGAAACAATATTTTTTTTAAAGATGAGCTGTCGCTGATAGTCCTATCTTAAGGTACGCGTCGACAGCTTCAAGAAAATATATGATTATCATAGATTTCGATCGGTGTTTCGAAAGTTACAGGTGATTATAGAAAATCGAGGAAACGCCAAGGAATACATACCCCTTGCATTTTATTTCGGCAAAAAATGGAAAGTGTTTCGGTCGACTTGTGCTTATACATGCTTAAAGAGGATGGAAAGAGGATCACAAAAATCGCAGGCAGAGCTTTCTAAGTGCATTATTTTCGAAGTTATAGCAAAAAAACCAAAGACTTGATTAATCGAGGAAGAGCCTTGGTTGACCACTACTACTGAAACAATATTTTTTATAATGATGGGCTGTCGCTGATAGTCCTATCTCAAGGTACGCGTCGACAGCTTCAAGAAAATGTATGATTAGCATAGGTTTCGATCGGTGTTTCGAAAGTTACAGGCGATTAAAGAAAATCGAGGAAACGGTAAGGAATACATGTTTGTATGTATGTATTTATTTTTTGTTTTCCCTTGCGGGGTTACAACTTATGTTACCTTACCTCTACATACAATCCAAAACCTATCTTATCCTCTAACGCCGCTTACATAGACCTTAACCTACCTAATCTAATCTTAAACCTAACCTAATTCGCTTTCGCTTCGTCCTCTCTTCGCTCGCTCGCTCGGTCGCTCGCTCGCTCTCTCTCCCCTCCCCCCCTCTCTCCGCTCCCCATTCTCTCCCGCTCTCCTTCCATTCTCTCCCTCTCTCTCATTCCCGACTTCCGTTTCCTCCTCATCCGCTACTTCCTCACCCTCTCTCCTCCTCTCATTCACACCATCTCCCCCCATCCTCCCTCCCTCTCCCCTCTCCCTTTCCTCCCTCTTACTTTCCTCTTTTCTTCTCATCTCCTCTATCTTTCTTAGCCACTCTTCCCCCCTCCCATCTCCCCCCAATACCTGTCCTATCCTCTCCTTCCATAACCCTCTTTCCTCCCTCTCTCTTCCCCACTTCCCACATCTCTCCCACACATGCTCCCATGTCTCTTCTTCTTCTCCACACAATCTACAAACCCTCTCTTCCTCCTTCTTCCAGAACTTCCCACTCCTCATCTCATTCCCCATCCTGGCCCTTGCTATTCTTGTCTTTCTCTTCTCCGACCATCTTTTATTTCCTCTGTACACCGCCTTCCCCAATTCCATTATCACCTTGTACCACTTGTTTGACCTGGATGACTCTATCTTTTCCCTTCTTTCCCTCTTCTGCTCTTCCCTATCTCTTCTCTCCAACTCCTCAAATCCCTCCTCTTTTCCCATCTCCATCCCTAGTCTCCTCCAGAATCCCCTCCTCTCCTCTTCCCATCTCCCTACCGTCTTATTCCTTCCTTCCCTCTCCTTTACCTCCTCCCAGCACCTCCTCGTCAGTTCCCCTCCCTTCCCTTCTTCCAATCTCTGTTCAAATTTCCACGCCCTCCTTCCCATCCTCACCCTCAACTTCTCTCTTTCCATCTCCTCTCTCACCATGTACCCCGGTGTTACCCTGCTTATTCCCATCACCCACTTTAAATACCTCTCCTGACTTCTCTCCATTTCCTCTCTTTCCTCCCAACCCCAGATCTCCGCTCCATATCCCATCACCGGCCAAACTAACGCGTCAAAGAGCCATACTCTTCTTTCCCAATCCCTCCCCCATAGTCCCTTACCCAACCCCCATACCTCCCTCATCACCACCACCGCCTTCCTCACTCTCTCCCTCACCTGTGCATCCTGCCTTCCATTCCTTTTAATCATGTATCCCAAATAATTATATTCCTTTACTTCCTCTATCTCCTTCCCTTTCCACCTCCATTTCACCCTCCTCATTCTTCCTCCCCCCTCCCTACATCTCATTATCTTTGATTTCTTCTCGTTTAATACCAGGGCCTTCTCCTCCAAATACCGCTCCAATCTCCTCATCATTGCCCTCATGTCATCCTCTTCCTCAGCCAATAACACGATGTCGTCCGCGTACGCCATCGTGTATACCCTCCCTTCCCCCAGTTTCACCCCTCCCCACCTCCCCTTTTCCATATACCCCTCTAAGTCCGCTATTAATATATTAAATAATATTGGACTTAGAGGGCACCCTTGTCGTAGCCCCCTTTCCAACCAGAAAACCTCACCTTCTTCTCCCCCGCACCTCACCTTGCACTTCACTTCATCTAGCACCTCCGCTACTCTCTCGACCAACCCCTCCCTTATTCCTCTCTCCCTCATTACTCTTATTACTATTCCCCTGTTTACGCTGTCGAACGCTGCTTTGAGGTCCACGAATAGTATTGTGCATTTCT
Organism: Anoplius nigerrimus; assembly: GCA_914767735.1. Lineage (NCBI taxonomy): Eukaryota > Metazoa > Arthropoda > Insecta > Hymenoptera > Pompilidae > Anoplius > Anoplius nigerrimus. The sequence continues at coordinate 22,345,153 of OU612080.1, forward strand.
TCTTTCTCCCTAACTGCCTATTTATTATGTAGTTTAGCACATAGATGTTATCCATCGTCCCCCTGCCCTTTCTAAATCCCACCTGCCCTTTCCCCAGTATGTCCTTCCTTTCCACCTCCTCCCCTAGCCTCCCCGCCAATATCGCCGTGTAAGTCCTATATAGTGACGGCATCACTGTCACTCCCCTGTATTCCTCTACCCTTCTGCCCTCCCCTTTCTTAATTACCGGCACAATTTCCCCCGTTTTCCATCCCTCCGGCCATCCCTCCCCTTCCCACACCTTCCTACATATCTCCCACCCCTCCTTCCTAATCTTTTCTCCCCCATACCTCCACACCTCGTTCGGCACCCCGTCTATCCCTATCGCCTTCCCCTCTTTCAGCCTATCCGCTACCTTTTCCCATTCTTCCCATCCTATACTCTCCTCCTTATTTTCCCCCTCCCCTTTTCTACCCACCCCCCCACACCTTACCCGTTCCTTCACCCCTCCTAACAGCCCCATGAAATATTCCTCCCACTCTTCCCTCTTTATCCCCTCATTCACCCCTTTCCATTTATTTCTTCTCCTTTTTATTACCTTCCATACTTCTCCTTCCGTTCTTGCCTCCCCTGCTATCCTTATCCATTTCTCCCTCTCTTCCTCTTTCTTTCTCTCACACAACTCTTTGTATCTCCTTTTCCTTTCTCTGTACACTTCTCCCTCTCCCCCTTCCCTCCTCCATCTCCTCAGTTCCGTTCTTACCCCCCTCTTCTCCTGCTTACATTCCTCATCCCACCATCCCCCCATCACTCTCTTTTGCTCCCTTACCCCCCCCTTCCTTCTTACCCTTTATTGCCTCTCTTATCCTTCCTTCTAATTCCCCTAGTACTTCGTCCACCCCCCCTTCCTCCCCCTTTTTATCCCTCGTCCTCGCCTCAAAATCCTCTCTTCCCTTCTCGTTCCACACCCCTCTACTCCTTTTCCCCCTTCCTTTCCCCTTTCTTTCCATTCCTTCCCCCTTTCCCCTTATCCAAGCTACCACGGGCTGGTGATCTGAATCCACCCTGCTCTCCACCTCCATTCCCCCTATCCCCTCCCATGTTTCCCTATCCCCTATGATGTAGTCTATTACCGTTCCTTTCCCTCTCCCCGTATACGTCCATTCCCCATTCCAATCCCCTTCCATCCCTCCATTACATATCACACCTCCATTCTGTTCTAACCACCTCAGTAGTTTCACTCCTTCTCCATTAACCTTTTTGTCCTTCGACCTCCTCATCCTTTGTTCTCCCTCTTTCCAGTTCCCTTCATCCCACATCCCTCCCTCCTCTCCTGTTCTTGCGTTGAAATCACCTCCTATCATCACCCTCTCTCCCACCCTCACCTCCCCCATCCATCTGTCCAATTCTCTTAACTTCTCCTCCAAATCCCCGTTCACATATACGCCTATTATTTTCCATTTTTCTTTCCCCAGTATTACCCCACATTCCATTATCCCTTCCTTCTCCTTTCTCTTCCCCTCCTCTTCTTCCCACATTAAACCCCTTCTTACCCCTTTCAACATCCCCCCTATTGCCCTTCCTTTAATTCTTTCCCTTCTCGCGAATTGAACTTCCCAGTCATATTCCTTCGGCAGTCCCTTCTTCACCCATTTCCAACTTCTTTCTTCTACCCATGTCTCCATAAGCATTATAATATCCCATTCCTTGATTCCCTCCCAGAACTCCTTGTCCTTCCCTCCTAATCCTGCTACATTCCAGAATGCCACCTTCCACTTCCCCCTCCTTTCTTTCCTCTCCTCCTCCTTTCTCCTCTCCTCCCCTTGTCCCCTTTCTCCTTCCTCTTCCCTGACCTTTCCCTTTCTCTCCCTTTCCTCGTCTCCCTCCTCGTCTATTTCCCTTCTTCCCCCCCCCCCCTCTTCTCTCTTCCCCCTGTCTCTGTCCCCTGCCCCTATCCCATTCCAACAGTTCCCCTCTCTCCTCGTCCCACCTCCACCATATTCCTTCCACCTGCATCTTTTCGTATCCCACCCACACCCTTTTCCCTTTCCTCCTTTCCTCCCATGCCTTTTGTTCTATCTTCCACTTTGTCCTTCTCTCCTTCCAAGTAAGATCATCCTCTACCCTCATGTTCTTTTCCCTTATTCTTGCTCTGTTCTTCATTAGTTCTTTCTTCTTCTCTAATTCTTTCAACCTCACTAACATTTTCCTTTCTTCCCCTCCTATCTTTCCTATCTCTTTCATTCCCTCTATTTCATCCTTGCTCACTCCCAATTCTTCCAAAACTCCTTCTACCTCCTCTCTCCCTTCCTTCCCCCCTTTCTTACCCCCTTTTATAATTACGTTTTTCCTTCTTTCCTCTCTTTCTTTTCTCTCCCATTTCCCCTCCATCACTTTCATCCTCTCTTCCCAACCCCCCGTCGCCTCTCTCTCCCCTTCCTTTCTCCCCAACTCCAACTCCTTTATCCTTTCCTCCATTCCCCTTACCATTTTGCCTATTCCTTCCCTCTCCTTTTCCCATTTCTTTCTTTCTTCCCTCTCTTGTTTCAGTTCTCTTCTTAACTCCTCCACTTCCTTCCTCCACTCTGCTTTCATCTCCGCTTTCAGCTCTTCCTTCAGCTCTCCTCCTAACCTTCCCATCTCCTCCGCCATCGTTCTTCTCACCACCTCCGCAATTCCCCCCCAGTCCCCTCTTTCACCGCCCTCCTCCCTCTCCTTCCCCTTTTTACTATCCTCCTGCTTCCTCTCTCCCTCTTCCTTCCTCGGCGATCTTTGCACCTTTTTACTTTGTTTAAAGATCCATTTCCCCTCCTCCCTCTCCCCTGCCCCTCCTTCCATCTCTATACCTCTTTTCCTCTTCGACAATTCCCCTGCGCTGCCTAAGCTGCTCTCACTCCCTGACAGCTCCCTTGCGCTCCTATCCATTCCTTCCTCCCTACCTTACCCACTCTGCTTGCCCCCTCTCTCGTTCCCGCCTCACTCAATAGATGGCCTACCACCTTGTTCCTTCCCTCTCTTCCCTTCCCTCCCTCTCCACGCCTTTCTGACTGTCTCCCGCCTCCACCAGCTGTCGCTTCTTCCGATCTCTTGCTCTCTCCCCACGTGGCCCTTAACCTCTCTCTTTTCCCTACTTCTCCTCCTATTCTTATCTCCTCTTTCCTTGCACCTTCCTTACTCCCTTCACTCTCTATGCAACTACTCCCTCTCTTCTTCCCTCTACACTCTCCCACGCCTCTCCTAAAGCCCCTATCCTCTCTCTCCCACACTTTCTTTACCACACTCTCTCACCGCACGTTCACACTCATCCACTCCGGAAACGGAAGTCCGGTAAGGAATACATACCCATTGCAATTTATTTCGGCAAAAAATGGAAAGTGTTTCGGTCGACTTGTGCTTATACAGGCTTAAAGAGGATGGAACGAGGATCACAAAAATCGCAGGCAGAGCATTCTAAGTGCATTATTTTCGAAATTACAGCCAAAAAACCAAAGACTTGATTAATCGAACAAGAGCCTTGGTCGACCACTACTACTGAAACAATATTTTTTTTTAAAGATGAACTGTCGCTGATAGTCCCATCTTAAGGTACGCGTCGAGAGCTTCAAGAAAATGTATGATTATCATAGGTTTCGATCGGTGTTTCGAAAGTTACAGGCGATTAAAGAAAATCGAGGAAACGGTAAGGAATACATACTCATTGCAATTTATTTCGGCAAAAAATAGAAAGTGTTTCGGTAGACTTGTGCTTATACATGCTTAAAGAGGATGTAAAGGGGATCACAAAAATCGCAGGCAGAGCCTCCTAAGTTCATTATTGTCGAAGTTACAGACAAAAAACCAAAGGCTTGATTAATCGAGGAAGAGCCTTGGTCGATCAGTACAACTGAAACAATTTTTTTTTAAAGATGGGCTTTTGCTGATCATCCTAACTTGAGGTAAGCGTCGAGAGCTTCAAGAAAATGTATGATTATCATAGGTTTCGATCGGTGTTTCGAAAGTTACAGGCGATTAAAGAAAATCGAGGAAACGGTAAGGAATACATACTCATTGCAATTTATTTCGGCAAAATATAGAAAGTGTTTCGGTAGACTTGTGCTTATACATGCTTAAAGAGGATGTAAAGGGGATCACAAAAATCGCAGGCAGAGCCTCCTAAGTTCATTATTGTCGAAGTTACAGACAAAAAACCAAAGGCTTGATTAATCGAGGAAGAGCCTTGGTCGATCAGTACAACTGAAACAATTTTTTATTAAAGATGGGCTTTCGCTGATCATCCTAACTTGAGGTACGCGTCGAGAGCTTCAAGAAAATGTATGATTATCATAGGTTTCGATCGGTGTTTCGAAAGTTACAGGCGATTATAGAAAATCAAGGAAACGGTAAGGAATACATGCCCCGTGCAATTTATTTCGGCAAAAAATGGAAAGTGTTTCGGTCGACTTGTGCTTATACATGCTAAAAGAGGATGGAAAGAGGATCACAAAAATCGCGGGCAGAGCCTCCTAAGTGCATTTTTTTCGAAGTTATAGCCAAAAAAGCAACGGCTTGATTAATCGAAGAAGAGCCTTGGTCGACCACTACAACTGAAACCATTTTTTTTTAAGATGGCCTTTCGCTGGTAGTCCTATCTTAAGGTACGCGTCGAGAGCTTCAAGAAAATGTAAGATTATCATAGGTTTCGATCGGTGTTTCGAAAGTTACAGGCGATTAAAGAAAATCGAGGAAACGGTAAGGAATACATACCCATTGCAATATATTTCGGCAAATAATGGAAAGTGTTTCGGTCGACTTGTACTTATACACGCTTAAAGCGGATGGAACGAGGATCACAAAAATCGCAGGCAGAGCCTTCTAAGTGCATTATTTTCGAAGTTACAGCCAAAAAACCAAAGACTTGATTAATCGAAGAAGAGCCTTGGTCGAACACTACTACTGAAACAATATTTTTTTTTAAAGATGAGCTGTCGCTGATAATCCTAACTTAAGGTACGCGTCGAGAGCTTCAAGAAAATGTATGATTATCATAGGTTTCGATCGGGGTTTCGAAAGTTACAGGCGATTAAAGAAAATCGAGGAAACGGTAAGGAATACATACTCATTGCAATTTATTTCGGCAAAAAATGGAAAGTTTTTCGATCGACTTGTGCTTATACAGGCGTAAAGAGGATGGACAGGGCATCACAAAAACCGCAGGCAGAGCCTTGTAAGTGCATTATTTTCGATGTTATAGCCAAAAAACCAAAGACTTGATTAATCGAGGAAGAGCCTTGGTCGACCAGTACAACTGAAACAATTTTTTTTTAAAGATGGGCTTTTGCTGATCATCCTAACTTGAGGTAAGCGTCGAGAGCTTCAAGAAAATGTATGATTATCATAGGTTTCGATCGGTGTTTCGAAAGTTACAGGCGATTAAAGAAAATCGAGGAAACGGTAAGGAATACATACTCATTGCAATTTATTTCGGCAAAAAATGGAAAGTTTTTCGATCGACTTGTGCTTATACAGGCGTAAAGAGGATGGACAGGGCATCACAAAAACCGCAGGCAGAGCCTTGTAAGTGCATTATTTTCGAAGTTACAGCCAAAAAACCAAAGACTTGATTAATTGAGGAAGAGCCTTGGTCGACCACTACTACTGAAACATTATTTTTTTTAAAGATGGGCTTTCGCAGATAGTCCTATCTTAAGGTACGCGTCGAGAGCTTCTAGAAAATGTATGATTATCATAGGTTTCGATCGGTGTTTCGAAAGTTACAGGCGATTACAGAAAATCAAGGAAACGGTAAGGAATACATACCCCTTGCAATTTATTTCGAGAAAAAATGGAAAGTGTTTCGGCCGACTTGTACTTATACATGCTTAAAGAGGATGGAAGGAGGTACACAAAAATCGCAGGTAGAGCTTTCTAAGTGCATTATTTTCGAAGTTACAGCCAAAAAACCAAAGATTTGATTAATCGAAGAAGAGCCTTGGTCGACCACTACTACTGAAATAATATTTTTTTTTAAGATGGGCTTTCGCTGATAGTCCTATCTTAAGGTACGCGTCGACAGCTTCAAGAAAACGTATGATTAGCATAGGTTTCGATCGGTGTTTCGAAAGTTACAGGCGATTAAAGAAAATCGAGGAAACGGTAAGGAATACATACCCATTGCAATATATTTCGGCAAATAATGGAAAGTGTTTCGGCCGACTTGTACTTATACACGCTCAAAGAGGATGGAAAGAGGATCACAAAAATCGCAGGCAGAGCTTTCTAAGTGCATTATTTTCGAAGTTATAGCCAAAAAACCAAAGACTTGATTAATCGAGGAAGAGCCTTGGTTGACCACTACTACTGAAACAATATTTTTTTTAATGATGGGCTGTCGCTGATAGTCCTATCTCAAGGTTCGCGTCGACAGCTTCAAGAAAATGTATGATTAGCATAGGTTTCGATCGGTGTTTCGAAAGTTACAGGCGATTATAGAAAATCGAGGAAACGGTAAGGAATACATACCCATTGCAATTTATTTCGGCAAAAAATGGAAAGTGTTTCGGTCGACTTGTACTTATACAGGCTTAAAGAGGATGGAAAGAGGATCACAAAAATCGCTGGCAGAGCTTTCTAAGTGCATTATTTTCGAAGTTATAGCCAAAAAACCAAAGACTTGATTAATCGAGGAAGAGCCTTGGTCGACCACTACAACTGACACAATTCTTTTTAAAGATGGCCTTTCGCTGATAGTCCTATCTTACGGTACACGTCGAGAGCTTCAAGAATATGTATGATTAGCATAGGTTTCGATCGGTGTTTCGAAAGTTACAGGCGATTATAGAAAATCAAGGAAACGGTAAGGAATACATACCCTTTGCAATTTATTTCGGCAAAAAATGGAAAGTTTTTCGATCGACTTGTGCTTACACACGCTTAAGGAGGATGGAAAGGGCATCACAAAAATCGCGGGCAGAGCTTTCTAAGTGCATTATTTTCGAAGTTACAGCCAAAAAACCAAAGGCTTGATTAATCGAAGAAGAGCCTTGGTCGACCACTACAACTGAAACAATTTTTTTTTAAGATGGGCTTTCGCTGATAGTCCGATCTTAAGGTACGCGTCGACAGCTTCAAGAAAATATATGATTATCATAGATTTCGATCGGTGTTTCGAAAGTTACAGGCGATTATAGAAAATTGAGGAAACGGCAAGGAATACATACCCATTGCAATTTATTTCGGCAAAAAATGGAAAGTGTTTCGGTCGACTTGTGCTTATACATGCTAAAAGAGGATGGAAAGAGGATCACAAAAATCGCAGGCAGAGCTTTCTAAGTGCATTATTTTCGAAGTTATAGCAAAAAAACCAAAGACTTGATTAATCGAGGAAGAGCCTTGGTTGACCACTACTACTGAAACAATATTTTTTTTAATGATGGGCTGTCGCTGATAGTCCTATCTCAAGGTACGCGTCGACAGCTTCAAGAAAATGTATGATTAGCATAGGTTTCGATCGGTGTTTCGAAAGTTACAGGCGATTAAAGAAAATCGAGGAAACGGTAAGGAATACATACCCATTGCAATTTATTTCGGCAAAAAATGGAAAGTGTTTCAGTCGACTTGTGCTTATAAATGCTTAAAGAGGATGGAAAGAGGATCACTAAAATCGCAGGCAGAGCTTTCTAAGTGCATTATTTTCAAAGTTACAGCCAAAAAACCAAAGACTTGATTAATCGAGGAAGAGCCTTGGTCGACCACTACTACTGAAACAATATTTTTTTTAAAGATGAGCTGTCGCTGATAGTCCTATCTTAAGGTACGCGTCGACAGCTTCAAGAAAATATATGATTATCATAGATTTCGATCGGTGTTTCGAAAGTTACAGGCGATTATAGAAAATTGAGGAAACGGTAAGGAATACATACCCATTGCAATATATTTCGGCAAATAATGGAAAGTGTTTCAGTCGACTTGTACTTATACACGCTTAAGGAGGATGGAACGAGGATCACAAAAATCGCAGGCAGAGCCTTCTAAGTGCATGATTTTCGAAGTTACAGCCAAAAAACCAAAGACTTGATTAATCGAGGAAGAGCCTTGGTCGACCACTACAACTGACACAATTCTTTTTAAAGATGGCCTTTCGCTGATAGTCCTATCTTAAGGTACACGTCGAGAGCTTCAAGAAAATGTATGATTAGCATAGGTTTCGATCGGTGTTTCGAAAGTTACAGGCGATTATAGAAAATCAAGGAAACGGTAAGGAATACATACCCTTTGCAATTTATTTCGGCAAAAAATGGAAAGTTTTTCGATCGACTTGTGCTTACACACGCTTAAGGAGGATGGAAAGGGCATCACAAAAATCGCGGGCAGAGCTTTCTAAGTGCATTATTTTCGAAGTTACAGCCAAAAAACCAAAGGCTTGATTAATCGAAGAAGAGCCTTGGTCGACCACTACAACTGAAACAATATTTTTTTTAATGATGGGCTGTCGCTGATAGTCCTATCTCAAGGTACGCGTCGACAGCTTCAAGAAAATGTATGATTAGCATAGGTTTCGATCGGTGTTTCGAAAGTTACTGGCGATTAAAGAAAATCGAGGAAACGGTAAGGAATACATACCCATTGCAATTTATTTCGGCAAAAAATGGAAAGTGTTTCAGTCGACTTGTGCTTATAAATGCTTAAAGAGGATGGAAAGAGGATCACTAAAATCGCAGGCAGAGCTTTCTAAGTGCATTATTTTCGAAGTTATAGCCAAAAAACCAAAGACTTGATTAATCGAGGAAGAGCCTTGGTTGACCACTACTACTGAAACAATATTTTTTTTAATGATGGGCTGTCGCTGATAGTCCTATCTCAAGGTACGCGTCGACAGCTTCAAGAAAATGTATGATTAGCATAGGTTTCGATCGGTGTTTCGAAAGTTACAGGCGATTAAAGAAAATCGAGGAAACGGTAAGGAATACATACCCATTGCAATATATTTCGGCAAATAATGGAAAGTGTTTCAGTCGACTTGTACTTATACACGCTTAAGGAGGATGGAACGAGGATCACAAAAATCGCAGGCAGAGCCTTCTAAGTGCATGATTTTCGAAGTTACAGCCAAAAAACCAAAGACTTGATTAATCGAGGAAGAGCCTTGGTCGACCACTACAACTGAAACAATTTTTTTTTAAAGATGGGCTTTCGCTGATAGTCCTATCTTAAGGTACGCGTCGAGAGCTTCAAGAAAATGTATGATTATCATAGGTTTCGATCGGTGTTTCGAAAGTTACAGGCGATTATAGAAAATCAAGGAAACGGTAAGGAATACATACCACTTGCAATTTATTTCGGCAAAAAATGGAAAGTGTTTCGGTCGACTTGTGCTTATACACCCTTAAAGAGGATGGAAAGAGGATCACAAAAATCGCAGGCAGAGCTTTCTAAGTGCATTATTTTCGAAGTTATAGCAAAAAAACCATGGACTTGATTAATCGAGGAAGAGCCTTGGTTGACCACTACTACTGAAACAATATTTTTTTTAATGATGGGCTGTCGCTGATAGTCCTATCTCAAGGTACGCGTCGACAGCTTCAAGAAAATGAATGATTAGCATAGGTTTCGATCGGTGTTTCGAAAGTTACAGGCGATTATAGAAAATCGAGGAAACGGTAAGGAATACATACCCATTGCAATTTATTTCGGCAAAAAATGGAAAGTGTTTCGGTCGACTTGTACTTATACAGGCTTAAAGAGGATGGAAAGAGGATCACAAAAATCGCTGGCAGAGCTTTCTAAGTGCATTATTTTCGAAGTTATAGCCAAAAAACCAAAGACTTGATTAATCGAGGAAGAGCCTTGGTCGACCACTACAACTGACACAATTCTTTTTAAAGATGGCCTTTCGCTGATAGTCCTATCTTACGGTACACGTCGAGAGCTTCAAGAATATGTATGATTAGCATAGGTTTCGATCGGTGTTTCGAAAGTTACAGGCGATTATAGAAAATTGAGGAAACGGTAAGGAATACATACCCATTGCAATTTATTTCGGCAAAAAATGGAAAGTGTTTCAGTCGACTTGTGCTTATAAATGCTTAAAGAGGATGGAAAGAGGATCACTAAAATCGCAGGCAGAGCTTTCTAAGTGCATTATTTTCGAAGTTATAGGAAAAAAACCAAAGACTTGATTAATCGAGGAAGAGCCTTGGTTGACCACTACTACTGAAACAATATTTTTTTTAATGATGGGCTGTCGCTGATAGTCCTATCTCAAGGTACGCGTCGACAGCTTCAAGAAAATATATGATTATCATAGATTTCGATCGGTGTTTCGAAAGTTACAGGCGATTATAGAAAATTGAGGAAACGGTAAGGAATACATACCCATTGCAATATATTTCGGCAAATAATGGAAAGTGTTTCAGTCGACTTGTACTTATACACGCTTAAGGAGGATGGAACGAGGATCACAAAAATCGCAGGCAGAGCCTTCTAAGTGCATGATTTTCGAAGTTACAGCCAAAAAACCAAAGACTTGAATAATCGAGGAAGAGCCTTGGTCGACCACTACAACTGAAACAATTTTTTTTTAAAGATGGGCTTTCGCTGATAGTCCTATCTTAAGGTACGCGTCGAGAGCTTCAAGAAAATGTATGATTATCATAGGTTTCGATCGGTGTTTCGAAAGTTACAGGCGATTATAGAAAATCAAGAAAACGGTAAGGAATACATACCCCTTGCAATTTATTTCGGCAAAAAATGGAAAGTGTTTCGGTCGACTTGTGCTTATACACCCTTAAAGAGGATGGAAAGAGGATCACAAAAATCGCAGGCAGAGCTTTCTAAGTGCATTATTTTCGAAGTTATAGCAAAAAAACCAAGGACTTGATTAATCGAGGAAGAGCCTTGGTTGACCACTACTACTGAAACAATATTTTTTTTAATGATGGGCTGTCGCTGATAGTCCTATCTCAAGGTACGCGTCGACAGCTTCAAGAAAATGTATGATTAGCATAGGTTTCGATCGGTGTTTCGAAAGTTACAGGCGATTATAGAAAATCGAGGAAACGGTAAGGAATACATACCCATTGCAATTTATTTCGGCAAAAAATGGAAAGTGTTTCGGTCGACTTGTACTTATACAGGCTTAAAGAGGATGGAAAGAGGATCACAAAAATCGCTGGCAGAGCTTTCTAAGTGCATTATTTTCGAAGTTACAGCCAAAAAACCAAAGGCTTGATTAATCGAAGAAGAGCCTTGGTCGACCACTACTACTGAAACAATATTTTTTTTAATGATGGGCTGTCGCTGATAGTCCTATCTCAAGGTACGCGTCGACAGCTTCAAGAAAATGTATGATTAGCATAGGTTTCGATCGGTGTTTCGAAAGTTACAGGCGATTAAAGAAAATCGAGGAAACGGTAAGGAATACATACCCATTGCAATATATTTCGGCAAATAATGGAAAGTGTTTCAGTCGACTTGTACTTATACACGCTTAAGGAGGATGGAACGAGGATCACAAAAATCGCAGGCAGAACCTTCTAAGTGCATGATTTTCGAAGTTACAGCCAAAAAACCAAAGACTTGATTAATCGAGGAAGAGCCTTGGTCGACCACTACAACTGAAACAATTTTTTTTTAAAGATGGGCTTTCGCTGATAGTCCTATCTTAAGGTACGCGTCGAGAGCTTCAAGAAAATGTATGATTATCATAGGTTTCGATCGGTGTTTCGAAAGTTACAGGCGATTATAGAAAATCAAGGAAACGGTAAGGAATACATACCCCTTGCAATTTATTTCGGCAAAAAATGGAAAGTGTTTCGGTCGACTTGTGCTTATACACCCTTAAAGAGGATGGAAAGAGGATCACAAAAATCGCAGGCAGAGCTTTCTAAGTGCATTATTTTCGAAGTTACAGCCAAAAAACCAAAGGCTTGATTAATCGAAGAAGAGCCTTGGTCGACCACTACAACTGAAACAATTTTTTTTTAAGATGGGCTTTCGCTGATAGTCCGATCTTAAGGTACGCGTCGACAGCTTCAAGAAAATATATGATTATCATAGATTTCGATCGGTGTTTCGAAAGTTACAGGCGATTATAGAAAATTGAGGAAACGGCAAGGAATACATACCCATTGCAATTTATTTCGGCAAAAAATGGAAAGTGTTTCGGTCGACTTGTGCTTATACATGCTAAAAGAGGATGGAAAGAGGATCACAAAAATCGCAGGCAGAGCTTTCTAAGTGCATTATTTTCGAAGTTATAGCAAAAAAACCAAAGACTTGATTAATCGAGGAAGAGCCTTGGTTGACCACTACTACTGAAACAATATTTTTTTTAATGATGGGCTGTCGCTGATAGTCCTATCTCAAGGTACGCGTCGACAGCTTCAAGAAAATGTATGATTAGCATAGGTTTCGATCGGTGTTTCGAAAGTTACAGGCGATTAAAGAAAATCGAGGAAACGGTAAGGAATACATACCCATTGCAATTTATTTCGGCAAAAAATGGAAAGTGTTTCAGTCGACTTGTGCTTATAAATGCTTAAAGAGGATGGAAAGAGGATCACTAAAATCGCAGGCAGAGCTTTCTAAGTGCATTATTTTCAAAGTTACAGCCAAAAAACCAAAGACTTGATTAATCGAGGAAGAGCCTTGGTTGACCACTACTACTGAAACAATATTTTTTTTAATGATGGGCTGTCGCTGATAGTCCTATCTCAAGGTACGCGTCGACAGCTTCAAGAAAATGTATGATTAGCATAGGTTTCGATCGGTGTTTCGAAAGTTACAGGCGATTAAAGAAAATCGAGGAAACGATAAGGAATACATACCCATTGCAATATATTTCGGCAAATAATGGAAAGTGTTTCAGTCGACTTGTACTTATACACGCTTAAGGAGGATGGAACGAGGATCACAAAAATCGCAGGCAGAGCCTTCTAAGTGCATGATTTTCGAAGTTACAGCCAAAAAACCAAAGACTTGATTAATCGAGGAAGAGCCTTGGTCGACCACTACAACTGAAACAATTTTTTTTTAAAGATGGGCTTTCGCTGATAGTCCTATCTTAAGGTACGCGTCGAGAGCTTCAAGAAAATGTATGATTATCATAGGTTTCGATCGGTGTTTCGAAAGTTACAGGCGATTATAGAAAATCAAGGAAACGGTAAGGAATACATACCCCTTGCAATTTATTTCGGCAAAAAATGGAAAGTGTTTCGGTCGACTTGTGCTTATACACCCTTAAAGAGGATGGAAAGAGGATCACAAAAATCGCAGGCAGAGCTTTCTAAGTGCATTATTTTCGAAGTTATAGCAAAAAAACCAAGGACTTGATTAATCGAGGAAGAGCCTTGGTTCACCACTACTACTGAAACAATATTTTTGTTAATGATGGGCTGTCGCTGATAGTCCTATCTCAAGGTACGCGTCGACAGCTTCAAGAAAATGTATGATTAGCATAGGTTTCGATCGGTGTTTCGAAAGTTACAGGCGATTATAGAAAATCGAGGAAACGGTAAGGAATACATACCCATTGCAATTTATTTCGGCAAAAAATGGAAAGTGTTTCGGTCGACTTGTACTTATACAGGCTTAAAGAGGATGGAAAGAGGATCACAAAAATCGCTGGCAGAGCTTTCTAAGTGCATTATTTTCGAAGTTATAGCCAAAAAACCAAAGACTTGATTAATCGAGGAAGAGCCTTGGTCGACCACTACAACTGACACAATTCTTTTTAAAGATGGCCTTTCGCTGATAGTCTTATCTTACGGTACACGTCGAGAGCTTCAAGAATATGTATGATTAGCATAGGTTTCGATCGGTGTTTCGAAAGTTACAGGCGATTATAGAAAATCAAGGAAACGGTAAGGAATACATACCCTTTGCAATTTATTTCGGCAAAAAATGGAAAGTTTTTCGATCGACTTGTGCTTACACACGCTTAAGGAGGATGGAAAGGGCATCACAAAAATCGCGGGCAGAGCTTTCTATGTGCATTATTTTCGAAGTTACAGCCAAAAAACCAAAGGCTTGATTAATCGAAGAAGAGCCTTGGTCGACCACTACAACTGAAACAATTTTTTTTTAATGATGGGCTGTCGCTGATAGTCCTATCTCAAGGTACGCGTCGACAGCTTCAAGAAAATGTATGATTAGCATAGGTTTCGATCGGTGTTTCGAAAGTTACAGGCGATTAAAGAAAATCGAGGAAACGGTAAGGAATACATACCCATTGCAATTTATTTCGGCAAAAAATGGAAAGTGTTTCAGTCGACTTGTGCTTATAAATGCTTAAAGAGGATGGAAAGAGGATCACTAAAATCGCAGGCAGAGCTTTCTAAGTGCATTATTTTCAAAGTTACAGCCAAAAAACCAAAGACTTGATTAATCGAGGAAGAGCCTTGGTCGACCACTACTACTGAAACAATATTTTTTTTAAAGATGAGCTGTCGCTGATAGTCCTATCTTAAGGTACGCGTCGACAGCTTCAAGAAAATATATGATTATCATAGATTTCGATCGGTGTTTCGAAAGTTACAGGCGATTATAGAAAATTGAGGAAACGGTAAGGAATACATACCCATTGCAATATATTTCGGCAAATAATGGAAAGTGTTTCGGTCGACTTGTACTTATATAGGCTTAAAGAGGATGGAAAGAGGATCACAAAAATCGCTGGCAGAGCTTTCTAAGTGCATTATTTTCGAAGTTATAGCCAAAAAACCAAAGACTTGATTAATCGAGGAAGAGCCTTGGTCGACCACTACAACTGACACAATTCTTTTTAAAGATGGCCTTTCGCTGATAGTCTTATCTTACGGTACACGTCGAGAGCTTCAAGAATATGTATGATTAGCATAGGTTTCGATCGGTGTTTCGAAAGTTACAGGCGATTATAGAAAATCAAGGAAACGGTAAGGAATACATACCCTTTGCAATTTATTTCGGCAAAAAATGGAAAGTTTTTCGATCGACTTGTGCTTACACACGCTTAAGGAGGATGGAAAGGGCATCACAAAAATCGCGGGCAGAGCTTTCTAAGTGCATTATTTTCGAAGTTACAGCCAAAAAACCAAAGGCTTGATTAATCGAAGAAGAGCCTTGGTCGACCACTACAACTGAAACAATTTTTTTTTAATGATGGGCTGTCGCTGATAGTCCTATCTCAAGGTACGCGTCGACAGCTTCAAGAAAATGTATGATTAGCATAGGTTTCGAACGGTGTTTCGAAAGTTACAGGCGATTAAAGAAAATCGAGGAAACGGTAAGGAATACATACCCATTGCAATTTATTTCGGCAAAAAATGGAAAGTGTTTCAGTCGACTTGTGCTTATAAATGCTTAAAGAGGATGGAAAGAGGATCACTAAAATCGCAGGCAGAGCTTTCTAAGTGCATTATTTTCAAAGTTACAGCCAAAAAACCAAAGACTTGATTAATCGAGGAAGAGCCTTGGTCGACCACTACTACTGAAACAATATTTTTTTTAAAGATGAGCTGTCGCTGATAGTCCTATCTTAAGGTACGCGTCGACAGCTTCAAGAAAATATATGATTATCATAGATTTCGATCGGTGTTTCGAAAGTTACAGGCGATTATAGAAAATTGAGGAAACGGTAAGGAATACATACCCATTGCAATATATTTCGGCAAATAATGGAAAGTGTTTCAGTCGACTTGTACTTATACACGCTTAAGGAGGATGGAACGAGGATCACAAAAATCGCAGGCAGAGCCTTCTAAGTGCATGATTTTCGAAGTTACAGCCAAAAAACCAAAGACTTGATTAATCGAGGAAGAGCCTTGGTCGACCACTACAACTGACACAATTCTTTTTAAAGATGGCCTTTCGCTGATAGTCCTATCTTAAGGTACACGTCGAGAGCTTCAAGAAAATGTATGATTAGCATAGGTTTCGATCGGTGTTTCGAAAGTTACAGGCGATTATAGAAAATCAAGGAAACGGTAAGGAATACATACCCTTTGCAATTTATTTCGGCAAAAAATGGAAAGTTTTTCGATCGACTTGTGCTTACACACGCTTAAGGAGGATGGAAAGGGCATCACAAAAATCGCGGGCAGAGCTTTCTAAGTGCATTATTTTCGAAGTTACAGCCAAAAAACCAAAGGCTTGATTAATCGAAGAAGAGCCTTGGTCGACCACTACAACTGAAACAATATTTTTTTTAATGATGGGCTGTCGCTGATAGTCCTATCTCAAGGTACGCGTCGACAGCTTCAAGAAAATGTATGATTAGCATAGGTTTCGATCGGTGTTTCGAAAGTTACAGGCGATTAAAGAAAATCGAGGAAACGGTAAGGAATACATACCCATTGCAATTTATTTCGGCAAAAAATGGAAAGTGTTTCAGTCGACTTGTGCTTATAAATGCTTAAAGAGGATGGAAAGAGGATCACTAAAATCGCAGGCAGAGCTTTCTAAGTGCATTATTTTCGAAGTTATAGGAAAAAAACCAAAGACTTGATTAATCGAGGAAGAGCCTTGGTTGACCACTACTACTGAAACAATATTTTTTTTAATGATGGGCTGTCGCTGATAGTCCTATTTCAAGGTACGCGTCGACAGCTTCAAGAAAATGTATGATTAGCATAGGTTTCGATTGGTGTTTCGAAAGTTACAGGCGATTAAAGAAAATCGAGGAAACGGTAAGGAATACATACCCATTGCAATTTATTTCGGCAAAAAATGGAAAGTGTTTCAGTCGACTTGTGCTTATAAATGCTTAAAGAGGATGGAAAGAGGATCACTAAAATCGCAGGCAGAGCTTTCTAAGTGCATTATTTTCAAAGTTACAGCCAAAAAACCAAAGACTTGATTAATCGAGGAAGAGCCTTGGTTGACCACTACTACTGAAACAATATTTTTTTTAATGATGGGCTGTCGCTGATAGTCCTATCTCAAGGTACGCGTCGACAGCTTCAAGAAAATGTATGATTAGCATAGGTTTCGATCGGTGTTTCGAAAGTTACAGGCGATTAAAGAAAATCGAGGAAACGATAAGGAATACATACCCATTGCAATATATTTCGGCAAATAATGGAAAGTGTTTCAGTCGACTTGTACTTATACACGCTTAAGGAGGATGGAACGAGGATCACAAAAATCGCAGGCAGAGCCTTCTAAGTGCATGATTTTCGAAGTTACAGCCAAAAAACCAAAGACTTGATTAATCGAGGAAGAGCCTTGGTCGACCACTACAACTGAAACAATTTTTTTTTAAAGATGGGCTTTCGCTGATCGTCCTATCTTAAGGTACGCGTCGAGAGCTTCAAGAAAATGTATGATTATCATAGGTTTCGATCGGTGTTTCGAAAGTTACAGGCGATTATAGAAAATCAAGGAAACGGTAAGGAATACATACCCCTTGCAATTTATTTCGGCAAAAAATGGAAAGTGTTTCGGTCGACTTGTGCTTATACACCCTTAAAGAGGATGGAAAGAGGATCACAAAAATCGCAGGCAGAGCTTTCTAAGTGCATTATTTTCGAAGTTATAGCAAAAAAACCAAGGACTTGATTAATCGAGGAAGAGCCTTGGTTGACCACTACTACTGAAACAATATTTTTTTTAATGATGGGCTGTCGCTGATAGTCCTATCTCAAGGTTCGCGTCGACAGCTTCAAGAAAATGTATGATTAGCATAGGTTTCGATCGGTGTTTCGAAAGTTACAGGCGATTATAGAAAATTGAGGAAACGGCAAGGAATACATACCCATTGCAATTTATTTCGGCAAAAAATGGAAAGTGTTTCGGTCGACTTGTACTTATACAGGCTTAAAGAGGATGGAAAGAGGATCACAAAAATCGCTGGCAGAGCTTTCTAAGTGCATTATTTTCGAAGTTATAGCCAAAAAACCAAAGACTTGATTAATCGAGGAAGAGCCTTGGTCGACCACTACAACTGACACAATTCTTTTTAAAGATGGCCTTTCGCTGATAGTCCTATCTTACGGTACACGTCGAGAGCTTCAAGAATATGTATGATTAGTATAGGTTTCGATCGGTGTTTCGAAAGTTACAGGCGATTATAGAAAATCAAGGAAACGGTAAGGAATACATACCCTTTGCAATTTATTTCGGCAAAAAATGGAAAGTTTTTCGATCGACTTGTGCTTACACACGCTTAAGGAGGATGGAAAGGGCATCACAAAAATCGCGGGCAGAGCTTTCTAAGTGCATTATTTTCGAAGTTACAGCCAAAAAACCAAAGGCTTGATTAATCGAAGAAGAGCCTTGGTCGACCACTACAACTGAAACAATTTTTTTTTAATGATGGGCTGTCGCTGATAGTCCTATCTCAAGGTACGCGTCGACAGCTTCAAGAAAATGTATGATTAGCATAGGTTTCGAACGGTGTTTCGAAAGTTACAGGCGATTAAAGAAAATCGAGGAAACGGTAAGGAATACATACCCATTGCAATTTATTTCGGCAAAAAATGGAAAGTGTTTCAGTCGACTTGTGCTTATAAATGCTTAAAGAGGATGGAAAGAGGATCACTAAAATCGCAGGCAGAGCTTTCTAAGTGCATTATTTTCAAAGTTACAGCCAAAAAACCAAAGACTTGATTAATCGAGGAAGAGCCTTGGTCGACCACTACTACTGAAACAATATTTTTTTTAAAGATGAGCTGTCGCTGATAGTCCTATCTTAAGGTACGCGTCGACAGCTTCAAGAAAATATATGATTATCATAGATTTCGATCGGTGTTTCGAAAGTTACAGGCGATTATAGAAAATTGAGGAAACGGTAAGGAATACATACCCATTGCAATATATTTCGGCAAATAATGGAAAGTGTTTCAGTCGACTTGTACTTATACACGCTTAAGGAGGATGGAACGAGGATCACAAAAATCGCAGGCAGAGCCTTCTAAGTGCATGATTTTCGAAGTTACAGCCAAAAAACCAAAGACTTGATTAATCGAGGAAGAGCCTTGGTCGACCACTACAACTGACACAATTCTTTTTAAAGATGGCCTTTCGCTGATAGTCCTATCTTAAGGTACACGTCGAGAGCTTCAAGAAAATGTATGATTAGCATAGGTTTCGATCGGTGTTTCGAAAGTTACAGGCGATTATAGAAAATCAAGGAAACGGTAAGGAATACATACCCTTTGCAATTTATTTCGGCAAAAAATGGAAAGTTTTTCGATCGACTTGTGCTTACACACGCTTAAGGAGGATGGAAAGGGCATCACAAAAATCGCGGGCAGAGCTTTCTAAGTGCATTATTTTCGAAGTTACAGCCAAAAAACCAAAGGCTTGATTAATCGAAGAAGAGCCTTGGTCGACCACTACAACTGAAACAATATTTTTTTTAATGATGGGCTGTCGCTGATAGTCCTATCTCAAGGTACGCGTCGACAGCTTCAAGAAAATGTATGATTAGCATAGGTTTCGATCGGTGTTTCGAAAGTTACAGGCGATTAAAGAAAATCGAGGAAACGGTAAGGAATACATACCCATTGCAATTTATTTCGGCAAAAAATGGAAAGTGTTTCAGTCGACTTGTGCTTATAAATGCTTAAAGAGGATGGAAAGAGGATCACTAAAATCGCAGGCAGAGCTTTCTAAGTGCATTATTTTCGAAGTTATAGGAAAAAAACCAAAGACTTGATTAATCGAGGAAGAGCCTTGGTTGACCACTACTACTGAAACAATATTTTTTTTAATGATGGGCTGTCGCTGATAGTCCTATTTCAAGGTACGCGTCGACAGCTTCAAGAAAATGTATGATTAGCATAGGTTTCGATTGGTGTTTCGAAAGTTACAGGCGATTAAAGAAAATCGAGGAAACGGTAAGGAATACATACCCATTGCAATTTATTTCGGCAAAAAATGGAAAGTGTTTCAGTCGACTTGTGCTTATAAATGCTTAAAGAGGATGGAAAGAGGATCACTAAAATCGTAGGCAGAGCTTTCTAAGTGCATTATTTTCAAAGTTACAGCCAAAAAACCAAAGACTTGATTAATCGAGGAAGAGCCTTGGTTGACCACTACTACTGAAACAATATTTTTTTTAATGATGGGCTGTCGCTGATAGTCCTATCTCAAGGTACGCGTCGACAGCTTCAAGAAAATGTATGATTAGCATAGGTTTCGATCGGTGTTTCGAAAGTTACAGGCGATTAAAGAAAATCGAGGAAACGATAAGGAATACATACCCATTGCAATATATTTCGGCAAATAATGGAAAGTGTTTCAGTCGACTTGTACTTATACACGCTTAAGGAGGATGGAACGAGGATCACAAAAATCGCAGGCAGAGCCTTCTAAGTGCATGATTTTCGAAGTTACAGCCAAAAAACCAAAGACTTGATTAATCGAGGAAGAGCCTTGGTCGACCACTACAACTGAAACAATTTTTTTTTAAAGATGGGCTTTCGCTGATCGTCCTATCTTAAGGTACGCGTCGAGAGCTTCAAGAAAATGTATGATTATCATAGGTTTCGATCGGTGTTTCGAAAGTTACAGGCGATTATAGAAAATCAAGGAAACGGTAAGGAATACATACCCCTTGCAATTTATTTCGGCAAAAAATGGAAAGTGTTTCGGTCGACTTGTGCTTATACACCCTTAAAGAGGATGGAAAGAGGATCACAAAAATCGCAGGCAGAGCTTTCTAAGTGCATTATTTTCGAAGTTATAGCAAAAAAACCAAAGACTTGATTAATCGAGGAAGAGCCTTGGTTGACCACTACTACTGAAACAATATTTTTTTTAATGATGGGCTGTCGCTGATAGTCCTATCTCAAGGTTCGCGTCGACAGCTTCAAGAAAATGTATGATTAGCATAGGTTTCGATCGGTGTTTCGAAAGTTACAGGCGATTATAGAAAATCGAGGAAACGGTAAGGAATACATACCCATTGCAATTTATTTCGGCAAAAAATGGAAAGTGTTTCGGTCGACTTGTACTTATACAGCCTTAAAGAGGATGGAAAGAGGATCACAAAAATCGCTGGCAGAGCTTTCTAAGTGCATTATTTTCGAAGTTATAGCCAAAAAACCAAAGACTTGATTAATCGAGGAAGAGCCTTGGTCGACCACTACAACTGACACAATTCTTTTTAAAGATGGCCTTTCGCTGATAGTCCTATCTTACGGTACACGTCGAGAGCTTCAAGAATATGTATGATTAGCATAGGTTTCGATCGGTGTTTCGAAAGTTACAGGCGATTATAGAAAATCAAGGAAACGGTAAGGAATACATACCCTTTGCAATTTATTTCGGCAAAAAATGGAAAGTTTTTCGATCGACTTGTGCTTACACACGCTTAAGGAGGATGGAAAGGGCATCACAAAAATCGCGGGCAGAGCTTTCTAAGTGCATTATTTTCGAAGTTACAGCCAAAAAACCAAAGGCTTGATTAATCGAAGAAGAGCCTTGGTCGACCACTACAACTGAAACAATTTTTTTTTAAGATGGGCTTTCGCTGATAGTCCGATCTTAAGGTACGCGTCGACAGCTTCAAGAAAATATATGATTATCATAGATTTCGATCGGTGTTTCGAAAGTTACAGGCGATTATAGAAAATTGAGGAAACGGCAAGGAATACATACCCATTGCAATTTATTTCGGCAAAAAATGGAAAGTGTTTCGGTCGACTTGTGCTTATACATGCTAAAAGAGGATGGAAAGAGGATCACAAAAATCGCAGGCAGAGCTTTCTAAGTGCATTATTTTCGAAGTTATAGCAAAAAAACCAAAGACTTGATTAATCGAGGAAGAGCCTTGGTTGACCACTACTACTGAAACAATATTTTTTTTAATGATGGGCTGTCGCTGATAGTCCTATCTCAAGGTACGCGTCGACAGCTTCAAGAAAATGTATGATTAGCATAGGTTTCGATCGGTGTTTCGAAAGTTACAGGCGATTAAAGAAAATCGAGGAAACGGTAAGGAATACATACCCATTGCAATTTATTTCGGCAAAAAATGGAAAGTGTTTCAGTCGACTTGTGCTTATAAATGCTTAAAGAGGATGGAAAGAGGATCACTAAAATCGCAGGCAGAGCTTTCTCAGTGCATTATTTTCAAAGTTACAGCCAAAAAACCAAAGACTTGATTAATCGAGGAAGAGCCTTGGTCGACCACTACTACTGAAACAATATTTTTTTTAAAGATGAGCTGTCGCTGATAGTCCTATCTTAAGGTACGCGTCGACAGCTTCAAGAAAATATATGATTATCATAGATTTCGATCGGTGTTTCGAAAGTTACAGGCGATTATAGAAAATTGAGGAAACGGTAAGGAATACATACCCATTGCAATATATTTCGGCAAATAATGGAAAGTGTTTCAGTCGACTTGTACTTATACACGCTTAAGGAGGATGGAACGAGGATCACAAAAATCGCAGGCAGAGCCTTCTAAGTGCATGATTTTCGAAGTTACAGCCAAAAAACCAAAGACTTGATTAATCGAGGAAGAGCCTTGGTCGACCACTACAACTGACACAATTCTTTTTAAAGATGGCCTTTCGCTGATAGTCCTATCTTAAGGTACACGTCGAGAGCTTCAAGAAAATGCATGATTAGCATAGGTTTCGATCGGTGTTTCGAAAGTTACAGGCGATTATAGAAAATCAAGGAAACGGTAAGGAATACATACCCTTTGCAATTTATTTCGGCAAAAAATGGAAAGTTTTTCGATCGACTTGTGCTTACACACGCTTAAGGAGGATGGAAAGGGCATCACAAAAATCGCGGGCAGAGCTTTCTAAGTGCATTATTTTCGAAGTTACAGCCAAAAAACCAAAGGCTTGATTAATCGAAGAAGAGCCTTGGTCGACCACTACAACTGAAACAATTTTTTTTTAATGATGGGCTGTCGCTGATAGTCCTATCTCAAGGTACGCGTCGACAGCTTCAAGAAAATGTATGATTAGCATAGGTTTCGAACGGTGTTTCGAAAGTTACAGGCGATTAAAGAAAATCGAGGAAACGGTAAGGAATACATACCCATTGCAATTTATTTCGGCAAAAAATGGAAAGTGTTTCAGTCGACTTGTGCTTATAAATGCTTAAAGAGGATGGAAAGAGGATCACTAAAATCGCAGGCAGAGCTTTCTAAGTGCATTATTTTCAAAGTTACAGCCAAAAAACCAAAGACTTGATTAATCGAGGAAGAGCCTTGGTCGACCACTACTACTGAAACAATATTTTTTTTAAAGATGAGCTGTCGCTGATAGTCCTATCTTAAGGTACGCGTCGACAGCTTCAAGAAAATATATGATTATCATAGATTTCGATCGGTGTTTCGAAAGTTACAGGCGATTATAGAAAATTGAGGAAACGGTAAGGAATACATACCCATTGCAATATATTTCGGCAAATAATGGAAAGTGTTTCAGTCGACTTGTACTTATACACGCTTAAGGAGGATGGAACGAGGATCACAAAAATCGCAGGCAGAGCCTTCTAAGTGCATGATTTTCGAAGTTACAGCCAAAAAACCAAAGACTTGATTAATCGAGGAAGAGCCTTGGTCGACCACTACAACTGACACAATTCTTTTTAAAGATGGCCTTTCGCTGATAGTCCTATCTTAAGGTACACGTCGAGAGCTTCAAGAAAATGTATGATTAGCATAGGTTTCGATCGGTGTTTCGAAAGTTACAGGCGATTATAGAAAATCAAGGAAACGGTAAGGAATACATACCCTTTGCAATTTATTTCGGCAAAAAATGGAAAGTTTTTCGATCGACTTGTGCTTACACACGCTTAAGGAGGATGGAAAGGGCATCACAAAAATCGCGGGCAGAGCTTTCTAAGTGCATTATTTTCGAAGTTACAGCCAAAAAACCAAAGGCTTGATTAATCGAAGAAGAGCCTTGGTCGACCACTACAACTGAAACAATATTTTTTTTAATGATGGGCTGTCGCTGATAGTCCTATCTCAAGGTACGCGTCGACAGCTTCAAGAAAATGTATGATTAGCATAGGTTTCGATCGGTGTTTCGAAAGTTACAGGCGATTAAAGAAAATCGAGGAAACGGTAAGGAATACATACCCATTGCAATTTATTTCGGCAAAAAATGGAAAGTGTTTCAGTCGACTTGTGCTTATAAATGCTTAAAGAGGATCACAAAAATCGCAGGCAGAGCTTTCTAAGTGCATTATTTTCGAAGTTATAGCAAAAAAACCAAGGACTTGATTAATCGAGGAAGAGCCTTGGTTGACCACTACTACTGAAACAATATTTTTTTTAATGATGGGCTGTCGCTGATAGTCCTATTTCAAGGTACGCGTCGACAGCTTCAAGAAAATGTATGATTAGCATAGGTTTCGATTGGTGTTTCGAAAGTTACAGGCGATTAAAGAAAATCGAGGAAACGGTAAGGAATACATACCCATTGCAATTTATTTCGGCAAAAAATGGAAAGTGTTTCAGTCGACTTGTGCTTATAAATGCTTAAAGAGGATGGAAAGAGGATCACTAAAATCGCAGGCAGAGCTTTCTAAGTGCATTATTTTCAAAGTTACAGCCAAAAAACCAAAGACTTGATTAATCGAGGAAGAGCCTTGGTTGACCACTACTACTGAAACAATATTTTTTTTAATGATGGGCTGTCGCTGATAGTCCTATCTCAAGGTACGCGTCGACAGCTTCAAGAAAATGTATGATTAGCATAGGTTTCGATCGGTGTTTCGAAAGTTACAGGCGATTAAAGAAAATCGAGGAAACGATAAGGAATACATACCCATTGCAATATATTTCGGCAAATAATGGAAAGTGTTTCAGTCGACTTGTACTTATACACGCTTAAGGAGGATGGAACGAGGATCACAAAAATCGCAGGCAGAGCCTTCTAAGTGCATTATTTTCGAAGTTACAGCCAAAAAACCAAAGACTTGATTAATCGAGGAAAAGCCTTGGTCGACCACTACAACTGAAACAATTTTTTTTTAAAGATGGGCTTTCGCTGATCGTCCTATCTTAAGGTACGCGTCGAGAGCTTCAAGAAAATGTATGATTATCATAGGTTTCGATCGGTGTTTCGAAAGTTACAGGCGATTATAGAAAATCAAGGAAACGGTAAGGAATACATACCCCTTGCAATTTATTTCGGCAAAAAATGGAAAGTGTTTCGGTCGACTTGTGCTTATACACCCTTAAAGAGGATGGAAAGAGGATCACAAAAATCGCAGGCAGAGCTTTCTAAGTGCATTATTTTCGAAGTTATAGCAAAAAAACCAAGGACTTGATTAATCGAGGAAGAGCCTTGGTTGACCACTACTACTGAAACAATATTTTTTTTAATGATGGGCTGTCGCTGATAGTCCTATCTCAAGGTTCGCGTCGACAGCTTCAAGAAAATGTATGATTAGCATAGGTTTCGATCGGTGTTTCGAAAGTTACAGGCGATTATAGAAAATCGAGGAAACGGTAAGGAATACATACCCATTGCAATTTATTTCGGCAAAAAATGGAAAGTGTTTCGGTCGACTTGTACTTATACAGGCTTAAAGAGGATGGAAAGAGGATCACAAAAATCGCTGGCAGAGCTTTCTAAGTGCATTATTTTCGAAGTTATAGCCAAAAAACCAAAGACTTGATTAATCGAGGAAGAGCCTTGGTCGACCACTACAACTGACACAATTCTTTTTAAAGATGGCCTTTCGCTGATAGTCCTATCTTACGGTACACGTCGAGAGCTTCAAGAATATGTATGATTAGCATAGGTTTCGATCGGTGTTTCGAAAGTTACAGGCGATTATAGAAAATCAAGGAAACGGTAAGGAATACATACCCTTTGCAATTTATTTCGGCAAAAAATGGAAAGTTTTTCGATCGACTTGTGCTTACACACGCTTAAGGAGGATGGAAAGGGCATCACAAAAATCGCGGGCAGAGCTTTCTAAGTGCATTATTTTCGAAGTTACAGCCAAAAAACCAAAGGCTTGATTAATCGAAGAAGAGCCTTGGTCGACCACTACAACTGAAACAATTTTTTTTTAAGATGGGCTTTCGCTGATAGTCCGATCTTAAGGTACGCGTCGACAGCTTCAAGAAAATATATGATTATCATAGATTTCGATCGGTGTTTCGAAAGTTACAGGCGATTAAAGAAAATCGAGGAAACGGTAAGGAATACATACCCATTGCAATTTATTTCGGCAAAAAATGGAAAGTGTTTCAGTCGACTTGTGCTTATAAATGCTAAAAGAGGATGGAAAGAGGATCACAAAAATCGCAGGCAGAGCTTTCTAAGTGCATTATTTTCGAAGTTATAGCAAAAAAACCAAAGACTTGATTAATCGAGGAAGAGCCTTGGTTGACCACTACTACTGAAACAATATTTTTTTTAATGATGGGCTGTCGCTGATAGTCCTATCTCAAGGTACGCGTCGACAGCTTCAAGAAAATGTATGATTAGCATAGGTTTCGATCGGTGTTTCGAAAGTTACAGGCGATTAAAGAAAATCGAGGAAACGGTAAGGAATACATACCCATTGCAATTTATTTCGGCAAAAAATGGAAAGTGTTTCAGTCGACTTGTGCTTATAAATGCTTAAAGAGGATGGAAAGAGGATCACTAAAATCGCAGGCAGAGCTTTCTCAGTGCATTATTTTCAAAGTTACAGCCAAAAAACCAAAGACTTGATTAATCGAGGAAGAGCCTTGGTCGACCACTACTACTGAAACAATATTTTTTTTAAAGATGAGCTGTCGCTGATAGTCCTATCTTAAGGTACGCGTCGACAGCTTCAAGAAAATATATGATTATCATAGATTTCGATCGGTGTTTCGAAAGTTACAGGCGATTATAGAAAATTGAGGAAACGGTAAGGAATACATACCCATTGCAATATATTTCGGCAAATAATGGAAAGTGTTTCAGTCGACTTGTACTTATACACGCTTAAGGAGGATGGAACGAGGATCACAAAAATCGCAGGCAGAGCCTTCTAAGTGCATGATTTTCGAAGTTACAGCCAAAAAACCAAAGACTTGATTAATCGAGGAAGAGCCTTGGTCGACCACTACAACTGACACAATTCTTTTTAAAGATGGCCTTTCGCTGATAGTCCTATCTTAAGGTACACGTCGAGAGCTTCAAGAAAATGTATGATTAGCATAGGTTTCGATCGGTGTTTCGAAAGTTACAGGCGATTATAGAAAATCAAGGAAACGGTAAGGAATACATACCCTTTGCAATTTATTTCGGCAAAAAATGGAAAGTTTTTCGATCGACTTGTGCTTACACACGCTTAAGGAGGATGGAAAGGGCATCACAAAAATCGCGGGCAGAGCTTTCTAAGTGCATTATTTTCGAAGTTACAGCCAAAAAACCAAAGGCTTGATTAATCGAAGAAGAGCCTTGGTCGACCACTACAACTGAAACAATATTTTTTTTAATGATGGGCTGTCGCTGATAGTCCTATCTCAAGGTACGCGTCGACAGCTTCAAGAAAATGTATGATTAGCATAGGTTTCGATCGGTGTTTCGAAAGTTACAGGCGATTAAAGAAAATCGAGGAAACGGTAAGGAATACATACCCATTGCAATTTATTTCGGCAAAAAATGGAAAGTGTTTCGGTCGACTTGTGCTTATACACCCTTAAAGAGGATGGAAAGAGGATCACTAAAATCGCAGGCAGAGCTTTCTAAGTGCATTATTTTCAAAGTTACAGCCAAAAAACCAAAGACTTGATTAATCGAGGAAGAGCCTTGGTTGACCACTACTACTGAAACAATATTTCTTTTAATGATGGGCTGTCGCTGATAGTCCTATCTCAAGGTACGCGTCGACAGCTTCAAGAAAATGTATGATTAGCATAGGTTTCGATCGGTGTTTCGAAAGTTACAGGCGATTAAAGAAAATCGAGGAAACGATAAGGAATACATACCCATTGCAATATATTTCGGCAAATAATGGAAAGTGTTTCAGTCGACTTGTACTTATACACGCTTAAGGAGGATGGAACGAGGATCACAAAAATCGCAGGCAGAGCCTTCTAAGTGCATGATTTTCGAAGTTACAGCCAAAAAACCAAAGACTTGATTAATCGAGGAAGAGCCTTGGTCGACCACTACAACTGAAACAATTTTTTTTTAAAGATGGGCTTTCGCTGATAGTCCTATCTTAAGGTACGCGTCGAGAGCTTCAAGAAAATGTATGATTATCATAGGTTTCGATCGGTGTTTCGAAAGTTACAGGCGATTATAGAAAATCAAGGAAACGGTAAGGAATACATACCCCTTGCAATTTATTTCGGCAAAAAATGGAAAGTGTTTCGGTCGACTTGTGCTTATACACCCTTAAAGAGGATGGAAAGAGAATCACAAAAATCGCAGGCAGAGCTTTCTAAGTGCATTATTTTCGAAGTTATAGCAAAAAAACCAAGGACTTGATTAATCGAGGAAGAGCCTTGGTTCACCACTACTACTGAAACAATATTTTTGTTAATGATGGGCTGTCGCTGATAGTCCTATCTCAAGGTACGCGTCGACAGCTTCAAGAAAATGTATGATTAGCATAGGTTTCGATCGGTGTTTCGAAAGTTACAGGCGATTATAGAAAATCGAGGAAACGGTAAGGAATACATACCCATTGCAATTTATTTCGGCAAAAAATGGAAAGTTTTTCGATCGACTTGTGCTTACACAGGCTTAAAGAGGATGGAAAGAGGATCACAAAAATCGCTGGCAGAGCTTTCTAAGTGCATTATTTTCGAAGTTATAGCCAAAAAACCAAAGACTTGATTAATCGAGGAAGAGCCTTGGTCGACCACTACAACTGACACAATTCTTTTTAAAGATGGCCTTTCGCTGATAGTCCTATCTTACGGTACACGTCGAGAGCTTCAAGAATATGTATGATTAGCATAGGTTTCGATCGGTGTTTCGAAAGTTACAGGCGATTATAGAAAATCAAGGAAACGGTAAGGAATACATACCCTTTGCAATTTATTTCGGCAAAAAATGGAAAGTTTTTCGATCGACTTGTGCTTACACACGCTTAAGGAGGATGGAAAGGGCATCACAAAAATCGCGGGCAGAGCTTTCTAAGTGCATTATTTTCGAAGTTACAGCCAAAAAACCAAAGGCTTGATTAATCGAAGAAGAGCCTTGGTCGACCACTACAACTGAAACAATTTTTTTTTAAGATGGGCTTTCGCTGATAGTCCGATCTTAAGGTACGCGTCGACAGCTTCAAGAAAATATATGATTATCATAGATTTCGATCGGTGTTTCGAAAGTTACAGGCGATTATAGAAAATTGAGGAAACGGCAAGGAATACATACTCATTGCAATTTATTTCGGCAAAAAATGGAAAGTTTTTCGATCGACTTGTGCTTATACAGGCGTAAAGAGGATGGACAGGGCATCACAAAAACCGCAGGCAGAGCCTTGTAAGTGCATTATTTTCGAAGTTACAGCCAAAAAACCAAAGACTTGATTAATTGAGGAAGAGCCTTGGTCGACCACTACTACTGAAACATTATTTTTTTTAAAGATGGGCTTTTGCAGATAGTCCTATCTTAAGGTACGCGTCGAGAGCTTCTAGAAAATGTATGATTATCATAGGTTTCGATCGGTGTTTCGAAAGTTACAGGCGATTACAGAAAATCAAGGAAACGGTAAGGAATACATACCCCTTGCAATTTATTTCGAGAAAAAATGGAAAGTGTTTCGGCCGACTTGTACTTATACATGCTTAAAGAGGATGGAAGGAGGTACACAAAAATCGCAGGTAGAGCTTTCTAAGTGCATTATTTTCGAAGTTACAGCCAAAAAACCAAAGATTTGATTAATCGAAGAAGAGCCTTGGTCGACCACTACTACTGAAATAATATTTTTTTTTAAGATGGGCTTTCGCTGATAGTCCTATCTTAAGGTACGCGTCGACAGCTTCAAGAAAACGTATGATTAGCATAGGTTTCGATCGGTGTTTCGAAAGTTACAGGCGATTAAAGAAAATCGAGGAAACGGTAAGGAATACATACCCATTGCAATATATTTCGGCAAATAATGGAAAGTGTTTCGGCCGACTTGTACTTATACACGCTCAAAGAGGATGGAAAGAGGATCACAAAAATCGCAGGCAGAGCTTTCTAAGTGCATTATTTTCGAAGTTATAGCCAAAAAACCAAAGACTTGATTAATCGAGGAAGAGCCTTGGTTGACCACTACTACTGAAACAATATTTTTTTTAATGATGGGCTGTCGCTGATAGTCCTATCTCAAGGTTCGCGTCGACAGCTTCAAGAAAATGTATGATTAGCATAGGTTTCGATCGGTGTTTCGAAAGTTACAGGCGATTATAGAAAATCGAGGAAACGGTAAGGAATACATACCCATTGCAATTTATTTCGGCAAAAAATGGAAAGTGTTTCGGTCGACTTGTACTTATACAGGCTTAAAGAGGATGGAAAGAGGATCACAAAAATCGCTGGCAGAGCTTTCTAAGTGCATTATTTTCGAAGTTATAGCCAAAAAACCAAAGACTTGATTAATCGAGGAAGAGCCTTGGTCGACCACTACAACTGACACAATTCTTTTTAAAGATGGCCTTTCGCTGATAGTCCTATCTTACGGTACACGTCGAGAGCTTCAAGAATATGTATGATTAGCATAGGTTTCGATCGGTGTTTCGAAAGTTACAGGCGATTATAGAAAATCAAGGAAACGGTAAGGAATACATACCCTTTGCAATTTATTTCGGCAAAAAATGGAAAGTTTTTCGATCGACTTGTGCTTACACACGCTTAAGGAGGATGGAAAGGGCATCACAAAAATCGCGGGCAGAGCTTTCTAAGTGCATTATTTTCGAAGTTACAGCCAAAAAACCAAAGGCTTGATTAATCGAAGAAGAGCCTTGGTCGACCACTACAACTGAAACAATTTTTTTTTAAGATGGGCTTTCGCTGATAGTCCGATCTTAAGGTACGCGTCGACAGCTTCAAGAAAATATATGATTATCATAGATTTCGATCGGTGTTTCGAAAGTTACAGGCGATTATAGAAAATTGAGGAAACGGCAAGGAATACATACCCATTGCAATTTATTTCGGCAAAAAATGGAAAGTGTTTCGGTCGACTTGTGCTTATACATGCTAAAAGAGGATGGAAAGAGGATCACAAAAATCGCAGGCAGAGCTTTCTAAGTGCATTATTTTCGAAGTTATAGCAAAAAAACCAAAGACTTGATTAATCGAGGAAGAGCCTTGGTTGACCACTACTACTGAAACAATATTTTTTTTAATGATGGGCTGTCGCTGATAGTCCTATCTCAAGGTACGCGTCGACAGCTTCAAGAAAATGTATGATTAGCATAGGTTTCGATCGGTGTTTCGAAAGTTACAGGCGATTAAAGAAAATCGAGGAAACGGTAAGGAATACATACCCATTGCAATTTATTTCGGCAAAAAATGGAAAGTGTTTCAGTCGACTTGTGCTTATAAATGCTTAAAGAGGATGGAAAGAGGATCACTAAAATCGCAGGCAGAGCTTTCTAAGTGCATTATTTTCAAAGTTACAGCCAAAAAACCAAAGACTTGATTAATCGAGGAAGAGCCTTGGTCGACCACTACTACTGAAACAATATTTTTTTTAAAGATGAGCTGTCGCTGATAGTCCTATCTTAAGGTACGCGTCGACAGCTTCAAGAAAATATATGATTATCATAGATTTCGATCGGTGTTTCGAAAGTTACAGGCGATTATAGAAAATTGAGGAAACGGTAAGGAATACATACCCATTGCAATATATTTCGGCAAATAATGGAAAGTGTTTCAGTCGACTTGTACTTATACACGCTTAAGGAGGATGGAACGAGGATCACAAAAATCGCAGGCAGAGCCTTCTAAGTGCATGATTTTCGAAGTTACAGCCAAAAAACCAAAGACTTGATTAATCGAGGAAGAGCCTTGGTCGACCACTACAACTGACACAATTCTTTTTAAAGATGGCCTTTCGCTGATAGTCCTATCTTAAGGTACACGTCGAGAGCTTCAAGAAAATGTATGATTAGCATAGGTTTCGATCGGTGTTTCGAAAGTTACAGGCGATTATAGAAAATCAAGGAAACGGTAAGGAATACATACCCTTTGCAATTTATTTCGGCAAAAAATGGAAAGTTTTTCGATCGACTTGTGCTTACACAAGCTTAAGGAGGATGGAAAGGGCATCACAAAAATCGCGGGCAGAGCTTTCTAAGTGCATTATTTTCGAAGTTACAGCCAAAAAACCAAAGGCTTGATTAATCGAAGAAGAGCCTTGGTCGACCACTACAACTGAAACAATATTTTTTTTAATGATGGGCTGTCGCTGATAGTCCTATCTCAAGGTACGCGTCGACAGCTTCAAGAAAATGTATGATTAGCATAGGTTTCGATCGGTGTTTCGAAAGTTACAGGCGATTAAAGAAAATCGAGGAAACGGTAAGGAATACATACCCATTGCAATTTATTTCGGCAAAAAATGGAAAGTGTTTCAGTCGACTTGTGCTTATAAATGCTTAAAGAGGATGGAAAGAGGATCACTAAAATCGCAGGCAGAGCTTTCTAAGTGCATTATTTTCGAAGTTATAGCCAAAAAACCAAAGACTTGATTAATCGAGGAAGAGCCTTGGTTGACCACTACTACTGAAACAATATTTTTTTTAATGATGGGCTGTCGCTGATAGTCCTATCTCAAGGTACGCGTCGACAGCTTCAAGAAAATGTATGATTAGCATAGGTTTCGATCGGTGTTTCGAAAGTTACAGGCGATTAAAGAAAATCGAGGAAACGGTAAGGAATACATACCCATTGCAATATATTTCGGCAAATAATGGAAAGTGTTTCAGTCGACTTGTACTTATACACGCTTAAGGAGGATGGAACGAGGATCACAAAAATCGCAGGCAGAGCCTTCTAAGTGCATGATTTTCGAAGTTACAGCCAAAAAACCAAAGACTTGATTAATCGAGGAAGAGCCTTGGTCGACCACTACAACTGAAACAATTTTTTTTTAAAGATGGGCTTTCGCTGATAGTCCTATCTTAAGGTACGCGTCGAGAGCTTCAAGAAAATGTATGATTATCATAGGTTTCGATCGGTGTTTCGAAAGTTACAGGCGATTATAGAAAATCAAGGAAACGGTAAGGAATACATACCACTTGCAATTTATTTCGGCAAAAAATGGAAAGTGTTTCGGTCGACTTGTGCTTATACACCCTTAAAGAGGATGGAAAGAGGATCACAAAAATCGCAGGCAGAGCTTTCTAAGTGCATTATTTTCGAAGTTATAGCAAAAAAACCAAGGACTTGATTAATCGAGGAAGAGCCTTGGTTGACCACTACTACTGAAACAATATTTTTTTTAATGATGGGCTGTCGCTGATAGTCCTATCTCAAGGTACGCGTCGACAGCTTCAAGAAAATGTATGATTAGCATAGGTTTCGATCGGTGTTTCGAAAGTTACAGGCGATTATAGAAAATCGAGGAAACGGTAAGGAATACATACCCATTGCAATTTATTTCGGCAAAAAATGGAAAGTGTTTCGGTCGACTTGTACTTATACAGGCTTAAAGAGGATGGAAAGAGGATCACAAAAATCGCTGGCAGAGCTTTCTAAGTGCATTATTTTCGAAGTTATAGCCAAAAAACCAAAGACTTGATTAATCGAGGAAGAGCCTTGGTCGACCACTACAACTGACACAATTCTTTTTAAAGATGGCCTTTCGCTGATAGTCCTATCTTACGGTACACGTCGAGAGCTTCAAGAATATGTATGATTAGCATAGGTTTCGATCGGTGTTTCGAAAGTTACAGGCGATTATAGAAAATCAAGGAAACGGTAAGGAATACATACCCTTTGCAATTTATTTCGGCAAAAAATGGAAAGTTTTTCGATCGACTTGTGCTTACACACGCTTAAGGAGGATGGAAAGGGCATCACAAAAATCGCGGGCAGAGCTTTCTAAGTGCATTATTTTCGAAGTTACAGCCAAAAAACCAAAGGCTTGATTAATCGAAGAAGAGCCTTGGTCGACCACTACAACTGAAACAATTTTTTTTTAAGATGGGCTTTCGCTGATAGTCCGATCTTAAGGTACGCGTCGACAGCTTCAAGAAAATATATGATTATCATAGATTTCGATCGGTGTTTCGAAAGTTACAGGCGATTATAGAAAATTGAGGAAACGGCAAGGAATACATACCCATTGCAATTTATTTCGGCAAAAAAATGGAAAGTGTTTCGGTCGACTTGTGCTTATACATGCTAAAAGAGGATGGAAAGAGGATCACAAAAATCGCAGGCAGAGCTTTCTAAGTGCATTATTTTCGAAGTTATAGCAAAAAAACCAAAGACTTGATTAATCGAGGAAGAGCCTTGGTTGACCACTACTACTGAAACAATATTTTTTTTAATGATGGGCTGTCGCTGATAGTCCTATCTCAAGGTACGCGTCGACAGCTTCAAGAAAATATATGATTATCATAGATTTCGATCGGTGTTTCGAAAGTTACAGGCGATTATAGAAAATTGAGGAAACGGTAAGGAATACATACCCATTGCAATATATTTCGGCAAATAATGGAAAGTGTTTCAGTCGACTTGTACTTATACACGCTTAAGGAGGATGGAACGAGGATCACAAAAATCGCAGGCAGAGCCTTCTAAGTGCATGATTTTCGAAGTTACAGCCAAAAAACCAAAGACTTGATTAATCGAGGAAGAGCCTTGGTCGACCACTACAACTGAAACAATTTTTTTTTAAAGATGGGCTTTCGCTGATAGTCCTATCTTAAGGTACGCGTCGAGAGCTTCAAGAAAATGTATGATTATCATAGGTTTCGATCGGTGTTTCGAAAGTTACAGGCGATTATAGAAAATCAAGAAAACGGTAAGGAATACATACCCCTTGCAATTTATTTCGGCAAAAAATGGAAAGTGTTTCGGTCGACTTGTGCTTATACACCCTTAAAGAGGATGGAAAGAGGATCACAAAAATCGCAGGCAGAGCTTTATAAGTGCATTATTTTCGAAGTTATAGCAAAAAAACCAAGGACTTGATTAATCGAGGAAGAGCCTTGGTTGACCACTACTACTGAAACAATATTTTTTTTAATGATGGGCTGTCGCTGATAGTCCTATCTCAAGGTACGCGTCGACAGCTTCAAGAAAATGTATGATTAGCATAGGTTTCGATCGGTGTTTCGAAAGTTACAGGCGATTATAGAAAATCGAGGAAACGGTAAGGAATACATACCCATTGCAATTTATTTCGGCAAAAAATGGAAAGTGTTTCGGTCGACTTGTACTTATACAGGCTTAAAGAGGATGGAAAGAGGATCACAAAAATCGCTGGCAGAGCTTTCTAAGTGCATTATTTTCGAAGTTATAGCCAAAAAACCAAAGACTTGATTAATCGAGGAAGAGCCTTGGTCGACAACTACAACTGACACAATTCTTTTTAAAGATGGCCTTTCGCTGATAGTCCTATCTTAAGGTACGCGTCGACAGCTTCAAGAAAATGTATGATTAGCATAGGTTTCGATCGGTGTTTCGAAAGTTACAGGCGATTAAAGAAAATCGAGGAAACGGTAAGGAATACATACCCATTGCAATTTATTTCGGCAAAAAATGGAAAGTGTTTCAGTCGACTTGTGCTTATAAATGCTTAAAGAGGATGGAAAGAGGATCACTAAAATCGCAGGCAGAGCTTTCTAAGTGCATTATTTTC
The DNA here is from genome assembly GCA_914767735.1 of Anoplius nigerrimus. Classification (NCBI taxonomy): domain Eukaryota; kingdom Metazoa; phylum Arthropoda; class Insecta; order Hymenoptera; family Pompilidae; genus Anoplius; species Anoplius nigerrimus. The sequence goes on from OU612080.1 coordinate 22,380,814, forward strand.
GAAGTTATAGCCAAAAAACCAAAGACTTGATTAATCGAGGAAGAGCCTTGGTTGACCACTACTACTGAAACAATATTTTTTTTAATGATGGGCTGTCGCTGATAGTCCTATCTCAAGGTACGCGTCGACAGCTTCAAGAAAATGTATGATTAGCATAGGTTTCGATCGGTGTTTCGAAAGTTACAGGCGATTAAAGAAAATCGAGGAAACGGTAAGGAATACATACCCATTGCAATATATTTCGGCAAATAATGGAAAGTGTTTCAGTCGACTTGTACTTATACACGCTTAAGGAGGATGGAACGAGGATCACAAAAATCGCAGGCAGAGCCTTCTAAGTGCATGATTTTCGAAGTTACAGCCAAAAAACCAAAGACTTGATTAATCGAGGAAGAGCCTTGGTCGACCACTACAACTGAAACAATTTTTTTTTAAAGATGGGCTTTCGCTGATAGTCCTATCTTAAGGTACGCGTCGAGAGCTTCAAGAAAATGTATGATTATCATAGGTTTCGATCGGTGTTTCGAAAGTTACAGGCGATTATAGAAAATCAAGGAAACGGTAAGGAATACATACCACTTGCAATTTATTTCGGCAAAAAATGGAAAGTGTTTCGGTCGACTTGTGCTTATACACCCTTAAAGAGGATGGAAAGAGGATCACAAAAATCGCAGGCAGAGCTTTCTAAGTGCATTATTTTCGAAGTTATAGCAAAAAAACCAAGGACTTGATTAATCGAGGAAGAGCCTTGGTTGACCACTACTACTGAAACAATATTTTTTTTAATGATGGGCTGTCGCTGATAGTCCTATCTCAAGGTACGCGTCGACAGCTTCAAGAAAATGTATGATTAGCATAGGTTTCGATCGGTGTTTCGAAAGTTACAGGCGATTATAGAAAATCGAGGAAACGGTAAGGAATACATACCCATTGCAATTTATTTCGGCAAAAAATGGAAAGTGTTTCGGTCGACTTGTACTTATACAGGCTTAAAGAGGATGGAAAGAGGATCACAAAAATCGCTGGCAGAGCTTTCTAAGTGCATTATTTTCGAAGTTATAGCCAAAAAACCAAAGACTTGATTAATCGAGGAAGAGCCTTGGTCGACCACTACAACTGACACAATTCTTTTTAAAGATGGCCTTTCGCTGATAGTCCTATCTTACGGTACACGTCGAGAGCTTCAAGAATATGTATGATTAGCATAGGTTTCGATCGGTGTTTCGAAAGTTACAGGCGATTATAGAAAATCAAGGAAACGGTAAGGAATACATACCCTTTGCAATTTATTTCGGCAAAAAATGGAAAGTTTTTCGATCGACTTGTGCTTACACACGCTTAAGGAGGATGGAAAGGGCATCACAAAAATCGCGGGCAGAGCTTTCTAAGTGCATTATTTTCGAAGTTACAGCCAAAAAACCAAAGGCTTGATTAATCGAAGAAGAGCCTTGGTCGACCACTACAACTGAAACAATTTTTTTTTAAGATGGGCTTTCGCTGATAGTCCGATCTTAAGGTACGCGTCGACAGCTTCAAGAAAATATATGATTATCATAGATTTCGATCGGTGTTTCGAAAGTTACAGGCGATTATAGAAAATTGAGGAAACGGCAAGGAATACATACCCATTGCAATTTATTTCGGCAAAAAATGGAAAGTGTTTCGGTCGACTTGTGCTTATACATGCTAAAAGAGGATGGAAAGAGGATCACAAAAATCGCAGGCAGAGCTTTCTAAGTGCATTATTTTCGAAGTTATAGCAAAAAAACCAAAGACTTGATTAATCGAGGAAGAGCCTTGGTTGACCACTACTACTGAAACAATATTTTTTTTAATGATGGGCTGTCGCTGATAGTCCTATCTCAAGGTACGCGTCGACAGCTTCAAGAAAATATATGATTATCATAGATTTCGATCGGTGTTTCGAAAGTTACAGGCGATTATAGAAAATTGAGGAAACGGTAAGGAATACATACCCATTGCAATATATTTCGGCAAATAATGGAAAGTGTTTCAGTCGACTTGTACTTATACACGCTTAAGGAGGATGGAACGAGGATCACAAAAATCGCAGGCAGAGCCTTCTAAGTGCATGATTTTCGAAGTTACAGCCAAAAAACCAAAGACTTGATTAATCGAGGAAGAGCCTTGGTCGACCACTACAACTGAAACAATTTTTTTTTAAAGATGGGCTTTCGCTGATAGTCCTATCTTAAGGTACGCGTCGAGAGCTTCAAGAAAATGTATGATTATCATAGGTTTCGATCGGTGTTTCGAAAGTTACAGGCGATTATAGAAAATCAAGAAAACGGTAAGGAATACATACCCCTTGCAATTTATTTCGGCAAAAAATGGAAAGTGTTTCGGTCGACTTGTGCTTATACACCCTTAAAGAGGATGGAAAGAGGATCACAAAAATCGCAGGCAGAGCTTTCTAAGTGCATTATTTTCGAAGTTATAGCAAAAAAACCAAGGACTTGATTAATCGAGGAAGAGCCTTGGTTGACCACTACTACTGAAACAATATTTTTTTTAATGATGGGCTGTCGCTGATAGTCCTATCTCAAGGTACGCGTCGACAGCTTCAAGAAAATGTATGATTAGCATAGGTTTCGATCGGTGTTTCGAAAGTTACAGGCGATTATAGAAAATCGAGGAAACGGTAAGGAATACATACCCATTGCAATTTATTTCGGCAAAAAATGGAAAGTGTTTCGGTCGACTTGTACTTATACAGGCTTAAAGAGGATGGAAAGAGGATCACAAAAATCGCTGGCAGAGCTTTCTAAGTGCATTATTTTCGAAGTTATAGCCAAAAAACCAAAGACTTGATTAATCGAGGAAGAGCCTTGGTCGACAACTACAACTGACACAATTCTTTTTAAAGATGGCCTTTCGCTGATAGTCCTATCTTAAGGTAGACGTCGAGAGCTTCAAGAAAATGTATGATTAGCATAGGTTTCGATCGGTGTTTCGAAAGTTACAGGCGATTATAGAAAATCAAGGAAACGGTAAGGAATACATACCCTTTGCAATTTATTTCGGCAAAAAATGGAAAGTTTTTCGATCGACTTGTGCTTACACACGCTTAAGGAGGATGGAAAGGGCATCACAAAAATCGCGGGCAGAGCTTTCTAAGTGCATTATTTTCGAAGTTACAGCCAAAAAACCAAAGGCTTGATTAATCGAAGAAGAGCCTTGGTCGACCACTACTACTGAAACAATATTTTTTTTAATGATGGGCTGTCGCTGATAGTCCTATCTCAAGGTACGCGTCGACAGCTTCAAGAAAATGTATGATTAGCATAGGTTTCGATCGGTGTTTCGAAAGTTACAGGCGATTAAAGAAAATCGAGGAAACGGTAAGGAATACATACCCATTGCAATATATTTCGGCAAATAATGGAAAGTGTTTCAGTCGACTTGTACTTATACACGCTTAAGGAGGATGGAACGAGGATCACAAAAATCGCAGGCAGAGCCTTCTAAGTGCATGATTTTCGAAGTTACAGCCAAAAAACCAAAGACTTGATTAATCGAGGAAGAGCCTTGGTCGACCACTACAACTGAAACAATTTTTTTTTAAAGATGGGCTTTCGCTGATAGTCCTATCTTAAGGTACGCGTCGAGAGCTTCAAGAAAATGTATGATTATCATAGGTTTCGATCGGTGTTTCGAAAGTTACAGGCGATTATAGAAAATCAAGGAAACGGTAAGGAATACATACCCCTTGCAATTTATTTCGGCAAAAAATGGAAAGTGTTTCGGTCGACTTGTGCTTATACACCCTTAAAGAGGATGGAAAGAGGATCACAAAAATCGCAGGCAGAGCTTTCTAAGTGCATTATTTTCGAAGTTACAGCCAAAAAACCAAAGGCTTGATTAATCGAAGAAGAGCCTTGGTCGACCACTACAACTGAAACAATTTTTTTTTAAGATGGGCTTTCGCTGATAGTCCGATCTTAAGGTACGCGTCGACAGCTTCAAGAAAATATATGATTATCATAGATTTCGATCGGTGTTTCGAAAGTTACAGGCGATTATAGAAAATTGAGGAAACGGCAAGGAATACATACACATTGCAATTTATTTCGTCAAAAAATGGAAAGTGTTTCGGTCGACTTGTGCTTATACATGCTAAAAGAGGATGGAAAGAGGATCACAAAAATCGCAGGCAGAGCTTTCTAAGTGCATTATTTTCGAAGTTATAGCAAAAAAACCAAAGACTTGATTAATCGAGGAAGAGCCTTGGTTGACCACTACTACTGAAACAATATTTTTTTTAATGATGGGCTGTCGCTGATAGTCCTATCTCAAGGTACGCGTCGACAGCTTCAAGAAAATGTATGATTAGCATAGGTTTCGATCGGTGTTTCGAAAGTTACAGGCGATTAAAGAAAATCGAGGAAACGGTAAGGAATACATACCCATTGCAATTTATTTCGGCAAAAAATGGAAAGTGTTTCAGTCGACTTGTGCTTATAAATGCTTAAAGAGGATGGAAAGAGGATCACTAAAATCGCAGGCAGAGCTTTCTCAGTGCATTATTTTCAAAGTTACAGCCAAAAAACCAAAGACTTGATTAATCGAGGAAGAGCCTTGGTCGACCACTACTACTGAAACAATATTTTTTTTAAAGATGAGCTGTCGCTGATAGTCCTATCTTAAGGTACGCGTCGACAGCTTCAAGAAAATATATGATTATCATAGATTTCGATCGGTGTTTCGAAAGTTACAGGCGATTATAGAAAATTGAGGAAACGGTAAGGAATACATACCCATTGCAATATATTTCGGCAAATAATGGAAAGTGTTTCAGTCGACTTGTACTTATACACGCTTAAGGAGGATGGAACGAGGATCACAAAAATCGCAGGCAGAGCCTTCTAAGTGCATGATTTTCGAAGTTACAGCCAAAAAACCAAAGACTTGATTAATCGAGGAAGAGCCTTGGTCGACCACTACAACTGACACAATTCTTTTTAAAGATGGCCTTTCGCTGATAGTCCTATCTTAAGGTACACGTCGAGAGCTTCAAGAAAATGTATGATTAGCATAGGTTTCGATCGGTGTTTCGAAAGTTACAGGCGATTATAGAAAATCAAGGAAACGGTAAGGAATACATACCCTTTGCAATTTATTTCGGCAAAAAATGGAAAGTTTTTCGATCGACTTGTGCTTACACACGCTTAAGGAGGATGGAAAGGGCATCACAAAAATCGCGGGCAGAGCTTTCTAAGTGCATTATTTTCGAAGTTACAGCCAAAAAACCAAAGGCTTGATTAATCGAAGAAGAGCCTTGGTCGACCACTACAACTGAAACAATATTTTTTTTAATGATGGGCTGTCGCTGATAGTCCTATCTCAAGGTACGCGTCGACAGCTTCAAGAAAATGTATGATTAGCATAGGTTTCGATCGGTGTTTCGAAAGTTACAGGCGATTAAAGAAAATCGAGGAAACGGTAAGGAATACATACCCATTGCAATTTATTTCGGCAAAAAATGGAAAGTGTTTCAGTCGACTTGTGCTTATAAATGCTTAAAGAGGATGGAAAGAGGATCACTAAAATCGCAGGCAGAGCTTTCTAAGTGCATTATTTTCGAAGTTATAGGAAAAAAACCAAAGACTTGATTAATCGAGGAAGAGCCTTGGTTGACCACTACTACTGAAACAATATTTTTTTTAATGATGGGCTGTCGCTGATAGTCCTATCTCAAGGTACGCGTCGACAGCTTCAAGAAAATGTATGATTAGCATAGGTTTCGATTGGTGTTTCGAAAGTTACAGGCGATTAAAGAAAATCGAGGAAACGGTAAGGAATACATACCCATTGCAATTTATTTCGGCAAAAAATGGAAAGTGTTTCAGTCGACTTGTGCTTATAAATGCTTAAAGAGGATGGAAAGAGGATCACTAAAATCGCAGGCAGAGCTTTCTAAGTGCATTATTTTCAAAGTTACAGCCAAAAAACCAAAGACTTGATTAATCGAGGAAGAGCCTTGGTTGACCACTACTACTGAAACAATATTTTTTTTAATGATGGGCTGTCGCTGATAGTCCTATCTCAAGGTACGCGTCGACAGCTTCAAGAAAATGTATGATTAGCATAGGTTTCGATCGGTGTTTCGAAAGTTACAGGCGATTAAAGAAAATCGAGGAAACGATAAGGAATACATACCCATTGCAATATATTTCGGCAAATAATGGAAAGTGTTTCAGTCGACTTGTACTTATACACGCTTAAGGAGGATGGAACGAGGATCACAAAAATCGCAGGCAGAGCCTTCTAAGTGCATGATTTTCGAAGTTACAGCCAAAAAACCAAAGACTTGATTAATCGAGGAAGAGCCTTGGTCGACCACTACAACTGAAACAATTTTTTTTTAAAGATGGGCTTTCGCTGATAGTCCTATCTTAAGGTACGCGTCGAGAGCTTCAAGAAAATGTATGATTATCATAGGTTTCGATCGGTGTTTCGAAAGTTACAGGCGATTATAGAAAATCAAGGAAACGGTAAGGAATACATACCCCTTGCAATTTATTTCGGCAAAAAATGGAAAGTGTTTCGGTCGACTTGTGCTTATACACCCTTAAAGAGGATGGAAAGAGGATCACAAAAATCGCAGGCAGAGCTTTCTAAGTGCATTATTTTCGAAGTTATAGCAAAAAAACCAAGGACTTGATTAATCGAGGAAGAGCCTTGGTTCACCACTACTACTGAAACAATATTTTTGTTAATGATGGGCTGTCGCTGATAGTCCTATCTCAAGGTACGCGTCGACAGCTTCAAGAAAATGTATGATTAGCATAGGTTTCGATCGGTGTTTCGAAAGTTACAGGCGATTATAGAAAATCGAGGAAACGGTAAGGAATACATACCCATTGCAATTTATTTCGGCAAAAAATGGAAAGTGTTTCGGTCGACTTGTACTTATACAGGCTTAAAGAGGATGGAAAGAGGATCACAAAAATCGCTGGCAGAGCTTTCTAAGTGCATTATTTTCGAAGTTATAGCCAAAAAACCAAAGACTTGATTAATCGAGGAAGAGCCTTGGTCGACCACTACAACTGACACAATTCTTTTTAAAGATGGCCTTTCGCTGATAGTCTTATCTTACGGTACACGTCGAGAGCTTCAAGAATATGTATGATTAGCATAGGTTTCGATCGGTGTTTCGAAAGTTACAGGCGATTATAGAAAATCAAGGAAACGGTAAGGAATACATACCCTTTGCAATTTATTTCGGCAAAAAATGGAAAGTTTTTCGATCGACTTGTGCTTACACACGCTTAAGGAGGATGGAAAGGGCATCACAAAAATCGCGGGCAGAGCTTTCTAAGTGCATTATTTTCGAAGTTACAGCCAAAAAACCAAAGGCTTGATTAATCGAAGAAGAGCCTTGGTCGACCACTACAACTGAAACAATTTTTTTTTAATGATGGGCTGTCGCTGATAGTCCTATCTCAAGGTACGCGTCGACAGCTTCAAGAAAATGTATGATTAGCATAGGTTTCGATCGGTGTTTCGAAAGTTACAGGCGATTAAAGAAAATCGAGGAAACGGTAAGGAATACATACCCATTGCAATTTATTTCGGCAAAAAATGGAAAGTGTTTCAGTCGACTTGTGCTTATAAATGCTTAAAGAGGATGGAAAGAGGATCACTAAAATCGCAGGCAGAGCTTTCTAAGTGCATTATTTTCAAAGTTACAGCCAAAAAACCAAAGACTTGATTAATCGAGGAAGAGCCTTGGTCGACCACTACTACTGAAACAATATTTTTTTTAAAGATGAGCTGTCGCTGATAGTCCTATCTTAAGGTACGCGTCGACAGCTTCAAGAAAATATATGATTATCATAGATTTCGATCGGTGTTTCGAAAGTTACAGGCGATTATAGAAAATTGAGGAAACGGTAAGGAATACATACCCATTGCAATATATTTCGGCAAATAATGGAAAGTGTTTCGGTCGACTTGTACTTATACAGGCTTAAAGAGGATGGAAAGAGGATCACAAAAATCGCTGGCAGAGCTTTCTAAGTGCATTATTTTCGAAGTTATAGCCAAAAAACCAAAGACTTGATTAATCGAGGAAGAGCCTTGGTCGACCACTACAACTGACACAATTCTTTTTAAAGATGGCCTTTCGCTGATAGTCTTATCTTACGGTACACGTCGAGAGCTTCAAGAATATGTATGATTAGCATAGGTTTCGATCGGTGTTTCGAAAGTTACAGGCGATTATAGAAAATCAAGGAAACGGTAAGGAATACATACCCTTTGCAATTTATTTCGGCAAAAAATGGAAAGTTTTTCGATCGACTTGTGCTTACACACGCTTAAGGAGGATGGAAAGGGCATCACAAAAATCGCGGGCAGAGCTTTCTAAGTGCATTATTTTCGAAGTTACAGCCAAAAAACCAAAGGCTTGATTAATCGAAGAAGAGCCTTGGTCGACCACTACAACTGAAACAATATTTTTTTTAATGATGGGCTGTCGCTGATAGTCCTATCTCAAGGTACGCGTCGACAGCTTCAAGAAAATGTATGATTAGCATAGGTTTCGATCGGTGTTTCGAAAGTTACAGGCGATTAAAGAAAATCGAGGAAACGGTAAGGAATACATACCCATTGCAATTTATTTCGGCAAAAAATGGAAAGTGTTTCAGTCGACTTGTGCTTATAAATGCTTAAAGAGGATGGAAAGAGGATCACTAAAATCGCAGGCAGAGCTTTCTAAGTGCATTATTTTCGAAGTTATAGGAAAAAAACCAAAGACTTGATTAATCGAGGAAGAGCCTTGGTTGACCACTACTACTGAAACAATATTTTTTTTAATGATGGGCTGTCGCTGATAGTCCTATTTCAAGGTACGCGTCGACAGCTTCAAGAAAATGTATGATTAGCATAGGTTTCGATTGGTGTTTCGAAAGTTACAGGCGATTAAAGAAAATCGAGGAAACGGTAAGGAATACATACCCATTGCAATTTATTTCGGCAAAAAATGGAAAGTGTTTCAGTCGACTTGTGCTTATAAATGCTTAAAGAGGATGGAAAGAGGATCACTAAAATCGCAGGCAGAGCTTTCTAAGTGCATTATTTTCAAAGTTACAGCCAAAAAACCAAAGACTTGATTAATCGAGGAAGAGCCTTGGTTGACCACTACTACTGAAACAATATTTTTTTTAATGATGGGCTGTCGCTGATAGTTCTATCTCAAGGTACGCGTCGACAGCTTCAAGAAAATGTATGATTAGCATAGGTTTCGATCGGTGTTTCGAAAGTTACAGGCGATTAAAGAAAATCGAGGAAACGATAAGGAATACATACCCATTGCAATATATTTCGGCAAATAATGGAAAGTGTTTCAGTCGACTTGTACTTATACACGCTTAAGGAGGATGGAACGAGGATCACAAAAATCGCAGGCAGAGCCTTCTAAGTGCATGATTTTCGAAGTTACAGCCAAAAAACCAAAGACTTGATTAATCGAGGAAGAGCCTTGGTCGACCACTACAACTGAAACAATTTTTTTTTAAAGATGGGCTTTCGCTGATCGTCCTATCTTAAGGTACGCGTCGAGAGCTTCAAGAAAATGTATGATTATCATAGGTTTCGATCGGTGTTTCGAAAGTTACAGGCGATTATAGAAAATCAAGGAAACGGTAAGGAATACATACCCCTTGCAATTTATTTCGGCAAAAAATGGAAAGTATTTCGGTCGACTTGTGCTTATACACCCTTAAAGAGGATGGAAAGAGGATCACAAAAATCGCAGGCAGAGCTTTCTAAGTGCATTATTTTCGAAGTTATAGCAAAAAAACCAAGGACTTGATTAATCGAGGAAGAGCCTTGGTTGACCACTACTACTGAAACAATATTTTTTTTAATGATGGGCTGTCGCTGATAGTCCTATCTCAAGGTTCGCGTCGACAGCTTCAAGAAAATGTATGATTAGCATAGGTTTCGATCGGTGTTTCGAAAGTTACAGGCGATTATAGAAAATCGAGGAAACGGTAAGGAATACATACCCATTGCAATTTATTTCGGCAAAAAATGGAAAGTGTTTCGGTCGACTTGTACTTATACAGGCTTAAAGAGGATGGAAAGAGGATCACAAAAATCGCTGGCAGAGCTTTCTAAGTGCATTATTTTCGAAGTTATAGCCAAAAAACCAAAGACTTGATTAATCGAGGAAGAGCCTTGGTCGACCACTACAACTGACACAATTCTTTTTAAAGATGGCCTTTCGCTGATAGTCCTATCTTACGGTACACGTCGAGAGCTTCAAGAATATGTATGATTAGCATAGGTTTCGATCGGTGTTTCGAAAGTTACAGGCGATTATAGAAAATCAAGGAAACGGTAAGGAATACATACCCTTTGCAATTTATTTCGGCAAAAAATGGAAAGTTTTTCGATCGACTTGTGCTTACACACGCTTAAGGAGGATGGAAAGGGCATCACAAAAATCGCGGGCAGAGCTTTCTAAGTGCATTATTTTCGAAGTTACAGCCAAAAAACCAAAGGCTTGATTAATCGAAGAAGAGCCTTGGTCGACCACTACAACTGAAACAATTTTTTTTTAAGATGGGCTTTCGCTGATAGTCCGATCTTAAGGTACGCGTCGACAGCTTCAAGAAAATATATGATTATCATAGATTTCGATCGGTGTTTCGAAAGTTACAGGCGATTATAGAAAATTGAGGAAACGGCAAGGAATACATACCCATTGCAATTTATTTCGGCAAAAAATGGAAAGTGTTTCGGTCGACTTGTGCTCATACATGCTAAAAGAGGATGGAAAGAGGATCACAAAAATCGCAGGCAGAGCTTTCTAAGTGCATTATTTTCGAAGTTATAGCAAAAAAACCAAAGACTTGATTAATCGAGGAAGAGCCTTGGTTGACCACTACTACTGAAACAATATTTTTTTTTATGATGGGCTGTCGCTGATAGTCCTATCTCAAGGTACGCGTCGACAGCTTCAAGAAAATGTATGATTAGCATAGGTTTCGATCGGTGTTTCGAAAGTTACAGGCGATTAAAGAAAATCGAGGAAACGGTAAGGAATACATACCCATTGCAATTTATTTCGGCAAAAAATGGAAAGTGTTTCAGTCGACTTGTGCTTATAAATGCTTAAAGAGGATGGAAAGAGGATCACTAAAATCGCAGGCAGAGCTTTCTCAGTGCATTATTTTCAAAGTTACCGCCAAAAAACCAAAGACTTGATTAATCGAGGAAGAGCCTTGGTCGACCACTACTACTGAAACAATATTTTTTTTAAAGATGAGCTGTCGCTGATAGTCCTATCTTAAGGTACGCGTCGACAGCTTCAAGAAAATATATGATTATCATAGATTTCGATCGGTGTTTCGAAAGTTACAGGCGATTATAGAAAATTGAGGAAACGGTAAGGAATACATACCCATTGCAATATATTTCGGCAAATAATGGAAAGTGTTTCAGTCGACTTGTACTTATACACGCTTAAGGAGGATGGAACGAGGATCACAAAAATCGCAGGCAGAGCCTTCTAAGTGCATGATTTTCGAAGTTACAGCCAAAAAACCAAAGACTTGATTAATCGAGGAAGAGCCTTGGTCGACCACTACAACTGACACAATTCTTTTTAAAGATGGCCTTTCGCTGATAGTCCTATCTTAAGGTACACGTCGAGAGCTTCAAGAAAATGTATGATTAGCATAGGTTTCGATCGGTGTTTCGAAAGTTACAGGCGATTATAGAAAATCAAGGAAACGGTAAGGAATACATACCCTTTGCAATTTATTTCGGCAAAAAATGGAAAGTTTTTCGATCGACTTGTGCTTACACACGCTTAAGGAGGATGGAAAGGGCATCACAAAAATCGCGGGCAGAGCTTTCTAAGTGCATTATTTTCGAAGTTACAGCCAAAAAACCAAAGGCTTGATTAATCGAAGAAGAGCCTTGGTCGACCACTACAACTGAAACAATATTTTTTTTAATGATGGGCTGTCGCTGATAGTCCTATCTCAAGGTACGCGTCGACAGCTTCAAGAAAATGTATGATTAGCATAGGTTTCGATCGGTGTTTCGAAAGTTACAGGCGATTAAAGAAAATCGAGGAAACGGTAAGGAATACATACCCATTGCAATTTATTTCGGCAAAAAATGGAAAGTGTTTCGGTCGACTTGTGCTTATACACCCTTAAAGAGGATGGAAAGAGGATCACTAAAATCGCAGGCAGAGCTTTCTAAGTGCATTATTTTCAAAGTTACAGCCAAAAAACCAAAGACTTGATTAATCGAGGAAGAGCCTTGGTTGACCACTACTACTGAAACAATATTTCTTTTAATGATGGGCTGTCGCTGATAGTCCTATCTCAAGGTACGCGTCGACAGCTTCAAGAAAATGTATGATTAGCATAGGTTTCGATCGGTGTTTCGAAAGTTACAGGCGATTATAGAAAATCGAGGAAACGGTAAGGAATACATACCCATTGCAATTTATTTCGGCAAAAAATGGAAAGTGTTTCGGTCGACTTGTGCTTATACACCCTTAAAGAGGATGGAAAGAGGATCACTAAAATCGCAGGCAGAGCTTTCTAAGTGCATTATTTTCAAAGTTACAGCCAAAAAACCAAAGACTTGATTAATCGAGGAAGAGCCTTGGTCGACAACTACAACTGACACAATTCTTTTTAAAGATGGCCTTTCGCTGATAGTCCTATCTTAAGGTAGACGTCGAGAGCTTCAAGAAAATGTATGATTAGCATAGGTTTCGATCGGTGTTTCGAAAGTTACAGGCGATTATAGAAAATCAAGGAAACGGTAAGGAATACATACCCTTTGCAATTTATTTCGGCAAAAAATGGAAAGTTTTTCGATCGACTTGTGCTTACACACGCTTAAGGAGGATGGAAAGGGCATCACAAAAATCGCGGGCAGAGCTTTCTAAGTGCATTATTTTCGAAGTTACAGCCAAAAAACCAAAGGCTTGATTAATCGAAGAAGAGCCTTGGTCGACCACTACTACTGAAACAATATTTTTTTTAATGATGGGCTGTCGCTGATAGTCCTATCTCAAGGTACGCGTCGACAGCTTCAAGAAAATGTATGATTAGCATAGGTTTCGATCGGTGTTTCGAAAGTTACAGGCGATTAAAGAAAATCGAGGAAACGGTAAGGAATACATACCCATTGCAATATATTTCGGCAAATAATGGAAAGTGTTTCAGTCGACTTGTACTTATACACGCTTAAGGAGGATGGAACGAGGATCACAAAAATCGCAGGCAGAGCCTTCTAAGTGCATGATTTTCGAAGTTACAGCCAAAAAACCAAAGACTTGATTAATCGAGGAAGAGCCTTGGTCGACCACTACAACTGAAACAATTTTTTTTTAAAGATGGGCTTTCGCTGATAGTCCTATCTTAAGGTACGCGTCGAGAGCTTCAAGAAAATGTATGATTATCATAGGTTTCGATCGGTGTTTCGAAAGTTACAGGCGATTATAGAAAATCAAGGAAACGGTAAGGAATACATACCCCTTGCAATTTATTTCGGCAAAAAATGGAAAGTGTTTCGGTCGACTTGTGCTTATACACCCTTAAAGAGGATGGAAAGAGGATCACAAAAATCGCAGGCAGAGCTTTCTAAGTGCATTATTTTCGAAGTTACAGCCAAAAAACCAAAGGCTTGATTAATCGAAGAAGAGCCTTGGTCGACCACTACAACTGAAACAATTTTTTTTTAAGATGGGCTTTCGCTGATAGTCCGATCTTAAGGTACGCGTCGACAGCTTCAAGAAAATATATGATTATCATAGATTTCGATCGGTGTTTCGAAAGTTACAGGCGATTATAGAAAATTGAGGAAACGGCAAGGAATACATACCCATTGCAATTTATTTCGGCAAAAAATGGAAAGTGTTTCGGTCGACTTGTGCTTATACATGCTAAAAGAGGATGGAAAGAGGATCACAAAAATCGCAGGCAGAGCTTTCTAAGTGCATTATTTTCGAAGTTATAGCAAAAAAACCAAAGACTTGATTAATCGAGGAAGAGCCTTGGTTGACCACTACTACTGAAACAATATTTTTTTTAATGATGGGCTGTCGCTGATAGTCCTATCTCAAGGTACGCGTCGACAGCTTCAAGAAAATGTATGATTAGCATAGGTTTCGATCGGTGTTTCGAAAGTTACAGGCGATTAAAGAAAATCGAGGAAACGGTAAGGAATACATACCCATTGCAATTTATTTCGGCAAAAAATGGAAAGTGTTTCAGTCGACTTGTGCTTATAAATGCTTAAAGAGGATGGAAAGAGGATCACTAAAATCGCAGGCAGAGCTTTCTCAGTGCATTATTTTCAAAGTTACAGCCAAAAAACCAAAGACTTGATTAATCGAGGAAGAGCCTTGGTCGACCACTACTACTGAAACAATATTTTTTTTAAAGATGAGCTGTCGCTGATAGTCCTATCTTAAGGTACGCGTCGACAGCTTCAAGAAAATATATGATTATCATAGATTTCGATCGGTGTTTCGAAAGTTACAGGCGATTATAGAAAATTGAGGAAACGGTAAGGAATACATACCCATTGCAATATATTTCGGCAAATAATGGAAAGTGTTTCAGTCGACTTGTACTTATACACGCTTAAGGAGGATGGAACGAGGATCACAAAAATCGCAGGCAGAGCCTTCTAAGTGCATGATTTTCGAAGTTACAGCCAAAAAACCAAAGACTTGATTAATCGAGGAAGAGCCTTGGTCGACCACTACAACTGACACAATTCTTTTTAAAGATGGCCTTTCGCTGATAGTCCTATCTTAAGGTACACGTCGAGAGCTTCAAGAAAATGTATGATTAGCATAGGTTTCGATCGGTGTTTCGAAAGTTACAGGCGATTATAGAAAATCAAGGAAACGGTAAGGAATACATACCCTTTGCAATTTATTTCGGCAAAAAATGGAAAGTTTTTCGATCGACTTGTGCTTACACACGCTTAAGGAGGATGGAAAGGGCATCACAAAAATCGCGGGCAGAGCTTTCTAAGTGCATTATTTTCGAAGTTACAGCCAAAAAACCAAAGGCTTGATTAATCGAAGAAGAGCCTTGGTCGACCACTACAACTGAAACAATATTTTTTTTAATGATGGGCTGTCGCTGATAGTCCTATCTCAAGGTACGCGTCGACAGCTTCAAGAAAATGTATGATTAGCATAGGTTTCGATCGGTGTTTCGAAAGTTACAGGCGATTAAAGAAAATCGAGGAAACGGTAAGGAATACATACCCATTGCAATTTATTTCGGCAAAAAATGGAAAGTGTTTCAGTCGACTTGTGCTTATAAATGCTTAAAGAGGATGGAAAGAGGATCACTAAAATCGCAGGCAGAGCTTTCTAAGTGCATTATTTTCGAAGTTATAGGAAAAAAACCAAAGACTTGATTAATCGAGGAAGAGCCTTGGTTGACCACTACTACTGAAACAATATTTTTTTTAATGATGGGCTGTCGCTGATAGTCCTATCTCAAGGTACGCGTCGACAGCTTCAAGAAAATGTATGATTAGCATAGGTTTCGATTGGTGTTTCGAAAGTTACAGGCGATTAAAGAAAATCGAGGAAACGGTAAGGAATACATACCCATTGCAATTTATTTCGGCAAAAAATGGAAAGTGTTTCAGTCGACTTGTGCTTATAAATGCTTAAAGAGGATGGAAAGAGGATCACTAAAATCGCAGGCAGAGCTTTCTAAGTGCATTATTTTCAAAGTTACAGCCAAAAAACCAAAGACTTGATTAATCGAGGAAGAGCCTTGGTTGACCACTACTACTGAAACAATATTTTTTTTAATGATGGGCTGTCGCTGATAGTCCTATCTCAAGGTACGCGTCGACAGCTTCAAGAAAATGTATGATTAGCATAGGTTTCGATCGGTGTTTCGAAAGTTACAGGCGATTAAAGAAAATCGAGGAAACGATAAGGAATACATACCCATTGCAATATATTTCGGCAAATAATGGAAAGTGTTTCAGTCGACTTGTACTTATACACGCTTAAGGAGGATGGAACGAGGATCACAAAAATCGCAGGCAGAGCCTTCTAAGTGCATGATTTTCGAAGTTACAGCCAAAAAACCAAAGACTTGATTAATCGAGGAAGAGCCTTGGTCGACCACTACAACTGAAACAATTTTTTTTTAAAGATGGGCTTTCGCTGATAGTCCTATCTTAAGGTACGCGTCGAGAGCTTCAAGAAAATGTATGATTATCATAGGTTTCGATCGGTGTTTCGAAAGTTACAGGCGATTATAGAAAATCAAGGAAACGGTAAGGAATACATACCCCTTGCAATTTATTTCGGCAAAAAATGGAAAGTGTTTCGGTCGACTTGTGCTTATACACCCTTAAAGAGGATGGAAAGAGGATCACAAAAATCGCAGGCAGAGCTTTCTAAGTGCATTATTTTCGAAGTTATAGCAAAAAAACCAAGGACTTGATTAATCGAGGAAGAGCCTTGGTTCACCACTACTACTGAAACAATATTTTTGTTAATGATGGGCTGTCGCTGATAGTCCTATCTCAAGGTACGCGTCGACAGCTTCAAGAAAATGTATGATTAGCATAGGTTTCGATCGGTGTTTCGAAAGTTACAGGCGATTATAGAAAATCGAGGAAACGGTAAGGAATACATACCCATTGCAATTTATTTCGGCAAAAAATGGAAAGTGTTTCGGTCGACTTGTACTTATACAGGCTTAAAGAGGATGGAAAGAGGATCACAAAAATCGCTGGCAGAGCTTTCTAAGTGCATTATTTTCGAAGTTATAGCCAAAAAACCAAAGACTTGATTAATCGAGGAAGAGCCTTGGTCGACCACTACAACTGACACAATTCTTTTTAAAGATGGCCTTTCGCTGATAGTCTTATCTTACGGTACACGTCGAGAGCTTCAAGAATATGTATGATTAGCATAGGTTTCGATCGGTGTTTCGAAAGTTACAGGCGATTATAGAAAATCAAGGAAACGGTAAGGAATACATACCCTTTGCAATTTATTTCGGCAAAAAATGGAAAGTTTTTCGATCGACTTGTGCTTACACACGCTTAAGGAGGATGGAAAGGGCATCACAAAAATCGCGGGCAGAGCTTTCTAAGTGCATTATTTTCGAAGTTACAGCCAAAAAACCAAAGGCTTGATTAATCGAAGAAGAGCCTTGGTCGACCACTACAACTGAAACAATTTTTTTTTAATGATGGGCTGTCGCTGATAGTCCTATCTCAAGGTACGCGTCGACAGCTTCAAGAAAATGTATGATTAGCATAGGTTTCGATCGGTGTTTCGAAAGTTACAGGCGATTAAAGAAAATCGAGGAAACGGTAAGGAATACATACCCATTGCAATTTATTTCGGCAAAAAATGGAAAGTGTTTCAGTCGACTTGTGCTTATAAATGCTTAAAGAGGATGGAAAGAGGATCACTAAAATCGCAGGCAGAGCTTTCTAAGTGCATTATTTTCAAAGTTACAGCCAAAAAACCAAAGACTTGATTAATCGAGGAAGAGCCTTGGTCGACCACTACTACTGAAACAATATTTTTTTTAAAGATGAGCTGTCGCTGATAGTCCTATCTTAAGGTACGCGTCGACAGCTTCAAGAAAATATATGATTATCATAGATTTCGATCGGTGTTTCGAAAGTTACAGGCGATTATAGAAAATTGAGGAAACGGTAAGGAATACATACCCATTGCAATATATTTCGGCAAATAATGGAAAGTGTTTCGGTCGACTTGTACTTATACAGGCTTAAAGAGGATGGAAAGAGGATCACAAAAATCGCTGGCAGAGCTTTCTAAGTGCATTATTTTCGAAGTTATAGCCAAAAAACCAAAGACTTGATTAATCGAGGAAGAGCCTTGGTCGACCACTACAACTGACACAATTCTTTTTAAAGATGGCCTTTCGCTGATAGTCTTATCTTACGGTACACGTCGAGAGCTTCAAGAATATGTATGATTAGCATAGGTTTCGATCGGTGTTTCGAAAGTTACAGGCGATTATAGAAAATCAAGGAAACGGTAAGGAATACATACCCTTTGCAATTTATTTCGGCAAAAAATGGAAAGTTTTTCGATCGACTTGTGCTTACACACGCTTAAGGAGGATGGAAAGGGCATCACAAAAATCGCGGGCAGAGCTTTCTAAGTGCATTATTTTCGAAGTTACAGCCAAAAAACCAAAGGCTTGATTAATCGAAGAAGAGCCTTGGTCGACCA
Source organism: Anoplius nigerrimus (assembly GCA_914767735.1). Taxonomy (NCBI): domain Eukaryota; kingdom Metazoa; phylum Arthropoda; class Insecta; order Hymenoptera; family Pompilidae; genus Anoplius; species Anoplius nigerrimus. The sequence continues at coordinate 22,399,085 of OU612080.1, forward strand.
CTACAACTGAAACAATATTTTTTTTAATGATGGGCTGTCGCTGATAGTCCTATCTCAAGGTACGCGTCGACAGCTTCAAGAAAATGTATGATTAGCATAGGTTTCGATCGGTGTTTCGAAAGTTACAGGCGATTAAAGAAAATCGAGGAAACGGTAAGGAATACATACCCATTGCAATTTATTTCGGCAAAAAATGGAAAGTGTTTCAGTCGACTTGTGCTTATAAATGCTTAAAGAGGATGGAAAGAGGATCACTAAAATCGCAGGCAGAGCTTTCTAAGTGCATTATTTTCGAAGTTATAGGAAAAAAACCAAAGACTTGATTAATCGAGGAAGAGCCTTGGTTGACCACTACTACTGAAACAATATTTTTTTTAATGATGGGCTGTCGCTGATAGTCCTATTTCAAGGTACGCGTCGACAGCTTCAAGAAAATGTATGATTAGCATAGGTTTCGATTGGTGTTTCGAAAGTTACAGGCGATTAAAGAAAATCGAGGAAACGGTAAGGAATACATACCCATTGCAATTTATTTCGGCAAAAAATGGAAAGTGTTTCAGTCGACTTGTGCTTATAAATGCTTAAAGAGGATGGAAAGAGGATCACTAAAATCGCAGGCAGAGCTTTCTAAGTGCATTATTTTCAAAGTTACAGCCAAAAAACCAAAGACTTGATTAATCGAGGAAGAGCCTTGGTTGACCACTACTACTGAAACAATATTTTTTTTAATGATGGGCTGTCGCTGATAGTTCTATCTCAAGGTACGCGTCGACAGCTTCAAGAAAATGTATGATTAGCATAGGTTTCGATCGGTGTTTCGAAAGTTACAGGCGATTAAAGAAAATCGAGGAAACGATAAGGAATACATACCCATTGCAATATATTTCGGCAAATAATGGAAAGTGTTTCAGTCGACTTGTACTTATACACGCTTAAGGAGGATGGAACGAGGATCACAAAAATCGCAGGCAGAGCCTTCTAAGTGCATGATTTTCGAAGTTACAGCCAAAAAACCAAAGACTTGATTAATCGAGGAAGAGCCTTGGTCGACCACTACAACTGAAACAATTTTTTTTTAAAGATGGGCTTTCGCTGATCGTCCTATCTTAAGGTACGCGTCGAGAGCTTCAAGAAAATGTATGATTATCATAGGTTTCGATCGGTGTTTCGAAAGTTACAGGCGATTATAGAAAATCAAGGAAACGGTAAGGAATACATACCCCTTGCAATTTATTTCGGCAAAAAATGGAAAGTATTTCGGTCGACTTGTGCTTATACACCCTTAAAGAGGATGGAAAGAGGATCACAAAAATCGCAGGCAGAGCTTTCTAAGTGCATTATTTTCGAAGTTATAGCAAAAAAACCAAGGACTTGATTAATCGAGGAAGAGCCTTGGTTGACCACTACTACTGAAACAATATTTTTTTTAATGATGGGCTGTCGCTGATAGTCCTATCTCAAGGTTCGCGTCGACAGCTTCAAGAAAATGTATGATTAGCATAGGTTTCGATCGGTGTTTCGAAAGTTACAGGCGATTATAGAAAATCGAGGAAACGGTAAGGAATACATACCCATTGCAATTTATTTCGGCAAAAAATGGAAAGTGTTTCGGTCGACTTGTACTTATACAGGCTTAAAGAGGATGGAAAGAGGATCACAAAAATCGCTGGCAGAGCTTTCTAAGTGCATTATTTTCGAAGTTATAGCCAAAAAACCAAAGACTTGATTAATCGAGGAAGAGCCTTGGTCGACCACTACAACTGACACAATTCTTTTTAAAGATGGCCTTTCGCTGATAGTCCTATCTTACGGTACACGTCGAGAGCTTCAAGAATATGTATGATTAGCATAGGTTTCGATCGGTGTTTCGAAAGTTACAGGCGATTATAGAAAATCAAGGAAACGGTAAGGAATACATACCCTTTGCAATTTATTTCGGCAAAAAATGGAAAGTTTTTCGGTCGACTTGTGCTTACACACGCTTAAGGAGGATGGAAAGGGCATCACAAAAATCGCGGGCAGAGCTTTCTAAGTGCATTATTTTCGAAGTTACAGCCAAAAAACCAAAGGCTTGATTAATCGAAGAAGAGCCTTGGTCGACCACTACAACTGAAACAATTTTTTTTTAAGATGGGCTTTCGCTGATAGTCCGATCTTAAGGTACGCGTCGACAGCTTCAAGAAAATATATGATTATCATAGATTTCGATCGGTGTTTCGAAAGTTACAGGCGATTATAGAAAATTGAGGAAACGGCAAGGAATACATACCCATTGCAATTTATTTCGGCAAAAAATGGAAAGTGTTTCGGTCGACTTGTGCTCATACATGCTAAAAGAGGATGGAAAGAGGATCACAAAAATCGCAGGCAGAGCTTTCTAAGTGCATTATTTTCGAAGTTATAGCAAAAAAACCAAAGACTTGATTAATCGAGGAAGAGCCTTGGTTGACCACTACTACTGAAACAATATTTTTTTTAATGATGGGCTGTCGCTGATAGTCCTATCTCAAGGTACGCGTCGACAGCTTCAAGAAAATGTATGATTAGCATAGGTTTCGATCGGTGTTTCGAAAGTTACAGGCGATTAAAGAAAATCGAGGAAACGGTAAGGAATACATACCCATTGCAATTTATTTCGGCAAAAAATGGAAAGTGTTTCAGTCGACTTGTGCTTATAAATGCTTAAAGAGGATGGAAAGAGGATCACTAAAATCGCAGGCAGAGCTTTCTCAGTGCATTATTTTCAAAGTTACAGCCAAAAAACCAAAGACTTGATTAATCGAGGAAGAGCCTTGGTCGACCACTACTACTGAAACAATATTTTTTTTAAAGATGAGCTGTCGCTGATAGTCCTATCTTAAGGTACGCGTCGACAGCTTCAAGAAAATATATGATTATCATAGATTTCGATCGGTGTTTCGAAAGTTACAGGCGATTATAGAAAATTGAGGAAACGGTAAGGAATACATACCCATTGCAATATATTTCGGCAAATAATGGAAAGTGTTTCAGTCGACTTGTACTTATACACGCTTAAGGAGGATGGAACGAGGATCACAAAAATCGCAGGCAGAGCCTTCTAAGTGCATGATTTTCGAAGTTACAGCCAAAAAACCAAAGACTTGATTAATCGAGGAAGAGCCTTGGTCGACCACTACAACTGACACAATTCTTTTTAAAGATGGCCTTTCGCTGATAGTCCTATCTTAAGGTACACGTCGAGAGCTTCAAGAAAATGTATGATTAGCATAGGTTTCGATCGGTGTTTCGAAAGTTACAGGCGATTATAGAAAATCAAGGAAACGGTAAGGAATACATACCCTTTGCAATTTATTTCGGCAAAAAATGGAAAGTTTTTCGATCGACTTGTGCTTACACACGCTTAAGGAGGATGGAAAGGGCATCACAAAAATCGCGGGCAGAGCTTTCTAAGTGCATTATTTTCGAAGTTACAGCCAAAAAACCAAAGGCTTGATTAATCGAAGAAGAGCCTTGGTCGACCACTACAACTGAAACAATATTTTTTTTAATGATGGGCTGTCGCTGATAGTCCTATCTCAAGGTACGCGTCGACAGCTTCAAGAAAATGTATGATTAGCATAGGTTTCGATCGGTGTTTCGAAAGTTACAGGCGATTAAAGAAAATCGAGGAAACGGTAAGGAATACATACCCATTGCAATTTATTTCGGCAAAAAATGGAAAGTGTTTCGGTCGACTTGTGCTTATACACCCTTAAAGAGGATGGAAAGAGGATCACTAAAATCGCAGGCAGAGCTTTCTAAGTGCATTATTTTCAAAGGTACAGCCAAAAAACCAAAGACTTGATTAATCGAGGAAGAGCCTTGGTTGACCACTACTACTGAAACAATATTTCTTTTAATGATGGGCTGTCGCTGATAGTCCTATCTCAAGGTACGCGTCGACAGCTTCAAGAAAATGTATGATTAGCATAGGTTTCGATCGGTGTTTCGAAAGTTACAGGCGATTAAAGAAAATCGAGGAAACGATAAGGAATACATACCCATTGCAATATATTTCGGCAAATAATGGAAAGTGTTTCAGTCGACTTGTACTTATACACGCTTAAGGAGGATGGAACGAGGATCACAAAAATCGCAGGCAGAGCCTTCTAAGTGCATGATTTTCGAAGTTACAGCCAAAAAACCAAAGACTTGATTAATCGAGGAAGAGCCTTGGTCGACCACTACAACTGAAACAATTTTTTTTTAAAGATGGGCTTTCGCTGATAGTCCTATCTTAAGGTACGCGTCGAGAGCTTCAAGAAAATGTATGATTATCATAGGTTTCGATCGGTGTTTCGAAAGTTACAGGCGATTATAGAAAATCAAGGAAACGGTAAGGAATACATACCCCTTGCAATTTATTTCGGCAAAAAATGGAAAGTGTTTCGGTCGACTTGTGCTTATACACCCTTAAAGAGGATGGAAAGAGAATCACAAAAATCGCAGGCAGAGCTTTCTAAGTGCATTATTTTCGAAGTTATAGCAAAAAAACCAAGGACTTGATTAATCGAGGAAGAGCCTTGGTTCACCACTACTACTGAAACAATATTTTTGTTAATGATGGGCTGTCGCTGATAGTCCTATCTCAAGGTACGCGTCGACAGCTTCAAGAAAATGTATGATTAGCATAGGTTTCGATCGGTGTTTCGAAAGTTACAGGCGATTATAGAAAATCGAGGAAACGGTAAGGAATACATACCCATTGCAATTTATTTCGGCAAAAAATGGAAAGTTTTTCGATCGACTTGTGCTTACACAGGCTTAAAGAGGATGGAAAGAGGATCACAAAAATCGCTGGCAGAGCTTTCTAAGTGCATTATTTTCGAAGTTATAGCCAAAAAACCAAAGACTTGATTAATCGAGGAAGAGCCTTGGTCGACCACTACAACTGACACAATTCTTTTTAAAGATGGCCTTTCGCTGATAGTCCTATCTTACGGTACACGTCGAGAGCTTCAAGAATATGTATGATTAGCATAGGTTTCGATCGGTGTTTCGAAAGTTACAGGCGATTATAGAAAATCAAGGAAACGGTAAGGAATACATACCCTTTGCAATTTATTTCGGCAAAAAATGGAAAGTTTTTCGATCGACTTGTGCTTACACACGCTTAAGGAGGATGGAAAGGGCATCACAAAAATCGCGGGCAGAGCTTTCTAAGTGCATTATTTTCGAAGTTACAACCAAAAAACCAAAAGCTTGATTAATCGAAGAAGAGCCTTGGTCGACCACTACAACTGAAACAATTTTTTTTTAAGATGGGCTTTCGCTGATAGTCCGATCTTAAGGTACGCGTCGACAGCTTCAAGAAAATATATGATTATCATAGATTTCGATCGGTGTTTCGAAAGTTACAGGCGATTATAGAAAATTGAGGAAACGGCAAGGAATACATACCCATTGCAATTTATTTCGGCAAAAAATGGAAAGTGTTTCGGTCGACTTGTGCTTATACATGCTAAAAGAGGATGGAAAGAGGATCACAAAAATCGCAGGCAGAGCTTTCTAAGTGCATTATTTTCGAAGTTATAGCAAAAAAACCAAAGACTTGATTAATCGAGGAAGAGCCTTGGTTGACCACTACTACTGAAACAATATTTTTTTTAATGATGGGCTGTCGCTGATAGTCCTATCTCAAGGTACGCGTCGACAGCTTCAAGAAAATGTATGATTAGCATAGGTTTCGATCGGTGTTTCGAAAGTTACAGGCGATTAAAGAAAATCGAGGAAACGGTAAGGAATACATACCCATTGCAATTTATTTCGGCAAAAAATGGAAAGTGTTTCAGTCGACTTGTGCTTATAAATGCTTAAAGAGGATGGAAAGAGGATCACTAAAATCGCAGGCAGAGCTTTCTAAGTGCATTATTTTCAAAGTTACAGCCAAAAAACCAAAGACTTGATTAATCGAGGAAGAGCCTTGGTCGACCACTACTACTGAAACAATATTTTTTTTAAAGATGAGCTGTCGCTGATAGTCCTATCTTAAGGTACGCGTCGACAGCTTCAAGAAAATATATGATTATCATAGATTTCGATCGGTGTTTCGAAAGTTACAGGCGATTATAGAAAATTGAGGAAACGGTAAGGAATACATACCCATTGCAATATATTTCGGCAAATAATGGAAAGTGTTTCAGTCGACTTGTACTTATACACGCTTAAGGAGGATGGAACGAGGATCACAAAAATCGCAGGCAGAGCCTTCTAAGTGCATGATTTTCGAAGTTACAGCCAAAAAACCAAAGACTTGATTAATCGAGGAAGAGCCTTGGTCGACCACTACAACTGACACAATTCTTTTTAAAGATGGCCTTTCGCTGATAGTCCTATCTTAAGGTACACGTCGAGAGCTTCAAGAAAATGTATGATTAGCATAGGTTTCGATCGGTGTTTCGAAAGTTACAGGCGATTATAGAAAATCAAGGAAACGGTAAGGAATACATACCCTTTGCAATTTATTTCGGCAAAAAATGGAAAGTTTTTCGATCGACTTGTGCTTACACACGCTTAAGGAGGATGGAAAGGGCATCACAAAAATCGCGGGCAGAGCTTTCTAAGTGCATTATTTTCGAAGTTACAGCCAAAAAACCAAAGGCTTGATTAATCGAAGAAGAGCCTTGGTCGACCACTACAACTGAAACAATTTTTTTTTAAGATGGGCTTTCGCTGATAGTCCGATCTTAAGGTACGCGTCGACAGCTTCAAGAAAATATATGATTATCATAGATTTCGATCGGTGTTTCGAAAGTTACAGGCGATTATAGAAAATTGAGGAAACGGCAAGGAATACATACCCATTGCAATTTATTTCGGCAAAAAATGGAAAGTGTTTCAGTCGACTTGTGCTTATAAATGCTTAAAGAGGATGGAAAGAGGATCACTAAAATCGCAGGCAGAGCTTTCTAAGTGCATTATTTTCAAAGTTACAGCCAAAAAACCAAAGACTTGATTAATCGAGGAAGAGCATTGGTTGACCACTACTACTGAAACAATATTTTTTTTAATGATGGGCTGTCGCTGATAGTCCTATCTCAAGGTACGCGTCGACAGCTTCAAGAAAATGTATGATTAGCATAGGTTTCGATCGGTGTTTCGAAAGTTACAGGCGATTAAAGAAAATCGAGGAAACGGTAAGGAATACATACCCATTGCAATATATTTCGGCAAATAATGGAAAGTGTTTCAGTCGACTTGTACTTATACACGCTTAAGGAGGATGGAACGAGGATCACAAAAATCGCAGGCAGAGCCTTCTAAGTGCATGATTTTCGAAGTTACAGCCAAAAAACCAAAGACTTGATTAATCGAGGAAGAGCCTTGGTCGACCACTACAACTGAAACAATTTTTTTCTAAAGATGGGCTTTCGCTGATAGTCCTATCTCAAGGTACGCGTCGACAGCTTCAAGAAAATGTATGATTAGCATAGGTTTCGATCGGTGTTTCGAAAGTTACAGGCGATTAAAGAAAATCGAGGAAACGGTAAGGAATACATACCCATTGCAATATATTTCGGCAAATAATGGAAAGTGTTTCGGTCGACTTGTACTTATACACGCTTAAAGCGGATGGAACGAGGATCACAAAAATCGCAGGCAGAGCCTTCTAAGTGCATTATTTTCGAAGTTACAGCCAAAAAACCAAAGACTTGATTAATCGAAGAAGAGCCTTGGTCGAACACTACTACTGAAACAATATTTTTTTTTAAAGATGAGCTGTCGCTGATAATCCTAACTTAAGGTACGCGTCGAGAGCTTCAAGAAAATGTATGATTATCATAGGTTTCGATCGGGGTTTCGAAAGTTACAGGCGATTAAAGAAAATCGAGGAAACGGTAAGGAATACATACTCATTGCAATTTATTTCGGCAAAAAATGGAAAGTTTTTCGATCGACTTGTGCTTATACAGGCGTAAAGAGGATGGACAGGGCATCACAAAAACCGCAGGCAGAGCCTTGTAAGTGCATTATTTTCGATGTTATAGCCAAAAAACCAAAGACTTGATTAATCGAGGAAGAGCCTTGGTCGACCAGTACAACTGAAACAATTTTTTTTTAAAGATGGGCTTTTGCTGATCATCCTAACTTGAGGTAAGCGTCGAGAGCTTCAAGAAAATGTATGATTATCATAGGTTTCGATCGGTGTTTCGAAAGTTACAGGCGATTAAAGAAAATCGAGGAAACGGTAAGGAATACATACTCATTGCAATTTATTTCGGCAAAAAATGGAAAGTTTTTCGATCGACTTGTGCTTATACAGGCGTAAAGAGGATGGACAGGGCATCACAAAAACCGCAGGCAGAGCCTTGTAAGTGCATTATTTTCGAAGTTACAGCCAAAAAACCAAAGACTTGATTAATCGAAGAAGAGCCTTGGTCGAACACTACTACTGAAACAATATTTTTTTTTAAAGATGAGCTGTCGCTGATAATCCTAACTTGAGGTACGCGTCGAGAGCTTCAAGAAAATGTATGATTATCATAGGTTTCGATCGGGGTTTCGAAAGTTACAGGCGATTAAAGAAAATCGAGGAAACGGTAAGGAATACATACTCATTGCAATTTATTTCGGCAAAAAATGGAAAGTGTTTCGGTCGACTTGTACTTATACATGCTAAAAGAGGATGGAAAGACGATCAGAAAAATCGCAGGCAGAGCTTTCTAAGTGCATTATTTTCGAAGTTACAGCCAAAAAACCAAAGACTTGATTAATTGAGGAAGAGCCTTGGTCGACCACTACTACTGAAACATTATTTTTTTTAAAGATGGGCTTTCGCAGATAGTCCTATCTTAAGGTACGCGTCGAGAGCTTCTAGAAAATGTATGATTATCATAGGTTTCGATCGGTGTTTCGAAAGTTACAGGCGATTACAGAAAATCAAGGAAACGGTAAGGAATACATACCCCTTGCAATTTATTTCGAGAAAAAATGGAAAGTGTTTCGGCCGACTTGTACTTATACATGCTTAAAGAGGATGGAAAGAGGTACACAAAAATCGCAGGTAGAGCTTTCTAAGTGCATTATTTTCGAAGTTACAGCCAAAAAACCAAAGATTTGATTAATCGAAGAAGAGCCTTGGTCGACCACTACTACTGAAATAATATTTTTTTTTAAGATGGGCTTTCGCTGATAGTCCTATCTTAAGGTACGCGTCGACAGCTTCAAGAAAACGTATGATTAGCATAGGTTTCGATCGGTGTTTCGAAAGTTACAGGCGATTAAAGAAAATCGAGGAAACGGTAAGGAATACATACCCATTGCAATATATTTCGGCAAATAATGGAAAGTGTTTCGGCCGACTTGTACTTATACACGCTCAAAGAGGATGGAAAGAGGATCACAAAAATCGCAGGCAGAGCTTTCTAAGTGCATTATTTTCGAAGTTATAGCCAAAAAACCAAAGACTTGATTAATCGAGGAAGAGCCTTGGTTGACCACTACTACTGAAACAATATTTTTTTTAATGATGGGCTGTCGCTGATAGTCCTATCTCAAGGTACGCGTCGACAGCTTCAAGAAAATGTATGATTAGCATAGGTTTCGATCGGTGTTTCGAAAGTTACAGGCGATTATAGAAAATCGAGGAAACGGTAAGGAATACATACCCATTGCAATTTATTTCGGCAAAAAATGGAAAGTGTTTCAGTCGACTTGTGCTTATAAATGCTTAAAGAGGATGGAAAGAGGATCACTAAAATCGCAGGCAGAGCTTTCTAAGTGCATTATTTTCAAAGTTACAGCCAAAAAACCAAAGACTTGATTAATCGAGGAAGAGCCTTGGTTGACCACTACTACTGAAACAATATTTTTTTTAATGATGGGCTGTCGCTGATAGTCCTATCTCAAGGTACGCGTCGACAGCTTCAAGAAAATGTATGATTAGCATAGGTTTCGATCGGTGTTTCGAAAGTTACAGGCGATTAAAGAAAATCGAGGAAACAGTAAGGAATACATACCCATTGCAATATATTTCGGCAAATAATGGAAAGTGTTTCAGTCGACTTGTACTTATACACGCTTAAGGAGGATGGAACGAGGATCACAAAAACCGCAGGCAGAGCCTTCTAAGTGCATGATTTTCGAAGTTACAGCCAAAAAACCAAAGACTTGATTAATCGAGGAAGAGCCTTGGTCGACCACTACAACTGAAACAATTTTTTTTTAAAGATGGGCTTTCGCTGATAGTCCTATCTTAAGGTACGCGTCGAGAGCTTCAAGAAAATGTATGATTATCATAGGTTTCGATCGGTGTTTCGAAAGTTACAGGCGATTATAGAAAATCAAGGAAACGGTAAGGAATACATACCCCTTGCAATTTATTTCGGCAAAAAATGGAAAGTGTTTCGGTCGACTTGTGCTTATACACCCTTAAAGAGGATGGAAAGAGGATCACAAAAATCGCAGGCAGAGCTTTCTAAGTGCATTATTTTCGAAGTTATAGCAAAAAAACCAAGGACTTGATTAATCGAGGAAGAGCCTTGGTTCACCACTACTACTGAAACAATATTTTTGTTAATGATGGGCTGTCGCTGATAGTCCTATCTCAAGGTACGCGTCGACAGCTTCAAGAAAATGTATGATTAGCATAGGTTTCGATCGGTGTTTCGAAAGTTACAGGCGATTATAGAAAATCGAGGAAACGGTAAGGAATACATACCCATTGCAATTTATTTCGGCAAAAAATGGAAAGTGTTTCGGTCGACTTGTACTTATACAGGCTTAAAGAGGATGGAAAGAGGATCACAAAAATCGCTGGCAGAGCTTTCTAAGTGCATTATTTTCGAAGTTATAGCCAAAAAACCAAAGACTTGATTAATCGAGGAAGAGCCTTGGTCGACCACTACAACTGACACAATTCTTTTTAAAGATGGCCTTTCGCTGATAGTCCTATCTTAAGGGACTCGTCGAGAGCTTCAAGAAAATGTATGATTAGCATAGGTTTCGATCGGTGTTTCGAAAGTTACAGGCGATTATAGAAAATCAAGGAAACGGTAAGGAATACATACCCTTTGCAATTTATTTCGGCAAAAAATGGAAAGTTTTTCGATCGACTTGTGCTTACACACGCTTAAGGAGGATGGAAAGGGCATCACAAAAATCGCGGGCAGAGCTTTCTAAGTGCATTATTTTCGAAGTTACAGCCAAAAAACCAAAGGCTTGATTAATCGAAGAAGAGCCTTGGTCGACCACTACAACTGAAACAATTTTTTTTTAAGATGGGCTTTCGCTGATAGTCCGATCTTAAGGTACGCGTCGACAGCTTCAAGAAAATATATGATTATCATAGATTTCGATCGGTGTTTCGAAAGTTACAGGCGATTATAGAAAATTGAGGAAACGGCAAGGAATACATACCCATTGCAATTTATTTCGGCAAAAAATGGAAAGTGTTTCAGTCGACTTGTGCTTATAAATGCTTAAAGAGGATGGAAAGAGGATCACTAAAATCGCAGGCAGAGCTTTCTAAGTGCATTATTTTCAAAGTTACAGCCAAAAAACCAAAGACTTGATTAATCGAGGAAGAGCCTTGGTCGACCACTACTACTGAAACAATATTTTTTTTAAAGATGAGCTGTCGCTGATAGTCCTATCTTAAGGTACGCGTCGACAGCTTCAAGAAAATATATGATTATCATAGATTTCGATCGGTGTTTCGAAAGTTACAGGCGATTATAGAAAATTGAGGAAACGGCAAGGAATACATACCCCTTGCAATTTATTTCGGCAAAAAATGGAATGTGTTTCGGTCGACTTGTGCTTATACACGCTTAAAGAGGATGGAAAGAGGATCACAAAAATTGCAGGCAGAGCCTCCTAAGTGCATTATTTTCGAAGTTACAGCCAAAAAACCCAAGACTTGATTAATCGAGGAAGAGCCTTGGTCAACCACTACTACTGAAACATTATTTTTTTTTAAAGATGGGCTTTCGCTGATAGTCCTATCTTAAGGTATGCGTCGACAGCTTCAAGAAAATGTATGATTATCATAGATTTCGATCGGTGTTTCGAAAGTTACAGGCGATTATAGAAAATCGAGGAAACGGCAAGGAATACATACCCCTTGCAATTTATTTCGGCAAAAAATGGACAGTTTTTCGATCGACTTGTGCTTATACACGCTTAAAGAGGATGGAAAGGGCATCACAAAAATCGCAGGCAGAACCTCCTAAGTGCATTATTTTCGAAGTTGCAGCCAAAAAACCAAAGGCTTGATTAATCGAGGAAGAGCCTTGGTTGACCACTACTACTGAAACAATATTTTTTTTAATGATGGGCTGTCGCTGATAGTCCTATCTAAAGGTACGCGTCGACAGCTTCAAGAAAATGTATGATTAGCATAGGTTTCGATCGGTGTTTCGAAAGTTACAGGCGATTAAAGAAAATCGAGGAAACGGTAAGGAATACATACCCATTGCAATATATTTCGGCAAATAATGGAAAGTGTTTCAGTCGACTTGTACTTATACACGCCTAAGGAGGATGGAACGAGGACCACTAAAATCGCAGGCAGAGCTTTCTAAGTGCATTATTTTCAAAGTTACAGCCAAAAAACCAAAGGCTTGATTAATCGAGGAAGAGCCTTGGTCGACCACTACTACTGAAACAATATTTTTTTTAAAGATGAGCTGTCGCTGATAGTCCTATCTTAAGGTACGCGTCGAGAGCTTCAAGAAAATGTATGATTAGCATAGGTTTCGATCGGTGTTTCGAAAGTTACAGGCGATTATAGAAAATCAAGGAAACGGTAAGGAATACATACCCTTTGCAATTTATTTCGGCAAAAAATGGAAAGTTTTTCGATCGACTTTCGCTTACACACGCTTAAGGAGGATGGAAAGGGCATCACAAAAATCGCGGGCAGAGCTTTCTAAGTGCATTATTTTCGAAGTTACAGCCAAAAAACCAAAGACTTGATTAATCGAGGAAGAGCCTTGGTTGACCACTACTACTGAAACAATATTTTTTTTAATGATGGGCTGTCGCTGATAGTCCTATCTCAAGGTACGCGTCGACAGCTTCAAGAAAATGTATGATTAGCATAGGTTTCGATCGGTGTTTCGAAAGTTACAGGCGATTAAAGAAAATCGAGGAAACGGTAAGGAATACATACCCATTGCAATATATTTCGGCAAATAATGGAAAGTGTTTCAGTCGACTTGTACTTATACACGCTTAAGGAGGATGGAACGAAGATCACAAAAATCGCAGGCAGAGCCTTCTAAGTGCATGATTTTCGAAGTTACAGCCAAAAAACCAAAGACTTGATTAATCGAGGAAGAGCCTTGGTCGACCACTACAACTGAAACAATTTTTTTTTAAAGATGGGCTTTCGCTGATAGTCCTATCTCAAGGTACGCGTCGACAGCTTCAAGAAAATGTATGATTAGCATAGGTTTCGATCGGTGTTTCGAAAGTTACAGGCGATTAAAGAAAATCGAGGAAACGGTAAGGAATACATACCCATTGCAATATATTTCGGCAAATAATGGAAAGTGTTTCGGTCGACTTGTACTTATACACGCTTAAAGCGGATGGAACGAGGATCACAAAAATCGCAGGCAGAGCCTTCTAAGTGCATTATTTTCGAAGTTACAGCCAAAAAACCAAAGACTTGATTAATCGAAGAAGAGCCTTGGTCGAACACTACTACTGAAACAATATTTTTTTTTAAAGATGAGCTGTCGCTGATAATCCTAACTTAAGGTACGCGTCGAGAGCTTCAAGAAAATGTATGATTATCATAGGTTTCGATCGGGGTTTCGAAAGTTACAGGCGATTAAAGAAAATCGAGGAAACGGTAAGGAATACATACTCATTGCAATTTATTTCGGCAAAAAATGGAAAGTTTTTCGATCGACTTGTGCTTATACAGGCGTAAAGAGGATGGACAGGGCATCACAAAAACCGCAGGCAGAGCCTTGTAAGTGCATTATTTTCGATGTTATAGCCAAAAAACCAAAGACTTGATTAATCGAGGAAGAGCCTTGGTCGACCAGTACAACTGAAACAATTTTTTTTTAAAGATGGGCTTTTGCTGATCATCCTAACTTGAGGTAAGCGTCGAGAGCTTCAAGAAAATGTATGATTATCATAGGTTTCGATCGGTGTTTCGAAAGTTACAGGCGATTAAAGAAAATCGAGGAAACGGTAAGGAATACATACTCATTGCAATTTATTTCGGCAAAAAATGGAAAGTTTTTCGATCGACTTGTGCTTATACAGGCGTAAAGAGGATGGACAGGGCATCACAAAAACCGCAGGCAGAGCCTTGTAAGTGCATTATTTTCGAAGTTACAGCCAAAAAACCAAAGACTTGATTAATCGAAGAAGAGCCTTGGTCGAACACTACTACTGAAACAATATTTTTTTTTAAAGATGAGCTGTCGCTGATAATCCTAACTTGAGGTACGCGTCGAGAGCTTCAAGAAAATGTATGATTATCATAGGTTTCGATCGGGGTTTCGAAAGTTACAGGCGATTAAAGAAAATCGAGGAAACGGTAAGGAATACATACTCATTGCAATTTATTTCGGCAAAAAATGGAAAGTGTTTCGGTCGACTTGTACTTATACATGCTAAAAGAGGATGGAAAGACGATCAGAAAAATCGCAGGCAGAGCTTTCTAAGTGCATTATTTTCGAAGTTACAGCCAAAAAACCAAAGACTTGATTAATTGAGGAAGAGCCTTGGTCGACCACTACTACTGAAACATTATTTTTTTTAAAGATGGGCTTTCGCAGATAGTCCTATCTTAAGGTACGCGTCGAGAGCTTCTAGAAAATGTATGATTATCATAGGTTTCGATCGGTGTTTTGAAAGTTACAGGCGATTACAGAAAATCAAGGAAACGGTAAGGAATACATACCCCTTGCAATTTATTTCGAGAAAAAATGGAAAGTGTTTCGGCCGACTTGTACTTATACATGCTTAAAGAGGATGGAAAGAGGTACACAAAAATCGCAGGTAGAGCTTTCTAAGTGCATTATTTTCGAAGTTACAGCCAAAAAACCAAAGATTTGATTAATCGAAGAAGAGCCTTGGTCGACCACTACTACTGAAATAATATTTTTTTTTAAGATGGGCTTTCGCTGATAGTCCTATCTTAAGGTACGCGTCGACAGCTTCAAGAAAACGTATGATTAGCATAGGTTTCGATCGGTGTTTCGAAAGTTACAGGCGATTAAAGAAAATCGAGGAAACGGTAAGGAATACATACCCATTGCAATATATTTCGGCAAATAATGGAAAGTGTTTCGGCCGACTTGTACTTATACACGCTCAAAGAGGATGGAAAGAGGATCACAAAAATCGCAGGCAGAGCTTTCTAAGTGCATTATTTTCGAAGTTATAGCCAAAAAACCAAAGACTTGATTAATCGAGGAAGAGCCTTGGTTGACCACTACTACTGAAACAATATTTTTTTTAATGATGGGCTGTCGCTGATAGTCCTATCTCAAGGTACGCGTCGACAGCTTCAAGAAAATGTATGATTAGCATAGGTTTCGATCGGTGTTTCGAAAGTTACAGGCGATTATAGAAAATCGAGGAAACGGTAAGGAATACATACCCATTGCAATTTATTTCGGCAAAAAATGGAAAGTGTTTCGGTCGACTTGTACTTATACAGGCTTAAAGAGGATGGAAAGAGGATCACAAAAATCGCTGGCAGAGCTTTCTAAGTGCATTATTTTCGAAGTTATAGCCAAAAAACCAAAGACTTGATTAATCGAGGAAGAGCCTTGGTCGACCACTACAACTGACACAATTCTTTTTAAAGATGGCCTTTCGCTGATAGTCCTATCTTACGGTACACGTCGAGAGCTTCAAGAATATGTATGATTAGCATAGGTTTCGATCGGTGTTTCGAAAGTTACAGGCGATTATAGAAAATCAAGGAAACGGTAAGGAATACATACCCTTTGCAATTTATTTCGGCAAAAAATGGAAAGTTTTTCGATCGACTTGTGCTTACACACGCTTAAGGAGGATGGAAAGGGCATCACAAAAATCGCGGGCAGAGCTTTCTAAGTGCATTATTTTCGAAGTTACAGCCAAAAAACCAAAGGCTTGATTAATCGAAGAAGAGCCTTGGTCGACCACTACAACTGAAACAATTTTTTTTTAATGATGGGCTGTCGCTGATAGTCCTATCTCACGGTACGCGTCGACAGCTTCAAGAAAATGTATGATTAGCATAGGTTTCGATCGGTGTTTCGAAAGTTACAGGCGATTAAAGAAAATCGAGGAAACGGTAAGGAATACATACCCATTGCAATATATTTCGGCAAATAATGGAAAGTGTTTCAGTCGACTTGTACTTATACACGCTTAAGTAGGATGGAACGAGGATCACAAAAATCGCAGGCAGAGCCTTCTAAGTGCATGATTTTAGAAGTTACAGCCAAAAAACCAAAGACTTGATTAATCGAGGAAGAGCCTTGGTCGACCACTACAACTGAAACAATTTTTTTTTAAAGATGGGCTTTCGCTGATAGTCCTATCTTAAGGTACGCGTCGAGAGCTTCAAGAAAATGTATGATTATCATAGGTTTCGATCGGTGTTTCGAAAGTTACAGGCGATTATAGAAAATCAAGGAAACGGTAAGGAATACATACCCCTTGCAATTTATTTCGGCAAAAAATGGAAAGTGTTTCGGTCGACTTGTGCTTATACACCCTTAAAGAGGGTGGAAAGAGGATCACAAAAATCGCAGGCAGAGCTTTCTAAGTGCATTATTTTCGAAGTTATAGCAAAAAAACCAAGGACTTGATTAATCGAGGAAGAGCCTTGGTTGACCACTACTACTGAAACAATATTTTTTTTAATGATGGGCTGTCGCTGATAGTCCTATCTCAAGGTACGCGTCGACAGCTTCAAGAAAATGTATGATTAGCATAGGTTTCGATCGGTGTTTCGAAAGTTACAGGCGATTATAGAAAATCGAGGAAACGGTAAGGAATACATACCCATTGCAATTTATTTCGGCAAAAAATGGAAAGTGTTTCGGTCGACTTGTACTTATACAGGCTTAAAGAGGATGGAAAGAGGATCACAAAAATCGCTGGCAGAGCTTTCTAAGTGCATTATTTTCGAAGTTATAGCCAAAAAACCAAAGACTTGATTAATCGAGGAAGAGCCTTGGTCGACCACTACAACTGACACAATTCTTTTTAAAGATGGCCTTTCGCTGATAGTCCTATCTTACGGTACACGTCGAGAGCTTCAAGAATATGTATGATTAGCATAGGTTTCGATCGGTGTTTCGAAAGTTACAGGCGATTATAGAAAATCAAGGAAACGGTAAGGAATACATACCCTTTGCAATTTATTTCGGCAAAAAATGGAAAGTTTTTCGATCGACTTGTGCTTACACACGCTTAAGGAGGATGGAAAGGGCATCACAAAAATCGCGGGCAGAGCTTTCTAAGTGCATTATTTTCGAAGTTACAGCCAAAAAACCAAAGGCTTGATTAATCGAAGAAGAGCCTTGGTCGACCACTACAACTGAAACAATTTTTTTTTAAGATGGGCTTTCGCTGATAGTCCGATCTTAAGGTACGCGTCGACAGCTTCAAGAAAATATATGATTATCATAGATTTCGATCGGTGTTTCGAAAGTTACAGGCGATTATAGAAAATTGAGGAAACGGTAAGGAATACATACCCATTGCAATATATTTCGGCAAATAATGGAAAGTGTTTCAGTCGACTTGTACTTATACACGCTTAAGGAGGATGGAACGAGGATCACAAAAATCGCAGGCAGAGCCTTCTAAGTGCATGATTTTCGAAGTTACAGCCAAAAAACCAAAGACTTGATTAATCGAGGAAGAGCCTTGGTTGACCACTACTACTGAAACAATATTTTTTTTAATGATGGGCTGTCGCTGATAGTCCTATCTCAAGGTACGCGTCGACAGCTTCAAGAAAATGTATGATTAGCATAGGTTTCGATCGGTGTTTCGAAAGTTACAGGCGATTATAGAAAATCGAGGAAACGGTAAGGAATACATACCCTTTGCAATTTATTTCGGCAAAAAATGGAAAGTTTTTCGATCGACTTGTGCTTACACACGCTTAAGGAGGATGGAAAGGGCATCACAAAAATCGCGGGCAGAGCTTTCTAAGTGCATTATTTTCGAAGTTACAGCCAAAAAACCAAAGGCTTGATTAATCGAGGAAGAGCCTTGGTCAACCACTACTACTGAAACATTATTTTTTTTTAAAGATGGGCTTTCGCTGATAGTCCTATCTTAAGGTATGCGTCGACAGCTTCAAGAAAATGTATGATTATCATAGATTTCGATCGGTGTTTCGAAAGTTACAGGCGATTATAGAAAATCGAGGAAACGGCAAGGAATACATACCCCTTGCAATTTATTTCGGCAAAAAATGGACAGTTTTTCGATCGACTTGTGCTTATACACGCCTAAGGAGGATGGAACGAGGACCACTAAAATCGCAGGCAGAGCTTTCTAAGTGCATTATTTTCAAAGTTACAGCCAAAAAACCAAAGGCTTGATTAATCGAGGAAGAGCCTTGGTCGACCACTACTACTGAAACAATATTTTTTTTAAAGATGAGCTGTCGCTGATAGTCCTATCTTAAGGTACGCGTCGACAGCTTCAAGAAAATATATGATTATCATAGATTTCGATCGGTGTTTCGAAAGTTACAGGCGATTATAGAAAATTGAGGAAACGGCAAGGAATACATACCCCTTGCAATTTATTTCGGCAAAAAATGGAAAGTGTTTCGGTCGACTTGTGCTTATACATGCTTAAAGAGGATGGAAAGAGGATCACAAAAATCGCAGGCAGAGCTTTCTAAGTGCATTATTTTCGAAGTTATAGCCAAAAAACCAAAGACTTGATTAATCGAGGAAGAGCCTTGGTCGACCAGTACAAATGAAACAATTTTTTTTTAAAGATGGTCTTTCGCTGATAGTCCTATCTTAAGGTACGCGTCGAGAGCTTCAAGAAAATGTATGATTAGCATAGGTTTCGATCGGTGTTTCGAAAGTTACAGGCGATTATAGAAAATCGAGGAAACGGTAAGGAATACATACCCTTTGCAATTTATTTCGGCAAAAAATGGAAAGTTTTTCGATCGACTTGTGCTTACACAACCTTAAGGAGGATGGAAAGGGCATCACAAAAATCGCGGGCAGAGTTTTCTAAGTGCATTATTTGCGAAGTTACAGACAAAAAACCAAAGGCTTGATTAATCGAGGAAGAGCCTTGGTCGATCAGTACAACTGAAACAATTTTTTTTTAAAGATGGGCTTTTGCTGATCATCCTAACTTGAGGTAAGCGTCGAGAGCTTCAAGAAAATGTATGATTATCATAGGTTTCGATCGGTGTTTCGAAAGTTACAGGCGATTAAAGAAAATCGAGGAAACGGTAAGGAATACATACTCATTGCAATTTATTTCGGCAAAATATAGAAAGTGTTTCGGTAGACTTGTGCTTATACATGCTTAAAGAGGATGTAAAGGGGATCACAAAAATCGCAGGCAGAGCCTCCTAAGTTCATTATTGTCGAAGTTACAGCCAAAAAACCAAAGACTTGATTAATTGAGGAAGAGCCTTGGTCGACCACTACTACTGAAACATTATTTTTTTTAAAGATGGGCTTTCGCAGATAGTCCTATCTTAAGGTACGCGTCGAGAGCTTCTAGAAAATGTATGATTATGATAGGTTTCGATCGGTGTTTCGAAAGTTACAGGCGATTACAGAAAATCAAGGAAACGGTAAGGAATACATACCCCTTGCAATTTATTTCGAGAAAAAATGGAAAGTGTTTCGGTCGACTTGTACTTATACATGCTTAAAGAGGATGGAAAGAGGTACACAAAAATCGCAGGTAGAGCTTTCTAAGTGCATTATTTTCGAAGTTACAGCCAAAAAACCCAAGACTTGATTACTCGAGGAAAAGCCTTGGTCAACCACTGCAACTGAAACATTATTTTTTTTTAAAGATGGGCTTTCGCTGATAGTCCTATCTTAAGGTACGCGTCGAGAGCTTCAAGAAAATATATGATTATCATAGGTTTCGATAGGTGTTTCGAAAGTTACAGGCGATTATAGAAAATCAAGGAAACGGTAAGGAATACATACCCCTTGCAATTTATTTCGGCAAAAAATGGAAAGTGTTTCGGTCGACTTGTGCTTATACATGCTTAAAGAGGATGGAAAGAGGATCACAAAAATCGCAGGCAGAGCTTTCGAAGTGCATTATTTTCGAAGTTATAGCCAAAAAACCAAAGACTTGATTAATCGAGGAAGAGCTTTGGTCAACCCCTACTACTGAAACATTATTTTTTTTAAAGATGGGCTTTCGCTGATAGTCCTATCTTAAGGTACGCGTCGAGAGCTTCTAGAAAATGTATGATTATCATAGGTTTCGATCGGTGTTTCGAAAGTTACAGGCGATTATAGAAAATCAAGGAAACGGTAAGGAATAGATACCCCTTGCAATTTATTTCGAGAAAAAATGGAAAGTGTTTCGGTTGACTTGTGCTTATACATGCTTAAAGAGGATGGAAAGAGGTACACAAAAATCGCAGGTAGAGCTTTCTAAGTGCATTATTTTCGAATTTACAGCCAAAAAACCAAAGACTTGATTAATCGAAGAAGAGCCTTGGTCGACCACTACTATTGAAACAATATTTTTTTTTAAGACGGGCTTTCGCTGATAGTCCTATCTTAAGGTACGCGTCGACAGCTTCAAGAAAACGTATGATTATCATAGGTTTCGATCGGTGTTTCGAAAGTTACAGGCGATTAAAGAAAATCGAGGAAACGGTAAGGAATACATACCCATTGCAATATATTTCGGCAAATAATGGAAAGTGTTTCGGCCGACTTGTACTTATACACGCTCAAAGAGGATGGAAAGAGGATCACAAAAATCGCAGGCAGAGCTTTCTAAGTGCATTATTTTCGAAGTTATAGCAAAAAAACCAAAGACTTGATTAATCGAGGAAGAGCCTTGGTTGACCACTACTACTGAAACAATATTTTTTTTAATGATGGGCTGTCGCTGATAGTCCTATCTCAAGGTACGCGTCGACAGCTTCAAGAAAATGTATGATTAGCATAGGTTTCGATCGGTGTTTCGAAAGTTACAGGCGATTAAAGAAAATCGAGGAAACGGTAAGGAATACATACCCATTGCAATATATTTCGACAAATAATGAAAAGTGTTTCAGTCGACTTGTACTTATACACGCTTAAGGAGGATGGAACGAGGATCACAAAAATCGCAGGCAGAGCCTTCTAAGTGCATTATTTTCGAAGTTACAGCCAAAAAACCAAAGACTTGATTAATCGAGGAAGAGCCTTGGTCGACCACTACAACTGAAACAATTTTTTTTTAAAGATGGGCTTTCGCTGGTAGTCCTATCTTAAGGTACGCGTCGAGAGCTTCAAGAAAATATATGATTATCATAGGTTTCGATAGGTGTTTCGAAAGTTACAGGCGATTATAGAAAATCAAGGAAACGGTAAGGAATACATACCCCTTGCAATTTATTTCGGCAAAAAATGGAAAGTGTTTCGGTCGACTTGTGCTTATACACCCTTAAAGAGGATGGAAAGGGCATCACAAAAATCGCAGCAGAACCTCCTAAGTGCATTATTTTCGAAGTTGCAGCCAAAAAACCAAAGGCTTGATTAATCGAGGAAGAGCCTTGGTTGACCACTACTACTGAAACAATATTTTTTTTAATGATGGGCTGTCGCTGATAGTCCTATCTCAAGGTACGCGTCGACAGCTTCAAGAAAATGTATGATTAGCATAGGTTTCGATCGGTGTTTCGAAAGTTACAGGCGATTATAGAAAATCGAGGAAACGGCAAGGAATACATACCCCTTGCAATTTATTTCGGCAAAAAATGGACAGTTTTTCGATCGACTTGTGCTTATACACGCTTAAAGAGGATGGAAAGGGCATCACAAAAATCGCAGGCAGAACCTCCTAAGTGCATTATTTTCGAAGTTGCAGCCAAAAAAGCAACGGCTTGATTAATCGAGGAAGAGCCTTGGTTGACCACTACTACTGAAACAATATTTTTTTTAATGATGGGCTGTCGCTGATAGTCCTATCTCAAGGTACGCGTCGACAGCTTCAAGAAAATGTATGATTAGCATAGGTTTCGATCGGTGTTTCGAAAGTTACAGGCGATTAAAGAAAATCGAGGAAACGGTAAGGAATACATACCCATTGCAATATATTTCGGCAAATAATGGAAAGTGTTTCAGTCGACTTGTACTTACACACGCCTAAGGAGGATGGAACGAGGACCACTAAAATCGCAGGCAGAGCTTTCTAAGTGCATTATTTTCAAAGTTACAGCCAAAAAACCAAAGGCTTGATTAATCGAGGAAGAGCCTTGGTCGACCACTACTACTGAAACAATATTTTTTTTAAAGATGAGCTGTCGCTGATAGTCCTATCTTAAGGTACGCGTCGACAGCTTCAAGAAAATATATGATTATCATAGATTTCGATCGGTGTTTCGAAAGTTACAGGCGATTATAGAAAATTGAGGAAACGGCAAGGAATACATACCCCTTGCAATTTATTTCGGCAAAAAATGGAAAGTGTTTCGGTCGACTTGTGCTTATACATGCTTAAAGAGGATGGAAAGAGGATCACAAAAATCGCAGGCAGAGCTTTCTAAGTGCATTATTTTCGAAGTTATAGCCAAAAAACCAAAGACTTGATTAATCGAGGAAGAGCCTTGGTTGACCACTACTACTGAAACAATATTATTTTTAATGTTGGGCTGTCGCTGATAGTCCTATCTCAAGGTACGCGTCGACAGCTTCAAGAAAATGTATGATTAGCATAGGTTTCGATCGGTGTTTCGAAAGTTACAGGCGATTAAATAAAATCGAGGGAACGGTAAGGAATACATACCCATTGCAATATATTTCGGCAAATAATGGAAAGTGTTTCAGTCGACTTGTACTTATACACGCTTAAGGAGGATGGAACGAGGATCACAAAAATCGCAGGCAGAGCCTTCTAAGTGCATTATTTTCGGAGTTACAGCCAAAAAACCAAAGACTTGATTAATCGAGGTAGAGCCTTGGTTGACCACTACATCTGAAACAATTTTTTTTTAAAGATGGGCTTTCGCTGATAGTCCTATCTTAAGGTACGCGTCGAGAGCTTCAAGAAAATGTATGATTATCATAGGTTTCGATCGGTGTTTCGAAAGTTACAGGCGATTATAGAAAATCAAGGAAACGGTAAGGAATACATACCCCTTGCAATTTATTTCGGCACAAAATGGAAAGTGTTTCAGTCGACTTGTACTTATACACGCTTAAGGAGGATGGAACGAGGACCACAAAAATCGCAGGCAGAGCCTTCTAAGTGCATTATTTTCGAAGTTACAGCCAAAAAACCCAAGACTTGATTACTCGAGGAAAAGCCTTGGTCAACCACTGCAACTGAAACATTATTTTTTTTTAAAGATGGGCTTTCGCTGATAGTCCTATCTTAAGGTACGCGTCGAGAGCTTCAAGAAAATATATGATTAGCATAGGTTTCGATCGGTGTTTCGAAAGTTACAGGCGATTATAGAAAATCAAGGAAACGGTAAGGAATACATACCCTTTGCAATTTATTTCGGCAAAAAATGGAAAGTTTTTCGATCGACTTGTGCTTACACACGCTTAAGGAGGATGGAAAGGGCATCACAAAAATCGCGGGCAGAGCTTTCTAAGTGCATTATTTTCGAAGTTACAGCCAAAAAACCAAAGGCTTGATTAATCGAAGAAGAGCCTTGGTCGACCACTACTACTGAAACAATATTTTTTTTAATGATGGGCTGTCGCTGATAGTCCTATCTCAAGGTACGCGTCGACAGCTTCAAGAAAATGTATGATTAGCATAGGTTTCGATCGGTGTTTCGAAAGTTACAGGCGATTAAAGAAAATCGAGGAAACGGTAAGGAATACATACCCATTGCAATACATTTCGGCAAATAATGGAAAGTGTTTCAGTCGACTTGTACTTATACACGCTTAAGGAGGATGGAACGAGGATCACAAAAATCGCAGGCAGAGCCTCTAAGTGCATTATTTTCGAAGTTATAGCCAAAAAACCAAAGACTTGATTAATCGAGGAAGAGCCTTGGTCGACCACTACAACTGAAACAATTTTTTTTTAAAGATGGGCTTTCGCTGATAGTCCTATCTTAAGGTACGCGTCGAGAGCTTCAAGAAAATGTATGATTATCATAGGTTTCGATCGGTGTTTCGAAAGTTACAGGCGATTATAGAAAATCAAGGAAACGGTAAGGAATACATACCCCTTGCAATTTATTTCGGCAAAAAATGGAAAGTGTTTCGGTCGACTTGTGCTTATACACCCTTAAAGAGGATGGAAAGAGGATCACAAAAATCGCAGGCAGAGCTTTCTAAGTGCATTATTTTCGAAGTTACAGCCAAAAAACCAAAGGCTTGATTAATCGAAGAAGAGCCTTGGTCGACCACTACAACTGAAACAATTTTTTTTTAAGATGGGCTTTCGCTGATAGTCCGATCTTAAGGTACGCGTCGACAGCTTCAAGAAAATATATGATTATCATAGATTTCGATCGGTGTTTCGAAAGTTACAGGCGATTATAGAAAATTGAGGAAACGGCAAGGAATACATACCCATTGCAATTTATTTCGGCAAAAAATGGAAAGTGTTTCGGTCGACTTGTGCTTATACATGCTAAAAGAGGATGGAAAGAGGATCACAAAAATCGCAGGCAGAGCTTTCTAAGTGCATTATTTTCGAAGTTATAGCAAAAAAACCAAAGACTTGATTAATCGAGGAAGAGCCTTGGTTGACCACTACTACTGAAACAATATTTTTTTTAATGATGGGCTGTCGCTGATAGTCCTATCTCAAGGTACGCGTCGACAGCTTCAAGAAAATGTATGATTAGCATAGGTTTCGATCGGTGTTTCGAAAGTTACAGGCGATTAAAGAAAATCGAGGAAACGGTAAGGAATACATACCCATTGCAATTTATTTCGGCAAAAAATGGAAAGTGTTTCAGTCGACTTGTGCTTATAAATGCTTAAAGAGGATGGAAAGAGGATCACTAAAATCGCAGGCAGAGCTTTCTCAGTGCATTATTTTCAAAGTTACAGCCAAAAAACCAAAGACTTGATTAATCGAGGAAGAGCCTTGGTCGACCACTACTACTGAAACAATATTTTTTTTAAAGATGAGCTGTCGCTGATAGTCCTATCTTAAGGTACGCGTCGACAGCTTCAAGAAAATATATGATTATCATAGATTTCGATCGGTGTTTCGAAAGTTACAGGCGATTATAGAAAATTGAGGAAACGGTAAGGAATACATACCCATTGCAATATATTTCGGCAAATAATGGAAAGTGTTTCAGTCGACTTGTACTTATACACGCTTAAGGAGGATGGAACGAGGATCACAAAAATCGCAGGCAGAGCCTTCTAAGTGCATGATTTTCGAAGTTACAGCCAAAAAACCAAAGACTTGATTAATCGAGGAAGAGCCTTGGTCGACCACTACAACTGACACAATTCTTTTTAAAGATGGCCTTTCGCTGATAGTCCTATCTTAAGGTACACGTCGAGAGCTTCAAGAAAATGTATGATTAGCATAGGTTTCGATCGGTGTTTCGAAAGTTACAGGCGATTATAGAAAATCAAGGAAACGGTAAGGAATACATACCCTTTGCAATTTATTTCGGCAAAAAATGGAAAGTTTTTCGATCGACTTGTGCTTACACACGCTTAAGGAGGATGGAAAGGGCATCACAAAAATCGCGGGCAGAGCTTTCTAAGTGCATTATTTTCGAAGTTACAGCCAAAAAACCAAAGGCTTGATTAATCGAAGAAGAGCCTTGGTCGACCACTACAACTGAAACAATATTTTTTTTAATGATGGGCTGTCGCTGATAGTCCTATCTCAAGGTACGCGTCGACAGCTTCAAGAAAATGTATGATTAGCATAGGTTTCGATCGGTGTTTCGAAAGTTACAGGCGATTAAAGAAAATCGAGGAAACGGTAAGGAATACATACCCATTGCAATTTATTTCGGCAAAAAATGGAAAGTGTTTCAGTCGACTTGTGCTTATAAATGCTTAAAGAGGATGGAAAGAGGATCACTAAAATCGCAGGCAGAGCTTTCTAAGTGCATTATTTTCGAAGTTATAGGAAAAAAACCAAAGACTTGATTAATCGAGGAAGAGCCTTGGTTGACCACTACTACTGAAACAATATTTTTTTTAATGATGGGCTGTCGCTGATAGTCCTATCTCAAGGTACGCGTCGACAGCTTCAAGAAAATGTATGATTAGCATAGGTTTCGATTGGTGTTTCGAAAGTTACAGGCGATTAAAGAAAATCGAGGAAACGGTAAGGAATACATACCCATTGCAATTTATTTCGGCAAAAAATGGAAAGTGTTTCAGTCGACTTGTGCTTATAAATGCTTAAAGAGGATGGAAAGAGGATCACTAAAATCGCAGGCAGAGCTTTCTAAGTGCATTATTTTCAAAGTTACAGCCAAAAAACCAAAGACTTGATTAATCGAGGAAGAGCCTTGGTTGACCACTACTACTGAAACAATATTTTTTTTAATGATGGGCTGTCGCTGATAGTCCTATCTCAAGGTACGCGTCGACAGCTTCAAGAAAATGTATGATTAGCATAGGTTTCGATCGGTGTTTCGAAAGTTACAGGCGATTAAAGAAAATCGAGGAAACGATAAGGAATACATACCCATTGCAATATATTTCGGCAAATAATGGAAAGTGTTTCAGTCGACTTGTACTTATACACGCTTAAGGAGGATGGAACGAGGATCACAAAAATCGCAGGCAGAGCCTTCTAAGTGCATGATTTTCGAAGTTACAGCCAAAAAACCAAAGACTTGATTAATCGAGGAAGAGCCTTGGTCGACCACTACAACTGAAACAATTTTTTTTTAAAGATGGGCTTTCGCTGATAGTCCTATCTTAAGGTACGCGTCGAGAGCTTCAAGAAAATGTATGATTATCATAGGTTTCGATCGGTGTTTCGAAAGTTACAGGCGATTATAGAAAATCAAGGAAACGGTAAGGAATACATACCCCTTGCAATTTATTTCGGCAAAAAATGGAAAGTGTTTCGGTCGACTTGTGCTTATACACCCTTAAAGAGGATGGAAAGAGGATCACAAAAATCGCAGGCAGAGCTTTCTAAGTGCATTATTTTCGAAGTTATAGCAAAAAAACCAAGGACTTGATTAATCGAGGAAGAGCCTTGGTTCACCACTACTACTGAAACAATATTTTTGTTAATGATGGGCTGTCGCTGATAGTCCTATCTTAAGGTACGCGTCGACAGCTTCAAGAAAATGTATGATTAGCATAGGTTTCGATCGGTGTTTCGAAAGTTACAGGCGATTATAGAAAATCGAGGAAACGGTAAGGAATACATACCCATTGCAATTTATTTCGGCAAAAAATGGAAAGTGTTTCGGTCGACTTGTACTTATACAGGCTTAAAGAGGATGGAAAGAGGATCACAAAAATCGCTGGCAGAGCTTTCTAAGTGCATTATTTTCGAAGTTATAGCCAAAAAACCAAAGACTTGATTAATCGAGGAAGAGCCTTGGTCGACCACTACAACTGACACAATTCTTTTTAAAGATGGCCTTTCGCTGATAGTCTTATCTTACGGTACACGTCGAGAGCTTCAAGAATATGTATGATTAGCATAGGTTTCGATCGGTGTTTCGAAAGTTACAGGCGATTATAGAAAATCAAGGAAACGGTAAGGAATACATACCCTTTGCAATTTATTTCGGCAAAAAATGGAAAGTTTTTCGATCGACTTGTGCTTACACACGCTTAAGGAGGATGGAAAGGGCATCACAAAAATCGCGGGCAGAGCTTTCTAAGTGCATTATTTTCGAAGTTACAGCCAAAAAACCAAAGGCTTGATTAATCGAAGAAGAGCCTTGGTCGACCACTACAACTGAAACAATTTTTTTTTAATGATGGGCTGTCGCTGATAGTCCTATCTCAAGGTACGCGTCGACAGCTTCAAGAAAATGTATGATTAGCATAGGTTTCGATCGGTGTTTCGAAAGTTACAGGCGATTAAAGAAAATCGAGGAAACGGTAAGGAATACATACCCATTGCAATTTATTTCGGCAAAAAATGGAAAGTGTTTCAGTCGACTTGTGCTTATAAATGCTTAAAGAGGATGGAAAGAGGATCACTAAAATCGCAGGCAGAGCTTTCTAAGTGCATTATTTTCAAAGTTACAGCCAAAAAACCAAAGACTTGATTAATCGAGGAAGAGCCTTGGTCGACCACTACTACTGAAACAATATTTTTTTTAAAGATGAGCTGTCGCTGATAGTCCTATCTTAAGGTACGCGTCGACAGCTTCAAGAAAATATATGATTATCATAGATTTCGATCGGTGTTTCGAAAGTTACAGGCGATTATAGAAAATTGAGGAAACGGTAAGGAATACATACCCATTGCAATATATTTCGGCAAATAATGGAAAGTGTTTCGGTCGACTTGTACTTATACAGGCTTAAAGAGGATGGAAAGAGGATCACAAAAATCGCTGGCAGAGCTTTCTAAGTGCATTATTTTCGAAGTTATAGCCAAAAAACCAAAGACTTGATTAATCGAGGAAGAGCCTTGGTCGACCACTACAACTGACACAATTCTTTTTAAAGATGGCCTTTCGCTGATAGTCTTATCTTACGGTACACGTCGAGAGCTTCAAGAATATGTATGATTAGCATAGGTTTCGATCGGTGTTTCGAAAGTTACAGGCGATTATAGAAAATCAAGGAAACGGTAAGGAATACATACCCTTTGCAATTTATTTCGGCAAAAAATGGAAAGTTTTTCGATCGACTTGTGCTTACACACGCTTAAGGAGGATGGAAAGGGCATCACAAAAATCGCGGGCAGAGCTTTCTAAGTGCATTATTTTCGAAGTTACAGCCAAAAAACCAAAGGCTTGATTAATCGAAGAAGAGCCTTGGTCGACCACTACAACTGAAACAATATTTTTTTTAATGATGGGCTGTCGCTGATAGTCCTATCTCAAGGTACGCGTCGACAGCTTCAAGAAAATGTATGATTAGCATAGGTTTCGATCGGTGTTTCGAAAGTTACAGGCGATTAAAGAAAATCGAGGAAACGGTAAGGAATACATACCCATTGCAATTTATTTCGGCAAAAAATGGAAAGTGTTTCAGTCGACTTGTGCTTATAAATGCTTAAAGAGGATGGAAAGAGGATCACTAAAATCGCAGGCAGAGCTTTCTAAGTGCATTATTTTCGAAGTTATAGGAAAAAAACCAAAGACTTGATTAATCGAGGAAGAGCCTTGGTTGACCACTACTACTGAAACAATATTTTTTTTAATGATGGGCTGTCGCTGATAGTCCTATTTCAAGGTACGCGTCGACAGCTTCAAGAAAATGTATGATTAGCATAGGTTTCGATTGGTGTTTCGAAAGTTACAGGCGATTAAAGAAAATCGAGGAAACGGTAAGGAATACATACCCATTGCAATTTATTTCGGCAAAAAATGGAAAGTGTTTCAGTCGACTTGTGCTTATAAATGCTTAAAGAGGATGGAAAGAGGATCACTAAAATCGCAGGCAGAGCTTTCTAAGTGCATTATTTTCAAAGTTACAGCCAAAAAACCAAAGACTTGATTAATCGAGGAAGAGCCTTGGTTGACCACTACTACTGAAACAATATTTTTTTTAATGATGGGCTGTCGCTGATAGTTCTATCTCAAGGTACGCGTCGACAGCTTCAAGAAAATGTATGATTAGCATAGGTTTCGATCGGTGTTTCGAAAGTTACAGGCGATTAAAGAAAATCGAGGAAACGATAAGGAATACATACCCATTGCAATATATTTCGGCAAATAATGGAAAGTGTTTCAGTCGACTTGTACTTATACACGCTTAAGGAGGATGGAACGAGGATCACAAAAATCGCAGGCAGAGCCTTCTAAGTGCATGATTTTCGAAGTTACAGCCAAAAAACCAAAGACTTGATTAATCGAGGAAGAGCCTTGGTCGACCACTACAACTGAAACAATTTTTTTTTAAAGATGGGCTTTCGCTGATCGTCCTATCTTAAGGTACGCGTCGAGAGCTTCAAGAAAATGTATGATTATCATAGGTTTCGATCGGTGTTTCGAAAGTTACAGGCGATTATAGAAAATCAAGGAAACGGTAAGGAATACATACCCCTTGCAATTTATTTCGGCAAAAAATGGAAAGTATTTCGGTCGACTTGTGCTTATACACCCTTAAAGAGGATGGAAAGAGGATCACAAAAATCGCAGGCAGAGCTTTCTAAGTGCATTATTTTCGAAGTTATAGCAAAAAAACCAAGGACTTGATTAATCGAGGAAGAGCCTTGGTTGACCACTACTACTGAAACAATATTTTTTTTAATGATGGGCTGTCGCTGATAGTCCTATCTCAAGGTTCGCGTCGACAGCTTCAAGAAAATGTATGATTAGCATAGGTTTCGATCGGTGTTTCGAAAGTTACAGGCGATTATAGAAAATCGAGGAAACGGTAAGGAATACATACCCATTGCAATTTATTTCGGCAAAAAATGGAAAGTGTTTCGGTCGACTTGTACTTATACAGGCTTAAAGAGGATGGAAAGAGGATCACAAAAATCGCTGGCAGAGCTTTCTAAGTGCATTATTTTCGAAGTTATAGCCAAAAAACCAAAGACTTGATTAATCGAGGAAGAGCCTTGGTCGACCACTACAACTGACACAATTCTTTTTAAAGATGGCCTTTCGCTGATAGTCCTATCTTACGGTACACGTCGAGAGCTTCAAGAATATGTATGATTAGCATAGGTTTCGATCGGTGTTTCGAAAGTTACAGGCGATTATAGAAAATCAAGGAAACGGTAAGGAATACATACCCTTTGCAATTTATTTCGGCAAAAAATGGAAAGTTTTTCGATCGACTTGTGCTTACACACGCTTAAGGAGGATGGAAAGGGCATCACAAAAATCGCGGGCAGAGCTTTCTAAGTGCATTATTTTCGAAGTTACAGCCAAAAAACCAAAGGCTTGATTAATCGAAGAAGAGCCTTGGTCGACCACTACAACTGAAACAATTTTTTTTTAAGATGGGCTTTCGCTGATAGTCCGATCTTAAGGTACGCGTCGACAGCTTCAAGAAAATATATGATTATCATAGATTTCGATCGGTGTTTCGAAAGTTACAGGCGATTATAGAAAATTGAGGAAACGGCAAGGAATACATACCCATTGCAATTTATTTCGGCAAAAAATGGAAAGTGTTTCGGTCGACTTGTGCTCATACATGCTAAAAGAGGATGGAAAGAGGATCACAAAAATCGCAGGCAGAGCTTTCTAAGTGCATTATTTTCGAAGTTATAGCAAAAAAACCAAAGACTTGATTAATCGAGGAAGAGCCTTGGTTGACCACTACTACTGAAACAATATTTTTTTTAATGATGGGCTGTCGCTGATAGTCCTATCTCAAGGTACGCGTCGACAGCTTCAAGAAAATGTATGATTAGCATAGGTTTCGATCGGTGTTTCGAAAGTTACAGGCGATTAAAGAAAATCGAGGAAACGGTAAGGAATACATACCCATTGCAATTTATTTCGGCAAAAAATGGAAAGTGTTTCAGTCGACTTGTGCTTATAAATGCTTAAAGAGGATGGAAAGAGGATCACTAAAATCGCAGGCAGAGCTTTCTCAGTGCATTATTTTCAAAGTTACAGCCAAAAAACCAAAGACTTGATTAATCGAGGAAGAGCCTTGGTCGACCACTACTACTGAAACAATATTTTTTTTAAAGATGAGCTGTCGCTGATAGTCCTATCTTAAGGTACGCGTCGACAGCTTCAAGAAAATATATGATTATCATAGATTTCGATCGGTGTTTCAAAAGTTACAGGCGATTATAGAAAATTGAGGAAACGGTAAGGAATACATACCCATTGCAATATATTTCGGCAAATAATGGAAAGTGTTTCAGTCGACTTGTACTTATACACGCTTAAGGAGGATGGAACGAGGATCACAAAAATCGCAGGCAGAGCCTTCTAAGTGCATGATTTTCGAAGTTACAGCCAAAAAACCAAAGACTTGATTAATCGAGGAAGAGCCTTGGTCGACCACTACAACTGACACAATTCTTTTTAAAGATGGCCTTTCGCTGATAGTCCTATCTTAAGGTACACGTCGAGAGCTTCAAGAAAATGTATGATTAGCATAGGTTTCGATCGGTGTTTCGAAAGTTACAGGCGATTATAGAAAATCAAGGAAACGGTAAGGAATACATACCCTTTGCAATTTATTTCGGCAAAAAATGGAAAGTTTTTCGATCGACTTGTGCTTACACACGCTTAAGGAGGATGGAAAGGGCATCACAAAAATCGCGGGCAGAGCTTTCTAAGTGCATTATTTTCGAAGTTACAGCCAAAAAACCAAAGGCTTGATTAATCGAAGAAGAGCCTTGGTCGACCACTACAACTGAAACAATATTTTTTTTAATGATGGGCTGTCGCTGATAGTCCTATCTCAAGGTACGCGTCGACAGCTTCAAGAAAATGTATGATTAGCATAGGTTTCGATCGGTGTTTCGAAAGTTACAGGCGATTAAAGAAAATCGAGGAAACGGTAAGGAATACATACCCATTGCAATTTATTTCGGCAAAAAATGGAAAGTGTTTCGGTCGACTTGTGCTTATACACCCTTAAAGAGGATGGAAAGAGGATCACTAAAATCGCAGGCAGAGCTTTCTAAGTGCATTATTTTCAAAGTTACAGCCAAAAAACCAAAGACTTGATTAATCGAGGAAGAGCCTTGGTTGACCACTACTACTGAAACAATATTTCTTTTAATGATGGGCTGTCGCTGATAGTCCTATCTCAAGGTACGCGTCGACAGCTTCAAGAAAATGTATGATTAGCATAGGTTTCGATCGGTGTTTCGAAAGTTACAGGCGATTATAGAAAATCGAGGAAACGGTAAGGAATACATACCCATTGCAATTTATTTCGGCAAAAAATGGAAAGTGTTTCGGTCGACTTGTACTTATACAGGCTTAAAGAGGATGGAAAGAGGATCACAAAAATCGCTGGCAGAGCTTTCTAAGTGCATTATTTTCGAAGTTATAGCCAAAAAACCAAAGACTTGATTAATCGAGGAAGAGCCTTGGTCGACAACTACAACTGACACAATTCTTTTTAAAGATGGCCTTTCGCTGATAGTCCTATCTTAAGGTAGACGTCGAGAGCTTCAAGAAAATGTATGATTAGCATAGGTTTCGATCGGTGTTTCGAAAGTTACAGGCGATTATAGAAAATCAAGGAAACGGTAAGGAATACATACCCTTTGCAATTTATTTCGGCAAAAAATGGAAAGTTTTTCGATCGACTTGTGCTTACACACGCTTAAGGAGGATGGAAAGGGCATCACAAAAATCGCGGGCAGAGCTTTCTAAGTGCATTATTTTCGAAGTTACAGCCAAAAAACCAAAGGCTTGATTAATCGAAGAAGAGCCTTGGTCGACCACTACTACTGAAACAATATTTTTTTTAATGATGGGCTGTCGCTGATAGTCCTATCTCAAGGTACGCGTCGACAGCTTCAAGAAAATGTATGATTAGCATAGGTTTCGATCGGTGTTTCGAAAGTTACAGGCGATTAAAGAAAATCGAGGAAACGGTAAGGAATACATACCCATTGCAATATATTTCGGCAAATAATGGAAAGTGTTTCAGTCGACTTGTACTTATACACGCTTAAGGAGGATGGAACGAGGATCACAAAAATCGCAGGCAGAGCCTTCTAAGTGCATGATTTTCGAAGTTACAGCCAAAAAACCAAAGACTTGATTAATCGAGGAAGAGCCTTGGTCGACCACTACAACTGAAACAATTTTTTTTTAAAGATGGGCTTTCGCTGATAGTCCTATCTTAAGGTACGCGTCGAGAGCTTCAAGAAAATGTATGATTATCATAGGTTTCGATCGGTGTTTCGAAAGTTACAGGCGATTATAGAAAATCAAGGAAACGGTAAGGAATACATACCCCTTGCAATTTATTTCGGCAAAAAATGGAAAGTGTTTCGGTCGACTTGTGCTTATACACCCTTAAAGAGGATGGAAAGAGGATCACAAAAATCGCAGGCAGAGCTTTCTAAGTGCATTATTTTCGAAGTTACAGCCAAAAAACCAAAGGCTTGATTAATCGAAGAAGAGCCTTGGTCGACCACTACAACTGAAACAATATTTTTGTTAATGATGGGCTGTCGCTGATAGTCCTATCTCAAGGTACGCGTCGACAGCTTCAAGAAAATGTATGATTAGCATAGGTTTCGATCGGTGTTTCGAAAGTTACAGGCGATTATAGAAAATCGAGGAAACGGTAAGGAATACATACCCATTGCAATTTATTTCGGCAAAAAATGGAAAGTGTTTCGGTCGACTTGTACTTATACAGGCTTAAAGAGGATGGAAAGAGGATCACAAAAATCGCTGGCAGAGCTTTCTAAGTGCATTATTTTCGAAGTTATAGCCAAAAAACCAAAGACTTGATTAATCGAGGAAGAGCCTTGGTCGACCACTACAACTGACACAATTCTTTTTAAAGATGGCCTGTCGCTGATAGTCTTATCTTACGGTACACGTCGAGAGCTTCAAGAATATGTATGATTAGCATAGGTTTCGATCGGTGTTTCGAAAGTTACAGGCGATTATAGAAAATCAAGGAAACGGTAAGGAATACATACCCTTTGCAATTTATTTCGGCAAAAAATGGAAAGTTTTTCGATCGACTTGTGCTTACACACGCTTAAGGAGGATGGAAAGGGCATCACAAAAATCGCGGGCAGAGCTTTCTAAGTGCATTATTTTCGAAGTTACAGCCAAAAAACCAAAGGCTTGATTAATCGAAGAAGAGCCTTGGTCGACCACTACAACTGAAACAATTTTTTTTTAATGATGGGCTGTCGCTGATAGTCCTATCTCAAGGTACGCGTCGACAGCTTCAAGAAAATGTATGATTAGCATAGGTTTCGATCGGTGTTTCGAAAGTTACAGGCGATTAAAGAAAATCGAGGAAACGGTAAGGAATACATACCCATTGCAATTTATTTCGGCAAAAAATGGAAAGTGTTTCAGTCGACTTGTGCTTATAAATGCTTAAAGAGGATGGAAAGAGGATCACTAAAATCGCAGGCAGAGCTTTCTAAGTGCATTATTTTCAAAGTTACAGCCAAAAAACCAAAGACTTGATTAATCGAGGAAGAGCCTTGGTCGACCACTACTACTGAAACAATATTTTTTTTAAAGATGAGCTGTCGCTGATAGTCCTATCTTAAGGTACGCGTCGACAGCTTCAAGAAAATATATGATTATCATAGATTTCGATCGGTGTTTCGAAAGTTACAGGCGATTATAGAAAATTGAGGAAACGGTAAGGAATACATACCCATTGCAATATATTTCGGCAAATAATGGAAAGTGTTTCGGTCGACTTGTACTTATACAGGCTTAAAGAGGATGGAAAGAGGATCACAAAAATCGCTGGCAGAGCTTTCTAAGTGCATTATTTTCGAAGTTATAGCCAAAAAACCAAAGACTTGATTAATCGAGGAAGAGCCTTGGTCGACCACTACAACTGACACAATTCTTTTTAAAGATGGCCTTTCGCTGATAGTCTTATCTTACGGTACACGTCGAGAGCTTCAAGAATATGTATGATTAGCATAGGTTTCGATCGGTGTTTCGAAAGTTACAGGCGATTATAGAAAATCAAGGAAACGGTAAGGAATACATACCCTTTGCAATTTATTTCGGCAAAAAATGGAAAGTTTTTCGATCGACTTGTGCTTACACACGCTTAAGGAGGATGGAAAGGGCATCACAAAAATCGCGGGCAGAGCTTTCTAAGTGCATTATTTTCGAAGTTACAGCCAAAAAACCAAAGGCTTGATTAATCGAAGAAGAGCCTTGGTCGACCACTACAACTGAAACAATATTTTTTTTAATGATGGGCTGTCGCTGATAGTCCTATCTCAAGGTACGCGTCGACAGCTTCAAGAAAATGTATGATTAGCATAGGTTTCGATCGGTGTTTCGAAAGTTACAGGCGATTAAAGAAAATCGAGGAAACGGTAAGGAATACATACCCATTGCAATTTATTTCGGCAAAAAATGGAAAGTGTTTCAGTCGACTTGTGCTTATAAATGCTTAAAGAGGATGGAAAGAGGATCACTAAAATCGCAGGCAGAGCTTTCTAAGTGCATTATTTTCGAAGTTATAGGAAAAAAACCAAAGACTTGATTAATCGAGGAAGAGCCTTGGTTGACCACTACTACTGAAACAATATTTTTTTTAATGATGGGCTGTCGCTGATAGTCCTATTTCAAGGTACGCGTCGACAGCTTCAAGAAAATGTATGATTAGCATAGGTTTCGATTGGTGTTTCGAAAGTTACAGGCGATTAAAGAAAATCGAGGAAACGGTAAGGAATACATACCCATTGCAATTTATTTCGGCAAAAAATGGAAAGTGTTTCAGTCGACTTGTGCTTATAAATGCTTAAAGAGGATGGAAAGAGGATCACTAAAATCGCAGGCAGAGCTTTCTAAGTGCATTATTTTCAAAGTTACAGCCAAAAAACCAAAGACTTGATTAATCGAGGAAGAGCCTTGGTTGACCACTACTACTGAAACAATATTTTTTTTAATGATGGGCTGTCGCTGATAGTTCTATCTCAAGGTACGCGTCGACAGCTTCAAGAAAATGTATGATTAGCATAGGTTTCGATCGGTGTTTCGAAAGTTACAGGCGATTAAAGAAAATCGAGGAAACGATAAGGAATACATACCCATTGCAATATATTTCGGCAAATAATGGAAAGTGTTTCAGTCGACTTGTACTTATACACGCTTAAGGAGGATGGAACGAGGATCACAAAAATCGCAGGCAGAGCCTTCTAAGTGCATGATTTTCGAAGTTACAGCCAAAAAACCAAAGACTTGATTAATCGAGGAAGAGCCTTGGTCGACCACTACAACTGAAACAATTTTTTTTTAAAGATGGGCTTTCGCTGATCGTCCTATCTTAAGGTACGCGTCGAGAGCTTCAAGAAAATGTATGATTATCATAGGTTTCGATCGGTGTTTCGAAAGTTACAGGCGATTATAGAAAATCAAGGAAACGGTAAGGAATACATACCCCTTGCAATTTATTTCGGCAAAAAATGGAAAGTATTTCGGTCGACTTGTGCTTATACACCCTTAAAGAGGATGGAAAGAGGATCACAAAAATCGCAGGCAGAGCTTTCTAAGTGCATTATTTTCGAAGTTATAGCAAAAAAACCAAGGACTTGATTAATCGAGGAAGAGCCTTGGTTGACCACTACTACTGAAACAATATTTTTTTTAATGATGGGCTGTCGCTGATAGTCCTATCTCAAGGTTCGCGTCGACAGCTTCAAGAAAATGTATGATTAGCATAGGTTTCGATCGGTGTTTCGAAAGTTACAGGCGATTATAGAAAATCGAGGAAACGGTAAGGAATACATACCCATTGCAATTTATTTCGGCAAAAAATGGAAAGTGTTTCGGTCGACTTGTACTTATACAGGCTTAAAGAGGATGGAAAGAGGATCACAAAAATCGCTGGCAGAGCTTTCTAAGTGCATTATTTTCGAAGTTATAGCCAAAAAACCAAAGACTTGATTAATCGAGGAAGAGCCTTGGTCGACCACTACAACTGACACAATTCTTTTTAAAGATGGCCTTTCGCTGATAGTCCTATCTTACGGTACACGTCGAGAGCTTCAAGAATATGTATGATTAGCATAGGTTTCGATCGGTGTTTCGAAAGTTACAGGCGATTATAGAAAATCAAGGAAACGGTAAGGAATACATACCCTTTGCAATTTATTTCGGCAAAAAATGGAAAGTTTTTCGATCGACTTGTGCTTACACACGCTTAAGGAGGATGGAAAGGGCATCACAAAAATCGCGGGCAGAGCTTTCTAAGTGCATTATTTTCGAAGTTACAGCCAAAAAACCAAAGGCTTGATTAATCGAAGAAGAGCCTTGGTCGACCACTACAACTGAAACAATTTTTTTTTAAGATGGGCTTTCGCTGATAGTCCGATCTTAAGGTACGCGTCGACAGCTTCAAGAAAATATATGATTATCATAGATTTCGATCGGTGTTTCGAAAGTTACAGGCGATTATAGAAAATTGAGGAAACGGCAAGGAATACATACCCATTGCAATTTATTTCGGCAAAAAATGGAAAGTGTTTCGGTCGACTTGTGCTCATACATGCTAAAAGAGGATGGAAAGAGGATCACAAAAATCGCAGGCAGAGCTTTCTAAGTGCATTATTTTCGAAGTTATAGCAAAAAAACCAAAGACTTGATTAATCGAGGAAGAGCCTTGGTTGACCACTACTACTGAAACAATATTTTTTTTAATGATGGGCTGTCGCTGATAGTCCTATCTCAAGGTACGCGTCGACAGCTTCAAGAAAATGTATGATTAGCATAGGTTTCGATCGGTGTTTCGAAAGTTACAGGCGATTAAAGAAAATCGAGGAAACGGTAAGGAATACATACCCATTGCAATTTATTTCGGCAAAAAATGGAAAGTGTTTCAGTCGACTTGTGCTTATAAATGCTTAAAGAGGATGGAAAGAGGATCACTAAAATCGCAGGCAGAGCTTTCTCAGTGCATTATTTTCAAAGTTACAGCCAAAAAACCAAAGACTTGATTAATCGAGGAAGAGCCTTGGTCGACCACTACTACTGAAACAATATTTTTTTTAAAGATGAGCTGTCGCTGATAGTCCTATCTTAAGGTACGCGTCGACAGCTTCAAGAAAATATATGATTATCATAGATTTCGATCGGTGTTTCGAAAGTTACAGGCGATTATAGAAAATTGAGGAAACGGTAAGGAATACATACCCATTGCAATATATTTCGGCAAATAATGGAAAGTGTTTCAGTCGACTTGTACTTATACACGCTTAAGGAGGATGGAACGAGGATCACAAAAATCGCAGGCAGAGCCTTCTAAGTGCATGATTTTCGAAGTTACAGCCAAAAAACCAAAGACTTGATTAATCGAGGAAGAGCCTTGGTCGACCACTACAACTGACACAATTCTTTTTAAAGATGGCCTTTCGCTGATAGTCCTATCTTAAGGTACACGTCGAGAGCTTCAAGAAAATGTATGATTAGCATAGGTTTCGATCGGTGTTTCGAAAGTTACAGGCGATTATAGAAAATCAAGGAAACGGTAAGGAATACATACCCTTTGCAATTTATTTCGGCAAAAAATGGAAAGTTTTTCGATCGACTTGTGCTTACACACGCTTAAGGAGGATGGAAAGGGCATCACAAAAATCGCGGGCAGAGCTTTCTAAGTGCATTATTTTCGAAGTTACAGCCAAAAAACCAAAGGCTTGATTAATCGAAGAAGAGCCTTGGTCGACCACTACAACTGAAACAATATTTTTTTTAATGATGGGCTGTCGCTGATAGTCCTATCTCAAGGTACGCGTCGACAGCTTCAAGAAAATGTATGATTAGCATAGGTTTCGATCGGTGTTTCGAAAGTTACAGGCGATTAAAGAAAATCGAGGAAACGGTAAGGAATACATACCCATTGCAATTTATTTCGGCAAAAAATGGAAAGTGTTTCGGTCGACTTGTGCTTATACACCCTTAAAGAGGATGGAAAGAGGATCACTAAAATCGCAGGCAGAGCTTTCTAAGTGCATTATTTTCAAAGGTACAGCCAAAAAACCAAAGACTTGATTAATCGAGGAAGAGCCTTGGTTGACCACTACTACTGAAACAATATTTCTTTTAATGATGGGCTGTCGCTGATAGTCCTATCTCAAGGTACGCGTCGACAGCTTCAAGAAAATGTATGATTAGCATAGGTTTCGATCGGTGTTTCGAAAGTTACAGGCGATTAAAGAAAATCGAGGAAACGATAAGGAATACATACCCATTGCAATATATTTCGGCAAATAATGGAAAGTGTTTCAGTCGACTTGTACTTATACACGCTTAAGGAGGATGGAACGAGGATCACAAAAATCGCAGGCAGAGCCTTCTAAGTGCATGATTTTCGAAGTTACAGCCAAAAAACCAAAGACTTGATTAATCGAGGAAGAGCCTTGGTCGACCACTACAACTGAAACAATTTTTTTTTAAAGATGGGCTTTCGCTGATAGTCCTATCTTAAGGTACGCGTCGAGAGCTTCAAGAAAATGTATGATTATCATAGGTTTCGATCGGTGTTTCGAAAGTTACAGGCGATTATAGAAAATCAAGGAAACGGTAAGGAATACATACCCCTTGCAATTTATTTCGGCAAAAAATGGAAAGTGTTTCGGTCGACTTGTGCTTATACACCCTTAAAGAGGATGGAAAGAGAATCACAAAAATCGCAGGCAGAGCTTTCTAAGTGCATTATTTTCGAAGTTATAGCAAAAAAACCAAGGACTTGATTAATCGAGGAAGAGCCTTGGTTCACCACTACTACTGAAACAATATTTTTGTTAATGATGGGCTGTCGCTGATAGTCCTATCTCAAGGTACGCGTCGACAGCTTCAAGAAAATGTATGATTAGCATAGGTTTCGATCGGTGTTTCGAAAGTTACAGGCGATTATAGAAAATCGAGGAAACGGTAAGGAATACATACCCATTGCAATTTATTTCGGCAAAAAATGGAAAGTTTTTCGATCGACTTGTGCTTACACAGGCTTAAAGAGGATGGAAAGAGGATCACAAAAATCGCTGGCAGAGCTTTCTAAGTGCATTATTTTCGAAGTTATAGCCAAAAAACCAAAGACTTGATTAATCGAGGAAGAGCCTTGGTCGACCACTACAACTGACACAATTCTTTTTAAAGATGGCCTTTCGCTGATAGTCCTATCTTACGGTACACGTCGAGAGCTTCAAGAATATGTATGATTAGCATAGGTTTCGATCGGTGTTTCGAAAGTTACAGGCGATTATAGAAAATCAAGGAAACGGTAAGGAATACATACCCTTTGCAATTTATTTCGGCAAAAAATGGAAAGTTTTTCGATCGACTTGTGCTTACACACGCTTAAGGAGGATGGAAAGGGCATCACAAAAATCGCGGGCAGAGCTTTCTAAGTGCATTATTTTCGAAGTTACAGCCAAAAAACCAAAAGCT
The DNA here is from genome assembly GCA_914767735.1 of Anoplius nigerrimus. Classification (NCBI taxonomy): domain Eukaryota; kingdom Metazoa; phylum Arthropoda; class Insecta; order Hymenoptera; family Pompilidae; genus Anoplius; species Anoplius nigerrimus. The sequence continues at coordinate 22,440,405 of OU612080.1, forward strand.
TGATTAATCGAAGAAGAGCCTTGGTCGACCACTACAACTGAAACAATTTTTTTTTAAGATGGGCTTTCGCTGATAGTCCGATCTTAAGGTACGCGTCGACAGCTTCAAGAAAATATATGATTATCATAGATTTCGATCGGTGTTTCGAAAGTTACAGGCGATTATAGAAAATTGAGGAAACGGCAAGGAATACATACCCATTGCAATTTATTTCGGCAAAAAATGGAAAGTGTTTCGGTCGACTTGTGCTTATACATGCTAAAAGAGGATGGAAAGAGGATCACAAAAATCGCAGGCAGAGCTTTCTAAGTGCATTATTTTCGAAGTTATAGCAAAAAAACCAAAGACTTGATTAATCGAGGAAGAGCCTTGGTTGACCACTACTACTGAAACAATATTTTTTTTAATGATGGGCTGTCGCTGATAGTCCTATCTCAAGGTACGCGTCGACAGCTTCAAGAAAATGTATGATTAGCATAGGTTTCGATCGGTGTTTCGAAAGTTACAGGCGATTAAAGAAAATCGAGGAAACGGTAAGGAATACATACCCATTGCAATTTATTTCGGCAAAAAATGGAAAGTGTTTCAGTCGACTTGTGCTTATAAATGCTTAAAGAGGATGGAAAGAGGATCACTAAAATCGCAGGCAGAGCTTTCTAAGTGCATTATTTTCAAAGTTACAGCCAAAAAACCAAAGACTTGATTAATCGAGGAAGAGCCTTGGTCGACCACTACTACTGAAACAATATTTTTTTTAAAGATGAGCTGTCGCTGATAGTCCTATCTTAAGGTACGCGTCGACAGCTTCAAGAAAATATATGATTATCATAGATTTCGATCGGTGTTTCGAAAGTTACAGGCGATTATAGAAAATTGAGGAAACGGTAAGGAATACATACCCATTGCAATATATTTCGGCAAATAATGGAAAGTGTTTCAGTCGACTTGTACTTATACACGCTTAAGGAGGATGGAACGAGGATCACAAAAATCGCAGGCAGAGCCTTCTAAGTGCATGATTTTCGAAGTTACAGCCAAAAAACCAAAGACTTGATTAATCGAGGAAGAGCCTTGGTCGACCACTACAACTGACACAATTCTTTTTAAAGATGGCCTTTCGCTGATAGTCCTATCTTAAGGTACACGTCGAGAGCTTCAAGAAAATGTATGATTAGCATAGGTTTCGATCGGTGTTTCGAAAGTTACAGGCGATTATAGAAAATCAAGGAAACGGTAAGGAATACATACCCTTTGCAATTTATTTCGGCAAAAAATGGAAAGTTTTTCGATCGACTTGTGCTTACACACGCTTAAGGAGGATGGAAAGGGCATCACAAAAATCGCGGGCAGAGCTTTCTAAGTGCATTATTTTCGAAGTTACAGCCAAAAAACCAAAGGCTTGATTAATCGAAGAAGAGCCTTGGTCGACCACTACAACTGAAACAATTTTTTTTTAAGATGGGCTTTCGCTGATAGTCCGATCTTAAGGTACGCGTCGACAGCTTCAAGAAAATATATGATTATCATAGATTTCGATCGGTGTTTCGAAAGTTACAGGCGATTATAGAAAATTGAGGAAACGGCAAGGAATACATACCCATTGCAATTTATTTCGGCAAAAAATGGAAAGTGTTTCAGTCGACTTGTGCTTATAAATGCTTAAAGAGGATGGAAAGAGGATCACTAAAATCGCAGGCAGAGCTTTCTAAGTGCATTATTTTCAAAGTTACAGCCAAAAAACCAAAGACTTGATTAATCGAGGAAGAGCCTTGGTTGACCACCACTACTGAAACAATATTTTTTTTAATGATGGGCTGTCGCTGATAGTCCTATCTCAAGGTACGCGTCGACAGCTTCAAGAAAATGTATGATTAGCATAGGTTTCGATCGGTGTTTCGAAAGTTACAGGCGATTAAAGAAAATCGAGGAAACGGTAAGGAATACATACCCATTGCAATATATTTCGGCAAATAATGGAAAGTGTTTCAGTCGACTTGTACTTATACACGCTTAAGGAGGATGGAACGAGGATCACAAAAATCGCAGGCAGAGCCTTCTAAGTGCATGATTTTCGAAGTTACAGCCAAAAAACCAAAGACTTGATTAATCGAGGAAGAGCCTTGGTCGACCACTACAACTGAAACAATTTTTTTCTAAAGATGGGCTTTCGCTGATAGTCCTATCTCAAGGTACGCGTCGACAGCTTCAAGAAAATGTATGATTAGCATAGGTTTCGATCGGTGTTTCGAAAGTTACAGGCGATTAAAGAAAATCGAGGAAACGGTAAGGAATACATACCCATTGCAATATATTTCGGCAAATAATGGAAAGTGTTTCGGTCGACTTGTACTTATACACGCTTAAAGCGGATGGAACGAGGATCACAAAAATCGCAGGCAGAGCCTTCTAAGTGCATTATTTTCGAAGTTACAGCCAAAAAACCAAAGACTTGATTAATCGAAGAAGAGCCTTGGTCGAACACTACTACTGAAACAATATTTTTTTTTAAAGATGAGCTGTCGCTGATAATCCTAACTTAAGGTACGCGTCGAGAGCTTCAAGAAAATGTATGATTATCATAGGTTTCGATCGGGGTTTCGAAAGTTACAGGCGATTAAAGAAAATCGAGGAAACGGTAAGGAATACATACTCATTGCAATTTATTTCGGCAAAAAATGGAAAGTTTTTCGATCGACTTGTGCTTATACAGGCGTAAAGAGGATGGACAGGGCATCACAAAAACCGCAGGCAGAGCCTTGTAAGTGCATTATTTTCGATGTTATAGCCAAAAAACCAAAGACTTGATTAATCGAGGAAGAGCCTTGGTCGACCAGTACAACTGAAACAATTTTTTTTTAAAGATGGGCTTTTGCTGATCATCCTAACTTGAGGTAAGCGTCGAGAGCTTCAAGAAAATGTATGATTATCATAGGTTTCGATCGGTGTTTCGAAAGTTACAGGCGATTAAAGAAAATCGAGGAAACGGTAAGGAATACATACTCATTGCAATTTATTTCGGCAAAAAATGGAAAGTTTTTCGATCGACTTGTGCTTATACAGGCGTAAAGAGGATGGACAGGGCATCACAAAAACCGCAGGCAGAGCCTTGTAAGTGCATTATTTTCGAAGTTACAGCCAAAAAACCAAAGACTTGATTAATCGAAGAAGAGCCTTGGTCGAACACTACTACTGAAACAATATTTTTTTTTAAAGATGAGCTGTCGCTGATAATCCTAACTTGAGGTACGCGTCGAGAGCTTCAAGAAAATGTATGATTATCATAGGTTTCGATCGGGGTTTCGAAAGTTACAGGCGATTAAAGAAAATCGAGGAAACGGTAAGGAATACATACTCATTGCAATTTATTTCGGCAAAAAATGGAAAGTGTTTCGGTCGACTTGTACTTATACATGCTAAAAGAGGATGGAAAGACGATCAGAAAAATCGCAGGCAGAGCTTTCTAAGTGCATTATTTTCGAAGTTACAGCCAAAAAACCAAAGACTTGATTAATTGAGGAAGAGCCTTGGTCGACCACTACTACTGAAACATTATTTTTTTTAAAGATGGGCTTTCGCAGATAGTCCTATCTTAAGGTACGCGTCGAGAGCTTCTAGAAAATGTATGATTATCATAGGTTTCGATCGGTGTTTCGAAAGTTACAGGCGATTACAGAAAATCAAGGAAACGGTAAGGAATACATACCCCTTGCAATTTATTTCGAGAAAAAATGGAAAGTGTTTCGGCCGACTTGTACTTATACATGCTTAAAGAGGATGGAAAGAGGTACACAAAAATCGCAGGTAGAGCTTTCTAAGTGCATTATTTTCGAAGTTACAGCCAAAAAACCAAAGATTTGATTAATCGAAGAAGAGCCTTGGTCGACCACTACTACTGAAATAATATTTTTTTTTAAGATGGGCTTTCGCTGATAGTCCTATCTTAAGGTACGCGTCGACAGCTTCAAGAAAACGTATGATTAGCATAGGTTTCGATCGGTGTTTCGAAAGTTACAGGCGATTAAAGAAAATCGAGGAAACGGTAAGGAATACATACCCATTGCAATATATTTCGGCAAATAATGGAAAGTGTTTCGGCCGACTTGTACTTATACACGCTCAAAGAGGATGGAAAGAGGATCACAAAAATCGCAGGCAGAGCTTTCTAAGTGCATTATTTTCGAAGTTATAGCCAAAAAACCAAAGACTTGATTAATCGAGGAAGAGCCTTGGTTGACCACTACTACTGAAACAATATTTTTTTTAATGATGGGCTGTCGCTGATAGTCCTATCTCAAGGTACGCGTCGACAGCTTCAAGAAAATGTATGATTAGCATAGGTTTCGATCGGTGTTTCGAAAGTTACAGGCGATTATAGAAAATCGAGGAAACGGTAAGGAATACATACCCATTGCAATTTATTTCGGCAAAAAATGGAAAGTGTTTCAGTCGACTTGTGCTTATAAATGCTTAAAGAGGATGGAAAGAGGATCACTAAAATCGCAGGCAGAGCTTTCTAAGTGCATTATTTTCAAAGTTACAGCCAAAAAACCAAAGACTTGATTAATCGAGGAAGAGCCTTGGTTGACCACTACTACTGAAACAATATTTTTTTTAATGATGGGCTGTCGCTGATAGTCCTATCTCAAGGTACGCGTCGACAGCTTCAAGAAAATGTATGATTAGCATAGGTTTCGATCGGTGTTTCGAAAGTTACAGGCGATTAAAGAAAATCGAGGAAACAGAAAGGAATACATACCCATTGCAATATATTTCGGCAAATAATGGAAAGTGTTTCAGTCGACTTGTACTTATACACGCTTAAGGAGGATGGAACGAGGATCACAAAAACCGCAGGCAGAGCCTTCTAAGTGCATGATTTTCGAAGTTACAGCCAAAAAACCAAAGACTTGATTAATCGAGGAAGAGCCTTGGTCGACCACTACAACTGAAACAATTTTTTTTTAAAGATGGGCTTTCGCTGATAGTCCTATCTTAAGGTACGCGTCGAGAGCTTCAAGAAAATGTATGATTATCATAGGTTTCGATCGGTGTTTCGAAAGTTACAGGCGATTATAGAAAATCAAGGAAACGGTAAGGAATACATACCCCTTGCAATTTATTTCGGCAAAAAATGGAAAGTGTTTCGGTCGACTTGTGCTTATACACCCTTAAAGAGGATGGAAAGAGGATCACAAAAATCGCAGGCAGAGCTTTCTAAGTGCATTATTTTCGAAGTTATAGCAAAAAAACCAAGGACTTGATTAATCGAGGAAGAGCCTTGGTTCACCACTACTACTGAAACAATATTTTTGTTAATGATGGGCTGTCGCTGATAGTCCTATCTCAAGGTACGCGTCGACAGCTTCAAGAAAATGTATGATTAGCATAGGTTTCGATCGGTGTTTCGAAAGTTACAGGCGATTATAGAAAATCGAGGAAACGGTAAGGAATACATACCCATTGCAATTTATTTCGGCAAAAAATGGAAAGTGTTTCGGTCGACTTGTACTTATACAGGCTTAAAGAGGATGGAAAGAGGATCACAAAAATCGCTGGCAGAGCTTTCTAAGTGCATTATTTTCGAAGTTATAGCCAAAAAACCAAAGACTTGATTAATCGAGGAAGAGCCTTGGTCGACCACTACAACTGACACAATTCTTTTTAAAGATGGCCTTTCGCTGATAGTCCTATCTTAAGGGACACGTCGAGAGCTTCAAGAAAATGTATGATTAGCATAGGTTTCGATCGGTGTTTCGAAAGTTACAGGCGATTATAGAAAATCAAGGAAACGGTAAGGAATACATACCCTTTGCAATTTATTTCGGCAAAAAATGGAAAGTTTTTCGATCGACTTGTGCTTACACACGCTTAAGGAGGATGGAAAGGGCATCACAAAAATCGCGGGCAGAGCTTTCTAAGTGCATTATTTTCGAAGTTACAGCCAAAAAACCAAAGGCTTGATTAATCGAAGAAGAGCCTTGGTCGACCACTACAACTGAAACAATTTTTTTTTAAGATGGGCTTTCGCTGATAGTCCGATCTTAAGGTACGCGTCGACAGCTTCAAGAAAATATATGATTATCATAGATTTCGATCGGTGTTTCGAAAGTTACAGGCGATTATAGAAAATTGAGGAAACGGCAAGGAATACATACCCATTGCAATTTATTTCGGCAAAAAATGGAAAGTGTTTCAGTCGACTTGTGCTTATAAATGCTTAAAGAGGATGGAAAGAGGATCACTAAAATCGCAGGCAGAGCTTTCTAAGTGCATTATTTTCAAAGTTACAGCCAAAAAACCAAAGACTTGATTAATCGAGGAAGAGCCTTGGTCGACCACTACTACTGAAACAATATTTTTTTTAAAGATGAGCTGTCGCTGATAGTCCTATCTTAAGGTACGCGTCGACAGCTTCAAGAAAATATATGATTATCATAGATTTCGATCGGTGTTTCGAAAGTTACAGGCGATTATAGAAAATTGAGGAAACGGCAAGGAATACATACCCCTTGCAATTTATTTCGGCAAAAAATGGAATGTGTTTCGGTCGACTTGTGCTTATACACGCTTAAAGAGGATGGAAAGAGGATCACAAAAATTGCAGGCAGAGCCTCCTAAGTGCATTATTTTCGAAGTTACAGCCAAAAAACCCAAGACTTGATTAATCGAGGAAGAGCCTTGGTCAACCACTACTACTGAAACATTATTTTTTTTTAAAGATGGGCTTTCGCTGATAGTCCTATCTTAAGGTATGCGTCGACAGCTTCAAGAAAATGTATGATTATCATAGGTTTCGATCGGTGTTTCGAAAGTTACAGGCGATTATAGAAAATCGAGGAAACGGCAAGGAATACATACCCCTTGCAATTTATTTCGGCAAAAAATGGACAGTTTTTCGATCGACTTGTGCTTATACACGCTTAAAGAGGATGGAAAGGGCATCACAAAAATCGCAGGCAGAACCTCCTAAGTGCATTATTTTCGAAGTTGCAGCCAAAAAACCAAAGGCTTGATTAATCGAGGAAGAGCCTTGGTTGACCACTACTACTGAAACAATATTTTTTTTAATGATGGGCTGTCGCTGATAGTCCTATCTCAAGGTACGCGTCGACAGCTTCAAGAAAATGTATGATTAGCATAGGTTTCGATCGGTGTTTCGAAAGTTACAGGCGATTAAAGAAAATCGAGGAAACGGTAAGGAATACATACCCATTGCAATATATTTCGGCAAATAATGGAAAGTGTTTCAGTCGACTTGTACTTATACACGCCTAAGGAGGATGGAACGAGGACCACTAAAATCGCAGGCAGAGCTTTCTAAGTGCATTATTTTCAAAGTTACAGCCAAAAAACCAAAGGCTTGATTAATCGAGGAAGAGCCTTGGTCGACCACTACTACTGAAACAATATTTTTTTTAAAGATGAGCTGTCGCTGATAGTCCTATCTTAAGGTACGCGTCGAGAGCTTCAAGAAAATGTTTGATTAGCATAGGTTTCGATCGGTGTTTCGAAAGTTACAGGCGATTATAGAAAATCAAGGAAACGGTAAGGAATACATACCCTTTGCAATTTATTTCGGCAAAAAATGGAAAGTTTTTCGATCGACTTGTGCTTACACACGCTTAAGGAGGATGGAAAGGGCATCACAAAAATCGCGGGCAGAGCTTTCTAAGTGCATTATTTTCGAAGTTACAGCCAAAAAACCAAAGACTTGATTAATCGAGGAAGAGCCTTGGTTGACCACTACTACTGAAACAATATTTTTTTTAATGATGGGCTGTCGCTGATAGTCCTATCTCAAGGTACGCGTCGACAGCTTCAAGAAAATGTATGATTAGCATAGGTTTCGATCGGTGTTTCGAAAGTTACAGGCGATTAAAGAAAATCGAGGAAACGGTAAGGAATACATACCCATTGCAATATATTTCGGCAAATAATGGAAAGTGTTTCAGTCGACTTGTACTTATACACGCTTAAGGAGGATGGAACGAAGATCACAAAAATCGCAGGCAGAGCCTTCTAAGTGCATGATTTTCGAAGTTACAGCCAAAAAACCAAAGACTTGATTAATCGAGGAAGAGCCTTGGTCGACCACTACAACTGAAACAATTTTTTTTTAAAGATGGGCTTTCGCTGATAGTCCTATCTCAAGGTACGCGTCGACAGCTTCAAGAAAATGTATGATTAGCATAGGTTTCGATCGGTGTTTCGAAAGTTACAGGCGATTAAAGAAAATCGAGGAAACGGTAAGGAATACATACCCATTGCAATATATTTCGGCAAATAATGGAAAGTGTTTCGGTCGACTTGTACTTATACACGCTTAAAGCGGATGGAACGAGGATCACAAAAATCGCAGGCAGAGCCTTCTAAGTGCATTATTTTCGAAGTTACAGCCAAAAAACCAAAGACTTGATTAATCGAAGAAGAGCCTTGGTCGAACACTACTACTGAAACAATATTTTTTTTTAAAGATGAGCTGTCGCTGATAATCCTAACTTAAGGTACGCGTCGAGAGCTTCAAGAAAATGTATGATTATCATAGGTTTCGATCGGGGTTTCGAAAGTTACAGGCGATTAAAGAAAATCGAGGAAACGGTAAGGAATACATACTCATTGCAATTTATTTCGGCAAAAAATGGAAAGTTTTTCGATCGACTTGTGCTTATACAGGCGTAAAGAGGATGGACAGGGCATCACAAAAACCGCAGGCAGAGCCTTGTAAGTGCATTATTTTCGATGTTATAGCCAAAAAACCAAAGACTTGATTAATCGAGGAAGAGCCTTGGTCGACCAGTACAACTGAAACAATTTTTTTTTAAAGATGGGCTTTTGCTGATCATCCTAACTTGAGGTAAGCGTCGAGAGCTTCAAGAAAATGTATGATTATCATAGGTTTCGATCGGTGTTTCGAAAGTTACAGGCGATTAAAGAAAATCGAGGAAACGGTAAGGAATACATACTCATTGCAATTTATTTCGGCAAAAAATGGAAAGTTTTTCGATCGACTTGTGCTTATACAGGCGTAAAGAGGATGGACAGGGCATCACAAAAACCGCAGGCAGAGCCTTGTAAGTGCATTATTTTCGAAGTTACAGCCAAAAAACCAAAGACTTGATTAATCGAAGAAGAGCCTTGGTCGAACACTACTACTGAAACAATATTTTTTTTTAAAGATGAGCTGTCGCTGATAATCCTAACTTGAGGTACGCGTCGAGAGCTTCAAGAAAATGTATGATTATCATAGGTTTCGATCGGGGTTTCGAAAGTTACAGGCGATTAAAGAAAATCGAGGAAACGGTAAGGAATACATACTCATTGCAATTTATTTCGGCAAAAAATGGAAAGTGTTTCGGTCGACTTGTACTTATACATGCTAAAAGAGGATGGAAAGACGATCAGAAAAATCGCAGGCAGAGCTTTCTAAGTGCATTATTTTCGAAGTTACAGCCAAAAAACCAAAGACTTGATTAATTGAGGAAGAGCCTTGGTCGACCACTACTACTGAAACATTATTTTTTTTAAAGATGGGCTTTCGCAGATAGTCCTATCTTAAGGTACGCGTCGAGAGCTTCTAGAAAATGTATGATTATCATAGGTTTCGATCGGTGTTTTGAAAGTTACAGGCGATTACAGAAAATCAAGGAAACGGTAAGGAATACATACCCCTTGCAATTTATTTCGAGAAAAAATGGAAAGTGTTTCGGCCGACTTGTACTTATACATGCTTAAAGAGGATGGAAAGAGGTACACAAAAATCGCAGGTAGAGCTTTCTAAGTGCATTATTTTCGAAGTTACAGCCAAAAAACCAAAGATTTGATTAATCGAAGAAGAGCCTTGGTCGACCACTACTACTGAAATAATATTTTTTTTTAAGATGGGCTTTCGCTGATAGTCCTATCTTAAGGTACGCGTCGACAGCTTCAAGAAAACGTATGATTAGCATAGGTTTCGATCGGTGTTTCGAAAGTTACAGGCGATTAAAGAAAATCGAGGAAACGGTAAGGAATACATACCCATTGCAATATATTTCGGCAAATAATGGAAAGTGTTTCGGCCGACTTGTACTTATACACGCTCAAAGAGGATGGAAAGAGGATCACAAAAATCGCAGGCAGAGCTTTCTAAGTGCATTATTTTCGAAGTTATAGCCAAAAAACCAAAGACTTGATTAATCGAGGAAGAGCCTTGGTTGACCACTACTACTGAAACAATATTTTTTTTAATGATGGGCTGTCGCTGATAGTCCTATCTCAAGGTACGCGTCGACAGCTTCAAGAAAATGTATGATTAGCATAGGTTTCGATCGGTGTTTCGAAAGTTACAGGCGATTATAGAAAATCGAGGAAACGGTAAGGAATACATACCCATTGCAATTTATTTCGGCAAAAAATGGAAAGTGTTTCGGTCGACTTGTACTTATACAGGCTTAAAGAGGATGGAAAGAGGATCACAAAAATCGCTGGCAGAGCTTTCTAAGTGCATTATTTTCGAAGTTATAGCCAAAAAACCAAAGACTTGATTAATCGAGGAAGAGCCTTGGTCGACCACTACAACTGACACAATTCTTTTTAAAGATGGCCTTTCGCTGATAGTCCTATCTTACGGTACACGTCGAGAGCTTCAAGAATATGTATGATTAGCATAGGTTTCGATCGGTGTTTCGAAAGTTACAGGCGATTATAGAAAATCAAGGAAACGGTAAGGAATACATACCCTTTGCAATTTATTTCGGCAAAAAATGGAAAGTTTTTCGATCGACTTGTGCTTACACACGCTTAAGGAGGATGGAAAGGGCATCACAAAAATCGCGGGCAGAGCTTTCTAAGTGCATTATTTTCGAAGTTACAGCCAAAAAACCAAAGGCTTGATTAATCGAAGAAGAGCCTTGGTCGACCACTACAACTGAAACAATTTTTTTTTAATGATGGGCTGTCGCTGATAGTCCTATCTCAAGGTACGCGTCGACAGCTTCAAGAAAATGTATGATTAGCATAGGTTTCGATCGGTGTTTCGAAAGTTACAGGCGATTAAAGAAAATCGAGGAAACGGTAAGGAATACATACCCATTGCAATATATTTCGGCAAATAATGGAAAGTGTTTCAGTCGACTTGTACTTATACACGCTTAAGTAGGATGGAACGAGGATCACAAAAATCGCAGGCAGAGCCTTCTAAGTGCATGATTTTAGAAGTTACAGCCAAAAAACCAAAGACTTGATTAATCGAGGAAGAGCCTTGGTCGACCACTACAACTGAAACAATTTTTTTTTAAAGATGGGCTTTCGCTGATAGTCCTATCTTAAGGTACGCGTCGAGAGCTTCAAGAAAATGTATGATTATCATAGGTTTCGATCGGTGTTTCGAAAGTTACAGGCGATTATAGAAAATCAAGGAAACGGTAAGGAATACATACCCCTTGCAATTTATTTCGGCAAAAAATGGAAAGTGTTTCGGTCGACTTGTGCATATACACCCTTAAAGAGGGTGGAAAGAGGATCACAAAAATCGCAGGCAGAGCTTTCTAAGTGCATTATTTTCGAAGTTATAGCAAAAAAACCAAGGACTTGATTAATCGAGGAAGAGCCTTGGTTGACCACTACTACTGAAACAATATTTTTTTTAATGATGGGCTGTCGCTGATAGTCCTATCTCAAGGTACGCGTCGACAGCTTCAAGAAAATGTATGATTAGCATAGGTTTCGATCGGTGTTTCGAAAGTTACAGGCGATTATAGAAAATCGAGGAAACGGTAAGGAATACATACCCATTGCAATTTATTTCGGCAAAAAATGGAAAGTGTTTCGGTCGACTTGTACTTATACAGGCTTAAAGAGGATGGAAAGAGGATCACAAAAATCGCTGGCAGAGCTTTCTAAGTGCATTATTTTCGAAGTTATAGCCAAAAAACCAAAGACTTGATTAATCGAGGAAGAGCCTTGGTCGACCACTACAACTGACACAATTCTTTTTAAAGATGGCCTTTCGCTGATAGTCCTATCTTACGGTACACGTCGAGAGCTTCAAGAATATGTATGATTAGCATAGGTTTCGATCGGTGTTTCGAAAGTTACAGGCGATTATAGAAAATCAAGGAAACGGTAAGGAATACATACCCTTTGCAATTTATTTCGGCAAAAAATGGAAAGTTTTTCGATCGACTTGTGCTTACACACGCTTAAGGAGGATGGAAAGGGCATCACAAAAATCGCGGGCAGAGCTTTCTAAGTGCATTATTTTCGAAGTTACAGCCAAAAAACCAAAGGCTTGATTAATCGAAGAAGAGCCTTGGTCGACCACTACAACTGAAACAATTTTTTTTTAAGATGGGCTTTCGCTGATAGTCCGATCTTAAGGTACGCGTCGACAGCTTCAAGAAAATATATGATTATCATAGATTTCGATCGGTGTTTCGAAAGTTACAGGCGATTATAGAAAATTGAGGAAACGGTAAGGAATACATACCCATTGCAATATATTTCGGCAAATAATGGAAAGTGTTTCAGTCGACTTGTACTTATACACGCTTAAGGAGGATGGAACGAGGATCACAAAAATCGCAGGCAGAGCCTTCTAAGTGCATGATTTTCGAAGTTACAGCCAAAAAACCAAAGACTTGATTAATCGAGGAAGAGCCTTGGTTGACCACTACTACTGAAACAATATTTTTTTTAATGATGGGCTGTCGCTGATAGTCCTATCTCAAGGTACGCGTCGACAGCTTCAAGAAAATGTATGATTAGCATAGGTTTCGATCGGTGTTTCGAAAGTTACAGGCGATTATAGAAAATCGAGGAAACGGTAAGGAATACATACCCTTTGCAATTTATTTCGGCAAAAAATGGAAAGTTTTTCGATCGACTTGTGCTTACACACGCTTAAGGAGGATGGAAAGGGCATCACAAAAATCGCGGGCAGAGCTTTCTAAGTGCATTATTTTCGAAGTTACAGCCAAAAAACCAAAGGCTTGATTAATCGAGGAAGAGCCTTGGTCAACCACTACTACTGAAACATTATTTTTTTTTAAAGATGGGCTTTCGCTGATAGTCCTATCTTAAGGTATGCGTCGACAGCTTCAAGAAAATGTATGATTATCATAGATTTCGATCGGTGTTTCGAAAGTTACAGGCGATTATAGAAAATCGAGGAAACGGCAAGGAATACATACCCCTTGCAATTTATTTCGGCAAAAAATGGACAGTTTTTCGATCGACTTGTGCTTATACACGCCTAAGGAGGATGGAACGAGGACCACTAAAATCGCAGGCAGAGCTTTCTAAGTGCATTATTTTCAAAGTTACAGCCAAAAAACCAAAGGCTTGATTAATCGAGGAAGAGCCTTGGTCAACCACTACTACTGAAACATTATTTTTTTTTAAAGATGGGCTTTCGCTGATAGTCCTATCTTAAGGTATGCGTCGACAGCTTCAAGAAAATGTATGATTATCATAGATTTCGATCGGTGTTTCGAAAGTTACAGGCGATTAAAGAAAATCGAGGAAACGGTAAGGAATACATACTCATTGCAATTTATTTCGGCAAAAAATGGAAAGTTTTTCGATCGACTTGTGCTTATACAGGCGTAAAGAGGATGGACAGGGCATCACAAAAACCGCAGGCAGAGCCTTGTAAGTGCATTATTTTCGAAGTTACAGCCAAAAAACCAAAGACTTGATTAATCGAAGAAGAGCCTTGGTCGAACACTACTACTGAAACAATATTTTTTTTTAAAGATGAGCTGTCGCTGATAATCCTAACTTGAGGTACGCGTCGAGAGCTTCAAGAAAATGTATGATTATCATAGGTTTCGATCGGGGTTTCGAAAGTTACAGGCGATTAAAGAAAATCGAGGAAACGGTAAGGAATACATACTCATTGCAATTTATTTCGGCAAAAAATGGAAAGTGTTTCGGTCGACTTGTACTTATACATGCTAAAAGAGGATGGAAAGACGATCAGAAAAATCGCAGGCAGAGCTTTCTAAGTGCATTATTTTCGAAGTTACAGCCAAAAAACCAAAGACTTGATTAATTGAGGAAGAGCCTTGGTCGACCACTACTACTGAAACATTATTTTTTTTAAAGATGGGCTTTCGCAGATAGTCCTATCTTAAGGTACGCGTCGAGAGCTTCTAGAAAATGTATGATTATCATAGATTTCGATCGGTGTTTCGAAAGTTACAGGCGATTATAGAAAATTGAGGAAACGGCAAGGAATACATACCCATTGCAATTTATTTCGGCAAAAAATGGAAAGTGTTTCGGTCGACTTGTGCTTATACATGCTAAAAGAGGATGGAAAGAGGATCACAAAAATCGCAGGCAGAGCTTTCTAAGTGCATTATTTTCGAAGTTATAGCAAAAAAACCAAAGACTTGATTAATCGAGGAAGAGCCTTGGTTGACCACTACTACTGAAACAATATTTTTTTTAATGATGGGCTGTCGCTGATAGTCCTATCTCAAGGTACGCGTCGACAGCTTCAAGAAAATGTATGATTAGCATAGGTTTCGATCGGTGTTTCGAAAGTTACAGGCGATTAAAGAAAATCGAGGAAACGGTAAGGAATACATACCCATTGCAATTTATTTCGGCAAAAAATGGAAAGTGTTTCAGTCGACTTGTGCTTATAAATGCTTAAAGAGGATGGAAAGAGGATCACTAAAATCGCAGGCAGAGCTTTCTCAGTGCATTATTTTCAAAGTTACAGCCAAAAAACCAAAGACTTGATTAATCGAGGAAGAGCCTTGGTCGACCACTACTACTGAAACAATATTTTTTTTAAAGATGAGCTGTCGCTGATAGTCCTATCTTAAGGTACGCGTCGACAGCTTCAAGAAAATATATGATTATCATAGATTTCGATCGGTGTTTCGAAAGTTACAGGCGATTATAGAAAATTGAGGAAACGGTAAGGAATACATACCCATTGCAATATATTTCGGCAAATAATGGAAAGTGTTTCAGTCGACTTGTACTTATACACGCTTAAGGAGGATGGAACGAGGATCACAAAAATCGCAGGCAGAGCCTTCTAAGTGCATGATTTTCGAAGTTACAGCCAAAAAACCAAAGACTTGATTAATCGAGGAAGAGCCTTGGTCGACCACTACAACTGACACAATTCTTTTTAAAGATGGCCTTTCGCTGATAGTCCTATCTTAAGGTACACGTCGAGAGCTTCAAGAAAATGTATGATTAGCATAGGTTTCGATCGGTGTTTCGAAAGTTACAGGCGATT
Organism: Anoplius nigerrimus; assembly: GCA_914767735.1. Taxonomy (NCBI): domain Eukaryota; kingdom Metazoa; phylum Arthropoda; class Insecta; order Hymenoptera; family Pompilidae; genus Anoplius; species Anoplius nigerrimus. The sequence goes on from OU612080.1 coordinate 22,455,646, forward strand.
ATAGAAAATCAAGGAAACGGTAAGGAATACATACCCTTTGCAATTTATTTCGGCAAAAAATGGAAAGTTTTTCGATCGACTTGTGCTTACACACGCTTAAGGAGGATGGAAAGGGCATCACAAAAATCGCGGGCAGAGCTTTCTAAGTGCATTATTTTCGAAGTTACAGCCAAAAAACCAAAGGCTTGATTAATCGAAGAAGAGCCTTGGTCGACCACTACAACTGAAACAATATTTTTTTTAATGATGGGCTGTCGCTGATAGTCCTATCTCAAGGTACGCGTCGACAGCTTCAAGAAAATGTATGATTAGCATAGGTTTCGATCGGTGTTTCGAAAGTTACAGGCGATTAAAGAAAATCGAGGAAACGGTAAGGAATACATACCCATTGCAATTTATTTCGGCAAAAAATGGAAAGTGTTTCAGTCGACTTGTGCTTATAAATGCTTAAAGAGGATGGAAAGAGGATCACTAAAATCGCAGGCAGAGCTTTCTAAGTGCATTATTTTCGAAGTTATAGGAAAAAAACCAAAGACTTGATTAATCGAGGAAGAGCCTTGGTTGACCACTACTACTGAAACAATATTTTTTTTAATGATGGGCTGTCGCTGATAGTCCTATCTCAAGGTACGCGTCGACAGCTTCAAGAAAATGTATGATTAGCATAGGTTTCGATTGGTGTTTCGAAAGTTACAGGCGATTAAAGAAAATCGAGGAAACGGTAAGGAATACATACCCATTGCAATTTATTTCGGCAAAAAATGGAAAGTGTTTCAGTCGACTTGTGCTTATAAATGCTTAAAGAGGATGGAAAGAGGATCACTAAAATCGCAGGCAGAGCTTTCTAAGTGCATTATTTTCAAAGTTACAGCCAAAAAACCAAAGACTTGATTAATCGAGGAAGAGCCTTGGTTGACCACTACTACTGAAACAATATTTTTTTTAATGATGGGCTGTCGCTGATAGTCCTATCTCAAGGTACGCGTCGACAGCTTCAAGAAAATGTATGATTAGCATAGGTTTCGATCGGTGTTTCGAAAGTTACAGGCGATTAAAGAAAATCGAGGAAACGATAAGGAATACATACCCATTGCAATATATTTCGGCAAATAATGGAAAGTGTTTCAGTCGACTTGTACTTATACACGCTTAAGGAGGATGGAACGAGGATCACAAAAATCGCAGGCAGAGCCTTCTAAGTGCATGATTTTCGAAGTTACAGCCAAAAAACCAAAGACTTGATTAATCGAGGAAGAGCCTTGGTCGACCACTACAACTGAAACAATTTTTTTTTAAAGATGGGCTTTCGCTGATAGTCCTATCTTAAGGTACGCGTCGAGAGCTTCAAGAAAATGTATGATTATCATAGGTTTCGATCGGTGTTTCGAAAGTTACAGGCGATTATAGAAAATCAAGGAAACGGTAAGGAATACATACCCCTTGCAATTTATTTCGGCAAAAAATGGAAAGTGTTTCGGTCGACTTGTGCTTATACACCCTTAAAGAGGATGGAAAGAGGATCACAAAAATCGCAGGCAGAGCTTTCTAAGTGCATTATTTTCGAAGTTATAGCAAAAAAACCAAGGACTTGATTAATCGAGGAAGAGCCTTGGTTCACCACTACTACTGAAACAATATTTTTGTTAATGATGGGCTGTCGCTGATAGTCCTATCTCAAGGTACGCGTCGACAGCTTCAAGAAAATGTATGATTAGCATAGGTTTCGATCGGTGTTTCGAAAGTTACAGGCGATTATAGAAAATCGAGGAAACGGTAAGGAATACATACCCATTGCAATTTATTTCGGCAAAAAATGGAAAGTGTTTCGGTCGACTTGTACTTATACAGGCTTAAAGAGGATGGAAAGAGGATCACAAAAATCGCTGGCAGAGCTTTCTAAGTGCATTATTTTCGAAGTTATAGCCAAAAAACCAAAGACTTGATTAATCGAGGAAGAGCCTTGGTCGACCACTACAACTGACACAATTCTTTTTAAAGATGGCCTTTCGCTGATAGTCTTATCTTACGGTACACGTCGAGAGCTTCAAGAATATGTATGATTAGCATAGGTTTCGATCGGTGTTTCGAAAGTTACAGGCGATTATAGAAAATCAAGGAAACGGTAAGGAATACATACCCTTTGCAATTTATTTCGGCAAAAAATGGAAAGTTTTTCGATCGACTTGTGCTTACACACGCTTAAGGAGGATGGAAAGGGCATCACAAAAATCGCGGGCAGAGCTTTCTAAGTGCATTATTTTCGAAGTTACAGCCAAAAAACCAAAGGCTTGATTAATCGAAGAAGAGCCTTGGTCGACCACTACAACTGAAACAATTTTTTTTTAATGATGGGCTGTCGCTGATAGTCCTATCTCAAGGTACGCGTCGACAGCTTCAAGAAAATGTATGATTAGCATAGGTTTCGATCGGTGTTTCGAAAGTTACAGGCGATTAAAGAAAATCGAGGAAACGGTAAGGAATACATACCCATTGCAATTTATTTCGGCAAAAAATGGAAAGTGTTTCAGTCGACTTGTGCTTATAAATGCTTAAAGAGGATGGAAAGAGGATCACTAAAATCGCAGGCAGAGCTTTCTAAGTGCATTATTTTCAAAGTTACAGCCAAAAAACCAAAGACTTGATTAATCGAGGAAGAGCCTTGGTCGACCACTACTACTGAAACAATATTTTTTTTAAAGATGAGCTGTCGCTGATAGTCCTATCTTAAGGTACGCGTCGACAGCTTCAAGAAAATATATGATTATCATAGATTTCGATCGGTGTTTCGAAAGTTACAGGCGATTATAGAAAATTGAGGAAACGGTAAGGAATACATACCCATTGCAATATATTTCGGCAAATAATGGAAAGTGTTTCGGTCGACTTGTACTTATACAGGCTTAAAGAGGATGGAAAGAGGATCACAAAAATCGCTGGCAGAGCTTTCTAAGTGCATTATTTTCGAAGTTATAGCCAAAAAACCAAAGACTTGATTAATCGAGGAAGAGCCTTGGTCGACCACTACAACTGACACAATTCTTTTTAAAGATGGCCTTTCGCTGATAGTCTTATCTTACGGTACACGTCGAGAGCTTCAAGAATATGTATGATTAGCATAGGTTTCGATCGGTGTTTCGAAAGTTACAGGCGATTATAGAAAATCAAGGAAACGGTAAGGAATACATACCCTTTGCAATTTATTTCGGCAAAAAATGGAAAGTTTTTCGATCGACTTGTGCTTACACACGCTTAAGGAGGATGGAAAGGGCATCACAAAAATCGCGGGCAGAGCTTTCTAAGTGCATTATTTTCGAAGTTACAGCCAAAAAACCAAAGGCTTGATTAATCGAAGAAGAGCCTTGGTCGACCACTACAACTGAAACAATATTTTTTTTAATGATGGGCTGTCGCTGATAGTCCTATCTCAAGGTACGCGTCGACAGCTTCAAGAAAATGTATGATTAGCATAGGTTTCGATCGGTGTTTCGAAAGTTACAGGCGATTAAAGAAAATCGAGGAAACGGTAAGGAATACATACCCATTGCAATTTATTTCGGCAAAAAATGGAAAGTGTTTCAGTCGACTTGTGCTTATAAATGCTTAAAGAGGATGGAAAGAGGATCACTAAAATCGCAGGCAGAGCTTTCTAAGTGCATTATTTTCGAAGTTATAGGAAAAAAACCAAAGACTTGATTAATCGAGGAAGAGCCTTGGTTGACCACTACTACTGAAACAATATTTTTTTTAATGATGGGCTGTCGCTGATAGTCCTATTTCAAGGTACGCGTCGACAGCTTCAAGAAAATGTATGATTAGCATAGGTTTCGATTGGTGTTTCGAAAGTTACAGGCGATTAAAGAAAATCGAGGAAACGGTAAGGAATACATACCCATTGCAATTTATTTCGGCAAAAAATGGAAAGTGTTTCAGTCGACTTGTGCTTATAAATGCTTAAAGAGGATGGAAAGAGGATCACTAAAATCGCAGGCAGAGCTTTCTAAGTGCATTATTTTCAAAGTTACAGCCAAAAAACCAAAGACTTGATTAATCGAGGAAGAGCCTTGGTTGACCACTACTACTGAAACAATATTTTTTTTAATGATGGGCTGTCGCTGATAGTTCTATCTCAAGGTACGCGTCGACAGCTTCAAGAAAATGTATGATTAGCATAGGTTTCGATCGGTGTTTCGAAAGTTACAGGCGATTAAAGAAAATCGAGGAAACGATAAGGAATACATACCCATTGCAATATATTTCGGCAAATAATGGAAAGTGTTTCAGTCGACTTGTACTTATACACGCTTAAGGAGGATGGAACGAGGATCACAAAAATCGCAGGCAGAGCCTTCTAAGTGCATGATTTTCGAAGTTACAGCCAAAAAACCAAAGACTTGATTAATCGAGGAAGAGCCTTGGTCGACCACTACAACTGAAACAATTTTTTTTTAAAGATGGGCTTTCGCTGATCGTCCTATCTTAAGGTACGCGTCGAGAGCTTCAAGAAAATGTATGATTATCATAGGTTTCGATCGGTGTTTCGAAAGTTACAGGCGATTATAGAAAATCAAGGAAACGGTAAGGAATACATACCCCTTGCAATTTATTTCGGCAAAAAATGGAAAGTATTTCGGTCGACTTGTGCTTATACACCCTTAAAGAGGATGGAAAGAGGATCACAAAAATCGCAGGCAGAGCTTTCTAAGTGCATTATTTTCGAAGTTATAGCAAAAAAACCAAGGACTTGATTAATCGAGGAAGAGCCTTGGTTGACCACTACTACTGAAACAATATTTTTTTTAATGATGGGCTGTCGCTGATAGTCCTATCTCAAGGTTCGCGTCGACAGCTTCAAGAAAATGTATGATTAGCATAGGTTTCGATCGGTGTTTCGAAAGTTACAGGCGATTATAGAAAATCGAGGAAACGGTAAGGAATACATACCCATTGCAATTTATTTCGGCAAAAAATGGAAAGTGTTTCGGTCGACTTGTACTTATACAGGCTTAAAGAGGATGGAAAGAGGATCACAAAAATCGCTGGCAGAGCTTTCTAAGTGCATTATTTTCGAAGTTATAGCCAAAAAACCAAAGACTTGATTAATCGAGGAAGAGCCTTGGTCGACCACTACAACTGACACAATTCTTTTTAAAGATGGCCTTTCGCTGATAGTCCTATCTTACGGTACACGTCGAGAGCTTCAAGAATATGTATGATTAGCATAGGTTTCGATCGGTGTTTCGAAAGTTACAGGCGATTATAGAAAATCAAGGAAACGGTAAGGAATACATACCCTTTGCAATTTATTTCGGCAAAAAATGGAAAGTTTTTCGATCGACTTGTGCTTACACACGCTTAAGGAGGATGGAAAGGGCATCACAAAAATCGCGGGCAGAGCTTTCTAAGTGCATTATTTTCGAAGTTACAGCCAAAAAACCAAAGGCTTGATTAATCGAAGAAGAGCCTTGGTCGACCACTACAACTGAAACAATTTTTTTTTAAGATGGGCTTTCGCTGATAGTCCGATCTTAAGGTACGCGTCGACAGCTTCAAGAAAATATATGATTATCATAGATTTCGATCGGTGTTTCGAAAGTTACAGGCGATTATAGAAAATTGAGGAAACGGCAAGGAATACATACCCATTGCAATTTATTTCGGCAAAAAATGGAAAGTGTTTCGGTCGACTTGTGCTCATACATGCTAAAAGAGGATGGAAAGAGGATCACAAAAATCGCAGGCAGAGCTTTCTAAGTGCATTATTTTCGAAGTTATAGCAAAAAAACCAAAGACTTGATTAATCGAGGAAGAGCCTTGGTTGACCACTACTACTGAAACAATATTTTTTTTAATGATGGGCTGTCGCTGATAGTCCTATCTCAAGGTACGCGTCGACAGCTTCAAGAAAATGTATGATTAGCATAGGTTTCGATCGGTGTTTCGAAAGTTACAGGCGATTAAAGAAAATCGAGGAAACGGTAAGGAATACATACCCATTGCAATTTATTTCGGCAAAAAATGGAAAGTGTTTCAGTCGACTTGTGCTTATAAATGCTTAAAGAGGATGGAAAGAGGATCACTAAAATCGCAGGCAGAGCTTTCTCAGTGCATTATTTTCAAAGTTACAGCCAAAAAACCAAAGACTTGATTAATCGAGGAAGAGCCTTGGTCGACCACTACTACTGAAACAATATTTTTTTTAAAGATGAGCTGTCGCTGATAGTCCTATCTCAAGGTACGCGTCGACAGCTTCAAGAAAATATATGATTATCATAGATTTCGATCGGTGTTTCGAAAGTTACAGGCGATTATAGAAAATTGAGGAAACGGTAAGGAATACATACCCATTGCAATATATTTCGGCAAATAATGGAAAGTGTTTCAGTCGACTTGTACTTATACACGCTTAAGGAGGATGGAACGAGGATCACAAAAATCGCAGGCAGAGCCTTCTAAGTGCATGATTTTCGAAGTTACAGCCAAAAAACCAAAGACTTGATTAATCGAGGAAGAGCCTTGGTCGACCACTACAACTGACACAATTCTTTTTAAAGATGGCCTTTCGCTGATAGTCCTATCTTAAGGTACACGTCGAGAGCTTCAAGAAAATGTATGATTAGCATAGGTTTCGATCGGTGTTTCGAAAGTTACAGGCGATTATAGAAAATCAAGGAAACGGTAAGGAATACATACCCTTTGCAATTTATTTCGGCAAAAAATGGAAAGTTTTTCGATCGACTTGTGCTTACACACGCTTAAGGAGGATGGAAAGGGCATCACAAAAATCGCGGGCAGAGCTTTCTAAGTGCATTATTTTCGAAGTTACAGCCAAAAAACCAAAGGCTTGATTAATCGAAGAAGAGCCTTGGTCGACCACTACAACTGAAACAATATTTTTTTTAATGATGGGCTGTCGCTGATAGTCCTATCTCAAGGTACGCGTCGACAGCTTCAAGAAAATGTATGATTAGCATAGGTTTCGATCGGTGTTTCGAAAGTTACAGGCGATTAAAGAAAATCGAGGAAACGGTAAGGAATACATACCCATTGCAATTTATTTCGGCAAAAAATGGAAAGTGTTTCGGTCGACTTGTGCTTATACACCCTTAAAGAGGATGGAAAGAGGATCACTAAAATCGCAGGCAGAGCTTTCTAAGTGCATTATTTTCAAAGTTACAGCCAAAAAACCAAAGACTTGATTAATCGAGGAAGAGCCTTGGTTGACCACTACTACTGAAACAATATTTCTTTTAATGATGGGCTGTCGCTGATAGTCCTATCTCAAGGTACGCGTCGACAGCTTCAAGAAAATGTATGATTAGCATAGGTTTCGATCGGTGTTTCGAAAGTTACAGGCGATTATAGAAAATCGAGGAAACGGTAAGGAATACATACCCATTGCAATTTATTTCGGCAAAAAATGGAAAGTGTTTCGGTCGACTTGTACTTATACAGGCTTAAAGAGGATGGAAAGAGGATCACAAAAATCGCTGGCAGAGCTTTCTAAGTGCATTATTTTCGAAGTTATAGCCAAAAAACCAAAGACTTGATTAATCGAGGAAGAGCCTTGGTCGACAACTACAACTGACACAATTCTTTTTAAAGATGGCCTTTCGCTGATAGTCCTATCTTAAGGTAGACGTCGAGAGCTTCAAGAAAATGTATGATTAGCATAGGTTTCGATCGGTGTTTCGAAAGTTACAGGCGATTATAGAAAATCAAGGAAACGGTAAGGAATACATACCCTTTGCAATTTATTTCGGCAAAAAATGGAAAGTTTTTCGATCGACTTGTGCTTACACACGCTTAAGGAGGATGGAAAGGGCATCACAAAAATCGCGGGCAGAGCTTTCTAAGTGCATTATTTTCGAAGTTACAGCCAAAAAACCAAAGGCTTGATTAATCGAAGAAGAGCCTTGGTCGACCACTACTACTGAAACAATATTTTTTTTAATGATGGGCTGTCGCTGATAGTCCTATCTCAAGGTACGCGTCGACAGCTTCAAGAAAATGTATGATTAGCATAGGTTTCGATCGGTGTTTCGAAAGTTACAGGCGATTAAAGAAAATCGAGGAAACGGTAAGGAATACACACCCATTGCAATATATTTCGGCAAATAATGGAAAGTGTTTCAGTCGACTTGTACTTATACACGCTTAAGGAGGATGGAACGAGGATCACAAAAATCGCAGGCAGAGCCTTCTAAGTGCATGATTTTCGAAGTTACAGCCAAAAAACCAAAGACTTGATTAATCGAGGAAGAGCCTTGGTCGACCACTACAACTGAAACAATTTTTTTTTAAAGATGGGCTTTCGCTGATAGTCCTATCTTAAGGTACGCGTCGAGAGCTTCAAGAAAATGTATGATTATCATAGGTTTCGATCGGTGTTTCGAAAGTTACAGGCGATTATAGAAAATCAAGGAAACGGTAAGGAATACATACCCCTTGCAATTTATTTCGGCAAAAAATGGAAAGTGTTTCGGTCGACTTGTGCTTATACACCCTTAAAGAGGATGGAAAGAGGATCACAAAAATCGCAGGCAGAGCTTTCTAAGTGCATTATTTTCGAAGTTACAGCCAAAAAACCAAAGGCTTGATTAATCGAAGAAGAGCCTTGGTCGACCACTACAACTGAAACAATATTTTTGTTAATGATGGGCTGTCGCTGATAGTCCTATCTCAAGGTACGCGTCGACAGCTTCAAGAAAATGTATGATTAGCATAGGTTTCGATCGGTGTTTCGAAAGTTACAGGCGATTATAGAAAATCAAGGAAACGGTAAGGAATACATACCCTTTGCAATTTATTTCGGCAAAAAATGGAAAGTGTTTCGGTCGACTTGTACTTATACAGGCTTAAAGAGGATGGAAAGAGGATCACAAAAATCGCTGGCAGAGCTTTCTAAGTGCATTATTTTCGAAGTTATAGCCAAAAAACCAAAGACTTGATTAATCGAGGAAGAGCCTTGGTCGACCACTACAACTGACACAATTCTTTTTAAAGATGGCCTTTCGCTGATAGTCTTATCTTACGGTACACGTCGAGAGCTTCAAGAATATGTATGATTAGCATAGGTTTCGATCGGTGTTTCGAAAGTTACAGGCGATTATAGAAAATCAAGGAAACGGTAAGGAATACATACCCTTTGCAATTTATTTCGGCAAAAAATGGAAAGTTTTTCGATCGACTTGTGCTTACACACGCTTAAGGAGGATGGAAAGGGCATCACAAAAATCGCGGGCAGAGCTTTCTAAGTGCATTATTTTCGAAGTTACAGCCAAAAAACCAAAGGCTTGATTAATCGAAGAAGAGCCTTAGTCGACCACTACAACTGAAACAATTTTTTTTTTATGATGGGCTGTCGCTGATAGTCCTATCTCAAGGTACGCGTCGACAGCTTCAAGAAAATGTATGATTAGCATAGGTTTCGATCGGTGTTTCGAAAGTTACAGGCGATTAAAGAAAATCGAGGAAACGGTAAGGAATACATACCCATTGCAATTTATTTCGGCAAAAAATGGAAAGTGTTTCAGTCGACTTGTGCTTATAAATGCTTAAAGAGGATGGAAAGAGGATCACTAAAATCGCAGGCAGAGCTTTCTAAGTGCATTATTTTCAAAGTTACAGCCAAAAAACCAAAGACTTGATTAATCGAGGAAGAGCCTTGGTCGACCACTACTACTGAAACAATATTTTTTTTAAAGATGAGCTGTCGCTGATAGTCCTATCTTAAGGTACGCGTCGACAGCTTCAAGAAAATATATGATTATCATAGATTTCGATCGGTGTTTCGAAAGTTACAGGCGATTATAGAAAATTGAGGAAACGGTAAGGAATACATACCCATTGCAATATATTTCGGCAAATAATGGAAAGTGTTTCGGTCGACTTGTACTTATACAGGCTTAAAGAGGATGGAAAGAGGATCACAAAAATCGCTGGCAGAGCTTTCTAAGTGCATTATTTTCGAAGTTATAGCCAAAAAACCAAAGACTTGATTAATCGAGGAAGAGCCTTGGTCGACCACTACAACTGACACAATTCTTTTTAAAGATGGCCTTTCGCTGATAGTCTTATCTTACGGTACACGTCGAGAGCTTCAAGAATATGTATGATTAGCATAGGTTTCGATCGGTGTTTCGAAAGTTACAGGCGATTATAGAAAATCAAGGAAACGGTAAGGAATACATACCCTTTGCAATTTATTTCGGCAAAAAATGGAAAGTTTTTCGATCGACTTGTGCTTACACACGCTTAAGGAGGATGGAAAGGGCATCACAAAAATCGCGGGCAGAGCTTTCTAAGTGCATTATTTTCGAAGTTACAGCCAAAAAACCAAAGGCTTGATTAATCGAAGAAGAGCCTTGGTCGACCACTACAACTGAAACAATATTTTTTTTAATGATGGGCTGTCGCTGATAGTCCTATCTCAAGGTACGCGTCGACAGCTTCAAGAAAATGTATGATTAGCATAGGTTTCGATCGGTGTTTCGAAAGTTACAGGCGATTAAAGAAAATCGAGGAAACGGTAAGGAATACATACCCATTGCAATTTATTTCGGCAAAAAATGGAAAGTGTTTCAGTCGACTTGTGCTTATAAATGCTTAAAGAGGATGGAAAGAGGATCACTAAAATCGCAGGCAGAGCTTTCTAAGTGCATTATTTTCGAAGTTATAGGAAAAAAACCAAAGACTTGATTAATCGAGGAAGAGCCTTGGTTGACCACTACTACTGAAACAATATTTTTTTTAATGTTGGGCTGTCGCTGATAGTCCTATTTCAAGGTACGCGTCGACAGCTTCAAGAAAATGTATGATTAGCATAGGTTTCGATCGGTGTTTCGAAAGTTACAGGCGATTAAAGAAAATCGAGGAAACGGTAAGGAATACATACCCATTGCAATTTATTTCGGCAAAAAATGGAAAGTGTTTCAGTCGACTTGTGCTTATAAATGCTTAAAGAGGATGGAAAGAGGATCACTAAAATCGCAGGCAGAGCTTTCTAAGTGCATTATTTTCAAAGTTACAGCCAAAAAACCAAAGACTTGATTAATCGAGGAAGAGCCTTGGTTGACCACTACTACTGAAACAATATTTTTTTTAATGATGGGCTGTCGCTGATAGTTCTATCTCAAGGTACGCGTCGACAGCTTCAAGAAAATGTATGATTAGCATAGGTTTCGATCGGTGTTTCGAAAGTTACAGGCGATTAAAGAAAATCGAGGAAACGATAAGGAATACATACCCATTGCAATATATTTCGGCAAATAATGGAAAGTGTTTCAGTCGACTTGTACTTATACACGCTTAAGGAGGATGGAACGAGGATCACAAAAATCGCAGGCAGAGCCTTCTAAGTGCATGATTTTCGAAGTTACAGCCAAAAAACCAAAGACTTGATTAATCGAGGAAGAGCCTTGGTCGACCACTACAACTGAAACAATTTTTTTTTAAAGATGGGCTTTCGCTGATCGTCCTATCTTAAGGTACGCGTCGAGAGCTTCAAGAAAATGTATGATTATCATAGGTTTCGATCGGTGTTTCGAAAGTTACAGGCGATTATAGAAAATCAAGGAAACGGTAAGGAATACATACCCCTTGCAATTTATTTCGGCAAAAAATGGAAAGTATTTCGGTCGACTTGTGCTTATACACCCTTAAAGAGGATGGAAAGAGGATCACAAAAATCGCAGGCAGAGCTTTCTAAGTGCATTATTTTCGAAGTTATAGCAAAAAAACCAAGGACTTGATTAATCGAGGAAGAGCCTTGGTTGACCACTACTACTGAAACAATATTTTTTTTAATGATGGGCTGTCGCTGATAGTCCTATCTCAAGGTTCGCGTCGACAGCTTCAAGAAAATGTATGATTAGCATAGGTTTCGATCGGTGTTTCGAAAGTTACAGGCGATTATAGAAAATCGAGGAAACGGTAAGGAATACATACCCATTGCAATTTATTTCGGCAAAAAATGGAAAGTGTTTCGGTCGACTTGTACTTATACAGGCTTAAAGAGGATGGAAAGAGGATCACAAAAATCGCTGGCAGAGCTTTCTAAGTGCATTATTTTCGAAGTTATAGCCAAAAAACCAAAGACTTGATTAATCGAGGAAGAGCCTTGGTCGACCACTACAACTGACACAATTCTTTTTAAAGATGGCCTTTCGCTGATAGTCCTATCTTACGGTACACGTCGAGAGCTTCAAGAATATGTATGATTAGCATAGGTTTCGATCGGTGTTTCGAAAGTTACAGGCGATTATAGAAAATCAAGGAAACGGTAAGGAATACATACCCTTTGCAATTTATTTCGGCAAAAAATGGAAAGTTTTTCGATCGACTTGTGCTTACACACGCTTAAGGAGGATGGAAAGGGCATCACAAAAATCGCGGGCAGAGCTTTCTAAGTGCATTATTTTCGAAGTTACAGCCAAAAAACCAAAGGCTTGATTAATCGAAGAAGAGCCTTGGTCGACCACTACAACTGAAACAATTTTTTTTTAAGATGGGCTTTCGCTGATAGTCCGATCTTAAGGTACGCGTCGACAGCTTCAAGAAAATATATGATTATCATAGATTTCGATCGGTGTTTCGAAAGTTACAGGCGATTATAGAAAATTGAGGAAACGGCAAGGAATACATACCCATTGCAATTTATTTCGGCAAAAAATGGAAAGTGTTTCGGTCGACTTGTGCTCATACATGCTAAAAGAGGATGGAAAGAGGATCACAAAAATCGCAGGCAGAGCTTTCTAAGTGCATTATTTTCGAAGTTATAGCAAAAAAACCAAAGACTTGATTAATCGAGGAAGAGCCTTGGTTGACCACTACTACTGAAACAATATTTTTTTTAATGATGGGCTGTCGCTGATAGTCCTATCTCAAGGTACGCGTCGACAGCTTCAAGAAAATGTATGATTAGCATAGGTTTCGATCGGTGTTTCGAAAGTTACAGGCGATTAAAGAAAATCGAGGAAACGGTAAGGAATACATACCCATTGCAATTTATTTCGGCAAAAAATGGAAAGTGTTTCAGTCGACTTGTGCTTATAAATGCTTAAAGAGGATGGAAAGAGGATCACTAAAATCGCAGGCAGAGCTTTCTCAGTGCATTATTTTCAAAGTTACAGCCAAAAAACCAAAGACTTGATTAATCGAGGAAGAGCCTTGGTCGACCACTACTACTGAAACAATATTTTTTTTAAAGATGAGCTGTCGCTGATAGTCCTATCTTAAGGTACGCGTCGACAGCTTCAAGAAAATATATGATTATCATAGATTTCGATCGGTGTTTCGAAAGTTACAGGCGATTATAGAAAATTGAGGAAACGGTAAGGAATACATACCCATTGCAATATATTTCGGCAAATAATGGAAAGTGTTTCAGTCGACTTGTACTTATACACGCTTAAGGAGGATGGAACGAGGATCACAAAAATCGCAGGCAGAGCCTTCTAAGTGCATGATTTTCGAAGTTACAGCCAAAAAACCAAAGACTTGATTAATCGAGGAAGAGCCTTGGTCGACCACTACAACTGACACAATTCTTTTTAAAGATGGCCTTTCGCTGATAGTCCTATCTTAAGGTACACGTCGAGAGCTTCAAGAAAATGTATGATTAGCATAGGTTTCGATCGGTGTTTCGAAAGTTACAGGCGATTATAGAAAATCAAGGAAACGGTAAGGAATACATACCCTTTGCAATTTATTTCGGCAAAAAATGGAAAGTTTTTCGATCGACTTGTGCTTACACACGCTTAAGGAGGATGGAAAGGGCATCACAAAAATCGCGGGCAGAGCTTTCTAAGTGCATTATTTTCGAAGTTACAGCCAAAAAACCAAAGGCTTGATTAATCGAAGAAGAGCCTTGGTCGACCACTACAACTGAAACAATATTTTTTTTAATGATGGGCTGTCGCTGATAGTCCTATCTCAAGGTACGCGTCGACAGCTTCAAGAAAATGTATGATTAGCATAGGTTTCGATCGGTGTTTCGAAAGTTACAGGCGATTAAAGAAAATCGAGGAAACGGTAAGGAATACATACCCATTGCAATTTATTTCGGCAAAAAATGGAAAGTGTTTCGGTCGACTTGTGCTTATACACCCTTAAAGAGGATGGAAAGAGGATCACTAAAATCGCAGGCAGAGCTTTCTAAGTGCATTATTTTCAAAGGTACAGCCAAAAAACCAAAGACTTGATTAATCGAGGAAGAGCCTTGGTTGACCACTACTACTGAAACAATATTTCTTTTAATGATGGGCTGTCGCTGATAGTCCTATCTCAAGGTACGCGTCGACAGCTTCAAGAAAATGTATGATTAGCATAGGTTTCGATCGGTGTTTCGAAAGTTACAGGCGATTAAAGAAAATCGAGGAAACGATAAGGAATACATACCCATTGCAATATATTTCGGCAAATAATGGAAAGTGTTTCAGTCGACTTGTACTTATACACGCTTAAGGAGGATGGAACGAGGATCACAAAAATCGCAGGCAGAGCCTTCTAAGTGCATGATTTTCGAAGTTACAGCCAAAAAACCAAAGACTTGATTAATCGAGGAAGAGCCTTGGTCGACCACTACAACTGAAACAATTTTTTTTTAAAGATGGGCTTTCGCTGATAGTCCTATCTTAAGGTACGCGTCGAGAGCTTCAAGAAAATGTATGATTATCATAGGTTTCGATCGGTGTTTCGAAAGTTACAGGCGATTATAGAAAATCAAGGAAACGGTAAGGAATACATACCCCTTGCAATTTATTTCGGCAAAAAATGGAAAGTGTTTCGGTCGACTTGTGCTTATACACCCTTAAAGAGGATGGAAAGAGAATCACAAAAATCGCAGGCAGAGCTTTCTAAGTGCATTATTTTCGAAGTTATAGCAAAAAAACCAAGGACTTGATTAATCGAGGAAGAGCCTTGGTTCACCACTACTACTGAAACAATATTTTTGTTAATGATGGGCTGTCGCTGATAGTCCTATCTCAAGGTACGCGTCGACAGCTTCAAGAAAATGTATGATTAGCATAGGTTTCGATCGGTGTTTCGAAAGTTACAGGCGATTATAGAAAATCGAGGAAACGGTAAGGAATACATACCCATTGCAATTTATTTCGGCAAAAAATGGAAAGTTTTTCGATCGACTTGTGCTTACACAGGCTTAAAGAGGATGGAAAGAGGATCACAAAAATCGCTGGCAGAGCTTTCTAAGTGCATTATTTTCGAAGTTATAGCCAAAAAACCAAAGACTTGATTAATCGAGGAAGAGCCTTGGTCGACCACTACAACTGACACAATTCTTTTTAAAGATGGCCTTTCGCTGATAGTCCTATCTTACGGTACACGTCGAGAGCTTCAAGAATATGTATGATTAGCATAGGTTTCGATCGGTGTTTCGAAAGTTACAGGCGATTATAGAAAATCAAGGAAACGGTAAGGAATACATACCCTTTGCAATTTATTTCGGCAAAAAATGGAAAGTTTTTCGATCGACTTGTGCTTACACACGCTTAAGGAGGATGGAAAGGGCATCACAAAAATCGCGGGCAGAGCTTTCTAAGTGCATTATTTTCGAAGTTACAGCCAAAAAACCAAAAGCTTGATTAATCGAAGAAGAGCCTTGGTCGACCACTACAACTGAAACAATTTTTTTTTAAGATGGGCTTTCGCTGATAGTCCGATCTTAAGGTACGCGTCGACAGCTTCAAGAAAATATATGATTATCATAGATTTCGATCGGTGTTTCGAAAGTTACAGGCGATTATAGAAAATTGAGGAAACGGCAAGGAATACATACCCATTGCAATTTATTTCGGCAAAAAATGGAAAGTGTTTCGGTCGACTTGTGCTTATACATGCTAAAAGAGGATGGAAAGAGGATCACAAAAATCGCAGGCAGAGCTTTCTAAGTGCATTATTTTCGAAGTTATAGCAAAAAAACCAAAGACTTGATTAATCGAGGAAGAGCCTTGGTTGACCACTACTACTGAAACAATATTTTTTTTAATGATGGGCTGTCGCTGATAGTCCTATCTCAAGGTACGCGTCGACAGCTTCAAGAAAATGTATGATTAGCATAGGTTTCGATCGGTGTTTCGAAAGTTACAGGCGATTAAAGAAAATCGAGGAAACGGTAAGGAATACATACCCATTGCAATTTATTTCGGCAAAAAATGGAAAGTGTTTCAGTCGACTTGTGCTTATAAATGCTTAAAGAGGATGGAAAGAGGATCACTAAAATCGCAGGCAGAGCTTTCTAAGTGCATTATTTTCAAAGTTACAGCCAAAAAACCAAAGACTTGATTAATCGAGGAAGAGCCTTGGTCGACCACTACTACTGAAACAATATTTTTTTTAAAGATGAGCTGTCGCTGATAGTCCTATCTTAAGGTACGCGTCGACAGCTTCAAGAAAATATATGATTATCATAGATTTCGATCGGTGTTTCGAAAGTTACAGGCGATTATAGAAAATTGAGGAAACGGTAAGGAATACATACCCATTGCAATATATTTCGGCAAATAATGGAAAGTGTTTCAGTCGACTTGTACTTATACACGCTTAAGGAGGATGGAACGAGGATCACAAAAATCGCAGGCAGAGCCTTCTAAGTGCATGATTTTCGAAGTTACAGCCAAAAAACCAAAGACTTGATTAATCGAGGAAGAGCCTTGGTCGACCACTACAACTGACACAATTCTTTTTAAAGATGGCCTTTCGCTGATAGTCCTATCTTAAGGTACACGTCGAGAGCTTCAAGAAAATGTATGATTAGCATAGGTTTCGATCGGTGTTTCGAAAGTTACAGGCGATTATAGAAAATCAAGGAAACGGTAAGGAATACATACCCTTTGCAATTTATTTCGGCAAAAAATGGAAAGTTTTTCGATCGACTTGTGCTTACACACGCTTAAGGAGGATGGAAAGGGCATCACAAAAATCGCGGGCAGAGCTTTCTAAGTGCATTATTTTCGAAGTTACAGCCAAAAAACCAAAGGCTTGATTAATCGAAGAAGAGCCTTGGTCGACCACTACAACTGAAACAATTTTTTTTTAAGATGGGCTTTCGCTGATAGTCCGATCTTAAGGTACGCGTCGACAGCTTCAAGAAAATATATGATTATCATAGATTTCGATCGGTGTTTCGAAAGTTACAGGCGATTATAGAAAATTGAGGAAACGGCAAGGAATACATACCCATTGCAATTTATTTCGGCAAAAAATGGAAAGTGTTTCAGTCGACTTGTGCTTATAAATGCTTAAAGAGGATGGAAAGAGGATCACTAAAATCGCAGGCAGAGCTTTCTAAGTGCATTATTTTCAAAGTTACAGCCAAAAAACCAAAGACTTGATTAATCGAGGAAGAGCCTTGGTTGACCACCACTACTGAAACAATATTTTTTTTAATGATGGGCTGTCGCTGATAGTCCTATCTCAAGGTACGCGTCGACAGCTTCAAGAAAATGTATGATTAGCATAGGTTTCGATCGGTGTTTCGAAAGTTACAGGCGATTAAAGAAAATCGAGGAAACGGTAAGGAATACATACCCATTGCAATATATTTCGGCAAATAATGGAAAGTGTTTCAGTCGACTTGTACTTATACACGCTTAAGGAGGATGGAACGAGGATCACAAAAATCGCAGGCAGAGCCTTCTAAGTGCATGATTTTCGAAGTTACAGCCAAAAAACCAAAGACTTGATTAATCGAGGAAGAGCCTTGGTCGACCACTACAACTGAAACAATTTTTTTCTAAAGATGGGCTTACGCTGATAGTCCTATCTCAAGGTACGCGTCGACAGCTTCAAGAAAATGTATGATTAGCATAGGTTTCGATCGGTGTTTCGAAAGTTACAGGCGATTAAAGAAAATCGAGGAAACGGTAAGGAATACATACCCATTGCAATATATTTCGGCAAATAATGGAAAGTGTTTCGGTCGACTTGTACTTATACACGCTTAAAGCGGATGGAACGAGGATCACAAAAATCGCAGGCAGAGCCTTCTAAGTGCATTATTTTCGAAGTTACAGCCAAAAAACCAAAGACTTGATTAATCGAAGAAGAGCCTTGGTCGAACACTACTACTGAAACAATATTTTTTTTTAAAGATGAGCTGTCGCTGATAATCCTAACTTAAGGTACGCGTCGAGAGCTTCAAGAAAATGTATGATTATCATAGGTTTCGATCGGGGTTTCGAAAGTTACAGGCGATTAAAGAAAATCGAGGAAACGGTAAGGAATACATACTCATTGCAATTTATTTCGGCAAAAAATGGAAAGTTTTTCGATCGACTTGTGCTTATACAGGCGTAAAGAGGATGGACAGGGCATCACAAAAACCGCAGGCAGAGCCTTGTAAGTGCATTATTTTCGATGTTATAGCCAAAAAACCAAAGACTTGATTAATCGAGGAAGAGCCTTGGTCGACCAGTACAACTGAAACAATTTTTTTTTAAAGATGGGCTTTTGCTGATCATCCTAACTTGAGGTAAGCGTCGAGAGCTTCAAGAAAATGTATGATTATCATAGGTTTCGATCGGTGTTTCGAAAGTTACAGGCGATTAAAGAAAATCGAGGAAACGGTAAGGAATACATACTCATTGCAATTTATTTCGGCAAAAAATGGAAAGTTTTTCGATCGACTTGTGCTTATACAGGCGTAAAGAGGATGGACAGGGCATCACAAAAACCGCAGGCAGAGCCTTGTAAGTGCATTATTTTCGAAGTTACAGCCAAAAAACCAAAGACTTGATTAATCGAAGAAGAGCCTTGGTCGAACACTACTACTGAAACAATATTTTTTTTTAAAGATGAGCTGTCGCTGATAATCCTAACTTGAGGTACGCGTCGAGAGCTTCAAGAAAATGTATGATTATCATAGGTTTCGATCGGGGTTTCGAAAGTTACAGGCGATTAAAGAAAATCGAGGAAACGGTAAGGAATACATACTCATTGCAATTTATTTCGGCAAAAAATGGAAAGTGTTTCGGTCGACTTGTACTTATACATGCTAAAAGAGGATGGAAAGACGATCAGAAAAATCGCAGGCAGAGCTTTCTAAGTGCATTATTTTCGAAGTTACAGCCAAAAAACCAAAGACTTGATTAATTGAGGAAGAGCCTTGGTCGACCACTACTACTGAAACATTATTTTTTTTAAAGATGGGCTTTCGCAGATAGTCCTATCTTAAGGTACGCGTCGAGAGCTTCTAGAAAATGTATGATTATCATAGGTTTCGATCGGTGTTTCGAAAGTTACAGGCGATTACAGAAAATCAAGGAAACGGTAAGGAATACATACCCCTTGCAATTTATTTCGAGAAAAAATGGAAAGTGTTTCGGCCGACTTGTACTTATACATGCTTAAAGAGGATGGAAAGAGGTACACAAAAATCGCAGGTAGAGCTTTCTAAGTGCATTATTTTCGAAGTTACAGCCAAAAAACCAAAGATTTGATTAATCGAAGAAGAGCCTTGGTCGACCACTACTACTGAAATAATATTTTTTTTTAAGATGGGCTTTCGCTGATAGTCCTATCTTAAGGTACGCGTCGACAGCTTCAAGAAAACGTATGATTAGCATAGGTTTCGATCGGTGTTTCGAAAGTTACAGGCGATTAAAGAAAATCGAGGAAACGGTAAGGAATACATACCCATTGCAATATATTTCGGCAAATAATGGAAAGTGTTTCGGCCGACTTGTACTTATACACGCTCAAAGAGGATGGAAAGAGGATCACAAAAATCGCAGGCAGAGCTTTCTAAGTGCATTATTTTCGAAGTTATAGCCAAAAAACCAAAGACTTGATTAATCGAGGAAGAGCCTTGGTTGACCACTACTACTGAAACAATATTTTTTTTAATGATGGGCTGTCGCTGATAGTCCTATCTCAAGGTACGCGTCGACAGCTTCAAGAAAATGTATGATTAGCATAGGTTTCGATCGGTGTTTCGAAAGTTACAGGCGATTATAGAAAATCGAGGAAACGGTAAGGAATACATACCCATTGCAATTTATTTCGGCAAAAAATGGAAAGTGTTTCAGTCGACTTGTGCTTATAAATGCTTAAAGAGGATGGAAAGAGGATCACTAAAATCGCAGGCAGAGCTTTCTAAGTGCATTATTTTCAAAGTTACAGCCAAAAAACCAAAGACTTGATTAATCGAGGAAGAGCCTTGGTTGACCACTACTACTGAAACAATATTTTTTTTAATGATGGGCTGTCGCTGATAGTCCTATCTCAAGGTACGCGTCGACAGCTTCAAGAAAATGTATGATTAGCATAGGTTTCGATCGGTGTTTCGAAAGTTACAGGCGATTAAAGAAAATCGAGGAAACAGTAAGGAATACATACCCATTGCAATATATTTCGGCAAATAATGGAAAGTGTTTCAGTCGACTTGTACTTATACACGCTTAAGGAGGATGGAACGAGGATCACAAAAACCGCAGGCAGAGCCTTCTAAGTGCATGATTTTCGAAGTTACAGCCAAAAAACCAAAGACTTGATTAATCGAGGAAGAGCCTTGGTCGACCACTACAACTGAAACAATTTTTTTTTAAAGATGGGCTTTCGCTGATAGTCCTATCTTAAGGTACGCGTCGAGAGCTTCAAGAAAATGTATGATTATCATAGGTTTCGATCGGTGTTTCGAAAGTTACAGGCGATTATAGAAAATCAAGGAAACGGTAAGGAATACATACCCCTTGCAATTTATTTCGGCAAAAAATGGAAAGTGTTTCGGTCGACTTGTGCTTATACACCCTTAAAGAGGATGGAAAGAGGATCACAAAAATCGCAGGCAGAGCTTTCTAAGTGCATTATTTTCGAAGTTATAGCAAAAAAACCAAGGACTTGATTAATCGAGGAAGAGCCTTGGTTCACCACTACTACTGAAACAATATTTTTGTTAATGATGGGCTGTCGCTGATAGTCCTATCTCAAGGTACGCGTCGACAGCTTCAAGAAAATGTATGATTAGCATAGGTTTCGATCGGTGTTTCGAAAGTTACAGGCGATTATAGAAAATCGAGGAAACGGTAAGGAATACATACCCATTGCAATTTATTTCGGCAAAAAATGGAAAGTGTTTCGGTCGACTTGTACTTATACAGGCTTAAAGAGGATGGAAAGAGGATCACAAAAATCGCTGGCAGAGCTTTCTAAGTGCATTATTTTCGAAGTTATAGCCAAAAAACCAAAGACTTGATTAATCGAGGAAGAGCCTTGGTCGACCACTACAACTGACACAATTCTTTTTAAAGATGGCCTTTCGCTGATAGTCCTATCTTAAGGGACACGTCGAGAGCTTCAAGAAAATGTATGATTAGCATAGGTTTCGATCGGTGTTTCGAAAGTTACAGGCGATTATAGAAAATCAAGGAAACGGTAAGGAATACATACCCTTTGCAATTTATTTCGGCAAAAAATGGAAAGTTTTTCGATCGACTTGTGCTTACACACGCTTAAGGAGGATGGAAAGGGCATCACAAAAATCGCGGGCAGAGCTTTCTAAGTGCATTATTTTCGAAGTTACAGCCAAAAAACCAAAGGCTTGATTAATCGAAGAAGAGCCTTGGTCGACCACTACAACTGAAACAATTTTTTTTTAAGATGGGCTTTCGCTGATAGTCCGATCTTAAGGTACGCGTCGACAGCTTCAAGAAAATATATGATTATCATAGATTTCGATCGGTGTTTCGAAAGTTACAGGCGATTATAGAAAATTGAGGAAACGGCAAGGAATACATACCCATTGCAATTTATTTCGGCAAAAAATGGAAAGTGTTTCAG
The DNA here is from genome assembly GCA_914767735.1 of Anoplius nigerrimus. Classification (NCBI taxonomy): domain Eukaryota; kingdom Metazoa; phylum Arthropoda; class Insecta; order Hymenoptera; family Pompilidae; genus Anoplius; species Anoplius nigerrimus. The sequence continues at coordinate 22,477,441 of OU612080.1, forward strand.
TCGACTTGTGCTTATAAATGCTTAAAGAGGATGGAAAGAGGATCACAAAAATCGCAGGCAGAGCTTTCTAAGTGCATTATTTTCAAAGTTACAGCCAAAAAACCAAAGACTTGATTAATCGAGGAAGAGCCTTGGTCGACCACTACTACTGAAACAATATTTTTTTTAAAGATGAGCTGTCGCTGATAGTCCTATCTTAAGGTACGCGTCGACAGCTTCAAGAAAATATATGATTATCATAGATTTCGATCGGTGTTTCGAAAGTTACAGGCGATTATAGAAAATTGAGGAAACGGCAAGGAATACATACCCCTTGCAATTTATTTCGGCAAAAAATGGAATGTGTTTCGGTCGACTTGTGCTTATACACGCTTAAAGAGGATGGAAAGAGGATCACAAAAATTGCAGGCAGAGCCTCCTAAGTGCATTATTTTCGAAGTTACAGCCAAAAAACCCAAGACTTGATTAATCGAGGAAGAGCCTTGGTCAACCACTACTACTGAAACATTATTTTTTTTTAAAGATGGGCTTTCGCTGATAGTCCTATCTTAAGGTATGCGTCGACAGCTTCAAGAAAATGTATGATTATCATAGATTTCGATCGGTGTTTCGAAAGTTACAGGCGATTATAGAAAATCGAGGAAACGGCAAGGAATACATACCCCTTGCAATTTATTTCGGCAAAAAATGGACAGTTTTTCGATCGACTTGTGCTTATACGCGCTTAAAGAGGATGGAAAGGGCATCACAAAAATCGCAGGCAGAACCTCCTAAGTGCATTATTTTCGAAGTTGCAGCCAAAAAACCAAAGGCTTGATTAATCGAGGAAGAGCCTTGGTTGACCACTACTACTGAAACAATATTTTTTTTAATGATGGGCTGTCGCTGATAGTCCTATCTCAAGGTACGCGTCGACAGCTTCAAGAAAATGTATGATTAGCATAGGTTTCGATCGGTGTTTCGAAAGTTACAGGCGATTAAAGAAAATCGAGGAAACGGTAAGGAATACATACCCATTGCAATATATTTCGGCAAATAATGGAAAGTGTTTCAGTCGACTTGTACTTATACACGCCTAAGGAGGATGGAACGAGGACCACTAAAATCGCAGGCAGAGCTTTCTAAGTGCATTATTTTCAAAGTTACAGCCAAAAAACCAAAGGCTTGATTAATCGAGGAAGAGCCTTGGTCGACCACTACTACTGAAACAATATTTTTTTTAAAGATGATCTGTCGCTGATAGTCCTATCTTAAGGTACGCGTCGAGAGCTTCAAGAAAATGTATGATTAGCATAGGTTTCGATCGGTGTTTCGAAAGTTACAGGCGATTATAGAAAATCAAGGAAACGGTAAGGAATACATACCCTTTGCAATTTATTTCGGCAAAAAATGGAAAGTTTTTCGATCGACTTGTGCTTACACACGCTTAAGGAGGATGGAAAGGGCATCACAAAAATCGCGGGCAGAGCTTTCTAAGTGCATTATTTTCGAAGTTACAGCCAAAAAACCAAAGACTTGATTAATCGAGGAAGAGCCTTGGTTGACCACTACTACTGAAACAATATTTTTTTTAATGATGGGCTGTCGCTGATAGTCCTATCTCAAGGTACGCGTCGACAGCTTCAAGAAAATGTATGATTAGCATAGGTTTCGATCGGTGTTTCGAAAGTTACAGGCGATTAAAGAAAATCGAGGAAACGGTAAGGAATACATACCCATTGCAATATATTTCGGCAAATAATGGAAAGTGTTTCAGTCGACTTGTACTTATACACGCTTAAGGAGGATGGAACGAAGATCACAAAAATCGCAGGCAGAGCCTTCTAAGTGCATGATTTTCGAAGTTACAGCCAAAAAACCAAAGACTTGATTAATCGAGGAAGAGCCTTGGTCGACCACTACAACTGAAACAATTTTTTTTTAAAGATGGGCTTTCGCTGATAGTCCTATCTCAAGGTACGCGTCGACAGCTTCAAGAAAATGTATGATTAGCATAGGTTTCGATCGGTGTTTCGAAAGTTACAGGCGATTAAAGAAAATCGAGGAAACGGTAAGGAATACATACCCATTGCAATATATTTCGGCAAATAATGGAAAGTGTTTCGGTCGACTTGTACTTATACACGCTTAAAGCGGATGGAACGAGGATCACAAAAATCGCAGGCAGAGCCTTCTAAGTGCATTATTTTCGAAGTTACAGCCAAAAAACCAAAGACTTGATTAATCGAAGAAGAGCCTTGGTCGAACACTACTACTGAAACAATATTTTTTTTTAAAGATGAGCTGTCGCTGATAATCCTAACTTAAGGTACGCGTCGAGAGCTTCAAGAAAATGTATGATTATCATAGGTTTCGATCGGGGTTTCGAAAGTTACAGGCGATTAAAGAAAATCGAGGAAACGGTAAGGAATACATACTCATTGCAATTTATTTCGGCAAAAAATGGAAAGTTTTTCGATCGACTTGTGCTTATACAGGCGTAAAGAGGATGGACAGGGCATCACAAAAACCGCAGGCAGAGCCTTGTAAGTGCATTATTTTCGATGTTATAGCCAAAAAACCAAAGACTTGATTAATCGAGGAAGAGCCTTGGTCGACCAGTACAACTGAAACAATTTTTTTTTAAAGATGGGCTTTTGCTGATCATCCTAACTTGAGGTAAGCGTCGAGAGCTTCAAGAAAATGTATGATTATCATAGGTTTCGATCGGTGTTTCGAAAGTTACAGGCGATTAAAGAAAATCGAGGAAACGGTAAGGAATACATACTCATTGCAATTTATTTCGGCAAAAAATGGAAAGTTTTTCGATCGACTTGTGCTTATACAGGCGTAAAGAGGATGGACAGGGCATCACAAAAACCGCAGGCAGAGCCTTGTAAGTGCATTATTTTCGAAGTTACAGCCAAAAAACCAAAGACTTGATTAATCGAAGAAGAGCCTTGGTCGAACACTACTACTGAAACAATATTTTTTTTTAAAGATGAGCTGTCGCTGATAATCCTAACTTGAGGTACGCGTCGAGAGCTTCAAGAAAATGTATGATTATCATAGGTTTCGATCGGGGTTTCGAAAGTTACAGGCGATTAAAGAAAATCGAGGAAACGGTAAGGAATACATACTCATTGCAATTTATTTCGGCAAAAAATGGAAAGTGTTTCGGTCGACTTGTACTTATACATGCTAAAAGAGGATGGAAAGACGATCAGAAAAATCGCAGGCAGAGCTTTCTAAGTGCATTATTTTCGAAGTTACAGCCAAAAAACCAAAGACTTGATTAATTGAGGAAGAGCCTTGGTCGACCACTACTACTGAAACATTATTTTTTTTAAAGATGGGCTTTCGCAGATAGTCCTATCTTAAGGTACGCGTCGAGAGCTTCTAGAAAATGTATGATTATCATAGGTTTCGATCGGTGTTTTGAAAGTTACAGGCGATTACAGAAAATCAAGGAAACGGTAAGGAATACATACCCCTTGCAATTTATTTCGAGAAAAAATGGAAAGTGTTTCGGCCGACTTGTACTTATACATGCTTAAAGAGGATGGAAAGAGGTACACAAAAATCGCAGGTAGAGCTTTCTAAGTGCATTATTTTCGAAGTTACAGCCAAAAAACCAAAGATTTGATTAATCGAAGAAGAGCCTTGGTCGACCACTACTACTGAAATAATATTTTTTTTTAAGATGGGCTTTCGCTGATAGTCCTATCTTAAGGTACGCGTCGACAGCTTCAAGAAAACGTATGATTAGCATAGGTTTCGATCGGTGTTTCGAAAGTTACAGGCGATTAAAGAAAATCGAGGAAACGGTAAGGAATACATACCCATTGCAATATATTTCGGCAAATAATGGAAAGTGTTTCGGCCGACTTGTACTTATACACGCTCAAAGAGGATGGAAAGAGGATCACAAAAATCGCAGGCAGAGCTTTCTAAGTGCATTATTTTCGAAGTTATAGCCAAAAAACCAAAGACTTGATTAATCGAGGAAGAGCCTTGGTTGACCACTACTACTGAAACAATATTTTTTTTAATGATGGGCTGTCGCTGATAGTCCTATCTCAAGGTACGCGTCGACAGCTTCAAGAAAATGTATGATTAGCATAGGTTTCGATCGGTGTTTCGAAAGTTACAGGCGATTATAGAAAATCGAGGAAACGGTAAGGAATACATACCCATTGCAATTTATTTCGGCAAAAAATGGAAAGTGTTTCGGTCGACTTGTACTTATACAGGCTTAAAGAGGATGGAAAGAGGATCACAAAAATCGCTGGCAGAGCTTTCTAAGTGCATTATTTTCGAAGTTATAGCCAAAAAACCAAAGACTTGATTAATCGAGGAAGAGCCTTGGTCGACCACTACAACTGACACAATTCTTTTTAAAGATGGCCTTTCGCTGATAGTCCTATCTTACGGTACACGTCGAGAGCTTCAAGAATATGTATGATTAGCATAGGTTTCGATCGGTGTTTCGAAAGTTACAGGCGATTATAGAAAATCAAGGAAACGGTAAGGAATACATACCCTTTGCAATTTATTTCGGCAAAAAATGGAAAGTTTTTCGATCGACTTGTGCTTACACACGCTTAAGGAGGATGGAAAGGGCATCACAAAAATCGCGGGCAGAGCTTTCTAAGTGCATTATTTTCGAAGTTACAGCCAAAAAACCAAAGGCTTGATTAATCGAAGAAGAGCCTTGGTCGACCACTACAACTGAAACAATTTTTTTTTAATGATGGGCTGTCGCTGATAGTCCTATCTCAAGGTACGCGTCGACAGCTTCAAGAAAATGTATGATTAGCATAGGTTTCGATCGGTGTTTCGAAAGTTACAGGCGATTAAAGAAAATCGAGGAAACGGTAAGGAATACATACCCATTGCAATATATTTCGGCAAATAATGGAAAGTGTTTCAGTCGACTTGTACTTATACACGCTTAAGTAGGATGGAACGAGGATCACAAAAATCGCAGGCAGAGCCTTCTAAGTGCATGATTTTAGAAGTTACAGCCAAAAAACCAAAGACTTGATTAATCGAGGAAGAGCCTTGGTCGACCACTACAACTGAAACAATTTTTTTTTAAAGATGGGCTTTCGCTGATAGTCCTATCTTAAGGTACGCGTCGAGAGCTTCAAGAAAATGTATGATTATCATAGGTTTCGATCGGTGTTTCGAAAGTTACAGGCGATTATAGAAAATCAAGGAAACGGTAAGGAATACATACCCCTTGCAATTTATTTCGGCAAAAAATGGAAAGTGTTTCGGTCGACTTGTGCTTATACACCCTTAAAGAGGGTGGAAAGAGGATCACAAAAATCGCAGGCAGAGCTTTCTAAGTGCATTATTTTCGAAGTTATAGCAAAAAAACCAAGGACTTGATTAATCGAGGAAGAGCCTTGGTTGACCACTACTACTGAAACAATATTTTTTTTAATGATGGGCTGTCGCTGATAGTCCTATCTCAAGGTACGCGTCGACAGCTTCAAGAAAATGTATGATTAGCATAGGTTTCGATCGGTGTTTCGAAAGTTACAGGCGATTATAGAAAATCGAGGAAACGGTAAGGAATACATACCCATTGCAATTTATTTCGGCAAAAAATGGAAAGTGTTTCGGTCGACTTGTACTTATACAGGCTTAAAGAGGATGGAAAGAGGATCACAAAAATCGCTGGCAGAGCTTTCTAAGTGCATTATTTTCGAAGTTATAGCCAAAAAACCAAAGACTTGATTAATCGAGGAAGAGCCTTGGTCGACCACTACAACTGACACAATTCTTTTTAAAGATGGCCTTTCGCTGATAGTCCTATCTTACGGTACACGTCGAGAGCTTCAAGAATATGTATGATTAGCATAGGTTTCGATCGGTGTTTCGAAAGTTACAGGCGATTATAGAAAATCAAGGAAACGGTAAGGAATACATACCCTTTGCAATTTATTTCGGCAAAAAATGGAAAGTTTTTCGATCGACTTGTGCTTACACACGCTTAAGGAGGATGGAAAGGGCATCACAAAAATCGCGGGCAGAGCTTTCTAAGTGCATTATTTTCGAAGTTACAGCCAAAAAACCAAAGGCTTGATTAATCGAAGAAGAGCCTTGGTCGACCACTACAACTGAAACAATTTTTTTTTAAGATGGGCTTTCGCTGATAGTCCGATCTTAAGGTACGCGTCGACAGCTTCAAGAAAATATATGATTATCATAGATTTCGATCGGTGTTTCGAAAGTTACAGGCGATTATAGAAAATTGAGGAAACGGTAAGGAATACATACCCATTGCAATATATTTCGGCAAATAATGGAAAGTGTTTCAGTCGACTTGTACTTATACACGCTTAAGGAGGATGGAACGAGGATCACAAAAATCGCAGGCAGAGCCTTCTAAGTGCATGATTTTCGAAGTTACAGCCAAAAAACCAAAGACTTGATTAATCGAGGAAGAGCCTTGGTTGACCACTACTACTGAAACAATATTTTTTTTAATGATGGGCTGTCGCTGATAGTCCTATCTCAAGGTACGCGTCGACAGCTTCAAGAAAATGTATGATTAGCATAGGTTTCGATCGGTGTTTCGAAAGTTACAGGCGATTATAGAAAATCGAGGAAACGGTAAGGAATACATACCCTTTGCAATTTATTTCGGCAAAAAATGGAAAGTTTTTCGATCGACTTGTGCTTACACACGCTTAAGGAGGATGGAAAGGGCATCACAAAAATCGCGGGCAGAGCTTTCTAAGTGCATTATTTTCGAAGTTACAGCCAAAAAACCAAAGGCTTGATTAATCGAGGAAGAGCCTTGGTCAACCACTACTACTGAAACATTATTTTTTTTTAAAGATGGGCTTTCGCTGATAGTCCTATCTTAAGGTACGCGTCGACAGCTTCAAGAAAATGTATGATTATCATAGATTTCGATCGGTGTTTCGAAAGTTACAGGCGATTATAGAAAATCGAGGAAACGGCAAGGAATACATACCCCTTGCAATTTATTTCGGCAAAAAATGGACAGTTTTTCGATCGACTTGTGCTTATACACGCCTAAGGAGGATGGAACGAGGACCACTAAAATCGCAGGCAGAGCTTTCTAAGTGCATTATTTTCAAAGTTACAGCCAAAAAACCAAAGACTTGATTAATCGAGGAAGAGCCTTGGTCGACCACTACTACTGAAACAATATTTTTTTTAAAGATGAGATGTAGCTGATAGTCCTATCTTAAGGTACGCGTCGACAGCTTCAAGAAAATATATGATTATCATAGATTTCGATCGGTGTTTCGAAAGTTACAGGCGATTATAGAAAATTTAGGAAACGGCAAGGAATACATACCCCTTGCAATTTATTTCGGCAAAAAATGGAAAGTGTTTCGGTCGACTTGTGCTTATACATGCTTAAAGAGGATGGAAAGAGGATCACAAAAATCGCAGGCAGAGCTTTCTAAGTGCATTATTTTCGAAGTTATAGCCAAAAAACCAAAGACTTGATTAATCGAGGAAGAGCCTTGGTCGACCAGTACAAATGAAACAATTTTTTTTTAAAGATGGTCTTTCGCTGATAGTCCTATCTTAAGGTACGCGTCGAGAGCTTCAAGAAAATGTATGATTAGCATAGGTTTCGATCGGTGTTTCGAAAGTTACAGGCGATTATAGAAAATCGAGGAAACGGTAAGGAATACATACCCTTTGCAATTTATTTCGGCAAAAAATGGAAAGTTTTTCGATCGACTTGTGCTTACACAACCTTAAGGAGGATGGAAAGGGCATCACAAAAATCGCGGGCAGAGTTTTCTAAGTGCATTATTTGCGAAGTTACAGACAAAAAACCAAAGGCTTGATTAATCGAGGAAGAGCCTTGGTCGATCAGTACAACTGAAACAATTTTTTTTTAAAGATGGGCTTTTGCTGATCATCCTAACTTGAGGTAAGCGTCGAGAGCTTCAAGAAAATGTATGATTATCATAGGTTTCGATCGGTGTTTCGAAAGTTACAGGCGATTAAAGAAAATCGAGGAAACGGTAAGGAATACATACTCATTGCAATTTATTTCGGCAAAATATAGAAAGTGTTTCGGTAGACTTGTGCTTATACATGCTTAAAGAGGATGTAAAGGGGATCACAAAAATCGCAGGCAGAGCCTCCTAAGTTCATTATTGTCGAAGTTACAGCCAAAAAACCAAAGACTTGATTAATTGAGGAAGAGCCTTGGTCGACCACTACTACTGAAACATTATTTTTTTTAAAGATGGGCTTTCGCAGATAGTCCTATCTTAAGGTACGCGTCGAGAGCTTCTAGAAAATGTATGATTATGATAGGTTTCGATCGGTGTTTCGAAAGTTACAGGCGATTACAGAAAATCAAGGAAACGGTAAGGAATACATACCCCTTGCAATTTATTTCGAGAAAAAATGGAAAGTGTTTCGGTCGACTTGTACTTATACATGCTTAAAGAGGATGGAAAGAGGTACACAAAAATCGCAGGTAGAGCTTTCTAAGTGCATTATTTTCGAAGTTACAGCCAAAAAACCCAAGACTTGATTACTCGAGGAAAAGCCTTGGTCAACCACTGCAACTGAAACATTATTTTTTTTTAAAGATGGGCTTTCGCTGATAGTCCTATCTTAAGGTACGCGTCGAGAGCTTCAAGAAAATATATGATTATCATAGGTTTCGATAGGTGTTTCGAAAGTTACAGGCGATTATAGAAAATCAAGGAAACGGTAAGGAATACATACCCCTTGCAATTTATTTCGGCAAAAAATGGAAAGTGTTTCGGTCGACTTGTGCTTATACATGCTTAAAGAGGATGGAAAGAGGATCACAAAAATCGCAGGCAGAGCTTTCGAAGTGCATTATTTTCGAAGTTATAGCCAAAAAACCAAAGACTTGATTAATCGAGGAAGAGCCTTGGTCAACCCCTACTACTGAAACATTATTTTTTTTAAAGATGGGCTTTCGCTGATAGTCCTATCTTAAGGTACGCGTCGAGAGCTTCTAGAAAATGTATGATTATCATAGGTTTCGATCGGTGTTTCGAAAGTTACAGGCGATTATAGAAAATCAAGGAAACGGTAAGGAATAGATACCCCTTGCAATTTATTTCGAGAAAAAATGGAAAGTGTTTCGGTTGACTTGTGCTTATACATGCTTAAAGAGGATGGAAAGAGGTACACAAAAATCGCAGGTAGAGCTTTCTAAGTGCATTATTTTCGAATTTACAGCCAAAAAACCAAAGACTTGATTAATCGAAGAAGAGCCTTGGTCGACCACTACTATTGAAACAATATTTTTTTTTAAGACGGGCTTTCGCTGATAGTCCTATCTTAAGGTACGCGTCGACAGCTTCAAGAAAACGTATGATTATCATAGGTTTCGATCGGTGTTTCGAAAGTTACAGGCGATTAAAGAAAATCGAGGAAACGGTAAGGAATACATACCCATTGCAATATATTTCGGCAAATAATGGAAAGTGTTTCTGCCGACTTGTACTTATACACGCTCAAAGAGGATGGAAAGAGGATCACAAAAATCGCAGGCAGAGCTTTCTAAGTGCATTATTTTCGAAGTTATAGCAAAAAAACCAAAGACTTGATTAATCGAGGAAGAGCCTTGGTTGACCACTACTACTGAAACAATATTTTTTTTAATGATGGGCTGTCGCTGATAGTCCTATCTCAAGGTACGCGTCGACAGCTTCAAGAAAATGTATGATTAGCATAGGTTTCGATCGGTGTTTCGAAAGTTACAGGCGATTAAAGAAAATCGAGGAAACGGTAAGGAATACATACCCATTGCAATATATTTCGACAAATAATGGAAAGTGTTTCAGTCGACTTGTACTTATACACGCTTAAGGAGGATGGAACGAGGATCACAAAAATCGCAGGCAGAGCCTTCTAAGTGCATTATTTTCGAAGTTACAGCCAAAAAACCAAAGACTTGATTAATCGAGGAAGAGCCTTGGTCGACCACTACAACTGAAACAATTTTTTTTTAAAGATGGGCTTTCGCTGGTAGTCCTATCTTAAGGTACGCGTCGAGAGCTTCAAGAAAATATATGATTATCATAGGTTTCGATAGGTGTTTCGAAAGTTACAGGCGATTATAGAAAATCAAGGAAACGGTAAGGAATACATACCCCTTGCAATTTATTTCGGCAAAAAATGGAAAGTGTTTCGGTCGACTTGTGCTTATACACCCTTAAAGAGGATGGAAAGGGCATCACAAAAATCGCAGGCAGAACCTCCTAAGTGCATTATTTTCGAAGTTGCAGCCAAAAAACCAAAGGCTTGATTAATCGAGGAAGAGCCTTGGTTGACCACTACTACTGAAACAATATTTTTTTTAATGATGGGCTGTCGCTGATAGTCCTATCTCAAGGTACGCGTCGACAGCTTCAAGAAAATGTATGATTAGCATAGGTTTCGATCGGTGTTTCGAAAGTTACAGGCGATTATAGAAAATCGAGGAAACGGCAAGGAATACATACCCCTTGCAATTTATTTCGGCAAAAAATGGACAGTTTTTCGATCGACTTGTGCTTATACACGCTTAAAGAGGATGGAAAGGGCATCACAAAAATCGCAGGCAGAACCTCCTAAGTGCATTATTTTCGAAGTTGCAGCCAAAAAAGCAACGGCTTGATTAATCGAGGAAGAGCCTTGGTTGACCACTACTACTGAAACAATATTTTTTTTAATGATGGGCTGTCGCTGATAGTCCTATCTCAAGGTACGCGTCGACAGCTTCAAGAAAATGTATGATTAGCATAGGTTTCGATCGGTGTTTCGAAAGTTACAGGCGATTAAAGAAAATCGAGGAAACGGTAAGGAATACATACCCATTGCAATATATTTCGGCAAATAATGGAAAGTGTTTCAGTCGACTTGTACTTACACACGCCTAAGGAGGATGGAACGAGGACCACTAAAATCGCAGGCAGAGCTTTCTAAGTGCATTATTTTCAAAGTTACAGCCAAAAAACCAAAGGCTTGATTAATCGAGGAAGAGCCTTGGTCGACCACTACTACTGAAACAATATTTTTTTTAAAGATGAGCTGTCGCTGATAGTCCTATCTTAAGGTACGCGTCGACAGCTTCAAGAAAATATATGATTATCATAGATTTCGATCGGTGTTTCGAAAGTTACAGGCGATTATAGAAAATTGAGGAAACGGCAAGGAATACATACCCCTTGCAATTTATTTCGGCAAAAAATGGAAAGTGTTTCGGTCGACTTGTGCTTATACATGCTTAAAGAGGATGGAAAGAGGATCACAAAAATCGCAGGCAGAGCTTTCTAAGTGCATTATTTTCGAAGTTATAGCCAAAAAACCAAAGACTTGATTAATCGAGGAAGAGCCTTGGTTGACCACTACTACTGAAACAATATTTTTTTTAATGTTGGGCTGTCGCTGATAGTCCTATCTCAAGGTACGCGTCGACAGCTTCAAGAAAATGTATGATTAGCATAGGTTTCGATCGGTGTTTCGAAAGTTACAGGCGATTAAATAAAATCGAGGGAACGGTAAGGAATACATACCCATTGCAATATATTTCGGCAAATAATGGAAAGTGTTTCAGTCGACTTGTACTTATACACGCTTAAGGAGGATGGAACGAGGATCACAAAAATCGCAGGCAGAGCCTTCTAAGTGCATTATTTTCGGAGTTACAGCCAAAAAACCAAAGACTTGATTAATCGAGGTAGAGCCTTGGTCGACCACTACATCTGAAACAATTTTTTTTTAAAGATGGGCTTTCGCTGATAGTCCTATCTTAAGGTACGCGTCGAGAGCTTCAAGAAAATGTATGATTATCATAGGTTTCGATCGGTGTTTCGAAAGTTACAGGCGATTATAGAAAATCAAGGAAACGGTAAGGAATACATACCCCTTGCAATTTATTTCGGCACAAAATGGAAAGTGTTTCAGTCGACTTGTACTTATACACGCTTAAGGAGGATGGAACGAGGACCACAAAAATCGCAGGCAGAGCCTTCTAAGTGCATTATTTTCGAAGTTACAGCCAAAAAACCCAAGACTTGATTACTCGAGGAAAAGCCTTGGTCAACCACTGCAACTGAAACATTATTTTTTTTTAAAGATGGGCTTTCGCTGATAGTCCTATCTTAAGGTACGCGTCGAGAGCTTCAAGAAAATATATGATTAGCATAGGTTTCGATCGGTGTTTCGAAAGTTACAGGCGATTATAGAAAATCAAGGAAACGGTAAGGAATACATACCCTTTGCAATTTATTTCGGCAAAAAATGGAAAGTTTTTCGATCGACTTGTGCTTACACACGCTTAAGGAGGATGGAAAGGGCATCACAAAAATCGCGGGCAGAGCTTTCTAAGTGCATTATTTTCGAAGTTACAGCCAAAAAACCAAAGGCTTGATTAATCGAAGAAGAGCCTTGGTCGACCACTACTACTGAAACAATATTTTTTTTAAAGATGGGCTGTCGCTGATAGTCCTATCTCAAGGTACGCGTCGACAGCTTCAAGAAAATGTATGATTAGCATAGGTTTCGATCGGTGTTTCGAAAGTTACAGGCGATTAAAGAAAATCGAGGAAACGGTAAGGAATACATACCCATTGCAATATATTTCGGCAAAAAATGGAAAGTGTTTCAGTCGACTTGTACTTATACACGCTTAAGGAGGATGGAACGAGGATCACAAAAATCGCAGGCAGAGCCTTCTAAGTGCATGATTTTCGAAGTTACAGCCAAAAAACCAAAGACTTGATTAATCGAGGAAGAGCCTTGGTCGACCACTACAACTGAAACAATTTTTTTTTAAAGATGGGCTTTCGCTGATAGTCCTATCTTAAGGTACGCGTCGAGAGCTTCAAGAAAATGTATGATTATCATAGGTTTCGATCGGTGTTTCGAAAGTTACAGGCGATTATAGAAAATCAAGGAAACGGTAAGGAATACATACCCCTTGCAATTTATTTCGGCAAAAAATGGAAAGTGTTTCGGTCGACTTGTGCTTATACACCCTTAAAGAGGATGGAAAGAGGATCACAAAAATCGCAGGCAGAGCTTTCTAAGTGCATTATTTTCGAAGTTACAGCCAAAAAACCAAAGGCTTGATTAATCGAAGAAGAGCCTTGGTCGACCACTACAACTGAAACAATTTTTTTTTAAGATGGGCTTTCGCTGATAGTCCGATCTTAAGGTACGCGTCGACAGCTTCAAGAAAATATATGATTATCATAGATTTCGATCGGTGTTTCGAAAGTTACAGGCGATTATAGAAAATTGAGGAAACGGCAAGGAATACATACCCATTGCAATTTATTTCGGCAAAAAATGGAAAGTGTTTCGGTCGACTTGTGCTTATACATGCTAAAAGAGGATGGAAAGAGGATCACAAAAATCGCAGGCAGAGCTTTCTAAGTGCATTATTTTCGAAGTTATAGCAAAAAAACCAAAGACTTGATTAATCGAGGAAGAGCCTTGGTTGACCACTACTACTGAAACAATATTTTTTTTAATGATGGGCTGTCGCTGATAGTCCTATCTCAAGGTACGCGTCGACAGCTTCAAGAAAATGTATGATTAGCATAGGTTTCGATCGGTGTTTCGAAAGTTACAGGCGATTAAAGAAAATCGAGGAAACGGTAAGGAATACATACCCATTGCAATTTATTTCGGCAAAAAATGGAAAGTGTTTCAGTCGACTTGTGCTTATAAATGCTTAAAGAGGATGGAAAGAGGATCACTAAAATCGCAGGCAGAGCTTTCTCAGTGCATTATTTTCAAAGTTACAGCCAAAAAACCAAAGACTTGATTAATCGAGGAAGAGCCTTGGTCGACCACTACTACTGAAACAATATTTTTTTTAAAGATGAGCTGTCGCTGATAGTCCTATCTTAAGGTACGCGTCGACAGCTTCAAGAAAATATATGATTATCATAGATTTCGATCGGTGTTTCGAAAGTTACAGGCGATTATAGAAAATTGAGGAAACGGTAAGGAATACATACCCATTGCAATATATTTCGGCAAATAATGGAAAGTGTTTCAGTCGACTTGTACTTATACACGCTTAAGGAGGATGGAACGAGGATCACAAAAATCGCAGGCAGAGCCTTCTAAGTGCATGATTTTCGAAGTTACAGCCAAAAAACCAAAGACTTGATTAATCGAGGAAGAGCCTTGGTCGACCACTACAACTGACACAATTCTTTTTAAAGATGGCCTTTCGCTGATAGTCCTATCTTAAGGTACACGTCGAGAGCTTCAAGAAAATGTATGATTAGCATAGGTTTCGATCGGTGTTTCGAAAGTTACAGGCGATTATAGAAAATCAAGGAAACGGTAAGGAATACATACCCTTTGCAATTTATTTCGGCAAAAAATGGAAAGTTTTTCGATCGACTTGTGCTTACACACGCTCAAGGAGGATGGAAAGGGCATCAGAAAAATCGCGGGCAGAGCTTTCTAAGTGCATTATTTTCGAAGTTACAGCCAAAAAACCAAAGGCTTGATTAATCGAAGAAGAGCCTTGGTCGACCACTACAACTGAAACAATATTTTTTTTAATGATGGGCTGTCGCTGATAGTCCTATCTCAAGGTACGCGTCGACAGCTTCAAGAAAATGTATGATTAGCATAGGTTTCGATCGGTGTTTCGAAAGTTACAGGCGATTAAAGAAAATCGAGGAAACGGTAAGGAATACATACCCATTGCAATTTATTTCGGCAAAAAATGGAAAGTGTTTCGGTCGACTTGTGCTTATACACCCTTAAAGAGGATGGAAAGAGGATCACTAAAATCGCAGGCAGAGCTTTCTAAGTGCATTATTTTCAAAGGTACAGCCAAAAAACCAAAGACTTGATTAATCGAGGAAGAGCCTTGGTTGACCACTACTACTGAAACAATATTTCTTTTAATGATGGGCTGTCGCTGATAGTCCTATCTCAAGGTACGCGTCGACAGCTTCAAGAAAATGTATGATTAGCATAGGTTTCGATCGGTGTTTCGAAAGTTACAGGCGATTAAAGAAAATCGAGGAAACGGTAAGGAATACATACCCATTGCAATATATTTCGGCAAATAATGGAAAGTGTTTCAGTCGACTTGTACTTATACACGCTTAAGGAGGATGGAACGAGGATCACAAAAATCGCAGGCAGAGCCTTCTAAGTGCATGATTTTCGAAGTTACAGCCAAAAAACCAAAGACTTGATTAATCGAGGAAGAGCCTTGGTCGACCACTACAACTGAAACAATTTTTTTTTAAAGATGGGCTTTCGCTGATAGTCCTATCTTAAGGTACGCGTCGAGAGCTTCAAGAAAATGTATGATTATCATAGGTTTCGATCGGTGTTTCGAAAGTTACAGGCGATTATAGAAAATCAAGGAAACGGTAAGGAATACATACCCCTTGCAATTTATTTCGGCAAAAAATGGAAAGTGTTTCGGTCGACTTGTGCTTATACACCCTTAAAGAGGATGGAAAGAGAATCACAAAAATCGCAGGCAGAGCTTTCTAAGTGCATTATTTTCGAAGTTATAGCAAAAAAACCAAGGACTTGATTAATCGAGGAAGAGCCTTGGTTCACCACTACTACTGAAACAATATTTTTGTTAATGATGGGCTGTCGCTGATAGTCCTATCTCAAGGTACGCGTCGACAGCTTCAAGAAAATGTATGATTAGCATAGGTTTCGATCGGTGTTTCGAAAGTTACAGGCGATTATAGAAAATCGAGGAAACGGTAAGGAATACATACCCATTGCAATTTATTTCGGCAAAAAATGGAAAGTTTTTCGATCGACTTGTGCTTACACAGGCTTAAAGAGGATGGAAAGAGGATCACAAAAATCGCTGGCAGAGCTTTCTAAGTGCATTATTTTCGAAGTTATAGCCAAAAAACCAAAGACTTGATTAATCGAGGAAGAGCCTTGGTCGACCACTACAACTGACACAATTCTTTTTAAAGATGGCCTTTCGCTGATAGTCCTATCTTACGGTACACGTCGAGAGCTTCAAGAATATGTATGATTAGCATAGGTTTCGATCGGTGTTTCGAAAGTTACAGGCGATTATAGAAAATCAAGGAAACGGTAAGGAATACATACCCATTGCAATTTATTTCGGCAAAAAATGGAAAGTGTTTCGGTCGACTTGTGCTTACACACGCTTAAGGAGGATGGAAAGGGCATCACAAAAATCGCGGGCAGAGCTTTCTAAGTGCATTATTTTCGAAGTTACAGCCAAAAAACCAAAAGCTTGATTAATCGAAGAAGAGCCTTGGTCGACCACTACAACTGAAACAATTTTTTTTTAAGATGGGCTTTCGCTGATAGTCCGATCTTAAGGTACGCGTCGACAGCTTCAAGAAAATATATGATTATCATAGATTTCGATCGGTGTTTCGAAAGTTACAGGCGATTATAGAAAATTGAGGAAACGGCAAGGAATACATACCCATTGCAATTTATTTCGGCAAAAAATGGAAAGTGTTTCGGTCGACTTGTGCTTATACATGCTAAAAGAGGATGGAAAGAGGATCACAAAAATCGCAGGCAGAGCTTTCTAAGTGCATTATTTTCGAAGTTATAGCAAAAAAACCAAAGACTTGATTAATCGAGGAAGAGCCTTGGTTGACCACTACTACTGAAACAATATTTTTTTTAATGATGGGCTGTCGCTGATAGTCCTATCTCAAGGTACGCGTCGACAGCTTCAAGAAAATGTATGATTAGCATAGGTTTCGATCGGTGTTTCGAAAGTTACAGGCGATTAAAGAAAATCGAGGAAACGGTAAGGAATACATACCCATTGCAATTTATTTCGGCAAAAAATGGAAAGTGTTTCAGTCGACTTGTGCTTATAAATGCTTAAAGAGGATGGAAAGAGGATCACTAAAATCGCAGGCAGAGCTTTCTAAGTGCATTATTTTCAAAGTTACAGCCAAAAAACCAAAGACTTGATTAATCGAGGAAGAGCCTTGGTCGACCACTACTACTGAAACAATATTTTTTTTAAAGATGAGCTGTCGCTGATAGTCCTATCTTAAGGTACGCGTCGACAGCTTCAAGAAAATATATGATTATCATAGATTTCGATCGGTGTTTCGAAAGTTACAGGCGATTATAGAAAATTGAGGAAACGGTAAGGAATACATACCCATTGCAATATATTTCGGCAAAAAATGGAAAGTGTTTCAGTCGACTTGTACTTATACACGCTTAAGGAGGATGGAACGAGGATCACAAAAATCGCAGGCAGAGCCTTCTAAGTGCATGATTTTCGAAGTTACAGCCAAAAAACCAAAGACTTGATTAATCGAGGAAGAGCCTTGGTCGACCACTACAACTGACACAATTCTTTTTAAAGATGGCCTTTCGCTGATAGTCCTATCTTAAGGTACACGTCGAGAGCTTCAAGAAAATGTATGATTAGCATAGGTTTCGATCGGTGTTTCGAAAGTTACAGGCGATTATAGAAAATCAAGGAAACGGTAAGGAATACATACCCTTTGCAATTTATTTCGGCAAAAAATGGAAAGTTTTTCGATCGACTTGTGCTTACACACGCTTAAGGAGGATGGAAAGGGCATCACAAAAATCGCGGGCAGAGCTTTCTAAGTGCATTATTTTCGAAGTTACAGCCAAAAAACCAAAGGCTTGATTAATCGAAGAAGAGCCTTGGTCGACCACTACAACTGAAACAATTTTTTTTTAAGATGGGCTTTCGCTGATAGTCCGATCTTAAGGTACGCGTCGACAGCTTCAAGAAAATATATGATTATCATAGATTTCGATCGGTGTTTCGAAAGTTACAGGCGATTATAGAAAATTGAGGAAACGGCAAGGAATACATACCCATTGCAATTTATTTCGGCAAAAAATGGAAAGTGTTTCAGTCGACTTGTGCTTATAAATGCTTAAAGAGGATGGAAAGAGGATCACTAAAATCGCAGGCAGAGCTTTCTAAGTGCATTATTTTCAAAGTTACAGCCAAAAAACCAAAGACTTGATTAATCGAGGAAGAGCCTTGGTTGACCACCACTACTGAAACAATATTTTTTTTAATGATGGGCTGTCGCTGATAGTCCTATCTCAAGGTACGCGTCGACAGCTTCAAGAAAATGTATGATTAGCATAGGTTTCGATCGGTGTTTCGAAAGTTACAGGCGATTAAAGAAAATCGAGGAAACGGTAAGGAATACATACCCATTGCAATATATTTCGGCAAATAATGGAAAGTGTTTCAGTCGACTTGTACTTATACACGCTTAAGGAGGATGGAACGAGGATCACAAAAATCGCAGGCAGAGCCTTCTAAGTGCATGATTTTCGAAGTTACAGCCAAAAAACCAAAGACTTGATTAATCGAGGAAGAGCCTTGGTCGACCACTACAACTGAAACAATTTTTTTCTAAAGATGGGCTTTCGCTGATAGTCCTATCTCAAGGTACGCGTCGACAGCTTCAAGAAAATGTATGATTAGCATAGGTTTCGATCGGTGTTTCGAAAGTTACAGGCGATTAAAGAAAATCGAGGAAACGGTAAGGAATACATACCCATTGCAATATATTTCGGCAAATAATGGAAAGTGTTTCGGTCGACTTGTACTTATACACGCTTAAAGCGGATGGAACGAGGATCACAAAAATCGCAGGCAGAGCCTTCTAAGTGCATTATTTTCGAAGTTACAGCCAAAAAACCAAAGACTTGATTAATCGAAGAAGAGCCTTGGTCGAACACTACTACTGAAACAATATTTTTTTTTAAAGATGAGCTGTCGCTGATAATCCTAACTTAAGGTACGCGTCGAGAGCTTCAAGAAAATGTATGATTATCATAGGTTTCGATCGGGGTTTCGAAAGTTACAGGCGATTAAAGAAAATCGAGGAAACGGTAAGGAATACATACTCATTGCAATTTATTTCGGCAAAAAATGGAAAGTTTTTCGATCGACTTGTGCTTATACAGGCGTAAAGAGGATGGACAGGGCATCACAAAAACCGCAGGCAGAGCCTTGTAAGTGCATTATTTTCGATGTTATAGCCAAAAAACCAAAGACTTGATTAATCGAGGAAGAGCCTTGGTCGACCAGTACAACTGAAACAATTTTTTTTTAAAGATGGGCTTTTGCTGATCATCCTAACTTGAGGTAAGCGTCGAGAGCTTCAAGAAAATGTATGATTATCATAGGTTTCGATCGGTGTTTCGAAAGTTACAGGCGATTAAAGAAAATCGAGGAAACGGTAAGGAATACATACTCATTGCAATTTATTTCGGCAAAAAATGGAAAGTTTTTCGATCGACTTGTGCTTATACAGGCGTAAAGAGGATGGACAGGGCATCACAAAAACCGCAGGCAGAGCCTTGTAAGTGCATTATTTTCGAAGTTACAGCCAAAAAACCAAAGACTTGATTAATCGAAGAAGAGCCTTGGTCGAACACTACTACTGAAACAATATTTTTTTTTAAAGATGAGCTGTCGCTGATAATCCTAACTTGAGGTACGCGTCGAGAGCTTCAAGAAAATGTATGATTATCATAGGTTTCGATCGGGGTTTCGAAAGTTACAGGCGATTAAAGAAAATCGAGGAGACGGTAAGGAATACATACTCATTGCAATTTATTTCGGCAAAAAATGGAAAGTGTTTCGGTCGACTTGTACTTATACATGCTAAAAGAGGATGGAAAGACGATCAGAAAAATCGCAGGCAGAGCTTTCTAAGTGCATTATTTTCGAAGTTACAGCCAAAAAACCAAAGACTTGATTAATTGAGGAAGAGCCTTGGTCGACCACTACTACTGAAACATTATTTTTTTTAAAGATGGGCTTTCGCAGATAGTCCTATCTTAAGGTACGCGTCGAGAGCTTCTAGAAAATGTATGATTATCATAGGTTTCGATCGGTGTTTCGAAAGTTACAGGCGATTACAGAAAATCAAGGAAACGGTAAGGAATACATACCCCTTGCAATTTATTTCGAGAAAAAATGGAAAGTGTTTCGGCCGACTTGTACTTATACATGCTTAAAGAGGATGGAAAGAGGTACACAAAAATCGCAGGTAGAGCTTTCTAAGTGCATTATTTTCGAAGTTACAGCCAAAAAACCAAAGATTTGATTAATCGAAGAAGAGCCTTGGTCGACCACTACTACTGAAATAATATTTTTTTTTAAGATGGGCTTTCGCTGATAGTCCTATCTTAAGGTACGCGTCGACAGCTTCAAGAAAACGTATGATTAGCATAGGTTTCGATCGGTGTTTCGAAAGTTACAGGCGATTAAAGAAAATCGAGGAAACGGTAAGGAATACATACCCATTGCAATATATTTCGGCAAATAATGGAAAGTGTTTCGGCCGACTTGTACTTATACACGCTCAAAGAGGATGGAAAGAGGATCACAAAAATCGCAGGCAGAGCTTTCTAAGTGCATTATTTTCGAAGTTATAGCCAAAAAACCAAAGACTTGATTAATCGAGGAAGAGCCTTGGTTGACCACTACTACTGAAACAATATTTTTTTTAATGATGGGCTGTCGCTGATAGTCCTATCTCAAGGTACGCGTCGACAGCTTCAAGAAAATGTATGATTAGCATAGGTTTCGATCGGTGTTTCGAAAGTTACAGGCGATTATAGAAAATCGAGGAAACGGTAAGGAATACATACCCATTGCAATTTATTTCGGCAAAAAATGGAAAGTGTTTCAGTCGACTTGTGCTTATAAATGCTTAAAGAGGATGGAAAGAGGATCACTAAAATCGCAGGCAGAGCTTTCTAAGTGCATTATTTTCAAAGTTACAGCCAAAAAACCAAAGACTTGATTAATCGAGGAAGAGCCTTGGTTGACCACTACTACTGAAACAATATTTTTTTTAATGATGGGCTGTCGCTGATAGTCCTATCTCAAGGTACGCGTCGACAGCTTCAAGAAAATGTATGATTAGCATAGGTTTCGATCGGTGTTTCGAAAGTTACAGGCGATTAAAGAAAATCGAGGAAACAGTAAGGAATACATACCCATTGCAATATATTTCGGCAAATAATGGAAAGTGTTTCAGTCGACTTGTACTTATACACGCTTAAGGAGGATGGAACGAGGATCACAAAAACCGCAGGCAGAGCCTTCTAAGTGCATGATTTTCGAAGTTACAGCCAAAAAACCAAAGACTTGATTAATCGAGGAAGAGCCTTGGTCGACCACTACAACTGAAACAATTTTTTTTTAAAGATGGGCTTTCGCTGATAGTCCTATCTTAAGGTACGCGTCGAGAGCTTCAAGAAAATGTATGATTATCATAGGTTTCGATCGGTGTTTCGAAAGTTACAGGCGATTATAGAAAATCAAGGAAACGGTAAGGAATACATACCCCTTGCAATTTATTTCGGCAAAAAATGGAAAGTGTTTCGGTCGACTTGTGCTTATACACCCTTAAAGAGGATGGAAAGAGGATCACAAAAATCGCAGGCAGAGCTTTCTAAGTGCATTATTTTCGAAGTTATAGCAAAAAAACCAAGGACTTGATTAATCGAGGAAGAGCCTTGGTTCACCACTACTACTGAAACAATATTTTTGTTAATGATGGGCTGTCGCTGATAGTCCTATCTCAAGGTACGCGTCGACAGCTTCAAGAAAATGTATGATTAGCATAGGTTTCGATCGGTGTTTCGAAAGTTACAGGCGATTATAGAAAATCGAGGAAACGGTAAGGAATACATACCCATTGCAATTTATTTCGGCAAAAAATGGAAAGTGTTTCGGTCGACTTGTACTTATACAGGCTTAAAGAGGATGGAAAGAGGATCACAAAAATCGCTGGCAGAGCTTTCTAAGTGCATTATTTTCGAAGTTATAGCCAAAAAACCAAAGACTTGATTAATCGAGGAAGAGCCTTGGTCGACCACTACAACTGACACAATTCTTTTTAAAGATGGCCTTTCGCTGATAGTCCTATCTTAAGGGACACGTCGAGAGCTTCAAGAAAATGTATGATTAGCATAGGTTTCGATCGGTGTTTCGAAAGTTACAGGCGATTATAGAAAATCAAGGAAACGGTAAGGAATACATACCCTTTGCAATTTATTTCGGCAAAAAATGGAAAGTTTTTCGATCGACTTGTGCTTACACACGCTTAAGGAGGATGGAAAGGGCATCACAAAAATCGCGGGCAGAGCTTTCTAAGTGCATTATTTTCGAAGTTACAGCCAAAAAACCAAAGGCTTGATTAATCGAAGAAGAGCCTTGGTCGACCACTACAACTGAAACAATTTTTTTTTAAGATGGGCTTTCGCTGATAGTCCGATCTTAAGGTACGCGTCGACAGCTTCAAGAAAATATATGATTATCATAGATTTCGATCGGTGTTTCGAAAGTTACAGGCGATTATAGAAAATTGAGGAAACGGCAAGGAATACATACCCATTGCAATTTATTTCGGCAAAAAATGGAAAGTGTTTCAGTCGACTTGTGCTTATAAATGCTTAAAGAGGATGGAAAGAGGATCACTAAAATCGCAGGCAGAGCTTTCTAAGTGCATTATTTTCAAAGTTACAGCCAAAAAACCAAAGACTTGATTAATCGAGGAAGAGCCTTGGTCGACCACTACTACTGAAACAATATTTTTTTTAAAGATGAGCTGTCGCTGATAGTCCTATCTTAAGGTACGCGTCGACAGCTTCAAGAAAATATATGATTATCATAGATTTCGATCGGTGTTTCGAAAGTTACAGGCGATTATAGAAAATTGAGGAAACGGCAAGGAATACATACCCCTTGCAATTTATTTCGGCAAAAAATGGAATGTGTTTCGGTCGACTTGTGCTTATACACGCTTAAAGAGGATGGAAAGAGGATCACAAAAATTGCAGGCAGAGCCTCCTAAGTGCATTATTTTCGAAGTTACAGCCAAAAAACCCAAGACTTGATTAATCGAGGAAGAGCCTTGGTCAACCACTACTACTGAAACATTATTTTTTTTTAAAGATGGGCTTTCGCTGATAGTCCTATCTTAAGGTATGCGTCGACAGCTTCAAGAAAATGTATGATTATCATAGATTTCGATCGGTGTTTCGAAAGTTACAGGCGATTATAGAAAATCGAGGAAACGGCAAGGAATACATACCCCTTGCAATTTATTTCGGCAAAAAATGGACAGTTTTTCGATCGACTTGTGCTTATACACGCTTAAAGAGGATGGAAAGGGCATCACAAAAATCGCAGGCAGAACCTCCTAAGTGCATTATTTTCGAAGTTGCAGCCAAAAAACCAAAGGCTTGATTAATCGAGGAAGAGCCTTGGTTGACCACTACTACTGAAACAATATTTTTTTTAATGATGGGCTGTCGCTGATAGTCCTATCTCAAGGTACGCGTCGACAGCTTCAAGAAAATGTATGATTAGCATAGGTTTCGATCGGTGTTTCGAAAGTTACAGGCGATTAAAGAAAATCGAGGAAACGGTAAGGAATACATACCCATTGCAATATATTTCGGCAAATAATGGAAAGTGTTTCAGTCGACTTGTACTTATACACGCCTAAGGAGGATGGAACGAGGACCACTAAAATCGCAGGCAGAGCTTTCTAAGTGCATTATTTTCAAAGTTACAGCCAAAAAACCAAAGGCTTGATTAATCGAGGAAGAGCCTTGGTCGACCACTACTACTGAAACAATATTTTTTTTAAAGATGAGCTGTCGCTGATAGTCCTATCTCAAGGTACGCGTCGAGAGCTTCAAGAAAATGTATGATTAGCATAGGTTTCGATCGGTGTTTCGAAAGTTACAGGCGATTATAGAAAATCAAGGAAACGGTAAGGAATACATACCCTTTGCAATTTATTTCGGCAAAAAATGGAAAGTTTTTCGATCGACTTGTGCTTACACACGCTTAAGGAGGATGGAAAGGGCATCACAAAAATCGCGGGCAGAGCTTTCTAAGTGCATTATTTTCGAAGTTACAGCCAAAAAACCAAAGACTTGATTAATCGAGGAAGAGCCTTGGTTGACCACTACTACTGAAACAATATTTTTTTTAATGATGGGCTGTCGCTGATAGTCCTATCTCAAGGTACGCGTCGACAGCTTCAAGAAAATGTATGATTAGCATAGGTTTCGATCGGTGTTTCGAAAGTTACAGGCGATTAAAGAAAATCGAGGAAACGGTAAGGAATACATACCCATTGCAATATATTTCGGCAAATAATGGAAAGTGTTTCAGTCGACTTGTACTTATACACGCTTAAGGAGGATGGAACGAAGATCACAAAAATCGCAGGCAGAGCCTTCTAAGTGCATGATTTTCGAAGTTACAGCCAAAAAACCAAAGACTTGATTAATCGAGGAAGAGCCTTGGTCGACCACTACAACTGAAACAATTTTTTTTTAAAGATGGGCTTTCGCTGATAGTCCTATCTCAAGGTACGCGTCGACAGCTTCAAGAAAATGTATGATTAGCATAGGTTTCGATCGGTGTTTCGAAAGTTACAGGCGATTAAAGAAAATCGAGGAAACGGTAAGGAATACATACCCATTGCAATATATTTCGGCAAATAATGGAAAGTGTTTCGGTCGACTTGTACTTATACACGCTTAAAGCGGATGGAACGAGGATCACAAAAATCGCAGGCAGAGCCTTCTAAGTGCATTATTTTCGAAGTTACAGCCAAAAAACCAAAGACTTGATTAATCGAAGAAGAGCCTTGGTCGAACACTACTACTGAAACAATATTTTTTTTTAAAGATGAGCTGTCGCTGATAATCCTAACTTAAGGTACGCGTCGAGAGCTTCAAGAAAATGTATGATTATCATAGGTTTCGATCGGGGTTTCGAAAGTTACAGGCGATTAAAGAAAATCGAGGAAACGGTAAGGAATACATACTCATTGCAATTTATTTCGGCAAAAAATGGAAAGTTTTTCGATCGACTTGTGCTTATACAGGCGTAAAGAGGATGGACAGGGCATCACAAAAACCGCAGGCAGAGCCTTGTAAGTGCATTATTTTCGATGTTATAGCCAAAAAACCAAAGACTTGATTAATCGAGGAAGAGCCTTGGTCGACCAGTACAACTGAAACAATTTTTTTTTAAAGATGGGCTTTTGCTGATCATCCTAACTTGAGGTAAGCGTCGAGAGCTTCAAGAAAATGTATGATTATCATAGGTTTCGATCGGTGTTTCGAAAGTTACAGGCGATTAAAGAAAATCGAGGAAACGGTAAGGAATACATACTCATTGCAATTTATTTCGGCAAAAAATGGAAAGTTTTTCGATCGACTTGTGCTTATACAGGCGTAAAGAGGATGGACAGGGCATCACAAAAACCGCAGGCAGAGCCTTGTAAGTGCATTATTTTCGAAGTTACAGCCAAAAAACCAAAGACTTGATTAATCGAAGAAGAGCCTTGGTCGAACACTACTACTGAAACAATATTTTTTTTTAAAGATGAGCTGTCGCTGATAATCCTAACTTGAGGTACGCGTCGAGAGCTTCAAGAAAATGTATGATTATCATAGGTTTCGATCGGTGTTTCGAAAGTTACAGGCGATTAAAGAAAATCGAGGAAACGGTAAGGAATACATACTCATTGCAATTTATTTCGGCAAAAAATGGAAAGTGTTTCGGTCGACTTGTACTTATACATGCTAAAAGAGGATGGAAAGACGATCAGAAAAATCGCAGGCAGAGCTTTCTAAGTGCATTATTTTCGAAGTTACAGCCAAAAAACCAAAGACTTGATTAATTGAGGAAGAGCCTTGGTCGACCACTACTACTGAAACATTATTTTTTTTAAAGATGGGCTTTCGCAGATAGTCCTATCTTAAGGTACGCGTCGAGAGCTTCTAGAAAATGTATGATTATCATAGGTTTCGATCGGTGTTTTGAAAGTTACAGGCGATTACAGAAAATCAAGGAAACGGTAAGGAATACATACCCCTTGCAATTTATTTCGAGAAAAAATGGAAAGTGTTTCGGCCGACTTGTACTTATACATGCTTAAAGAGGATGGAAAGAGGTACACAAAAATCGCAGGTAGAGCTTTCTAAGTGCATTATTTTCGAAGTTACAGCCAAAAAACCAAAGATTTGATTAATCGAAGAAGAGCCTTGGTCGACCACTACTACTGAAATAATATTTTTTTTTAAGATGGGCTTTCGCTGATAGTCCTATCTTAAGGTACGCGTCGACAGCTTCAAGAAAACGTATGATTAGCATAGGTTTCGATCGGTGTTTCGAAAGTTACAGGCGATTAAAGAAAATCGAGGAAACGGTAAGGAATACATACCCATTGCAATATATTTCGGCAAATAATGGAAAGTGTTTCGGCCGACTTGTACTTATACACGCTCAAAGAGGATGGAAAGAGGATCACAAAAATCGCAGGCAGAGCTTTCTAAGTGCATTATTTTCGAAGTTATAGCCAAAAAACCAAAGACTTGATTAATCGAGGAAGAGCCTTGGTTGACCACTACTACTGAAACAATATTTTTTTTAATGATGGGCTGTCGCTGATAGTCCTATCTCAAGGTACGCGTCGACAGCTTCAAGAAAATGTATGATTAGCATAGGTTTCGATCGGTGTTTCGAAAGTTACAGGCGATTATAGAAAATCGAGGAAACGGTAAGGAATACATACCCATTGCAATTTATTTCGGCAAAAAATGGAAAGTGTTTCGGTCGACTTGTACTTATACAGGCTTAAAGAGGATGGAAAGAGGATCACAAAAATCGCTGGCAGAGCTTTCTAAGTGCATTATTTTCGAAGTTATAGCCAAAAAACCAAAGACTTGATTAATCGAGGAAGAGCCTTGGTCGACCACTACAACTGACACAATTCTTTTTAAAGATGGCCTTTCGCTGATAGTCCTATCTTACGGTACACGTCGAGAGCTTCAAGAATATGTATGATTAGCATAGGTTTCGATCGGTGTTTCGAAAGTTACAGGCGATTATAGAAAATCAAGGAAACGGTAAGGAATACATACCCTTTGCAATTTATTTCGGCAAAAAATGGAAAGTTTTTCGATCGACTTGTGCTTACACACGCTTAAGGAGGATGGAAAGGGCATCACAAAAATCGCGGGCAGAGCTTTCTAAGTGCATTATTTTCGAAGTTACAGCCAAAAAACCAAAGGCTTGATTAATCGAAGAAGAGCCTTGGTCGACCACTACAACTGAAACAATTTTTTTTTAATGATGGGCTGTCGCTGATAGTCCTATCTCAAGGTACGCGTCGACAGCTTCAAGAAAATGTATGATTAGCATAGGTTTCGATCGGTGTTTCGAAAGTTACAGGCGATTAAAGAAAATCGAGGAAACGGTAAGGAATACATACCCATTGCAATATATTTCGGCAAATAATGGAAAGTGTTTCAGTCGACTTGTACTTATACACGCTTAAGTAGGATGGAACGAGGATCACAAAAATCGCAGGCAGAGCCTTCTAAGTGCATGATTTTAGAAGTTACAGCCAAAAAACCAAAGACTTGATTAATCGAGGAAGAGCCTTGGTCGACCACTACAACTGAAACAATTTTTTTTTAAAGATGGGCTTTCGCTGATAGTCCTATCTTAAGGTACGCGTCGAGAGCTTCAAGAAAATGTATGATTATCATAGGTTTCGATCGGTGTTTCGAAAGTTACAGGCGATTATAGAAAATCAAGGAAACGGTAAGGAATACATACCCCTTGCAATTTATTTCGGCAAAAAATGGAAAGTGTTTCGGTCGACTTGTGCTTATACACCCTTAAAGAGGGTGGAAAGAGGATCACAAAAATCGCAGGCAGAGCTTTCTAAGTGCATTATTTTCGAAGTTATAGCAAAAAAACCAAGGACTTGATTAATCGAGGAAGAGCCTTGGTTGACCACTACTACTGAAACAATATTTTTTTTAATGATGGGCTGTCGCTGATAGTCCTATCTCAAGGTACGCGTCGACAGCTTCAAGAAAATGTATGATTAGCATAGGTTTCGATCGGTGTTTCGAAAGTTACAGGCGATTATAGAAAATCGAGGAAACGGTAAGGAATACATACCCATTGCAATTTATTTCGGCAAAAAATGGAAAGTGTTTCGGTCGACTTGTACTTATACAGGCTTAAAGAGGATGGAAAGAGGATCACAAAAATCGCTGGCAGAGCTTTCTAAGTGCATTATTTTCGAAGTTATAGCCAAAAAACCAAAGACTTGATTAATCGAGGAAGAGCCTTGGTCGACCACTACAACTGACACAATTCTTTTTAAAGATGGCCTTTCGCTGATAGTCCTATCTTACGGTACACGTCGAGAGCTTCAAGAATATGTATGATTAGCATAGGTTTCGATCGGTGTTTCGAAAGTTACAGGCGATTATAGAAAATCAAGGAAACGGTAAGGAATACATACCCCTTGCAATTTATTTCGGCAAAAAATGGAAAGTTTTTCGATCGACTTGTGCTTACACACGCTTAAGGAGGATGGAAAGGGCATCACAAAAATCGCGGGCAGAGCTTTCTAAGTGCATTATTTTCGAAGTTACAGCCAAAAAACCAAAGACTTGATTAATCGAAGAAGAGCCTTGGTCGACCACTACAACTGAAACAATTTTTTTTAAAGATGGGCTTTCGCTGATAGTCCGATCTTAAGGTACGCGTCGACAGCTTCAAGAAAATATATGATTATCATAGATTTCGATCGGTGTTTCGAAAGTTACAGGCGATTATAGAAAATCGAGGAAACGGTAAGGAATACATACCCATTGCAATATATTTCGGCAAATAATGGAAAGTGTTTCAGTCGACTTGTACTTATACACGCTTAAGGAGGATGGAACGAGGATCACAAAAATCGCAGGCAGAGCCTTCTAAGTGCATGATTTTCGAAGTTACAGCCAAAAAACCAAAGACTTGATTAATCGAGGAAGAGCCTTGGTTGACCACTACTACTGAAACAATATTTTTTTTAATGATGGGCTGTCGCTGATAGTCCTATCTCAAGGTACGCGTCGACAGCTTCAAGAAAATGTATGATTAGCATAGGTTTCGATCGGTGTTTCGAAAGTTACAGGCGATTATAGAAAATCGAGGAAACGGTAAGGAATACATACCCTTTGCAATTTATTTCGGCAAAAAATGGAAAGTTTTTCGATCGACTTGTGCTTACACACGCTTAAGGAGGATGGAAAGGGCATCACAAAAATCGCGGGCAGAGCTTTCTAAGTGCATTATTTTCGAAGTTACAGCCAAAAAACCAAAGGCTTGATTAATCGAGGAAGAGCCTTGGTCAACCACTACTACTGAAACATTATTTTTTTTTAAAGATGGGCTTTCGCTGATAGTCCTATCTTAAGGTATGCGTCGACAGCTTCAAGAAAATGTATGATTATCATAGATTTCGATCGGTGTTTCGAAAGTTACAGGCGATTATAGAAAATCGAGGAAACGGCAAGGAATACATACCCCTTGCAATTTATTTCGGCAAAAAATGGACAGTTTTTCGATCGACTTGTGCTTATACACGCCTAAGGAGGATGGAACGAGGACCACTAAAATCGCAGGCAGAGCTTTCTAAGTGCATTATTTTCAAAGTTACAGCCAAAAAACCAAAGGCTTGATTAATCGAGGAAGAGCCTTGGTCGACCACTACTACTGAAACAATATTTTTTTTAATGATGGGCTGTCGCTGATAGTCCTATCTTAAGGTACGCGTCGACAGCTTCAAGAAAATATATGATTATCATAGATTTCGATCGGTGTTTCGAAAGTTACAGGCGATTATAGAAAATTGAGGAAACGGCAAGGAATACATACCCCTTGCAATTTATTTCGGCAAAAAATGGAAAGTGTTTCGGTCGACTTGTGCTTATACATGCTTAAAGAGGATGGAAAGAGGATCACAAAAATCGCAGGCAGAGCTTTCTAAGTGCATTATTTTCGAAGTTATAGCCAAAAAACCAAAGACTTGATTAATCGAGGAAGAGCCTTGGTCGACCAGTACAAATGAAACAATTTTTTTTTAAAGATGGTCTTTCGCTGATAGTCCTATCTTAAGGTACGCGTCGAGAGCTTCAAGAAAATGTATGATTAGCATAGGTTTCGATCGGTGTTTCGAAAGTTACAGGCGATTATAGAAAATCGAGGAAACGGTAAGGAATACATACCCTTTGCAATTTATTTCGGCAAAAAATGGAAAGTTTTTCGATCGACTTGTGCTTACACAACCTTAAGGAGGATGGAAAGGGCATCACAAAAATCGCGGGCAGAGTTTTCTAAGTGCATTATTTGCGAAGTTACAGACAAAAAACCAAAGGCTTGATTAATCGAGGAAGAGCCTTGGTCGATCAGTACAACTGAAACAATTTTTTTTTAAAGATGGGCTTTTGCTGATCATCCTAACTTGAGGTAAGCGTCGAGAGCTTCAAGAAAATGTATGATTATCATAGGTTTCGATCGGTGTTTCGAAAGTTACAGGCGATTAAAGAAAATCGAGGAAACGGTAAGGAATACATACTCATTGCAATTTATTTCGGCAAAATATAGAAAGTGTTTCGGTAGACTTGTGCTTATACATGCTTAAAGAGGATGTAAAGGGGATCACAAAAATCGCAGGCAGAGCCTCCTAAGTTCATTATTGTCGAAGTTACAGCCAAAAAACCAAAGACTTGATTAATTGAGGAAGAGCCTTGGTCGACCACTACTACTGAAACATTATTTTTTTTAAAGATGGGCTTTCGCAGATAGTCCTATCTTAAGGTACGCGTCGAGAGCTTCTAGAAAATGTATGATTATGATAGGTTTCGATCGGTGTTTCGAAAGTTACAGGCGATTACAGAAAATCAAGGAAACGGTAAGGAATACATACCCCTTGCAATTTATTTCGAGAAAAAATGGAAAGTGTTTCGGTCGACTTGTACTTATACATGCTTAAAGAGGATGGAAAGAGGTACACAAAAATCGCAGGTAGAGCTTTCTAAGTGCATTATTTTCGAAGTTACAGCCAAAAAACCCAAGACTTGATTACTCGAGGAAAAGCCTTGGTCAACCACTGCAACTGAAACATTATTTTTTTTTAAAGATGGGCTTTCGCTGATAGTCCTATCTTAAGGTACGCGTCGAGAGCTTCAAGAAAATATATGATTATCATAGGTTTCGATAGGTGTTTCGAAAGTTACAGGCGATTATAGAAAATCAAGGAAACGGTAAGGAATACATACCCCTTGCAATTTATTTCGGCAAAAAATGGAAAGTGTTTCGGTCGACTTGTGCTTATACATGCTTAAAGAGGATGGAAAGAGGATCACAAAAATCGCAGGCAGAGCTTTCGAAGTGCATTATTTTCGAAGTTATAGCCAAAAAACCAAAGACTTGATTAATCGAGGAAGAGCCTTGGTCAACCCCTACTACTGAAACATTATTTTTTTTAAAGATGGGCTTTCGCTGATAGTCCTATCTTAAGGTACGCGTCGAGAGCTTCTAGAAAATGTATGATTATCATAGGTTTCGATCGGTGTTTCGAAAGTTACAGGCGATTATAGAAAATCAAGGAAACGGTAAGGAATAGATACCCCTTGCAATTTATTTCGAGAAAAAATGGAAAGTGTTTCGGTTGACTTGTGCTTATACATGCTTAAAGAGGATGGAAAGAGGTACACAAAAATCGCAGGTAGAGCTTTCTAAGTGCATTATTTTCGAATTTACAGCCAAAAAACCAAAGACTTGATTAATCGAAGAAGAGCCTTGGTCGACCACTACTATTGAAACAATATTTTTTTTTAAGACGGGCTTTCGCTGATAGTCCTATCTTAAGGTACGCGTCGACAGCTTCAAGAAAACGTATGATTATCATAGGTTTCGATCGGTGTTTCGAAAGTTACAGGCGATTAAAGAAAATCGAGGAAACGGTAAGGAATACATACCCATTGCAATATATTTCGGCAAATAATGGAAAGTGTTTCGGCCGACTTGTACTTATACACGCTCAAAGAGGATGGAAAGAGGATCACAAAAATCGCAGGCAGAGCTTTCTAAGTGCATTATTTTCGAAGTTATAGCAAAAAAACCAAAGACTTGATTAATCGAGGAAGAGCCTTGGTTGACCACTACTACTGAAACAATATTTTTTTTAATGATGGGCTGTCGCTGATAGTCCTATCTCAAGGTACGCGTCGACAGCTTCAAGAAAATGTATGATTAGCATAGGTTTCGATCGGTGTTTCGAAAGTTACAGGCGATTAAAGAAAATCGAGGAAACGGTAAGGAATACATACCCATTGCAATATATTTCGACAAATAATGGAAAGTGTTTCAGTCGACTTGTACTTATACACGCTTAAGGAGGATGGAACGAGGATCACAAAAATCGCAGGCAGAGCCTTCTAAGTGCATTATTTTCGAAGTTACAGCCAAAAAACCAAAGACTTGATTAATCGAGGAAGAGCCTTGGTCGACCACTACAACTGAAACAATTTTTTTTTAAAGATGGGCTTTCGCTGGTAGTCCTATCTTAAGGTACGCGTCGAGAGCTTCAAGAAAATATATGATTATCATAGGTTTCGATAGGTGTTTCGAAAGTTACAGGCGATTATAGAAAATCAAGGAAACGGTAAGGAATACATACCCCTTGCAATTTATTTCGGCAAAAAATGGAAAGTGTTTCAGTCGACTTGTGCTTATACACCCTTAAAGAGGATGGAAAGGGCATCACAAAAATCGCAGGCAGAACCTCCTAAGTGCATTATTTTCGAAGTTGCAGCCAAAAAACCAAAGGCTTGATTAATCGAGGAAGAGCCTTGGTTGACCACTACTACTGAAACAATATTTTTTTTAATGATGGGCTGTCGCTGATAGTCCTATCTCAAGGTACGCGTCGACAGCTTCAAGAAAATTTATGATTATCGTAGGGTTCGATCGGTGTTTCGAAAGTTACAGGCGATTATAGAAAATCGAGGAAACGGCAAGGAATACATACCCCTTGCAATTTATTTCGGCAAAAAA